>OX439141.1:118293639-120693639 GCA_949318255.1 Pollenia labialis
TGACTGCATCGTGGGATTGGACGCAAAGATATCAGCCCCATTACCAATCTAAGAAAGGAGGGCCAGCAACCCACTTTTCCGAAATACAATTTGCTAACGAATCGCCTAATAAACAGGGCGCCCTATGCTCCAGTGGGAGTTAGAGGAATATATATCTATATAAATAAAAATCAATGTTGTTCGTTGGTAATTGCATCAGTTGAGAACGGCTGGACCGATTTGGACAGTTTTTTTTTCTAATGATCGTCATGGTCCAACTTAGGTTTTTACGGAAAGAAAATTTTGCCACGCCCACTTTCACGCCCACTTTGTCCGATTTTTCTAAAATCAGAAAACGGCTCCATCGATTTGACTAATTTTTCTTTCAAATGTTCGTATCAATGCATTTTAAGTTTCCACCGAAAGAAAAATTTACCACGCCTACTTTTACGCCAACTTTTTCTATTAAGCACATAACTTGAGGATGGCTTGACCGATTTGGACGATTTTTTCTTTAACGTGATCGCCATGGTCCAACTTAGGTTTACACGGAAAGAAAATTGTTCCCCGCCCACTTTCACGCCCACTTTGTACGATTTACCTAAAATCCGAAAACGGCTCCATAGATTTGACTAATTTTTCTTTCAAATGTTCGTATTATTCCATTTTAAGTTTTCATGGAAAGAAAAATTTACCACGCCTACTTTTACGCCTACTACGAAACAATCAAAGCCGATTTGGAAGTACGATGATTTGTTGGCAGGTGATTTTTGGCAAACACTTCCAGTGATACCACGATCAACGCCCGCTGATGAATTAAATGCATGTTTGAAGTCGTCTGCTTTGTGGAAACACGTTAGGAAGCTCAAATTGACTCTGAAAATGTGGGTCGAGCTGCAAAACAATCAATCTCGAGACGTATTTTCCAAACAATTGCTGGACATAGGAAACGACAAAATCCCGGTGGATATTTCAATTTCTACCGGTTCACCGAATCAAAGTCCGAACTTATCCGAAAGGTGTTTTCAAACATTACACAAAATTACAGAAATCATGATTTGTTGACCGAACTTGCTATATTAGCTACGTTGATGTCGACGAACTGAATTTTAAGATTCAAAGTGAAATCGCTGGCAAATTGGAGACGTACAAATCGGTAGATTCCATTACTTCTCAGAACGATGTCGTCAACTATCCAATCGAACTTCCTGGGATTACCCGGATTACCTCCTCATAAATTCAAACTAAAAGTTTGATCGGTTATCATAATGTTACGAAATATATACCAACCACGTCTTTGTAATGGCACCCGACTTACGGTAAAAAAACTGATGAATAACGGCATCGAAACAACAATGCTCAAAGGAAAGTACAAGGGAGAAAATGTTTTGATACCTCGGATCCCAATGATTCCAACCGACATGACATTCAATTTTAACGCTTGCAGTTAGTTTCCAGTAAGGCTCGCATATGCAATGACAATCAACAAACCAGACAACCAAACAAAAAATGTTGTATTTTACAAAGCATTGCAATTAAAAAATTATGATATCCTAGCAAAGCAACCGAATAAGTTTTACTTTTTTTTACTGTTTACCTGAATATTGATCTTATCAACTAAAATGTAAATAGAATACTATAAGATTCACAGCATATATATACAAACATATGTATTTTCAAATCAAATGTAAATCATATATATGTATGTATATGAACAGCATTTAAATTTAAAAATACTTTTTTGCTATTTTTAACGGATTTTAAAAATCGAACGCAAACATTTTTTCTAATTGGGACAGAACAACGTCTGTCGGGTCAGCTAGTTTACAATGAAATTTAAATGCAAATTGGTGATTTAAAGATAAAGAAAAACGAATGTTTACATAATCTGGCGTCCAGAGATCTGGGTAAAAAATTGGTAGCTCCGGTTCTTAACGCACTAATTGTGTCCCATATGATGAATTTAAGCAACGAAATCTTGCCGGCGAAGTTGTGTATACCATTATCCAAAAAAAAATAATTTCAATTTATAAGAGGTGTTTATTTATCGTTTTATTTAACCAAAATATTTTTACTAAAATATTTGTATACCCTTTACCACAGGTTGAAAGGGTATATGTATATAAGTCAATTTCAATTAAAACGTACACGAAGACTGTTTTAAGTTTCTTAAATTTTTCCGATGTAGTAGTCGACTTACGGGAAGATCTATGAAGTCGCTTTTGGGCTCTGCAAAACATCAAATAATTTTTTTAAGTTTTGATAATTAATTATTATTTAATCTAACTAATTAGTTAGATAATTTTTTTCAAAAAACATCATTTGAATAGCAAAATTATATTAAAGTTTAAAAGTGGCGTTCAAGACGTTTACAATTTTTTATTGATTTTTAAAGAAGTTTATTTTGCATATGTAATAAAACTAAAAAAAAAATTAATTAAAACTTGTAAAGCAATCAATTTAAACTTGAATTTTGTTTTATTTTAGGTGTTTGCTTCTTCAAAAGTTAGCATGGCGTTCATTTCTTAATTTTTACACTTACTTACCATTTTATACTAAAGCAAACTTAAAAACGCTTCACTTTATTGTCTTTCTTTTAATTCTTTAAATTTCGTACTTTTTTTTAATTTTTTAATACTGAAAAGGTCAAATGCAGTTTATATGATTAGGGAAATGATAATGAAAAATGTCATGAGTAGGTTTGCGATTGAACGATGTCGATCAATTATTTTTCCGAATCATTACATTTGCGATAAAACTGGCATTGATTTGTTTTTGAATATTGTTGCATTTCAAGGTGAAATGCATATTTTTGCATATTTAGGATTTTAAATGCATGTGTTTGCATTTTTTTGGCATTTTTGAGTGAGTTTTTTTTTTAATTTCAATATTATAAAAAAATGCTAAGAAAAAAAATTTTAAATACAAAAAAAAACTTTCAAAAAAAAATTTAAGAATCAATAAATGAAGCTTTTCTTTAAATACAAGATTTTCAAAACTGTTACGAGACACTTGCTTGGCGCATGGGTTATACTGCGTTGCAGAGGAATATAGAATCCAATTCGATAATATTGTAATTTTCAATGAAATGTATCTTTTGGTTCCCCTTCCACCACAGCAAGTAGAAGTAACTAGATGGGACGTGGCTAGATGCTTCAGAATTCTATTAAAAAAAACTTTGAGTGATTTAAGAATGTTTGAAGAGCTTGCTGATGCCGATGATCATGCAATTAAAAAAAGTAAAAGAAATATTAAATTTAAATAACATCAGAAGTCAATTAGCATTTTTGTTTTCTAGGAGACATTTAGTAAACTAACTACTCAAGTCAAATTATAATATATATAAAAAATATAATAATATCAATATAAAACACGACAAACTAAAAAAAAAGGCAAAATTTTTTGCAAAAAATATTAGCGATATGAAAAAATAAAAAAAAATTTTAAATATTTTTAATCAGCTCTTAATGTTTTAGTGCATATTTTGAATTTTTAAGTGCATATTTTAAGCGCATATTTTAAATTTTGAATGAATGAAAATCTCATCCCTATTTAGGAAATATAAACTAATTCAAACCATTATCCAGATTTTGAGTAAAAACGTCGACTACGTTGTTACTATTTTAAACAAAGAAAGTCATTACAAACGAAAATAAATGCTTCTAATAATCAGTGTTGCCACTTTGTGGGTAGTTACCCGAATTTTGTATAATTTTTACTGTCGTGGGTAGAGCGTGGGTAATTTCTTTTAGGTGTAATTCAGGTGTAATTTTAAATTTTTAATTCAGATTCGATTTCAGTGATGATATTTATTTATTTCTCGGTTTCTTTTTAAGAAAAGTCTTCAATCATTGAATATACATTTTCAAAAGTTCGGTTATGAATGTTGCAAGATGGACTCTTAGATTTGGATAAAGATGAATATAATAGTGATTTAGAACCTGAAGTCAATTGAAAAAAGTTATTTAACCGAAAAATTAACCTGGGGGAAGATATATTCCAACAAATAATTAATTTTATTTTTATCTGACAACTTTCAAATGCTTTAGTTTGAAGAATATTTAACGCCCTTAACAAGCTGTAAAGCTGAATTACGAAAGGTTCAGTTTATGAAACCCTGCAAGCATTTTGTTTACTGAATAAGGAATAAAGGGTATTTTTTGAGACCATTAAACTTAAAATGGTAGACAACACAAAAAAATTAATTTTAATCGCAGATTAATGTACGGAATTTCCATTTGAAACTGATTTAAAACAAATAGGCACGTTCAATTTTGTTCCTCTTTTTTGAGCACTGCTGGCTGCATGTCACAAATAAAATGAAAAATGTTGATTCAATTGTTGCTGGTTTATCAGCCTACACCAGTGACTTCACAGCCCTACGGAAAACAATCAAGAGGTGTATAATTGAGTGTTTATTTTCTCTAAATTAACAAATCGCTTTTATTTGTAAAAAAAAAATAAGTTGCGAAAATCGATGGGTGATTTTCAAAGTAAATTTAGATAATTTGGTAATGTTGTTCAAGCATAAATCTATTTATGATGATGTGTCTGAACAAAAAGCAGTATGACAGTTCGTTTGACAGTTAACCTTTCGTAAGCTCTATGGGGCTAAAAACACCCACTATAAAGGAATGGCAATGAGCATTTTGAACCTTCTCCAGATCCAATTGTGAAAGTTAAAGTTGTTTGAGTCTTTAATGTTATTTTTGTTAAATTATTTAAAATTACAAACAGAATCTTAACAGTTTTACTAATATTGATCTTCTTTCAATGGATTTGTTGTGTTCTTGCTTCTTTGTAAATGTATTTTTATTAAATAAAACTTCAATTTTATATCAGGTGTAATTTCATTTAAATCGGGTAATTTTGCTTCATCCCAAGTGTAATTTTGAATTTTGCTGGCGGTAACGCTGCTAATAATAAAAGTTTCAAATTTATTAAGAACTAGCTGACCCGACAGACGTTGTTCTGTCCCAATTAGAAAAAATGTTTGCGTTCGATTTTTAAAATCCGTTAAAAATAGGAAAAAAGTATTTTTAAATTAAAATGTTTGATTTGAAAATACATATGGTTGTATATATATGCTGTGAATAGTATTCTATTTACATTTTAGTTGATAAGATCAATATTCAGGTAAACAGTAAAACTTATTCGGTTGCTTTGCTAGGATATCATAATTTTTTAATTGCAATGCTTTGTAAAATACAACATTTTTTGTTTGGTTGTCCGGTTTGTTGATTGTCATTGCATATGCGAGCCTTACTGGAAACTAACTGCAAGCGTTAAAATTGAATGTCATGTCGGTTGGAATCATTGAGATCCGAGATATAAAAACATTTCTCCCTTGTACTTTCCTTTAAGCATTGTTGCTTCGATGACGTAATTCATCAGTTTTTTTACCGTAAGTCGGGTGCCATTACAAAGACGTGGTTGGTATATATTTCGTAACATTGTGATTACCGATCAAACTTTTAGTTTGAATTTATGAGCAGGTAATCCGGGTAATCCCAGGAAGTTCGATTGGATAGTTGACGACATCGTTCTGAGAAGTAATGGAATCTACCGATTTGTACGTCTCCAATTTGCCAGCGATTTAACTTTGAATCTTAAAATACAGTTCGTCGACATCAACGTAGCTAATATAGCAAGTTCGGTCAACAAATCATGATTTCTGTAATTTTGTGTAATGTTTGAAAACACCTTTCGGATGAGTTCGGACTTTGATTCGGTGAACCGGCAGAAATTGAAATATCCACCGGGATTTTGTCGTTTCCTATGTCCAGCAATTGTTTGGAAAATACGTCTCGATATTGATTGTTTTGCAGCTCGACCCACATTTTCAGAGCCAATTTGAGCTTCCTAACGTGTTTCCACAAAGCAGACGACTTCAAACATGCATTTAATTCATCGGCGGGCATTGATCGTGGTATCACTGGAAGTGTTTGCCAAAAATCACCTGCCAACAAATCATCGTACTTCCAAATCGGCTTTGATTGTTTCGTAGTAGGCGTAAAAGTAGGCGTGGTAAATTTTTCTTTCGATGAAAACTTAAAATGGAATAATACGAACATTTGAAAGAAAAATTAGTCAAATCTATGGAGCCGTTTTCGGATTTTAGGTAAATCGTACAAAGTGGGCGTAAAAGTGGGCGGGACAAAATTTTCTTGCCGTATAAACCTAAGTTGGACCATGGCGATCACTTTAAAGAAGAAATCGTCCAAATCGGTCAAGCCATCCTCAAGTTATGTGCTTAATAGAAAAAGTGGGCGTAAAAGTAGGCGTGGTAAATTTTTCTTTCGATGGAAACTTAAAATGCATTGATACGAACATTTGAAAGACAAATTAGTCAAATCGATGGAGTCGTTTTCTGATTTTAAAAAAAATCGGACAAAGTGGGCGTGAAAGTGGGCGTGGCAAAATTTTCTTTCCGTAAAAACCTAAGTTGGACCATGACGATCACGTTAAAGAAAAAATCGTCCAAATCGGTCAAGCCATCCTCAAGTTATGTGCTTAATAGAAAAAGTGGGCGTAAAAGTAGGCGTGGTAAATTTTTCTTTCGATGGAAACTTAAAATGCATTGATACGAACATTTGAAAGAAAAATTAGTCAAATCGATGGAGCCGTTTTCTGATTTTAGAAAAATCGGACAAAGTGGGCGTGAAAGTGGGCGTGGCAAAATTTTCTTTCCGTAAAAACCTAAGTTGGACCATGACGATCATTAGAAAAAAAAACTGTCCAAATCGGTCCAGCCGTTCTCAACTGATGCAATTACCAACGAACAACATTGATTTTTATTTATATAGATTAATTATAAGACAGATACAGATAGTGTAGTTCATAGGCATTTAGTTAATAAAAATATTTTGTTCATTTGTTCATATACAAACATATTGTAAATTTTTCTTTAAAAAATTTTGTTAGTTTGCTTTTTATGTAATTGTTGTAAAGATTTTTGCAATATTCTGAAGAAGACGTAACACAAAGGAGTTACGAAAATTCGATAAATTAAAGTTCATAATCTTTTTATAAAAATAATATAAAAAATTGACCTTAAGCTCTTATAAATACAAATTAAAATTATGGATGGTCTATAAATTTATAACAATATATTTTTATAAAAATAAAGTGCTTTTGAAATTAACCTTTCAGATATTCTCATTCATAATTAAAACTTAATTTTCTATGAAAAATAAACATTTCACGTCTTATCTTAATTTCTAGTAATATTTATAATTGAAAAATGTAACTAGAAATAACTATTCTTTGTTTCATATTAACAGTTTCGTGAACATGCATTACAAATGGTAATTTTCGCACTTATGACCTTTCCCAGTAGTTGTTTTGATACAGAGACATGTGTCACAAATGCAACATATGCCGCATTAAATCGTAAACGACGCGTACGTCAAGCCGCCTTAGATGTTCTCGCAGTATTGGGCCAAATATCCAGTGCAAACGACGTATTAAATGTTGTGCAACAAATTGCAAATTCACGTGATGATGGTGCTGCTCTAGTGGCAGCGGTTAAAGCACGTTTGTCACGCAAACAACTCCCACTTGTTAGCAGCGATGGTGCTGTGCAATATTCTTTACATGTGCCACCCTCACAATTAACTGGCACTACACACGACAAGGAGGGCAAACTTCAAAATGAGTGCAACAATACTCAAAATAGCAGCAGTAAAACCAATGAGGACTTTGATAAAACTCCTGATGGGAATGGTCAACAGGGACCGGATATAGATTGGATTACGGCAGGTATTGGTTCGGTTTCACCCACGTCATTGAAGCGTAGAGCTCACAAAAATCGTGTTTCTGCTATGCAAAGTTTTACTTGCTTAAAAACGCAAAGGAGGTGAGCTAAAATTAATTTTTTAATTATTGAAAATTTATAAATAATTTTTTTGTAGCACAAGCTGTTCTACATCTGATGATCTAGTTTATAAAACTTCTTATCGAAATCCTACCGATTTACTACAGCTCAACAAAATTTATGAACATGTAAGTTTTTCTAATAAAACAATTTGTACAATCTAAGATTCATTTTATTATCTTACCGTTATTTAGAAAAGATTTTAAAACTATTAAACGAATATTTTGAAATATAACTATAATTCTTTGACGTTAGGCAAAAAGGTCTTATGTCAAAAAAGTGCATTCTGAGTTGTTGATTTGTCATTAGAAATTTTGTTCTCAATTTCAAAACCCATATAACGTCAAACAAAAGAAAATATGGAAGAAAAAAATAAACAAGCGACAAAAATCAAATAAAAATATTTGACATTACATGGGTAAATAATGACAACCCTCCCTAATTAACATACCTAGTACTTATTATAATATGCAAGGCGAATTCAACAAGGTAAACTCTTTAGAACATCTGTTCGTCAGCTGTAAAATCCAACTTGTCAATAAATTTTCTTTTTTAATTTTTTTGTTTCTTATTTACAAAAAATTGTGATTGCTTAAATTTGTGAAAAAAAATCAAAAGCAAATTATATATAAAATTTAAATAAAAAAAGACGTCAAATGCGTGTATGTAGATGAGAAAATCCTTGCACCTGACCGAAGGCCGGCTATGCGGAAAATGTTTATTTTTGTTTCCTAGTGCACTTCCGTAATATTTAAACATACAATTTTGTTAAAACTGTATTAGGAGCTAAAAAATTAAAAAGTTTTTAAAAAATTTTTAATTTTTAAAAAATTTTTAATTTTTAGAGAGATCTGTTTAAAAGCTTTCAAAAGACATCAATATTGGCCTCATTTTCTATTCCTCTATGTCCTTTTTTTATTTGAAGCTGCATTGGTAAGCTAGATTTATTTCCAATTTTTATTTATATACATAAACCTTGAGCAATTCTTAGCCTCACCCACTCACTTTTAAAAAACTCAAAAGAAAAGGACAATATTGGTGTAAAATTCTAAATCTACTACAACTATCTTAAATAATATTTTGTTGCAAACGTAAGTTAGCATAAAATTTGTATCGTCGGACAAAAAAATTAAGAAATACCGACATATTTAGAGAAAGCATCCGAATTTGAATTTTCATAAAAAAAAATTTTTGATCAATGCTACTATTATATTTATGAAGCTTATTGCGGTTTTAGACAGTATGCTTTCACTTATCGGTACATTTCAAGATACAGGATGATTTCATAAATGTAATGTTGCAAAGCATCACTGAAAACGAATGCGTTGACAAAGCATCACATATAAAAACAATACACGAATTTTGAAACCGTCGTGCAGTGAATGCGGTTCCCATTCAAAAATGAACGCAAGACATTTCTTTTAGAAAAGTTGTCTGTGAATTATATGCCTTTTAGGGCTAAAAAATCAGAGCGAGTTAAGCTCTCTGTTTGGTTTAAAATGTGTTTAAACCAACAAATCTATAAATCACCAAAGAGATAAACCATTTTTAAACGCATAAAATTGGGCGTTTAAACTACCAATGCAGACCATATGAATTTGCTAAGATTTATCGTAGTGCTGCCACATGTTATTTTTTTAAAAACATATAATACATAAGACACTGATTTATAGTTGTTTAGTTTAAACTACATATAAATTCAAGTTTAGTTCAACTAAACCAACGTTTAAACCATCAGTGATTTTTTTGCCCTTAGTGTTGCATTGCAACACAGAGTGTATGAATTCAGCCACTGTTCCGATTTTATTGTTTTTATAACTTTTGAAATCTAAATTACATGTATATGAAAATATTCACTGGATAACTCTTAGTTTGTTTGTTTGTGGTCAGTCTACATTATTCAATTTTTTTTTTTTTTTTAATTTTCCTAAGCTAATCCCGCGAAGCTTTATGCTTGTCTGCGGGAAAGAAACCAGAGTCTCTGGCGGGAATCAAACCCGCAACTACCGGGGCACTCAAAAAAAGTATCCGAAGAATAAGGATCTATCTATGTTTAAAATTACATTAAAATCGATTAGATAGTTTCGGAGAGGCAGAAATTGCCCCCTACCTCCACTCGTTGTTTTTGAAAAACAGCATAGCTTATGTGTCTATATGAATATGTTTCTATCTATGTTCAAAATATCATTAAAATCAGTTTGATATTTCCTGAGGAGCGGAAATCGCCCCCTATCTCCCATCGATTCGGCCCATTTTCAATAGGCTTCTTCCTTGTGCCAATCACAACCTATGTGCCAAATTTCATCAATTTATTTCCAAAATTGCGACCTGTTCTTTGCGCACAAGAATACATGGACAGCCAGCCAGCCAGCCGGACGGACATCGTTAGATCGACTAAGAATCACTTTCTTTAAGGTGGTTCTTGGATCCATATTTTAAGATGTTACACACCTCAGCACAAATGCATAATACCCTCTCCATTATTGTGGTCCTAATTAAGGTCTTAATTAAAAAAAAACGCATTTGAGTTTTTTATTGGCTTTAATTCAATTGTTTTCTCTCTTTTATTTGGTTGAAATAACTTTAGTCAAGCACAACTGCTTCTTATCGTTATCATCTGCTTTTAGGCAAAAAAGTCTATGAAATACACCAGATAAATGTCTTTAAATAAAACAAAAAACTACAGTTTCTAACTTATGACATTTTTGCCAAAAGCCAAAGAGATGTCAATTCATATCCGATAAGAAAGCCAATTGTTTAATGCTTTGAAATTTCAAAAGAAGAAGAGTAAAAATGATCAGAATTTTTAGTTTGCTTATTTGTTCCCACTTGCTTCAAAAAATGTAATGATTTTATATGCAGAGCAGCTGCATTTAAGATTTTTCGGATTAGATTCTGTAAGAGATGATGACAAAAGTTATTAATTAGGAAAATACTTATTCGATTCGAAGAAAATAATTTTTTTTAAAAAGAATTACAAATTTTGAAGGAAGTGCTAAGAAAACTGAGAGTATCTAGAGATTATTTAATGTTCCTTTCGACTATAAAGGCAAACATCCGTAGGAAGGAAACGTGTTCTCTCATTGGTTAAAATTAGTAATAGGCTTTCAAACGATTTTGTATATGCTTATTTTGAACTAAAATCCTATTTTAAAAGAAATATTGTTTAATAACTTGTTTAATTAATTTAACTTTTTTGGTTTTATATACATAAATTGGCTTTAATTTAAATCTGTGGCAATAAGTGCTAAGTCAATTTGTGTAGTTTTATAAGAAAACAATTTAAAACTTTAAAGGTGGCTTTTGGAAATTTACTCCAAATTTTATATTATCATCCGTTATCTGCGGTTATAGTTTTTTAAGTTGTTATTCCTAAGCACTCCTAATGTCACAGATTGGAAGTTTTTATTATTTTAAATGCTATTGGAATAACCAAAAAGTCATTTTGCTATAACTACAAAATAATTGAAATTTTTCCGTTGTGTGCACGCTTTCCTTTTTGTCACAGAAATAAAAAAGTTGAATGCATTTATAAACTTGTTTAATCGATCTATGGAAATGTTATTTGTTCAAATAAATAAAACTAAACAATATTTTGCATCGATTTGCCCTGAGCAGAAATTCTCGGGATCCCGGGAAATTTAAAACTAAATCCCGCTTTCCCGGGAAATGAAAAAGTCCGGGAAAAGGAATACTCTAGTTATTAAAGAAAATTGTTATTTTTAAGCTTTAAAATTTTATATATTTAAAAGCAAAAATAGAAATCTGGACCAATCTTAAAGCATATCGACGATGTCCATCCGTCCGTCTTTATCCGTCGTTGTCGGTTAACCTTGTGCGCAAAGTACAAGTTGCATTCTTGTAGATAATTTGATCAAATTTGATAAATACATTTTAATTGTACTAAAGACGAAGTCTTTGTAAATGGTGAGAATCGGTCTATATTTCATATATTCCTCATACAAACATCTTTCAAATTTCAAACTCTTTGTATCCGTAAACCATCTAATTATGTTTTTGCCCAAGTCTCTCATCTATAAATAGATTTAACTTCCTTGTAAATGTTAACATTAATAAACAACTTAATGACCGTGGATGACTGCCCAACGTTTTCGAGTTATAAAAATGTCGATTACGTCTTATGGTGGTCCGGACGAAACACCTATAAGTTTCGTGGGGTATGGACTGTATTAAGGGGTGGATTTGGACAACAGCTCCAGAAAATCCGCGAAGGATCCAAGCACCTTGCTGATATTCCCCGAGAGAACGCCGATTGCGTTTCTCGGTTAATGGAGTGTATAGGGTGGTTTCCGGGCTTAGCGCAAGCATATCAGCCAAGTATCAAAACAACTTGGTAATATTATGAAGGCTAGAACAAGAGGAAAAAGGACACAGTTATTTAAAACAATAAGAAAGCAATTTTAAAATGCGCCGAATAATTTGTAGGTATAACACATTTCGAAGAGAAAAGTAAGGTAAAAAAAAATTGTTGTAAGCCTTGTATTATTTTTGGGGTTTTTGTCTCAAGGGATTGAACAGTACAAATACCATCATTGGAGGTAAAGAACACCAAGTCCAATTTAATTAGTGAAGGTATGTTACCTTATATAACGTAATTTTATTAAGGATATCATCGACATAAAAAAATATATTGGTCATATAAAATATTCGAAAAAATGCAAATTTTTAATACAGAAATAAAAGCATTTGGGACGTTCAACATGTTTTTGCGGTCTGCTGTAAAGGTTTCAAAATGTGGCTTGGTATAGTTTATCACACACCTGCAAAGTTAAAAAAATATGAATTCTTAAACAAATAAATTAAAATGTCCCATAATCAATATTATTATTGTTCAAGACAAAAATATAAAATTGCAAGTCTTTATTTTCTCTCCAATTTTTCCCAAAGTGAGTAGAAAAAAGTATTTTCAAATCATTTTTCGGGTTAAGCCCCACATTGACGGGAAGTTTATCTGAAACAAAGGCATGCATTATTTCCAGGAGCTACAGCAGATTTCCAGTCATATATATATACATTGTATATGTATTAACATGGCTACAAAAATATTTTTCAATAAACGGCTTATAAAAGCGATCTTGTTTACAAATTTCCATATTTAAATTCTCTAATTCGACTCCATTTCATCAACAGTACCTTGGCGCAGTTCACACAGAAAGGTTAAAACAGTGAACAAGCGAGTTTTGTTATAGAAAATGCAATGAGATAGTTTTGCAAATGTCTGGTGAGTGCATCGAACCAGTTTTGTTTCCAACTGCACACATAAAAACATAGAAAAGGACATGCTTCGATACAATCTACTATATGTATATGTATACACTCAAAATATTATGTAGGTAAAATCAACGGAAAATTAAATATAAAACAAATGAAAATTCATTTAAAACCCGGTCAACTCATTTTTCCTTTAAATCAAACTAAAAATCAGTTTATTTTTAAATGTTATAAAATAACTCACTAATTACAGTTAAAATTACTGATTTTAACTTTTGTTTCAAAATTTTAAGTATCAAAAAAAACAAATAATAAATATAAAACAACAATAAATATAAATTTTTAAAATAAAAAATACATTTAAATTTTTTTTTAAGGAAAAAAGAAAACAAATTAATATTTTAAATGAACGGAAATTCATTCTTTTTTTGTAGTTTGTTTTTTAAACAACGTGCGTAAAAAGTTAAAAAGTAATTTTCGTTCTAAAATGACTATATTTTGGTTTAATTTCGACATAACGGAAAACTTTTAAAATAAATTACAAACAGTAAATGTAAAACTTTTTTGAGTGTATATGTATATACTCATAAAGTGCCAAAAGATTTGTCAAAATCAATTGTTACATCCATTTCCTTATTTTTGAAACTCACCTACTCATATGTAAAGGCAGAAATTCTTGAAAATGTTTTAAAACATATTAATATTATGACGAAAAAATTTTGGAGTCGGAGTCGTGAGTTTGTGTGGGTTTAACGACTCCGACTCCGGTACAAAAACCTCAACTCCGACTCCGACTCCACAGCCCTGGTTTACATTCATGTTTTTCATATGGTAGCGCTGAACATTTGCCAATATATACAAAAGTTTTACTTAATTATTCAAAATTGTCCCTAAAATAAATGTTCGAAAAACGAAATAGGAAGCTTACTTATTTTAAATTTTTTTACAATAGTCTGTTGAGAAATCCCAAAAATAAAAAACAAACTTTATGTTCTCCCGGAAATAAAAACGATTTACAATATAATCATAGTCCTCAATATTTTTTAGAGTCGTAAAAATAAAATCCTACCCTATCAATCGGGCTTAGTACACCATATTAACTTATTTTTTTATTAGTAACACGCAATGAATACTTAGTAAATTTTTTTTCATTCAACGCACAGTGGGGTTTTCGGTGCCAAAAGTTGAAATTAATTCGTAGTGACTTCCACTGTTTACAATTTTAGATTTTTTTTAACTTTCACTTTAAGAGAGAAATTTTCGAAGTAAGGTAAAAAGTTTGCCCAATAGAACTGAGGAGGGGGGGGGGGGTATTGCCCACACTAATTATTAATAATAATAGAAACAGGTTTCAGATTTGGTGTATGTTAATTTTAGGACGAGATACGAAGTTAGGTAAAATAAAATAACGTGGTAGTTGCGGGAGAAGAAATTTAAAAAAATAATCGGCCCTATTATGTAAATCGTTGTCGATGTCGATATCCATTTTAAATTGTTGTCACATGAAGTTAACGACTACATCACTTCAACGTAAATTTGTTAATTTATTAGAATGTTGTAGACTAGTTTTCGAAAATCAATCAAAAAAATCAATCTCTTATTATTTTTCTATTATTTATTATTCTTCTTACCGAGAACACAAATTTATTAAATTCTCAGAAAATTAATTTTTTAATTAATTTCCATTTTTGGTCTTTAAAATATTTTATATTTTAAAAACAAAATTTATAAAAAGAGAAAAGAAAATTTCAATTAAAATATTTCTCTCTTTTATCCTGCATACACATTTTTTAGGGTTTTTCTAATGGGATTTCCCAAAAAAAATTTTTTTTTTTTATTAATTTATGGCAACTTTATAATTGTAAATACGTGAGGGAATGTCTTAAGCTCTGAAAGTTCGAACTGGTGATAGAAGGGAATTAATAGAGTACTCAATTTTAAATTGTTTTTTAAGACCAACATATCCTAAAAACGAAAAAATTTTGATCCAACTGTTTCAAAAAACTTAATAATGTCATATGCAGATTCGATTCAAAGGAAAACATTTGCTTTAAAAATGAATTCCAAGTTTTTGAAGAAAGTGGTAGAAAAACTGAAAGTGAGCAGGGATTATATATAATTCGTTTGAATAAATTAAGTAAATAATCAGGCTCAAGGTCTGTGTTATAATCTATTATTTTTTTATTTTTTTCAATATTCTTTTGGCTATAAACCTGTAGAAAAGGAACGTGTTTTTTATTGGCAGGACTCATCTTGAATAAAATTAGGAATGGGTTGTCAAACGATTTTGTTAATGCTTATTCTGTACCAAAATCCTACTTTCAAAGAAATATTTTGTTCAATAATTTGTTGAAGTTTCTTATTTTTAACCATTAAATAGCTCTTATCAGTTATATTAATAAATTATTTGCATAGTTTTGTATTATGCGGGAATTTATTAAAAAATCAATACCGCTTTCCCGGGGAAAGAAAAACCCTAGTACGTATGTAATTTAACTGTTAAAAAAGTTATTGTCCCAAAAGGGAGGTTTGCTGAGAACGTATCAATATGCAATTGTTCAAAAAGAACACACTTACAACTAAATGTTTGTTGAATGAATACACTTCTAAGTGCATGACATGACTATCGTTAGTATAAATTTAACATTCGTTAGTGTAGGACTATCAGTGAAACTATAGAAAGAAAATAAAACTAAAATTTAAAAAAATATATGTATATATTGTTAACTTTAAAGTTAAACAAATGCTTTTACCATTTGTCAACGACCATAATTTTACAAATAAACGTAAAATGTTAGAAATTTATAACAACTATCCTTTGTATAATTTAGTGACAGCAAATATTTTAAAATGGGTAAAACTCTATAATTATAAAAACATTTTGGAATGTTGTGAAATTTAATTTGTTTTTCTTTTCTATTTTTACAGGACGACAATCATCACAACAATAATAATTTTCATCATGTCTTTGCCTCAAATCCTTATAACTATGGCTTATCTACAAAAAAATCAAATGGTAAATATTCAATTTAATTTATTTTAATATTTAAAAGAATATACTATACATAGATTAACAAATTGTTCTTGTTCTTCAATTAAGTGGTTCCTCTTGTTTATTATTTTATTTTTTTTTTTGTTGACCTAACAACCAGCCAATTCCTTGAACTTAACGAAAACATATTTCTTAGCATTCCTTTAAAAAAATAACATGTAGTATAAATTAGTATATTCCTTGTATGATTGTTTTTGTACAGTGTGACAAAAGTTTATAAAATGACAGACATTTTTTGCCACTTTAAAAATGTATTGTAATGAGCCCCTGGACTTAAATATAAATATAAGCGTCTATTGAAGATTTTGACATTAGTTTTGGAACACATCGGAGATCCTATAAATTATATAATTCTTGTCCACGTCTAGTTCTGTATGTTCGTGCGCTTGGCTGTGTTTTGCAATCTAACATCAATTTTTGATCGTAAATGATAACAGTTTTGCTATTTAAAAGCGGGCAAATCGGTTCATGATTTCATCTAGCCCCAATAAAAATGGTCTCTTGAAGTAAGAGTTTTGGCACGATAAATATCACACAGGATAAGCTTAATTACAAATGTTTTAAAAAAAAAAATTTATAGTTGCTCCTTCAGTCGTGGTGAAAAAAATATGGCATCGTGTCTTGTGGAATATTCTTCACTGTTTGGTATATTGTTTTTCTTAGAACTTACGTTTGATAGTCTGACCTCATAGGAGTCCCCATATCTTACTAAATAACTACAAGACAAACTAATGCGAATAGCGCTTTTTTATCATTTAAGCTGTATCGGTGTTCTAAGACTCTTCATGCTGAAAAAAACATGGTTGAAGTATGGTTAAAAACATATTATGATCCCGTAATAGGAACAAACAAACTGTTTTTGTTTTTAACATTACTATAGTTACGGTAAAAATTATTTTGTTTTTATTTAAGCATAAGATGTTCACCTTCCTTGAAACTTAAAATCTGTTAAGATTTAGCAATATAATGGTTAAATAAAATGAAACATTTTCAGTCCAATTATGAATACAAATTCCCCGGGAGTTTTTTCCCTTTTCCCAGTTTTACAATCGAATTTACATAGGAAAAAGGGGAGAAGGGAGAAAACTACCGGGGAATTTTTATTCATAATTGGGCTGTTTATGTTTAATTTTAAAAATAATATGTTTGAAAGTAACAAAATTATAGTTGTTTCGCTCTCCACAGTAGTTGAATGTTGTTTAATCACTTTCCTAGTTTGCCTCACTCTCGCATTATTTTTCTTTTAATTGTAATTTAAGTAAATACATAAATAAAATTTACGTAGAAGTACAAATAAAAATTGTAGATAAAGTTCGTTTAGGGCTGGGATATTAATTACATTCAATTATCAATGTTACTGTCAAGTAAAGGTACATGTACACGACATGTTTTAAGCATCTGACTTGTCAACTTTTCAAGTCACATGTAATTGTGCATGTCTGTCAAAATTGTTGTTTTACATCAGGTTTATAATATTCGGTCACAAACGTACATGTTATTTGCTTCTAACATTTTCTCGGTTTTTTTTCGCAGCAGAAACCAAAGGAGTATTCGGTTTCAAAATAACGTGCGGCCGCCACAAAAATATTAGTTGCGCCTTAAATTAAAAAAAGAAAATTTCAACGATACTGCTATAGTTTATTCGTAGAAATAGTATTTACATTTACAGTCTGTAAGCAACAACGTTATATGGACTATAAGAATAATAAAATTGGTATAAATCGTAACACTGTTTTACATTTAATACTTCAAAATCCTCGGGTTAAAGAGCCGGAAATACAAAGAGATTAGAAATATTTACCAATAATTTTAATTTGTCTCACATTTATAACACTGTTTTATAAATAATTAATTTTTCTCATTCCAATTTTAGCTGATTACCCATACTATACAACACGCCGCTTGGTTGGAAACTCATGCTCAGATTCTTCCGTGGACGGAAGAAGTTCTGATAGCAATTACACAAGTAGTGGTAGCAGTGCTGTAAGTAACGATGTGCCGGGAAAGGGTGTTGGTGGTAATTGTTGTGGAGATGGTATTAGTGGTCGTTTTACTCGTCAAGTAGTGAATTCAAGGTGAGATGATTTACAAATACTTACAAATAAAAATAAGTGTTGATAACTTAGATAATTAAAACTGTTACTTTTTCATTAACTCTTAAATAGGTTTCCCAGTATGGATATGAACAAAACATATCGTGTACACAAACCTCCAACGTATTATCCCGGAATGGGAGCTTATGCTCATTTGCAACAGCAGCAATACAATATGAACTCTACGTATCCAAAAGTTAATTATTCTCTAACTTCACAACAAAATCATCACTCACAACTGACCAATAGAAGAAAATCTCATAATCACTATTCCGTACAACAACAGCAACAACAATCACCACCCTACTATTATATCAACAACAACACAAATCGGGCTCAACATTTTAATCATCATAATACCAGTTCGACAATAAATACTACCCATAAAAGCAATTGTGGAAATCAAGGTTTTTGTCTGAGATTAAATTTTTTCTATTAATCAAATTAAGTACTAATTTCATTTTTTTTTATATTTAAAAACAGAGAATTTCAAAATGTCTGAAAACTTTCAACAAAAAGATTTTAACAATTGTGGCGATAATCTTGATGGAACCTATACAATTAACTCTGATGGCACAAAAGTCCCAGCTCAGCAGCAGACCGTGGCAACTGTTGCAACAAATGGTGTCCGTTTTGTTAATGTTGATAAATTTCTAAGGTATGTATGTATGTGGTAAAAATATTCTAACAAATAATATAACAGTGGCTTAATTTGTATGTCTGCATGTTTGTTAGTCAGCCTTCTTGATTTTATGCAGGATAATAAAAAAGTTTTTCTTGCTATTAGCAAAGTTCAGGGAAAATAGAATAGTGTTTGTTTGGAATGTTTAAAGTTTTATTAAATTTTATTAAATGCAAAAGCTGAGCGGAGTTTGTTGAACTGAAGGACTCAACTGAGACTTGTTGATTTTGTGACTACTTTAACTGCAATTTAATGTTAATAAAAGTGCATGTCCTTTTTCTGCTTGCTGTTCATATAATAGTTTCAATTATTTGTTAAATTTACTTAACATACTTACATATGTAATTAACTGAAACATAATAAAAGGCAATTCTATAAAATATGAGCAAAGAGTTCCAAATTCGCTGGATTTTTTTATTGCTGGGAACATATAAACCCAAGGGCGGATTAATAACTCTTTAGTTTGTTTAATAAAATTTTATATTTTTTGATAAAAAAAAAGTCATTTTATTTTTCAACGTAGCCTCCTTTCAGCTCTATACACTTGGTCCAACATTTCTCCAATTTGTTCATCTCTTTCAAAAACATAAGATTTATCGAGATAACTAATAAATAGGTATTTGTTTTTGAGATTATTTTATCGTTGTTATTTATATACCAGAATAAAGCCACTCGGGGCTTAATCTTAAGAATATGGCGGATGAGCTGCAATTCGTAGCCTAATTTGTGGATTTTGCCAAGGAAACTGCACATGTGTGCACACTTGCATTGTCCTGGTAAATGTTTTTTTTCAAATTCAAGCGCTTTTTTAATACTTATTATGTCCAGTAAGTTGAAATAATATTTGTCATTGGATGAATTACCCTTTTGAAGGTAAACGATTCGGAGCATACCGCACGCATCCGGAAAACATATTAATGGTTGACAAATCAAACTTGTAATTCTTTGTTGCTGATTCACATCGCTGTTTTCAGTGCTGTTTGGTCTCTGGCTTGTTGTGGTGGATTTACGTTTCGTTCACGGTATTGGATATTCGGCTTGTTGCCCGAGCTTCAAGTACGATTTTGTATACCCTTCACCGAAGGTAAGAGGGTATATATAACTTTGTCATTCCGTTTGTATGTTCCACAATATTGATCCTACACCCTATAAAGTATATATCGTCGTTGCTCCAACAAAATCAGCTATGTGCAAAATTTTGAAATTTTTTTTATTACACCCTTTGAAACCTTTGTTAATGATACACCTACCCACCAAACCGTTTAATGATATCTTTACTGGTTCAGAAGTTAACAAAAGTAGCTATGTGTAACCCATATACAGAATGTTCGTACAAAAACAGCTATGCGTAAAAATTCACTTAACTGTTTTTCACAACATATATATTTAAACTAGTATTTCAGTTATTTTATGTCAAAAAAGGGTGCCCCGGTAGGCTTGTTGGTAGTAAGCTGTTCTATTAGAGCGATGGCTGCGGGTTTGATGCCCGCCAGAGTATCTGGTCGTACTGAAGGTCTTCGCTACTATTGCTTGGTTAATTAAGTTTTAACATCATTTGCAATTGTTTTAGTAACTCCTAATTAATTAATAACATATGAACAATCTATCGACCAATCTGTTTGTGTACGCTTCTATAGCATCCCATGTGGATTAAACCCAAATATCATGAAAAACTAATTTTCGATATTCTTCACTTACAACACCACATAACAACCTTCAATCAGTTGTTTTATTTTATTTTTCGGAGGAAACCATATGGTTGTGGCTTCTAGATGGATAACTACTTTAACCATAGTATGGTTGCCGGTGACTATATTATGGTTAATAATCCACAATATGCTTAAAATTTTTCGTTAGTAATAATTTTGTTGGAGGTGACCATATTGTGAAATATGTTTGCTATGGGTGCCCACCAAAATATAGAAGTATACTTCTATATGCAGTCACTCAAAAAAATATATGCATAAAGATTACCACGCATTTTATGATAATTTAAATCATTTGCTATCAATTTTCTATTTTATAAAATTTTTTGAAATACTAAATAGATTCCTTATGGCCATTGTCCCAAAATTAATTAGCATTAACCCATTATAAGCCACAACTTTTTTTGGAATTAGGGAATGCAACACATTGTCCTTTTTGTAAAGATGCCAGTGGGCATTCAGCTATCAAATTTGCAAATCAACTATGGTTTACTTCTTAACTTCAATTTGTCAAAGAATGATTGCAGTAAAAATATATGATGTCTTAAATTCTAAAGTCATCTAAAAGAAACAAAAGTGGTGTATCAAAGGGGCTGAAAAATTTATTTTGCATAGCCCTGACTGGTCATTATTTTCGTCATAATTGGGCGAGGCATTCTCCCTTAGTCCCCATTAATTCATTTATATGTCCGATTTATCGGATTCAACATATTTGTCTAATCTAGGTAGAATGGTATCTATGTATATCTGCAGGCATTTCAACATTTTTCTAAACCTACATTTCTTTAAAGTCCTAAAACTTTTATACTATTCCTTATTTAACTCAGATATTGCTTAAAATAAGCTAAGTTTAAATTAAAATATTCATTCTTTCTTCAAACCAAAACAGCTATGTGTAAAAAAATTAAAAAATATTATTAAAAATGCTCCAACAAAATGAGTTATGTGTAGTTTTTTCGAAAAAATTTGTAATAGCTGCCCAATGGCCAATAAGTCGAGTTTTATTTCACGAAATACTTAAAGCAATGTTAACATTTGTTCAATTAAACGTTTCACTTTAATAATATGTGATAAAGTAACCACATAAAACGGTTTTTTTGCTCTCCTGAAAAACCAGGAAAAAACACATAGCTGATTTTGTCGGAGCAACGACGATATATTTTGGGTCCTTATGAAAAGCGAAGTTCAAATCCGGTTGTCCGTCTGTCCGTCTGTCCGTGTGTATGTTGAAATGGGTTTTCCGAAAACCCCAGAAATGATCTGGACTAGGTTGATGTATATGTATGTCACATATACTCCGTTCAAGTTTGCTATTGAAATTCAGCCAGATCGGTCCAAAAATGACGGAGATATGAGCAAAAAACCACGACTACCTCTAAATTTGTCCAAAAAACCCTTGTTGTTGTATTTTTTTTATTTCTGTATATCTTGAGAACGGCAAGAGCCAAAGTTTCCAAATTTGGTACACACATTTAGGTTGCCAATACACACCATCTTACAAAATGTGGGCGGGATTGGAGAAGTGGGCGTGATACCTCCCATACAAAAAAAATTTAAAAATGTATAAAAACCTAAATTTTTGGGCTGCCATATGTCCTATGGATATGACTTATATATCAAAATATCGGAAATTTTTAGTAGGACATATTTTATAAAAAACTCGGGAAAATCGGTGCAGATACAAAAAAGATATGACCAAAATTAAATTTTTTTTTTTAAATACCCACTTTCGGGAACCATAGATCTCCCCGAGTCCAAGTTTTATAACTAAAGTAAATCGTAAATTTCTTCTTCAACACGTCGGTATATAAATCTGCTAAATCGGTTAAAAAATGGCTGAGTTATGAGCAAAAAACCACGACTACCTTAAATTTTTTCGAAAAATCCCTTGTGGTTGTTGTATTTTTATTACTTTTTGCTGTATATCTGGGGAACGGCAAAAGCCAAAGCTTCCAAATTAGGTACACACATTAAGGTTGCTAATACACACCATCCTACAAAATGTGGGCGGGACTGGGGAAGTGGGCGTGGTACCTCCCGTACAAAAAAAATTAAAAATTGTATAAAAACCTAAATTTTAGGGCTGCCATATGTTCTATGGGTATGACTTATATATCAAAATATCGGAAATTTTAAGTAGAACATATTTTATAAAATACTCGGGAAAATCGGTTCAGATACAAAAAAGTTATTACCAAAATTGATTTTTTTTTTAAATACCCTCTTTCGGGAACCATAGATCTCCCCGAGTCCAAGCTTTATAACTCAAGTAAATGGCAAATTTCTTCTTTAACACGTCGGTATATAAATCTGTCAAATCGGTTAAAAAATGGCAGAGTTACAACCGAAATACTGAATCCCCAAAAATTAATCTTTTTATAATTAACTTTGTTACAATATATGTATACAAGTATATATAAATGTTTATATATAAATATAACTTAAGTAAATGGTAAAATTCTTCCTATTTAAAAATATCAAATCGGTTAGACAATGGGTAATTTATGAGCAAAATACTCCAAAAATGGGCTAAAAAACATCAACATTTTTATAAAAACCTAAATTTTAGGGCTGCCATATGCCCTATGTATATGACTTATATACCAAAATGTCGGAAATTTGTATGAGTTATAACCGAAATACTGGGGTCTAATCACCGCATACGATATCGAGCAAAATCCACCGAAATTATTTATTTTGGTATCTTGAAACTCGATATCGAATGAAATGTATTGAATTTGAAATAATACCATTCGACATCGAGTAACTCGACATTACATTTATCGAGTTTTCATTCGATACGCCAGTGTCTATCGTATGCAGGGGTGATTAGACCCCTAACTTCCCGAAAATTACTCTTTTTATACCCTTCACCGAAGGTAAAAAAAGGTATATATGTATAACTGTAATTTCTACAATATTGATCCTACACCCTATAAAGTATATATATTCTGGGGCCTTACGAAAAGCGAAGTTCAAAACCGGTTGTCTCTTATTTAAAAAAAAAATATTTACCAGTTTTATTTAGTTTCTGTCTAATTGCTATGTATTCTGCTCGCACAATGGTGAAGGGTATATAAGATTCGGCACAGCCGAATATAGCACTCTTACTTGTTTAGATTAAGGTTGTCGTAATGGACCGATTTTACTTAGCCAATAATGAATCCTAGTACAAATAACTACTTTTTACTGCGTTCTACCAGGAACTATCGGTCAGTGCTCAAGCTGCACTTTTAAGGAAATCAAAACTTCCTGCAAAACGATAGCTGAAATGCAAAACCACGTAACTTATATTTTTAATATTTTACAGTGAAAACAAAATATGTTATATATTGCAAAACTAAATTCAATTTTAGTATTTAACTATGGCAGATTTACTCAATATAGAAATTAATTTCTGGAATAAAAATAATAATTTGTTAATGTTTCCAAGAGTTATGCTAGTAACGTTCTGTTGGGCTCATATTTTCTTTAACAAAAACACGTAATCACAATGAATTTTTTTTAAGTTTTAAAGAAAATTTGCTTTGCATTCGCAAAGACTATATGTGACCATCCCCGAGCAAAAAGACCTAGTGTGTCAAAAAACGGGTTTGGACTTCAGAGTGGATTCTGGTACCTAAAAAGGTGTAGAATAAGATGAAATGCGTTTTTCACAAACTAGGTCCATTTTCTCGGAGAATATCACATACATATATATAATTGTAACGTTACTGACTGAGGACGCGTCGCACGATGCTTTGTTCCATAGACAAAAATCAAAAAAAAATTTTAGTCTCAAAATGTGATAAAAGATATATTGATCGATAGATAACAACACAACTCATAAAAATTTTTTGGAATTGATTTCGTGTGACTCTCCTAGACTCCGCCAGAGGTCGCTAAATTCAGTCAAATTTAAGAAAGAATTAATGAATAAAAAAAATGAATTGAATTGCTTCAAGAAAATAACTCTCAAAAATTCATTTTTTTTAAAAAAAAGAGTTTAATGTTATTTTTTTTGTGATCCTTGGTATGTTCAAAATTTGGCAATAATACAGTTTTTATTAAAAATATTAACTTAAGTTAGTTTTTATCGCTCAAAAAAAAATATATTTTTTTCAAAAAAATCCAAAAATTACAAAACTTTTTTTGAACTTTAAAAAAAAATCATATAAAATCAGACATTTTTTTATTTCGTTTTTTCTTAGCAAATAGTGTTCTTAAAAGGACCGTAAAAAGATTAGTGCCGGTTTTTGACCGCAACTTAACAAAAAATGCACCTTAAATAGGTCTAATTTCACAAATTTGTTTAAAGTTTTTTTATTATAGAGCTAAAATGTTTAAGTATAGTTACAAGCTATATGAAAAAACATTTAAAAAAGAAATACTGAGAAAATATTAAAGTCAAATTGTGCACCATACCCCTTAATCAGAGTGCGCTACAATTATGTAATTTTCAGCAGGATAAAGTAATACGTTATATGCACACCTATTTTTGTGGTAGATCAATCCCAATAATTGTTTAAGTTTATAAACAAACAAAAATTGTAAAAAATTACAAATATTTCTTTTTTTTTAAACTTAGGGCCTATTTCACCAAAAATATTTATATATCAATTTGTGTTTAAAATTGGTTTTTCATGTAAAAAAAAAAATTATATGAAAAAATTTATTTTAATATTAATTGATATTTAAATAAATTGGTAAAATTGGGCATAAGTATCTATTAATAAATTAGTTTAAAAGAAAAATCCACCACTTATTGACGATAAAAGGTTTATAAATAAAGCCAAATAATGGCACTTATATATGTTTTCATATTTTACAATTTAGTGCTTTACGGGAAAACGCATACAATTTTTATTTTCATTTAAATTTTTTTTTTTCTTATTACATCGGCAAGATTAAATTTAGTCCAAACCAAACTAATTTTATTGCAATCAAAATCAGCACATCAAATTGTATTGGAATCTTTTTATTTTAGAACGTAGCTCCCATACAAATCATTCTCCCGTAAAAGCTTTTAATGCCAGCGTCCTTAAAAATATAAGTATTTACATACAAATTGGCGACAGTGATTTTTACGATAGCTACTAAGTCATGACAAAATGTTGTCCAGATAGGTCTAAAATAAACTATAGGTTCCATATAAACCCTCATCCAAAAAACTCATATACGGAGCTTAAGATATCTAAACAATATTCGGGAAAAAGAACTTTTAAACGAATCTTAACCTCATAACATAATTTTGTTCTGGCGGGTCCATGATTGCCCATGGGTCCCAAATAGATTACACTCTAGGAAATTGGTTTTTAAATACTATACTATAGGGTATCACATGGTCGGGTTTGACTGATTATACTGTCTTACTTGTTATTTTTGCAAGAGCATTTGAAGCGTTTTTAACTCATTTTTCATTTAATGATGTTTTTGTATTTTTCACATTAATAATCCGATTCTACCAAAATTCGGCACACATATATCTCTAACAAATATCAATTTCCATACCAAATTTTATTACGATTGGATAATTTTTGTAGGTACTATAGCATTTTTAAGAAAAAGGATATATGGCAGGACCTTGAGTCCTTGTTCAGATTTAAGTGAAAATTTGCACACACGTTGCTAGTTGTGTGTGTATTAGCATGCCCATTTTTTTGTAGTCTTGTGGGCATTATTGAAGCTAAAATTACATTTTTCCATTTCAGGACACATGGGAGGTAGGCGTGTCCTTGGACCGATTCGCCAAAAATTCATATTTTTCTTAACTAAGCTATTTTATGCAAGTGTACCAAATTTCAAAAATTTCTGACAACTCCTTCTATTTATGTCCCTTCGTTATATGGGGACAAAGCACTGTGCGTCGTACTCTGGACCTCGATTTTTTCCGTTGAAATGTGATTTTTTATTATTATTTTATTAAAGACTTTTTAAGCAAAACTAGGCTGTTCCGTCAAACTTTTGTATATAAACTTGGAAATGAGGGAACAAATCTGTTTTCAGATAAGCCAAACTTAGTCTAACTGAGATCTCAAAAACCCTGCCTGATTCATCACCGTTTTTTTTTTAACGACAAACCAACACTCAGGGGATGCCCCCTATATATGCAGTGCATTGTGTTGATCAGGAAAATAAGGTTTGGGAAGGAGGAAAGAGGGAATAGTGTTTGTGGACATTTGACTTGAATCTTAATAAATTATAAGTACCGGGGAAGACCTCTGCGGGAAGTTTATTCAACATACGGATAGTTCGACTGAAAAACGAATTTTCTCTATAATGCGTTGTGCGAAACACAGCACACTCGACTACAAACGGATGTGTGTGTGTGTGTGTGTGTGTGTGTGAAAAATCCCGTCTTAGTGGTCGATTTGGGGAGTGATCAATCGCTAGTCCAAATTTCAAGTTTATAGGGTCAGCGGTTTGGGCTGTTCGATGATGAATGAGTCAGTCAGTCAGTCACTCACGCAACTCTTTTATATATGTATATAGATAGATTAAATGGATTTAAAATGTATTTAAAAAAAAAAATTTTAAATATAACTTAAAACACAATTAAAAATCTTATATTGTAAAAATACCGCAATTTTGTATTTATGTATGTTTGTATTTCAATTTTAATAGTTTCCATAATAAGAAATATGTTCTTAAAAAACATTAATAACACTGCGGAACAGTAAGTTTGCGGTCGGGAATTTGATTGCAAATTCTTACTAATTTCAGGTCGCTGATTTCAAATCTAATCTTCAGTTTTCTCTATCAGCTCTAGTTTTCGAGATATACCGTTATGTCTAATATTAAGGCACTTTCACTACATATATTGGAATAACTTGAAACGGTTGACCATTTAAAAAAAATCCGAAACTCGGAAACAATATTATCTTTAAGCCATGCTTACATTGTTTTTAAATGTGAACTGTAGTTTCTGAGATCTCATTGAGTTTTTGAAGAAAAAATAGGAAAATTTTGAAAAAAAAACCATTTTTTGTTCTTTAAAAATTCATTAAAAATAAAAACGAGACAAAAATTTTCACTTGGCAAACCACTTAGATTGGTTCCAAATTGGAAAAAAATAATATATATAAAAATTTTTAGATCGTTTGCAAAGTTATTAGGCGTGCCTTGAGCCCACAAAGTTTGCTAAAAATGCTATTTTTCTCACTATGTGTCGATTTAATTGTTGATAACTTCATTAATATTTATTTTAGAGAAAAACCTTATTCACAAATATTCTAAGGCTATATCTTACGAACAATGTTGCTCTGTATTAGTTTTCTTTAACATTAATATTTAATCCCGAAAAAGCCAAATTAAAAAATAACACAGAAATTTTCACATATCTACGCATTCTTTGCCTGGTGATTACACTACGTGACAAATTTTCAACAAAGTCGTGACCAAATTAATCTAACAGCTAATCTTTATGTACAATGTTTCCCTGAATCCGAATATGATGTCAGAATTGTCAAAAGTAGAACCGTTTTTGAGATATACCAAAATAACCGTTATTCGGTTTTTAAAAAAGATAATGTGACTGAAATGCAATTATCTTCAAACATTTTAAACGGACTATATATTTCTTTCTTTTTATTGAGAGGTAATAAAATTACTAAAATAACAATGGATTGCTAGTGAAGATTAGTGATGTAATACACTTTTTTTGAAAGTTCTTACGCAGTCCCAAAAAAACCCTATTTTTCTATACAAAGTGCCCCGGTAGACTAGCTGGTCGCGAGCTAGTCTATCATCGCCGGGGTTGCGGGTTCGATTCCCGCCCGAGACTCTGGTTTCTTTCCTGCAGACAAGCATAAAGCTTCGCGGGATAAGCTTAGGAAATTAAAAAAAAAAATCCCTACAACTTTCAAATGATATATGTATAGCAAAACAAATAAATCCATTTGTATTAATGGATATAAATTTTATTTGGATGATAATTTTTTATAAAAATCACCTGAATTAGTCTTCTCAGATAATTTTTGTTGATTAAAAACTGATTTATCAATTGAGCGATTGAAAAACGATTCATATATAATTAATTGACGAAGAAATAAAAAGATTGGCGAAACTAGAAGCCCAAAAATTATTGTCAATTAATGAAAATAAATTAAATTACGAATGTTTTCTTCTTTTATTTCCAAGATCCCTATAACTTCTGTTGTTTTGTTCAAAATAAAATTTGTTCAAATAATCAAGAGCCATAATTGTGCTGCTTTTATCGGAGGACAAATTAAAAACATGACGATTAAACATTTATTTAAAACATAATCAAAAACATTATAATTGACGATTAAAAAATAAGATGATAAAAACTTACTAATAATTATCAAACTACCATTAAAGTGCTCAAAAAGAGATCAGAAAATTGTATCACAAGTTATTCTTTGAGGTGATTCATCGCTAGGGTACCATTTTCTCACACTTACTTTACTATTTCGACTTTACTCCAAAACGTTTTGATTCCCATCTTTTACATATGTATTATATATTTCTTGCTCTAGAAAATAAGGTTCAACAGATCTCCTTTCTTCTAAAAGAGCTTATCACAAAACTAGGTTAAAATCAAAGCGGAAATGACGGCAAGCGATGACTCAAAGAATTTTAACAATTTTTATTGCTGCCGTATTAACAAATTTAATAGTATGCTATCACAAATCAAAAAAAGCTCCCAAACGTATAGTTTTCCAACATTACTGAAAAGTCCCTACATTTTAATGATTTCAAAATATCTGTCCTTTTTTCCCTACGGCTATTTTTTTAGAAGAAAATCCCTACGAAAATCACTGGTAAGATTGTTCAAGAAATGACAGAGTTACAGGGGACAGCGGACAAAAAAAATAACTTGAAAAGAGCAAAATTGAACAAAATCATAAAATTTTAAATAAAGTTTGAAGTTTTATCCACTATAACTCATCCATTTAACGACTCATCTTTACAAACGATCCATGGTTATTTATGAAATTTTATAACCTCTCCATAAAAAGGAAGAAATACATAGTCCGTTTAAAATGTTTGAAGATAATTGCATTTCAGTCACATCATCTTTTTTAAAAACACAAATAACGGTTATTTTGGAATATCACAAAAACTGTTCTACTTTTATCAATTCTGACTTCATATTCGGATTCAGGGGAAAGTTTAACATTAAGATTAGCTGTCAGATTTATTTGGTCACGACTTTGTTGAAAATTTGTCACGTAGTGTAATCACCAGGCAAATAATGCGTAGATATGTGAATATTTCGGTGTTATTTTTTAATTTGGCTTTTTCGGTATTAAATATTAATGTTAAAGAAAACTAATACAGAGCAACATTGTTCATAAGATATAGCCCTTGATTATTTGTGAATAAGGTTTTTCTCTAAAATAAATATTACTGAAGTTATCAACAATTATAGCGAAACATAGTGAGAAAAATGGCATTTTTAGCAAACTTTGTGGGCTCAAGGCACGCCCAATAACTATGCAAGCGATCTAAAATTTTTTATATATTATTTTTTTCCAATTTGGAACCAATCTAAGGGGTTTGCCAAGTGAAAATACAAAAAAAAATAATAACGGCCACCCTAGTGCACATCTTTTGATTTTATTCACAATTTACTGAGATAACTGAAAAAAAAACGTTCATGACACACACATATTTATTTATTTATTTATTTATTTATTTAACGTATTAGGCTTATAATTAAAATTATCAGCTAATAATAATTATGGCAATGGCAGCGAAGGCCTTCAGCTCAATGTTTGTTTTATATCTTAATTATTTTGTTAACATTTTTTTTTATAAATATATATAAAGTTCAGATAAACTTATAAAGATTAGTAGTTCTAAGGAATTTTATAATTAGTGTTATGTTTTCTTTTACCGGATTGGACAATAGGTAAATGGGATATGTGCATCTGAATAATCTTTCTCTGGAATTTTTAGTTTTTGGACGCACACATATTTAAAATTTTATTTTTGTATGAAAATCGATATTCAGTGTTCTAAGTAAATTGTGAATAAAATCAAAAGTTGTGCTAAATGTTTTTTTAGCTGAATATGGTCAACCGTTTTCAAGTTATTCCAATATATGTAGTGAAAGTGCCTTTTTTTTAGACATAATGGTATATCTCGAAAACTAGAGCTGATAGAGAAAACTGAAGATTAGATTTGAAATCAGCGACCTCAAATTAGTAAGAATTTGCAATCAAATTCCAGACCGCACAAAAAAAGTCCAAATATTTTCCCTTGTGTAATTTTTACCATTTTGCCCTTGTTATAAAAAATTTCAAAATTTTTCTCTTCAAAATAAGATTTCTTTTTCGCCAAATTAAGATTTTTCTTCCAAATCTTCTGTCAACGCTGAAAAATTTAAGGAAAATGACTATTACAAAAAAGCTTTATAAAATACATAACTGAAATTTAGCTCATAGAATAAATTCGAAAAATAAAAAAAAAAAAATGTTGAAAATCTTTAAAATAAAAATTTGGCGTTATTAGATTAAGTTAGCAAAGCCGAAGGTTGTTGTACCATAAAGAAGATCATCGTCCAGCCCAGTCGAAAGCCGGATCTGCAGAGAAGCTTTAGTTAGCGAAGCCGCTGTTTGTTATACTATATAAGGGAAAATACTTTCGCCCGGCGGAAGGCGCAACCATGCTATCAATCAGGTAATTTTAAATTCATGATTATAAAATTCAGGATTTTAGAATTCAGGATTTCAGGAATTTTCTTTTCTTCTCTTTAATACCACCTTCGCTAACAAAAGCTTAAAAGGAATTCGGCCGAGCTTCTCTGCAAGGCCAGTCTTCGCACCCTCCCTTTCCACCACCTGTACAATAATTTTTCAACACGACGATAGCAACTCATTCTTTTGGAATATTTTATGCATTTGTATACGTATGTAAACTTGCCCTGGGGGTCGATTCTGGTTCTGTGAAACTGTGAAATGAAAAAAAAACTTTTCATTTTCGTTTTCATAAGCACTTCTCACATTAGCACTTCACATTTACACAAATTGCGATTCCCGTTCTTTAAATGGAAAAGTGTTTCATTCCATTGTAGTCGTGAAACTTTTGTAACTATATTAATAAAATGTAAAAGTCAAATGCAGATATCGAAGCTTAAGATTTTTGAACCGGCGCTAATCCGCAAACAAGTTTTTTTTATGCTTGAGCCGCATGCATTTTTTTTTTGCTAAAAGATTTTTAACTTTATATACACATAAATATGTATGTATGTATAATTGTTTTTTCAAATTTGTAGGTGGTAAATTAATATTGTTATTGTGCGTGTGTTCTTCAAGTTTATTTGAAGAGCGAAAAAAATACATTTTTATGACTCCTCTTGTTCTATACAATATAAATTTTTTCAGTAAAAGAATTTTTGATGTTTTTTTTTATATTCATACATATGTACGTGGTAAATATTTTTAACTTAAAATAAATAATGAGCAGACCTAAAATTCCTTAATTTTCTGCGAATTTGTTGCATTTGGGGTTTTTCATGAACGATATTGCATCTGAAAGAGGTTGTCCCCAATGTCCTGACCAATTGCGCACAAAAATTGGAAAGGAAAAATTTTTACATAACATGTGTTTATATAAAAAACAGCAGCAATTTTTTAACGAAAAAAAATGTTAATTCAAAAAACAAGAGCAGTCATAAAAATGTAAAATCGATCAATCAATGAGTTGACAAATGAGTTTTTTGGGTAAACATCTTGCCCGCGCGATTACCCCAAAATATTTATTGCAGTAAATAATTTTGGCAATTTTTGTTGCAGCAATTCTTGAGTTTATTGGTGAGAGTGGTGAGAAAATTTGGGAGCGGAACTCATCTCACCAATAAAATCAAGAATTTCTGAAACGAAAATTCATAATTTGGACGATGAATTATAAATAAGGTAATGCCTCTATTAGTTGCTAGCACAATTTTTAAGTAAAAGCTACTGCCAGACCCACGATGTCGACAAGAACATTTCTTTCGCATATTTATATTGAAAACAATAATAAAAAACTAAAATTTGTTTTTGTTTTCAAAACAAATATACGAAAGAAATGTTCTTGTCGACATCGTGAGCCTGGGCCTTACTTTCTTTCGTTTAAGTTTTCGAGTTATTCTTAGCAAGCCTTTTCATTTGATACCTATATTATAGGAGTGCATTAAAAATAGCTAGACCGACATTTTGGCTGTGCTGATATGTTGGATATATAATGGCGTCACATTGGTTGGTTGGTTGGTTGGTTAACGTGGTAGCACGCACAGGTCCCGGCGCGCAACAAGTAGAGCCGACGGTGGCTCCGTTTTGACACCACACAACTCGTCAAGAAATCGGAACCCCCCGATCAAAACTTGACCCAGGGGCAATGCTGAGGTGGCTAGAGCCAGCCCGTTGCGTTGAGATATTTCAGCAGGCTGTTGAGTCCAACCCGCGATATCTCCGAGAGTCCTTGTAGAAGGTAATTCCCGAACAGTCCATGTCGTATAGAGTTAAACGCCGGGCAATCACATAGAAGATGAAATACTGTCTCCTCAGTTCCAGGTTCCCTGCAGCTGCGGCAGCATTCATTGAAAGGGAGGCCGAGTCTCATAGCGTGCTTGCCGATCGTCCAATGACCAGTGAGCACGTATGTAAGTCTTGACACGTCCTTCCGACTGAAATTGAGAAGTCGCTCAGAGCGACCTATGTCATATGTGGGCCACGTTTCCTTGGTAGCCCTACAGCCATCCAGTTTCCTCCATTTATCGTCAGCCATATCCAGATATGCGATACGTATGGCGTCACATAGTTTACAATGCGTTGTCATCCAAAATGAACGTGTGTATATAACTTCAGCTCAATCAATTGAAGATATCTGCTTCAAATTGAGTTGCAAGGTTTGACCCAAACATACATTCATTGCAAGTTAAATAAAAGCTTTAAAAAACGACCATAAGCCCAAAAAATTGTGAAATCATTAACAAATAAAAGGCCAAATAACGTCCTTGAATTTTTGAGTACGGCTTGTACTTAAATTTATCATAACAAACTTGATTTATCCTGAGTGTTTTTCTTTCTGTGTAGTAGCACACGCCGGGTATCCGCTATGATAAAAGTTTTTTAACAAATTCGCAAACGTTTAAGATGGCGACGCTGTAATTTTAGTATACATAAATATGTTGTTAGTGTGATTTTCACAATTAAACTCAGAAATAAAGCATACTAAAAAAGAACGCTCGTTACACGGGACTACGGACAGCAACAAATGATTAAAAAAAATTATGATAAGTATTATTTTCCATATAATTGTGTGTAAAATAATAAAATCAAATCTAAATGTACCTCTTACGGTAATATTCGTAGAGTTGAATGAACTTTTTATAAATAAAGTCATTCGATTTGTATTCAATCTGAGAGTTCGAGATCATATTACAGCCTATGTAATTGGATTCTTGGGTTGCAATTTTTCTGATTTTCTAACCATTAGAAATCTTATGAGTTTTTGCAAACTTATTAAGAATTCAACACCTTTGTTTTTAGTTCGACGCTTTGAATTTATGCATTCTTAAAGAAATATGCAAATTTTTATACCCAGAATTTATAACTCGTTTTTTGAAAGGTCAGGCCTTGTAAGGGTTGCCAGAGTGTGGAATCATTTGCCTCATATACTAAGGAATTATCGTTTGTCTCCTAATAGCTATCATAAAGCTTTAATTGAGTATTTCAATACCATTTAAATAAATTGTTAACAATGTGATTTGACGGTATATTTATTGATTATTTTTGTTTTAAAAATTGTTATAGGTTGATGCCATATTATATTAATTACAAAATATTTTTAGATTATTAATATAGGGTTCCATATAAAACTTTTAAAAATAAAAAATTGTAATATTATGATTTGGCCATGAAGGCTTTTATTCAAGGCAAATTCATGTAAACGGTGGTGGCAAGTAACAACGCCAAAAACACAACATTGTATTTTATTTGTTGCTTTCGTTGGACGACATGTCAAAAACACAAGTAATTTTTGACATTCCTCTCTAATTTGGAAAAAAAAGTAGCACAGCTGTGCTTTCAACGCCACCTGAAAAATGAATTCGTCTTGCTTTTATTAATAAAAAATTTTTTCAAATAAAAAAAAAAAAAAATTTACTCTCATACTTTGTGAAATTAATGGTTTCTTTATGTGGAAAATCGACAGCAAGCAAATCGGACACAAGTATTTTCGTTTTGTGTCTGGACAGTCTTAGACTAAAAAAACGTATATATGTACATTTATTTATTACATTTTAAATCACGCTTAAGCAGTTTTAATTTTCAAATGTATGTATGTGTTTTTTATAAAACATTTTTCCATACTTTCAAAGGACAGAAAAAAAGCATGAGAATCACACATAAAGGGTGTTATTTTAGAGTGTCACAACTTTGAGTTGGCATCACTGCTTTATTTGAGCGCCCATTTAACAGCTAAAAATTGCTTTTTGTTTAATTAGCTTTGAAATTTCATTACACCAGAGCAACGCGTGCAAATTGTTGAAATTTTTAATCAAAATAATTCGGCGAATGGGCTGAAGTACAAATAAATAATGATTTTTAATTTCCATTAATTTTTCTAATTGTAAATAATTTTTTCTATTGTGACAATTCTTATTATTTTTTCATTATTTTGTGAACGTTTTTTATTGTTTAATTATTTCCCTGACGATGGTATACATTGTTGTATCGAAATATTGGAACTATAAAATAAATGTTATCAAATTTTTTATATAAAAAGAAAAACCTCAAGCTTAATAAATAATATTGGAATTCCATTAAAAATTTTATTTTCCGATGAAGCCCATTTCTGGTTGAATGGGTACGTAAATAAGCAGAACTGTCGTATTTGGACTGAGGAGAATCCACAAGCTTTTGTCAAGCCACCATACATCAAATACACAGAAAATTACTGTTTGTTGCACTTTATGAGCTTGCGGAGTCGTTTGTCCATATATCGTCAAAAACGATGATGGTCAGAATGCGAAAAGTTGTTGAAAATTGGTGTTCCAGATTGCGCCTTCTACACGCCAGCTGTGGCGGCCACATGTCATAAATCATATTTAAGCATTAAGTTTAATTGATATTAATAATAGATTTCCTTGTTTTATTATGATTTAAACTTGTGTCACTCTATAAAAAGCATCCTTTATATGTTAATGCGTCCAAATTGGGACATCCCATGTTAAGTTAAAACAATGAGTTATTGCACTTTTAAAGATTTTGTGTTTAGGAACTTTTTTTATTATATCGCACATGATCATAAAACAATTTTAAATTAAACATTAAAGACATATCGCTGGCTTAACATGTAAAGGCTCTAAGTCCACTTTTTTAAGAAATTGAGATTTTAATGCAGTAATGTGCAATAAGTAAAAATACATTGTTTACAAAAAAAAATACAGTTATCTCATTTTTAGTTGTTGTTTTGTAGTGATGAGCAAAAGCGCTAAGTCCAATTTATCACAAGAAAAAGCTCTAAGTCCCAATTTAAAGTTCAGTTTTACCATTTCTCTCAAATTGTTCCATCACATGTATTTTGATTGTTTTTTATCTCTCCTGTAAAATTTTCAAATATGGACTTAGAGCCTTTTCATGTTAAGCCAGCGATATGAAAATTAATTTTTCAGCCAACCGTTTCACTATCAAAAATAAGACAAAATAGCACACATTTTTACAGCGGGTAAAATATGAATATTGCATCCAAAAAGTGAAAAATTAAGTTAATAAGTTAAGAAAAAGTTTTGCTGGGATCTTTTGAAAATAATAAAATTATAATGTTACTCCTCTTTAAAGCAGAAACATTTTGAAATCCCTGGAAATTCCAAGTTGTTTTCGGCTTTCCTGCTAAATAAAAATGTTGAGAAAAACCTCTAATACAATCACGAACTAATTCGAAACAACGACAACACTAAGTAATACAACATAATTTGACCTAAATTTGTAATTAACGAATCGAGTTACTAGAACTATTGGTTTAATTGTAGGGGGTAAATGCCTACTAATTTGAAAATACAAAGCAATTTTATATAAAATTATATAAAAAAGTTTTTAAAGAGAGCCCATATGTATGTAAGTAGTCTTGAAAACAATAAAAAATAAATAAGAATAAAAAAATAAAAGATGTCGAGAAATGTTAAAATTGACCTCAATTTGAAGTCACCACAAAACCGCATGAAACTTCTAACTAATGGAGTTGGAATTATAATAATATCCATGATTAAGAAAAACAAGCCGTACACAGAAATAAAACGCACGTCATAATATATTGAGAATTTAAATACAGTAAATTTGACTTAGCTGCACAATTTACAGGTACTTAATGTACAGGTACGAAATTCTGTTAACCTTCATTAAAGTGCAGCTAAAGTAAAGTGTTTAAAAGAAGAATAAAAACGTTTTTATTAAAAAATTGATAATAACAATGAAGTTCAAACAGTCTGTAGTCATTTGTTATGCATTTTCACCAAGTTCAGTTAAAACTAACTATTACTTTAACTTCCAGTTAGCAATGTATTTTTACAGCTATAACTGATAGTTAATTGTAACTGATCTTGGTGAAATCGGGGGTTAGCTGCCTTTCACTAAACTGCCCCAAATACTTATTTTCTGTAATTTTTCTTCAAAATCCCTGTTTCCGTGCATTTTATATACCTGTATATTTATCATATTTTTGGGCAGCTTTAAAATGCAAAAAATTTTGTGCATTTATCTTAAATGTGCAGGTATAGAAAGTGCCCTTAAAAAAGGAATTTGTATGGGATTTTAAGCAATAATGACAAAAAAATATTAATTTTGTGCAGTTAAGTCAAGAGTGCACTTAAACAAAAGGCAGTTAAGTCAAAACTACTGTCGTAACATTTTTATTAAGAAAATCTCAAAGTTGTTGAGGTGGGTTTGGTTTTCTTGGTTACAACTTTAATGTTGCGTGTATGACTGCGAGTATTTTCCATTTAGGGCGGTCGAATACTTAAAATTTCTAGTAGGGGGATGTTCTTGTACAAATACTTTTGTGTCCAGTGTTTATGTCTGCATGTCATTTAATTTATGACTATTCATGTTGTTTTCCTTTATTTTAATTTTTGGAGTCAGATAGGTGTTTTATAGAACTTATATTAAATTAGGTTTTCACACTACTAGGAATGACTAGCAGAAGTTAAAAAAATTTATTCATTCGAAAAGGTTTGTTTGGGAAATTATAGGGAAATAGCATATACGCTTATTTAACCCTATGAAAAAGGTAATTGTCTGCAATATTCTTTATCAACGAGTCTGAGTATTTAATATGATTCTCTAAATATAATAATGGTTCTGTAAAAAGTTTAATGGTAGATTGGTAAGTTTTTTTTGGTATTCAAACCAGAGTTTCCAAAAATATCACGCAGTCCATAAAAAATCAATTTTTCCCTTACCTTAAAAAAAATAAAATTCTGAATTGCCCCGCAGCAGTCAAAAATGAAAAATTATCAATAAATATTAATTAATTTCATGTTGTAAAATTCCTTTCTTCATAAAAATAATTTTATGAAAATTAAATTTTATGAACTTTAGCCTAATTAAAATATCAAAATTTGGATTAAAACCCATAAAACAGTACAACAAAAATAACCACAATACTAATTATTAACCAACAATAGCTTTGAAAATATTAAAATTGGCCTGGTGAATTTGGATTTAATTCAAGCCTTTTGAAATATTTAATTGAATATTCATAGTTTTTACTGATGGCACATTGAGGTACTTATGACTGTTTGAGATTTTTACACAGCATGGAGCGGATTGATGATTCGAAGAATTTTGTTTTGAAGGCAACAAGCACTACTCCCTTTTTTACTTTCCATAACCTAATTCCAACACAATGCAATTCATTAGTAGGGCTCATCCCCTGAGTGCTGGACCCAAACAGCAACAAAAATAGGAGGCATGACTCTCTCCGCAAAGTAAATGTTATATGTACACATTTTTGTTAATTGGCCTATAAATTCCATTGTCTTAACCATTTGTCCAATAGAATAATATGGTTTTCTCGGCCGCCTTAGAAAAGCTCTATTATCAGCAAAAGTTGATGTGCGGGTATAGTTGTTTTTGGTTGTCATGTCATGGAGTCCCTGTGGGACCCCAGAATTAATCGATTGGCGTCAATTAAAAAAACTCCCTCTTTAAAAATTAATTTTTGACCGACTAAATCTGGTTTTAGACGAATGTATGTAGCAGTATGCTTGTCAAATGTTGCACTGCAAAATGCATACATGTCGTGTAAGAGCAAAAAAAATGGCTTATGTAAGAGCCGGTTTACACACGTCCAGTTTGACTCGTCAAGTCTTAAGGTTTTAGGAGAGAGGTGATAAGAAATGGCATTCTCTATTCCCTCACTCAAAAGAAAGTACAGTGAGTACGGATTTTCTTAAATCAAGTACAGAAAGATTCAAGTACGGATTTTCAATTGCAAAATACTTTAATTATCCATATTCTATCCCGATTTTGTACTTGAAATAATCCGAAAATGGGATTGATTTAAGTAGAACTAAGAATGCATCAATCTCAAAATGCGCTTTATTCAAGAATTATAAAATAGTTTTAAGCCGAATTCGTACTTAAAATATTCCGAAAATGAGATTGAATCAATCTCAAAATGAGCTTTATTCAAGTATTATTTATCAAGTACCTTAAGTAACAGTAACAGCTTGTATGTTAACGGGTAAATTAAGCTTCAAATGACGTATTATGGCTTCATGCCACTCTTTATCAAATGCTTGAGAAACACCAATGAAGGGTCCAGAACAATATTTTATAAAATAATAGGCATGTATGAATTTTCAACAATTTTGGGAATTCAGTGAATTTCTAACCAAATTAATACAACATAATGCCTAACAACGCCTGTTGAAGATATTAATATATCTGTAAGTATACCGATCGAATCAGTTCCTGAGCCGATACCCGTCAGAAAGTTATCTGTCCTGGTGTCAATATTAACCTTGAACACCATGTCAAATTCGCTATTTTTAATATAATTGAACGAAGGTTTTAAAAGTATTAGGCCCCCTATACATGATTTTTCGGAATAGGTTTTCACTCGAATAGATCTCTTAATAATTAGTATTGAAAAAAACTTTAGCAAAAGAAAGGTGTATGTAACCATAAGAAACTCCAGTTTTAACGATGATTTAGGATTATATAGCAATAAAAAAGATAACTTAATAAAATGTTTGTAGCGATTGAGCGATTACTTTACCTAGCCCAAGTACAATTAATCTCCTGTAATAGGCCTCAGCTCTTATAATGTCCTAGAAATTTGTATCGGGAAAAAATTAAGCAGCAAGAAAATGTTTATAGCCATAAATATCTCCACCAAATTTGGAAATGATAGGTTCATAGTTGAGCTACGCATTTATCAGTTAAGCTTTTAGATTAGAAATATATTAAAAAGAAATACGATATCAAAGTCTGTAAAGTTCGATCTACTTTCAATCTGTGCACTCATACACTGCTTCTTAAATAAACACATTTGAGCATGCTTAACAATGTTTATAAGTGCAACCTAAAAATTTTTAAACGATTTTTTAGATACTGTGAACTGCTAATATTTACGCAAAGTTTTATTTAAATACTCTTATTTTCTTATTAACACTAGTAAAGCACTTAAATAAACGTACACATGTCAACAGTCTGCTAACAAACTCTCGATAAAAACAATTTTTATTTAAGAAATAAAAACAAAAATCATGGGGAAAGTTCAGCGGGAACATATGAAAAGTCCAAAAAAGGAAAAACATTCTAAGGAAAACAAACGTAATAAGCATGTTGTTTTTTCACCAACTTCCTACACTACCAACACCAATAAACTAGTGTTTCAAAGAAATTTAACAATGACCAATACACAACATACCTCCTAGTTGGTATTGGGTGTATTTAAAAATTTACCAGCTAGCATTTTCAATCGTTTAGGAGTCTACTTGGAATCTCATAAGGAGTGTTTTTGATCGTCGTCGAGCTAACTTTTTAATTGTAGACGATTCCTCGCACGGGAGATACTGTTACACGTGCTGATTCGTATGAGAGATTCTTCCATAACACCGTGAAAGACGCTTTTATAAATCATAAAGGGAATCGTTTATGATGCATGTAGGAATTATCTAACGATTCTTTTAAAAAGCATGCCAAGAGTCGTATGAGACTCATGTTGGGATTATTTTTTTATTTTCTACAAAAAAAAATCAATTTGGTGTCTGTTTCTGAAAAATTTTGCTCCCGAAAAGCATATGTTTTTTAGAATAAAACAAGCCACCCTTTTAGGGAGCAAAATTTTTAAGAAAAAGACACCAAATTGAATTTTTTTTAAAAAAAAAGCACATTTTTTTGTTGAAAAGAAAACACCATTAGGTAAACAGCTGACAAACATATGGGCCAACGAGTTTACCTTGTGTAAATATACCTTGGTTTTTCATATAATTTTATTTTTATTTTATGAAAATCCAATTTTAAACATAAATTGATATTTAAAAAATTAGTAAACGTGTAGTATTAATTAGTTTAACTGAGCTACCTAAATAAGAGCGGCAAGCGGCTGTTTTATGTCAAAACTTTGAATTTTTAAACAGTTTATACGAAACATACCTTTAGAACACGAATTTAACACCACCCGGCTGGGAAATCTTATTTGATAAATCGCTTGGTCGTTTTATTTTATTGAAAATGTACTGGCAATAGAATGTTCATGCTTAAAAAACGCTTGCCGCTCTTGTTTAGGTAGCTCAGTAAGAAAACTAAATATATAAAAATTAGACTCAAATACAAATTAATTGATTCAAATCAAATTTTTTGAGCATTATCGAAAAAATTTAAATAAATTGCTAGTATTTGTTTCTTGATGCAAGAAATTTGATTCTTTTTAAAAATCAATGAAACCAGACTATTATTAAATAAATGCAGCTTGAACTCGAAAATATGTTTTCTTATTTTTTATAAAAACTAGCAACTTTTGAATTTCTTGTTTTAAGAAATGTTTGGTCATGTACGAAAAACGTTAATTTTCTGATCTTAAGAAAATGTTTCTTTATTTAAGAAAATGTTAATAAATACATACGGAATTTTCTTGTTTTAAGTAGTGAAGTTTTTTAAGCACTGATTATTTCTATTTTTATGGTACAAATGATAACAAAAATGAATACCAGAAGTTAAAGTCAGCTATGCAAAATTAGGACACCTGAAATATGAACTTAAAAGCTATTTTTTACTGTATATCGTAATAAAAATATCGATTATGTATTCTGCTTTAAGGTGAGCAATTTCATTAAACGATTCACAATTTGTTGGTTAATAAAGAGAATGTCTTAACCCAGCCCAGCTAGCATAGGCTGTTTGTTTGACGATTATGTTAAACATACAACTCCTAAAAGAATCTTATGATCATTATCTGACGAGTAACAAAACCAAAAACATCAAAATGTTTTTTTAATTTTACTATTTTATTTATTTTTTGACACGCTCGTCTTTTAATCATGGAATGTACCTTTATTGACTCTCTGGAAGAGTCGTATAACAATTACTGAGCTACCTAAATAAGAGCGTTTTTAAAATACTGAAAATTCTATTGTCAATACAATTTCAATAAAACAAACCGGCTTAAGAATCTGTAAAAAAGGATTTTTCCAAAATTTGTACATGTGTGCGTTGAATTTATATGAAGACAATTTTGACAAATCGGTTCAACTCGGTTATTTTTATAGAGCAGCATGTCTACACTCCCAAATGATATTTAATTGATATTTAAATAGAATTGGGCAATTGGCCAAAAGCAACAAAAACTTGATTTAAGTAACTATAGAATTGAAATAATTTTTTTAGCTGTATTTAGGTAAATTTTAGTTTGCTTTGAGTCATAAGTTTTTCCTTTAATCAAGCCACACATATCTGTGGCATTTTGACAAAACATCTCAGGTCGAGATAAGATAGCAAAAACGTTTTTAATAAAAACTCGGTGAAAAAATCACATTTATTAAAAAATAAAAAAAAATTAAATAAAAATTTCGTTAATAAAACAAAATTTTAAAACGTTAACAAAAATAATTTTTTTAATGGAAATTCGTATAAATAAAAACAGTTCAAACTTTTAAATTTGACTAAAGATATTTTGTCAAAATGCCACAGATATGTTTGCAATAAGAAATTTTGGACGAGAATAGTTAATTTAATTGTATATGTATCTTTTCTTTTTAAAAAATATAATTTTTATTTTATTTATTTTTTAATATTTCTTTTCAATAAGATTTTAACAACTAAACTCAATTTTTATATTTTAATATGTTTTACAATTTTTAAAATAAAGGAAGACTTGTTTAATAATAATAAAACAAGTAACGATCTATTACAAAAATAAAAGTTATAATTTAAGAATAAAATAACAATTTATAAAATATGTAACAGTGATATTCATTAAGTATGTAACAATATTCATTAAACATATAACTCCCCCATCCTTTAAACACACATTACTCCTGAAATGTTTTATTTATTTTGTTTTGAATAATTTCTACCAGTAATTTTTCTATCAAAGTTTATATCTGGTATTTCATTTTGGTACTTAAAAATTCTTTTAACTAATTGCCTATCTCTTTTACAATTTTTATCATCTAAAAAATTTGTTTTATTTTTCTCTTTTACTTGTTTTATAATATATTTGGGTTTTTGTTTAAGGTTCTGAAATCCGAGATTTTTCACAAATTCTCTATCATTATATTCATGACAATCTTCTCTATTTTCATTAATTTTCTTTATTCTATTAATTTTATTTTCACGAATTTTATTACTTAAAATTTCCCATTCAGATTTGTCCACTTTGTTATGTAATAAATTGTTTGGTTTATGACCCGTTGTACTATGAACTGAGTCATTGTATATTTGAACTGCCTTATAGACAAGGGATTTATTATCGAAATCGTTGTGGTTTTGCTCCAATTTGAAAAGTCTTATATGCTCATTCAATGTAAGATGAAATCGTTCCACATCTGCATTACCAGTATGAGTATTAGGGGCAGTAAAATGAAAATCAATTTTCTCTGAGTTCAGAAAATTTCGAATAAAAGCTGTATTAAATTCATTGTCTGCTATAATTTTATTTGGTTTCCCCAAAATAGCAAATCTTTCCCTTAACTTTTCTACAATGGTCAATGAATTTTTATCACTTAAATAATGTATTGATACATGTTTCGTCAGTTTATCAATACATGTTAAAAAAGTTGTATGTTTATCCAAAAACCATATATCGATATGAATTATCTCATTAGATCGAATAGGGGTTTCCGTCACACATAACTTGGTTTTTATTGGTCGTCTATCAAATTTACACATATTACATATAGTACAATTATTAATAAATTTGTGAATTTCCCTTTTGAAATTTGGATAGTATATCTTGTCTTTTAGTTCTAAATATGTTTCCTCTATACCTCTATGATTTTTATCATTGTGATATTCTGCTATAATATCCAACAGATGTTCTTTATCAAAAATATCTTTTATAAATTTGGAACATTTCAAAAATTTCATTTCAGATGAATTCGAAAAATAGTGTACTATTGTCTGTTGAAGTTTTCTAAAGATTTCAAAATTTTCACAAAATATTGCCACAATTCCCTTAATTGGAAAAATTTGTTTTAAAAAGTCTAATACCTTTTCTTCATAATATTCTTTTAAAGCTATAATATATCTAATTTTTCCATTATACACCATTTGTTTTTCAAGTTTATATTTCTTCCCTAATTGTACTATTACCTGGTTTTTGAATATATTAATTGGCGAATCTGAAATTAAAATATGGTCATTTAAGTTTTCCATTCCACTATGAATTGTAGCTTTATCTGAATTAACAATTTGGTCATTTTCCTCTAAGCAATTTATTTCAAGGCGACTAAGAAAATCTGCCACTTGATTTGTTTTTCCTTTGATATACTCAATATCAAAGTCGTACTCATTTAATTGAATTTTCCACCTCTGTAATTTCATATTAGGTTCTTTTAAAGAGTTAAGCCATACAAGCGGACGGTGATCAGTTTGTACTTTGAATTTCCTGCCAAACAAATAGGGTCTAAAATATTTAACTGACCATACAATAGCAAGCAATTCTTTTTCTACTGCACTGTAATTACGTTCATGTTGGTTTAAAGTTCTAGAGCTGAAAGCTACAGGATGTCCGTTTTGTGATAAAACTGCACCTAAGGCTGCATTACTGGCATCTGTTGTTAAAACAAACATTTTGTCAAATTTTGGGTAAGCCAAAACTGGAGTGGAGCATAAAATTTTTTTTAATTTATTAAAAGAATCAATATAGTCTGGATTGCTTACATTTATGGTAGAACTTTTCCTCAGGTATGAAATCATTGGCAAAGCAATGCGACTATAATCTTTAATAAATTTCCTATAGAATCCAGTTATGCCTAAAAACGATCTTATCTCCTTAAGAGTCTTTGGGATTGAAATCTTTTGTATTATGCTGATTTTGTCAGGATTTGGCTTGATACCCTCGGGCGTAATAATATGTCCCAAGTATTCCGACTCACGTCGAAAAAAGTTGCATTTGTCTACTTGGACCTTAAGATTATATTCTGATAATCTTTGAAAAATTTTTGTCAACGATAATATATGTTCTTTTAGAGATGTTGAAAACACTAATATATCATCTAAATAAACTACGCATATATTATTTATATAATCCTGTAAAACCTCATTCATCATTCTCTGGAATGATGCTGGAGCATTTTTTAAGCCAAAAGGCATTCTAGTGAATTCATAGTGCCCAGCAGGAGTTGAAAATGCTGTTTTATGCCTGCAATCTGGTAAAATTGGAATCTGGTGAAAACCCTTGGCCAAATCGATAGTACTAAAATACTGTGAATTTCCTAGCTTAGAAAATAGGTCCTCCATATTTGGTATAGGAAATTTGTCTTCTATAGTTACATCATTTAATTTCCTATAATCCACTACTATTCTAAATTTTTCCTTTCCAGAATTGTCCATTTTTTTAGGAACTACCCAAATTGGGGCATTATAAGGACTACATGATTTGGTTATAATTCCTGTACGCAACATTTCTTTTACCTGTTTTTCTACTTCCTCTTTGTAAATTTCCGGAAAACGATAAGTTCTTGAAAATACTGGAATGTCGTTTTTTGTCGGTATTTTATGTCTATATTTCACAACCGCTGATAAATCTTCACCCTCCACATAAAAAACATTTTTAAAAACTTTAATTAACTTGGTCAATTCTTCAATTTCTTCTATATTCAAGTTCTGAGTTTTCAGTTTTTCATTTAAATATTCTATTTTTGGTTCATTAAAATGTATGTCCATCACAACTGAATCTAAATATTTCATATCATGATTGTCATATTCCATCGTAGAATTGTCATATACTATAGGAATCTTCGCATTTGTGGTAATTAGTAAATTTTCCTTTAAGTCTATTTTCGCTCCTAAAGGTTTAAGAACATTGCATCCCAAAATTCCATCAAAATCACTGAATATCTCAGTCTCTAACATTTCGATTCTAGACCTAGGTGAATTAAATTCCTTAAACAGAGGGATTGTTATCTTCGTTGAAGTAACGGTCTTAGAGCAAATAGTATTAAGGGTAATTGGGCTTTCTAATTCTGTTCGGAAAGAACTATGAAATAACCCTCTTCTTACGAGTGTTGTACCTGATCCTGTATCTATTAATAATTTTATTGGAAGAGTCTTAGTTTTTACTATTATACAGGGTAAAGGTCTCCGGCCATTAATTGAAAATTTGACACCTGAATATTATCTACTTCCATTTTATCCGAGCTATTAATTGATTTTTGTTTAGATTGTTCAGAATTATTTCTAGTATTTTTACTTGTATGATCAAAACTTTTAGTCATATTCTGAAAATTTTCAGAACAATTTTGACCATTCCGATAATTTGGAAAACTATATTTACCAACTTGAAAATTTCCATTAGGCAGTTCAACTTGATTCCTAAATTTAGAATTACCATTGCTATTATTATCTTTATTACTATATCGTGAAAATTGATAAGAATTAGGAATAAAAGATTGTGAATTTGATTGAGAATTTGTAAATTCTTGTCTACAAAATTTATTTCTATTTATGATTTCATTTCCCAAATGATTTGAAGCAAATTTGAATTTTTTTATGTAAAAATATTCCGCTTCTATTAGTATTTCTTTCGCTTTTAATAGCGTATGAGGATTTCTGGAATTTAATACTAACTTGGGTTCGTTAGGCAGTTTAGATATAAAAATTTTTAAAACCATTTTTTCATTATTAGCACAACTATACCACTGATTACTTTCCCTATCAATACTAGTTTTTAGATTTAATTTGGTTAATAATTTTAACATAAATTCATATAAATCACTAACATCATTTCTAAATTCTGCCGTTTTAATTTTGTTAACAATAGACTCAATACTTTCTGCTATATTAAAATTAATTCTTAATAATACCTTAATTTCATCCCATTTAACTGGATTGTTGTTATTAATAAGAGCAATATTTGCTTTTGATATTATTTTATTTCTTACTCTTAAATCAAATAGTGATAGTAACGATGCATCAACATGTTTACGTAGTTCCTCAACATGTGTGGTAAACATTTCTAATTCCTCAGCTTTTCCATCAAATTCTGGTACACCATCTAAGAGAGTAAAAGCATTGAGAGCCATTACCGTATTGATTGTTGTTAAAGTTTTAATGTTGATTGATATCTAGCTGTTGCTTGCTTTTGTTAGCCAATTGCTGTGTATAAACTTCAGAATATTGGTAAAAAGTCTTACTTTTCTTTTTCTGTTAATAATCAGTTTTTTCTTCCTTCTTTTTGTAGCTTCTTAACGTTTTGAAAATGAATATTCTTTTTTCAAACAAATGATTTAAAATTCATTTGAACCTCAATTAAAAACGATTTTAAGTTTTTATTTTAACAATTTTTATTTATTTTTTCTCCGTCAAAAACTTTTTTACATCCTCATTTAAAGAACGTTTGTTTTTTTAACTTGAAAATAAATTTAGTTCGTAAACCGACTGCGCCAGTTAATTTAATTGTATATGTATCTTTTCTTTTTAAAAAATATAATTTTTATTTTATTTATTTTTTAATATTTCTTTTCAATAAGATTTTAACAACTAAACTCAATTTTTATATTTTAATATGTTTTACAATTTTTAAAATAAAGGAAGACTTGTTTAATAATAATAAAACAAGTAACGATCTATTACAAAAATAAAAGTTATAATTTAAGAATAAAATAACAATTTATAAAATATGTAACAGTGATATTCATTAAGTATGTAACAATATTCATTAAACATATAACTGAATGGTGCAAAATTTGTTTGGTTTAAGCTATATTTTCTGGTATTTTAGTAAATAATTATTTCCGTGTAATATAAAACTTTAATTGCAATGTATACCTTAATCGTAAGCAATTCCGGAAAAGCATTTATATATGGCTAGGTAAAATCCTGACAAATTTAAAGACACACACACAGACGGACAGACAAAAAAGAATCTTGCCTCCTTAAAGAGATTTGTACGAGAGTATGCGTAAAAATGGGTTTCAGTAGCGGACCCCATATGCGATATATTACGGATCTATTACAAACATTTGTTATGATATTGTCTCCTAACTACATTTTTTATTCCTGAAAATATTTGCTGCAGATCATAGTTCAGTCTTGGGATGATTATTAAAATTTTTAGAAGGTTTTTCTTAATTGACATAAAATAAAAGTTTATTTACAAAATTTCATATATGTGACTATAGTGTGTAAAAAAACGGGTTTGGACTTAAGAGTGGATTCTGGTACCTAAAAGGGTGTAGAATAAGATGAAATGCGTTTTTCTCAAAACTTCATTTTCACACACATGGTCCCTTTTCTCGGAGAAGGTCACATATACATATATCTAATGAGACTTATAAGCGAAAAAATCCGAAATAATTTTTGTTTATTTATTTCTTTAAGTCTATGGAGAAATTCTTACAGAATATTAAAAATGAAAAACGTAAAACGCAAAAATTTTAGAAGTCATTTTTTAATAAGATCTCTGTATTAAAAGAATTTTATGACAAGTATTATACAAATACATCTCCATTAAACAGAAATTTATAACAAAAATTATAAAAATTAGATTAAAAGTGTATTAAAAACTACTTCCAAGTTCTTGCGTTTTACATTTTCGATTTCCAGAACATCCCCGAAAATAATTTTTTTTCTGATTTTATATTTCAATTTAAAATTTGCAAGAGTTTTAGGAAAATTTTGAAAAATGATTTCCCGTGTTTAAAATTCTATAATATTATATATAAAATAGAAAAATTTTTTATGAATAAGGTCTTAACTATGTACTAATTTTATCAACACCATCATAGCGGAGGGGGCATCATGCGTTTGAGCTGATGTGTGTAACACCTAAAAATATAAGTCCTAGCATACCTTTAGTAAGAGGAAAGTAATTCTAAATCGATATTACGATATCAGTCCATTCGTCCGTCTGGCTGGATGTCCGTGTAAAACATGTGTGCAAAGTACAGGTCGCAATTTAAAAGATCATTTAATAAAATTTGGTACATATGTGTGTCGGAAGCTTGATTTGTCATAAGCACCAAGCCTATTCGGGAGAATCAACAATAATTTCACATAGGCCTTGTACAAACTTCTTTCCGGAATGGAGTTTTTGTGCTCATTAACTATCTTATTATCGGGCCTGTTCTGAAAATCACGTGATTTAAAATCACGTGCACACAAAAACAGGACGCTAAAATATCTGACGTGTTATTTTAGTAGGCACATGTGATTTGAAATCACGTGATTTGAGTTAAAGTGATTTTCAGAACAGTCCTGTATGTTAGTTTTTAGATTAGATTTGGCCCAGCATGTATTGCATAACAAAATTTGTTTGGAATCGGTCCATATTTGACCAGAAAAAAGTCGTTACACGGAAAGAATTGTTTACTAAATCACCAGAAAATATGGCTTGAATCAAGAAAATGTTGCACCATTTTCGTCCAAGACAAAAATTTCTTATTGTAAACATATATGTATGTGGCTTGTTTTAAGCAAAAAGTTTTTACTCAAAGCGAACTAAAATTCACCTGAAAACTGATAAAAAAATTATTTAGTTACTTAAATCAAGTTTTCGTTGCTTATGACCAATTTCCCAATTCTATTTACATAAATATCAATTAATATTTAAATATAGTTTTTCATATAATTTTATTTTTATTTGACATGAAAAACGAATTTTTTAAAACAGAAATTGACATTTTAATTGGTAAACGTGTAGCATTAGTTTTTTTAAGAAAACTTACTGCCTGTTCAACGATTTCGAACGTAGTTGTTCGCATAGAATTTTATGTGGAAAATATTTTTAAAACTGAGTGTTTTTCATATAAATTTTCTATGCGAACGATAACGTTCGAAATCGTTGAACTGGCAGTTAATATAAAAAAGGAACATTTTATTGATTTGCTTAACATGTCCATTCAAATAAAAATTAAATAAATCAACCAAATTTTCTCCCTAGCATTTATTTTTTTTTTTTTGCAAGAAATTCTATTCTATTCAATAATCAAGAAAACCAGCCTAATATTAAAAAAATTGAGCTTGAATTCGGAAATATCTTTCTTATTTTTAATAAAAACAATCAACTTTTGTATTTCTTGTTTTAAGAAATGTTTATCATGAAAAAATGTTTCTTTATTTAAGAAAACTTTACTAGATACAAACGAAATAAGTTAAATCAAGAAATTATTTTTGGATTTTCTTGTTTTAAGAAGCGAAATGGATTACTTAAAAAATAAACTGCTTTCCGTGTAATATAATTTGTTTAAACTTGGCAAAGGAGACAAAAGTTTTATAACTTAAAACTCATAATATTAAATTTTTAAGTGCTCAAACTTAATAAGCAATTTCAAAAAACTAAGAAAATCCCCATTAAAAATGCAAAAAAAAAACCAAATTGAAAAAATTGGACACAAAAACTTTTATTACCCCCAATAGTTTTAAGTCCATTGTATGCAAATGAATTTTTTGTTTTCTATTTTCTTAGACATGCTGAATATTTGTATGTATGTGTAAATGTCTGTTATAGTATTAGTGTATTAAAAACGTAAGTGTGGTAAAATTTGAAAAGGACTTTAGACCATGTTGTGGACAAAACAAAGTTCAGTCGTTGAATTAAAGTTAACAAGCGTGGTCATATTTATAGAAAAAACGAAAGCGAACCTGAGGGTTAGAAATAGGAGAGAAATGAAAGGATTGGATTCTACGCTGTTTAATGTTAAAGAAAATACTAAAACGATATTAAAAGAATATTCCAAGTAGTAATGTGTATTTTAAAGTTTAAAGTGTATTTAAAATGTCTTTGGCCCTTAATGAGGACATTAGCTACCATAACTAAACGTAGAACTTTTGAGAAACACATCGATGGATTTCCTATCTGTTTGTACGTTTACCAATGGGAAAGGTGTGAATAAAACAGCACTTTAAATATAATTATCAAATAGTTTCTGAACTCATCGTCATAAATTTTATCGCTGATTGAATTTGGTTTTTATCGTGAATTAAGTGTGAGAGAACGCTTGTTAAATATGACATTTAATTGTGGCCAGATTTTACGAAGAACTGGAAATGTATTATATGCGTGTAAAGAATATTTGTGGGAAATTTTAACAAATAAACGACCGGCTTTAATTGAAAACATAAAGAAATTTTTACAATTCTACTGTTGCTTGTGTTGTCATTATTTTAAACGTACAAAATCGATTGATGATATAGAAATAAATAATGAAAAAAATTGTATTAAAGTTAATTACCCAGAGAAGAAAAATATCGAAAGTAAGGAGACTCTTAATACGCCAATTATATCCTTAGAGAATGTGGATGAAATGTAAGTGTTTCAAAATATAAAATAAAAATACTCGCTTTTGATGTCTGAGAATATTCGTGTGGATTAAAAAAAATGTTTGCTTGTCCAAATTTCGTTTTTATTAACTAATGTAAATGAAATCATGCAAATTTTTTGATGTGCTTTTCAATTAAATTAACATATGTGTGCGATAAAAAACAAACAACTTTTTATTATTATGTTGCATGTTTTCATTAAAGCAAATGTTTGTTGTGCATAGCTAGGGTTTCGCATCTACCGGGCTTTTTTCCATTCCGAGAGAGAAAAATTATTTTTCATTCCAAGGAATTAATGTGCATAAATATGTATACGAAGAAGTATGTAATATAACATAGTCTTCTAAATGCAAGATAACTTCATATTACCTTTCATAAGTTTACAGAAGAAGCAAAAAACGTTGTAAAACGAATAATATTTGAGATATAAAAGCAATTTTTTATGTATACGCTAAAAATGCTATAACCGATTAATTTTTACAGAAAAAATTTTATTTTTATTATTATTTTTTAAATTATGTGAGTTTAAGGTATGTTCAGACCTAGCAAATATTGGACGAAAAGCCCAAAAAAGAATGTGGCCAGTAAATTGTTCAAATGTTAACTTAATTTTTAACAGTTTCTATTGACTTACGAAACTTTATTTGTAAAAAGATAATTGTAGAATGTAATTAAGAAACTGTTAAATGATGTTTGATCAAGTCAAACGTTTTGCCAATGCAAGTAAATTTTTAATAAAACTACGTGTAGGACGTCAAATATTTAATAGGTGTGATCATAGCCTAAGCAATAGAACATGCATAACCAGAAATGGAATTAAATCGTCTGTATTGTTTGAAATTGCTTGACGAAAAAATTCAACAGAAGTCGATCAGGCTTTCCTTTTGTTTGAAAATACTTGGTACAGTCGTGAAATCTTCACATCACATCATAAACAAATTATAGTGAAAATGATAGAATTTTATGTTGAGAAACATTTTAGTTAATACCTCTGTCCAATAACTAAGAATTATTACAAATGTTCAAAAAACTTACTAGTTAGTGTTCATATCCTTGAACAATTTGCAACAAAAGATTAAAATAGAAGTAAGTGTAGTCTAGGCTTGCCAGACGGTCTTAATTTAGAAGAACTGTTACTGCTCGTCAAGAATCAAGAAAGAATTTATTTTCTCAAGATTTTTTTAAAGTCCAACAAAAATACACTTTTTAATTTTTTAATTTATTTACAGTTTTACTTAAACAAAGCTGTGTGCTTTTAAAACAGTGGAGGGCACATTTGCAAATTTTATGTACGCGTGCATACCCTGCAAATATTATTGGACCACCTGATCCAATTTCATGAAACCTGCTTCGTTGGAAGCTCCATTTTTTATTGGGATGTTTCGATTGCAATCACTCAATCTCTTTAGAGGGGCTTGCCGTCAAACAATCACAGCCATTGACGACTGCTGGCAGTCAATAGTTTAACATAAATCTTTAAACCAACTTGTATTTAACCTTTGGTTGATCGAAATTAGCTTTGACTGATTATCTTACTTTAATTGATTTACATGTTCTTCTTTACTTCTGTTTTTTCGTACACTTTGTCAAGAATTCTTCTTAAGTCCAAAGTTCATTTTTCTGTTTTTCATGTTATTAATTTAATTTAAATTCAATGAACTTTAGCCTAATTAAAATATCAAAATTTGGATTAAAAAACCCATAAACAGTTCAATAAAATAACCACAATACTAATTTTATATTAAAAACATTAAAATGTAAAAAGTCAATTGTCGTATAAATCAACAACTAATTTGAAAAAAAAAGCTTAATCTTTTGAGGGGATGTTGGGATGGATGTTTTTAAACAATAGAAAAAACACATAAACAAACACCCGTATTCAAAACAAAAATTTAGTTACTGCATATCCCCTGATTAAGGATTTCTTATTCAAAACACTTTTTAATAAACTATGATTATCGGCTGATTAAAGACTTTTTAACTCCTGATTAACTGCTGTCAATTTGTTTTTTCTATCAATTGAATTTCACTAAAACAGAGATGTACAAATTTGTCTTAATCGGGCAATTTAAAAGTGTTTTGAATAACCTCCTGACTAAATGGTGATTAAGCTTAATTAACATTTTAGTTGCTCACTCGATGAGCGGAGTATAGTCGGAGTACACAAATTTACGTTTTGAATACGGCTGTAAGTGTTTAAATTCCATTAGCTTACGATATTTATTACCACAACAATCCCATAATATGTAAATTAGCTTTGCCGTGTTGAGTCAACCAGAACTTAATTTTGAAAATGCAGCCAGTTTGGAACCAAGACCCCTATTATGAGTTACATTCGACAACCGATTTTCGCTGGCTATCGAACATCAACTATCGAATGTACATTTTCTGTTATGAGTTGACACCACTGTCGAAAATTTCGTTGTGCGTCGAATTTTTCAAAGAAAACTAATTTTGCTTTCGACGGTGCAAATAAATTTCAAAAACCAGTTGAAAATGTAAATATGTATTGGTAAACTTTTTTGTGTCCGTATACCAAATACCACATTCTTAATCAGTTTTGTTAATTTTATGCAAGTCCAACGTCGCTATTAGAAAGGCTCGTTTCTCATATGGAAGAAAATAATTTTTTGACAAAATTATTTGCATAAAAGTTCAGCATGTAAAAGTTGGGATGAAGCCCAACAGAAGCTAGATTGTTTGTAAACACCCATAATTCCGTCGCAGTAAATTTAAACATTAATTTTATTTTTAATATTTGTAAGAGAACATTTTTTTGTTTTAAGTGACAGCTAATATAAAATGTACTACTGTAAATAAACTAAATCACAATAGCACATTTTTATCGGCTGTACTGTCGAAAATCGAATTTTGTTTATAATAGACACACTAATAAAAATAAAATAATCTAAATAGTTTCCCCATTTAGCAAAAATCTATCGCTTCAATTCAATTCAATTCTTATTGATGTAGTTACATCGATCGGGAAGAAGTGTCCCACTATGGTAATATTTACATTGGGAATCTACATAGTGTCTTTATTTAATTACGAATTAGATTGCTTTGGTAGTTGTATAACAATTGAATTTAGTAGTATCGCTTTTAGCTCTAAGAAGTACTCTTTTGAAGTTCATTTTATTCTAATTGTTCTTTATAATAAAAAGTGGGTTATTTTACGGCAAGTCAATTAATATAAAAAAATAACTGGGCTGAATGTTTAACAAATATTAATAAATCTACAGTACATTTAATCAATATAATTGTAAATGTTCTAAAGTTAACAGCCTAATGTGGACCAATGTTTTTACAGGAAGTTGCAAATTTGTTCAAACACTAACTTCATAAAAGATTTTTTTTAATTTATTAAATTTCATAATCGGCTTACAAATTTCTACTTAATAAAATTTTTTATTTTTTATAACTAGCTTTATCATTTTATAACTAGCATATTTGTTAATTGATTTAAAAACTTATTTTACTAATTTTGTTCACTGATAACGTTGGTTTTCACTAGCAAAATTAAATAAAAACAATTATTTGCAACAAAAATTTTAAAGGTAATTGAAAAAACAACCCGTTCAAAAAATCACTAATATCCTTTAAAAAAGACAATTATTATAATGGTTTTTTAGTTCACTATTATTGACTCAAAGAAAATTAATGTATGAGAAATTATTAAAAATTTACCCAATCTACCCGAAGAATAGGTTTGGGCTGTTTTTTTTCACTCATTTATAAAACTTTCGTGCACTAGAAAGCTTTTCGGTAACATTTGGATCCAGCGGGGTCCTAATTTTGAGTACAAATTATAGCTATTTAATTTAAATTTCAAAAGATTTTGTTATTCGTGCTTAATTCCCAGTTTTTATTATTGATAAAAAAACACTTGAAATTTATTGTTGATGGGATAAGCTTTTCCTATGCGCATTTCACTGGTTGCTTAGGCCAGATCATCAGGAAACTTCATCCATAAAGATTTTAGAAAAACTAAAGATATTAAACCAAATAAAAATGTTAAATGTATAAGACTTATAGCAACAGTTCTACTTGTAATAATATCAAAGTTTAAACAAAACACATCAACAATAAACAGTGGGTTTATCTCATCTTACTTATTCTCTCAACATTAATTGTAGTTGTAAGTAGGTTAAGAAAAACAAAATAAAAACAACAACAACTTACAAAAGATGTTGTCAATTAAGTGTTTTTTAGGACGTGCACTTTCCTGTTTATTATCAAAAAGTAATTTAAATTTTTGGGAATACAAAATTTAAATTTCAAAAGATTTTGTTATTCGTGCTCAATTCCCAGTTTTTATTCTTGATAAAAACACTTGAAATTTATTGTTGATGGGATAAGCTATTCCTATGCGCATTTCACTGGTTGCTTAGGCCAGATCATCAGGAAACTTCATCCATAAAGATTTTAGAAAAACTAAAGATATTAAACCAAATAAAAATGTTAAACGTATAAGACTTATAGCAACAGTTCAACTTGTAATAATATCAAAGCTTAAACAAAACAACATCAACAATAAACAGTGGCTTTATCTCATCTTACATTCCCCGCTACAATTAGTTGAAATTCTCTCAACATTAATTGTAGTTGTAAGTAGGTTAAGAAAAACAAAATAAAAACAACAACAACTTACAAAAGATGTTGTCAATTAAGTGTTTTTTAGGCCGTGCACCTGCCTGTTTATTATCAAAAAGTAATTTCAATTTTTGGGAATACAAAATTTTTAATTTCAAAAGTTTTTGTTATTCGTGCTCAATTCCCAGTTTTTATTCTTGATAAAAACACTTGAAATTTATTGTTGATGGGATAAGCTATTCCTATGCGCATTTCACTGGTTGCTTAGGCCAGATCATCAGGAAACTTCATCCATAAAGATTTTAGAAAAACTAAAGATATTAAACCAAGTAAAAATGTTAAACGTATAAGACTTATAGCAACAGTTCTACTTGTAATAATATCAAAGCTTAAACAAAACAACATCAACAATAAACAGTGCGTTCATCTCGTCTTACATTCCCCGCAACATTAATTGTAGTTGTAAGTAGGTTAAGAAAAACAAAATAAAAACAACAACAACTTACAAAAGATGTTGTCAATTAAGTGTTTTTTAGGACGTGCACTTTCCTGTTTATTATCAAAAAGTAATTTAAATTTTTGGGAATACAAAATTTAAATTTCAAAAGATTTTGTTATTCGTGCTTAATTCCCAGTTTTTATTATTGATAAAAAAAAACACTTGAAGTTTATTGTTGATGGGATAAGCTATTCCTATGCGCATTTCACTGGTTGCTTAGGCCAGATCATCAGGAAACTTAATCCATTAAGATTTTAGAAAAACTAAAGATATTAAACCAAATAAAACTGTTAAACGTATAAGAATTTTGAAATTTAAATTTTGTATTCCAAAAAATTTAAATTACTTTTTGATACTTTAATTTAAATTTTAAATTTATTTTTAGAATCACACACGCACGCACCACCGATCACATTGCAATTTATATAAAAACTGACATAAGCTAGGCAAATTGCTTTTGTACTAGGTATTCACTTTAAACAGCAAATCGCTGCGAAGAAGTCAATATAACATGGGTAATGTTCGTTTGTGCTATTGTTATAGTTGTATAACTGTTACAATTATCTGAACAACTATTAAAAGTGACGAAAAAGTATAATATTAAAACTCATTATTCGATTCTAACGTATTTTGTTGTTGTTAAATTCCGCAAAATCTACTGTTTAACTACCAAATGTGACGAATGTGGTAGTGGGATTGCAAATTTTATGTTATTAGTAGGGATGAGATTTTCATGCACTAAAAAATCTAAAATTTGCATTAAAAAAATAAAAAATATGCACTTAAAACTCAAAAAATATTTATAAAAAATGGTTTTTTAATTTTACTAAAAACAAACCTGTGGCTTTTTGACAAAACATCTTAAGTCAAATGTTAAAAGTTGAAAGAAATGCTGTTAATTAAACGAATTTTTCTTCAAAAAAAAAACATTTTTGTTTACGATTTTAAAATTTTGTATTATAAACGAAATGTTTCTATAATTTCGGTTTACTTTATTATTTGATAAAAATGATTTCCTCACCGAGTTTTTTTTTGAACTTTTTTTCTATTTTATTTCGACTTAAGATGTTTAGTCAAAATGCCACAGAAATATATAAAAAATTCAGTATATTCAAATCGAACAAGACTTTGATCTCAATTATTAACAAAATTACTGTAGTTTTTTTTTTTGCTTTTAACCGTGTTTCTTCTAAAGATGATTGGGGCTCAAAGTATGAAGTATATAAAAAAGGAATATTTTTGCGAGCTTTTCTTATAGGCTCGTTTTCAAAATTTTTGCGATTTTAAATCAACTTAATTTCGATTTATAGAATATGCTCGAATATACTGAACTTTTTGTTTGTTCAAATAAATAAGTACTGTTTTATTAAAAGTAAAACTTTGTCTTGTACTTGAAGAACGTTAATGCATTTTGCAAAAATGTATTTTCATATCCCACTTTGATTCCAGACAGATCAGATCAAAAATATTTGAAATTTATTTTATTTTGCCAAATGAATAGTAGTCTTAGAATTTCGTAACGATCTGTAAAATATGTACTATTAATAAGTGATCTCTTTATTTATATTTCATTTTCGATGTCGTAGTGAGATTGCAATTACAAAACGCCACAAAAAAAAAATTTTAAAATTCGACATTTTTTTTTATCTAAATTGGGGCGTCTGAACACGAGTATGACACTTACTTATTGCTCTCAAGAAGCGTTTTCGAGATCTACAGTCAAATATATGTCGATTTTAATTAAGTTTGGTAAGATGTTTTAGGTTTTAAAAAAGCAAAGTAAATGCTTTATAGGTACATAGACTGTATATAGGAAATAAGTTTGTTTTAGATATTTTATACTATGGACCGATTCTCACCATTTTGAATAGGCCTTCTTCGTATGGCAATTAAAACGTATGCACAAAATGTCATCGTTATCTTTTTGTGGATACTGGATTCGGACGGATATCGTTTGATCGTAAACTGATTCTATAATTAATAATTTTAAGTGTTCATCAGCACTGATGAAGGGAACAAAATGACCTATTTGAATTATTAGTAACTACGAAAGTAACAGTCATATGTACGAGCATGTGATCATTGGCGAAGAATTGGCTTATTTGTGCAACGCAATAACGCTAAAAAAATAAAACAGATTTCTTACAATTGAAAAAATAACAACCATAAATTTTGGCTATAAAAAATAAATGACATTAAAATTTAATAAGTTTTTTAATTTGAAAATAGAATTTAGACTTAGCAGTTTTGGTTCAATGCAACTGTTATAGTTTTTCAAAGTTACATTGCATGAGTAATTTTGTAAATAATTAAACACAGTTTAAAAATCTGGGTTAAATAAATTGTATAAAACGAATTTTTAATATCCTTTATAGATGGTATGATTTGTTAGAAAAAAAATGGAAAAATATATGTTATGAACAGCAATAATTATCTTCTAGGGTAGAATCTCTTAATCAAATTTGTTCATTTCTGAAGCGTAGCACAGTGGGGCCAAAAGCACTTTTCCACAGATAAATTTAGGGAGGCTATATTTCAGCAGCTCCTTTTTTATGCCTTTATAGTTTATCATAACCAGGGAAACCAGAAATATGCTCCAAAAAAAGTAATTTATTCGCATTAAATATGCAGTTAAAATTTGAAAATGTGCCATAAACATTTTTAAATATATGCCTCAAAAAAAAACAAAAAAATGGCTTAGTTAAAAATAAAATATTTTAAAAATAAAAGTCTAAAATTATAATCACTAAATCCCATAAATCACAGTTTTTAAAGACGAATTACAAGATTACACCCTATTTGGAACCGATGGGCAGTCATGGGCAAAATGTTCTTAAATAATTATTTCTATATAAAAATATGCATGTTTGTTCAAAGGAACATATATTTTTTTGACAAAAATTATTTCAAATTTAAATGATTTATTAACAGCCGACTATACTATTAATTAAATACAAATAGGTTGAAAAATAAGTAGTTAGAAGTCAGTTAAAAAGTCATGCAAAGATGGCAAATTGACTACTGCCTATGACATGACCATGGTTTAATAATGAGTCGTCGACAAGGAAAAAAGTCACTTAATCAACTAGATGTGGTTATAAAAAACCCAGTTTGAAGTTACTTAAAAATGTGTTTGACTTCCTACAGGGTATGGAATCGACTATGACAACCACTTTCGTAATAAGGCTAACTATCTACGTATTACATAATGAACATGATATTTTTTGTTCTCAAGGGATTTTAAAGACGATCGCTAAATTTTATATTAACGTTTAAAAGGAAGTTTAAACAAATGTCAACCGCTTCCAAAAAAAATTGGGACCAATTTAATCTAACTGCCTATTCAACAATTTCGACCGTAAACGTTCGCATAGAATTTTATATGGAAAATATTTTAAAAAGTGAGTGTTTTGCATACAAATTTGCTATGTGAACGTAAACGTTCGAAATTTTTGAACAGGCAGTAAATACGAACATAATTAAATGGTTTGTGGCACAAATAGTCTATTTCGGAAAGAAGTTTACATTGGACTATGGGAAATTATAGACTAATTCTCACCATGGGCTTCAAAAAAGTGATAATGAGGCGAGCGGTATACTAGAAGATGGGTCTTGATTGTTATGTATGTATTGCTTATTCCATAATATTTGCTTATGTATAAAGGCATAAATCGGGAAATACGCGACAAAACTACTTTTTTAGCTTCTTTGTAGAATTGTCTGGAAACATGATTTGCGTTGTAAGACATTTGTCTTATTAAATAGGAATCCTATAATTTGTTTAAATTTTTTTTAACGAGTTTTAAGTCAAAAAGTTTTTGCTATAAAGCTTAAAATGATTAAAAATACTGGTTCACAAATTTTTATCTTTTTGCCATTACCTCACAAATGAGATAAATCGGGGCTGCTGAGCACGAATATTTCATTTATTTTTCTCAAGAAACGTTTACGAGACATCTGAACTGTGTTTATCAGACAAAAACTCACTGAGTTACATGCCTTAAGATTAAAAAAAATTGATTTTTTCTACGTTTTTTTAAAATTCAACATTTTCAGTTCTTCCGTTAAGTCAAAAAATAAGTTTTTTTTATTTTTAAACCCATATCTTTTTATGATCAGTTAAAAATTTGCAATACATAATTTTGTTGTTGCATCTGATAATGTCTGATTCTTCTAAACAAAACACATTTAATAACTGTGTAAGAAATGTAACGAAATTTTGTTGTTGTCATTCTTCATTTTACAGCTAAATCTGGCATTAGCCATGGACAAAAAACCATGAATTCGTTGCGCATTTCATGAGCCACTCACAAAGTGCGCACCAACAAAATGCGCATACGCATGAGTGCGCAATACACAAATATACAAGCAGTGTTGGCAAAACTTTTAGAGCGAAAATCAGCAAAAAACAATAATTTTTCATCAAAAAATCTGCGTCAAGATTTAAAAAATCTCCAATAAATCTTCAAAACACATTTATTACATTTTTTTTATGTATTTAGAAAACAATATAACGTTTCAAAATATACGGCCATGTTCTGGAATTTTAAATCGATGGTAAATTTCTATAAGTGTTCCTCGAAGTATAACGGATAAAAAAGGAAATATTTGATTAAACTTTCAACACAGAAAAGTTTTAAAAATTTTTTCTATTTTAATTTCACTCGAATGCAATTTTCAGAACATGGCTGATAATTTTTGGATATTTTAACATTAAAAATATCTTTTCAAATTGAATTTTTCAGGCTGAGTTGGGGTTTATCACACCTTTGTTATTTTCAACAAAAAATCAAAGGTCTTATTGAAAATTTACTAGTGATCAAATATTACAACTATTAAAGATATTTATACATAAGTACATATGAATATATACATACGTACATATGCATACTATTTCGAATAAAAGTAGATAACATAAAAGTCCGGCGATGTTAATGTGTCAAGACAATCCGATTTTTTTTAATTTTCAAGTAATCGTTTCTTAATAAAATTCCTACTAATCAGGCCTGTTCTAAAAATCACATTTTATGAAAGTGATTTGAAACCACAAGAAACGTGTTCTGGGCATATTATTTTATGATAACAAAACGTTCAGCTACATCCGTAAACAACTTTTTGCAAAATTTATGAAAACCCTAAAACTTATTTAAGATCGTTAAATCGGTTTAAAAACACCAATTGTCGGAAAATAACTTAAAAGCGTGAAAAAATTTGCTATCTTTTTGTAGAACAAACTTTTTGTGTTTGCTTGTGTTTGAAAATCACACCGAAAAACTGTGTGATTAACAGAACACCACAAAATCACATGTTATTTGAAATCACGTGATTTTCAGAAAATACCTGAAAGTAAAGAAGTTTTCACCGAAATAAAAAATCTGCAATTTTATCCCAAAAATCTTCAAATCTGCATTTTGATAATTTTGGGAATAAAATCTGCAAAATGCAGATAAATCTGCACTTCTGGCATCGCTGTATACAAGACCGCTCTTACGCATGCTCATGCGCTGGTTTTTATGTGAATGTATTTTTGGCTCATGCGCAAATGAGAACTCTGGTTAAGAGACAATTTAATTGTTTACCTAATTCTTTTTTTGGCCAAAAATGTTATATTTTTCGTCTTCGATGTATCCTTTTATTTTTTTGATTGCCTTACTGAAGCGAATTGAAATGGTGAATTTTGGAAAAACATAAAAAATCAAATTTTTTTCAAGTCCTGTAGCTCAGTAAATCTTTATCGCCACAATATATATACATATGTGCTTAAAGAGAAAATACATATGTATCTATGCAAAAGTTTAAATCTTGTACAATTCAGTTGAACAGATCTCGATAGCTAAAACAACTGACGAAAAACACGATTTTCGCGTGTACCTCGAAAACGCTTCTTGAGAAAAATAAATAAGTGCAATATTCGTGTTCAGCAGCCCCAATTTAGCTAAGAAAATATCTAATTTCTGAGGTTCATTTATTTTTTTGTGGCGTAGTGAAATTATAATGGGGTACAAATGTGCCCAGGTTTTGTGTTCACGTGGTATTTTTGGTAATGCATTCTACAGTTAAATTATCCTTGGTATTTGGCCCCAATGTGCAAAGTAACGATTAGTACGGTTTAAAAAGGGTAGTTAATGAATTTATTCATGTGCCTTTGGTCAGTAAATAGTAAATGGGAGATTATAAGAATAGCAACTTAAATAAAAACGATTTAAATAGGAGCGCAATTAAAGGTCGAACAATATATACAAATGTATGTATCCAAATTTTTGATATTTTAATCAGGGTAAAGCTTATTGAATTTAATTTTCAATTAATTATTTTTATGAAGAAAGGAATTTTACAACATGAAAAGAGCTGAATATTTATTGATAACACAAGGGAACAAATTTGAACTTTTTTTGTGCGGTCTTGAATTTGTTTGCAAATTTTTTCTCTATCAGCTATACACTTTCACTACAAATATTGGAATAACTTTAAAACACTTGACCATATTTAGTTTTAAAAAAAATCCGAAACGTGGCAATAGTATTAATTATATTTAAGCCCTGCTTACATTGTTTTTTAATTTTCCCCGTAGTTTAAGAGATATCGATGAATTTTTGAAAAAAACGGAAATTCAAAAAAAATAAAAATGAGAAAAAAAATCACAGTTTTGGTCTAAAAACATTTATCTTAACATAATTTCGAATGAAATTAGCTTTATTTCATTGTAACCGGTACACAACTTTTGATTTTATTCACAATTTACTGAGAAACTGAATATCGATTTCCATGCAAAAAGGAAAAAACGTTCATGGCGCACACATTTTAATATGTCACGAAAAACAATGTAAGCAGGGCTTAAAGATAATTCTGTTGCCGATTTTGGGATTTTTTTTAATTGCGTTTTCATGTTAATCCAATATATGTAGTGAAAGTGCATTAATTTTGGACATAACGGTATATCTCGAAAAGAAGAGCTGATAGAGAAAAATGGAGTTTAGATTTGAAATCAGCGTCCTCAAATAAGTAAAAAATTTGCAATCAAATTCCAGACCGCAAAATGACTGTTTCGCAGTGTAATTTTTCATTCTTGACGGAACTAGGAATCAAACCCAGGTTTTCACGGACAGGTTGCCCTGACGTTTCGATTGTAACCACACAATCTCTTCAGAATGGTTTGCCGTTTAACACTCACCGCCATTGACGACGGCTGGCAGTCAATAGACAAACATCAATCTTAAAAACAAATTGTATTTTAACCTAGGTACATCGAAATTTGTTTTGGTCTTATTATTACAACTTGACGTTAGCTAAAGTTAGAATTAAGTTGACAGATATAAAGAAAAAAAAAGCTTTTTCGCTCTCCATTAAAATTGTGTTTTGCAGATAGATCTTTTTGAATATAAACCCTCGATATAAAAAAGCTTATGGGTATTTTTAGAACGATAAGAAATGTAGGACCTTTTCTTCATATCTTTTAGTTCTAAAACTATACGAAAGCTTTTGTATACATTCTTTTTTTATCACGTTTTATTTCTCTAACTGAAAAAAATTTTAAATATATGTAAGACATGCCTTTTCTTAATTAAAGCAACTTTTTTGCTGGAAGGGTTTTAACTTGAGTTTTATTTTTACTTGTATGTATTGACTTGAAGTCCTTGTTGGACGAAAATTTAAATTTTCTCTTTTTAATTTTTACAAATCAATAACAAACGTTTAAAATTTACTTTTTGTTGTGTCTACATTTTATAAAACTTAATAATTTGTCATGTTGACATAAATATACATAAAAACAAGCGATTACCATTGGACATACATACATGCATATGTGACATCCATATCCGTTTATACTAGGGTGTTCAATTAATCGGGTTTTAGTTTTGTTCGATTAAACGATTAATCGATATTTGGCATTTTTAACTTATTCGATTAAAAGAATAAAATTTTTTAATTACTCGATTAATCGAATTTATTTTTAAAATGTTACTATAGTATTTAAAACTATTTTTTATATATAAATTATTTTTTTGTGGTTAAGTACTATGTACTAATTTATTTTTAAATTATTTAATATCTTTTAAATTTTTTATTATTATTAAGTAGAAATTTGTAAGCCGGTTATGGCCAAAGGGCTAGGTTACTGAAATTTAATAAATTAAATTAAATTAAATTAAATTAAATAATTCTAAATCTAGAAATTGTATACTCTACGAAACTTTTTCGATAATATTAGAAAAAATTAGTACTTGAGTAAACAAACATTATTGTTTAAATAAAACTTGTCAATGTAGCTCCAAATTGTTGCTTCACTTTCGGGCACTTAGATTGTAAAAGAGTTAATATCGCTTTGGATTTTTTTTAAATTTTCACGGACATTTCATTCTGTTATGTTTCTGCAAATAATTTACTCTAGAGAATCGATCAAAGTATATTGTTCAAAATATTAATTCATTGTACAACTTGTAGCCCCTTTTGATTTTGTTGGTGGAGCATCTTCTTTGAGTACTATGTTATAATCACTCTGTAAGTGGTAAATTACCCTGCAGATAACGAGACTAGTCCATACTTCATTTAAAGAGTAGTCCATAAAGGAGTAGGAGTATTCCAAAAATACTTCAAATATATGGTTAAAAGGTGGCCTATTTAACATTACGATGTCCTAGGAGTGGACCGTATAACCCAGTTTTGCAATACAACGGAGTAGTATTAAAACTACTCCATGTTCATACATACTCTAGTGGACTAGTTTTGAAACTACTCCATGGTATACTCCAGAGAATTAGTTTTTACTTCGTTTAAAAACGAAAACATGTCGTTAAATAACGAAAACATGTCGTTAAAAAACAAAAACATGTCGTCTAACTACAAACACTTTTTAACAATGACATGGTCCATGCTTGCATAACATTGGACCAGTCCATGGAGTAGTCCATTTCATCAATATGGATCACGTAGTCCAATATTATCTGCAGGGTAGTTAAGCTGTTGAAAAACATTTACGTTAATACATTTTTGGACATTATTAGATATCAAAACGACCCTGTAATTAAAGTTCATAAAAATATTCCATTTTATCTACTTTATTCTTTAAGTATCTATTATTTTCGCAAGAACGAAACTTAAAACTTCGAAAAACTACGGTCATTTTGTAAGTAGTTCAATTTAAATTATCGTTGGATTTCAATTTCACTTCACTTCGATTTCTAGGACATACCCTATAAATTAATATAAATATTTGAGTTTACATACCTTTGTCGTTTTTTCTTTTGTGAAATTAATTTTGTTAAAAAAAATGTAACAAAAATTATATATTTAACAGAAATACTATTAATTATTATTCAATTAATCGGTATAAACTCTTCGAATTGAATTTACAATTGTAATATATAATTTTTGGCCTCCTAGGCTTTTTATATTTTTTGGATTGAAATAAATAAATAATCCTCTAATCGAAATTTTAAATTATTCGAAAAATTAATCGTCTAAAATTGTTCGATTAATCGAACAAAAATTAATCGACTGAACACCCTAGCTTATTCATACATATGTACATACATACATACATACATAAATAAAAATGTATTACAATGACAGATAATAACCTGAGTTCAATGACCACTAACAAAAATAATAAGTAAATATTAAATTTCCAAACACAGTACACATTAAATTTGTTTATAAATATGTTTTAATATAACTTCACATACATTTATACACATATAAACATTTTAGTAATAAAAATAAAAATATACTTTAATAGGACGTGGGAAATGGAGTAAGAAATAGTCACGTGAATTTGAAGTTTTTTCATATTTAGGCATTGCATTTACGGCCAATTTCACCAAGTTCGGTTGAAACTAACTCTTAATTAAAGTTCCTGTTACCAATATGTTTTGACAGCTATAACTGATAGTTTATTATAACCGAACTTGGTGAAATTGGCCGTTTTTTGTAAGATTATAAACAGTACATTTCCGAATTTTCTTAAATTTAACGGTCTTATTTATAAAAAAAAAATACTAGCTAACCCGGCAAACGTTGTTCTGTTATACAAATTATTTCTAGCGAATTTTTTGGTTGTTCAATAAGTATTTTAAATGTGTGGGGTTTGGATCTATGACAGCTAGAGGAATATTCCGCTGAAGACGATGACCGCCGATAAAAAAACAACAACCATTTATTTTTTCAATTCAATGCATTTCATTAACGTTACAGACATATACATTGTTTGATCTCCTTAGAGCCACTTTATGGGTTTGAGATTAAAGTTAATTTAATTCTATATTAGATAATCTGAGAATTAAGTTAATCTAGCATAAATTGAATTTGATATTTTTGGGTTGTGGCTTAAACCATGTAGTGTTAATATACTGAGCACAAATAAATGGCAATATTTTGTTTGCAAATGTAAACTTTTTATCAAAGCAAGATGGATCTTTTCAAATAAGAAGAAGAAAATATGGGAATTTGATATTGTTAACAAGGTAGAAATTTTTTACGTTTAAAGAAAAAATATATTAATGAAAAAATATAGAAAGGGAAAATTATATAAAAGTGCTTAGCAATATATTTTATTTAAAAAATTATTTTTTGTTTATATTTATGCATTAGTTGTTTATGTTAAACATGTGTATGTTGACAGTTTAAGTTAAGGATTAAACCACCACCAATGGCCGCTTAAACTAGCAAAAAAATACAACTCAAAAAGTAAATACGGAGATTAAAGTTAATTTAATCGCTAATCTCTAACCCAAAAAGTGGCTCTTAAAGATTAAATGTAAAGTAAAGAAAAGTAATATATTTTTTTTATCCTAAAACAGGAAAATTAAATTTATATAATCAACTAGCATGTACCCGTTAGCAATTCCTTTTTCTTCGTGGACATATTTTTATGGCAAAGTTTTTTTTAATATCTAGGTTTAAACTTTGTAGAACCAAAAGATTTGAAATCACGTGATTTTCAGAACAGGCCCGTATGTTAATTGTGATTTTTGTCGCGTTTTTATTTTTTATTAATTATTAAAAAACAAAAATTGTTTTTTTTTAATTTCCCTATTGTTTCTTCAAAAATTCTACGATATCTCTGAAACTACAGGGCAAATTTAAAAACAATGGCCCATATTCATAGTCAAAAATAAAGTCGACTTTAAACCGGTTTTAAATGCATGTGAACACCATTGTTTTAAAATATACTTTAAAAAAAGTTGACTTTATTTTTGACTATGAATATGGGCCAATGCTAGCACGGCTTAATAATAATATTGTTGCCGAGTTTCGGATTTTTTTTTAACTGAATATGGTCAACCGTTTTCAAATTATTCCAATATATGCAGTGAAAGTGCCTTAATTTTAGACATAACGGTAAATCTCAAAAACTAGAGCTGATAGAGAAAAATGGAGATTAGTTTTGAAGACCTCAAATTAATAAGAATTTGCAATCAGATTCCCGACCGCAAACTTACTGTTCCGCAGTGTAGTGAGTAAACAATACTTGCAAGTAATTACTTGCATGTGGAAACGTAGGGATAGTGTTAAGTACCCATTTAAAACAACTTTAAAATACAGAAAATTGAATTTTAGTTTTAAGGTGTTCACAAATTTTTAGTGTTATTAATCTAATTCGTTCAAAATTATCTTTTCGTTTTAGTAACAAATCTTCCCAAACGTCCAATGGAAATATAAACGAAACGGAGCCACCACAGATTGAAACAAAGTCGGAAGATCAAGACAAGCAGTATAATAAAACACCAACGCCTTCCGTTAAATCAACGTCATATTCTCAAAAATCGACAGCATCTGCACAATCCAGTAATGGCAGCAGAAGCATAAAGGAAGATTCTCCAGAGAAAACTATGGCTCAAAATGATAACACAAAATATAGTAACGAAACTAATGATGTTTTCACAACACCACTGACAACAGTAGAGGCAAGATTAACGGAAACACCAGAAATGACAGAAGTAACCAGTGAATCACCCACGAAGTGGAGAACAGGCGAAGAAATTCTACAACTAGAAGATGTGGTTAATGATCACAATATAGAAAAAGAACTAGAGGAAAAAAGAGAGAAACTTGAACGTAATGGTAGTTTGGCTAGTTTGCAGAGTAAAAGCGAAAGTATAATGACTCAACTAGAAGACACACCAACAGTGCTATCAAGAGCACAATCAGCAAAATCATTAGTTATAGAAGAGCATATAGAAGATAATACAAGTTTTGTGGTAGTAGACGATGTAGAGGAAACAAATAGTAATATTAAGTTAGATTATGTTAAAAACAACATAGAGGATCTTAAAGCACAAGGCGATGGTCCCCAATGTTGTTCCAAACCAAATTCAGCCAAATCACGACAAGCAAGTAGATCTCAGAGTCCTACCATAGAGGAAATTAAAGCGTTGTCGCGAAGAAATTCTATGGTAAAATCAATGGAATCTTTGTACGAAAGGCCGCCTACGAAACATGAAAACTTGGATAATACCACCGAAAGTAGCTCTCAATCAAGTGCCCAACTGAACAGTAGTACGGCTTCTTCTTCAGTGCCCCTAAAAGTTCTGCATACACCCTTAAAACAAAAATCGAAAACTACCCATTTCCTTAAAAGTCATCGAAGAATTTCTCCAGTTAAACAATCAATCAAAATGGTACAGGCTGAATTATATCCCGCCACTTTGCAACGATTTGAAAAACCCCGGGAGGCAATAACAAACACATTCGATCAGTTGGACTCTTTAAATTGGGAAGTTATTATGTTGGGTCTTAAAAATATGGTTCGCCTTATAAGATATCATCCCGAAAATTTGGATCCTCAAATGCATATGATATGTATACAATTGACTAAATCTGTAAGAAATCTAAGGTCTCAAGTAGCAAGAGCAGCTTGTACAGCAACTACAGAATTATTTTCCATAAAATCACGATACTTTGAACAAGAATGTGATGACATGGTGTGTGCTCTTTTACACCGCACCGCTGATACAAATCGTTTTATACGTGCAGACGCTACACGGGCTCTTGAATCGATGTGCGATAATCTAACGCCTGCAAAAATTTTGAATATTTTAACAAACAAGGGGGCTCTACATCCAAATGCTTTGGTGCGTACTACTACAGCAAAATTATTGAATCGCTTAGTAGAACGCTTAACTTGTGAAAAAATCTATACCATGCCCCGAGACCAACGTGATAAATTCTTTGTAACTGGTGCTAATCTTTTACTCGAAGGCAGTTTGGAAACTCGCTGCTATGCCAAGTCTTTGTTTAAATTACTATCCTGTCATCCCAGTTATCCGCGTTTATTACTTGAGGTCATACCTCCACGAACATATCGTAATGTGGAGAAAACACTTAAGAGTATTCATTGAATTGTTAGTTTAATATTTTGCTGTATTATTTAGTATTTATTATAGAAATATATTCTTTTATTTTGGTATTGTAAATAAAACTTAATTTATGCTCTTTTAAAAAATTAGTTCTTAGAACTCATGAACTTACTTGCAGAAGTTACTCATATCGTTATCCAAAAAAATGTTCTCATTTACTATGTAGAATTGATGTTTTAAACATGCATTCACAGTTTAGTTTGTATTATACTCGTAACCAAATAAATGAAAATACGTACATAAATTTAAGTAAACTTTGTAAACGAACTTAATAAATATTTTGGCTTAAATTTGTTGAATTTTTGTTTTGATAAAGTTCAAAATGTAGTTGCAGGATAATTGATAATTTATAAATTTAATAGCTTCATTCAAAAGCTTTCCTTTTAAAAATAATTCATTATTTTAATAAATTTATTCCATTTTTTTTTTTATTTTATTAAATAACAAATTGTGTATAGAACGTGACTGTCGAACTTTTTTGTAACAGATTTCACCTCTTAAAGCCACTTTTTGGGTTTGAGATTAAAGTTAATATAATTTTATATTTTAGCCATGATTCTTTACAGCCTTAACGATTTTTAATAAATATTAGACTTTGCTAGTATGCCGCTTTTAGCAAATTAGCGATCTTTCTTTAATTCAAATAAAAAACAAGCCTAAAATTACCACAGAAGTCACAAATTCAAATATCCAGGGGTGTCATAGAATCCAAGTCGGTTTTGCTTTTTGTCGGTTTTGTAAACCAATATTGGTTTCATTAGGTGTCATGAAAACAAGTCGGTTTTGTTATTTTCGAAAAATCTGTTCTATGTTTTGGAGCATGTGTTTACGGCTTTAAAAGCAATTTTTGTTTGTTTTTAATAAACAGAAAATTATAGAAAAGAAAATAAGAACGGTAATACAGTAAACATATAAAATAATTGCAATCGTTATATTATTTGCATTTGTTTAATTTTATTGTTTTGTAAAAATATAAAGCGAATTTTTTAAAAGTACAAAAAAAATTATTTATATAGTTCGCGACGAAAGAGCAGCAAAGCTGCGCAAAAATTCGAAAAGATTGCAAAAATTGCGAAATTTCGCGAAAATTTTTAATACTTCACACAAGCCATAAAATTGATTAAAAGTCCCCAAAACTATAAGGAATGACAAAAATTCGGTAAAAATTGTTAAATTAGCGGAAATTCGCAAAAATTTGCTAACATCGGCATGATAGCAAAGTTTAATATTTATTAAAAATCGTTAAAGCTGTAAAGAACCAGAAATATAACAGAAAAAACCAGCTTCTATTGCGAACATGACTAAAATTCGCAAAAAATTGCAAAATTGGAAACGACCCCTAAAATTTATTTGAAATCGCTAAATTGGTTTAAAAAACCAAATGTCGGAAAATAGCTTAAAAAAGTTTGCAAAATCGCGAAAATTCGCGAAAATTTTTAATATTTCAATATTTTATATAATAATAAATTGCTGAAAATGTGAGGGAAAAAAGACTTTTGCGAGTTTGCAGAAACCCGATACCGGAGCCTGCAAAAAATACTATTTTAACAATTTTATTTACTTCCATCTTGCAAAAAATCTAATTGTTGAAAAAATAAAATAAAAAAACTAAGCTTTTAACAACTTTATGTATTTCCAATAAAAAAACAAGAGCTGTAAGCTGCTGGGTTTGTTTTCAATAAAAAACCGATAATATTGGTTTCTGTGACACCAAAAACAGACACTAATTTTAGTTCGAACAAAAAACCGACAATATTGGATTTCATGACACCAACGTATTTTTTTTTGGCGGTTTCAAATCCAATTCCAATAAAATTGGTTTCTATGACACCCCTGATCATTTTTATAGTGGCGTCGTATTTTCTTAATTTTGAATGATTTGTTGTTAATAAAACAGATTATCGCATAAAAAATTAATAAACAACACATTGAATATTTTATTTAAGTAATTTATTATGGCCCCTATTACGGTTTACAACTCAACTCAGTTGTAATTTCTTAATTTTTGTATTGTGATTTACAACTTTGCTATATTGCGATGAACAAAAACATAACAAAAATTACAACTGATCACAACCAGTTGTCTTAATTACCCGTAATAGGGGTCATTATGACGGTCAATAGACCTAAAAATAGCAAAGTGATTTCAAAAAGTTGTATAAGTAGCTGAACGTTTTGAAATCAAAAATAATATGCCCAGAACACCATTCTTCTGATTTAAAAATACTTTGATAAAATGTGATTTACAGAACAGGCCAAATGCTATTGTAGCCGGATTTTTGAATTTTGGCCTGTGGGAGGAGATTTTAAAGGAAAAAGGGACGTGGCAACATTAATTTTTAAACATTTGAGCTTACCCAGCATATAGTACTGACATGGTTTTTCTTCCTGACTGGACTAGTAAACAGCTAGTTCCTTTAATAATTATCTACTCTTGAATTGTAAAAAAAGTCATTCAAATGTATTTCCAAGTAAAAGAGTAATTTTTAAAGCTTGTCAAATATTGTAAATTAATAAAAAATATATGTGCAAAATTTAAATTCCAGTTTTGCTCTGATAATCCTTATAACATGGACTACCTTTAGATGCAATAATTTTAATTTTTTAAGTTTTATTAAAAAACTCAACTTAACTGAGTTTTATAATAATTATTTATGAGTTATGTTTTCTGTTTAGGCAACAAAAGTTATTTAAAAAAAATAATTTAATTTAACAAAGAGTTTTTGCACGGGCCATGGTAATAATGTTCGCCCTTAGATCGGTTTAAATTAATTTTGGCACAGAAATTTATTTTTTTGTAAGGGAAAAAATAAAATTCAAAAAGAAAGTTATTTTTTTGGTAAAAAACAAAACTCAAAAAACAATTTTTATTTTCTAAGCAAAAATAAATATTAAAAACAATTTTCATGTCCCGAGGAATAAATAAAAATCAAAAGTAATTTTTATTTTCTGAGAAATAAATAGAAAAGAAATACTTTTGTTAATGGGAAATAAACAAAACTCAGAAAATAACTTTTATTTTCTAAGCGAAAAATAAAATTGAAGGAACAAAGATTAAAAGGTATTTTTTAAAACAAAACTTGTAACCGTTACGGTCCCTTTGAACTTAACTGTCTTTTTCCGAAGCATGGCAGTATGAGTCCTTACACTCTTTTTACTTTTGTTTTTTTTTTTATTGGGAACCAATATGTTTTGAGGTTTTTATGGTTAATTTCTTTTTTTAAGTTGTTAGAAAAATGTTTTGTAATATTTTACTTATACTAATACTGGGAATAAATAAATAAATAAATTCAAAACATTTTTCAATATAGAGAGATGACTTTCAAAGGAAACCATACAATAAATTCGTTTTGGGTTTTTAATCGAATTTATTGTATTTTGAACCGACAATTTCAAGATAGGGTTGTACAAATTTCATACAAATATATATTAGACATATAACTCAATATTTAGAAATTCAAATATCGATTTGAAAGAATTCTAAATGTCGCTATATTATTTTAATTTTTTTAGAATGAAATCCATAGGTTCAAATACGCGCATAGTGCAAGGTTTCAAATTAAGTAATAAATTCTGTACCGAAAAACCACAAAATATTATAAAAACAGCACTAATTTCTCAACGATCATTATTATTCGAACATATTTTTTAATGTATACACGACTTCTTTCACAGTTATGAATTCCGCAACTTCATCGATTCCACTGCCTTTAATAATGTATTTTATTGAAAACAAATACTGATTTACCTAAAATGCAAGCAATGAAAAATTATTAGACTAGTTCAAAAATTCGAATCAAGTAAAATCACCTGGTTTAAAACAAACTTGTAAAATTTAATGTGGTGAAAGTATTTTAAAATTCCTGAGATATATTGCAAAGTTAAAAGCATATTTGTAATTTTTAAGTACTTCATCGTTATAAAATGTATTTTTACAGATTTGTTTGTAATTGTTAAAAGCATTTGTTCCCACATTGTCAATATAACTAATAAAACATTTTGCTACCTTCTATTTCTGCCGCCACTACGTTGCTCAGAATGCCTGTTGCTTTCATTGTTGTATTGGCGTCTTTTATTATGATCTTTATCACGATACCGATCTTCACTGCTCCCACTGTTTCTCTGATAGGGACTGGTATTTGTGTGGTGTCTTTTTTGTGATGAGGGATGCTTTGATATATTGTCTTGGTGCTTTGTCGAATTCGAAGGATAATCTGGAAAACTTTTGTGAAATGGATTTATAGGTGGGCTTCCGTTTGAGGGTGTATAATGAGAACCCCTCAGTGATGTGTTGTCATAAGTGGAACGCTTGTTGCCATAGCCTGGAGTAATATAGTTTCTCACAGGCGTTTGCGGTGGAATACTTTGAGATTTTATGGTCAGCGTTCTTCGGTATAAAGTAAGACCTTGAAACAATTGCATTGCATAGGGTATTGTGGATTTATGAACATAGGTAATAAAACCAAATGTGCGTTGTTTTCCACTATGATCCTTTGGTATTCGTACACTCTCAATTGGTCCGGCTTGTATAAACAGTTCATACAACACCTCTTCTGTTACTTTTTCATCAAGATTTGCACAAAATAAAGTTCTTTGTTCCTCATTATCTGCATTATCACTCTCATCACAATTTTCGTGTAAATTTTCCCTATGCATTTAAAAATTTATCAAAAAAACAAGATTTTACAATAACTAAAAAACTTAAAGTTAATTTTAACAAGGTGATATATACAAAAGCTGGTTATTCTGAAAAAATCATGTATCAAAATTAAATAGAGCTACCAGACTTGTTATTTCGCATAAGTTATATGCCGTTTACATGACTACAAAAACGAGATTTGATTTAATATCTCCTCGAAATCTAATATCCCGTTAACAAATAAAATTATTTGCTGTTAACACTGCGGCCACACGATCAAGTTGTTCTTGATAGTCTTTTTACATATACTGCTTGCCAAAATTTACAAAAATTGAAAGCTGTGACGTAGGCTGCACTCAATTTGTAAGCAATTTACTTTCATGATGTCATCAAATAAACATTTTATATAGACAAACATGTAATCAGCTGTTAAATTGAAAACAAAATTGTCAAGCAGATGGAAAGGTAAAATTGAAAGCCATCTCGTGGTCAATTCAAAAAATTTTAGTATGTTAGTAAAAAAAAGTGTATTGCAAATTGAAAGGAATTGAAAGGCAAAACTTGATCGTGTGGCCGCCATGTAAAACATGATGCTATAAAAGCGTTGTTAACCCTCCGATGAGTGAGAGTTTTGAACTTCACGGCCGTGTGAAAAGGTCCCTACGGACCTTTTTTGTAAATCATGTTTTTTCATATAAAAAATTTTTTTTTGATATTTTTTTTTTGTTTTTATTGTTTATAATTAATTCTACATACAAAAATAATTTTTTCAATTTTTTTAAGGCAGAATATTCTAATTTTATACTACTAGCAATAAACCAGTTCTTAGAATTGTTTGTTCTTTTATTTTGATCTTAAGCGGTTCATACACTGGCAATAAAAATTGTTCAATTTTACGTATTGTACTATGGTATCGCCAATGTGCTTGTGATATTCGAAGATGGCACAATATATTGGCAACAATCAAACGACTTTTGATTTTTATTGCACAACGAAAAGAGAGTGAAATGTGTTGGCAACATTGGACAATGCTGCTTATCCCTACAAGAACAATGACAGTCATTTGATGCATCATCTGATGGGCATTAGAGCTGCAAAACTATCGATAGTCGCACCATCGATAGTTTCGATAGTTTTAAAATGAACTATCGATACTATCGAATTTTTTTTAACATACATACATATGTATGTATTTTGTAGTACATTAAAAAAATCAGGGTAGCATTACCAATTTCTTTTATATGTATTTACACTGGATTCTCTTATTGTAATTTACTTGCTCTTATTTTACATTAAGTAAATGTAAACATAATATTTTTAAAGACAAATTAGAAAATACATACAAAAATTTACCGGCAGCGAAAAGCCTGTGTTGAGTAAGTATGCTTTTAAAATTTTCCGATAGTATCGCTGTTGATAGTCGCACCATCGATAGTCAGCCAAAAATAAAACTATCGATACTATCGATAGTACTATCGATTGTTTTGCAGCTCTAATGGGCATTGCTGATGTGTTTATATCAGGGGTTTCCATTTCTTTGCACAATTGTGCATACCACTACAAACACATGTTTTTATGCTCTTAAATTCAGTCGTCGGTGTGACTTCGACAAGTGTACATGCCCAGCAAATATAATTGAACCACCTGACCCATTTTGATAAAATGGACTACTCCATGGACTGGTCCGATGTAATGCAAGCATGGACCATGTCATTGTTAAAAAGTGTTTGTAGTGAGACGACATGTCTTCGTTTTTTAACGACGTGCTTTCGTTTTTAAACGACTTCAAAACTAATCCTCTTGAGTATACCATGGAGTAGTTTTAAAACTACTCCCTAGTGGTCCAAAGGTGGGTTATATGATCCTCTCCTAGGACATCGTAATGTTAAATAGACCAGGTTTTTTCCATACGTTTGGGTTACTTTTGGACTAGTCCTGGTCCTTTGTGGACTACTCTTTACACGCGTGTTTGGACTGGTCCTATTATTTGCAGGGTGTTTAGCGGATGCTATATTATTTTGTTTCAGCTTACACTCAAAAATATTGTGCGGTCAAAAATGCTTTTGGTAACATCCAATGCCTTGCGTGCAATATTTAGAGTCTACATTTTAAGACTTAAATACAGAGTAATATACATTTCTATTTAATTTTAACATAATTTAAATTGTTGAAAATATATAACAGCAAAGCTAACGTAAATTTTATTAAGTAACTTTTTCAACAATAACATTTACTGCAACGTTTAAGCTAACGACATGTGTTTTGTTTGTGAAAAAAAATTCTTTGATACCTGTAAAAGGCTCCCTTTTGCTTTCTTTAAAAAGACGTACCTAAATGCAGAAATTATTAAGAACAAAAATAGCCAAAGGAATTTGTTGGTATTTTGCTTGTAAAAATATTTTGGTTTCTGTACTAATCGCGTCGGTGGGTTTTTTCTTTCTTTGAAAACACTTTTCTGTAGTAAGTAGAAATATTTAAAAAACAAGTAAAAAAAGTCTTGTTTTTCTACAATTTATGTGTAAATAACCTGTACACATAAAAGCAAATGTGACGGTAGGTAAAATGTTTGGGTAAGAAGATGTGTTTTATTGATGTATTAATGAAACTTTATTATTTCGCACTATTTTTCGCACTATGACCGAGCCCAAAGAGTTAAGCCTCAGTAAGCCTTTACTTTCAGTTCTCTTACGAACCAGCTGATTTGTTTTTGTTATTAAAAAACCTGTGAAATTGATTAGTTGTTCTGTTCTGTTGCGGTTCAGTTTGATAAAATCAAAAACTTGTAAAGTAATTGTAAGTGACCGCAAAATAAATAATAAAAAATACATTAATTAAATTTTATTTCTTCAAAGTTATGTGCATAAAAGTTATTGAAATAAAACAATGGATGGTGCAAAACTAATAAATTTGTCATAAATGGCTAATAAGTTGCTACAGAAAAAGTAACTTTTACAATTTTGAAACAGAACGGCACGGAACAGAACAGAAACAGAAAGTAAAGACTAATTCTGCCTCTCTTTATTAGGCACTACTTACCTATGCCAACAAATTTTTTCGGATTTAAAATTTATTTGTTCCAAGCAACGTAATAAATTAAGTTTATCCCATTTGAAAACCATTCTACTATTACGAAACTGCCATAAAAGTATAAATTTAGAAGATTTTATTTTATAACTTGTATAACACAAGGGAAAAAAATTAAAAATTTTTTGTGTTGCTAGAAACTTTGTAGCAGTTCTTTACCAATTTAATGTCGCTGATTTTAAAACTGGACTTTTTTTCTATCAGCTGTGATTTGCGTGCAATATTTATTTTTTATGAACTTTTAAAACATAAAAATCTTTAATTTTTTACAATTGTTTGATAAGATATTTGAAACTGATTTAGAGTCAAAAAGCTTCCGACTAAAAAAAAGTGTAGTTTTAAAACCAGCGACATTTCATTGGTAAAGAATTGCTACAAATTTTTTATCAACACAAAAAATTTTTAATTTTGTACCTTTGTGTTATACAACTTATAAAATATATTACTAACATTTTATTTCGGCTGTAAATAAATGCATTCTCTCAATTTGCTTACTCTCTGGTACTCACTAATACACAACCAAAAAAATTTTGGAAATCCCTGGTTTATATGTACATCAGAAGCTTCTATCATTTTATTAAGGGCAATATGAAAAAACCACTCATACTTGTAAACTTGAATATATATACGAGAATTTAATACAAAATTGCGAGTGTGTTAGTTTATAAGTTTTGTATGTGTTAGTTTACATCAACAATTGTGATATTTATTGCATAATATAGGACAAAATGGAAATAATATGGCGTATATCATATACAATAATATTACAAGTGTATGGGCCGCTTTAGTATTTTGTTCTTAGTATTTTTTGTTCTTAGTATTTTTGTTCTTAGAATTTTTTGTTTTTATCATCATCCCTAACGTCTTTGAGTTTAGGTCTTTGTGTTCAGAACAAGTAAATTATGTGTTGAAACAATAAAAATATTATAATAATGCCCAAAAACATGCATTTATTAGTTAAATTCAGTACAAGGTCCATACGGACCTATTCAATAACTCCTATAGTAATGATCCGATTGGCTTGATTTTTTTCCAAAAGATTTTTTTAGAATTTTTATGCATGTTTTAAGAACAATAGTTGTTTTTTTATTAGCTTAATAAGTGCCGGTTCACACAAGTCAAGTTTGACTCGTCAAGTCTTGAGTTTTTAGGAGAGAGGGGAAAAGAAATGGCATTCTCTTTTCCCTTCTCTCCTAAAAACTCAAGACTTGACTTGACTTGACTTGTGTGAACCAGCACTAAGCTTTTAAATTAACTACAGTATTTATCGTTCAAAATATTATCGACATATTGTTTTCACTACCTGCCAATATGCATGGTTGCATTTCTTCAATCAGCTTGTTGCCAAGCTAGTTATGAATTATGAATAAGATCTATAACTATCTATGAACTATTTTTTAGTTTCGGTTTTATTAGTTGCGACTTTAGTTATGATTTCTGAATACGCGCCATTTGCATTAACAAGCGTGCTTACATTTTTAATTTTACTGTTTATAACTTGTCGGTATGTATGTATATTCGCCTTATTATTTTACAATGATTCACAAAATATTTCAAATAGAACAAGTTTGAAACTGTTATTTAAAATAAGAATTAGAAATTTGAAATAAAATTTACAAACAAGAGAAAAAAGTTTTTATAATATTTTAGATATTTACATAAAATGCATTTCGCATATCGCCAATATCCAAACGTAAATTTCGACAAAAGGATTAAGAAATCGCCACATTTAACAGTCCTGCCAATAACAGCTAAAAAGTGGAAAACAATTTGCCATTTTAGTTATTTATAACTTTTTCATATTAAAAAATATTCAATTTATTAACTTTCAATAAACTGCATTTTGTATGGAAATTTTACGGGTTAAGCTATTGTAAAAAAAATATTTTTTGCGAAAAGAGTTTCAAATAAAGGCTAGTTTACACGGTAATACATTGTATTACGACATCATGTAGAATGAGAAAAATCATACCATGTAAAAGCAAAATGTATTGAGTAAGAGAGAATACGAACACAAAATCTGACAAGCGGTCGGTAAATGATTTTTTTCTAAACCATTTTAGAAACTTATGAATTTTCATCACACCAGAGTTGTATTTTAACACAGTATATTAAAGGTGGTAGCATTTTTATACAATTACAAATACAACTAAAATCAACTCAGAAAATTTTCATGTTGTTTTTGTAAAAATTGTAAAACTGCAACCATCTGATTTTTTGTTATTATTTTTGATTTTACTTGTACCATCCGTGTAAACATGAAAAATACATACAACAGATTTTTATTTTTTTCTTTTAAACACGGAGAGAATTTCATTATATTTTGATTCTACAAAGTCGTAATACATTGTATTACCGTGTAAACTGGCCTTAAATAAAAACTTTTAACCCTTATGTGTGTGGAAAAAAAAAACACCTTCTATAGGGTGGATAGGTACCTGGGTACCTTCATGCAAATTGTATGAGAAATCTAATTTTTTGTCTTGTATTGTACAAAAAATCGATGGTTAATGATATAATATTAGAATTTTACTCTGATTTTCCCCTTTTCATATATTTTTTAAAATCCTACACCCAAAAAAAAAAATTGTAATATCAGCAACTTTTTGCACCCTTAATAGGGTGAATAGGTACCTGGGTACCTGTATACGTTTTATATGGAGCAACTTGGAGGATCTTTGCAGAAAAAGTTTCTAACATTAGCAAAAAAATTGATAAATCAGCAAGTTTTTTGCTGAATTTAGCAATTTTTGCTGAATTTCGCAACTTTTTCTGCAAAGATCCTCCAAGTTGCTCCATATAAAACGTATACAGGTACCAAGGTACCTATTCACCCTATTAAAGGTGCAAAAAGCAAATTGATATGCCACGCCCCCCCCGCCAACTGATATTGTATATAAACACCTATGCAAATATAATAATAACAAAAAGTTAGGAGTTCTCATGAAATTGTAGAATTGTAGACTTAAACCTTATATAAAAAATTTCGATTTGAAAACGCAATAGGTACACAGGTACCTAGAAAATTATGTTTCTTGTTTTGTTTTCTTGATTTATAATTATTATTTTACTATAAAGTTCAAAAAAACCTTTGTATTACAATGCAACTTAAAATAAAATTGATTTTCTAAATTAATAAAAGGCGTTTTAAATTTGGTTATATATTTTTATATTTGGTAACTTTTTCAAAAATTTTGGTTGTAAAAATTGTATTGGTTGTGGCAGCACTGTTCATGGTCCAATTCAAGGCGAATTCAAACAGGTAAACTCATCTCGTCCAAGGCGATCTCGTCAGCCGTTCATCAGCTGTCTCCACGGCGAATTAAAAATGTCACCATATCGAGCCTTTGCTGCAATAGAGTAATAACTCAAAAACCCAAATATTTGAGCTAATGTATTTAATTCTTTAATTCCCAGAGCAACATAGGGCCGCCTACAGGCAAAAAATGTTGAGTTAATCGCCATATCGATTCTTCATATTGTGTAAAAATTTCATACAAATATGTTATATACTTAACTCTTGAGAGGAGAATTAAATTGTAAAGGCTAGATTACACTATCTTACAAACCTTACGTATTCCATAATACTTTGTGAGATAGAAATCAAAAGAGTTTTGTTGCGACTGTCAAAAAATCTAATTTAACATGACAGTTTGTAATCACACCATCACCCAAAGTATAAACGCTCACACATAAAATAAAATGCAACCCTGATCCAATGAAAAGTATTATTGTTTTGAAATTTTTCAAAAAACGATGAAGTCGTATGGGATGTCAAAATTTTTTCTTTAATACTTGTCATTTTCATCACACATGCATTCATACTATCAGACTTTTACATAATACTTGAGTTTTTGACATGTATTAATACAAAGTATAATAGTGTAAACTAGCCTTTAGGGGTTAGAAAATTCAAAATTAAGATATTACTCTATTGCAGCAAAGGCTCGATATATTAAAAAAAACTTTATTTATTTTTAAATACTTTTTTCTATAAAAGTGCCAAAAATGTAAAACATAATACCAAAATTAATTAAGAATTCATTTTGTTTAACAATATAAAGCAACATTAAGTTATGAAAAAAAACAATTATTGTTCTTAAAAAATGCATACAAATTCTAAAAAAGTAATTTTTTGGTTATAGTTTTGATATAAATCAATTAAAATGGGTGCCTGTAAAAATATATGTAACTTTTCAATAAAATTTGGTGACTAAAAACACATCTCTAGTTTAGTTTATTTTTTTATGGATGTTTTTGGACGCAATATAAATGGATGCAAGTGGCAAATGTAATAAAGCAAGTTTATTATTTACAAAATTGTAAGAGTATTTAGAGTTTTCTGTATTTTAGAGTGACAAAAATTGGCCGCCAAAATTGTTTTGCTATCCAATGAAATTATCAGATAATACCAATCAGCTGTTCTTTGTATGTATTAGTTAGTTAACAGTTAGTTACAGCTCTACCCATAATTAAGTGTAAACTTTTTCTGCTGAAAGTAACCAACTGTGAATAACTTAAATAGGTACTTAAAATAGGTACTTAAAATAGGTACTTAAAATAGTTAACACTTAGTGATAATTTATGAATATGCGCCAATGAAATAAGAATATGTTGCAAAGATGTTGAAACATTTGATTTTTCGCCCAATGTATTTCTTATGGGAAAATTTCAACATCTTCGAAAATTAATGTTAGATGTTATATATTGACAAGTGTGAAAAGACTTTAACACTTATGCTATGTTCATACGACGATATAAATCACTGGTTTCGCTTACTGAAACTAGATTGCCAAACATGCTGTTCATGCGATTCATTCTTGTTTCATTTTGAAATTTTATTTTTGTATTGTTAGTGTGATTCTTTTTAAAATAGATAAAAAGTAAATAAAACTTAAAAATATATTATTTAATACTTTTATTAATATTATTCCCTATGTTCCTCCTAGGAATAAAAGGAATAAAAAAAAAAATATATATATTAATATTATTATGTTATTATTATCACTTTATTTTATTAAACATAAATTTTTATTTTGTTTCTTACTTTATTTTGATTTTTTTTGAGAGCTAGTTTAGATAAACTAACGATAACTGTTATCAAAATTAGAGATGATAGTACATTTTTCCTGTTTCGCAGCCTGTTTCAAAATGAAACAACCTGTTTCGCTCTCAAAATTTTGTATGGGGAAACAAGTTGTTTCAATCATGTTTGGGGCGCGAAACAGAGATAATTATTGCAACATATATTGCAGTAAATGTCAAAGTTATGTTATCTTTAATGCAGACAGCAATTTGTTGTACATATTTATTGCCAGCAATGTATGTTGCAATAATTGTTAGTAGTCCATTTTCGTTGACAATTATTGCTAACATGAAAAAAATAGAAGCAAATTGTGTGAGAAAGAAATTAAATTTGTGAAATGGTAGCAAATTATAATACTACAACTATTAATTACACACTGCTACAAAAAAACACTTTTTGTCAGAACTTGAAAACCGACCTAGTGGGGGTTGTAGGCCTAGGTGAGGACATACAAAAACCATTTTGAAACACCCTCAAAATTTTGAGTTATTTTCAAAAAACTGTTTTAGGGTAGGTCGTAGCACTTTAGTACCTCTAACTCAGACAGTTTTTGATCGATTTTAAAATTTTAAACAGTTTTAGAAAGGCAAAGAATTAAGCTTTTATGAAATGTATTCATAAAAAATATATTCCAAAAAATTAGGTGAGTTTTTCTCAAAATTTTCTATTTTTTTTTATTTTTTTCCTAATTTCTCAAATTCAACAAAAGTTATTTTAATTGTTTTCTATGAAAACCTATCTTTATTTGCACTGTATTTTAAAGATAATTTTATGTAGAAAAAAACGAGATATCATTTGTAAAAAACGGCTTATATTTGCGAAAATTACTAAAGTTTTAATTCTCGCACAAGATCTCAAAAAAATGCATTTGTCACAAAATGTGGCTCAGCCGTTTTTGGTAAATATTCAATATCACATTCCTCGATTTCAGATTCGTCATCACTTTGTTTATATAAAGTTTCATTACATTTAATTCCACTTAATACTGGCTTAGTAACAGTAAACACATTAGCATACTTAATGCTATCACGATTTTTATATTGATAACCAGTGATGTTTGCTTGGCAAAAATAACAGTCTTGTGGTTTATGGAATATTTTATGATGCTAAATCATTGGGAAAGATAATGGTAATGGCTGGCTTATAAACTTTTCGGACTTAGTTTTCTTAAGCATACTGGAACAGCTTGTACAAATACTTTCGGGTTCATAACATTTGCTAGAACTGCATGAGCAGTTAAAAACTGTATTGAAGGCATTTACCAAGGCTTTATTTTTCTTCAGATCAAAGCGATGTTTTTTGTCAGCGAATAAGCCGCAAACATAACAAAAATTATTACGCTTATCACACACTGCAGAAAAAATTAAACACAATTTAAAATTTGTTAAAGGATTGCAAAAATTACAAACTTACTTATTTTAATAAAATTAAATATTAATATCACTTCACTTGTCACAAATTTTAAACTAGTTACATTTTTACTCTTATCTAAAAACAATATCCTTCACCAAAAGGTAGTATTTAAACTTTGCCATTGTGTTTGTAATAAATTCGATTAGTTTATGTATTTATCCAAATATATATAACTAAAAATTGCATATAAAAACATTCTTAACTTTTTTAATGATTTAAAATAATAGGGCATAATAAACCCTATTCATCTGTATTATCTTCCAGTTCTTTTTTTTTTAAATAAAGACATATTAACAATAACTTATTAATATGTGGTTTACAGAACACGAGCGCCTTACTCATCCGTTCAACTTACATTTATAACAAAATTTTGAATTCGTGTTCTGTAAACCACACATAAGTTAATACCAAAAACATAACTGTAAAATAACAACATACAAATTATTAAGTTGACAAATTTGCTTGCATAGTTAATTGTTTTTTTTATTCTTATGTTTTGCGCGGGGGGAGAAAATACTTAAAACAGGTGTTAATGAAAAGTTGAATAACTTATACAATTTTTAGCCGATTTGAAAAATTAAAACCATGTTTTGTTAGGAACTAAATTTTCTTCATACGTTAATATAAATTTGTATAAGCTTTCATATTAAAATAAGCAATGAAAAGCACCTAAAATCAAAAAAATTTATAATTTCCGTTTGTTTTTGTAGATATTCTTAACAAAAACAATTGTTATAACTTACAAATGTATAAAAATGCACGTCATTTTAAAGCGTAATTAGTTTTCTTTCCAAACTTGTTAAAAAAGTGAAAATCGGACAAGAACTGACTGAGTTACAGGTCGATAAGTTGACGAACATCACTGAAAACGGTTTTTTTTAAATAACTTCTGAATTTGAGGGTGTTTCTGAAATTTTTTGACACAATTTTTTATGTACTCAACACGACCAATAACCCACGCTAGGTCGTTTTCCAAGTTTTTTTACACTGTAGCACCGTGTTATTATTAGAATTGAATTAAAAATTTAAAAAACACTAAATTAAAATTACAAAAATTATTTTTATTAATATAATTTTTTTCTAATTCAATCTTTATTATTTAAATTTATATTATTTGTTAAGTTTGGGTTCTTTTTTATATAAAAATATTAATTTAACTTTAACAAAAAAAATTTGATATTAGTCTGGGATCACACTATGAAAGTTTTATTTCAGAAAGTCTGAGTTTATGGGTGAGAGGGGAAAAAGGAACAGCATGTTCTCTTCCCCTCACACCAGTAAACTCAGACTTTCTGAAAGAAAACTTTCATAGTGTGAACCCAGACTAAGTAGTATTGTGGTAATTTTGTTGAACTATTTATGGTTTTAAATCCAAATTTTCAATATTTTTAATCAGGCTTAGGTTCATCAAGTTTAGGCCCAGGCCCATGATGTCGACAAGAAAATTTCTTTCGTATATTTGTATTGAAAACAAAAACAAATTTAAATTTTTTATTATTGTTTGCAATATAAAAATGCAAAAGATACGTTCTTGGCGACATCGGGGGCCTGGCAGTTAATTTTCATTAAATTATTTTAATGAAGAAAGGAATTTTACAACATGAAAATTAATTAAAATTGTTATTGATAATCATTCATTCTAGACTGACCTGAGATTCGAACCCAGGCGGCTGGTCACCTTGACATGTTTCGATCGCTGCCACTCGATCTCCACAGAGGGATTTGCCGTCTTACACGGTAGATCAAAATTTGCTTTTTTTTAATGATTATCTATTTTTAATTGATTTTACATGTGTTTCCTTCACCTCTGTTTTTTTCGTACTTTTTGTCAATAATTCTTCTTGAAGTCCAAAGTACATTTTTGTTTTTTCCCGTTTGTCTTTCTTTTTGTTGTTGGCCTTTTTCAGCACAACTTGAAGGATAAATGTTCACATATAGCTCGTGCCTTAGCTTTTACAATAATTAGTATTGTGGTAATTTTGTTGAACTATTTATGATTTTTAATCCAAATTTTCAATAATGAAAATATAATCAATATTTTTAACAGCTCCGCCATCTAACGTTTTTTTCAACTAGTGCTTATTTCGTGAACGGTAACACTTAGCTCGTGTCTGATCTGACAGATAATTAGTTTTATCCTTCCGCTGGCCGAATATGGTTGTGCATACGCTTGAACAACGCTGGGAAATATCCGTTTTTGCTTCGCACAGTGGGTCTGCAATCGACTTACAGAAGATGCCGATTTTGCCAAAAAATCATCTTTTCAGATGAAGGTAATTTTGATCTTGGCGGGTATGTAAACAAGCAAAATTGTAGCATTTGGGGCACAGAAAACCCGCACGCATACATTGAAAAGCCGATGCACCCAAAACGAGTCACGTTTGATTCGGATATTGGTCCAGAGGCATAATTGGGGCATTTTTCTTCGAAAATGAGCAAGGAGTGGCCGTTACAGCCAATGGCGATCGTTATCGGGCATGTTGAACGAATTTTTGTTCACAAAAATTGAAGAGGAGGATATTGGTAACATTTGGTTTCAACAGGTCGGCGCTACGTGCCACACAGCCGAAGCTACAATCGATGTTTTGCGCCCTGTTTTTGAAGATCAGCCGCAGAGCTGATGTCGTTTGGCCACCTCGAAACTGCGATTTGACACCGTTGGACTATTATTTGTGGGGGCCGTCAAAGATAAGTAGTTGACGCTTTAAAGGACAATATTCGTGAAGCCATTGGTGAAATACAGCTGCACACACTCGATAATGTGCTTAAAAATATTAAATATTTTCCATTATTACCCGGAAGGATTGTACTTTCAAATAAACAAAGATATTTGAGAAAATATTCAGTAGTTTTTTTATAGCATTTTCAAAAAAAAAGTTATTTACCGGACCCTTTATTTAACATAACGATGTCCTAGGGCAGGATCATATAACCCAGCTTTGGGTTACAAAGGAGTAGTCTTAAAACTACTCCATTGTTTACACAAGAGGATAAGTTTTAACTTCGTTAAAAAACGAAAACATGTCGTTAAAAAACGAAGACATGTCGTCTCACTACAAACACTTTTTAACAATGACATGGTCCATGCTTGCATTACATCGGACCAGTCCATGGAGTAGTCCATTTAATCAAATTGGATCAGGTGATCCAATATAATTTGCAGGGTAGTAAACACACAGAAACTTGTACAAACAGATATATGTATCTGTGCAGGTCTTTAATATGTACATTAGGGAAATAAATTTTTAACAATTTTTTAATATATCAAAATTGGCATAGCACAGTCCGATAGAGCATAAACAACTATAAGGGGGCGTATATTTATTTTTTCGTTAAGGTCAAAAAAGTTCAGGCACCAACCGCGATGAAGTTTTGAAAATTTAAAATTTCTTTTTGGTTAAGAAAAATTAATAATATGTTTATTTAAAACAAAAAATAGCTCAAGTATGAAATTTCATTAATATTTAGAGATGGTAAGAGATTTTTCCGCAAACCAAAACGTATCTTTAACCATTTTTAACGAAAAAAAATTAAAAATTAAGAAAAAAAAACACCGTATAAAATTATGAATATTCAATATTGCTTTAAGGCCGCCTCAAAATAATTTTAAATTATGTAAAATAATATTTTTGTTAGTTCAAGTCCGTGCTTTAATTTAAATAATAATAAATTTTTAAATATTTTTTTATGCACCTGTTTAGAAAAACCAATTGGGGCGTGAACTTTTTTGAGAAAAATTACAAAAGATTATGATTTTCGTGGTTACTAGGACATGGTTGACCTCATGGTACTATGCCAAAAAATTGGCTATACCCTAATGTACATTTACATATGTATAAAGAAAACGTTTTTTATTTTTGTGCAAAAAAGTACAAAAAGATGTACAAAGGGTAAAAACAAAAAATTGCGTACTTAATAGTTATGCAGGGGCACAAAGAATACAGAGATGAAAAACGTGACGTATGAAAAATGCCCAAATCATTTACGAGGGCAGCTTTAGAAGAAAGAGAAAGAAAATTTTTTTGGTAGTAAAGTGGCAATGTGTAAAAACAGGCCGCTACTATCAACACGAATTGAGTAATCAAAACAAAATATTCAAAAAGGGCAGCTTTCGAAGAAAAAGACAGAAAAAATTACAATATTTTTTGTCTCGTGACTCTGTCTCTGTGTGCTCTGTGGCAGGGGCCTGATTCTAGCAGTCGTAATCGAGTAATTTCTCGATTCTAAAGCAATTTTTATCTAATTATTTCAGTCAATACTGCACGAATCGGAATTTTTTTTTCAGTGTTATAAAGCATTAATTTGAGTGTCACAATACTGAAAGCAGTACAAAAAGTAAAACAACTACGCGTAGTGCTGAAAACAGTATGTATGGCAAGCCTAGTGTAAGTAAACGGTAGATCAGCTGTGTTATCAACAGCTATTAAAAAGTGGATTCGCCTTGGTTTTGACACTTCATTATTTTAACAACAAACCAAAACTTTGTTTACAATTAATTTTTAGACGATTTTAACTATATTCTGTGATTTTAACGATTACTATTATTTTTACAACAAGTATTATGTCCTACGAATTTTATTTAAAATATTTTCAACAATTAATGGCGCCGGGCATGTATAGTGTTCCAGTACAATATACAATACCAACAATTTTACCAACACAAAATGTTCAACCAATATTACCCATGTTCAGAAATGATGCTCTTACTTGCGAAAGTGATGATGACGACGTCGATGAAAGAACATTATTTTGTGCAAATCTGTGTGAAAAAGTTACGGAAGAATTACTTTACGAGGTTTTTTTACAAGCTGGACCTATTGCAAAAGTCTATATACCAAAAGACAATAACGGCAAGAGACGCTCCTATGGATTTGTTACTTACCAGTATCGCTCATCCTCACCGTATGCTATTCGTCTTTACAAAGGGCTGGTATTGTTTGGTAAACTATTAGATGTTAAATTTCAAGGAAAATAATGCAAATGTATATAACTATAGATAGACGTGACAATTTTTTATTGGCTTAAAAAATTATTTATATTTTAGAGTGACTTTATTCTTATGGGTTTAAAAATGGAGCAGTTGATTTTTTAAGTTGATTTTAAAACTTGTTAGTATGTATGTGAAATTTTACTTTTAATTATTTCGTAGTTAATAATGATGCGAAAGAAAATTAAAATATTTACATATTACTAATAAAAGTCTTAAAAAACTAAGAATTAAATGTTTTATTAGTTAGAACCTTTTTTTTATGGGGTTCTTTAGATTTGCAAGGTAGAACTCCGACTTTGTTAACAATTATAAAATCTCAATTAGAAGGTGTTACCTTTGTAATATATTGTTTTTTTTTAAAGTTTTGAATTGTGTTTAATGCAAGCTTCGTAGCATATTTTCTCCTCATAATTTATGAACTTTAAGACAAAATTGATTTTATGTATAGAGTTTAATATTGAATATTAGCCAAACCGATGTTTTATCTTACTAACCTGCCCATCATTTATGCGTCCTCTGGAAATAAGGGTTCAGGTACGATAAAAAAAACTAACTATGCTGATAAAATTGAGTTTTAATATCTTCTACGTCCTTCGAATTATTAATTTTTTTAATAAACCAATTATTAGGAGATCTGGGGGGGCTACTCTCTATTGCGATGCGAAAACAATTTCGATTCGAGCGCTAAATGCCAACTTGGTACTCTCCATCACTTTCGCAAAATGTTTTGAAAATGGATCAATACTGGCAACAAAAATGAATGATGGCGCAGATTGGCAGTATTGAAATGCTAAAATATGTAAAAATATTTAAAATTGGAAAGTTTAAAAAAAATTAATAGCGATGATTTGGGAAAAGAAAAAAATAAATGCGAAAGACAAATGCGCAAGCGCATTAAGAGTACCAATCGCTAGATTTGCTACCATTTCTTTCGCATCGCAATAGAGAGTAGCCCCCCTGATATAATTTACTGACGGGGTTTGTATACGATAAAATGAAGAGTGTTTTATTTATGAACCCAAAACAAATATAAAAATCAAATAATTGAAAACTCTAACAAAATGCTTTTTTAATACTATGGTGTGGTGTACATCAGATTCAGCAAAGCCGAGTATATTACTTTAACTTACTAACAAAAAAAAAACCCAAAACCTATGTATTTTTATGTAAAATTATTAAATATTTAAAAAAACACAATTAATAACTAAATCCCCCGCATTTATAATTAATTATTAAATTTAACAAACGTTTATTAAGGCAAATTTTCATACAAAATTTGTTTTGTAAACCTTTATTAAATTTAAAATTCTTTTATAAATACGGCAGAATATGTTTAAAAATTTAAACTACCTGGTTCACAATGTCGAAAATATTATTTCTTTAGTATTATTATGTTTATTGAAAACAATTATTATAAAAAATAACATTTTTTTGTTTTCATTGTAAATATGGGAGAGCAATTTCTTTTCGACATTCTGTGCCAGGATTTAAGATTTAAAAATTTAGTATTTAAGCTTATAAAAATTTTGTATAGACATGCAGTGTAAATTATACAGGTATGTGATAGAACTCGATTTTAAAAACTAAATGGTTTTTGTTTTCGGTATCTTTAACCTTTTGCTTCTTATTTTGTGTCTATATTCTTAACGGAGTTCAATTTTGAAAAAAAACCAAGACTATATTTCAGAAGTAGATTTTAAAATCGCTTGAAATTCATTACTCCTTTGGAAAACGATCGTTTTGAAATCGAGCGATTTTTATCACATGCCTGATATTTTTTAAATTGAGGGTTCAGAATCATTATTAAAATCGTACTGATTAACAGCACTGCTGTTTGAAATTTGTAAAGAACTCTCAGAAAAGCAATTAGAATTTTCATTTGAAAAATTAATATTTGAAGTTTGAGGTAATTCACTGCTTATACTTATGCCAGAGTCATGAATTGGACGCATAGAGACAGGCCCACGTATTTCATTAACACTATTGGTTAACTCTAGCACAGAGCTTTCAAAATTATTCGAACCTGAAGAAGCATTTGTAGCATTCCTTGAAGTATTATTCAATGAGGAATGTGGAGTTTCATAACTCATATTTAAGCCAGAATCTTGAATTCTACGAACTGACACTGGACCATGTATATCATGCGAACTGTTATTAGATACTTCCAAGTTACTAGATACTTCCAAGATATTAACGTTGTGTGAACTAGAACTTTCTTCTATGATATTTGTGTCCAAATCTTGTGTTTTAATTGGGGAAATAGAAATATTTGTATTTTGAAAGCGCTTAGCATCTGGTTCCAATAACTCATTACTAACTTCAAGCTCCTGAGGAATATTTTCGTTATCAACTGCCATATTTGGAGAAGCAAAACGTTTGCGCGGCAAACGTTCTTTAAGTGGACTCCAGTCCATGGCATGATGAACTTCAGCTTCTACAATAATACTTTCAAAAGGTATTTCAGGGCTACTGCCAGGCGAAATAAGAGGATTACTAAAATTAAATAATAAGAATTTTGGTATAGATATTCGATTAGGAAATTGTGTACCTCATCATTGTAGAGTTATGAATTCGTCTATCTTGAGAGGGCATGAAATCTAATTCACTTTCCTTTAAGAACAGAATTTTATAAAAGGTTGTTATACTATATTAATTGTCTAATTTAAACTCACTCTTAAGGCCTGTTGCATATCACAATCCAAAAAGTTTGTTTCCTCTTCATTTACAGACATTTGCAGGGCATCCAATATTTGTCGCATTTCTTGCAATTCCATGCCTTCTTCATAAAACCCCATGCCTGTTAAACAAATGAAATAATAATTTTTAATTAAACAAGGATTTTGTTAGCTTGCCGTTTAAAGTGATTTGGAGTTCTTTATACTCATTTCCCCGGCGAGAATTACGTAATTCCATTTAATAAAATTTTACAATTTTAAAATTAATTAATGTTAAGAATTTTAAAACTCTTTAAAATAATGATTTACAATTTTATTTTATATTTTACTTTGTCTTTAATTCTTAACGGTACTTTAAATACCTACACGTAAAAAAAAATTTGGCAAATTTTATTGCAATTATAAGTTTACTCTTTTGAATTTAGACCATTGCTGATTAAAACGAAAACAGAATTTATTATTACTTCGATTTCGGTATTTTATGCATTTTTATACCCACACCATAATAGTGGAGAGGGTATTATGCATTTGTGCTGATGTGTGTAACCTTAAAATATGGATCCTGGATCCGCCTTAAAGTATACTGATCGACTCAGAATCACTTTCTGAGTTGATCTAACGATGTCCGTCCGGCTGGCTGCCTGGCTGTCCATGTAACCATGTGCGCAAAGTACAGGTCGCAATTTTGGAGATAATTTGATAAAATTTGGCTTATAGGTTCTTATTGCCACAATCGTAGGACCACGAGAGGAGATAGGGAAATTTCTGCCTCTCAGAAACTATCAAACCGATTTTAATGAAATTTAAAGCATAGATAGATCCACATTTATATGTCTACATAAGCTTTTAACTTTTTAAAAAATAGGACCACAAGGGGAGTTAAGGGGCAATTTCTACCTCTCACAAACTTTCTAACCGATATTAATGTGACTTAAAACATAGATAGATCCATATTAATATGGCTACATAAGCTATGAAGTTTTTAAAAAATAGGACCACAAGGGGAGGTAGGGCAATATCAGCCTCTCACAAACTTTTAAACCGATTTTAATGAAATTTAGAACATAGATAGATCTATTTATGTATGTATGTATATCATAGTTGGGGGTAGTGCACTAAATATTGATTTAAATCAGCAAATGAGCGAAGGAAAAAAAGTTGCAATAAACTGATGATTGCTTTTTATACCCTTCACCTCAGGTGGAAAAGGGTATATATAAGTTTGTCATTCCGTTTGTAATTTCTACAATATTGATCTTAGACCCTATAAAGTATATATATTCTGGGTCCTTATGGGGAGAGAAGTTGATTTAACGATATCCGTCCGTCTATCCGTCTTACGTTTGATATGTGTTTTCCGGAGACTCCAGACATGATAGCGGCTAGGTTGTTTTACATTTATGTCTCATATAGTCTACCATCGGTTGCTATTTAAATTCAGCAAGATAGATCCACAAATGGCTGAGATATGAGCAAAAAACCACGACTACCTCTAATATTTTCCAAAAATCCCTTGTGGTTGTTGTAATTTTATTACTTTTTGCTGTATATCTGGGGAACGGCAAAAGCCAAAGTTTCCAAATTAGTTACACACATTTAGGTAGCCAATACACACCATCCTGCAAAATGTGGGCGGGATTGGAGAAGCGGGCGTGGTACCTCCCGTACAAAAAAAAAATTAAAAATTGTATAAAAACCTAAATTTTAGGGCTGCCATATGTCCTATGGATATGACCTATATACCAAAATATCGAAAATTTTTAGTAGAACATATTTTAAAAAATCGGTTCAGATACAAAAAAGTTATGACCAAAATTAATTTTTTTTTTTAAATACCCACTTTCGGGAACCATAGATCTCCCCGAGTCCAAGCTTTATAACTCAAGTAAATGGTAAATTCCTTCTTAAACACGTCGGTATATAATTCTGTCAAATCGGTTTAAAAATGGCTGAGTTATAACCAAAATACTGAATTCCCAAAAATTACTCATTTTTATTTTTTATAATTAAGTTTGTTAAAATATATATGTACAAGTGTATATAAATGTAATTAAATTATTCCTTAACACGCCGGTATATAAAACAATCAAATCGGTTAGATAATGGGCAATTTATTAGCAAAATACTCCAAAAATGGGCTAAAAAACATCAAAATTTTTATACAATCCTACATTTTAGGGCTGCCATATGACCTATGGAAACGACTTATGTATCAAAACATCGGCAATTTTTAGTAGAACATATTTCCCAAAAAATTGGTTGTTAAAACACAACATCCGACATAACGTGGACGGTTTGGATAAGTGGGCGTGGCACAAAATATAATTATCTTAAGAATGGTGTTCACATAATTTTTTGTTCTTATTGCACCATGGTGAAGGGTATATAAGATTCGGCACAGCCGAATATAGCACTCTTGTTTTTAAATCAAACTATTTTTTTTGTGCGCAACATTTTTTAACATCACTATCACTGATGCTTAGTGAGGCTGCAAATTTTTAACTCATCACTCAATAACAAAAAATGATTGCAATAATTTTGCACTATCACTAATGTCGATTTCTTTTCTGAGAAATATGTTGCATAAATGTTACATGCTCTATCTCTTTTGTGTAGAGCATGTAACATTTATGCAACATATTTCTCAGAAAAGAAATCGCCATAAGTGTGTTTCCGATAGGCGGCACCATTGAAAATTACTCAAAATAAATTATATAATTTGATCATGCTATGGTCTTAAGTAAAGTTGTTGCGCATGAGCCGGCAAAGGTTTCTGTGTTGGTATGAACAATTTACGACAAGAAGTGCCATTGAAAATTAATCAAATCGTAAGCTATGCAATTGATCATGCTTAAATCTGTATCAAAGTAGTTGTGCATGGGACGACGGAAGTTTTTCTTAAAATTTGGAATGCAGACACTGTAGTATCAAAAGGATCGTTAAAATATTAAAAATTCCAACGATTAGGGCGTAAAATAGGGCAAAAAGGGTAAAAGCTCCTTCTACCCGTGTCTTCTTTATTAATTGAATCGTTTATTTCAGAAACCCGTCAACTCACATTAAAAATAGGCACACTTGACGGGTTTCTGAAATAAACGATTCAATTATCCGATGATAGTTTCAAGTCTTGAAGGAACTAAAGGCTATAAATTTCAACATTTACGGCGTAAAATAAAGCAAAAAGGGTAAAATCACCCCTCCTATACCTTTTAAATTAATTAACTGATTCTTTTGAAAAGTTTATGTATTTTTTTTAAAAAATTTTTTCTACGGTTATTTTACTTCGGCTATGCAATATAACACGATTAGTCGTTAAAAAATTTATAAATTTTTTACATCACTTTTTTATGTATAACTTTTGAATATGTTACGAACAGAAATAAAGAAACAAATAGCTATTGTTTTTTTCATCGCCGATCATGGTATACAGCGTTTTATTCATCTTTCTTTCACTTAAAATTAGGTATATGGCAAAACAACGTTTGCCGGGACAGCTAGTATACATATATATATATATGGACACATAAGCATGATTTTCCATTGGTCCCGAATAGGGTGCACTCTTGTAAGTGTGGTTTAAAATGTTGTTGTGGAAGGTTACTTGTTTTGTATATAAACTGGGTTATGTAGAAAATACACAATATTTAATTATTAAACTCCCAAATTCTCTTTCCTTTTTAGTATCAAATATTGCACATAATAAAAATACTAAATATTATATTTATGCACTTCCATGGGAAACACATGCAAATACACATAAAGGTCAGTTTTGAATTGGTTAACACAAAAACTAGAAACAAAAAATAAGCAAAAATGGACACCCAAAAGAATAATTTGTGCAGTTAAAGGGGATTTTGTTAAATTTAATATTTCAAAGAATTAAAAATAACACAGAACAACATTTTCAATGTCATCAACTTCTCCCGCATAGACAATGAGTAGAAACAAGGTCCTCAACTCTCTAACCGGTAGCACTTGGAGCATAGAAAACTAAACCTTGTTGGCTACATACAAAACGATTGACCGGTCAGTGGTTAACTATGTAGCGCCTGCGTGGACCACGAGAGCCTCCGTTACTCAGTGTAAGAAGCATCATACCCGTTAAAATGTCGCTCTAAGGACCGTAATGTACTGTTTACAGATGACATCAGTAGAGCACCTGCATGACGAAGCGATGATGATGACCAGGGAAACCATAAATATGCAGTTGCATGTTTTTCCTTGTGCGACCAATGAAGGCAGAAACAATACATATCGATACCTCCCCATAAGAATGTAAATATTAAGCGACGCTTTTTCCGAAAATTACTTTTTGATGTGGAACTATACTAGAAGTTAAGATCCAAAGGAAACTAGAGAGAAAATAAAATTGTATCAACCGTCAAGTTTTCTTACTGGAATAATGTTGCTCCTTGAAATTTGTATTATCCGCCAAAGAAATTATGCTAAGCCACATTTTTAAAAATGTAATTGTCGTAAGCAATAAAAGGTCCACACAAAAATTTTGTTAAATGTCGCTTAGTTTAACCGAAATTGTCGCTTAGAGCACTCATCCAACTAGAAAGAACTTGGTCCATTTTTGTCGCTTATAACACTCCAGGTTGAATGTCTTTGAGTTTAAATAATTTTTGTATGAAGTACGCTTCTGCTTTTTTCCCATTTATTTTGTGTTTTTTTTTTGTCTCGTCGGTTGTAAGCGTATTTTTGTATGTAAGTATATACCTTTGCACAGATAGCTGTTGATTTTATTTCAAATATTTGAATGAAGTAAGAAGGCTTTGGTTTTGTTTTGATTTATTTTGTTCCTTTTATTCTCGTCAGTTGTTATCGTACATTTTTCGTTGAGGAGTTAGTTCATCGTTTCGTGGTATTTTAGTGGAATTATTTATAATTTTGCCATGAATGAAAATTTGCCAGGATTTCTGGATTGCAAAAGCCAATTTTGTTTCATTCAAGAGGTAGACAAATGGTTGAATTGGCAAAACAATCTAATGAAGGAATGAAAGTTAGTAAATAAGCTCCTTGATTCTTGATACATGTTAATATTTTGAGGTAGGTGAGATAAATTCCATTATGAATTTTTTTTAGCTTAATTATTTTGAAAAAACAAAATGTACTATGGGCAGAAGGAGTTTGTCTGCACCATCTGGAATCTGGGTCTGAGTGTGATCCGTTTGAAACAGATGGGAGTTCATCTTGGCATAACGATCCCATAGAAAATTCAAATGCCGATGAAATAGAACAACGCCAAAAAGTAAACAAGAATCCATAGCCACAAGTCGTAGCCATGGAGGTATGTAACCAGGGGATGGGGGTAAAATCGAAAAGAGTTCCTGTTGAGAAAAAACAAAAATCTATGCAAAGAAATCCACGCAAGAGCTGCCAAAACAAATGTGCAACCAAATTAAGTGAGTCGCAAAGGCAAGAAGTTTTTGACTTTTATTGGAAACTGCCACATACCCAGCAAATAGATTGGATTTTATCAAAGAAATTGAAATGAAGACAGAAACAAGAAAAGGGAAAATAATACATGTATGCAGTTTTTGCTGAAAACCCTTAACATTTCGAGTAGAGTTGTGACATACATATGTATGCATGCCCTTGAAAATACAACAGTTTTAAATACATCGGAAACAGACAAAAGGGTTGCAGCAGCTACGTTCAATGCTACGTCCGCTGATTTAAAAGAAGCCGTTTGCACTTTCATTGAAAGCTTACCAAGGGTTCCATCCCACTATTGCCGTTCTAGGACCAATAGAACTTACTTGCCCACCGAGTGTTTTAGTATTTCTAACCTTTACAGAAAATTCAAAGAAATCCAAGTGGAACAGGGTATGAATTTTGTCTCCGAAAAAATTTTTCGAGGAATTTTCAAAACGTACAACATTGGCATCCATGTTCCCCAAAAAAGATAAGTGTACCTTCCATCATTTATTTGTGCTAGTTTTGACCTGCAAAAAGTTCTAAGCGTTCCACATACGCAGAGTATGCTATTTTATTACGTGAGAAAATACTCGTTTTATAACGAGACAATTTATGAGAGTGGAACACATAATGCGTATGCTTTTGTGTGTGGTGAAGTTGATGGAATGCGAGGAGCAAATGCATTTTGTGCAATCCTCAATCAGTGCTTAAAAATCGTCGATGAAAGAAAAACTGTTACATCCATTTCCTTATACTGTGATAGCTGTTCTGGACAAAATAAAAATCGCCAAATCATAACAATGCTTTTTTTGTTTATAAAAAAAACAAGCTAAACACATTAACGAAATTAAATTAACATTTCCACTTCCTGGCCATACCTACATGCCTGTTGATTCTGTGCATGCTACTATATAGAGATTTGTCAAAAAAAGGTCCCAAACCTTATGAGGTGGTAGTGTTGACATACAAAGATTTCCGCAATTGGAAAAAATAATCTCTTACATATTTTCCAACACAAGGAGTAAAAAGCAAGGAGAAAACTATTACACAAAACTCCCATCTTTAACTTCCTTTTAATTGTTCACATTAATAAACAATATACCGACCGACCGTCAAATCCCTTTAAGGCAAAAAATCTCATATGGATATAAATATAAGATAATATTCGGCACAAATAACTCTTATATGAACTTTTACCTGTTGACCACAGATTAGTAGTCTGTGCTGTTGGCATAACTTTGTTTTTGTGAACCGATGACTGCCCGTTGCTTCCAAACAGGATAAAATCTAGAAAATTCGTCTGTAAAACCTAAGGATTGTTTTTATTAAATGGAACTGTTATTAAATTTTTGAATATACATTTGTTTTCAAATTAGAAATTTTAGCATTTTTTTGGGCATATTTTTAACAATTTTCAGCCCATAATTTCAAGTTTTTACTGCATATTTAATGCGCATAAAACGCGGTTTTTTGAACATATTTCTGGTTTCCCTGATGATGATGGTTAAGGGACACAACAAAATGCTAACAACGCAGTTCCTTCTGGGATGTCATCGGATAGACATTGAAACTACCATCGAACGGAATCAGACCTTCCCCGAGACATGTCGGGAAATATCTTCGCTAGTATAAGAGTAAAGTCCAAAAACATCTGGACTCTGTGACAGACATGGCAGCTCTGAGTTCATAGGGAGTCGTGGGATATTGCTATAAATAACCCCCTTTTTATTTTGTACTATTCCAGAAAAAACAGCACCATCCCTAACTTTTGCCCGCACGACGTACTCAACTGCAGTGCAATCCCAACCCAGCTATAACCTATGTTTTTATGGACCCGCCCGAGTGAGGTAGCTCAGCTTCTGGGTCAATTTTGCTTTTCGAAAGAGTGCAACTTTTGACGTGAATACCCTTGGTAAAGCTATACATACTTTTATTTACGGCCTTGTACAAAAAATTAATGTGAACTTAGTGTTCGTTAAAACCGGGTTTCCATAAAAATTTTTTGTTTAACGAACACTTCAAGTTCACATTTTTTTTTTTGCATAATTTCATGCATTTGTGAAGTCGCCAAACTTCTTGACATTGCGAACTTTTATGCGATGTCAAGTAAGAATCGCCAATGTTAATCGTTTTGCGGATGTCAGAACATGCCTGATTGTCGCAATATTTTATTGGAAATTGTTTTAAGTTAATTAAATTGAATAATTAATACGCAACATTTATCTTTTATTATTTAAATTTATTAGCCTTAATAAACTTGTAAAACTTCATTTGTAAAATTACTTATGCCCGTAATTTCAACAAAAAGAAATCTAGCTGTGTATAGAAACCTATGTTGTAAAAGCTGTCATATTTTAAAAGAAAACTGATGGTAAAAACACGTAGGCCAAATAAACGTTGAAGTCAAGGCTTATCCAATAGGTCTGCTGACCTCTACAACAATACAAAAAACAACATGCATTTTGTTTGTATAAAATTCCTCGCAGTTGTCAAAATCTTACTACTACATAGGGAAAACAAAAGGAAAAATGTGTTTTGTGTGCATGTATGTGTGGCAAAAATCCAAAAACGTAAACAAAAATATACTGTATAAGGAAAATGTGAACAACTGTAGACATCGTTGAGGAATAACTAAATAACATCTGGCTTCTTGCGCAGACCTATTGGATATACCTCGGCTGAAGTATGTTAATATAACTGTTAGGTACGAAAAAGAAAGCAAGTCGTGTTCGTACCTAGCATTTATCTTTACCTATTTCAAAGTTTATTTGGCCTACATGGGCTTACCTTTAAGGTAGAAGTACATAACACCCGTTAGTGCGTGCGCGCTCTGTAGACTTCTGTCAAAAAAAGTTAAACTAGTGTATTTTAATAAAACAAGCTACATGCAAAATATTTTGACGCATTAGTTCCAAAAAGTTGGTTAACTTTGAACTTTTTAACGCGTTGTGTATTTTTGACAAGTTATCAGCTGACAATAAAAAGAAAAATTTGATAAATTTGCGAATCGTGAAAGAAAAACTTATTGAAGACCTTACAAAACATACAATCTATCTACATCTACATATATATATAAAAAGAAGTGTACACTTTGGTGTCACTACTAACTGCGGAAACGGGTCGATCGATTTCAACTAAAATTTCAGGGTACGTTGGGGATAGTCTGTAGATGGTTTCAGTTAGGTTTGCACGAAATCGGCTTAGGGGTTCCGCAGATATGGCAATTTAGATTTTCCTATATATTCCCATACAAATATGAACAAAATGCCCTCCATTTTGAACTTCTCCGAAACGGCTTGACTGATTTGTATGACATTTTGTATGTGTATTTGTTAGGTATGAGAATAGGTGGTTAAGTATATTTTATATCGCTAGAGGACGCAAAAGCTCCCCCTCCCTATATCTTCTTAGCTAATCAACCGGGTTTCTTAAAGCTTGGCATGCACGCACTGTAACATCTGAAAGAAAATAGGATGTAGGGCGTGAAATAGGGCAAGGGGGGTAAAAGCTCTCCCTCCCTATATCTGCTTAACTAATCGACCGATTTTCTTGAAATTTTGCAGGAAAATAGCGTAACATCTGGAAAGAACTATAGCGTAAAATTAAAAGCTCTCACTCCCTATATCTGTTAAACTAATCAACCGGGTTTCTTAAAATTTGGCATGCGGACTTTGTAACATCTGAAAGGAAAGAGGGAATAGGGCGTGATATAGGGCAATAGTGGTAAAAGCTCCCCTTTCCTATATCTTTTAAACTAATGAACGGGGTTTCTTAAAATTTGGCATGCAGACACTGTAACATCTGAAAGGAAATAAGGAATAGGATGTGAAATAGGCCAAGAAGGGTAAAAGCTCCATCCCTCCCATTATTTTCTTAACTAATCGACCGATTTTCTTAAAATTTCGCAGGCAAATAATGTTACAGCTGGAAAGTACTTTAAACCTATAGTGTTTATTATTTAGGGCGTGAAATAAAGCAAGAAGTATTACATGTTCGGCAAGACATTTTATACATGCACCTTTTAAAATGTGGTATTTTTTTGTAGAAAAGAAAACACCATTTTGAACTTTAAGTTTGTACAACAACTAATTTTTTTATAGCTTTTTAAACAGTCAATTTTTAAAACAATGAGGGTTTGTATCAGCATGTTGTCTATTCATTTTGCACACTTTTGTACCCATTGTCTAACCCCGGGTCTCCAAGTAGCAATATTTAATGCGGCAAACGTCAAATTTGATTGCTCCATTAAATTTGCGGCGTATAGACCGCATATTGCCATGAGTGGCAATCCATTGCGCAATGATTGCTCTTCTGATTGCTTGAGCAATTATTGCTTAGCAATCTGCTGTCAAATCAGTTGTCATTTATCTCTCATTTCATTTGTGTGAACGGTTGTTTATTTATTTGTGTGTTTATTTATTAAAAAAGCAATAAAAAAAAAAGCCGCCAAGCGGACATTTTAGAACAATTTGATATATGTATACTTTATCATTTTTAATATATTTTATATATTATATTTTTAAATAAACGTCAATATCAATAAATAAAAAGGAATAAAAAGGATATCCAATTGATAAATTCAAATCAAAATAAGGTGATTCATTTATAAACCCAATGGGTTACAAGTAATTTGTATTTGACCAGGGGGGCTACTCTCTATTGCGATGCGAAAGAAAATGGTAGCAAATCTAGCGATTGGTACTCTTTAATGCGTTTGCGCATTTGTCTTTCGCATCTATTAATTTTTTTCTTTTCCGAAATCATCCCTTTTTATTTAATTAAAACATCCAATTTCAAATATTTTTACATATTGTAGCATTTCATTACTGTCAATCCGCGCCATCTTTAATTTTTGTTGCCAATATTGATCCATTTTCAAAACATTTTGCGAAAGTGATAGAGAGTACCAAGTAGGCATTTAGCTTTCGCATCGAAATTGTTTTCGCATCGCAATAGAGAGTAGACCCCCAGGTAAATTTTTCTGATTATTAAAAACATCTGTAACGAATTTATTTTCATGAAATCGTGATCTAGTAACAAACCTACTTAATATATCACAAACATATAAACCAATAGGTGTTACATAAGATTTTTTATAAATGTAAAGATTTGAATAGCGTTTTGTAAAAGACTCAATATGTTTTCCAATACAGCAACGTAAACATTTTTTTTTGATAAATTTTTATTATTAAGGATTATTTTATAAGATCTTACTATCACAAGTCTTGCATGTTTATTAAATTTTAAAAGCTTATCAAATGTTATACCAAGATATTTTATTTGATCCTTAAATGGAATTTCAATACCATCAAGAAAAAGATTTAAATTTTTACTCTCAGGAACCACAAAGCTTTGACATTTTCCGGAAGCATTTCGTATACATATTCCTTCGCATTTCGGGGTATTATGCTTAATTCCCCAATAATCATAATAATTTTTAACTAAAATCAAAGGATTTGAAACCTGACTTAATGCAGTTTGTGGAGATTCACTGTGAGAATACAGCAATGAGTCATCAGCATACAATAAACCAATTGACTGAGTGTTAAAATGAGAAAAATCATGTACAAAAATATTGTAAAGATGAGGTGCCAATATTGAGCTTTGAGGAATTCCACAGTTAACATTTCCAAAACTTCTAAAACTTGTATTAAAATGAACACAAAATTTTCTATTAGAGAAAAAACTATTAAACATTTTAATAATAAAAGAATCAAAACCCAATTGAATAATTTTATACAAAATACCCTTGTGGTAAGCATGATCAAAAGCTTTTTCGACATCTAAAGATACTGCCACTGTGCATTGTTTAATGCGAAGAGGTTTAACAACATCATCTTGAAACTTAAGCATAACATCAACTGCTGAGTGATTTTTTTTTTGAATCCAAATTGTAGTTCTGGGATATACGTCTCAATAATTCCGAAATCCATTTTTTCCCGTACAATTTTTTCCAACAATTTTCCTATATGTATTTAAGGGCATTGAAATTGGTCTTAAATTATTTACATCATAATTATTTAGTTTTTTATTAATCGGGACTATTTTGGACAATTTCCAAACATCGGGAAAATAGGAATTATTAATGCAATTATTAAAAATAATTACAAGGTATGAAATGGCTTTTGCTGGAAGTTTTTTAATAATAAAATTCAAAATGTTATCCAAACCAACAGATTTTTTACTATTTAAATTTTTAACAAAATGTGTTACATCATCAAAAGAAGTCAACCTCGAACATTTTTGAACGTTGCTTGCAGAAATTGTGGAATTAACAACGTCATCAATATTTGAAACATCTCGATTTGGAATAGAACCACTATAAATTCTAGAAAAATGGTCTTTTAAACAATTAAATTTTTGCGAATGCTCTTCCAACAAAACACCATCAACAGTAATTTTTTCAACAAATTTATTTTTCCTATGTCCAATAATATTATAAATCGTTTTATGTGCAGTTGGATCAGGTTTAATTTTTTTTAATTTTTGTGAAAATATTTCTATTTGCTCTAACTCAACTTGCCTTTTTATAATAATATTTAGCAATTGAACTTGTTTTGATAGATGGTAAATTGTATCGTTTCTAAAGTTATTCCAGTTTGTATCCTTGAAAGATGTATACGAAGGGAGTGGATTTGAAATAAATTGAAAATCATCGGAAAAATTCCAATTTTAGAGAAAATGGTCGGAAAATGTTGCAGCTGAAGAAGTTTTGTAGTTAGGATTAATATTATCTATTAAATTAGAACTAACTAAGAAGTGATCAAAATAAGAAGATCCATTAGGAAAAGAAGGAAATGAATTACGAATTCTTATAAAATTAGTAGAAAAATGTTGAAGCCAATTGAAAAATATATTACCATTGCAATTATTCATATTGTCACCCCAAGAAACATTTTTTGAATTAAAGTCTCCACCAATAAAAGTACCATAAAATGTTTCAGAAAAATTTGCTATCGCTAAAAGACCATTGTAAATTCTATGCTGATTAAAATTACATGGCAAATATATAGAACCAAATAAAATGTGCTTTACAGAATTATTAAATAAAATCTCCACATCCAAAAATAAATTTGGAAAATCAACTCCAGGAACTTCAACCCTGGTACATTTAAATTTGTCCCTAATAATAACAGCAACGCCTTGGCTACTACTGTCCTTAAAAAAAGTATAACCTGCTAAATAAAACTCATTTCTCAACTCTGAATAAAAGCAATATAATAATAAATTAAACAAATCAATTCTACGACTCACTTCAATCAGCGATCTTACATTAAAAGTTACTAAATTAAATCCATTACGGACCATTAACTTTTTGTACTTCATCCATTAAACAAATACATTGTTTCCTAGCTTCCTCTTTAGAGAGATCTTGAGAATTCCTCATAAAATGTGCAATTTTCTGTTCCAACGAAATAGGCTCAGGACCAAACAAAGAAACAGCAAATTTAAGAAATTCTTGAACAAATAAAGGATTATTAGAAGAATTATGTATGTAGGTTTATTCGAATTGGAATTTCTTAACAGACTTGCAAAAGAAATATTAGGTTTTATAAAATTCGATTGATTTATAGAATTTAAAACATTATTTGTAGCATTTGCATTTCTCTCTTTAGCTATGTTTTTAATTGTTTCTTTCAAAAGAACATACTTTCTAAAAGCTGGGCACCCCCTAAAGTTTGAAGAGTGTCCTTTGTTGCCGCAGTTGGTGCAATAAGGCAAATTAACATTATCTGACTTAAATTGGCATTCACCAGGTCCATGCTTTTCATCACATTTAATACAAGCGTATGGTCTATTGCAATTGCGTGAAATATGTCCCCACTGTTGACAATTCCAACACTGAATCTCTTTTAAATCACTTTTAGGTGATTCCCAAGAAACCTTTTGATTTAAAATAAAACGCAAAGCAGTGATTCATTAATTTTTCTCCCAATAAAAAGTGTAACCAGAAATAAGCCCGTATCAAGATCATTTTTCCTGGAAAAATTTGTTGAAAATTTGGAAACCAATTCTACTGTATTAGGAACTAATAAATCTAATTCACTTTTTAGTTCATTCAAATCTGTTTTAATTCATTAGGGGTATACGAATAAGATTCAATTTTTTTCTCTTTTAAGACCTGCATCATTTCAGAATGAGCAGTAGCATCTTTTAAAAACAATTTACTTTTGTGTTTGTTTTTGTTTACAATTTTAAACACTAAATTTTTCGAGGTTAATTGTTTCACTAACTTTTTTATGTTTACATTGTATAAAAATATTGGAGGACAAAACAATTTATTGTTTTGTGTACTTATGTATCTTACAATCTTCTTTATTTTTTCTAGGTTCTTCTTCTATGTTCAGTTCTCCGAGTACTGCAAACCCATTCTGAGAGTTTAAAAGGGAATTTTCTTGAGGCTTCTTTGAATAATTAAAATTTGACAAATCTATTTCGACATTACGGGTTCTTTTCCATTTGTTATATAATTGGAATTCTTCATCTACAGAAGAAATAGAAGTATTCGAACCATCGAAATCCATTGAAGTTTGTTTTTGCTTTTGAGATTGAGCCAGCTCAAGTAATGCACAATCTTTTCGGGGAATATCACCCAATTTATCTGGAGGAATGTTTTTATCCAGGGAGTCATTATTAGAATCCATATTAAATGGAAAGAGGTTTTATAGAATTTTAATTTGTAAAGAAATTAAATTTTTTTAAATTTGGTATATTTTTTATTTTCTATTGAATTAAAATACGTCTGCTCACTACGATCAAACAATCGTAAACCTAGTTACTCTGCTCTATTTCTTAAAAGCTCTGTTCAAATAGTAAATATCAGAGAAATAACCAGTTGTCTTATTGAGGCAAAAAGCACAAGCATTTGTTATTTGATTGCAAACTGTTGAGTGCTAAAATCATTTTTTTGACAAAGTGTGTAAAATAATTATTTGTGTATCAAGTTAAATTTTGGAAAAAAGTAGAAAATCTTGTTAATTTTGTCATGATTCAACGCGATAGTGGCCGCTGCCACACGCACAGTTCGCGTTCACTGTCCATTTGACACACTGGTAACTAACCAATTTTCAGCCGGTCTATGACTCGTCGGGCATGGGTGGGTGTTCGTTGCAAATGAACGAGCATTAAAACATTATTTTATGTACCAGTGTATTGCCTAAATCACAAAAATTAGAAAACGGGGTGCAAACGAAATGAAACCAAAACGCACGGAAACCAAACGTGTGATACAAACCTTCTTGTTTTCGGGGATTAAGATGTAGTAAAATCATGGCTGGCCCTCGCTCAGCATCCATCTCGATGCTCGACCATGGTAGCATAGTAGCCGCAAGTTGTAGCTACCCCTTTAACAAATTTTCACCACCAAATACCTACCTTAACCTCTTCACACTTCCATAATTGAAACAAATCCGGGTTTTAATTAATTTTCAAATTTCAATAGTACAATTTTCAAAGTTTATTTACTATAATTCGTAAATAAAACAGTGTTTTGCTTAACCAACATCGTTGAGGAGAGAAAATTTTGCTGATAGAACTATTCAAGCACCTAAGTTAGCGCTAATTGTCGGTGAAATCTGACTAAACTTAACACTGTTAAAAATTGTCGGTCCTTTAGACGTTGCATCAAGTTAACAAAACTCGTGGTTAAAAACAAATTATTTCAATGATACAAAAATACCTAAATTAGAGGTTGACCCCCAATGTCGAAAATTCAACACTACTAAAATTTGGAATTTAATTAATGACTGGTTTCAAATTCTTAGTGATTTGGAATTCAAAATTACTGCAATCCAAAATTTTAATAAACTTATGTTAAACTTATGTTGGTCTAAAAATCAATATTACAATAATTTGGGAATTCAAATAATGAAACAGCTTAAATTTATATGGGTTTAGGATTCAAAATCATTATAATTCCAAATTTAAACAATAAATGGATTTTGGGTTATAATGGTTTAAAAAGTTTAAATAATGAATGGCCTCAAATTTATATTGGGTTAAATTTAAAATGATTATAATTCAAGATTTAAATAATGAATGGTTTCAAATTTATATTTGGCCAAAATTTAATTTCACGAAAATTTACAATTTAAATAATGAATAGTTCCAATTCAACTTGGTCTAAAATTCAAGATTACTATGAACATTTTAATTTTAATGAATGAATGTTTTTAATTTATCTTGGTCTAAAATTCAACATAACTATAATTCAAAATCTGAATAATGAATGTTTTAACCCAAACTTAGTACAAAATTCCAAATTACTATGATTCAAAATTTAAATAATGGTTTTAAATGGTTTAAAATTCAAAATTGAAGGCTTTAAATTGAGCATGGTATAATATTAGAAATTACAAAAATTCAACTGTTTAGTATTCTAAGTCTAGCGATCGGAAATTCAGAATTACGATGCTTTCACAATTTACATAACGAATGCTTAGATATATTGGTACAAAAATTTAACGTAACGTTAACTCCGAATTCAAATAAGCGGTGCTTTAAATTAAAATCCGTGTTGTAAATTTGGCGGTATATAAAATAAAATAAAAAAAAAATATTTGTGTTTTAAATTTCATGGTTTAGGATCCAACGCTACAACAATTGAGAATTTAGATTTGTTCGCGGTTCCGATAGTTTAGAAGTTCAAATAATATTTGTTTAAACTTTAGGGGTATACAATTTAGAGTTATGTTGATTTAGAATTTAGTCACGTTTACTTATGAGTTAAGTTATGACTGTTTTTAAATATAGTGTTTTAAAATTAAAATTGCTACAACTTAAACTTTTTGTACTGGATTTCCCATTATAGCGTAAAAGGTAATTAAAAACAAACACTGAACTTTTTATATTTGATGACTTAATTTCGTGTCCACGGTAACTCTAGATTGAGGTTATCTTAAATTTTTATAATGGATGTCTTAATTTAGGATAACAATTAATTTTGCAATGGGAATAATTTAAAGTTTTAGTAACGGATGTCTAATTTTGGTCAAGATAATTTTAATTTAACGAAAAGCTTTTTATAGAGCAAGCACTAATTCAAAGAAAGATTTAACGAACTTGACATGGCACAATTTTTAATTTGCGTGTAAAAAAATCATTTTCATACAGGTAAATATATCTTTTTTTATCTTAAGAGATTTTAATACTTATGAGGTTTTTTATTAAAACTTAGCTTTTAGCCGGTAAAAATTGGACACCGTCTAAAGGCGGACCTGCCGGTTACAAGCTACTATTGCATACATATTGCTCTTGTTCATAGTGTTTTTTGTTTCATTTTTCTTAAAACAATTTTCGGTTTCAAACATTCTAGGAAGGAATTAATCGTTTGAAAATGTTTTCACAACGAAAAGATTTAAATTTTTTGAAATAAACTGATATGGAAATTGAAGCATTCATGGATGAATCAGTGGATGGCGCAGATTCAGAAGACGATTTTGACTTTGATGACGATTGATGACTTTACTACATTAGAAGAAGAGTGGAATAATGCATACAACAACAATTTTCTTTCTGATATCATGGACATCTCAATTCAGAAAAACATCTGCTAGAAGTGAACGACAACGTGGAGCATTACGAAGAGTCTTTAACATCAACAACAGGGAAAACAAAAACAAAGAGTGCAAGATCTCCTCTACCAGAAGTTGAAGCTGGTGAAAGTGCAGTAGTGTCCAATGCTGGGGGTTTAGCCGAAATATAAAAGATATTTCAACCCAAAACCCAGAGTTCAAAAAGATTTTATGGAAAAAAATTCCTGAAACTTGAAAAAAACGATGTAGTTTTTCAAGGAGACAAGGAATTGCCATAACAATTCAAAGAATTGACCTCACCATTCCGTTGCTTTTCTTATTTTTTCAACGATGACTTGCTGAATGAAACTGTGGACCAGAGCAATCTGTATGCTAAACAACAAGATGTTTCCACAAATTTTAATCTTACGACGTGTGAATCAAAAAAATATATTGGAATTTTGATTTATATGTCTGTGTACCGGTATCCCAATGTTGAGAGTTACTGGTCCAAACATTCCTTCGAGCCAATAAGAAACGCCATGACTTCCAAACAGTTTTTTTTCAATAAGAAAATATCTTAACTTTAATGACACTACAAAAAAGAAAAAACCGCAGGAAGCAGGATATGCTGTACAAAATTCGTCCAATTATTGACACTCAAAATGTAATTTGATGCTGTGCCAAAAACACCTCGGCTATGTATTGATGAACAAATATGTTCAACAAAAATGTTGACAAAATTTCCGCAATATATGCCCTCAAAGCCTCACAAATATGGCATGCAACTTTTTGTTCTTTGTGACTCGGACGGCTTTTCGTACAGATTTGAAGTAAACAGAGGAGCTGGAGATAATAAAATGATACCTAACACACCACAATAGTGGAGTGGGTATTATGCATTTGTCCTTATGTGAATAACACCTAAAAATATTGGCATTAGACCCACCTTAAAGTATACCGATCGACTCAGAATCACTTTCTGAGTCGAACTAACGATGTCCGTCCGGCTAGCTGGCTGGCTGTCCATGTAACCTTGTGCGCAAAGTACAGGTCGGAATTTTGGAGATAATTTGATAAAATTGGGACATCGGTTCTTATTGGCACAAGAACCAAGCTCATTGAAATTTTAATCATAGATAGAAACATATTTATATGGACACATAAGCAATGCAGTTTTTCAAAAATAGGACCACAAGGGGAGGAAGGGACAATTTCTGCCTCTCACAAACTTTCAAACCGATTTTAATGAAGTTTATAAACATAAATAAATCCATATTTTTATGGCCACATAAGCAGGATGTTTTTTTTAAATACTGAGTGTTTTTTTTAAATACTATAAGGTATGTTCTAGATTTCGACTCAAATTAAAAACGAAAAATGTTTTGAATCCGCATAATTCATAAATTGGTGTTCTCAAATCCGCATGTTTTTCTGTATTCGAAGTTTTTGTTCAAAAAAACTCGGTAATTTGCTTACCGCAGCATGATAGCAAAGTTCTAATATTTATTAAAAATCGTGAATGCTGTAAAGAATTTCAGGAAAAAATCGCTTTTATCGCGGACATGGCTTAAATTCGCGAAAAATGGCAAACTTTTAAACAAACCCTAAAATTTATTTGAAATCGCTAAATATAGCTTTTTGCAATATAAATAACATTTAGGAATCCGACGTATAATGATAATGAATGATTTAGACAAATAGTATATAAGATCTTGACGAAATTTTAAAAATGAAAAATAAGCTATTTTTCATTATGAAAAATCACCAAATTTAAAAAACGAAAAATCACCCCATAATAAAAAAAAAAAAAAATAGCCCAAAAATTTTGGGTCACTTTTCATATGAATTCAAGCCCACTTTACATGGAATTTTTTTAATTTTTTTTTTGGGCCATTTTTCTTTGGGCGATTTTTCCTACAGCCACATAGAACATATCTGTTTAAATGACTGGACCAAATTTAATATTTCCTTCTGCGAGTTTGTAATTGGTTTCGTAATTGCTCCGCGAAAAAAGAAAAGTCGACAAAACCAGGGTACAAATTTGTACTTTTTGCAAAACATGTCTTTCTTAAAATAGTTTTGCATACAAATAAAGTACATTTATCGGGCAAAGCAGGGTAAAACTTGGCACTTTTGGTACTTTTTATAAGCCGGCTTTTTTTTGAAAATAATTTTGCGCGTTTGGGCGTTCAAATCAAAAATACATATCGTGCACTTCGTGATTTTTTTGGCAGCAAAATCGATCAAATGTGTTCACAATCGGGAGAATTGTGCGCAAATTTTAGCACAGCGGGACTGTGAGAAATGTGAAAAAGTCTGTGCATACATGTTTGGTGCGGTTTGTGGTCATGCGGCATCATCGAGCCATACTTTTTCGAAAATGAGGGCGACCAAGCAGTTAACGTAGATTTGTTCGCTATCGCGAGCTGATACCAGACTAATGGTGTCCAGAAATTAAGGAATTCCAACAGAATGTGTCACACAGCCAATGAAACAATGGTCGTGTTATTTCACGTCGTGGCGATGGTTATTGGCCAACACGATCATGTGATTTGACACCGTTGGACTTCTTATTGTGTAAGTCAATAAGCCAAGAACAACTCAAGAGATTAATGATTAGATAATTTGGAACATTAACGACATTGAAGCTCAACTATGACTGAGAGTCATTGAAAATATGGACTATCGGATAGAGGTATGCCACCGAAGCCGTGCCGAGCATTTGGCCTATATTTTGTCTCACACATAATTGTCATAGATCCTTCTATAATAACAAATATATTTAGATAAATTTCTGAAAACATTTTGTTTTAGGGTTGGTTGTGGTGCTTGTTTATGGTTGGACCACCCTAAATAATAAACCTTCAATTGCTTAACAATAAAATGAATTTAAGCAAAATATCAATTCCATCAATATAAATAACCGTTGTGCACTACATCCGAAAGCAGTACAATTAATAAGATAGTCTCTTTTTGTAACATGATGATATACAAACTTGGTTCACATACAGCAAGATATCCATAATTATGTTACATACAATATTATAACGCAATAACATTATCGCAAAAGTGGATATATAACAAAATGGCTCCGTAATATCTCATTAACCATAAGAGATAAAGACATGAGGATTATGCAGATCGATAGACCTGTTAAATTTACCACAGGAAACGGTCTTATCTCATTTTTTGGATTTTGTGATAAACGACCAGAAAACTCCGGCACGAGGATTTGTTTGCGTTACCATTTTCAAGTTTTTCCATTTTTGCAAGTCTTTTTTAGTTAAATTAAAATAAATTCCAAATATATTTTGGTGTTTTGTTTTTAAAGTATTTAAAAAGAAACGTATTTTTAAGAAATGGTGATATGTTTGATTGATAGTAGATGATAGATGTTTTAAGTGTAAATGCACGTTTTAGATTTTCAACATCTTCCATGCGCTCCTCCAAAATGTATGCAAGTGTACAAAGGACATAAGAGAGCGACGAGTTCACCTCGTCGATTCCAATCGAAAATTATTTTGTGCTAAAAAAACCCATATTTTGTTATGTAGTTTACGCATGCGATTTTATACTGAAATTAATTTTTTGGCTTTTAAAAACGTTTTTATACCCACACCACAATAGTGGAGAAGTGAAGAAGTCCGTCCGGCTGGCTACATAGATAGATCCCTATTTTTATGGCTACATGAAATGCAGTTTTTCAAAAATATGATCATAAGGGGAGTTAGGGGGCAATCTCTGCCCCTCACAAACTATCAAACCGATTTTAATGAAATTTAAAACATAAATAGATCCATATTTATGTATATGGACACATAAGCATGATTTTCCATGGGTCCCGAATAGGGTGCACTCTCGTTAATGTGTTTTAAAATACTGTGGTGTAGGGTATCATATAGCCGGACTTGACCGACTGTACTTTCTTACTTGTTTTGTTATGTACCTTCCATCTTTAAACTTCTGAATACAGTTTCTTCTATAGAACAACCGCTTTCTCTCTTTATGTATTTTTCCACTGGGCCAAGTTCGGCAATTTTTGATGTCTTTGGAAGGTCTAACCATAATGCACGATGTTAATTGTGAGTCGCACCTTAACGGCAAGTTGTTTACCCAACTTAATTTGACAGTTCTTTGTTTCAGTGTTTGACAAATTCAATCATGGAGAGGTACACAATTGATCAGCGCGTTAAGATTGCTGAAGCCTTTTACAAAAATGGGCATTCAAATCAAAATGATAGGGTACATTCCGGTAAAGCAATAATTATATTTTTTTATTGTGTGACTTTTATTTTTGTAAAGTATTTGGCAATTTGTTGATCCAAATCACACGTGTTCCTACATATATACTTTCGTATCGAACACAATTTTATGACGTATCAAATTAATCGATTTATTCGTTATTCGAAAATCGCCATTTAAAATTATTCGAACGTGTTGTTTGATCGATTAATGGATGTATTCTTAATCGTTTGACAACTCTTATATGTGACCTTCTCCGAGAAAACGGACCTACACACAGAAAAAAATACCAATATAAAATTAACATGGAAAAATGTTGATTGAGAATCATGTTTAATTTCTGCAAAAGTATGCCCTTTATTTAAATTTATCATTATTTCATATTAATTTTAAATGAAAAATATTAAAATAATCTTAAATCACGCTTATTTAATATTATTCACTGATAAAAAAAATGAAAAAATAAATATTAAAATATAAATAAATATGGATTCAATATTGAATCCATAAAAACATGCTTTATATTAAAATCAAAAGTTTATCTTGTTAAATTAACATGCATACATAGTTAAGTATGTTAATTTTTTTATTTTCATTCCTAAAATGTGTTATAAAAAAAAGACAATTCCCGTATTCTTTTAATAAAAATTATTTAGTTAAATAGTACATCAAGTTTTCAAAGTAGAATGATGACGAAAACCATATCGGGCCATTCTGCTGATTGATCTGTTAACAAAGGAGACTACAAAATAAGTCAAACATGTGTTACAGGGGTAAGTGTTTTGAATTATTCTTAAATAAATGCATATGTTGTCTCTGAAGCTTCTTCACATCAATTAGTTTCCACATGAAATTCACGTTGTTTCAACATGAAATAACTTTCATTCAACGTGATTCGATTGTTATTTCAATGTATTTGACATTTTGCTCTAACTTTACTGCAATGTTAAATTAACATGAATTATAGTTATTTTAAAAGAAAAAAAATGTTGTTCGCAAGTAATTATAAAATCAGGTTGAATTAACATGAAACACGTATGAAGCGAAATCACCACCGAAAAATTTTAAATCAACCTTGTTTTCGACGTTTTTAACTTGATTTTTTTCTGTGTGTAGTGTGTCAAAAAACGGGTTTGGACTAAAGAGTGGATTCTGGCACCTAAAAGAGTGTAGAATAACTTTAAATGCATTTTTCTCAAAACTTCATTTTCACACACTAGTCCCCTTTTCTCGGAGAAGGTCACATATATGTTATTATAATAACATATATGTATGTATATGGGTATGTATGTAGGTATACACTCTAAAATTCGAATTTAAAATTCTAATTTCAGATCGTTTTTTTGTTATTTGAATACAAGAAATCCCCAATTTATTTTTATTCTGTTTAATCCTTATGTGAATGGCAAGGTACCTACCCGGGTACCTTTGGACATTTTCAACTTCATTTTTATTTTTAACAAACAGATGGTCCACATATTTAAAACTCCTTGGGAACTCCTAACTTTTAAACAATTTTAAATTATAATTATTTTTAAGCTTAAAAATTATTTTGAAAAGGCGTTGTGAACCTGTTTTCATCTTACACCCTTAACGGTATTGTAAGGTACCCGGGCACCTTCATACATAAATTCCACATAGGTACCCGGGTACCTTGCACTGCTGTTAAAGGTGTTTTTTTTTTGCCATTCACATAAGGATTATACATAATCACAAAATGAATATATGTATGTGTTCCCTATTTGTTGTTTTTTGTCACACTCATGTATGTTTCTAGCTAGTTTACTTGTGAAATATGATGCGCGTGCACATATTTCAGCAGTCTCTATTAAAAAGTGAAGGTGTATTATTAGAAATGTCAAATAAACGTAAAAAACACTATCATTTTAAAGTCAACATATAAGAAAAGCTTGACAAAGGCGTTCGAGGGAACCGGATAGACTTAGATTTTAATGTGACAACATCTTCAATCAGCTACATCAAATCACACAGAACAGCAATATTAAATGCTGTTTCCAACACATATTGAAAAATAAAAAAAAAATAGTTTTGGGAAGTAAATATACTCAATTTTTTATTCGAGAAAAATGTCCAGAAATTAGAATAATTCAGAAATTAGAATTGCCTTAAAAACAAAGCGGTTCTAATTTGCGAGCGTCTACGTACTTTTATTTTTGATGTAATTTTTTCTTTTATTTTTCAGTATTAAAAAACAACAATATCCATCTATATGATTGAGGAATGAGCAAACATTTTTGAGATTTATTTCGCTAGTCAAAATTTAACAATTCAAACCAAAGAAAATTTCGAAATTTTTTTTAGCACCAGATGTGCACTATCAGGAAATCTAACTTCATAAGTAGTACGCAATCAAGTCATTCGTATTTAGCTATTGGGATCTGTTAGTGTCTTATATCCGAGAAGAAGACCGCTTGATGCACGAAGATACGATAATTTCTCACGAGTTCGGGCGAGCTTACGTTGAGAACCCTGAAACATCGATTCGCAAACGTACCACTTCGCTTTAAATGAAATAACTCAACTGTGGAGAATAAAAAACCAATTAGTACTATTTTTTTTGTAAGATATATAAAATTTTGCCGACCCACTATGTACAAACGCAGAAAGCATATACACGGGTACTATTTTAACTTTTTACTTAACGAATTTTCTTGTACATACGTATTTGCTATTATAAAGTAGTTTTGGAACATATTTAAAACTTTTATTTTTCTACAAAACGAAATTAATGGAAAACAAAAGATAACAACAAAATAGATCTAAATATTTTTTTTGCCAAACTCTTGTGAGTTAAGCTGCTTGTCTTCCAACAGCCTGTGGTGTTTTTCGAGTGCATTTTAAACATATCACACAGAGATGATGACAACGTGCAATGTGATAATAAGAATGATGGCTTTTGTAATATGGGAGCTTGGAAATAAAAAGAGCGGATTGCAGTAAATTGTTGTAATTAAAATAATGAGCATGTTTTAAAAGTAAATATATTTTTTATATTTTTTGCTAAAATTTTCTTAGACTTTAAAATTAATTTAGTTTCTATTTAAATATTTAATTTAATAAATAGAAACTGGGAATTATTTCCTTTCATAGGTTACTTTATTATATTCAATTTTTTTTTATTTGTTTTTTTAGCTCATAGAATAAATTCGAAAAAAAATAAATATATAATTTAATTTTAATTAAAAAAAACAAGTTTTCATATTTTTTCTACCCATCACCACAGGTTTTCCAGACCCTATAGAGTACACATTCAAGTTGTCGATGTCCGTCTGTCTGTGTTTATTTTAAAATAGGTCTTTCGAAGACCCTTGATATGATGGGGATTTGACTATTATACATAGTCCGGAATAGATTGCTTTTTAAATTCAAAAAATCACTACAAATGTGTACTCACAAATCATTAATTTGAACCCACAAGCCATTACTTTTTGAACTGTTTATACCCACACCACATTAGTAGAGAGGGTATTATGCATTTGTACTGATGTTTTTAACACCTTAAAATATTAGTCCCCACCTTTAAGTATACCGATCGACTCAACACCACTTGCTCATTCAAATTAATGTCCGTCTGGCAGGCTGTCCATGTAAACCTTGTGCGCAAAGTACAGGTAGCAATTTCATATAGCCTTTGTGCCTATAAACTAGGGAGATCGATCGAATAGTATTCGACCGGTTAAAACCGGTTATTTTAGTTTTGCCCAAGTGGACAATCTTAAAAGGTCAATTTTTCGAATATCGAATAAACCGGTTATTTTGGTGAAATAAACCGGTTATTTTTGTTATGTGTAATTTATAAACGTTTTCCTTACTTTTGTTATAACAGCCCGTTCATCGATTTCGAACGTCAATGTTCGCGTAAGAATATTATATTTAAAACCAAAACAAAATTCTAAAATTTGTTTTTGTTCGAAATCGATGAACAGGCTTAAATGTTCCCGTAATTAAAGTATTTTTTTAATTGAAAATTGGGGCAAACTAACATTAAACGTTTAAATGAAGAACGTCAAAACAAAATGTAACTAAAGTCAAAAAACATTATAAACAATGTAAATACAAATCGCTTATATAATCGTGTGTTCTTGTACCGCAAACCTCTTGTACCAAAATTAATTAGCATTTGGACAGTATTCTAAATATTATATATGTATATATTTTTATAAAGATGTCATCTCTGGTGATATTTCTAACTGATTTAAAAGACAATAGTGATGAAAAGGACTCTGTTCCAAGTAGTTCTTAAGAACACATAATACTTTACTAAGATATGCTGCCAAAAATGAATGAATAACTCTTAAAACTTAACATATCGGCGGAATCAGCGATATGGAAAAAATTCATCAGTTTCTTGCAACTTTTAAAAAATATGGTTGAAGTCTACTGATTCATATAGACATAATTAGCCACCAACAAATTAAAACTCATTTTAAATAAATTTTTGAGAATATCACAAATAAAATAAATTAAAAAAATTCCTATAATTTTTTAAAACCAAAGTTTTTTAAAAATTCTCAAGCTATGTTCACACCTATTGAATATTTGACGTCCTACACAACCACTAGTTTTCTTTAAGAATTGCTTGCTTTTGCAAAACGTTTGGCAAGAGCAAACATTATTAAACAGTTTCTAAATTACATTATACAATTATGATAAAAAGAAATTTAAAAAAAAATAAAGCTTAAATTTGATCAATTTACTGGTCACGCTTTTTTTTGGATTCTATCGTCAAATATTTGTTAGGTCTGAACATACCTTAAGTCATATCTATGTATTTTGTTTTGTTTTTATTCAAATTAACTTTTTATTATAAAAACTAATTTGATTTTTGTATTTTTATGTATCCGCATTAACACCGGTTAACCGGTTATTTTTAAAATGCTTAATCGAAAACCGCTTTTTTTAAATAGCAGCTATTTGGATTATTCGAAACCCGGTTTTTGAAAAAAGTCGAACAATCGATCTCCCTACTATATATACCATTTTATTTTGTTGGTAATTGGATTAAATTTGGTCCAAACTTAATCTATTGCAATCAAAATAATCTTCCCAAATTTTATTGGAATCGGTAAATCCTAACCTTAAAACATAATCTTAGGCGGGTCCATGATTCCCAAATAGGGTACACTAGCAAAAATAGTTTTTATATACGGTGGTTTTATCAGATGGTCGGGCTTGACCTACTTTACTTTCTTATTTGTTTTATAATAAGTTACCTTTATTTTTTCACTTTGACTTAAAAAAATAGAATTTTAGTTTTGAAAATGAAATCGGTTTATAAATTACCAACTTTTTGACAAATAACTACGTACTCTTTTTTTAAAAATAATGGTTTTAGCACAATAGCGCCCATAGCATTTGAGTAAATTCATTCTTAATTTCACCTGGCCCCCAAAGAGGCTATGGAATAAGAATCGATTTACGGAATAAGGATCTTGACACGATTCGGCCCATACAACAAAATCTAGAGCACAATTGGCTTTTCAATAGTATGGTAAAGGGTATATAAGATTTCGCACAGCCGAATATAGCACTTTTACTAATTTATCCTTCTATTAAACGCAAATTTTTAAAGGCCCCTTTGAATGTACTCCCATGTATCTCTATCTATTCATCCCTTAAGCAGTAGAGAAAATAACTTTAAAACATCTGTAGAAAACACAGGATTTTTAATTATTTTTTTGTTGAATAAACTTTTTGCTTTTTGAAAAATTAGCTTTTACTCTTGTTAGTCGCACAGTTCAACACGTTTTTAACAAGAAAAGTTTTTGCACCAACTATTATGTGCTGCACTTACATTCACTCTTCTATTGTTCAGATTAATCTTTGTGTTGAGTGCGAGAAAGCGTAGAGCATTATACAGACATATATACATATAAGTACATAGATACTTACTAAATAGTAAAGGATAATCATTTAAATTGCAATTTTTGTAGTTGTCATTCAGTAAAACAAAATATTTTTTGTTAAATTGTTAAATTAATTGAACAATTTTTTGTTTAAGCTCGTACTTTAAAGTAATGTTGGGGGAGTTTGGTACTTTTAATTGTTAATGGCATAAATGGATTTAAGTTAAAATTTTAATGTAAAATAATGATATTGCATTTCAGAAGCTGGTCTTAAATTTTGTGGCAAGGTTTTGTAAGATATTAAATAAATTTATGCTAAATATTATTTTGGTGTTCTGACAGTAAAAGGGATTCCTATTCTGACATTTAAAAAAATTTTTAGGCAAAGTAATGTTTAGCTAATGATTTCTTACATATTGGTTTTTCAATATTTTGTGAGGTCGCATTTTATTAATTATAATTATGAATATATACTTTGCTTCTTAATACCTGTTTATTTTTTTTTTAATTTTTGATAATTTTTATTTTTGATCATAGGAAACTTTGATTTAAACTGAAGAATTTTTTTTGTTGTTTGTTTTTTAAAAATTTGTTTTTTTTCTTGGGAAAGGAGGATTGTAAATTTTTAAAAGTTGAAAAAATATAAAATTTGACAGAATTGAATTGTGAAAAATTTAAACAAAAAAAAGGAAACTAAATTGCTGAAATCAAGCAATAGATTTCAAATTTTAAATTTTATCGTTCAATTGTGGAGGCAAAGGCAATTAAAGGAAGAAACAACCAAGATTAAAAGGGGCGATATATTTGCTTGAAAGAAGACCTTAATTGTAAAATCAGTTGAAAAAAAGAACTAATTGTTCAACAGAAACAATCCTTCATGGTTAAAAAAAAATGTGTTAAAATACATCTAAGATCACAATACTATTTTAAAACTCTTATTCACTATTCTTACACTAAGCGAGTAGACAGTAATAACTCCAAGCGTCCTAGATCCTGACTCCAGGCCTGCAGTCAACGATGGAAAATATGTATGTATGGTGAGTTTTGATTTGTAATTGATATTTTATTTTACTTTGGTCTTAAAACTTACATATATTGAATACATCGGTTTCATGAGAGAAAAACGTTATAATACAAAACCAAGAATTTAAATCACATATGAAACACATACATAAAAGGATAAATAAATAAGTTGCCTATCATTATTTCTATTAAATTTCACTTTGAATTTGTTATTCTAAAAGATTACTATTTTAATGTAAATTTAACTTGAACTTTAACTCTCACTATCACTTTTAAAACAACAAAATATTTGTTTTTTTATACTTTAATACATACATACATACATATACATTTTATGCTTAGTTTTTTTTGTGTGTCATTATGGATATTTTGGTCATATGGCACTATATTGAATTAATATACATATAAATAAATAAATGTAGTTTCAAAATGAAATTTTAAATTTTAATTTAATAGTTATGTATTTCGTGAAACATGTAGGAAATCAATGTAAACTGTTCGTAGGGCTATTCCGGGATATGAAATGAATTGCAAGGTCATGGGAGGGTAAAGAGTGGTATGATGCGGGTGACATCTAGTTCCTCTTCCAAGTAGAGCAAAATTTATTTCCATACATTTGTTTTTTTTTGTTTTTGTTTTGTAATTAAATAGAAATTATTTGCTACTTAAAATTATTTTATTTTAAATTTACGAATCGACTTAACGTTAAAACAAGACGAAGATTCCCCCATATCCCTGAGCACGGCCAGTTTATATATGTAGCAAGGTCTTCTTAATGTTAAGTCCCTTTTACTTATGGTTCGTTACAATTTATTAATTGAATCTTCGCTCTTTTATTGCAACTTACGGCCATTTTCACCAAGTTCGGTTATAATTAACTATCGGTTATAGCTGTCAAAACATATTGGTAACCGGAACTTTAATTGAAAGTTAGTTTTAACTGAACTTGGTGAAAATGGCCTTAGTCATGTCTCAAAAAATCAAAAATTTAAGTTACTTAAGCAAAAGTGCTTCTTCGTACGTTCTGTAAATCAGTAAAGATTATGTCTCAAACTGAACCAAAGTTAAAGCAAAATATATTTTATCAAGGTAGTATATGGGAATTTCCACACAAAAGTATATTTTTTGTCAAGTTACGCCACTAAGCATTTTAAATTGTTACTCAAAGAATATTTTACACTTTAATGTAAAGGCCGATGTTGAACCACACCTAAACTTCAAGTTTCTCTGCATTTTATTTGACATTTCTCAATTTAAAACTAACTTAATTTAAACCATGGAAAGATACACAATCGAGCAACGCGTTAAAGTTATTCAGGCTTTTTATGAAAATGCGCATTCAAATCAAAATGCATATCGTGCTCTTCATCTTTAGTGATGAGGCACATTTTTACCTCAGTAGGTTCGTCACTAAGCAGAATTGCCGCATTTGGGCGAATAATAATCCAAGAGTGATTGTCGAAAAACCAATGCACCCACAAAGAGTGACGGTTTGATGCGATTTATGAGGCCGGTCAGGCAGTTACTGTAAATGGTGTTCGCTATCGTGACATGATAACAAACTTTCTATGGCCAGAATTGGAAGATATGGATGTGGACGATATGTGATTTCAACAGGACGGTGCCACTTGCCACTCAGCTAACGAAACAATGGCTCTTTTGCGCGACAAATTCAATGGCCGTGTTATATCACGTGGTGGCGATGGAAATTGGCCGCCAAGATCATGTGATTTGACACCGTTGGACTACTGTCTTTTGGGTTATTTGAAAGAAAAGGTGTGCCAGCAACATTTCAAGAGCTAAAGGATGAGATAACTCGGCACATTAATGGCATAGAACCTCAATTATGCCTTAGCTTCATCGAAAATTTGGACCATCGGATGGAGGTGTGACGCTGAGATCGCGGCGGCCATTTGCCGATATTTTGTTCCATACATAATTATTATCATAAATAGAAATTACGGTTATAAATCAGTTATTTTTATAAATTAAAAACTTTGCCCGTATTGTTTTGAATGGTGTTTTCCTTACAATCGTACAGGAGTAAGGATATCATTTTTTTTTAATAAGTTTCAGTAAAGTGAAAGGTATCACCATTTTTGCATTCATAAAACAGCGCATAATGCAAATTGAAGATACAATTTTATGACTTATGGAAATCACGGGATTTCAAATCACGTGCTTTTAAAAATCCAACGTTGAATTTGTTTATGTTCTGAACATCACACCTTTTTTGTGTTTATCTGTGTGCTTTCGGCAATTGAAAATCACACCGAAACACACAAAAAAGGAACACCAAAATATCATACGTGTAATTTTAAAAGGCACATGTGATTTGAAATCACGTGATTTGAATTAAAGTGAATTTCAGGATTCTTAGTGTGAACACCAGTGATGATAGAAAAAAATTATTTCGTTATCTGTATTGGCATGTGGCAGTGATAAATCAAAGATAGCTAGTTTTGGCTAAAGAACGAAAAAACGAAATTTTCATTCCAATTTTGAATTTTCTGACCTGGAAAATTAATTTCAAAAGATCTGCAAAAAGCGATTTTCATAAATTTGCGTTAAAGTCAAAGCTTAAATGACGGCAAGCGATGACTTTAAAATATTTTACAATTTGTAATGTTGCCGTTTTGACAATTTTATTATGCAGTAAATAATTTTCCAACATTACTCAAAAGTCCCTGCATCTTAATGGTGTAAAAACACTGTCCTTTTTTCCATACGGCCATTTTTTTTTAGAAGAAAATCCTTACGAATAGGGACAGCACTGCATATAACATATGAATCATAGGAGATAGTAAATACCCAATCCTGTTTTTACACGATTTTGAAATGACACGGTTAACAAAAACAATCCTTTCCTGTTTTTATACGTCTTTTTTACACGAATATATTTTTGGGGAATTTTCAGTTTATGTATAATAATAATAATAATAAGTCTCGTTAGACAAATCTGAATGAATTCCGTCGGAATTCTGTAGGACATATCTGTACATAAATTCCCCCCGATATATCCATGCGAAATCGATCAGAAATCGGCCAGACAGTAAGTATATTCAATGTCTGACAGAAATCTGAACGAAGTCTCTAAGAATGAAGTTAGACATTTGCACGAAATGTCTGATTCAGACAATGTCGTAGTATTTTGCTGGCGGGGTAGTTTACTCATATGTATGTAAAAAAGAGCTGCCACATACTTTTGGCAACTTTCTTGATTTGATTAAGCATATGTACATATGTATGTACTTTGAAAAAACGTATCATGTGGTAACATAATTCTTTTTGTCTTTGCACACAAATGTTTCATACTTTTTTTGTTACTTTGTATTGAGTGTTGAAGTGAATTGTCAATCTTGTTCGTTGTGAAAAAGTCTTAATTTCTTGTGTTTCTATTTATTGAGAGTGGACAAATTCTGTTTTGTTATACCCTTCACCGAAGGTAAGAGGGTATATATAACTTTGTCATTCCGTTTGTATGTTCCACAATATTGATCCTACACCCTATAAAGTATATATATTCTGGGTCCTTATGAAAAGCGAAGTTCAAATCCGGTTGTCCGTCTGTCCGTGTGTATGTTGAAATGGGTTTTCCGAAAACCCCAGAAATGATGTGGACAAGGTTGATGTATATTTATGTTACATATACTCCAGATCGGTCTAAAAATGACGGAGATATGAGCAAAAAACCACGACTACCTCTAAATTTTTCCAAAAATCCCTTGTTGTTGTTGTTTTTTTTTATTTCTGTATATCTTGAGAACGGCAAGAGCCAAAGTTTCCAAATAAGGTACACACATTTAGGTTGCCAATAAACGACATCCTACAAAATGTGGGCGGGATTGGAGAAGTGGGCGTGGTACCTCCCGTACAAAAAAAATTAAAAATTGTATAAAAACATAAATTTTAGGGCTGCCATATGTCCTATGGATATGACTTATATATCAAAATATCGGAAATTTTAAGTAGAACATATTTTATAAAAAACTCGGAAAAATCGGTTCAGATACAAAAAAGTAATGACCAAAATAAAAATTTTTACATACCCACTTTCGGGAACCATAGATGTCCCCGAGTCCAAGCTTTATAACTAAAGTAAATGGTAAAATTCTTCCTTAACACGTCGGTATATAAAAATATCAAATCGGTTAGACAATGGGTAATTTATGAGCAAAATACTCAAAAAATGGGCTAAAAAACATCAACATTTTTTTAAAAAACCTAAATTTTAGGGCTGCCATATGTCCTATGGACATGACTTATATACCAAAATGTCGGAAATTTGTATGAGTTATAACCGAAATACTGGGGTCTAATCACCGCATACGATATTGAGCAAAATTCATCGAAATTATTTATTTTGGTATCTTGAAACTGGATATCGAATGAAATGTATTGAATTTGAAATAATAGCATTCGACATCGAGTAACTCGACATTACATTTATCGAGTTTTCATTCGATACGCCAGTGTCTATCGTATGCAACAAAATTTAATAGTTTATTCGATACGAAAGTATCGAATGCGGTGATTAGACCCCTGAATTCCCGAAAATTACTCTTTTTATACCCTTCACCGAAGGTAAAAAAGGTATATATAACTGAAATTTCTACAATATTGATCCTACACCCTATAAAGTATATATATTCTGGGCCCTTATGAAAAGCGAAGTTCAAAACCGGTTGTCTCTTATTTTAAAAAAAAATATTTACCAGTTTTATTTGTTTTTGTCTAATTGCTATGTATTCTGCACAATGGTGAAGGGTATATAAGATTCGGCACAGCCGAATATAGCACTAATACATACCAAGCACACATACATTAATTATTTCATAAATTTTTAATGTAGCTATAAAATACATAATTGATCATATTTATAAAAAGTAAAATAAGTTTGAAATGTGTTTTAAGGCAAAATTTCATACAAATTTTTCTTAAAATACAATTCAAATCCAATTCAAATTTCTAATGAATACGGCATTTATTCTTTGTTTTCTAAATCTTATTAAATTTAAAATATTAATAACTTCTTACACTGTAATTTAGAATAAAAAAAAAATTTTCTCTACAATATGCGTATCGGTATCAATATGCGACGATATTTTATTTTGAGTACCTTTATCGTTTCGGCAAGAAATCGTATCGTTGCATCCCAGTTTCAAAACAGATCAACATTGTAAGTTTTTAAATTACTCAAGTTTTTGATTACAAATATTATATGGTAGGTATTATATTTATTCACCCAGAAATATTTTAATGCTATACAAAATTGTTAAGAATATTCATCACATATCAATTTTTTGGTACATGTCTGGTACACCGATTTTATCCACAATATTATACGATATATTTATAGTATAGCAGCATACGCTATCTTAAATATATGCTTTGTATCAGCCTTGTTCTGAATTTGATTTTTATTAACCCAAGAAAACTATAACGCTTAACATCAGCGTTTGTGAAAGGTAGAACTAAAAGAGACAGTACAAACTCTGATAATTCCGTAAAAGGATTTCTGTTAATAAAATTTCTGATGTTATGTACAAGGATCATTTGTATTCATAGTGCTAAACTAGAGCTAAGTTCTAAATCTAGTTTTAAAAGTGCTAAAATGGCAAGCCTGGTAGTAGGCCTTCATGGCAGACTTTGTCAAAAGCATGAAAAAAATTTATGAAAAGTGCAGATCAATATTTTCTTTTTTCAAAGGCTTTTTTTATAACATACACTAGCATAAAAAAAACATTTGTGCAAAAAGATTATGTATAAAATTAGTTCGGTGTAAACAGTTACCGAGTAAAGTGTGAATTCAAGTAATAGTTTTACCTTTGTAAAAATTATTTGCTTTTCTCTCTTAGCAAGTTGATTAAATTTACTACAAGTCACGTTAAAAAACTTACTAAAAACAAAATGAATCCTTTGATAAGTTCTTTTGTACTTTTATTTTTCAAAGTTGTTGCATTTTTTAATTTCTGTTTCTTTTTTCTGTCATATTAAAAACAATTTTAACGGAAAGTTACGTTTTCAACGAACTGTTATTCCAGCAACTACTTTTCAACGAACTGTTATTCCAGCAACTACTTTTTTATAATGCACCTTCTTTTTATACAGAGCACGAAGTTTTTTTTAAGTGGCTCTTAGTTGTTTCGCATAATTATAAACTTTATTTAATTTGGAACAATTTAACAAAATAGAGAACACAACAAACATTTAAAGAGCCGAAGAAAAAAACTATTGGACAACACCTTTTATTAAAATTGTTACCGCAAAAAAATACAAATTTAAAAAATGTCTTGTGTTAGCAACTTTGTTTGGCCAAAAACTCAGTAGAAAGTTACAAAATAACGAAGTTAAACAAAAAACCGTTGAGCTCAAAAACTGTCAACATGCACCTTTTACTGGCCAAAAGAGTAGACAAAAAAGTCATAAAACTGTCGACCTTTTTTTGTCTGAATAGTACAACTGATTCTGTGAATAAATGCATTAAGTAAAGTTTTTCTTCTCTACAACACGGTGTTTGTTTTTAGTATTAGCTTTAAATATAAATAAAATACTTAAAAAAATTCTCCAAGTGAAAGGAATAATACAACTGTACAGTTGTTTTTTTACGGTCGTAGGATTTGGCTTAACGTTTTTTTCTAAAAACATAATATTGTGACAATTGCGACTAACGGTATTTGTAGTGATGTAAAATGTAGTCGAGTATTCGGACTTAAAATTTGTTTCTTTTATTTTGCTTTGCAGAAAAAAACTGAAAAAACTGACTTCTCTTAACATTTAAGGTTTTAAGAAAATTCAGACAATAATTGGGTAAAATTCTGAAAATATAGTCGAACTTCTCTAAAGTGAACTTCTTAATTATGAAGCTCTCCTTGTTATGTATAGATTCTAAAAACACTGCTTTTTCGTTAAAATTTTAGTGTAATATCATATCCTTATAGTTAATGTCCATATAGTAAATTGTTCATTACAAAGAACAAATTTGTATACCCACACCACAATAGTGAAGAGGGTCCCTGTAAGAAATGTCACTAGTGAATCTGTACTGATTCACTACTGACACCGTCGCCAGTATTAGTGATTTATAATACCCCAGACAATGTTATTTACTATCGACATTTAACATATGCGTGTCATTGAAAATCTACTACTGACGTTGGTACTATTGACTAGGTAGTTCTCTTGGGACCATATGTAGACATTGCACACAGAAAATCACTAGTACATTTTAGAAAATCTAGTCTACACTTTTTATACTTTTTTAAAGAAGATGTCGATATGAAAATTGTTTTTTTTAACATTAAATTATCTTATTGAAAAAAATTATTAAAGACAAATATAAAAGTGCAGACACTTCGCTGACAAGGTCGCCAAAATAGTCGACAAAACTGGTGACTTGGAGACACTTGCACTCAGGTTTACTTCAGGGGCAGTGTTGCTAATTTAGCCATTTAGTGGCTAGATTTAGCCATTTTTCACCCTGTTTAGCCATTAAAAAATGCGTTTAGCCATTAGCCATTTTTTTTAGCCATTTTTCAACTTGTTAAGCCATAAAATTTTTTTAAAAGAATAATTTTTATTTTATTATAAAAATTTATAAAAGCAAAATAAACATTTTTAACAATTAAAACGCCTTTAATTTAAATCACAACTTTTACAAGTGTTGAAAATCGCTATAAACGATGATGATGAAAAATCTTTCAAAATAAAGGAACAGTTTTCCAATATTAAATTTATAAAATGGATCAACACTAACATCGCTGTTTCTTTCTGGTTGCAAGTATTTCAATAAACAGATGCAGGCGGCAACAAACTGTTATAAATTTCAGAATTGACTATAAAGTTGCTCTCACTTCCATGGTCGAATGCTGAAGTAGAGAGGGTATTTCGCCAAGTAAACATCGTTAAAAGTAGTTTGAGAAATAGGTTACATTTAGCAACCGTTAATTCGATTTTATCAATGAAATATTTATACTAACACCACAATAGTCTAGAGGGAACTATGCGTTTGTGCTGATGTTTGTAACACCTTAAAATATTGGCACTAAGCCCACCTTTTCGTATACCGATTGACTCAGAACCATTTCTGAGTCGAATAAACGATGTTTGTCCGGCTGGCTGGCTGTCCATGTAAACCTTGTGCGTAAAGTACAGATCAAAAATTTGCAGATATTTTAATAAAATTTGGTACACAGGTACTAATTAGGTGTAGGGTATCATATAGTCGGGGTTGACCGACTATATTTTCTTACTTGTTTTTTATTGTAGATCTGGAATCAAAAGGTTGGGTAAATGTTGTCGTGATTTATCTTAAAATTATTTAAAACTAATACGCACGAGTGATTCCTATGAGATGAACAATAACGACATAAAATGTATTGATGATTTAATTTTTTAAATATCTTTCAAAATATTAAATTACTAATAATTAGAATTGTGGTTATTTTTTTGAACTATTTATGGTCTTTAATCCAAATTTTTAATATTTTTATTCAGGCTTAAGTTCATCAAATTTAATTTTCATTAAATTATTTTCATGAAGAAAGGTATTTTACAACATGAAAATTAATAAAAATTGTTATTGATAATCACTCATTCTTGACTGACCTGAGATTCGAACCCAGGCGGCTGGTTACCATGACATGTTTCGATCGCAACCACTCGATCTCCTCAGATGGATTTGCCGTCTTACAAAACAGAAGATAGGAAGAACATCTTAAATCGATTAAAAAATGGATAATCATTCAAAAAGCAAATTTCGATCTACCAAAGGTTAAAAATACAATTTGGTTTAAGGATTGATATTTGACTATTGACGTCAGCAGTCGTCGATGGCTGCGAGTGTAAGACGGCAAATCCATCTGAGGAGATCGAGTGGTTGCGATCGAAACATGTCATGGTAACCAGCCGCCTGGGTTCGAATCTCAGGTCAGTCAAGAATGAGTGATTATCAATAACAATTTTAATTAATTTTCATGTTGTAAAATTCCTTTCTTCATGAAAATAATTTAATGAAAATTAAATTTGATGAACTTAAGCTTGATTAAAAATATTAAAAATTTGGATTAAAAACCATAAATAGTTCAAAAAAATAACCACAATTCTAATTATTGTTAAAGCTAAGGCACGAGCTCTATGTGTACATTTGTCCTTCAAGTTGTGCTGAAAAAGGTCAACAGGAAAAAGAAAGACAAAATGAAAAAAACAAAAAAAATGTACTTTGGACTTCAAGAAGAATTCTTGACATAAGTACGAAAAAACAGAAGATAGGAAGAACATGTTAAATCGATTAAAAAATGGATAATCATTCAAAAAGCAAATTTCGATCTACCAAAGGCTAAAAATACAATTTGGTTTAAGGATTGATATTTGACTATTGACGTCAGCAGTCGTCGATGGCTGCGAGTGTAAGACGGCAAATCCATCTGAGGAGATCGAGTGGTTGCGATCGAAACATGTCATGGTAACCAGCCGCCTGGGTTCGAATCTCAGGTCAGTCAAGAATGAGTGATTATCAATAACAATTTTAATTAATTTTCATGTTGTAAAATTCCTTTCTTCATGAAAATAATTTAATGAAAATTAAATTTGATGAACTTAAGCGTGATTAAAAATATTAAAAAAAAATATTAAATTACGTTTATTCTTATTTAAGAAATTGATCTTAACTTACAATTTCATCGTAAACAACTTTAAATGAATTTTTCTGTTTTGTTATTGAGTGTGAATGTGTTTTTATTTAAAAAAAAACTTTTAGCCATTTTTAGCCCATTTTTAGCCATTTTTTAGCCATTTTTTCTCGTAAATTTAGCCATTTTTGGTCTCCAAGTTTTGGCAACACTGTTCAGGGGTATTATGCGTTACATGTGTGGCATTATTACAACTTTACTTTAACCTACCAGGTGGGATGAACCTTAATTTACTTTATCGCTCAATTTAGGTTCAAGTAAAGTTTTAATAATGGTATAGTTTTAGGCCCGTTTTCACAACTTACCGATAGCTTAAAGTAGACTTTAACCGGCCTTATAAAAAGTGTTTCATTATTAAAATTTTACTTTAATTTAAAGTGAGTGATAAAGTAAATTAAGGTTGATCCAATCTGGTAGGTTAAAATAAAGTTGTAATAATGGAACGCCTTTTGTACGGCCGATAAAATCTTACCTTTAGCTATCGGTACCTTGTGAAAACGGGCCTTAATAAGGCCACTTAAAGTCTACTTTTAGCTATCGGTAAGTTGTGAAAACAGGCCTTAGACTATCTCACTACCAATAAAAAATATTAATGCCAATTTTCATCCATATAGTCATACTACCTATAGTGTTACTACATGATTTATCATTTTGTAAATATTCAAACATTCATATGTATATGTAGGGATAATATATCGCTCATTTACTTCAATAGTGTCATAACTCAAACAAACAACAAAAAAAAAAAAATATTAGAACAAATAACTACACATTCTGTTGAAAAGGTGAAACTATAAAAGATATGAAGATAAATTATATACACAACATAAAGAAAATAGCAAATAATTCCGCATCTCTAATAACTCCATTTAAGTTTTTGAGTTAAGTCACTACTGAAGTAAATGAGCGTAGCTTGTACTCAAAAAAACCATTTTTTTTTTAAAAAATTCGCACTACTACCAACAAATTTTTCCTTTTACAATCGAACATTATGTTTGTCACAGAAAAATCTGTATTCTGTATGTAATAATCGAGTTAAGCGTTTCCATGCATCACCAACAATTTTCTTACTTTTTCCTACTCTACAAAGATCGTACAAGCACTAGCAAATATTTTTAACTACAAAATGCAGAGACATTTTTCCAAAGAAAAAGTTTCCTTTAGCATGTTTTTGGTCATATAAAAAAATTACTTTTTCTACATGTTTTACATAGTTGACGTTTGACCTGATTTTTTGTTAAATTTTAAGCAAAATTATTTCGAGCTTATCTTGTGTTTGTACAAGCTTTTTGTCTACACACATGTGTATGTATATTAAAAATATTTGGAGATAAATAAATGAGAAGGACTTTACGGAGGGTGTTTACACTTTTCCACTTTTTTGTACACGTTTGAATTTGTTTTAAACTACTTTAAAGTTCTGCATTTTGAAATGCTGGCAACACAAGCGTATCATCCATCCCTTAGCTTTAGAGTTTTCTTTTATTTAGAAACGTAATATTGCTTATGTAAGGAAATGCTTACTTAATACTTGGACTATATTTAAGAAATAGTTAAAATCTATATCTTTATATTTTTTAAAGATTATCAGTAGGATTTGTTTCTGTTATGGTATACTTTTTATTATAGGCTCCTAAATGGTATTCGGAAGAGTATTCGAGAGGAACCACCGAAAATTGTTTTCTTTGAGAATTGTGTTGTTAGTATTTGCCAAAATAAATCATAAAATGTAAACGCTAAAGCAAAAGTCAAGAAAACATTGAAAAAATGTGTTAATGTTGGCAATTTTATTGCAATTTGCTTATTTTTTAAGGAGTTCACAAAGAAAAAATAGCTGGAAACTTAAACTTAAAAAAAAATTGTTTTACTTGTTTTACGAATAATCACCCTTATTCCATTTAGCGTCATCAGTACGAAACGATAACGTTTTGTGTCGATTCTTTCAATCGGTATGCCCATTGTCAGTATCAAGTTTTATCGATAAGTGCCGATGTATTTTTGGTATGCCGTACGCAACGTTAACGATAGCATCGATATAAATTGACTCTGATTTTGTCGTCAGTCTTATTGGTGCCGAACCAGTTTTATTCCTTTTTTAACTTTTTAATAATAATAATCACCCTAAAAACAACACAAACCAACTGTCTAAGTTATTTAAGATGTGCTTTAAAAAAGCGATTTACAATCGACATCGTTACACTGCTGTTATAGAATACAAGTTTTGTATCGAATTGATGACGACGTCGATGAAAATTGATGTTGATATTTAATTGATGACGATGACGACGACGTTAAATGAAATAAGGGTGAATATGTCCGAATGATTTACTTGCAATTTTACATAATTTCATTATTTAAAAGAACCATAAACCACACGTGTCTAAAATAGAAGTTATGGCATTTTTGAACCCCTTTTTTAAAAAATTAAAAATTACTTCAAAGTTCTTTTAAAAATATATCTAATTTCATGTGTAATATTTATTTATGTTTGTTACAGAATATAATAAACAGAGAGAACTCCTTTTTAGATTTTAAGTGAATTAATTGTTAAACTTACATACATAATTAGTTTTTATATAAACCATCGGATTATGCACAGAGTTTGTAATCAAGCCGAAGTTCGGCCGTAAAAAGTTAAATGAAATACAGATTATAAGTTTTTTTTCTTAAGGACAAAGCTAATTTAAATTCGTCAAAATTGGCTCATAATTTTAGGTATCTACCGGATAAGACTTAAAATTCTGTGATTAAGATCGATAATGTAATGATAACTCCAATCGCCGATGGTTCAACAATTTTTTCATGGACAGAAACAACTAAATATAGCGAAAATTGGTTATTGATTTTATGTAGCTCTCAAATCCCACCCAAATGTCAGAATCGTAAAAGTTTTGGGATGAGAAACACAAAAACCGTTGAATTAGATCCACAATAGATGATAGCTCTTGCATAAGATTTCCTAAAATGGCTTTAGCTGCTCTCAACTCTAAAAAAAGGTTAATATTTGGACAAAATTAAGGACGACTAAGTTTTATGCAAACATATGTACATACAAATAACTTCACCAATTTTTGAGAAAATAGTTTACACAGTTAATCATAACTTCCTTTAAGGAAAATTGCTTCAACTGTAATAAATCTTTTGAATTGTTACGAACGAGAAAATAAGTTCACCAAATTATGTTTGGAGAGTTTCATAACTTGACCCCGATAACTTGGCTGCAATGACCCAGCCCGGAAAATTTCTTTCAGGCCGAATCACATAAAATACTTTGTACTTTATACGGCATTTTTTTTAAACTGGCAACTAAGTTGACATACAGGTTTTCTTATGAGCTTTGTCCCATATCGTATGTCTCCGTTAACGCAAAATACTAAAGTAAATCAACTTTTAACGTCAGTTGTTTTTATACCCTCCACCACAATTGGTTGTAACGATGGTTTACTAAGTTTGTCATTCCGTGTGAAACTTTTTTATTTTTCGTCTCATACCCCATACAGTATATACGAATATTCTTGCTCCTTGAGTAACTCTTAGTCGATTTAGCCATGTCCGTCTGTTGAAAACACGCTCACTTTCGAAACACTCAAAAGAAATGAATAAACTTAGTGTCAAACTGCTTGTAGTTACCCTAAGCAGTTTGGAATTGAAATCCCGCAAAATCGGTTCAGTTGGATCAGAGCTATGAAGCAAAATGTGGAACCACCACCTTAAAAAATTGATAATTTTGTTACAGAAACTAACATAAATGGTGGAATAATGCATGGAATAATATAAAATTTTGCAAAAATTCGTTCTATTCGACTGAAAATCACGCTGTAACATTTCGTGGAGATCCGTCCATATTTAGCCTTGGCCCTTCTCCCGAAAAACAGCGTATCACGCCAGAAACCGTAAAAAATAAAAGAATTTGGTACATCACAATTTTATAGGACTAGAAATCACCTTGTAAAATTTCGTGATAAATAAACTAAAATTAAACAAATAAAATCGTTTCGGTCTTGATAAAATATGCGACGTCAAAGACTTGGGCTCTAAGGGCTAATAAATCAGTGAAAGTTCAGGTGTTTTTTTGGTTTTAAATCTGTCTAAACCAGCAAATCTATAATGCAGTGAAGATTTAAGCCATCTTAAAACGCATAAAATTGGGCGTTTAAACCACCAATACAAACCATATGAATTTGAAAACAATTATCGTAGTGCTGCCAAACTTTTATTTTTTGCACTACATATAATATATGGGGAACCGATTTAGTGCTGTGAAGCTTAAACTTCATATAAATTTAAGTGTAGTTTAACTTAGCCAACGTTTAAACATTCATTGATTTATTAGCAATAAGACGAACGAATTTTTTCACAATGTTGTTACCGAAACTGACTGCTAACAGTAACATTTATGTATGTAATCGCTGAAAAATGTCTTTAAAATAAGTTTCCATAGCTTCTAAATATATAAAATCCTATAAAAAAAGTCTCTTTAATTAACAGTTAAAACATTTAATTTAAAAGTTATATTAGGACATAAATCTTAAAAAATATTCACTAAATAGACAAAATTGGTGCCATCAAATAACTTCCAAATGTTAATTTTTTTTTGTTGTATTTTATATTATTGTATTTAATTAAAATATTTATAAGTTATGTTATAACATAATTTATATATATCCATTGCATATGAAACTAAAAAACCTTCAAAATATTGCATATTTGAATTTTTCTCATTAACTCTTTTGCAAAAATTAACAGAAAGACTATATTGATCTCATAGTTAGTTCTCTTTAATATCAATACGTATGCATGTATGTAAACCTATTTATATATGGGCTAATTCAAATTTTTTGAGCACCTGCTGAAACCGACATACTATAGCTCTTATTTCGTTAAGTTTTATGAATTTAAAAAAACGTTGTACAGGGTTTGGATGCCTATACTTGAAGGATATGACGTGCAAAATTTTACGTTGAAAAGTCCTCACCTTAAGAATTGGTGGCCATCTAAAATTCGAAAAATTAAAAAAAAGACTTGAAACTTGCAAGAGTTTTTTCATTCATTCCGTTTTCTTTGTAATAGTTTTAAGCTTTCAGATCCAAACCCATACAAAATATAGTCACTAGACTTGGAGGATATATCCACTAAAAAAAAAATTTTGATATCGCTGCTGGGTGAAAAGTTGCATGGTGTTTTAAAATCAAACCAAAATTTTCCGAATTTTGAAGATTTTACATAGAGTTTTTGCGCCGTTTAATAAAAATGAGTTTTAAGCGCAGAATTAAAAAAACTGCGTAATTTTATAAAGTTTGAGGTGTATCAAGTTGGTGTCAGCGCACCAATAACGTATCACGGACATCACAAACTTAAAATTTTTAAAAATGTATCTTTTTTGCGTCTGACAATCTGAATTGCCGTTTAAGTTGGCTAGTATATTGCGTGATGTGAGTAACTTCGTAAAGGGCACCTCCGAGGCGAAAACGCACTTTAAACGCAAAAGTTTTATGAACTTTTGAAAATTTTTGCAAAAAAACAATTTATTTTTAAGCTTTTTTTTTATATCAAAACATGTCATGGGAACATGTTTAGGTATCTAAATAGATTCTTCGCGACGGACTAAACTGATAAAGTGCAAAAAAAAATAATTTTTTTTCAACCCTGGCGCGTGTAGCGGCAGTTTTTTCCAAACACATTTCGCTTTGTGACAACTGAAGCGCTGTATCAATTCCGCTCAAACGTACATCGAATAGAAGACTTTACTGAGCTTGATACTAAAATTGAAAACGCACCAAAAAATTTTAAGGATTTAAAATTTTATGGAGGAAACAAAATGTGTCTAACCTCAAAAAGCATCCTTGTATGAAATATTTGATTTGGTTTCAGATTATACATTTTAAAAGTTTTTTTTCCCAAAATATTGCAAATTATGTCTTATACTAGCCGTAATTTTGTAAAATGTTTAACAATTTTAAATTAATTTTTATATGCATACACGATCAAAAAAAATTTTTTTATATTTTTTTTTCCAGTGTATTTTAAAAAGTATTCAAGCTTTTACAAATATTTTGGTGTGCTTAGGAAGCCCTTAAGGGGTACTATCCACACGCGTTGTCCTTTTTCAATTTTAACAAAAACTGTAATTTTTATATTTTTTTTTAATTTTTAACTTTAAACCGCAGTAAAATTTGCGCCGTGTAATACAAATGATTAACGCGAACGGATTTCACATGCTCAAATATCGGTTTATACACACGCAAATCAACATTGATGCTAGACAAAAAAAAAAAAATTAAAAAAAAAATGTCTAGGTGTCGTAAATTTTTGAAGTTGAAATTTAAATTTTCATAATTTTTACAAAAATTTAAACAAACAATATTCGAAAGTTGTTGATAAATATTGCTAAAAACATTTTTAAACTTTTTTGACAACTTTTGGAAATCACAAACAAAGAGAACTTTAGCGACATTTGGCTTTTATCAGAAATTTAGGCTGTCAGTTTTGTTTGAGACAAAACATTAATGGAAAAAATTTTTCTGTATAAACTATGAAACTTTTATTTATTCTTTTTTTATTAAGCAGTTACAAGGCAAACAAAGCTGAAGTACATGTCGTAAAATTCTAACTTCAAACTATTACAATGACAGACTCTGTCTCTTTCTTTTAGCGTCGTAGTCCATTGTGTAAAACTTGACTTAATATTCCTAAAAAAAAATTCATAAACTGTTACTGAAATTACAAAAGAAACTATAGATGGATTTTTTTTGCTGCTGTTGTCTTGCCTTTGGTTATAAAATAATATGATACAAAGCGAGTAAAGGCAACACAAGCAACCCAGCTGTCTTTCTCTGTGAATTCTTTCTCTTTATTTTATTTTATAACATACTTTAAGGATTTTTCTATGCCATACATAATACAGCATACTCTAAGGCGTTAAAAACTTGATATTTCATGATATTATTTGTTTTTTTTTTACTCGACTGCATTCTTTTGTTCTTTTTTTGTGAATAATTTGTGTTTAAGTTGGACAAAACTGACACACAAAACAATAATTGAAGAGAATATAAATTAAAAATAGTTTGAATGTACACATGTGTTAGGCATGTATGCACTGCTAGAACATGAACTTTACAGTATTAAGAAGTTAGAATGGTTATTATGATGCAAATGACAATATTTAAAATGTATAAAGTTGTGTGTTTGATTATATTCGTATAGTTGACTACACAATAGACGTTTGTTGTTAGTAAAGTTTTGTTGCTTTTAATTTCTAAAGTGTTTATAGTAAGTGAAGATGTTAGAAGTATTTTACCATAAAGTGATAGTACTACGCACAAGATACATTTTTGGTTTAAAACAAATATAATTTCTTTAAGTGCTAAAAGTTAAGCTAAAAACGAACAGGAGTTATTCTACATTTTATGAAAATATACAGAAACTTTTCACGATTTTCTCAAACAAAATTAATATGCATTTTAATTAACTTTATCTGGCATTCCTTATCGAGCATTAGAAATCAAATCAATTTACTTTAAAAATTGAAAAAGTGCTCGAAATCATTACATATGCTCCGTATTATAATAAAGATTAGTATTGTATTTGTTTGTAAAATTTTAGCAAACACTTTATATTGTTCTTTGTTTGTACTGTATTTAATAAAATATCTAATGTTCAAAAATTCCCATTTTTCTCACCACTGAAAACAAGTTAAATTTTTCTTTTTCGAAAGTTTCCAAAAATAATAACTTGAAAAAGTGTAAATGATCCTAGTTTTTGCCAAATCTATTCACTTAAGCCTTTATGCTCGAGTAAAGTATTTTTAACAATAAGGAAAAAAGAGTTTATTTTAAAATTTGCATTGCAATGACGTCCAACACGTAACTACAAGTCTTATTTAACAATTGTTTGATTTTGCAAAACGTTTGATAGTTCAAACGTAATTTAACAGTATTTAAAATACATAACGCTTCGAAGCTAAAAGTTTGGCTGTTTTTCTAAACACCTGTTGTATTGCAGTAATACATGGCAACATGTTCTTAAATGCAACCATACAAATTTCGACAATGCGTTTTGTTCTTAAATGCAACTTTGCAGTCGTCACTGCGCAGAGAAAAGCAAATAAAGCAGTTAAAAAAATGTAGATGCAAAACATATACACATACAATACAATGTGGGTAAAACGTAAGAACACAATGCATCAACACGGTGTCAATATTGTATTTCGAAATATTCTTTCTTCTTGCTAATTGGCCCGAAAACCCCTGAAGCGTTCAAAATTCTCTGTCCCTTAGAAGAAAAACTTGTCCGCCTGTTGCACTTTACGGAACGCAAATACCTATTGTAAATTGTGTTAAAAACGTGGGATTACACTTAAATGGGAATCTTACTCAGAAGGAAAACAAAGCGTAAATTGGCATTTAGTTTCAAGGTCCGAATTAAGTTTAAGTAACAAGCTAATTTTTTATAAAGTAATACTTAAACCCGATGATCCAACGCTTCTCTTTCGCACCCAGCTCATCCATGGCCCTCAGGTCCAGACGCAATAGAGCACCAAACATACTTTGGCCCTAGGCCGTGCCACCAGGGGCTTTTCTGAATGCCCGAGGTACCAGATGATCTTAGGTACTCTGGTGAGTACCTCACACTATTAAAGTCCGAAAACTTTAAGAGCATTCAGCTTTCAGACCCCTACAGATCTTAGGATAGACTAACCTAGAGCATTAATTTTTAGCCATCTGAAAAACAGATGCCCAGTGTCGCCACTTGGAGGCAAATCAAGGCACATGTTGTCACATTGAAGGCATTCCCAAAGGCTTCCTTCTGAACATGCAATTTGACACCTCCTCCATGTTCAAATGTCCATGTTTTACATACATACCTGTACTTTGACGTAACTGCGTGGTGGGTCTTAGCCACTGGGTAATTTACATTTACCAAATGTTGATATACAGAGTTGACGAGGCTCGTATATCTTGCAATATGTAGACAGTTGACGGTACTGAATACATTCAAACTCCTTGCTATGAAGTTTGAGCTATATAATCTCTGCTGCATTGTTCGAACCTGTCATGCAGCAACTGCTGAAAAGCAACAGTACACAGATGTTTCCTCCTCACAACCAAAAGCACTTCACTGGTTCCAATTGTAATTCGAAAACATTCTACCCGCGTAACTTTGGGTAGTACCACAGCCACCTCGTGTAACTGTTTTACCGACAGCTTAGTAAGAGAAGCATTTTTAAACGGAAAGCATCCTTCTTGTTAAGTAACACTAATATTTTGGAAAGAAACAAACTACAAACCAAGATCTTATTTTGGACAAATTTTTCGGAAAGGCATGCAACGGGTACCGATGGAGAGATTTCACTACCTTCCCCTCGGGCTTATACTGTTGAAGGGCACAACAGAAACAACCATATCAGGATAGCGTTACTAATCCCATCTTGGTATCATAACATCACAAACCTTTCCACCCAGACATAATTGTCTTGTTCAGTTTGGCTACCAAAAACTAACATGTAGTGGAACATTTAATATATGAAGACTTTCACACTTTCTTTTCAGATAGACATCTGGCCTGATGTGAGAGTGTCATACTCTCCACGAAATACCCAGCAGCGTACTTACTAAGAAAGGCTACTAATCAACATATACAAATGTTCGCTAACCACATGTCTGCAACGCTAGACGGAACATTCTTTCACAAAAAGCGTTACGGAACAAGAATTTATCTCTCTGATTCCCTTAGCATTACAAGAGTCTCCACTGCAAGTGGTTGATACAACAGTACCTTTGCAATGATCAGCACAGGTGGCATGCTCACCTGTGGGCCACTGATTCCGGAGAAACCATATAACCATAAATACTATGGTGAATACTTTACGCCATTGAATCCATCCATATATTCGCGCCTTTATTGCAACAAAGTCATATCTAAAAAAATCAAACATGGTAAAATGCGATTAAAGTTTTCAATATGAATTTATATACAGTTTTAATGAAATATATTTTGCTATAACTTCGGTTCAGTTTGAGATATAATACTGGTTTTTTACATATAAAGAAGGTATTAACGAACACTTTTGCTTAAGTAACTTAAAATTTTTGTTATTTTGAGATATGAGTATGTTGCAATAAGGGAGCGAAACGTACCAATGTTTTTGTTTCCACAAAACCCTTGTTTTGCTTCCAGACTTATCTCTAAATACCCCATCGCACACATCGTTTTGTGTAAAAAGTTGCATTATTTCCAATCAGGGTATGTATAACCAACTGTGCTATTTAAATACGGTGGGTCAATTTATAAGGACATTGTGCCGATTTTTCTATAGCTTTTTGCATGAGTAAAAAAATCACTACGACATATCAAAAAAATCATTTTCCAAATTTAAATTTTTGACTTTTTCTCAACTTTTATTTTCAAGGTTTTAGGTAGTAAAAAAATCGGCTGATAAAATTTTATACAAAAAAATTTTTTCTTGATGTTTACGGAGAGTTTTTGTCGAAAAATCGACCTTATATTAAGCGTAAATTAATTAAAGGGTGTTTTAGGAGGTATAATTCGCCGATTTAAAGTTTTTAAAATATATCCTATCTAATTTTTTCGAAAATTTTTTATTTTGGGTTTATAGACGAGTTTTTGTCGATTTTTTTTTTTTTACCAATTTTTGTTATTTTTAAGGCTCGAAATCAATTTTTATGTATTTTCTCCCGTATCAAATACCACATTTCTTAAGACATTTGCACGTTAAAGGTGGTGGTGATATTAGTTTTTCGAAAAAAAAATTGATTTCATAAACTCAATAAATAGTATTTATATTAGTTGTTGACACCTCCAGTATTTTACTTTTTATCTTAAAGTTGGATTTTTGACTAGTTATTTATTTAGAGGCAGGTAAAACTGCTTTATTCGGCCAAGCCGATTCTTATATGTCTATGGACATTATGACACACCAAAAAGTTTAAAATGTCCATAGATAAAATGTTACTTTTAAAAGTATCATAAAGTCAGTGGACATTGTAACATTTGTTGGTGTTATTTCTCTTTCAAATGTGTCGCAATGTTCATTTTTTAAACAAAAAAAAAAAAGTTACAAGTTTAATTTTTTTAATATTTCTTATTGGATTTTCTTAAAATGATCATTTTGTTGATTTGATATTCAATTTTTAAAAATAGCTGGAGCAAATTTTGCATCAATAATACATTCCTAGATTCCACAAGGTTTATAACGCATTTAAGGACATCATCATTTAGTCTTAAGCTAAAATTAAATTATTTTACATCATCTGTTTACTTATGTTAATGTTTAACCGAATTTAGAAGCTTTAGTTAGCGAAGCCGGTTATTGTAAACCACAGAGGAGAAATTCCTTGTATAACAACCACCGCAAGGGTTTACTTTTCTATAAAAAATGCTGGCTTCCTTAACTTAAGCTTCTAAAATCGGGATTTAAAACTTTAGAATTTTAAAATTCAGGATTATAAACTTATGGATATTGAATTCTGAAATGCGGGATTTAGCAAAATTCGAAATTTTGAGTCTTTCAGTTCAGAGCTTGACAATAATGGAAACACAGTTTATTAATTATAACACACTTAAAAGGTTCATAATATATTTCCGTACATGACTGTATGTCAATGGACATTATGACATGCCATTGTTTTTTGCTCATAACTCAGCCATTTGGGTACCGATCTGGTTTAATTCGGAATACTCATTTCAATGGACAGACGGACATCATTACCAACATTGATACTTTATAGGGCCTAACATCAATATTGTACAAATTTCAAACGGTATGACAAACTTATATACACCCTTTCCACCTGATATAAAAAAATACTTCTAACTTATATTCTACATAATATTTTTTGAGTGCCTTCTACAATCAATTCTATAACTTAATTTCTCTTAGTTCTAAATTCTACTCAATACAATAAATAGTGTACTTAATATGTTACATTGTAAATCCAAGAGGAACAGAGAACCCGATGAATATATTAAAAATGTACAATGTCCAAACACCTCTGCTCTATATTATTTCTCTACTATTAGTAAACTATTGATCTAATATCGCATCATCCAACTTTGGTCAAACAAATCAAAAGGCATTACTCATCAGTAAAACAAACAAAATTGATTTAGTGACACACTACAAAAGTGTACACGATACGCAACTAAAGCATCGCATTTTTGTCGTCAATTACACAAAATAAGAATATCCCACAATAAATGAGGAGGTTCATAACAAAACACAATACTATTAAAATTACTTTAAAACTTAGTGCCGGTTCACACATTTCAAGTTTGACTCGTCAAGTCTAGAGTTTTTAGGATAGAGAGGAAAGAAATGGCATTCTCTTTTTCCTTCTCTCCATAAAGCTCAAGACTTGGCGAGTCAAACTTGTTATTTATCTTAAACTTAAACTCATCTAGTTATTACGTATACAAAAACAAAAGTAAGAAAGAAAATTGACGAGTCACACTTGATGTGTGTAAGCCAGTACTAATAAAAAATAGCATAACTTATGAAATTCAAAACAAAAAGGTAAAATTACAATATTTTTTAAATGAAAAAGTCATGATTCTAAACCTGGTTCATGTCAAAACGCAACATTTTTATAAGGTTTGTGCGATTGATAGATAATATATTCAAGGTGTCGAAAGAAGCATTCAAGTGCCTCGGGTTTTTAAGACGGTGTAAGATATACTTCACTCCATCTGATCTCCGTACTAATTATACCACCTATATCCGACCGCTTATGGAATACAACTCTCATATGTGTAACGGTACTTAAAAGTATATTTTGGAGCTTCTCGACCGTGTGCGGGAGAGGGCGAAGGTTTTCATTGGTGACAGTAGGGTATCCAATTCTACAGCGTCGCAATGTGGGTTGTATTTGCCTGTTGTATCGTTACTACAATGGGATCTGGTTCACGAAACCCGTACGTTTGTTCGTAATATACATTTTCTCCAAGAGCCCATCCTTTTTTGTTCGATTAGCAGGTTAATCGAACAACGCATTACAGGGAGAATTCGTTGTTTGGCCGGACTGTTCGTACGTAGAATAACCTTTCTGCTGGAGTCTTCCCTCTCACTTACAACATGAACAAGTTCATGTTAAATGTTCACAAACACTACTCCATCTATCCCCATTCCCATAACATATTTTCCTAATTCCAACACAATACAATGCAATGGTAGGGGTCATCCCTTGAGTGCTGGTTCTTACAGAAAAAAAGGTTCATATCAAAACGAATTTATTTACTATAAACCAAAAAGCAACAAATCCAAATTTTTTTTCTAAATAGCTTACAACTTTATTTACTTAGTGTTAGTAAACTATTTTATAACAACAAATCTTTAACGAAAATATTTATGTGTATCGCACTGGCTTAATTTTTTCAATTTTCCAAACAATTTTTTTAATGTGTGATTGTTGTGTTTTGTTATGGACCTCCTCAAATATAAGCCATGATATAACCGAGATAATTTGTAAAACTTTTAAAAACGTCATCACAAAATACTTTGAACGTACCCGCCTGCTGCACATTGTACGGACATTTGGCAGATTTAATTTTTCACAGTTTCAACAAAAAGAAATAGATTCAGAAAATGTACCTCAGAAAATTTAACAAAAGTCCTCGCAGATTTTATCCTTTAAGAATTTATCTTTTTCACTGTGTAGGGTAGTCAAATTCTAACAATTTTAATTTTCAGATATTGTAACGAAACAACTACTTTAAGCAATCTACATAATACACTAGCCATTGTCTACTTTTAATGAAATTTTCTTATATTTCTTACGAGAATTAGCAATCTACAATAATGACCTCTCGCCATTAGCCTTTATTCACTTCACAGAATCTTGTCTTGTGTGCACAGAAGTCAATCAGTTTGACTACAGTTGTTAGTACAAACTCATTTAACTCTATACGATTACTAAACTAAAGTGTAGGGTATGAACAAAAATGTTAACAATTTGCCATTGTTCAGAATTTTCGTTAGATTTTTGCTTAAGAAAAGTGAAAATTGTCTGCAAATTGTAGTTACTACTTTATGTACATGTGTATGTGAAGGTAAAAAGTGCTAAAAACCTCAACCCCTGTTATATTAACCAAAGAGTATCCAGCCAACTCCATACATCATTTGCCTTTTATAGTCATGTCATCTTGACTGTAACAATGTGGCTGGAATGTTGAAAGAGCCTTCTAGTTCTTTTAAAGGGTGTAAGGATGTGTACGTCCATAAGTGTGTGTTTGGCTTTTTATTCTTGTGTCTAAAGTAAAGTAGGGTGTGTCATGTCAAAAGTGGTTACATTAACTTAAATCTGATGTCAATCAAAAATCTAAAATGCAAAGTATAACGGCAATCTAGTACTTTCTTCTTTGCCTTATACCAAAAGCACTTCTAGCAAAGTAACTCTTCTCCATATCTTAAAGTTTTTTGTTGGCTTCTTTCCTCAATCTTTTTTGCCCATCAACAGCATTAGAATTATTTTACGATTTTTTTCTTTGTTTTTCCTCCAACAGGATGTTGAAAATTCATTTAAAATTTGTATAAAAAAGCAACCTACCAACAACATGTTTCTAAGTGCTACGTACTCATGCAGTGCAAGCAACACTTGAATGTGGGTTCGCGTATGTGTTTGAGTTTAAAAAGTTTCTGCAACAACAGCAATACTGACAAAAAATAAAGGAGAGAAACTAACAAATGCAAGCTTATCTTTATACCCTTCATATTGTACAACACCATAAGTAAACGCCTTCATAGTGTTTCTAACTAAAATTGCATTAGTTTGGTTTTTTCTTCGTTCGTTAGGATAAACTAGGTATACGAGTATGTATGTTGTAGTTAGACACATAGTTTAAGAAACGGAAAAAAGTTCTTTACCAAAAAAAGTACAACAACAAAAAAAGAAGCAAAATAGAAAATTTATGTAAAAATAGCTAACAAAAAAAAAAAAAGATTGCGGAAAACTATTAAGAAAACTGCTGACCTCTGCGTGTTAGAAAATCCACAAATAGCTCCATCACTTTATACTTGTTACTAAAACAAATTCATATTGTACTTTCTGGGATCTTGTAAGAACATGCAGTTTGATATGGAGTACAGATATGCACGAGGTTTGGGTCATCATTAGCAAGATTGATTTATTATTTTATTTTAATGTTTAGTTTTTGTTATATTTACTTAGTTTTTATTTTTTTTAACAATTTGATTTTGAAATAATTTATTCGAAAACAAGTTAGAAAGAAATGTCAAAGGAGTGACGACCTATTGTACCAAGGCTTTAACAAAAAAAAAAGACTTTTATTTGCTGATCCAAATTCAAGAATAAAGAAAATTTTATTTTTTATAACAAATAGAAAAATATTTAAGTAACAAAAAATACAAAACATATTTAATTGAAATAATTAAATATATCAAAGTAAAATTATGAACAAGTAATATTTTGAACAAATTATTTCAACACTCCCACAATTTGTTAAAAAATATAGCATCTATTTTTCTTTAATATAAATTAATTGTCTTAATAATTCAAATCTTGACTTAGGGTGGTCTTTTCTAAAACTGCCCGCTAATTGATCATCGGAGGAAACATAATTTAAACAGAATACAATTTCTTCATATTTCTCTCTTATAAAGTGACAACGCACGTCTATGTGCTTTGCGCGCTTATGAAATTCTGGATTCTTTATTAATCGTATTGCACTTTGATTATTAATATCAAATTCAGTTCTTTATGTAAAATTCAATGAAAATGTAATTTAAAATAAGGAAATTTAATTTAATTTTTACTGTCAAAAATTCAACCGCAAATTCCGTAATAACAAATGAATATTCAGTTATTATATATAAATTAACTGTCAAAAAATTAACTACATATTCCGTAAAAACAAATGAATATTCAGTTATTTTATATAATTTAACTACCAAAAATTAATTTTTAGAAATATATAAAAAACGATTTGCTTGTTTTGTGTTACAAATTCCAATTTTCTATCTGTTAAAATATTTTAGTTAAATGCATCAAATTTTTAACGTAAAATAATTGCGAAGCCATATTGGTCATGCTGCGGATGTCTTATAATTGAGAGTTATTCTGTAAACAACGGCAGCGTTGCCGTTGTGACACTAAAGTATCACTTTTTACCCTATTTTAAGCCCATGACACTTTTTGTGACCCTTTTTTTAATTTATCCCTTTGTATCATTTTAACAATATTTGACACTTTTTGAACCTTTTTGAAATTAAGTACAACTTTCCACATTCCTTACGAAAGTCGTCACCAGTTTTGTGAAAATACATATACGAATTGGTAGCATGTCATAACGCCCAGCGTCATAGTGTCCACGGACACTATTTACAAACAAACTTAAAATATAGCAACTTGTGAGTCCATGCTTTCCTCTCTCAATTTGCTCGAATCGGAGCTGGAAGAATGGACTCCAAGTGAAGAACAAATTACAAAAGAAAGAATAAGTATTTCTAAAAAATTATAAACATTCAGGGGCGTTCTGAAAATCGAAAACGTAAAACGCAAGCATTTTAAACGTCGTTTATTAAAAAGATTTCTGTAGTACAATAATTTTATGACAAATACTATACAATTATTTCTCAAATAAACAGAATTTTATAACAAAAATTATAAAAATTTAATTTAAAGAGCATTAAAAACAACTTCCAAATTCTTGCGTATTATCAAAGGAATGTACCAGTGAATTGTTTCTTAGTTTTAAGATTGATTTAAATTTAAAAATGTATAATTACTTTTATTTAAGTCTAATGTGTTTATTTAATACATACTAATAAATTTGACCCTATTTTACTTTAAAATAACCCTTTTTTGACCCTTTATTTTCTTAGATCTTTTGGAACAAATGTTAAAAAAACATGGAACTTTTTAAACAGTGAACTCGGTCGATGTAAAAATCCACAAAATGAGTTAATAAATGATGATGGCAACAGTATTTTAACAGATGAGGATAAGGCTAACGCTCTCAATGTATATTTTTCTGAATGTAGCCATAAGTTAGTTAATGATATAAAAAGTTATCCCAATGATAATGTTAATATGTTTAGAACCTTAGTACCTGAAAACAGTTATTGGAATTTAACTCCAGTTTGTCAAGCTGATATTGAAAGTATAATTGAATCACTTAATCCGTATAGGGGTGTTGGTTATGACAAAATAAATGCAAAGATGTTGGTTGTAAGAAAAACTTTAGTTTCTGATGTACTTGTTGAGATTTTTAATAACATGATTGCAACTCAAAAGTATCCAGATATTTTAAAGATTCATAAAATTGTACCTATACCTAAAAAAACAATTTCAAAGTATCTGGCGGACTTTCGACCTATTTCAGTGTTATCAATCATAGATAAAATTTTTGAAAAGATTATATTTAATCAATTGACAAATTATCTTCATTCAAGAAGTATTTTATATGAATGTCAGTATGGATTCACAAAGGGTTCAGGAACAGAGGAAGCAATAGTAAATGTCATTGAATATATTTGTGATGGTATTGATGCTGGTTTTAAAGGTGTGGCTGGCGTATTTTTTGACTTTTCAAAAGCATTTGATTTAGTTCAACATAATATATTACTTAAAAAATTGAAAAACATTGGAGTAGCGGATGAAACGGTATTTCTGTTTAGAGATTATCTGAATAACAGATTTCAGTACGTACAAATAAATGATTCAAATAGTAATTTATTACCTGTTTATTATGGTGTTCCTCAGGGGAGTGTTCTAGGACCGTTACTTTTCAAGATTTATATAAATGATTTGAAAAACATAAATTTTTATGGTAAATTAATAATGTTTGCTGATGATATTTGTTTGTTTTACAAATATAAGCACGAAAAGGTATTAAGAACACAGATAGAATATGATGCTGCAATATTAGCGGAGTTTACTCGTTTAAATAAGTTAGTGCTTAACTCAGCGAAAACAAAATTTATAAGATTTCGGCCTCATGCCAATAGAAATGAGGAAAAAATGGCTGTTCACTCGGATGGATCTCTTATTTATGAATCAAATGTTGTACAATATCTAGGAATTCAATTGAGCTACAACTTGCGTTGGGAAGCCCACATAGCAAAGGTCAAAGCGAAAATATCAGCAGCAACAGGAGTATTGTATAAATTTAAAAACAAACTCAACACTGAAGTCAAATTAATGATTTATCATTCTCTTGTACACTCGAATTTAACATATTTGCCACAAATATATGGATGTGGTACGCCTACCTCTCTTAAAAGTTTGCAATCAGCACAAAACAAAGCTCTTAAAACAGTCTTTAACCTACCTTTGCGTTATTCTACAATGAACTTATATAAATACAAGGCTATTAATATCTTGCCAATCCGAGGTCTATACAAACAACAAATGCTATTGTACATATTTAAAGCTTTACGAGGGTTAAATCAAAAATCAGTTAAATTCAACGTAAATATCACAAGAACAGGTAGAAATACAAGGCAAGCAAATAACTTGCAGATTGCAAGATGTCGCATTGATTTAACTAAGCAACGTATTACGTTTGCTGGGCCAATTGAATACAATAACTTACCGATAAGATTAAAAAATATATTGGTGTTATCATCCTTTAAAAGAGAACTTAAATTTTACTTGTTGGGTAACCTAGAAACACTTCTATTATAATTCAAAAAAATTTATAATTATAAATATGTATAGTTTATTGCGATATGTATTTAAATAAAAATATAGATATTGTAAATAATAATTAAGGTATTTAACAAAATGATATAGCCTCTACAAAGCCTATATGGCGCTGAGGCTTTAAATATGAAATGGATATAATATTTAATTGTCAATAAAAAATAAAAAAAAAAAAAAAAAAAAAAAAAAATACCCTTTTTATGACACTTTTTCGAAACTGTCAACGGCAACCCTGAACAACGGGGTCAATACAACAAAAGTAAAACAAACGTGTGTAACGGGGTAAGTAAATAATAATGTGCTCTTTCATTATAAAAACAAGCATACAGAGTTGTCTGTCTGTTGTTTTTTAGAAATTCGGCTCTTTTGTGGAATATACGAAAATTACTGAATTAAAATACAATAACTGAATATTCCTTTGTTTTTACGGAATATGTTGCTAATTTTTTTGAAAGTTAATTTATATAAAATAACTGAAAATTCATTTCTTTTTACGGCACATGTGGTTGAATTTTTGACAGTAAAAATTAAATGAACGATTCATTAAATATAAATGAAAAAGAGGTAGACCGGCTTTTAACTGAATTTTCATTTATTTTATACTACAATTTCAGTTAATTTTACGTACAGAATATTGTGAGTGCAGTAATAGAAGTTAAGTCCTTTATCAAACGTTGCAGCCAAACTAATTCTTTTATGGCAGCACTTGCAGCTATATACTCTGATTCTGTAGTCACTATATCCAAGTAACTTCAAACTTGTATTTGTATTAAAATTAAGTCCATAATTAGAAGTTGCCTTTAAATACCTTAAAATACGCTGTTCAGCATTCACTTGTGCCTCATTAGGACTTTCCATAAAACGACTTACAGCTCCCACTGCAAAACTTAAATCAGGTCTTGTTGCAATTGCTAAATAAAGTAAACTTCCAACAGCTTCACGGTATGGAAAAATAGAATTGTTCTCAAATTTTTCAAATACTTTGTTAGCATCTATGGGTGTTGTAACTCCATTGCAATCATCAATATTAAATCTTTTAAGAATATTTTTAGTATAATTTGATTGGCAAAAGTATAAAGAGCCATTAGTTTAACGACCTACATATCTCGAAGCCAAGGAAACATTCAGCCTCAAAAAATTTTACATCAAAATTAGTTTGTAAGTAGGCAATTCAGTTTTTTATTTATTCTTTAGACATCGCTGCAATTAATCCATCGTCAACACACAAGGCCAAAATAAGAGTTTTATCTAAATTCACAAATACACATGGATCAGATTCCAATTGTTTAAGTTTGTATTTTTTAATAAATGTGGTGAATTTCAGATTCCAGCTTAAGTCCATACAAACTTTTTGCAGACTTTACCAGTACCATCATTAAAACCCTCAGGCTGATACATATACACATCTTTATCTTAGTCTACATAAAGAAATGCAGTCTTAATATCAAATTGCTGTATTGCCATTTTCTTTATTGATACTAGAGATAAAACTATACGAATCGAAGTAAAGTAAATTTTACAACAAGACTAAAAGTTTCCTCGTAATCGTTTCCGAATTCTTGGGTAAAACCACGGGCTTTATTTTAAATATCCATTTATTATCTACTATCTTTTTACCTGGTGGAGATTGTACTAACGTCCATACTTGATTTTCTTCTAAAGATTTTACCTCATCATTCATGGCAGTTAACCATTTGCCCTTATTTGGAGAGCTCATGGCTTGTTTAAAACTCTTAGGTTCCTCCATAATCAAATACACAAGACCATTAGCATCCAATTTATTACACGTTTCGATTTGTCTCTTAGCTGATTTTCTAATGTATTATGCTCGTTTAAGTCAGAAATCTCTCTAGGGTTTTTCTTAAGACGTTGAGTGTTTTGATTTTGTTCTATTTCAATTAAATTTGGCTGTAAATCATTGGCATCGTTGTTATTAGAGCTTTCAACCAATTCTGATGCTAAAACTGGTTCACTTGGGTCAGCATTGCCAAATATATTTTCGCAAGCATCTTCAAAATCTTCGTTATCGGAATTGTGGGTATCAATTTCATTGACATGTATTTTTATATCGGTATTTTCATTCTATAGTTATAATGCAACATTTTCTTTTAAACATTCTTTCTTGGCATTGTTAACAGTTAAATCTGAATTTAATAACTTTACATCTAAAGAATATTCAATTATACCGCATTTAGACTATGCAATTAACGCCGAGTTTTTTTCTAATTTCTTTTAAAACAATTGCTACGAAACTCTTTTCACATTGATATTTTAACTTTTTCAAGCATTTTCAACTTTTTCAATCCCGTTTTCTTCCCTACACCTCTTGGTAACAAACAAAAAGTTACATGCGGCCCAAAATTTTAGGTGAATGTCTTTTGCATAAATCATTGTACGAGCAGCTTCCATAATAGTTCTTATTTTCTTTTCTGCAGAACCGTTTTGCTGTGGAGAATAAGGGACAGTTCTTTGATGACGAACACCTTCGTTTTCAAATAGCTTTTTTATTTTATTATTTACAAATTCAGTTTCATTGTCATAAAGAAAAATTTGCATATTATGGCCACATGAATTTTTTGCTAATCTCAAAAAAAATTTTAATTTATCATATAGAACCACCAATAGATTCAACTTTAATTGATCCACAAACGTCAGCATGAACAACCTGACCACACTTACTTGATACAATGTCACGAACTTTATAACTACTTCTATGATGCTTTCCATACATGCAAGCTTCACACACAAAATTATCATTTACGTACAATTTTTAATTTATAACATTTTTCGAATTTGTTCATTATTTTGAGGGGTTAATCTTTCGTGCCATAGTTGTAGTATTGAATTTTCGTTTGATGCTAAATAAGCCTGAGTCATTAATACTTTTAACCAGATAAGAGTTAAATTTCCATGACGTTGTCCAGCAACAACAATCTTTTGATCAGATTTTCGCTTAAATTTTATTTCATTGATCTTACCTTCAACATTTAAACCCTGATCCAAAGCATGATTTTGTGAAAATAAATTTGTATTAATTTGAGGAACGAAAACAACATCTTTAAGAATTCCATTTCTCCAGTTGACACCATCAAATATTCTTACGTAAATTGTTCCAATTCAATGTGCTTGAATAGTGCCTCTTGCAATTTTTTCATTTCCTACTTCTGAATGATAAGAATGAAACCACCTACGATTAGATGTCATGTGATGACTTGCACCAGAGTCTTATAACCAATAAATCTTTGTAACTTTGAAATCATTGGCATCGGAATTTAAAGCGTTCAGGACAATTATTCTTCCAATGACCTTCATCACTACATATATAACATCGGTTATTAGGTCTGAAATTGTTTAAATTGCCCTTATTGTGGTAAGTTTCATTTTTCTCTGCATTTTTAACACCTTTATTACTACAATTTTTTAAACCCTTTGATGCAATCAGTTCTTCAACTCGCTCAATTTGTCTACGAGAGATTAAACGTTCTTCTTCAATAACTAATCTTGATCTAAGGGTGTTCAATGCGCGTTCTGTCTTAAGCTGAAGGTCCACACCATGCGTTCATGCGTAGATGCGTATGATACTTTCTATGCATTTTATGCGTTTCTAAATTCAAGTTACATGCCATGCGTTTTATGCGCCAAATTTTTTTTTTTTTTATCATCTGTTGTGCTAATATGTTTATCAATTAAAAGCAATTTTGCCAAAAATGGAAAGTGTAATTGATATTTTAATAGAATTTATTTAAAAGAATTCATAGAAAAGTAAGCTTTTATTATAAAAATATTCAAGATTTTTCACGGTATTAATAAGTTTCCAGTTCATGGCATTTGTTAAAAAAAAAATATAATAAACACAACAAAGATGACACTCAGAACATAAAAGTAATCGATAACTAGAATGGCAAAATTTGTTCGTGATAAAATTGTGCTTAAAATTAATTTTAATGTGTTTTATTATTTAAAGTTTATACAATCTTAATAACGAAAGCTTTTTCTCTTATTAAAAACCTTTTTTAATGCAAAAAAATAGTAAAAAGTAATCCACCACACAAACATATTTATCGATAACATTGAAAATAAAATATGATTTGTAATCCATGGCCATCAATAACAGCTGACTTTTATTCACCACACATGCGACGGATACAAAAGTAGAAAGTAAACCTACTTTGATGCGTTCATACGTCTATGCATTCTATGCATTTTGGTGTGTAACTTGTCATATGCAATTACACTGATTCAACTTTTTTGTCAAATGCATAAAAAGGACAGACGCATAAACGCATGGTGTGGACCTTCAGCTTTACTTGCTGACTCCCAAGCACTACTAAAAGCTGCATATTCAGAAGGAAGGATAATATTATCTTTGTTATTACCATATCATCTGATATTGTTTCTTTCAAATCTCTTAAGCGCTGAACCAATTCTTCAAGTCTTGCAATGTAGGTTATCATATTTTCACCAGCGTCTTTCGTAAATTTAATAATTATTTTTTTATTTAAATTATAATTTAGATTGACCTACTTAATCTGGGCCCATAACCTTTTAACAAATAACGACTTATGTGCTGATTTAAATTCAAGAATAAAGAAAATTTTATTTTTTATAACAAATTCAAGGCGAATTTATCCCAGGTAGTCTCGGTACTACAACAAGTACAACTCGTACAAAAACCACAAGCAATTTGTTTTTGTAAAATCATTGTACAATGCCAAAAACAGAAATAAAACAAAACAGAAACAAAGATAATAAAAGAGAATAAACCAAATTTTGACATCCAACAGTGATTTTAGCTAATATCAGAAGGGCTTTTAAGACCACCTGTAATAAATTCGCCTTGTTACAAATATTAGAAAAATATTTAAGTAACAAAAAATACAAAACATATTCAATTGAAATAATTAAATTTATCAAATAAAAATTATGAACAAGTAATATTTTGAACAAATTATTTCAACACAAGGCGAATTCATACAAAGTGGTCTTATTTTGAAAACGTTCAACGTTGTGTCAAAAATTCAAACAAATATTTCATTTTGTTTTAATTTAAGCGAAAATTAGAAAATTTAGAAAATTTTTCCCAGAACCACCAGAATGGTATACCATTTTGACACAAGGTTAGTTATCAGCTGTTGCTTACGTAGCAAGATAAGGTCACTTGGTGTAAATTCGCCTTGTAGAATTTTATAAATTTATAAAGAATTTTATAAATTTAACTACATAGCAATAAAATATTAATATCAAAAATTTTTAAATCTTCTTATTTTAGTATTCAATAAAATTCAATAATTAATAAAATTTTAAAGAAATTACGTGCTAATATATTTGTGACAGTGAGAATAAATTTTAGATATCAGGCCTTATTTGGAAATTATAGAAGTTATAGAAAAATATAGTGTAAAAAGAAAACATTGTAAGAAACTTCTTTGTGAGAAAAAAAACTTATTTTCGGACAATAAGCTAAGCACATGAACTTAAGCGCGCCCGACGATTCTTCTCACAAATTAAAGAGATTAGAACACGAAATTGAGTAGGAGAAGTTCAACATTTAAAGAACACACTCAGAGAAAAAATATGGTTAGGCATTGTTACGACAACTACGCTATAATATTGTTGTCGTATACCAAAATTTGCATTAATTTATTAAATATAAGTAATATTATAGTTACTGTAAACATATCAATGCTTATTAAAATTATAAATCTCTAAGGGTTCACTGAAAAATATTCATTTTTCTAACAGCTAAATAATGATAACTTTGAAAATATATTATATTACTTACAACCATTTCATGATATTTAATAGCCATAACATGATAACTTTCTATACGTGTAGTTACAGTATGCTTAAGGTGCAAACAAATTGTCTTTACTCTAATAATATGTTGTTGGCACCACTTCTAAAATAATTTTGCATCTGTTCTGTCGTAATAAGTAAAAGAAATTAAAAATAAGTTAACAAATTGTTCATTAAAAACATTTGTTAAATAAAACAGCATTGCTGAACAAATTTTTTTTTGTTTTTTTGTGAAAATGCATAAATGTTGTTGCAAAAAATATTGGCCATTGCATGTAAATTAATATTATTTTTAATAGAAAAAATATCAAAATTCTATAAAATAATTTATAAATAATTGCGACCTACGATAGACAATAACAAAGATATTATGATAACCTACGATTATAAGATGATTACAGTAATCATATTTTGAATTATAATATGATTCTTTTAAATATGTTATAATTGCTTTTAGCCATAACATAATCACTTTGTATCATAATATGATTACTTCTAAATTTATTATGTTTAACATGATAAGAGAATGATTACATTTACTTATGAAAGGAAATATTTGGTCATAAATTATCACTCATAAAATGATAGCATATAATTCAAACAATAATCGTAAAATGGAGACTTCAATCATGAATGTAATCATAATTTATTGCTCTTAGGTAATGTTTACCACAGCAATGTTTTTTCTTTGCTTTCATGTACTAGGTACATGGGCGCGATACTTTAACTGTTGAAGGCTGTTTTACACTATCCCACAAAGTCTTTAGTAATTTACGAAAATGCAACTCTGTCATGATAAGTTGTTATTGTTTTTTGATAATGTTCAAAGAATAATTAGATCAGGGAAGCATTTTTGAAAAATACGTTAGACTTTGTGGGATAGTGTGTAACAGCCTTTATTAGCAGCACAACAGAACAATAAAATGAAGATGATATCAGAACTAGAACTGAGATAAACGAAAATTGCAACACAATTAAACCAACGTATGCACAGAAAAAGAGGCCCTATGCTCCTTATAGGAACTAAAGGAACCAATATATATATATATATGCACAGAAAAAATAGAAAATCAACTTTAATTAAACAATTCGTTCAGACAATTAAATATTTAACTAATTTTGCCCCTGCAAAGGAATTGATCATATCAATTAACGGATTTGTATTTTCGAGTCATGGGAAACAAATTTAATCAATTAAAAAATTAATTGCATAAGCTAAAAAATACACCACATATACACAAACATTTAATTTTATGGGTTTTGATTAAAAAAATTAATTGCAGCAAACAAAAAATTAATTAAATAATTAATGTACACTAATTAATTATTTAATTGAATAATTTTTTGCAAACATTTTTTCTGTGTGATAAAGTTATGGAAGAAACTAAAAATCTGGAAAATGATAAAGCATTTCTTTTATTATTGACAATATTTGTGCAGAACTTATAAAATAATCAGGACCTATTATGTAAAATCTTATCGGCCAGGAAGGAAATAGCCTAACACCGTCTTTTCATTGACTTTTAACAAGCTTTTGACTAATTTAGCAGAGCTGAAATCGTTAAAGTACTCGGGCTTCGGAAAAAATCCAAAATTATAGATTTCAAGAGAACTGTACGATCTCTTGCGATCGCGGCTAACCTGAGATCCTATCTGGTGCGACGGGAGTCAGTAGGCCTGGCGGCACGGTACAAGATTACTATTGGCTGAGGCCTCAGAAAGTATGATTCTTGCGGGAAATGCTTTCTGTCTTTGGAAAGATTGTCTTTGCAGTAGTTTCGCTTTCGTGGTGGTATGGTCGCGGGAAGGTAGAAGGTCTGATTTTTAACAACTTATGGGAGAGATCGGTCTCGGATTGCGTCTGCTGGTTACTCTCACAATCGGGTGCTGTTTAAAACATTTCACTAGTTTTATTTTAATGGGGTAAGCGATGTGCACAGAGTTAAGCTATTTTGGATAAAATTTAAACTCAGGTTCTCAAGTTAAGTAAAATCGTATAAGAAATTTCACCTTATTTTGTTGTAGAGATACAGAACGATGTCTTTTATAATGATCTTGAATTTTGCATGTTAAGTAAAAAAGTTTTATGGAAGATTTTTTTGTTAATTGCACCAAGATTTCTAAAACGTTAGATAATGTTAATTTTAATTTCCAAGGAGCGATGTCCATTCAGACAGATTCAATTCTGTGGACAACAAAACTGTTATTTTTATGGCCCTCAGTAAAAAAAGGATTGTAGTTGTCTTAAAATTTAGAATAACATCAAAAACAGTTATATTTATTGCATGCGGTATATAGTAAGCTTGTGTGTATGTTGATGATTTCAAGTAGCCACCACCTAAGTTTTGCGTGCAACTACACCTAGAACGCCCAAAGGTTAAGTATTTGCAAAAACAACAGGAAAAAAAGTTTTAAAAACGATTTTTTCTTTCCGGCAAATGCAATAAAAAAAAGAATATAATAGAAAACCTAACAGTAAATAGTTTTTGTAACGTATTTCTTTTCTTAAAAAAAATAAAATGAAAACTTTGAAAGAAACTTAAGGAATTCACACTATTTAACTAGTTTCCACTGTTCTGGCCACTACGATTGTGTTTTGGTTAAAAGAATAGAAAATGAAAAATGTGCAAAGTGTAAAAGTGTAGGAGTGTATGGTGTATAATTGCTGAAAACGGAAATTGCATTATGCGAAGGAGTACACCTAGTCTTTGTCTGTGCCTTTTTCTAATAATGAAAAAAGTAAAGGAGTAACATAAAAAGTACAAAAGCAGAAAAAGTTGTAATAAGGAATTAAGTAGAAATTTTTCATTATTAGAAAATATGTTGCAATATATTTTCTGTTTTTTTTTCACATTTTTCATAGTGCAAGTAATTAAGATTTTTTCTTGAAATACAATTTTTAACATTTTTTTTTTCAACAAGTTCTTTAGAGTACATTTTAATTAGAATTCCATAACTTATGATGAAAATTTTTTAGAAATAAAATATTTCATTGTACATGTTTTTAATTATCTACGTAAATGATTTTGTGGGGTTTTCGGGAATTTATAAGGTTTGGTATATGCATAAATATAACGTATTAAGATTAAAGCTTAATTAACTTTAAGAGTGAACAGTTTTGAAAATTTGAGATTAGCAACTAAACAGACGAAAATTTTTAGAGGCATATGTATACATTTATCCGTGTATAAATTTATCTTTACGTATAAGTAATATTAACATACTTAAGGAAGGGTCGTATGTAATTAAACAACTATGATTTGCATACCCTTAGCCACAGCCCAATATGAACTTTTTCCTTTTGTTTTGGCCAAAACTAATTTTTTGCCAAACGCCTTGGCCAAATTTACTGATTTTTTAGGTTCGCTATTTGGAAGTCTTTCTGCCTCTTAAAGCCCATAAATTTTAAGTCACGAACTGTGTCAGAGAAACAAGTTTGTCACGCGCGCTCATGCACTCTCTCGGAAAAAGTGTTTGTGTTTTATACACATTCTCGCAAATACATTTTTGCAAATACAATCGTCGCTCATGCTCACGAGTGAATATTTTTAAACGTTTCTTTTTAGACTGTAACATTTTTTATTCGCAAATAAAAGAAACTTAGATGTTAAACAAGATTTTATTACAACATATTTTTATATTATATTATTATATTAATCACGATGGTCATTTTGCAAATTATGATTGAGCGCGAGCATTCAATCAAATGTGTTATTTTTCTAAAAATTTATTTTGGCAACACAAAAAACTTTTGGCAGCACTGTAAAAAAACAGCATTTGTTTTCAATTATACGCAAGCATATTAAAATAATTTTTTTCTGTTCAAGTAATTTAAATTAAATCATCTATTTTATATAAAAATCCACGAAAATGTTAAATTTATAAGTTTTCTTAAAACCAATATGGCTTAAAACCAAGTGCAAACGAAGTAACAAAGAGGAAATTGCAAATACGTACATTTTGCTGTTGTACTGTGCAAAATATGCAAATGTGTGTATTTTTGCACGCATTTGCACCGTTTGCACACTTTGCACTACCCATCGTGTTTTCCCTTTTGTTATCAATTAAATTAAAAAAGAAATGTATTAAAAAACTTTATTCCCCATTTCTTCATCTTGGCTCTCAGAATAGTGTTGTGGCTTTGTGTTGATAATTTTCAACGACTCTTACGCTATCTTTTACTAAGATTTGAACAAAATACTCGAGACTGTTCTTTTAAATGTTGTTTAAAATATTAGGAAAACTTGCTTTTAGCAATATATGTTACCAAATGGTCATAAACAGGGCCCGCTTGTCAGCTTCCTAACGTTTTACACGCCATAAATTAAAAAACTCTAAAGTTGCAACGCCGAAGTCACCTGGAAAAATGGGGTTTTAAAATAGTATTCAGATATCTGCAGCTGAAACATATTAATTTTGAAAGATAATGAATTGTCCTAGTGATCTTTTATGATGATATGTCAATGTTATGTGCTATACTTTTTTTACGTCTAAACAAAATTCCAACTCCCAATTCCATTTTTTAACTTTCAAACACTACAAATTTTCATTATGAATCATAAGAATTCATAAGAAACTATCACAAAATTCACTGTACTCAGTCGTTTTTTGATAACTTATTTAGAAATCGAAAGCAAATCAACATTGTCGAAACTTTTAAATAGAGATATTTCCGAAAATTAAAATTTTGAGTTATGGCCAGAAAAAGGGCTAACATTTTCTATAGTCTATAGTGCACAGGTAGTTTTTCATTCCGTTTCCGTTTGTAATTTCTACAATATTGATCTAAGACCCTATAAAGTTTATAAATTCTGGGTCCTTATGAGTAGCGATGTTCGTCTGTCCGTGGGGATTTGCCGTTAAAAAAGAAAAATGTGTATTAAACGACCAGCCGTACTCAAAATATTAATTTTATTTTAATGCTTTTTTGGCAATTTGCGTTAGTAGTCATTTATAAAGGGTGATTCTTTGGAGTGACACAAGTTCAAATCATAATAAAACAAGGAAATATATTTAAAATATCAATGAAGCGGACTTTATTAGAAACAATTTTTTATAAAATTAATGTTTAAATATGATTTCTGCCATGTTGCCGCCACGGCTGGCTCGTAGAAACCGGAAACACCAATTTTCAACAACTTTTCGCAGCATTTGTGGCCGTATTTCGCCGATAACTCATCGAATGTTGATTTCCAGGTGTTCAATTGTTTGTGGTTTATCGACGTAGATAAGTGACTTAACATAACCCCAAAGAAAATAATCCAATGGGGTTAATTCACGTGAAATTATTTTTCATCAAAAGTTTCTTTGAGTAAATCAATTATAGCGCCCGCTGTGTGGCATGTGGCTCCGCACTGTTTGAACCATATATCAGCAAGATTAGTGCTACGTAATTGAGGAACAAACAAATTTCGAATCTTGTTCCTATACAGTTCACATTTGACAGTAACATTCTGACCATCAACGTTTTGACGACATATGGGCCAATGACTCCGCCTGCCCATATAGCGCACCAAAAAGTAATTTCCTGTTTATGTAATGGTGTTTTGGCAAAAACTTGTGGATTCTTCTCAAATGCGACAATTCTGCTTATCTACGTACTCGTTCAACCAGAAATGGGCTACATCGAAAAATAAAATTTTTAGTGGAAATTCAAAATCAATATCAATAACGATGGTCGTTTGGCTTTAATTCCTGCACGAGTTGAATCATGAAAGCTTTTAAGCCAAGAAAGGACACAACCCCAGTTGCTGAGAACGGCGACGAATTGATTGATTAGGATCATCTTCAATGCTTTCCTGTACATCGGCTGTAGCTTCTTCAGTGCGCACTGTTCGGCGGGGATGCACATTTTCAGTAACAGTCAATGTGGTCCGAAAACGTAATCCTAAGCCGATACAGCTGATTCTGTTAAAAACGCTATTTTTTCCAAAAGACTCATCATAAATGAACAATTTTGTTGTAAAACTGTTTTTGTTCTCCTCCCATATAAAGCCCACTCCGGAAAAGGACTTTAACTTGCTTAAAAGCATAAATTTAATAAAAAAAAAAAATGCTCAAAAAAACAACAAATGTACATCTTTCGTATAAAACACGTTAATTTTGTGTTATTTTATTAAACTTGCTTTATTTCTGGCTGAGTTTGTATTTAAAATAACATTCGTTTCATGTTTGTTTTAACGCTAATTGCAAGCCAATCCACAAGTAAGCATATTTATACAATCAACAACCTTAAATTAGACTCAAAAATACAGTTAAAACTCGCTTATTCTTCACGTAATTACGTTATATGACATGGTGCCTTTTTTTTTTTTGGGAATTTGCCTTAAAACGTAAATATCACTCTACAAGCTATTTTTTTTATTCTGAAAGGAAAGGGAGGCAAACAAAAATGAACACAAACTTCAAAGTAAAACTCTAAATGTCAACAAAGCTTTGCGAAAAGTAAAGGAAACAAAAAAAATAACGAGAGGAATGTTGAAAAATCCCTCACATCCATATAAATGCACAAAATATTTACACGTCCGTACGTGGCATATGTACATTTGAGTATAAATTGAGAAAAGGCGTTTTTGCAAATACTGATGGCACTGTACTCGAACACTACAAAATGTAATCACTTTTATAAAAAAAAGAAATAAAAAAAAGAAAAAAAAAAAACACAAATGCCAATGGAGATGCGAATTCAGTTTAATGTCTGCCTAAATGTCTGATTGCGTTTTTTATTTTGATGCGTCTGTGTGTGTACTCGAGAGTGGCATGGTGTAATCTGAATGTGTGTATGTGTATTTATGGGGACCAGAACACAAAATTGCATTTTTTTGAACCAAGTATATAAATGCTTATCTATCTGTGAGTGAGTGTGTATGTCTTCTTTCAGGTTCATGCATTGAACGGGTGGCAATAATAGCGGCCGTACGTTTTTTTCCATTTTAGCTCAATATAAATAGTGTAGTATGAACAGCCTTGATGTCAGTTGAGGATACTCACTTTTAAAGTTGCCTTTGAGCACAATATGTACATGGCTAACATTTACGCGCTTTTTTGCTGAACTCCTCTATGAGGTCTACAAAGAAAAACCAGGCCCATGTACAAATAAACATGCAAACAAACGCTTTATTGTTGTTAGTTTTTTTAAATAAGTTTTCAAAAAAGAGTTAATTGATTTAAAGAGCTTTAAAGTTGTTTAAATCCAAAAATTCTTTTAGATGACAAAACAATCTGCAGGCTACAATCAATTAAAGTAAATTTTAGAATAGAATTGTAAAAAGTTAAAAAAAACTATTTTGGGATAGTAAAAAATCTTGTTTTTATAATTTTTATTTATGTAAATCCAAGTTTTTAAAATCATCATCGAAAACAATATATTCTTAAAAATTTTAAATTTAGCAGTCCTTTATTGTCTTGATAATATTAAATAACACTGTGCAACTAAAAAATAAAAAAAAAACAGCCTCAATAGTTGCAATGCGAAATGAAACAAGACTGCTGATTGAGCAAATCTGCAAAGGGTTTTGAAAACTTAGCTCGGTTTTTCGAAATTTCGGCCCTTAAAGTTTTTGAATTTTTTGGAAATGGACAATTTAAAAAAAAATATTCCAAATTTTCTGAGCTAAAAAGTTATATAAGAAGTTGTCACTAAAATTGTATGGCGATTATTTTCTTGGAATATATTATCCCTCTAATTTTTAGGGGTAATTTTTATCCTCTTTTTAAACTTCTACATAAAAGTATACAGTAATGGCACCTTAGAGGGTTTTTCTGCATCAAATTTAAAGTCCAAAAGTTCGAGCAATGTATGTAAAATGCTTAATTAAGCAAAATTGAAAAGTAGCATATATTTTTATTTTGCACAAAAGTAGAGCTAATTAAGTCAAAACAATGTAAAATATTTCTGAGTTAAATGGAATACATTCTATTAGCCCTATTTTTTAATTATCTAGGGCCTTGTTTGTCCTGTTAAAAAAACAGAATTCTTAATAATAATAAAATAATAACAATAAATATGCATAAAATATGTTCTACTAATATTTTGCAAAACAAGCTGAATGAATTTTTTTCCCAAAAAATTATTAAAAATTCTTATCTTGGTAAGTCTGGGATTACAATATGAAAGTTTTCTTTCAGAAAGTCTGAGTTTATTGGTGAGAGGGGAAGAGAACATGCTTTTCTTTTCTCCTCTCTCACCCATAAACTCAGACTTTCTGAAAGAAAAACTTTCATAGTGTGAGCCCAGAATAAGTGTAAGTGTCTGTGTTATATCTAGTCTAAGTGCTAGGACTGAGTTTCATCTGTAATATAGTCTGATTACTAGATTGTAGCTAGTCTGGTAAAGTCTATAGAACAGTCCTTAACCAAGTTACTAATGTTTTCATTAGTCTCGTTTGTAGTTTTTAATTTAGTTTAGACCTTGGTGAATAGCGCTTTCTTTTCACACAAAAAATAACACCTTCTGAAAAGATGCAAGATGAAAAAGTGGAATTAACAACTGACAAAAAGTTTGTTATTCATCCTTACAGCTCATTTTTTTATTTCAATTTTTTTTAACCGATTTAGCGATTTGAAATAAGTTATAGAGCTTGTTTCCAATTTTGCAATTTTTTTTTGCGAATTTTTGCCATGTTCGCGATAAAAGCGATGTTTTCCAATTTAATTTTTGCGAATTTCCGTTAATTTAGCGATTTTTACCTAATTTTGCAATTCCTTATAGTTTTAAGGACTTAAAACAAATTTTATTGCTTGTTTGAAATACTAAAAATTTTCGGTACTTTTGTAAACTTTTCCGAACTCACAGAAAACAATCAAGGTTAAAACGTAGAAAACAAGGTTGATTTAAAATTTTTCGGTGTTGATTTTGATTCATGATTTTACAATTACTTGCGAACAACATTTTTATCTTTTAGAATAACTATAATTCATGTTAATTTAACATTGCAGTAAAGTTAGAGCAAAATGTCATTTATATTGAAATAACAATCCGAATCACGTTGAATGAAAGTTATTTCAAGTTGAAACAACGTGAATTTCATGTAGAATCATATTGGTTTGAGTGTGATATAGCAGTGTGAGACAAAGACAACATATGCATTTATTTAAGAATAATTCAAAACACTTACCCCTGTAACACATGTTTCACTAATTTTGTATTCTCCTTTGTTAACAGAAGCATCAGCTGATGGGCCCGATATGGGTTTGACATCATTCAACTTTAAAACTTGATGTACTATTTAACTAAATAATTTTAATCAAAAGAATACGGGAATTGTCTTCTTTTTATAACATATTTTAAGAATGAAAATAAAAAAATTAACATACTTAACTATGTACGTATGCATGTTAATTTAACAATATAAACTTTTGATTTTAATATAAAACAGGGTTTTTAATGGATTCAATATTGAATCCATATTTATTTATATTTAAAATTTTTTTTATTTATTTTAACAGTGAATAATATTAAATACGCGTGATTTAAGTTTATTTTAATATTTTTCATTTAAAATTAATATGAAATAATGATAAATTTAAATAATGGGCATACTTTTGCAGAAATTAACTATGATTCTCAATCAACATTTTTCCATGTTAATTTTACATTGGTATTTTTTTCTGTGTGAATATTTGCAACTTTCGCGTAGCTTTGTTGCTCTTTGACACAATCGTCGCCATTATAAATAAAGTCCCATATACATACAAACCGATGTCACCTATTTTACAGCATATTCTCAACATTTGACTTATACAGTTCAATAAGTGCTATGCCTTATGCCTTAAGTAAGGGTGAATTTTTTAGAATAAAACATGCTACCCTTTTAGAGAGCAACACATTTTGAAGAAATGAACACCAAATTGCACTTTTTTAATGAGGGGCGTAGAACACAAGCGGTTCAAGTGCCTTTTTTTCTAAAATTAAGTTTACATATTGAATTAGAAGCTGAAGCTCATAGAATTTCAGAGCACAAGAAGTGAATGAGGGATTATCATCCCATATTGATGTGGCGACTTTTCATCAAAATATTTATTTCGCTTGGAACACAAGAGGTATATGGGCACTTAAAACTCTTGCTTTCTAAGCAAATATTTATATTAATTTTCTTGCTTGCGGCAAATTCAAGTAAAAAAATTACTCAAACATCGGAGACAACCATAATATGGTTGTGGCTTCTTGATGGGGGACTTATTTAACCATAATATGTTTTAAATTTTATTTAAAAATAGTTTTGTTGGAGGTGACCATATTTAAACATTTTTTTCTCTTTGTGCAGACCCCATCCAAAGTATTTTTAAAAATTTTGTCCTGGGTGTGAATGAGCAAGAAAACTTCACCAAAGTCAACATGAAAGATTGAAATGATGGCCAAGCCGTGCAGTTACTACCACAACTTTCTTCCAAAAACTACGTCAAAAAAAAAAAATTCATAAAATTAAAAAACCTCCAGGATCTTATTTGCAATATACCACCCATTTAATATAAATAAAATGAAAGAACGGAAGAAATTCCGGAAAGAATCGAAAGCACAGGTGAGGGTGAAGATGAGCCCGATGAAGTCATGGAATCTGATTATGCAACTAAACAATGTTACAATAAACCATAAAAGATTTTCTTAATCAAATGTTATTTGAAATATTTAGTCTATGTTGTTTTTATATTCTTTTGAAAACAGTTAAAGCACAAAGTGTATAAGAGCGGCTTTTCTTACTTCAAAGGTAATTTTTAAGTATTTTATATTAAAAAAAATTAAATTTTTTTTAACTTGATAGATTTAAATATATCGCAGGATCTTTATAAATTAAAAAAAAATATTCCAGATATCATCTAAAATTTTTTAACCTCTTTTATTATAAAAAGAGCTTTAAGCCTCTCAAATTTTTTTGTAGAATAGAAAACATCATAAGTGTGTAGTCTAGTCTGAGCTCTCGAATTTAATCAAGAATACAGTCAGTAGTTTATTTATCTAGTCACTACCAGAGAAAGTCAATGGGTACAAAAAAATTAAAGTACTCCTGCACATATCGAAAGTTTTCAATAAGTGTGCGTACACCAGGCGCGGATTCAGGGGGGGGGGGGAATTTCCCCCCCTAAATTCTAAAAGTATGTTTGGTTTCTCTCGATAATACAAGAATTCCCAATAATAATATTTTTTATATGCACAAAATTTTAGGAAATCCCAGCAAAGTTTTTTTTTGTTTTTTTTTATTGAATCTAACTAAATTTTCAATAAGTATCCAAAACTTAATTCTTATAGTTATTTATTAGATATTTCCAATGAAATATCTAGTTTACTGTATTTAAATACTTATTATTCTACATTTAATCCCAGCAGGTGGCATCTATTTATATCCAAAGAATGACCGTTTGACTTGAAAATGCGTGCGGTTGAATTATTAATAAGCCTTAGTATATGCAATATTTATGTATATATGTGTTATATGAATAAAAATTCTATTCGATAATTTTTGACGAAAACACAGATTTTTCGGGGAAAACCCAGATTTCCTTATCTTAAAGATATTTCAACATACAACAAAAAATTATTAGGAAAGCATTTATTGGCTTTGTTGTAAACGCATTTGAAGAGGCTTCAAAGAATATTGATAATATGATATGTCAATTGATGCGAAGGCACTATCATCAAAAGTTCTAAAAGTTTTGACAAAGTTTAGTCTTGACCTAAAAAATTGTGTAGGAAATGGAACAGATGGGTGTCCTCTGATGTCATCAGAAAATGGAGCTGTTATAAAATTCTGGACAAATGCAAAACAAACGCCTTGCTATTCCCATAAATCAAACAACACAATTTTAAAAAGCAACAAAATGCCATTAATACAATAAGTTGTATCATTTGTTAAAGAAACGACAAATTTTTTTAAATATATTCATCCCAAGCGAAACACAGTTTTAGCAAAGTATTTGGGAGCCAAACTCTCTACATTATGCGAGACAAGATGGTTTACATTTTACACCTTGCAACAAGTGTACATCATATAGTAGAAGCTTTGGAAAAAATATCTGAGTGGAAAGGTAGAGATACTTCATCAAAAGCCTTATATTAAGGAACTCGCTTAGTACTTTTGAATTCATTTGAGGAATAGTATCATTTAACAAAAGCACGATATACATAGATCTTCAAAAAGGATCAAGCCTTATTAAAACTTAAATCATGTGCCTTGAAGAGAAAAGAAATAAAGCCGAAGAACTATTCAAAGCGATTTTTGAAAAAGTTAAAGTTATCTGCGTTCAAATCGAGGTTCCAATCACATTCAAAATGTTTAAGATTACTACCGAGTTGTGGGTTACATTCCTCTTATTGAATTTATTTTAGAAGATCTCAAAACACGTTTCCCAATCTCCTAAATGTTCAATAAACATACCTAAACTTCTACCTCAAAGTGTAATCAAGTCAAATACAGATACACAACTTTTAAAATCACAAATAGCTGATGAGCTGATTATGTTTGATAAAAGAGATAGATAAACACCTACTAACATCTAAACTTGAGTCTGAACTGTTGCATTGGCAACAAACATGGAAAATATCTGAAAATCTATCAGATAACGTTGTAGATGCTTTAATAAACTGTGACAAAGATATCTACCGAAATCTAAGAAAAATATTTCAAATTTTCGTTTCAATGCTCGTCAGCAGGGCAAGTTTAAAATGGCTGGCAAAATGCACGAACAAGTATAAAAATGTGCAAAAATAAACATGTTATTAAAGAATCTTTTTTTATTAAGTTTTTTTTGTAAGTTCAATATTATGTTTCTTCAAATTGTAAAAAAAAATACTGGGTGCAAAACGCAAGAATTTGGAAGTTGTTTTTAATACACTGTTAATCTAATTTTTGTTATAAAATCCTGTTTAATAAAGAAATATTTTTAAAATATTTGTCACAAAATTTTTTTATCAGGGAAATGTTATTAAAGAACGACGTTTAAAATTCTTGTGTTTTGAGTCTTCGATTTCTAGAACACCCCTGATAATTTCCTGTTATCACATAAAACAGTTCTATAAATGAAAAACACTCTTTCAACTTCGCAAGATGAGACTGGAGCATATTTGAACACTAAAAGTTCAGATGGAGAAAGATTGTCAATAAATTCATCCGTCTCACATTAATTAAAGCAAAATTGTGAGAAAATCGATTAAAACACTTTTTTAAAATTGAATTGCGAAGCCATATAGATTTTTCAGGAGTATTGAATAATTTACCACATGTATTACGATCTAAAACGTTTTTTAAACTTTTCAACAAAATCTTTTTTACTGACATCTTGTATTATTTTCCTTAGCACTATCAATTAAGCCAAAGTTTTCACTCATAGAAATCCCTTTCGTTTGTAACTTCAAGAGGCTTGAGCAGATGCAATCAAAGTACTTTTTACGTCCGATTTTTGCATTATTAGCATTTCGAATAGATTCTGCCTCATATTCGCAAAGCTTATTTAAAAATTTTTTTCTATGTTGCAAAAAGGTATTCTTTGGCAAGCTGGACCAAAAATTGCTTTTTAAAAAAATAATTGAAGAAATGGCAAAAATGGTATATGCCATAAAAAACTTGCCCTACTCGTCAGTAATGCTACGAGAGAGAGGTCATTTCCTACCCGTCGTCTAAAAAAAACATGGCTCAGATCAACAATGACAGAAGAAAGACTGTACTATATAAATTTGGCTCACGAGGAAATCATAAATTGCTTATTTAAAAAAATTAATTTATATTGAACTACTCTTATATTTCACCTTATTGTTGAGGTTTTTTAATAAATATACACATATTAATTTTAATCAACTTTCGAAAACAAATTTTTTACTTTTTTGTATCAAAAAAAATTTTCCCCCCCCTAAGGCTCGAGCTGGATCCGCGCCTGGCGTACTCGGATCTCATACTTGTGTATATCCCTGCGAATTTGATTTCATTCATGTATGTTAGCATACTTATTGTTTTTCACAAAATTTTATTGAAAAAGGATCGTTGACTTTACAAAAATTTCTGGAATATAAACATCTGCGTTCTAATCTAAATAAAAAAACTATTTTTAAGAAAATCTGAAAAAATGAATGCAAATTAAAATATGTCGTATTTTTTAATCGTTCTATATAAAAAAATAATCGAATACAAAAAAAAAAAAAAAAAAAATAAATCGAATATTCGCGGTAAGGAAATAAGATATCACAGGTAAATACATTCATACATGTTATGACTTTGCGAAGTTTATCTGTTGGCAGTTACATTTTTAAAACGTTAAATTGTTTAAAATGTAAGGGCTGAAGTCGATTAGTATATCAACGAAAATGTTAGCCTTACTGAAGACTTCGACATCATGATATCAACGAAAATATTAGACTTACAAAAGACTTCGACATCATGATATGGGGTTGTCTAAATAAGAATCAGGAATTTTATTAAATCTGTCTTAAGCTGGAAACATAAAAAAAGAAACAGAATAGCTCCCAAAACAGTTGATAGCCTTCTGTTTTGAGTTCCTATTTGCTCAGACTATACATACTAGAAATGGGCAAAAAATATCGATGTAACAAAATATATTTTAAAAAAATAGTCGATATATATCGCCGATATTTAAAATACCGACATATCAATGTATCGATATTGAAATACGGCTATCAAATTCGAAATTTTTTAAGTCAATATTCATTAAAAGCTCAAAATTTTAGCCGTTTTTCATTCCATTTAAATTTTTCGTAATTTACTTGTTTTTGGATTTCATCTGGTTTTTTTGTATTCTTCCCTTTTGTTTTTGTTATACATAATTAAATTTTTTGTTTTTATTAATTTTTTGAAATAAAATGAAACAATAAAAAGTAACAATGTTACATACAATACGTTTGTTCATGAATAAATATGTATGTACAAAGGTATATAACATTTTTTAATTTGGTAAAAGTTTCAGCAAAATCCGTTCGATATATCGATATTTTTGAAATGATAAATATCGATACTCTTAAAAATATCGATTCGATATATATCGATATATTTTTTCAATTTGCCCATCCCTAATACAAACTTATTTATGAACATAACTTATTGCTAGTCATACCTGACAGTACTCGTGCTCGGAGGCGTATAAGTATTGAAAATATAACTTTTTTGCTTTCTCTAGTCTCTACTGAAGTCTATAGTTTGGTATCTTGTGAATCTGTGGTTTAAATTTGTTTAGAGTTTTATATCTAATCTACAGGCAGATAAAAAACATTTTTCATTATAACCAAATCCAAAAAATAAAAAAATAATTTTTAACGAACAATTTTCAAAATGATATGATTAATTAAACCATATTATTGCCACATGCAACCATACAGCCACATTATGGTTACCGTCGAATATGAAATGGTTACTAATAACAAAAATATGCTTAGGACTTATAACACTGTGCAACATAAAACCAGCCTTAACACTTGCAAGACCAGGTCTTCTAAGACAAAAATTTCGTGCAATGTATGTAAAACGGGGTTTCAAAATATTAAAAAATTTCAAGGCCCCGAATTTCGAAAATCCGTTTTACATACATTGCACGAACTTTTTGTCTTAAGAAGACTCCTAGTAAAATTTCCGAAAATATTCGTGGAACATTTTAACCCTCTAAAGTGCCTTTTTAGTATACTTTTGTGGGGAAAAAGGACAAAATGAGAGTTAGAGGGTTAATATATTCTAAGAAAAGAATCGCCATACGATTCTACTGAAGACATCTGCAATTATTTTTTTAGCAAACGCCTTTTAAAAAAATTCAAAAACTTTAGGGCCCATATTTCGGGAGTCCGAGCCGACTTTTCAAAACCCTTTGGCAGATTTGGTCTATTAGAAGTCTTCTTTCATTTCGCGTTGTAAGTGTTGAGGCTGGCGGCGATGACGCGAATTTTGTTGCGCTCTGTAATAGCATGGTTGTTTTTCAGTCATAGCTTGTTGCTCTTTGAAAGGAGGAATACTATTTACTAAGCATGAATTTCATGAATTTGAAACTTTTTTAAAAGAAAAGCTGGGCACGCTACCAGTAAAGCTTGTTTGAGTTCACTGGATAGTGCTAGTCATTCTTTCAATTTCAATACCATGTTGAAGAATGTTTTTCTCTGCGTGTAGAGAAAAACTTAGTTTAGAATGTTGTCTAATCTGGTCTCTTTATCTAATCTAGTCTAGGTAAGTTTTGTTTCCAGTTTCGTCTTTAATTTCTAGTCAAGTATATAGACCATCCTTAAGTCAAGTCTTTAGTCTTGTTACTACTATACGAACTATATGAAAATCTTGTTTGTTTAGCAGTCCAGTCTCAAGTTAAGTTCTTCGGCTAGTTTCTAGTTAAGAATCTGGTCTTGTCGTTTTGGCCGTCTCAACTTTTTACAATGTCTTGTATGGTCTTTAGTCTAGCTTTTTTGTAATTAAGATTTTTAGTACGAAAGCATAAAAAGAATTTTTGTTTCACATTCGAGCTCGTAAAAGTTTGAATCCCGAAACCACTATTATCCCCCTATGTTAACCACAGCAATTCCTTAAGGGGTCATCCTAACACACACACACACTTATACTTGCAGCATGTTGTAAAGTAGTTTATTTTATTATTTTTATTTAAAACAGCAAAATTGTCATTTGCTCCCACAAATAAAACTTTTATTGAAGCACTCTAGAAAAGTTGTTAATATCTAGATACGTTGTTTTTTTATATTTATTTTGAGTTAAATAAAAACTAACAGAAAGTGTAACTGGTATAAAACATTGTTTTTTCATCTTTCGATCTATTTATTTACTATGTATATCCATGTGCCCGTAATATTGTAATGGTGATGTTGCATTGAAAACAAAAACCATATTAGCTGTATGCATACAAATCACGAGTGTATGAATACTTGAGTGGTAAAAAATATGTATGTATTTACATACCACCAAAGTATTGTGGTCAGCTAACTGTGGTTTCAAGTTGTATTTTATTTTATAAAATAAAAAGAATTCAAAATAGCAAAAAAAAAAAATAAATACATATGTACCTTTTTATGTATGTATGTATGTATGTTTATACAGGGTGGAGCAGAATGGGCAATATCGTTTAAACGGCTTGTAACTTTTATATTTATCGATTATTACTACTTTTTTTTAAACTGTATATTATTGGGAAATTTTTTGAATTGGCTTTGAAAAATGATATGATGTAAAGCAGCGGTTTCCAAACTTTCTGATACTGCGACCCAAATAAGAAAAAAAAAATATAAATTGGCGGCCCCCTTATAAGATAAAACAAGTTTGACCATATCAATAGCTGCTGGTAGTACAGCGTTTCACCTATTGAATGGGTTTTTTTACATTTTGCAATTCTATAGGAAACTTGGTATGATGCAAACAGTGCTTTTGATGGAACAGTAACTGTTTTTTAAATGTTTGATTTCTTTTATTAATCTCTTCTAGTCTTCTTTGAAAAAATCTATGGATTTATCAATATATTCAAAATGCATAGTTTCAAGATGTCGTCATAATTTACTTGGTTTCATACTCTCAGACAAACAGACAAAACTTTACAACCCCCTTGAGGTTATTACGCGACCCCCGTGTGGGTCGCGACCAACAGTTTGGAAATCAATGATGTAAAGGATGTCCATTTTTTGCTTCGCACATACGTGCTATTTTTAATGAGTTTTCCCAAAATTTCGGGTGTAACTATTTTTGTTCGATTGTACGCGATTTCCATGCATTTTTTTTTAATACACAAAAAAAACTTCTAAAATCAATAAATAAATTCTGTTGGAACATTGATTTAAATACAAGATTTTCAAGATTTCGACAAAAGATCCTTCTATTTTAAACCGATGCAGCACCCTACATGGTAAAGGCTTCCAATGGGGTTTAATTATTATATCCAACACTGTTACAAGTTACTTGCTTGGCATATGGGTTATACCGCATTGCAGAAGAATTAAGAAACCAATTCGATAATATTGCACTTTTTAATGAAATGTATCCCTTGGGTCCCCTTCCACCGCATCCAGTAGTAACAATATGGTGGCCTGGCTAGATGCTTCAAAATTCTATTCAAAGAACTTTAAGTAATTTAAGCATTTTAGAAGAGCTTGTTGATACCAATGACTATGCAATTAAAAAACTAAAAGAAATGTTTAATTTAAATAACATCAGAAGTCAGCATTTGCATTTTCCAATTACGGATATATTGTTGACCAATAATTAATTAGGAAGGATTTAGTTCACTTAATAGTTAAATCAAATTATTGATATTGCAGAATTAACAATGTGAATAGAAGAAAAGCCTGAAAAAGGCAAAATAAAATTCTAAACGTTTTGCAAAAAAAAAATTAAATTAATAAAATAAATATCAAATCTTTGCGATCTGATCTGGAATCAAAGTGGGATCTGAAAATTAATTTTTTTCCAAATGCATTGGCATTCTTCAAGTAGAAGACAACATTTTACTTTAAATAAAACAGTACTTATTTATTTAAACAAACAAAAATTTAAATTGGTAATTTAAGTTTTTTTTAAGATATTTGAATAACAATAGACCGAATATTATATAATTTTATTTTTAGTAAAATTAAAAAACGATTTTTTATGGAAATTTTTCAAGTTTTAGTGCATATTTTTTTGAGCATATTTTAGAATTTTTAGTGCATATTTTCAATTTTTTAGGGCACGAAAATCTCATCCCTATTCATAATTAATTCCCAAAGTCTTTTTTTCAAAATGCTGAAAAAACAAAGAAAAAATAATAATTCAGAAGCCTATAAAGAATTCAAACCGTAAAGCTCATTCTGCCCCACCCTGTATAAAGTTTTTTGAGACTTTGAAAACAACATTGCAGTTTTGTTTAAGAGCAGACAGAAAATGTTTTATTTTATTTATTTGAGAATAAAAGCATTTGAATAAATACAAATATTTCACAGAAAGCCACAATTGTCCAAACTAATTGGTGTAAAATTTCTTTACACTTTAATAAGGTAAACAATAAATTTTTAAAGCAAATTTTTGTTTTAAGTTATGAAAACAATTTTATTATATTTTTTATTTATATTTTTTTTAGTTGGCAAATAAAAGGGCTAAAATAGTTGTCACTTTATCTTATTGAAATTACTTCTGCTTTAAAAAAGTGAGTTATTGGCATTTACTAGCCTACTAACTGGCCATTGTGGTTTCAAAACCATTAGTTTATGTTAAGTAATCTCATTAGGTACCAAACAATGAAGATTTTGCGAGATTAATTTGCGACATCTGAATATCAGCTTTGCAACTGTTCCGCCTTAGGGACTCATATATAGGAGCATCTTGGGGAAATTATTATCCAACAAAAACTTTTCTTACCTTGAAACTACGATTTAATTTTCATTAATTATTTTTAGTGAACGAAGGAATTTACAATATGAAATTAATTAAAATTTTGAAATTAATTTAAACTTTTATTCCTGACTGAACACGTCCTTCAATCTGTATAAAGAAAGGTCAACGAGAAAAAGGCAAAAAGAAAAAAAAAACATAAAAAACAAATGTACTAAAGTTTTCAAGACAAAGTTTTGACAAAAAGTACGAAAAAACAGAAGTAAGGGAGAAACATGTTAATAAATAAATATTAAAATTATTTAAATTATAATTACCTACAATAAGCAATTATATTAAAAAATTTACTGACAAAAGCAAATTATTGATTGTAATGATCAATATTCCGTATTGCACTGCATTTAATTTGGTTGTAATTGCCACCATTTGTATTAATTGTAAGTATTAAATAAAATAATTATCATAACTAATAAAAGAATTGAAAGAATCATATTTAAGTCAGAATTACGTTTTAATATTCATTTGTATTAAAAATCAGCGTTTTCCCAATCCTTGCTTTTCATATCAATAACACTGTGCGACAAATGGTAGGGGCCAGTAATCGGGAAGGGTTCAAACTACCGGGGAAAGTTATATCGGTAAAAAAGAAGTTATACGTGTCCCGGCGTTTCGCTAGGTAACGTCTAGGAAGCGAGATATATCGATTTGAGAAATGGGCTAAAAAACAGAACAATTTTTATAAAAACCTAAATTTTAGGGCTGCCATTCGTGCTATGGATATGACTTATGTATATACCACAATATCGGAAATTTTTAGTAGAACATATTTTATAAAAAACTCGGAAAAAAACGTTTCAAATACAAACAAGTTATGACCAAAATTAAATTTTTTTAAATACCCATTTTCGGGAACCATTGATCTCCCCGAGTCCAAGCTTTATAACTAAAGTAAATGGTCAATTTCTTCTTAAACACGCCGGTATATAAATCTGTCAAATCGGTTAACAAATGCCTGAGTTATAACCGAAATACTGAATCCCCAAAAATTACTCTTTTTATACCCTTCACCGAAGGTAAATAGGGTATTTAAAATACAAAATACTTGCTGGCCATGTATTTTAAATACAAAATACTTTCAGGTTATGTATTTAAAATACAAAACATTTACACATCTGTATGTATTTAAAATACAAAATACAAAATACTTCCATTTATTGTACGTATTTCAAATACAAAATACTTTCACGTAATGTTCCTGTATGCATTTAAAATACGAAATAAACTATTTTTATTCAAACCAAAAAATTAATTAGATAAAACTAATAAACAAAACAATTGTTTCCTTTCATAAATATCAGATTTTTGAATGTAGCATAAAACAGTTTCTTGTTGAAGAAAAAATAAAACCTGCTAAAGAAAAAAATCTTTCCACAGGTCCTGATGAGCACAAACTTGTATTAAATTCTATTATACTCTTTTTATATTTGGATAGCTGTCAAGAGTAATAATGTCTTTTCTCTTGTCACTGAGGAATCTGACAAATTCCAACTCCAAATTTGATGTCCTAGATTCACCATTGTCCCTATCTACGAAAACAACAAAATCATCGCTTCTTTACTGGTGCTTCTACTTCTGATACGTTCTTTAGCGATTCTAGTTTTTGGTAGATCATAATGCAAACAATCTTCAATAAACTGAAAAATATATTTTGTAAACTATGTTTTTAAAATACAAAATACTCCCATTTTTATGTATTTAAAATACAAAATACAATCTACTTCTATTTATTGTATGTATTTAAAATACAAAATACAAAATACTTGCTGGACACGTATTTAAAAAAAATATATAGCTAATGTGTCCATATAAGTAGGGACCTTTCTATGTTTTAAATTTAATTAAGATCTGTTGGATAGTTTGGAGTGGCAGATATTGGCCCCTATCTCCCTCCTTGTCCTATTTTTTTTAATACAAAAATATATAACTTATGTGTCTATAGATCCATCAATGTTTTAAATTTCATTAAAATCTGTTAGATAGCATCGGAGAGCAGAAATTGCCCCTTCCCACCCCTCTTGGCAACGCACAACCATAGCTGTTGTTATTATTTGTGTTATAAATATGTGTATATACAAAAACAAAAAGCGTGTGTAAATACCTCTGCATATTTTTCTTATGGCTACTTGTTGTCATTGTCTGGTCTGAACATATATTGTTACTTTAAATGATTTTGTTATTCGTGCTTAATTCCTAATTTTTATTATTTGATAAAAACACTGAAATTTATTGTTGATGGGATAAGCAATTCCTATGCGCATTTCGCTGGTTGCTTAGGCCAGATCATCACGAAACTCCATCCACAAAGATTCTAGAAAAACTTAAGCTATTAAACCAAATAAAACTGTTAAGCATATAAGAGTTACAGCAACAGTTCAACTTGTAACAATATCAAAGTTTAAACAAAATCATCAACAATAAACAGTGAGTTTATCTCTCCTCCATCAACAATAAATTTCAGTGTTTTTATCAAATAATAAAAATTAGGAATTAAGCACGAATAACAAAATCATTTAAATTAAATTTTGTATTCCCGCGAAAATTATTTTGATAACATATATTGTTACTTAAAACGTGTTTGACACAATCATAACCACAAACAATAATGATAGTTCGTGATTGTGATTGCATCAACCATGTTTTTTCTTTGCGTGTAGCCTAGGTCTGTCAAGAAAAATATCGAGGCTGCACAAAAGATCCAATGGAATGCAGTGCTTATTGCCTTCTATATTTATCTATCAATTTATTGGGCATTTTATCATCTTATTAATTAAAACAAAATGTATTTTGGATGGAATTATATTTATGATTTACAAATTATTAAAGCTCATAACCTAAATTCAGCTAAATAAAAAAAAAAATTCAGGGACACTTTACAATATGAAGATTTATAAGTCCAATCCTTTAACAAGAATTAATCGCCCAGCAGCACAGTCAAATCTACATAATTCGAAAAACTTAATGTTGCATTTATGCATGTAAAAAAATTTTTATATTTCACAAGATATAAAATACAATAAATGGAAATAAAACTTTGTTTAACGAAAAAAAAGAGAAAAGAATTCAAATCAAAAATGGCTTAAGGAAAACTGCAACATTTTTACAATTTTTCCACATCTAAATGTTCCGAACGTTATAACATTGAAAACATTTATTTGGTGCAACAAGGCAATATCAAAATACCGTTAGCAAACATTATCCCATCCACAGAATGTGAGGGAGTGGAAATAAAAACTGCAAAACTAACTATTAATGTCAAAATGGTTGAAGGGAGCCTTGCGAAGGCGGTTGGCAGGCGGTGCATAGTTTGGTATCGCTAGTTAGATTATATCTTTAGAAAAAAAAAATAAATAAAAAATGTGTGACAAAAAACATTTTTATAAATTTTTGTTTTCTTTGTTGTACAAAATGTACATTTCTTTATTCAATGTTAAATCATTTTGCTTAAAGGCTCCTTTTTTCTGCTTTCATTATTGACGATTTTTTTTTGTTTTTAGTTTTTGCCAGTAGTATCAATAACTAGCAATAGATTACATTATGAATACAATATGCAACATGAGTTTTTTTTAGGTGTACCTTACATTAGGCGAACTAAATCGGACTAGAATTAAACTAAAGCGAAACGAAACTGACCGTAAACTTAAATCGCCGAAGTCTTAAAATTTTTCTATCAGACAACGCATAATAGTTGAGTAGAATATTATATTTTAAACTTACGTGGAAGCTGATTATTCTGCGGTTGCCTGACGCCCCTACCGTAGCGTATTGAATGTGTACGGCAAAATTCCGCTAAATTATATATTATATTATTTTGTTTATTTTCCAGCATATTTTATTACGACAAAGTCTCTGCTAAAATTCTAGCCTCTTATCTAGTTTCTATTTTGATTATAAACCAGATATCTAGTAAAGTTTCTACGCTACACTCAGTGTTCAAAAATAAACAGCTATAGCCATATTTTTTTTTCGCAAATGAGAGATAAAGCCATATTTTTGCGAAGCCACATTCCAATACTTTAGTGTTTATTGTTTCCGGGAAAAGACATTTTTTAAGCCAGACTTCAATACTTAAATTTACTGTCTCCGGGAAAAGACATTTTTTATTCTTGTGACGCACGCAGGAAAACTTTATTCAGCGAAGCCACCTGCCGCGTCCTACTGGAGGAGAAAACCTGTAAGCACGGACGCAGGCCACCAAGCAGAACAACTTTAGTATGCGAAGCCAGATTTCAATATTAAGTATAGTAAAAGGAAAAATAATTACCTCTTAATTACAAAATAAGAAAACTATTAATCAATGTAAAATGCAAAAGTTCTTCAAAACTGAAATGAGAGATAAAGCCATTCTCTAATATTACTAATGTGAGCAAAGGCTATGATGGCTTTATGTCCCATTCAAATGAAAAAAATAAATAAAAGACTTTATCTCCCTTTTGAATGAGAGATAAAGCCATCATGGCCTTATCTCCCGTGTTATTAAAGCACCCCCCCCCCCCCCCCCCACACAATACACACACAAGATGTGTGCGGTCGTTGCTAAAATTTTTTGTTTGTTCATTTCTTTATCAATATAAAAAAAGAAACATTATAGAACATTAAAATATAATGTTTGTCTACAGTATCACTGCAATTATTCTGTTTTTTAACGAAGAACAGAACATTATATAATGTTTCGTTCTTTCTTGAAAATAGTTACGAACGGTACTACACAATCACGAAGCAAATAGATATCGTTCTTGGGTGTGTGTGCCGAACACTAAATAATGTACTGTTTATTTTCAAACACTGGCTACACTAAACACTAGAATATAATCTCTAAGCTAGTTTGGACTTTACCTTTTTGACTAGTTTTTAGTCTAGGTTCACATATATGTCTCTAGTCCAGATTCTTGCCTTAATTTTTATTTGTAACTTAGTTTATTGCCTAACTTCTATACGATTTTTTATTGCAGACTCTAGTCTATATTCTTTTTAGGACTACGCTAAACAAGTCTCTAGCCTAACCTTACTTTTACTTTTAGTATTCTCAAGTTCTAACCTAGTTATTAAGGTTCTCCAAGTGCGACTTTGATGTCTTGAAAAAAATTCTCTAAAAATTAGAAAAATAAAAAAAAATCTTAGGACAAAAATTGTACATTTGTTACAAACGGCAAAACAGCTGTTCTATATCCTGCATGGCATCCTAAAGCTATAAGTATGAATTTTGTTTTCTACAAAAGCGCACATTTCCACAATCAATTTCATCCCAACTCGTACACATCCAAATTTTAATGCAAAAAACCTATTGCCCATATGCTTCTTTGGTGATGTATGCATGTGCGTGCCTTTATATGGAATATTTTGTATATTTTTTTGCTCAAATAAAATGCAATAAATTTTATAGATTTGTAAAATTGAAAAATTTACAAAAAAAAAAGTTAAAAGAATTTATGAAATTTTATGTTAACATTTTTATATGCCATGTGAAACAGAATCACTTCATTTTTATCATTTGTACATATTTTTAAAATTGGGTTACAAAAATCTTTTTGCATTTTCCACACTATTAGTTGTTGTAGACTCATATTAATATGCATGTACATATATTTTATATTAGAATTTGAATAAAAGAGAGCAATACAATAATATATGCCGTCAATGAAATGTGGGTCAATTTAAAAGCATATGCATGCACATATACATACATAAATAAAGAATAATTGTGGAATAAACTGAAATTTTATTTATGTAAAAAGAATTGTTTTCTTTTAAAAGAATGTATGCAATGTTTTTGTTACGCTAACGAAAAAATGATTAGAGAAAAACAAAATATATGGACTTGTTTGTTAATTCATTAATTTTGCATAATAAAAACTGTTATTGCATTTCTTTAATTTTACCCACACCAATATAGTGGAGAGTGAGGGTATAGTGCATTTGTGCTGATATGTGTAACATATAAAAATATTGATATAAGACCCAACATGTAGTGTAATGATCGACTAAGGCTCACTTTTCTTATCGTTTTAACGATGTTCTTCCAGCTGGCTGGTTTTCTGTCCATGTAAAACTTGTGCGCAATATACCGGTTTATCTTAAAACAGTAAGAATCGGTCTATAATTGGACATAGCCCCACACGCAGAGAAAAAACATGTTTAAATATGGGAACCTCTAGCAAAACAGTTTTTAAAAAAATTTTTAAACATATTATGTTTAATTTATCCATATTATTGTAACCGAAAACCATATTATTATGTTGTGGTTAAATATGACAATAATTTGTTTTCAAATTAACAAAATAAATTTTCTCTTTTGCAAGAGCAACATGCTATGGTTGAACAACAACCATAATATTATAAGTGTTTAACATTTTTTAGTTACCATATTATGGTTGTGACTTCTTCATGTGGAACTAATTTAAAATATGGTTATCGGTGATTTTAATATGGTTAAATTAAACACAATAATTTTAAAATTTTCTTTTGTTGAAGTTGTCCATATTTAAACATGTTTTTTCTCTGGGTGCATAGACTTCATTTCGAAATAGAGTCTTTTTGTCCAAAAACTATCTTATTATGTTGGTAGTTACATTCAATTTGGAACACATTTGATTAGGATGTCTTCATATTTGACAATATCTCCCATATAAATACCACTCCCGAAAATAGCCTTTAATGCCATAATTTTCTTATATATGACTGTATCATAACTTGAAGACGCATAGTGTACGGTTTTAAAAAGCAGGATGACTAAAATCATTACTTTGTAAATAACATGAAATTTGGACCTCCGCTTGTGAACACGATAACTCGTGAAAGCATTGTGCCATAAACGCAAAATTCAGTGTATAATGTGTGTTTCAATAGAAAATCTCTTAAAGAGGTGAGTTTGAATTATTTATCGAAACATCTCACAACCACGCCCACTTTTAACGATCAATATTAAAATGACAACTTTCAGCAATAGTAGTAGTTTCTTTATTTACAATAAATTAAATTTATAAAATAATTTACATATATTCATATATATTTAATGTAAACAAAAAGTGGAAAAGTAATAAATTTCGACAATATTTTATAAAAAATGTCTGTCGATTAACCAAATAATTAAAAATAATTATTAATACAAAGCATTTAATTAAATTCTTGTACCAAAAAGTTTCTGTATTCTAAAGATGTTTTTAAGTATAAAACTAGTTTTCCCCAATGTGAAGTATTTGAACCATTTAATATTTGTATCATTTCCATATGCTGTAATATGGGCTTCCCAAAACTCGCTAATCTGAATTCCTTAAGAACAGGGCAAACACATAAGAAGTGTTCAAAAGTCTCCATCGAACCCAAATTACAGAGTTTGCATACTTTGTCATCATCAACTGCACCAAAAGTGTTGTAATTTAATTTGATTAGTCCACATCTGGCCTTAAAAATCCACGTTATATTTTCTAAATTTAAAGTATCAAGGATGTAGCATTGACCCTTGGTATAATCGAGATATTTATATAATCTTGAAGAGACTGCTTGACTGTGTAAATATTGCTTATGATGATTTTCCTTAATATTGCTTAGCAATAGCTTATTTTGTGCAAACCAATGATGTTCATCAGGCTGTGTAACAGACCACGGAGTATTATTGTTGTTGGCAATAGTTTTCAATTCTTTAACCCAAAACAAATCCTTCCTTATTAGCATATGAGTGATTTGAAACGGTAGCCTATTAGGCTGGTATTGAAACATAACCCGAGATATATACTGTAGGTGTAGTTCTAGGGAGTACAAATGATTTTGCACAGCCCCCGTTTCCAGCATTAATGCGTAGTTAGGTGTAAATTCAGGCAATTTTAAAATTTTTTTCATAAAGTATCGTTGTAGTAAATCAACCGCTTCGAAATAACCAAAACCCCAAACTTGAGCTGCATATGTTTGGATCGACCTGCATACAGCTAAAAACAGGTTCCATTTTTGTCTGAGCTGAATTTGTTTATTGGAAATAAAGTGTTTCCAGGTGGAATTAATAGCGTTTTTAGCTAGTGCATTTCTTTTTTCTACGTGCTTAGTAAATTTCATTTTAGGTGTAAATATTACTCCAAGGTAGTTGTATTCATTGATTATCTTTATATTATTTCCTTGAAACTGCCATTTTTCATTTCTACTCAATTTACCGCCTTTTCTAAAAACTAATATTTCTGATTTGCTTAAGTTCACCTCAAGGTTCCATAATTGACAGTAATTTTCCAGGTTAATAATCATTTTTTTCAACGTATTTATATCATCTGATAAGATTACAATGTCATCTGCGTACATGAGGAGACGGATTTTAAGGTCATCAATTTGCAAACCACCACCAAGATAATCATTCAGATCATTGATATAGAGAGAAAATAAAAGAGGGGATAATAAGCATCCTTGTTTAACACCAGATGTTGTTTGGAAGTAATCTGATAGCTCTTCGCCATTCCACACAGCAGATTTAGTGTCAGTATAGATTGATTCAATCATTTTCACAAATTTGTAAGAAATGCCCATTGAATAGAGTTTGAATATTAAAGATTTTCTGGCGACCTTGTCAAAAGCTGCCTTAAAGTCGACGAAAAATGCGTATACTTTTTTATTTTCGGCTAACTTTATGTTTACAATATCTGCAAGGTTGTATATGTTATCGATTGTGGAATATTTTCTTCTAAATCCCGCCTGAAATTCTGTTAATATATTATTTTCCTCAACCCAATTATATAAACGATTGTTTAAAATTCCCATCATAACTTTTGCAACACAATTCATGAAGGATATACCTCTATAGTTTTCTGGCATGTTGGGGTCACCTTTTTTAAATATTGGGAATACCACGGTTTTGCAAAACACTTCATCAATGCTTGCATCACAATACATTGAATTATAAGACTTAACTAACTGTTTCTGAAATTCGTCTGAAGCGTTTATTATAAACTCATATGTGATTCCATCCTCACCAGGGGCTTTGTTAAGTTTGCTGTTTTTAAGGACTAATTTTAGTTCCTCTAATGTAATGTCAGCATCAAGTTTGTTATCTCTGATATGCATTGGCGCATAATGAAACATCTGAGAACATTGAGGCGGATTTAACAAAGTTGTAAAATATTCTTTAAAATCCAATGCTGATATTCTAGCTCCGATTTGATAATTTTGACCACGGACTTCTCTGGCAAACTTCCACCATTGTTTGCTGTCATTAATTTGATTTATTTTTTCTGCCAACTGCTGAAAATATATTTGTTTACTTTGATTGCATATATACTTATAATCGTGTTGCTTTTGTAAATAATTTTCTTTATCATCAATACTTTTTGTAGCTCTGAATTTATTCAAATACTCCATAGCCAATATTCTAGCATCGTTGCACTTATGGTTGTACCATTTGTTTTTGGGCTCAAATTTTCTGGTTTTTGGTATTGCGGCCGACGTTTTGATTATATTTGACAACTCTATTATGCTTAAAGTATTATTCGTATTTTGATTTTGTAAGTTTGCATTAAGGTTTGCTTGATATCTTAGCTTGTCTTTGTTATGCCAGTATAGTTTTGGCAATAAATTTATGATTTTGGTGGAGCTACTTCAGTTGTTTACATTTAATGTTAGTTTTATTGGTAGGTGATCAGACCATACGTTATCATCCACTTGAAAATGTTCAACATATTGCAAGTTTTCAAGATGTACCGCGCAAATATCATTTACTGATTCACCAAGAGTGCTTATATATGTAAGAGAGCCTTCTTCATCTCCATCCGTTTGACCATTAAGTACAAAAAGATTTTCATCCAAACAAAATGTCATAAACTGACGCCCTTTGTTATTGTCGATCACATCCTTTGATTTTCTTTCTTCTTTTCCTGCCTTAAACACTTCTTTATACAAATCATTAATATCTTGTTGTATATTTCCGATTCTTATATTAAGATCGCCAATAATCACAGGATTTATAATATGACTCTCTTCAAACAAATTTTTTACAATGTTGAACTCTTCCAACCAATTACTTCCTCTAAGATACAATGGGACAAAAGTAATTTTTGTGTTATTTATACATAGTACAGCTTGTTTGACATGTGCACCATCAATCACTTCCAGATTAATATCCCGACTTTTTAAATTATTTTTAAATCCGTATAAACAACTACCAATTGCTCTACCAAAACGACTAATCCTTGTTGCAGGCACCGCGTATATTGTAAAGCCTTGAAAATATTTTTTTATAGATTCGGTTTTTTCATCTACTAGATGGGTTTCTATTAAAAAGAAAATATCGGCTTGCCGAATATAATTAAAAAATGAAGGAATGTGAAGTTTGTTTTCAATTCCATTTATATTGTATGATAATATTTTAATATCTGTTTTTTCGGAATCTGTAATAACATTTTTATTAATAGCATTTGGTTTACGACAGACTTTCTTTAGTTTTTTAAATTTATTAATGATTCATAACTTAAATTTAATTTTTCAACCCCTTCTCCGTACAAATTTTTCAATATATTAAGACCATCTTCTTTACCACAGACCAGCTTGTATTCAGTGTTCCAACTAAACCACTTATCATCCACTTTAAGTTTATCATCTCTAACCATAACTTTATATTTTGTGCTGAACTCGAGTAACTTTTTCTTTATTTGTAAGAACACCTTTTTCTTTTCTTGTTTTAATGGCATTAGGTCACGTTCAATCAAAATACTGGTGCCTGATAGTTTTTTTGTATTACGAAATATTTTTGAAATTTCAGCCGTTGATTCAAACTCCACAGCCACAGACATTTTTCCTTCTTTTTCAAATAGTTTATTAGCTCTAATAATGCAAACATCTATATCTAATTCATCCTTACAAATTCTTTTAATTGCCTTTAGTGGGTTAATATCCGTTTTTATGCCTTTAAATATCAATTTTTTATTACAGGTTTGAGGATCCAACCAAAGCAAACTTTTCCTTTCTACTTCTTTTTCTCTTTTTAACTTTTCGACCTCTTGTTTTAGCTGTTTATTTTCAGATTTTAAAACCCCCATTTCACTATTTACTTCGCCAATTTCTTTTTTAATTTCTTCTATATCTGTCTTAGTAGCTAAGTTTTTCATCTTTTCATCTAAGCTATTATTAATAGCCTCCTTTATAACGCTCATTAAATCAGTCACCTTCATGCTTCCTACTAAACTTGATTCTTTTTCTGGTGAAAGCTCAGAATTTTTCCTTTTGGCTTGCTGGGATGCATTATTTTCATGATCTGGCATCCTGCTGATGTCAAATATCCAATGAACGTTATTATCGACTTAAACAAATTGGTATCACTTTTTAGTACAACAACGTGTGAAAGAGTCAGCTGATGATATTGTTTTTATTTTTTGTTAGTATTGGGTTTTTTGTTTTAATACGTACGTTTGTGTTATTTACTTCCAATAATTGAGTGATTTGTATATGATTTAAATTGTAAAAATTTTAATTAAAATTGTTGAATAAAATGCACGGTATTGCACTGAACTTCAATCACTACACAATTTCCACGTCTTCAGCCTGCTCCAGTACACAGCCCGACTTCATCAGTTTGGTAAATACACCTGTTTAAACCTTTTTATTAAAGAGCTCCAACTTTTCACGTCTGCTTTGTATAAATCTTCTTCAATATTACTTTCAGCAATATACAAATTCACATTTCTCTAGTGTTGAAAAAACGAAAATTTTCATATTTCATTCAATTTCAGAATTATTTACAGTGATTTGAAGTGAACTTTTGTACCCAGTAAAAACTTCGCCTACTTTTTTAAATTAATAACTTCTTTCACTCATTATTTAGTAGCTTTATTCTATATAACTCAAGGCGAATTCATAAAGATGACCGCATCATGAGAAAGAGCAATCCTAGCTTTCCCTCTTTTGAAAAAATACTATGTATTTTGTTTTTGTAAAAAGTTAGAGTGAATGTCAAAATTATTTTTTTATAAAATATACACAATTGCTTTAGAAGGTAATTTTTTCCGGTATTGCAAATTTATTGTGGCTCCACTTATTCATTACGCCTTTTAAAATCCCTGTGTTTTAATTTTATGTTCACTTTTTTGTTTTATAACATTTAAATAGGTTTTTTTTCAAGAATTTATATTTTTTTATTGAATTTTAAATTTTAACAAATTTTTTTCATAAAATGTAAACAACGCTTGACATTCAGTATACATGCAAGGAAATAAACATTAATCAGATGACTCGAAAATGTCGCCTTTATGAATTCGCCTTGATAGAACTACTATAAATACTTCTATAACTACTTATTTTTCAGATGAATGTAGGTCAAAAGTAATGACTTACATTTTAATGCGTTCAGTTTGGGTCATCCCTTGTAAAATTCATTGGTTCTTTCAGTAGAATTGGAAGTAGTATTTAAACTTTTTCCTGATTACTTAACATATTATTTTGTAGGCGAAGTTTTTACAGGGGTATTAATCAACACAATATTGATCTAAGATCCTAGCGAAGTTTATTAAACGATGTCCGTTTGCCCGTGTGTATGTTGAAATGGGGCTTCCGATAGTTTTTTTTTATTTCTAAAGAACAATTTAAAAATAATTTTTAAAATTTGGCACACGCAGGTGGGGTTTTAATACATTACATCTCTAAAAATATGGGAGAAGTGTGCGTGACACCTCCCGTAGAAAGATTCTATAGATTTCTGTTTATCTAGAGAACAGCACGAACGAATATTAAAAAGTAAGGTACAAAATATGGGTGGGATTGGAGAAGTGGCACAAAATAAATTTTTTTATATCTAAAGAGCGATATTTATAAAGCATAGCTGAATAAAGCACTCTTGTTTATTATGTTATATTTCAAATCATTAAAAACACTAAAATTTACAAGAATAGACAATTTTGTATTTTATTTCGGTTTAAAGAACTAAAATCTTCTTTTTATTCTTAAGTTAATATTTTTGTTAGTCCTCAGCAAGAATGATTCACTGTTAAAAAAGTAATAATAAAAAAAATTTATGTTGTCATAAAATCAATAAAAAAAATTTACATTTTCCCTGAAATTGTTATTGTTGATATAAGCTGTAAATTTACTCAACCATATTTTTAACATAAAGCAGTCAATGTTATTTATATGTATGTAGATTACAAAATATATTATACATACATACATATGTACTTATACATTTTAATTGGCAAATTAATTAAAGTTTGAAATAGGATTTTTATGATTTCGAAAATATTTTAAGCAAATATAAAGATTTAAAATCAATTAAGCATTGTTTATTTGTTTAAATATAACCGACTAATTAAGCAGAATAAATTGTTTAAATTGATTAAAATGTGTTCAAAAATACACATTTGTTTAAAATTAAGCTTTAGTTTAAGCGGAATTTTAATCATATGGCACAAATATATTACATATTAAATTTTACTAGTCCGTGTTGTAAAGAAATAAACATTTATGTAGTTGTAATGATATTGTGTCATAATAGTTTAATTTAATTTAAAAAATTCATTTTGATTTTTTATGGTCGCAAACGTAAACATACGTTCCTTTTGAAACAACAGTTTTTATACGAATTTGTCAGTTTTACGATAAAAAGAATATAAAAATGCGGCAAAAATGACAAAAATAAAAAAAACAACAAAACATGTTGCAACAGATACTGACAGTTTTCTCTTTAAACAGTTTTCTCATTACAGAATAATGACCCGGGGGGTGAAATCTCAAGCACCCAATATTGGAAAATATGCGCCTTAATCGTGCTTAAAAATAAATCAAAATCTGCTTCCTTTGAAATCATTAAAATATGCATTTTTTATAAACAAAAATATGAAATACCGAATTCATATACAGTGTACATAACTTTACAATAATGTTCCCGAAATATTATTAAAGTAAAATTCCCAAAAAAATCAAAAAGTTTTTTGACGAAAATAACTAATAACATAACTAAATTCAAATATGTAGACAGAGTTAGGTGTGAATGATCCATCAGAAGAGCAATTACCTTATATCCTTACTCTTTTATTTAATCCAACAACAAAATACAGAGAGTTTAACAGCATATTGTGTCATAAATAAATAAATAATTTTGTTTTTAAACATTCGCGAAAAAATATGCGTTTGCATATAATTTCACTCACTAGTTTTGACTTGTACATACAGAAGAGTATAATGATATGTTTTTGTTGATAGTTAATGTTGATGGAAATTGTGTACATATTTATTATATTTCATATGAAAGTATTTATAGGTAAGTTTATACATATATACATATCGTCGCAAGAATTAAAGAACGCTGTAACTGACAAAAAATCGAAAATAAGTTTTTTTGCATCATTTTTATCAGAAAAAAATACTGCGTCGGTTAGTCCCGGTCCCATATGTGTATGATGAAAAAAATTCACTATTTTGTTTCCCTAAAAAAATATTTGTAGTTACAGCATTTTATAGGTCTGTGGAAGAAAAATCGTTTGCAGTAAGCCGCAGAATTACCGGAAATAATTGACTTGAGATTGAGAGGAAATAGTTACGGCCAATATATAAAGCGAGAAAAATAAATATACATTTTTAAATTCATATTCCGAAGTTTTATAGTTTTTGTGATATGAAATTTTTTTTTCTACTTTCATACAGTTTTTTTTTTTGGCTCTGCTGAACATTATATGTTTTGTCAGTTACAGCATTCTTTAATTCTTGCGACGATATTTACATATAAGTACTGTTGAATTAATATTATTAAATATACATTAATTTCCGAAGAATTAAACGTACATAAAGATTAAACAAAAACTATTAAATGAACGTTTAACACAAACAAATGACTTGAAATTTACAGTTTTATTTAAATACGTAATTACATATATAAAATATTTAATAAACTAAACTACTTACAACTACAATTAATGTTGGAAGAATTCCAACCAATTGTAGTGGGGAATGTAAGAAAAGATAAACTCACTGTAGATTTTGTTGTTTTTGTTAAAGCTTTGATAATTCTTATTCGCTTAACAGTTTTACTTGTCTTTATCTTTTTTGGATGAAGTTTCCCGATGATCTGGCCAAAGCAACCAGTAAAATGCGCATAGGAATTGCTTATCCCTTCAACAATAAATTTCAGTGTTTTTATCAATAATAAAAATTGAGAATTAAGCACAACTAATAAAATCTTGTATTTAATAAAACAATTAAAAAAAATTTTTTTTTTCTACAAAATTATTCTTTAGTGGAAAGCTCGTATCTTCCAATTCTATGGATGACTTATAAAGATTGATGAACGGTATAAACTTGTTTAAAATTACACAGACATTTCTAACTTAGTGGGTGTTTTTTTATGTTGTTAGATAAGAACTCTTTTGATGATGAAATTCTTTATTCAACTGCTTCAGTTTTATTTCTTAAATTGTCTTTTTATTGCTATTGAAAAACGCATTATTATTCCAATATAAGTTTAAAATGAAATACAAATTAGCCCTTTTAATTTAAAATTTTGGTAATTGAAACAAGTTTAATAATAAAATTTAAATTCTTTTTACAACGTGCCCCATAAAGTCACTTTCGGATTCTGAATCTTCGTCGGAACTAGATTTAAGACAAATTTTGTACGGCTAAAGGAAGGCAATCAATATGTTTGTATGATATCTTTGAAGATATTGATGATATAATTGAGTCTGCAGTACAGAGTAAAGTATTTAATACATTCCTCCTCATATGTGAAACTCCCTATAATTCTTTATTTATTCACGCCATGGCTTTCTCTGTCCAATGGGAAAAGTTATAAAATATTTATAGTTATGAAGGTTCAACAAAAATTTCAGGTATACCAGGCTATACATTTTTCCTCTATAACGATTTAGAAAAGTTGTATAAACAAGATTTTTTTTAATTTTAACGAATATTAATCTGAAACAACAAATATATAAAGAAACCCGTTTAAAATGGCTGATATAAATATGTACCACTTTATCAAAAAAGGTACTTTGTCCGAAAACGTCCAGCAGTACGGATTCAATAGGCAAACAAATTTAATATAACAAAATCAATAAAGAATTACGACTTTATTTTTTTCTTAAATATCAAAAATAAAAAGTGTGCAAGCAAAAATTAAAATTTTGGTATGAGAGATATGAATATCCGTAGGCAGTACTTTTGACTCTAGACTTAAAAGTGATAAACGCTTTTTTGGAGTGCTAAATTCACACATTGCAAGTATTCAACATGTGCAATAATGTGGCATTATTAACTAACCTTATAAAAGAAATGGATATTGACACTTTTGTTTCTATCCTCCTTGGTATAAAGTATTTTAAGCAAAATTAAATTCCTTGACTGTTGTGGATTTTGCGTTGTCCTTTGACATTGTAATTGTCGACCTTCAATAAAACATTAACATTGCATTTCTCTGTAATTATTTGATTCACTTACAATTAAGTTTTTCAATTTTATCTACTGCAGGTACAAATATACATAGATAGAATTAAAGGACAGTGAATTCATTATAATAAGTTCGTTATAGAAATTTATTTACATTTTTGTGTTCACCCGCAAATTTTCCCGGATTTGTCTTTTTCATTTTAATATTCGTAATTTAAACATTTAGTCATAAGAAATATTTTAGATTTAAAAAAGGGGATAAAACGGCTTTGTACAACATGGAAATATTTTTTGTTTTATTGTTTTTTTTTATATAAAATAAGCTCTTGGCGTGAAAAAAGTGTGGCTCTCTCGCAGTTTTATGTTTAATTTTCGAAAGCATAAAATCATTCCAGCAAACGCATGGTATAATTAATTAAATCTTCATTTGTAACTGGCCGAAAACAACTACGTATTACTTTTGATTAATTAAATGTAAACAGTCGCAGTCAAACCAACTCAAAAAGACAAAAATTGTACACAAATTTTCGTTTTTTATTTGACAGTTTTTGGTTTCGACTGCAGTTTTTTAAACCCTGATTCCAACTTTACATGTAAAATGCAAGCGTTCCTTCGGCTAGTATTTTCATCTGATCTACAAATTTGAAGTGTGAGTTCAATTGGCAGAAATACGTCACTAAGCTAAGCAACAAAATCGAAATTTTGTATATAATCTAAGCTTTCTTTAATGTAGACTTTCTATAAATTTATTCTTTCCAACTTTACATAAATGGAATTCCAGCATGTTTTGGCATCTAATAATAACATACTTTGTTTTTTCTTTATTTTTCTTTGTAATCTTGTAAATTGTAAAATTTTCGCTTCCCACGAAAATTTTTCTTAATTTCATGTATTTATAACATTTTTAATTTTTTAAGTGTAAAATGTTTTAATCTAAATCGCGTAATATCGTAATAAAGATTATAATAATCGTGCAACCACTAGTTTACACTGTGCAACATTTTTGCAGTTATCGATTGCAATCTCCTTTCTGTCTGGAATTTCATTACATTTTTTGAAGAAAGTTAAAACTAATTTGTTCGTTTTTATAAAATAATCCTGTGTCTTTAAAAAAGTATAAAATTTTATACATTTTAACTCTTCTTCTTTCACTAGTTTCATATTATAGAAAATCCAACATAAAACATCTACCCTTATCATGGTTGGCGTTTTGTAGCGAAAGGTACACGGAAAGAATTATTTACTAAACATGGCTTGAACCAAGAAAATTTTTCATGATTCTCGTCCAAACCAAAAATGACTAAACCTTAAAATATGTTTGACTTGATATTAGAAATAAGAAACAAATATGTTAAAATCAAGAAGTTTTTGGATAAGACGAGAATTAAGCAAAATTAAATTATTCTTTCCGTGTAGGCGTTTTTAAAAAATGGTATCGTGGTTAGCAAAAACGACACTATTTACATATGTATTTCGTAAAAAATTATAGCATATTTGTTTAAAAAAATGTCGTTAAAATTTGTAATAACGAAGCGTATATCTAACAATTTTAGTCTAAATACGCCTACGCTATCTACGGTAGGGGTGATTATTATTGGATTTAAATTTCCATAAATTTCTTGACATAATATATATACAATATATATCAGCACGAAAATTAAAAAATTCGCAATTTTTGTCCCGGAAAATCCCTTATGAAAAACACCGCTTATATGGCAATGGAAGTAAGCTTGCCTCTATAGCGTATACGTATTAAATAACATTAGATTATAAAATATTACTTATACGTCAAACTGGCAAATGCTATTTTTACCCACACTAGCGTAGTGAACAGCGAATTATGCGTTTGTGCTGAAGTGTGTAACACTTAAAAATATTGGTCCTAGATCAATTTCGAACGATATTCGTCCGTCCGTCTGTCTGTCCAGCATGCTCGACAGCCAGCATGTTAAACTTTTGCGCAATATGCAGGTCGCAGTTTAAGAAATTTTTTTTTGCATATTTTTTATTTTGTTGCACTTTACCAAAACTTTTTTTAACGTAAATGCAATTTCTTTTTTTTAATTTCTTTAAACTTGTTTTTTAATGGGCATTTGTTTTAATTGTTAAACCACTCACTAACAAATAATTTGATACGTATATTTGAAACAAACGACACAACTAATACAAAATTATTTTACAAATGACGATAACAAAATATTATTAGAGTAAAGATATTTTGTTTGAATATGTTATGGCTATTACATATCATGAAATAGTTGCGAGTATATGTTTGATATGTTTTCAAAGTTATCATTATTTTGTTGTTAGAAAAATGATAATTTTTCAGTCAACAATACTCAAATTTATAATTGCGATAAACATTTATATGTTCACAGTAACAATTATATTGCTGATATTTAATAAGAATAACAATTATCAAAGTTATTTTGTGGAACTACAAAATTTTTTTTTAATATAAATGATTTTGTTTGTCGTGCTTATTTCCCAATTTTTATTCTTGATAAAAACACTGAAATTTATTGTTGAAGGGATATGCTATGCCTGCGCACATTTCACTGGTTGCTTAGGACAGATCCTCAGGAAACTTCATCCAAAGATTTTAGAAAACCTAAAGATATAAAACAAATAAAACTGTTAAGCGAATAAGAATTTTAAGCAATAGCTTTACTTGTAACAATACACTCACAATATTCTGTACGTTAAATTAATTGAATTTGTAATATAAAATAAATGAAAATTCAGTTAAAAACCGGTCTACTTATTTTTCATTTATTTTTAACGAAAAGTTAATTTAATTTTTACTGTCAAAAATTTAATCACATGATCCGTAAAACAAATAAATTTTTAGGTTTTTTATATAAATTAACTATCGAAAAATTAACTGAATATTCGGTAAAAACACAGAAATATTCAGTTGTTTTATTTAATTCAGTATTTTTTGTTTACACCACAAAAGCGCAGAATTTGTAAAAAAACACCAGACAGACACCTGTCCGCTTGTTTTTCTGATGAGAGAACGAACATTATTGGTCACTTACCCTGTTACACATGCTTGTTTTACTTTTGTTTACAGAATAACTCACAATCATTAGATACCAGCAGCATGACCGATATGGTTTCGCATTTTTTACATTACAAATTTGATGTATTTAACTAAATCATTTTAACAAATAGAAAATGGGAATTTGTTACACAAAACAAACACATCGTTTTTAAAGATAAGTAAAACATAATTTTTGGTAGTTAAATTACATAGAGTAACTGAATATTCCTTTGTTTTTACGGAATTTGTAGTTAATTTTTTGACAGTTAACTTATATAAAATAACTGAATATTCATTTGATTTGTTTTTTATTTAAGCTAATAGGGCCTAAGGTTAATTAATGTAAATAAAAAGCAATTTTTTTATTACAGTTTTCCCGACGTTTCGTCGATTTTTTGTCGACTTTTTCAAGGGAGCGTCTATTTAAAATTTTTAAAAAATATATAAATTAACATAAATACAACAAATTACATTAAAAAAGTTAAACTTACAATATGAGCTTTTCACATCAAATTAAATTTCTCCTTTTACATGTAACATTAAACATATAAACATAAAACATAAATTTAAAGTTAAACACATATCAAAACAAGTATCACTGTAACTATTTATTAATCGCAACCCTATAATTTGCGCCAATATTGTCAGTGTCTTCTTTGACATTCATCGTTTTCTTTATGTTTTCTTGTATTCTTAGACTTTCAATTGTAAATCTCTTCTTATCCCCCCTTACTTTATCTAGTATTCGCACCCCCTCAAAATCAATTTTATGTTGTGTATTTAAAATGTGTGTTGATAATGCTGTCGTTTCTTTTTTCCTTTGTATATCCATCATATGTTCTCCCATTCTAGTTTCAAGGGATCGTTTTGTTGTTCCAATGTATATGAGTTCGCAACTTTGTTCGTTATTCCCTTTACATTGTAATTCGTACACAATGTTGTTTTGTTGTTGTTTGTTTATTGGAGCTTTTATTGCAGAGAATATAGTGCTGAGTGTTTTATTTGGTTTGTAAGCAAAGCTTATATTATTTGTTTCTATTGACGTTCGTATGTTTTTATTATCAGTAAGTCCAGGGATGTATTTTACACTGTACAAATATTTTTGTTCTTTTTCTATACTAGTGGGGTTGTTATCATTTTTGTTCTTTATTTGCGTAATTGTGTCTTCTATTAGTGTTGATATAAGTTTGTTTGGGAAACTATTGCTTTTAAGGATATTGAAAATTATATGTTTGTTTTTAGTGTGAAAAAGTTCATCGCTTATGTGTAAAATCCTTGAGATGAAATTTTTAGCAGTGTTAATTATTTGATTTTTCGGTTGGGTTGCGTGGAAATTCATTATCCTTCCTGATGAGGCCTCCTTAGCGAACCAGTCAAAAATTATGGAATTTTTCCTTCGAATTAGTTTGGTGTCCAGGTACGTTATTTCCTGATTTTTCTCCCTTTCAATTGTAAATTGTATCTTAGAATGATACTTGTTAAATGTGGACAAAATTTCTTCTTGGTCGTCTGATTTGATGATCGCTAAGATATCATCTACATATTTAACTATGTATTTGATAAAAATGTTCTTATTTTTCAATTCTTCTATCGCACTGTCAAGCAGGTTGTCAAGTATTATGTCTGCGATTGTGGGGGATAGTGGGTTGCCCATGGGCATGCCAAAAATTTGGTTATATATTTTATCTTTGTATATAAAATAATTATTATCATTGAGACAAAATTGGAGAATTTTAAGAAATTGAGAGCTTGACATTTTTGTGTGATTTTTTATTACGTTCCATTTTCCCATTATTGTTCTTATTGCCGTTCTAACTGGAATGTTAGTAAATAATGAGATGACATCAAATGATACAATTGTTTCCGATCTATCAACTTTTATGTTGGTGAGTTGTTTTTTAACTTCTATTGAGTTTTTTATGTTATACGTTTCAGAGATTAAATGTTTTAAAATTGTTCCAATGTATTTTGTTATTACGAAATTCGCGGTTGAATTTTTGACAGTAAAAATTAAATGAACTTTTCGCTACTTTAAATTACATTTTTATTTAATTTTACTTTTTTTTTAAATCAAAGGACAATATTAACTGCAACTGAAAATCCGTATTAATATAAACTTGGTTTTTTAAATAACTGTTAGAATCAGATAAAAATAAATTTGCCTGGAACTTTAAACTACGAATAAACTTCGAATTTTTCCAACATTAATTGTAGTTGTAAGTAGTAGTGATTTTTCTAAAATCTTTGGAGGAAGTTTCCTGACGATCTGGCCTAAGCAATAGCTTTTCCGTTCAAAAATAAATTTTAGTGTTTTTATCAAGAATAAAATTTGGGAATTAAGCACAATATCTTGTAAATGAAAAATAACAATTTTACTACAAAAAACATAGTGTAGTTGCCGTAACCATGCCCAACCGTTTTTTCTCTGCGTGTAGTTAACCATAGCTCGCATACAAATACTTCTTCCGGAAATAAAGTGTAACGAACCAAACCACAAAAGGCCCGAACTATGAAGAGGACTTGCTACCTATAGTTACCGGCCGTGCTCGTCGAAATGAGGGTGGTTCTTTCCTCTCGCTAGTTAGACTATGGTTCGAACATTCATTTAAAATTTAGGTAGCCGTAAATATTAAAGTCTACTAACCAACTTATAAAAATACATAATTATAAAACAAACAAAAAAATAAATAAAAGAAACTTTAAAGTATCGCTTCGATCAAGAGGTTTTGTTGTTATAACCTCCGTCAAATTCATTACCCTCCCTAGCCATGCTATCTTTGTTTAAAATAAATTCCCAGATAGCCCTATTTTGACTCACCTACAATTGACCATAACTTTTCATAGAATAGAATAAAACTTTAGAATTTCATATCGGAATCTTGAAATTTTTTATTCATTTCATCCTAAACTAATATAACTATTCTTTTAATAATAGTAATCTTTTAAAAATTATTTTTAGTGTTATTATTAATTAAATTTTAATGCACAAATAAGAAAAATCCAAATTGATAAATTAGTATTAACATTAAAGAAATTAGAAATGTAAATTCCTTCCATTAAAGGTTTGAAATTATGTTTGTGTGTATATATAAGATAAATCAGAAATATTTTTTTTTTAAATTATTAAGAAAAATTGTTTGAGTGAAAATTTAAATTAAGTTAAAGTAAACAAATTCTAATGAACTCACCATTTTTATTTAAATCTTAAGTAGACTCCAGGCCCGTTGTCTGCGATGATTCGATGTTAAAAATGCTGTTAAATTTTCACTCAAATTATGGATTACATCTTAGAAATTAATTAACAGGAAACAAAAGGGAAGTTGAAATAACAACAGGAAACAATCGTTAAATAAACAAAATAAAGATAAATATAGTAAATTAACGCACTTAAGTAATTAAATATAAGCAAACCAATGGATACATATTTTTACTGATCTTTTAATATTGTACGTTTATGTCTATAAACGACTATGGTTTTTTGGCGTTTTGCAATTTGATTGACATATCGATATTGGCCCGATAGGCCCTGACCATAAAAAAAGTATATACTCTATAAAATGTTCGGTCCTTTCAAAATTATTAACGTGAACGATTCGATTGGGTGCGTTTGGTTGGGTGATATTTCTTTTACTATCTTCCCCAAAAATTGTCTTCCTATTAAGGAGTACCGTATTATACGTGTTAACTTTCCTTATGCAAATTTTAGTAACAGCAGATTTTTGAGTTTCCTCCTTTTTCCCACTGCACACTTTTAGTTGACGAAATGCCTGGATGGTTGCAACAATTAAACAAGTTGCAATCGAAAAATATTAATTTGCAAAAACAATTTAAAAAAACATTGACGTTAAAATAATCTGATTTCTTTCAGAATTTTTTTTTTTCCACACAATTCAAATCAAAAATTGTTTTAGTCATAAAAAAAATATCTAATATTTTGAAATTTGTTATTAAAATTTCCAAGCCACCTTGATCAATTTTAAAAAAATAAAACACAGTTAAAGTTTATATAGTAGAAATAAAAATACAAATACAAATAAGGAAATCCACCCAACAGCCTCACAAAAGTTGAATGTAACTTTTTACAAATGTTGGTATTGACATAAGATTTGGCGGCTGTGACTTTTAGCCACTATCTCATGGAAATGTTGTGCTGATTGGTTAAGAATTGACCATAGATCTTATATAAACCCCCAGCCCCTAAAATAACAAAAATATCTTTTATGCAAGTGTATTTATCTATTTAATATTGAATACAAGGAACTGTTTTTTTAGTCATAAACAAATAACATAATTTTGTTTTGGCGGCTCCATTATTACCCAAGATCCCGAATAGATTTTATTCTCGAAAATTTATTTATAAAAACAGTGGTGTTAAGGATCAAATGGTCGGGGTTGACCGACTATACTTTCTAAGTTATTTTAAATTATTTGGGAAAATTTAACAAAATTTAAATAATGTCTGAAACTTGAAATAGAGATAAAGTTAATAATTTTTGAATCTGTAATAGTCTATTAATTTTTGTAGTATATCAAAGTTTACCACAAGGAATATCGTATTAGGTAAGAAAAACTGCAATGGCAACATTTAACAGTAATATGAAATTATTAAAATTTTATGCCATATAATAAGTTATACAAAAAATAAGAAGAAAAATAATAAAATATTAATTAATTGGCAATGAAATTTTTGCTTTTAAACAAAAGTTAAATTTCCAATAGATTCGCGACAATTTAAATTTCAATAATATTTTAATAAACAATGAAATGTTTAAGTCTCGGCATGCAACAATAAATGTGAAAATATTTTGAAAACATGCAGACATAAATTTTTTACATTCCAATAAATATATTATTTGTTAAGTTTTTCTTTTATACAACGGGAAGATAAGCAAGCAAACCGAAATTCGGTGTACAATAGCTTATGTATGTATGTATGTGTGTATACGCTTAAGCGTAACTCGAACACAGTTAAAAAAATTGATAGCATACAATGCAGTAGGAAAAGTAACACTATGTTACAAAATCGATAAAAAAAATCAATAGTGTAGGTTAAAGAAATAAATAGATCATTAATTAATTTTTGGAATTTAGAATACACCCTCAAAATCTCATGGTCATGGTAGTTTTCTAACAATTTATATTTTTTAATGGATTTTAATTAGATTTAGAAAAAATGGGGTCATATTGTATTATGAAAATAAGCAAAAAAGTCCAAAAATTGGATGTTGTGCCGCTTCATATAAAGTTTAGGGGCTATTTTAATTTAATTTATTTGGATCCATATTTACTGGAGTCACATCTTGAAGCGCCCCTTTATTTCGATGAATAATAAAAAAACCCACGAAAACCTACTTGATAGCTACATTAAATAATTCTTAATACATTTGTTCATCAGATGTGCTATTTTCCTAAACAATAATAAAGATTGTTGTGCAGGATTTTTTGAACATTTATTTCTACAGATAAACGGGCCCTTTGACTTAGTGCCTTTACTTATTATTAGAAATTTTAAAAAACATTTTGTGAAATTTTTCGAATTTTTTTTAACGACAATTCGACTGATTTTATACTCTGAAATAGAAATGGACAAGAACTTGAATTCCATAAAAATTGCTTGATATTCAAAAATTTCCCACTGTAATTCAAAACTAATTGTCATAAAAAAATCCGTTGAACTACAATTATAGCAATTCCTTCGTAAAATGAGAAAAATTGAAAAGTAATAGTCATCTATAAATTCATTCACATGCATATTTATACACATACAAGTCTTGTGTTGGAAGGTTCAAAAAAAGTTTATTTTAATTTTTAAATTATTAATTTTTGAATAAATATATACGGTAAAAATTTATAAGCTTATTAACCTTATTAATATGACATTTTAATAAAATATAAAGGGTAGTCACATAAAATACTTTGTACTTTATTCGTCGCTTTTAACAACAGAGGAATGTCACATAATGAACACTTTAATGACGGAGATTTTATGAGCACCAAGACAATTTTAACTTTTAACGTACGTTTACAGTTAAAAGTTGTCCAACTTTCGTACTTTTCGTTAACGAAAACGTACGATATGGGACAAAGCTTTTAAGAAAACCTGTTTATCAACTTAGTTGCCAGTTCAAAAAAATTACCCACTAAGTGTTCTATGCGACTAGATTTTGTGTAAAATATAACTGAAAATTTTGAAACCCTCTAATTCGCATACATCCATTGATAACCTCCTTAATAAAAAAAGATTGTTTATTTTATTTACATCTACGTTGAAGTATAAAAATATAAATTAATTTTAAATTTATTTGGGTTTTAGTCATCGCCAAAAGATAACAATATACTGAATTTTTATAACGTTTGAAGCCAATTAAAATCATTGTCTATTCGCCAGTAATTTATATTGTGTTTTCATCGAATTCAATGTAATTTTAATACACTCAATTTTTTATTACAATTTAGTGAAATAATCAACAAGTATTATTAGAATTTTTTTTCTTCGGGAATTACCGATTTTTCGAGATTTCTTGGAAATTTTTAAAATAATCTAAATATAATTTAACAAGACTAGATGACCCTACGTTGCTTATGTATGCACTAAAAAAACAAATCAGTCCATCCGTACTTAAATTAAGCCGAAGCCGTGTCAAAAATACGATAAGAACGGATTTCCTTAAAACAATTACAGAACGCTACGGGTTATTCAAGTGCGAAATACTTAGGTTAGGTTAAATGGGCAGCCGTCACTAAGGCGACTGACTTGGGTCCTTATAGCGGTCCCTTTGTGATACCCCAAGCCAGTGACAGGAGTCAGCCCGTATCCACCAGACTATTCCCGGAGGTCACTGCAGCCTCGAACCAACCCGATTCCCTGCAGAACAGGGAGATCAATTTCAGTCCCACATTGGACATATCGTCCAGACATGGCAATTCTGGTCTCCCAAAATGCCTTAGCCTAATGCTCCCCAGACCGGAGCATTGGCAGAGAAAGTCTCCTCATCCTCCTCATCATGGCAACTCCTACAGTAATCATTATAAGCAAGACCCATCCTCCTGAGTCCCTATCACCCAGTGACCCGTAACGACCGACATCACTGTCCTTATCCGGTTCCTACCGAGACCAAGTAGTACGCGTGTTCTCGCCGCGTCATAACCATGCCATAAAGTCCTGGTCATCAGGCAGGTGTACTCCCCCTGCCATCTTTCCTGAGACCTTCTGTACGATTCTCGTCTGATGAGAGTCTTGCAGCGGGCCATCGAAATGCCGATTAGGCCATCGATGAACAAATCGTCTAAGAGACAGCCTCGTTTGGCCAGACTGTCCGCAGTCTGGTTACCCTGGCATCACTGTGCTCTGGTACCCATGCCAGCGTTACACTGGAATTCTCCGCGATCTCATTTAGAGACATCCGGTATTCCACTGTTAACATAGGTATCCTGAAGACACCAGCTAGAGCTGCAATGGCAGTCTTGCTGTCCGTAAATATACATATATTTCTCGATATAAGATAGTACCTCAGCCAGTTTGCCGCCCGCTTTATGTCAGAGATTTCCGACTGCAGCACACTACTGCCATCTGGCAGCCTAAAGGAGACCCTACTGTCCAATTCCTCGATGACGAAACCTCCACCTACTCTATTGCCCATCTTGGAACCATCGGTATAGACCATTATAGTGTCAGTCCCTGGTTGAGCAGTGAGCCAGGTGCGCTTCAGATTAGGGGTGAGCTCAGGCCTGTCTGTCCTCGTAGGGTTAGTTGCCCAGAGGGTAAAGTCAGTTTTCCTTACCTGAGAAAATAAAAAAGAAAATATTAAATTAAAAGAAAAAGTCGTATATATATAGGCTGTTAATTGTTTTGAAATAGACTCACCCAAAACAGGATGTAGGGAGGACACGTGACGGACGGACGGCAGCTCCTGTCATCCACAATCACCCGGAGGCGGACATCTGAGAAGAAATAAATAAATAAGAAATAGGAAACAAATATATCTTTCTTTATATAATATACAGATATAATATTCCTTTGTTTGGTTAGCTGAAATGCTAGATTTATTTTGTGTTAAGCTGTTTTTTTTTTACCTTTTGATCTAAGATTGTTAAACCTTTTCTTTTTAAAGCTAAAAGTTTTTTTATGAAGTCATTTTTTATTGAATTGTTTATAAATAAAACTCTACATTATAATGTTTAAATTAAATTTTTGCACAGTGTTATCATTTGGTATGATAAGCTTACTTAAATAATAAGCGGCGGTAAGTAGGGGAAATAATGTTTGTAGGTTAGATTTGGGACGTCAAGGAAGATGACGTCATGGCGAGACGAAGTTCTCGAGTGGGAGGAAAGTGCATTTGTGTATAGGTATGACCGGTAAGGAGATGCAGATCTACTTTAAGCCCCTAAAAGTTTAATAAAACAAACCATAAGCTGGTATGATTTTTGTGTTAGTGTGTGTGTATGGTACAGATTGCAGGCAAGAACCACCCCATCCGGCGAGCTTCAGCAGAGCTAAACGCGGGCATACCAGCGCCGCTGGAAATCTTGCCACTCCGTGTATTCTTTAGTTTTTGTCTGCTTGTTTTTTTTCCAGACAGATGACCACAACACCACTACAAATAATAAAAAATTTGATTTATCCCGAGTGTTTTTCTATCTGTGTATATTCTGGCTCACTTTTCAAAAGTGAGCGTATTTTCAACAGCCGGACAGACGGACATGGCTAAATTGACTTAGAATTACTCAAAGAGCCAGAATATACACAGATAGAAAAACACTCGGGATAAATCAAGTTTTTAATGGTTTGTAGTGGTGTTGTGGTCACCTGTCTGGAAAAAAGAAATGAACAAACTTAGTGCCAAATTGCTTGTAGTTTTCCCAAGCAGTTTGGGATTGAAATCCAGCAAAATCGGTTTAGTACGATCAGAGCTATGAATCAAAATGTGGAACCACCAACTTAAAAAATTTATTATTTATGTTACAAAAACTAACATTAATGGTGGAACAATGCACGGAATGATACAAGATTTTTTTACAGTTCGTTTTATTTGACAGGAAATCCCACAGCAATATTTCGTGAACTTCGGTCTATAATTGACCCTAGGCCCCATATAACCCATATATTCGGAATCAGTTTGGTACGCCTAAAACCATAATGCAATCATAACAAAATTAGGCACGTCACAGTTTTATAGAACTAGAAATGACACTATAAATTTCTTGAGATCGGCCCATAATTTATCCTAGGCCCCATATAAACCCTACTCCCGGAAAATTAGAATAAAATTTAACACTTCACAGTTTTAAAGGACTAGAAATAACACTAATAATTTTCGTGATGATCTGTCCATAATTTAATATAGGCCCCATATAAAGCCCACTTTTGTAAATTAATTAAATATGTATGCCTAAAACCGAAGCAGGTATATTTCTTGTGGTAAAATTTCATCCAACTTAGTTTCATATGGCCAGAAAAAATATCTAGCAATTTTGTGATTTACGTTCCATAATTTACCTTAGATCCTTCTGAAATTCACTGTAAACGCTAAAACTTATTTCACCGCTGTTTTGAAATATATTGAAATTTATGTTTTTTCATACCAGAAACCACTCTGCAGAATTATGGGATGTTGGTTCATAGCTTACCATGGCTCCAATATAAATTCCCCTCCTGAAAATCATTTAAGTTTGGCTTAAACTGTTAAGAATCATGATATTTTACTCAAGATTGTCGGCCAATAATTTATATAGGTCTAAGCCGAAACCAATTTTAATGCTGATGTCTGTTTTTGTAAAAATAAATTAATAATAAATAGATATCATGTATGAACATCACTCCTGAAATTATGGAATTGTCGGTGGAGGGTATCAAAGATTCGGCAAACCCGAATGCAGCACTCGAAATTGTGCATACAAATGACTAAAATAAGCAACCCATAGACTCAATATTCTTAAAGTTTATTAGCAGCATAGATTTGGCAAATTTTAAAATGGTGGGGCAAAAAGATCAAAAACAACTCGCACGAAATTTAATTTCTTCACCTTCAATAAGAACAATAAATGGTTGTTTCCTGAGAATTTCTGCAAATGAAACCCCTTTTTGTATATGTTTTCGGAAATAAAAAAGGTCCGGGAAATATCTTAATAAAAAAGGGAATCAGTAGCAATTTATATTTTAATTGCTTCATTCAAAGTTAAACTTTGCGTTTAATTTGATTTGTAAAATATTAATAAGTGATGCAATCAACATCCTTATCTTCAGTTAACATTTTAAAAAGTAATCATTAAAAATAATAATTTCTAAATACAGCTTTTAGTCAAATAAATATTAACATAAATTATATTAATTACTACAACTTTGAATAAAAGTTACGTAATGACAATTATTTCAATTTCTATTTGACATTTTTTCTCTTTTCACATTGTTGCGAAAAGTTATAGAAGCCAATATTTAAGTTGTTTTTTCATTTTTGTTTTGTTTTGAGTTTAACAAATCCTTGGGATTTCTTTTTTTTTTTTTTGTTAATCTTGGCTCTTACTAAGTTTCTACTTGCTTTGTTTAAAGAATAAATTACTTAAGGAATGAAATAGAGAAAACAAGAGAATCCTTTTTTGTTATTACAGAAAAGTCGGTTGTCGAGATGATAATTAAGATAAGACGAAAACTGGATATAAATTGTTAGAAAATATTCACACAAATGTACGCATACTTATTATAAAGTAGTGTTAGTACGTATGTATTTGAATGAAGATACACTATTTCACTTTGCAACATTGACAAATTCAAACTTAAATTTAAAACACAAAAAGTACAATGGTCCAGGGGGTAATGAGGAAAAAGGTCTTACATTGTTTCAGTCATAAAAGTTGAGTTAAGATTGTAGAGAGGAGAAGGAGAAAACATAAATGAAATACATATTTTCTACAAATTAGTTTGACCAGTGATTGTCTTTTATTATTCCTTTTTTTTATTTGAGTCGTAGAATTTTATTTTATATTTGTCTTTAATTATGGGACGAAGAAAAATATTTTTATACACTCGGAAATAAATTTGGTTGTAGAGAGTAGATAAGTAATAGGATCAGAGATTTTCTCAAAATTTGCTTAAATAGGTCCATTTACTCCACTAGGGCTCGTACAAAAGTCTATGGGTCATCTTTTAGAATACTGCTCTGCAAAAATAAATAAAACGAATTTAGACACAAAGGGATCTCTTCTAAAAATGAAGATTAATTAAATAGATAAGAAATGCAAGAAAAGATAAACTGACTGTTTGTTGTTGGTATTTTGTTTAAGCTTTGAAATAATTACGGGTAAGACTTTTGAGTGTTTATAATTCCTATTCGCTTAACAGTTTTATTCGAATAATATCTTTAGCTTTTCTAGAATCTTTCGATGTAGTTTCCTGGAAATCTGGCCTAAGCAACTAATGAAATGAGCATAGGAATAGCTTATCCCACCAACAATAAATTACAGTTTATTCATTGTAAGAATTATTAATGAAATTTTTGACTTCCAAGAAAACCTTTAATAGCAAATATGCAAGTGGCAGTGCAAAAAACTAAAGCTTAAACGATAATATGCATAAGCTGGCTTAAGCAACTGTCAAATATTAACAAAAAATTTAGAAAAAGCATTTAAAAAAACAAAAATAAAATCAAAAAATATTATATTCCGTACGGAAAGTGCGATTTGTTTCACACCTTGCTTAAGCAAATGCCAGGTTCATTAAATTAACCAAAAAGTTTTCTTAAGTTCAATATGGTTCGACACATATGAATCACACATATTCGCGCAATTGCTTAAGCCAATTTTTCTTTTTGTTTTCCCCTTACAACTACAATAAGAGTTGACAAAAAATCAACCAATTGTAGCCGCGATTGTAAGAAAAGTTAAACTCACTGTTTGTTGTTGGTAATTTGTTTAAGCTTTGTACGGGTAAGACTTTTGAGTGTTTATAATTCCTGTTCGCTTAACAGTTTTATTTGAATAATATATTTAGCTTTTCTTAAATCTTTGGATGCAGTTTCCTGATGATCTGGCCTAATCAACCAGTGAAATGCACATGGGAATAGCTTGTCCCACCAACAATAAATTTTAGTTTTTCAAGAATAAAAGCTGGGAATTAAGCACGACAAACAAAATCTTGCTAATGAAATTTTTTGGCTCCCAAGAAAACCTTTGATGAGAAAGTTTAATGTAATAGCTCGATTAATTTTTTTTACGTTTGGCTTAAACCAATTGTTAAATTTACATTTTTTTGGTTCTCTTAGACTTTAGTATTCAAGCAAGTTTCGCACAGGAATCAATTAACGTCTGTTTTAGTTTTTTTGTCCGAAATAAGATTTTCTCCCAAAATAACTGTAATAACATTTTGTAAAATAGTTTAGGTACAAGATAAAATTCAATTTAAAGTTTTTGTATGAAGGATATTTTTTTAGACGTATACAACTTCTGATTAGGATCACTTTATACTAGTAAAATGGGTTTTACTTTTTTGTCGTGTACTGAACAACGTTTAAAAATCGTGAAAATTTAATTTATTATTTCGCTCTCTGTTTGCCAAACTGATAGAGTACGTCGTCAAGTTTACGGTACGCATTATCGTCCAGCATATACACAATAATCATGACCACATTTTTTTCTTTCATTACGTTTTTCTTATAAACATTTTACAAATTTAAATTTACACTTAAATAGAATAGTCTTTAAACTTATATTTGATTAAGTATTTTTCATACGGGATTTCCCGCGACAAAAATTCAGGGATCCCGCACATATTTTGCAACAAAGTTCCGGGAAATTAGTGCGGGAATTTCCGGGATTTTTTAAATTTAATTATGGCAACTTTACTGCTGATATGTATAATTGCAAATAAGTGGTGTCATGAAATAGATCTAAGCCGAAAGGCAAAAAGATCGCAAGTAAAATAAAACACAATTCGAGTTTTTAATTGGCTTTAATTAATTTTTTTCTCTTTTGTTTAGTTTTAATCACGTTTGTCTAGCACATCTCCTTCTAGCCGTTATCATATGCTCTTAGGAAAGAAGTCTATGAAATACACCAAACAGATATTTTTCATTTTAACATAATGAAAACCTACAGTTTCTGACTTAAGACAGTTTTGCCAAATGCCAAAGGAATGTCAATTCATATCAGATAAGTAAGGCAATGTTGAATGTTCTGAAATTTCGAAAGAAGAAGAGTTAACATGTACAGAATTTATTTTATATTATTTTTTTTAAAAACGCAAAAAATTGGTCCCATTTGCTTAAAAAAATTTATTGATTTTTAATGCACAGCAGATGCGTAAAAGATTTTTCGGAAAAGATTCTGTAAGAGATGATGACAGAAGTTATTAATAATGAAAACGCTTATTCGATTTGAAGAAAATTTTTTTTTTAAAGGAATTACAAGGTTTGAAGGAAGTGCTAAGAAAACTGAAAGTGTCTGAAGTTTATACAATGTTCCTTTTACTATAAAGGAAAACAGCTGTAGAAAATTTAGAAATAGACTTTCAAACGATTCTGTAAAGGCTTATTCTGATCTAAAATCCAATTTTAAAAGAAATATTTTGTTTAAGTAATTTTTTGTTTTATATAAATGCTGTTGGCTTTGATTTAATTTTGTGGCAATTATTTTGACGCGTTTGCGCCACAAAGTTGGTTAATTTTGAATTTTTAAACGCGTTGTGTATTTTTGACAAGTAATCAGCTGACAATAAAAAGAATAATATAACAAATTTTTGAATCATTAAAGAAAAACCTATCGAAGAGCTAAAAAACATACAATATTTATATAAAAAGAATAAATTCAATAAAATAATAAAATCTTGATATACTTTCGAATCCCTTTTCCAAGCACAAATAAGTAATGGCCTTTGCAACGCGCGTTGTGTAACTTGCAATTTTTATGCGCTAAAGTTTTAAAACGCACGACAACCGTCGACGAACTAACGCGTGTTATGTTCTTCTGCCTTTAAGATGTCACTTGGAACTTTAGGCTTTTTGCCACAGAAATAAAGAAAATTAATGCATTTATAAACTTATTTAATTTATCTCCGGAAATATTTTTTGTTCAAATAAATTAAATTAAATAATATACCGCATCGATTTGTATTGAGCGTAAATTCTCGGGATCCCAGGAAATTTAAAAATAAATCCCGCTTTCCCGGGAAATGAACAATTCCGGCGAAAAAAAAACTTTAATTTGATTATAAAACATGAATTTGACTATCAATTAAGAAAAGCAAAGAGTTTGACGGATTACGGTATGCAATTTCGGGATGACCGTTGAGAAATATTAAATAAGATCTCATTAACCAAAAATTCAGCGCAGATATCACCATTACACATTCATCATTGTTCTACGACTTTTTAAAGTAGGGAGCTTTATTAGAGCTAGTCGAGCTGTGTATAATGGAAAGGTAAGTGGGTTGAAATGAAATCCTCGAAGACAGAAGAACATTAATTTCTGTACCGATTCGATTGAATTAGAATTCGTTTCGTTAATGGGGTCCCATATAATTGATCCATATTCAACAATCGGTCTAACATGAGACATATATAAGATTTTTGTAATTTATGGGCACACATGGGCATACTGCATTACTTTTTTACTGCATTACACGTTTCAGTAATCAGTAAAAAGTACTAATTACTGAAAAAAAATCAGTATTCAGTAAAAAGAACTGATTACTGAAAACAAAAATCAGTATTCAGTAAAAAGTACTGATTACTGAAAAAAAATTAGTATTCAGTAAAAAGTACTGATTACTGAAAAAAAAATCAGTATTCAGTAAATTTTACTGATTTGTGTAAAAAAATTCAGTAATCAGTAAATGATTGATAGTATATACTGTGGCGTGTTTTTTTCAGTAATCAGTACTTTTTACTGGATACTGAAAAAGTACTGGTACTGCAAAACGCCCATCTATGTTTATGGGTCATCGAACTCTTTTGCCCAGCGTTTTATATACCCTAGTGTTCCTCTAGCTTTATTTATCATAAACGTAATATGCGAATTAAAGCTTAGTTTTGGGTCAAGTAGTATTCCAAGATCAGGGACAATTTTTATTATTATTATTTCTCGAAAAACTCATTTATTTACACTTCTTTACATTTAGCACCATTAAGTCTGCTGCACACCAGACATAAAAATAATTTAGATCACATTGAAGACGTTGATGATTTAACAGATGGTTGTAAGTTAAATAAATTTTAACATTGTCAGCATACATTTTAAAACTTTATTACTACTGGCAAATCATTTATAAAAAGCAAAAACAATAGAGGTACCCTGATGGCACATTTATATATTTCTAAAAAGCGTTTTATCAAAAAGGACGGTTTGGACCCTATTCTATGGTAATATTCATCCAATTTAAACCCAAACCGTGCGTAAACAAAAAGCCATCGCCGCTGCAGACATGAGTGTGCCAAAGGAATTGAATTAATCGATCCGGCGACATTCTCAGCAACTCCACTACTTCAAAAATTTTGAGGAATGCTCTTAGCCTACATCCATATAATATCCAACTTGTGTAAAAATTAATGCCATGGGACCATTAATGCCGTCGTGTGTTCGGTGAATTGGCTGAGAATCAACTAGAAGTTGAACCATATTTCTATTCTAAAATAATCTTTAGCGATTTGGCCCAATTTCTGGCGTAACGGGTAAAGATGCCTCCGTTCTCATGAGACTTTATTAAATTCCGAAAAATCACTGTTTGCTGGGGTTTGTGCTAAAAACCGAAACCAGTGCCATCATTATCGTGAATGGCGAGCTTTACATGCAAATGATTCGTGTTTTTTTTATTATTCATGTCATTGCAAATCATTTGGTGGAAAAATAGTTCCATGCCATACAGCGCTTGAAAACATCTCTTTGTTCAGTCAAACGTTTGGTGACCGAATTATCTTAAGAAATTATGCTGTGAATTGGTCACCTCGTTCGTGTTATTTGACAGTTTTGGACACCTTTTTGTAGAAATGTAACCTTTCTGGTCTTTGCTGATAAACCAGCAACGATTGATCATTTACGTACGCTCGAAAAAGTGGTGCACAATCGGACACACGGGACGGCGTTTATAGGCTAAGTCGCGGTGGCCATGTGCCAGAAATTATTTTTACACATTTAATGCCATGAAATTTGTGAGCTAATAAAGTCAAAATTTGGGTAATTCCGTTGAATTTTTGGTGTTTTATTTTGTATTTTATTGTTAACGATTCACTATTGAATAAAGCTTTTATATAAAAATAGTTGGGGGATTCACAAGGTGTCATAAAGTCATAAGTCTTAAAATTATAACAGGAAAATATACGACTGTTGTAAACAACCCCTCATAATTTAGTGTGCTATTTTGAATTTAAGCCAGCTGATTTAAAAAAAAAAATATAAAAAATAAATATTTACCAAAAATAAAAATATTTTTTAATTCTAATCCATGAATTAATAAATTAAATTAGATCTTCCTGACTATTTTCCATTTTTCAGACGCAAGCCACAAATAAATTTTATTTTGTTTGGCCCATTTCAGACTCGGCAAGATAGTTGCGCAAGTTACTTGCCGAGTACAACAAAGTCTGTACTTATTTTTTTTCCTTACCCCGATCTTACCGCTGACGTCTACAAACCAAGAGTAACTTGCCGAGTGTGAAAGGGGTCTTTGTTTACCAAACATCAGAGTTCTAACCCGATCTAATTTGACACCGCAAGTGTTTTGTTGCAAAAATTGCTAGCCGCAGGTTAAATTCGGATATAAGCCGGATAAAACTATACCATCAACAGAGACGACTGCAAAAACTAATGCGGTTCGGCTCAGCCACAATAAACATACCAAGCAAAGTTCTATTAACTTAAGACACTTTTTGTTTACAAAGCAACAACAAATTTTTTAAACCATTGTAAAATGTTAGAACAATATGACAATATAACATGATAGAACACCTTGTGAATACCCCAAATATGTATTTAGTGTTCACTTAAAACCAGTGTACATTACATTATTTAACGTTCGGCTCAGACACCTAAAAACGATATCTATTCATATTACAACCCTTAATACCGTTCGTAACTACTTTCAAGAAAGTTCTTACGTTCATCGTTAAAAAACAGAACAATTGTAGTGATACTCTAGACATACATTATATTTTAATGTTCTTTAATTTTTTTTCACATTGATAAAGAAATGAACAAACAAAAAATTTCAGCAACGTCGCACCACAAACAGCTTGTGTGTGTATTGTGTATATGTTTTGTTTGTTTAAAATTATTTTGCTGACTTTTTGTTTTTTTCGTATGTGTATTTTGTTTTTTAAAAAATGCTTGTTTTTTTACCAGCCAAAAGGTACGAACAATAATGAGACGAACCGAACACGATGAAGTTTGTGGATTTAAAATAAAAAAACCAAACGGAATTAAATGTTCTCATCTTTTGTTGAGATTGATAAAAAACATTATTATTTTTGTGTTCGAAAGATGACTTTTCTACACTAACACTATTAGCGTTTGTGTTTTCCACAAATCTACCGAACCGAACACTAAGGATCTAACTGCAAATATCTTCAAAAATATTAGACGCGTTATGTTTCTAAAATAACTCTGGATAGCTTGGAAATATTGTTCATAAAATGACAGAGTTACAGTGGACAAAAGCTCAAATTTCAAAAAGTTTATGTTTTTACTGCCATTTTGATATTTTTAAGTTATTTTTTTGTTAATCAATTTAAATTAATTTAAAAGATTTTGTTAGTCGTGCTTAATTCCCAATTTTAATTCTTGATAAAAACACTGAAATTTATTGTTGAATTAAGCACGACTAACAAAATCATTTTAATTAAAATTTTCAATTCCCAAAAATTACTTGGATAATAATTTAATTTAATCAATTAAATTTTAATGCTTTTTTTAAAATAGGACACGAGTTTATTTGAATATTAACATTTTGCGCCCAACAAGACCCAGATTAGTGTAAAAATGATAAAACTACAGAAGATTTACTGAATTAACCCACTTTTCGCTTTTTATCAAACCCAAAGGAAGTAAATACTCAGAATCACTAAAAAAAAACTCAATTCCAAAGACGCACGCAGCTAAGAGTAAAGAATTGTATGGTTCCATGTCTAAATTACTGGGTCCGATAAAGAACAAACAGAATAAGTGGAAAGTATAAGTTGTTGCTATGGTAACTGGTTTGCAACAAGGCTATACAAAATATTGCAATTTTATGTGCAAATAGGCCAGCCGAGCGCGACATGAATACTATGCTCGAAATTATTGGCCGGATAGAGTAAATTGTCTTTTAAGATTTTGGTCTTAATGCAGGCAAATCAGACAATAAATAGCCTCTACCATCTGTTATGAGTTGCTAAAATCGGGCAGACAAGAAATGGAGTACAAAAAATTATTGGTAAATGTGCAAACCTTTTTTTCGAATTTTCAAAACAAACAATTTCAGTTAAATTATTTGATCTCCTCTCATTAACTGCAGCCTGCGTACAAATACTTTTAAATAGTAAAATATATTAATTGGGTAATTTCTCTAACTTTTGTTTTAAGTGTAAGCAAACTTTTTTGTATTTAAATAACGTTAATGAGCTTCAGGCAAATAAGATTGTATTGTCTAAAAATTATATAAAATAATACGCAAAAAAAAAAAAGGAATGAATAAATGATGAAAAGAAAAGAAAATCTGACAATCTTTGTAACCCACAAACACTTGTGTAAGTAGAAATATTAAATTTACTTTTTATTTACTTTTTGTATAAAATAACAAAAAAAACCACAGAAAAAAAACCAAGTGAGAAGAATATATTTGGGCATGCCGAATCGCTAAAAGCCACCACCAGTCAGTCGGCAAGAAATATTTTTAAAGAAATATTTTTATATCAGTGATTAAACATTTTCAGTTTATCTGTGCAATTAATGGCCAGTTTTTAATTTGTATTTAAACAATTATTTAATTAATTTTTATTAAAATTTTTTCTATTTTTAAGTTGTACTTGATTTATCTTAAAAGTTTGGTAGCACTACAATATAAAAAATATCATAAAACAGCTGTTGGAACAAAATTAAGAAACTGTACGCATGATCTGTAACTTTGGTGAGAGCTTCTCGCATCGAAAAAATATGCTATCGTTTCTCGAAAAGTGATTAGTGTGTCTCTAACTTATGTAGAAAACTATCAAAAAAGATTACGTCGTTACGGTATAAATAAAATTGCACTCGAGGACGATGTGATATTGTAGACGTTGAGAACGCCAGTAAAACATGTATATGACGAAGACCAAAATTTACTAAAATTAAAAAATTTTCAATGACGGCTGCGAAAATACAACCGATGGCTTACCAAATAATGTAAAGTGCGAACTGATTAATGTAAAGCGCGAAGGAGCTTGGCAAACATTCGTATATTTTATAAAAATTTTAAAAGCAAAATACATAAGTAAACAATGAAAAAATGTGTCAAGAACAAAATATTATAATTATTCTACGCATTTTGCATTTTTACCATGTTTTTTGGTGATACAATTTTTTCTCGCCCCCTATTTATTCGTGAGTTTATTTGACAGTTTAAAGCGGGAACTTTCTCGCAGAAATTTTACAGAGACGCTTTTTCTCTAAATTTTGAAGCAATTTCCTTACGTGTCAGCTATTACTTGTTGCATTTCTCACATTTTAATCGAAAAGTTTCTCGAAGCGAGATTAACCGAACATGAGCACTTATAAAGTGTATTTATTTACAAAGTGGTCGCAAAGAAACAGGGAAGTGCATTTATCATTTAAAAAAGCAGTAGAAAACAAAAATATCTATTTAAAAAGAACTTAAAGATATTTGAATACATAGCAAGTAAGAAATAGTCCTAAGCAATACTTGCAAAGTGCAATACACCAAGTAAGTTAAACATTAAATCCATTTACAATAAAAAAGAAAAAAGCGCTATCCCCAAATGTAACATTTCAAATAATTAATTCATTTTGTTCTTTTTATATACCAAACACTCTTTGTATTAAGTATGAGTGTTAGTATTTCTTTTTGCCAAATTAATTTGTATTTGATATTTTTTCCAAAAAAAAACTATTGCAATACAGTTCATATTCAAAAGCTCAAAGAATTTAAAAAGTATTTAGGCCGAATAGGGTTGCTTTAACTCTCGATTGCTCGTTTGGACCGTTTGTATTAAACAGCCTGGTCCACGATCTCGGTTGACAACTTTAGCGAGCGACAACAAATCACTTATTTTCGGTCTCATAATCGCCCTGGTAACTATCGACTTGTAGGTCGTCAAGTTTTACGTTTCCTAACGTAATCGATTTATTTATATTAAAATGATCCTTTTTATTGCCATATCAACTATTCCACAAATTAAACGCTGAAACGTTGAAAATATAATCAAGTAAAACATGTATATTAAGCCATAAAAATAATGCTCTGTGGCCGTATTCTGTAATTCGCAAAAGCTTAATCTTTATCGCTAAAAATCAATAAAGTTGATTTAGCGATTTTTGGGTACGAATGCACACTCAAAATATTATGTAGTTAAATTCAAACAAAAATTAATTTTAAACAACTTAAAATTCATTTAAAACGGATCACCTAATTTTTTATTTTTTTAACAGCTTATTCCGTAAAACTTAAAAGTTTTTTCTAAAAACAAAAAAATTATTTTAACCGACAAAAAATACCGAATAACATTAGATGTATTTGGGTAACATTATACAGGGTCCGCCAAATAACTTTTTTTTTTGAAAATGCTATAAAAAAAACTACTGAATGTTTTGTCAAATTTCTTTTTTTATTTGAAAGTACAATCCTTCCGGTTAATAATGGAAAATAATTTCATTCAAATGGCTGGCCATGCAGTAGCCTACACGATCGGTCTTATTGTTAAGCACATTATCGATTATGTGCAGCTGTATTTCACCAATGGCTTCACGAATATTGTCCTTTAAGAAGTCAATTGTCTCTGGCTTGTCGGCGTAACACTTATCTTTGACGGCACCCCACAAATAATAGTCCAACGGTGTCAAATCGCGGCTCTGAGGTGGCCAAACGACATCAGCTCTGCGGCTGATAATGCGATCTTCAAAAACAGGGCTCAAAACATCGAGTGTAGCTTCGGCTGTGTGGAACGTAGCCATTGACTGGAACGGCCACTCCTTGCTCATTTTCGAAGAAAAATGGCCCAATTATGCCTCTGGACCAAAATCCCCACAAAACAGAGACTCATTTTGGGAGCAACGGCTTTTCAATGTATGCGTGCGTGTTTTCTGTGCCCCAAATTTGCTTGTTTAAATATCCGACAAGATCAAATTTCGTTTAATATTGCAATAAAATGCCGCCGCGAACAACACCATCAAAAGCCACTGATTTCGACATTTGTGTTCACATAATCACCCTTATTGTCTTTGGCGTTTTTGCGGCGTAAACTAGTCGTTTTTTAAAAATCGTACCGTGATTGGCGAAAAACGACAATGAATACGACACTTTTCAAATCTATTACAAAAACGACGTTAAAACAGTACCATGTTTGGCGTTGTTAAACATTTTGATCACGACGTTAATAAATTATTTAAGAAATAATTGCAATGGTCACAACTGCCGCACAATTTGCGAAGTATTAGCAATAAAGGAGCAAAAATCTTATTTGTCAAAGGCCGTCCATAAAAGTTTAAGCAAAGTAATATTAAAGAGGAGTGGAACACTCGTTCCGGAGAGGGTTAGATGAAGGTATGGGCTGATTTTAAATTTAAATTGAAGAAAAAACTCGCTTATAACAAAGCTGAAAGCTATGCAACAGGTGGTAAGCGGTTCAAACAAAATACTTTTTCAGCTGGCGAAGAAGCAGCAATTGATCTATTTGTCATGCGTTCTATTGTCGAACATAAAGATCCATTTGGAATTAAGAGAAACCAAATGATTTACCCAGACCCCGAGCCCAAATTAGACACAATAACTGACATTACCTAAATTAAAAGCACGTATACTTCACCTGTGACACCTCCGCTAAGAAAATATAAAAACCATGCGGAACTAGGACTTTTAAGACAACAAGTAAAACTTAAAAAAGAGTTATGCTTGGGTTTGAAAAATAAATTGTTGGAATTGGAACGTTACACACGGAGAATGCTTAAGAGGAGAAATTGGTTTATAAAAGGCGGAATTCAACAGCAAAGAGAAAAAAAGAAAAACTCATTTAGAAGTACGCAAAGCCGAACTATAAATTAAAAAAAAAACTTGAACTTAAAGAGTTAATAAAAAGTAAAATTATTTAATATTTTTTTTGTTTTAAATAATTTAATTATGTACATGTTAATAGAGCTACTAATATGTTAATGTTGAAATTAATGAAAACGCAAAACTATCCTTTGAAAATTAAAGTTTCAGCTCATAGTTAATAGAGACGAATGAAAACCTAAACTTAACATTTTCGCAACTAATTAATACAAAAATTTCACCAATAATTTTACTATACGTATTATTTTTAATTCAAGCACTTGTTTGACAGATCTTTGACAGGGTGTTTCAAAATAATTTAATTAAGTGTATTCTTTTACATTGTAAATCTTTTACAAAATTTTGCTAGCCGAAAATTTTAGACGGTAACATAAAATTGTAAATACGAAGGCAACTACGACACCTGTCGTTTTTCGACTACGCCAAACACAATAAAGGCTAATATATCATAGTGTGGCGCAAATGTGCATGAAAACTATAACGTTTTCGCTCACTTGCATTTTCGAATGACTTGTCGTTCAGAAAATTTTAAGTGAAGCGCAAATCAGCTGTTTGTCGTTGAAAATGCAAGCTTGTGATAGCGATCGACCTTAAGGACCAGGCTGTTAATCTCTTTTCAATAGCGTATGATCTTTACATGAGGAATATATTTATGCCAAATTGTGGAGACTATGTTACACTGATAGAAAAATGCATCTTCATATTGATGATGCCCTAACATCAAAATTGTGACATATATGTTACTAAAAATGGTATCAATGATGCAATAAATAACATCAATCCAATTTTTAACGTCTTCGTACAATTTTGTCATATTTACGTGTAATCCTTTTTATGACTATAGTGACATCAATTCGATGCCACATTTTAGTTAAATATAACATATTTTTAAAGTATAATGATTACGAAAACCATATGGGGCATGGTGCTGGTGTCTTGTTATTGAGAGTTCTGCTGTAAGCAAAGGTCGCACTTCAGCAAACGTGAAACAAACATATGTAACGGGTAAGTAAATAATAATAATCTCTACTTAAACTTAAGTCAATTCCAATGACTTTGACTTAACGACAAACTGACATTAAATATATGCTAATGTGTTCTTTCTCCGATGTAACTGCGTCATCGCACTGAGGACATGTCCGTGGTGTGGCTTCTTGATGGAGGACTAATTTAACCATGATTTAGTTGTCGGTAACAATAATATATTTAAAATTTTTTTAAAAATACTTTTGTTGGAGGTGAGCATATTTAAACATGTTTTTCTCTGGGTGTGTGACCCATATTTTTTTCCAGAACAACGTGTGTATGGAGGCTAATGGTGTTTTCTTTTCTACAAAAAATGTCATATTTTATTTAAAAAAAATGTAATTTGGTGTTTGTTTCTTAAAAATGCTTTGCTATCTAAAAGGGCAGCGTGTTTAATTCCAAAAAAAAAATTCACCCTTAAATGTCATAAGGCATTGTTGCACTTTACGACCCGTATAAAAAGAGAGTGTTGATAATGCCCGGTAAAGAGATGGCTTCTGTTTATATATGGGATTACCAGACGAAGTTGGGAAAAAATCGCTTCTTATCAGGACAGTAAAAATTTCAAGTTAGTTATTTTTTCTATTATTTTATAGTAAAAACAAAAAACATTACATTGTTAATGGTAGGTTGTCAGTGGTATAAAATTTAAATGAATTCGGTGTTTAAAATTATTTTTGAAAATTAAAAAATCTTAAAAACTTGGTGTTAATCAATCGGCATTCTGGCATAGGTATTTTCTTGTTTACATATTTTATGAGAAAAAAATTAAAGAAATTGGAATTTCTTCATTCATTTTGCTCATTTATTTATTTACTTAATATCAATCTATTAACAAATTAAGGTTTATGTATATTTTTTTTATTATTGAAGAACACACTTTATGATTTATGTACATATTTTTTTTATACAATTGAAGAACAAACTTTTTGTCATAATTATAACTAAACTTGATAAAGTTGTCCGTAAAACTAATGTTTATTAAATTTTATATTCTTAAGTATTCTATTTTCAGCTCCATCGTGCTTCTAGAGACAAGCAGATAAAAAGACAGACGAAGGGATCAACATGGCTGGATTAGAATTTTACAGCGTTCAAAAATATACTATAAACACATTTGCAATTAAAGTCTCCCAATTATTATCTCAATGTGTTACAAACGGTATAACAAAATCAGAATATCCCCCATCTTTTTGGTGGTTATAAAAAAAGAAACAATACTTTGAGCCAAAACATTACCCACATAAAAACTCGTAGAAACTCAAATACGCACTCAAAAAAAAAATGTGATATTTTAAACCTTTTTTATTTTAATTCAGCCCCTTTTGTATTGTTTTCTTTAACTGTGCGTTTTTTCTGCGAACCAAAATTATATTATTTTTTTTCTTTTAAATTGTCACAAAATCTGAAGCAAAAGGTTGATACAAAAAATGGAATATTTAAATTTTTTCTCCCTTTTCTGTTTTTTTTTTCTGTAGTGTCTTGAACAGAAAAATAAAATGTTGATGTTAAGCTTTGGTAACAATCCTTTTGGTTTTGTATGTTAAGTGGCTTCCTTAAATAAAAAAAAACCAAAAGAAACAATAATCTTTTTTAACAAAAAGTGTAGAGAAAATTTAAAAATAAAATTTATTAAAAACAATATAAGTGGCTTTTTATGTTCGCAATATTTAACTTTTCTCCTACTCCTACCGATGCAGTTTTAACCGCAATAGTGCAGGTTACCATTTTGTTGGTTATAGAGAAGTTTGAGGTTCTAGCTTTGTTATTTAATTTGAGATTAAAAACCGCAAATATTAAAAGTTTAATTACAAAACTTATTTGTTCCCAGAAAGTGAATTCTAAAGAATAACCTTCAATTCTAAAGATTAACCCCCGTATTAATAAACGATTTTTTAATTTAACAAACGTTTATTAAGTCAAATTTTTATTTTAAATATGTTTTGTAAACCTTTTTTAAATTTAAAATTTTTCACAAGCATAGCTTATTTAATATTTGAAAGTACAATGAAGATTAAAAAAACTCCTTGTGTAAAAATATTTAGCCTTCAAATCAAGGCATTTTAAACAAGGTGAATTCGTAGCTCTCTTAATTTTAACTGCCGTATTCCAAAAAAATAAAATAAATTTGAAAAGTGTTTTAAGGCAACATTTTCATACATATTTTTCTTAGAATGCATTTCAAATTCATTTTAATTTTTTTTGTGAATACGGCTGTAAATGTTTACAGATAATTCCAAACTTTCTTTATTTCAAATTAAGAAAATTGAATCCCACATGCCAATTTGGAATTATGGATACGCCTCGCTCTCTTATGCACAGGCCTGCCATATTTTGCCTCTAAACTACCCATGTGCCGATTTACCGACTTAAACACGGTAACTTTTTCCTTTTTTAAGTATAACTTTTAAATTTTAAGCAACACTAGAATACTGGTTACATTAAAAAGAGTTAACTGTTATTAATTCTGCGCTTCTGCTTAAAGAAAAAAGGGTAAGACTTATTCAATATTGTATGCAGTGTTTGAAACGAGGTTTATCCTACCCAATACACACATCTTTATTTGAAAAGTATTCAAATGAAAAGAACCAAATCCAAATAAAAGAAATAAAGTCAACGGGGTTTTTTTTGACCATAGCTAAAAGAAGAAATAATTTTTAAGCCTAAAACAATTTAATTAAAATTTCTTTTTTTATTAGAAAAATATAATAAAATTTTTTTTTTAATTTTCAAAACATTTTTGCCTGTATTCATAAAAAATTTTTAAATTTAATAAAGGTTTAAAGAACAAATTTACTATGAAAATTGTCCTTAATAAACGTTTGTTAAATTTAATAATCGTTTGTGAATACGGGGGTTTGTTTTTCGTGCTTAATTTCCAGTTTTTATTATTGATAAAAACACTTGAAATTTATTGTTGATGGGATAAGCTATTCCTATGCGCATTTCACTGGTTGCTTAGGCCAGATCATCAGGAAACTTCATCCATAAAGATTTTAGAAAAACTAAAGATATTAAACCAAATAAAACTGTTAAACGTATAAGAATTATAGCAACAGTTCTACTTGTAATAATATCAAAGCTTAAACAAAACAACATCAACAATAAACAGTGGCTTTATCTCATCTTACATTCCCCGCTACAATTAGTTGAAATTCTCTCAACATTAATTGTAGTTGTAAGTAGGTTAAGAAAAACAAAATAAAAACAACAACAACTTAGAAAAGATGTTGTCAATTAAGTGTTTTTTAGGCCATCAACAATAAATTTCAAGTGTTTTTATCAATAATAAAAACTGAGAATTAAGCACGAATATCAAAATCTTTTGAAAATTTAAATTTTGTATTCCCAAAAATTTAAATTACTTTTTTTTTAACTTTAAAAACAATTTATCCTAAATTACAATCTATACATATAAAATTGTAACGTTACTAACTGATTGACTCACTGACTGAAGCTAAAAACTTGAAATTTGGGCAGAGATTGGTCACCCCCCAAATCGATCCACTAAGACGGTTTTTTTTTGGAAATTCGAATGCTTAGGGGGTAAAAAAAGGGTAAAAACGGGAAAATTCGGTAACCTTATATCTCCAAAACTAAAAGAGATACAAAAAAAAATGTAATACTTATCGTTATTCTTTAGAAAAATAAGCAAACAGGTGTCTGGTACTTTTAGGGAGTTAACGGGTAAAAACTGAATTTTTGTACTTTTTCGACACTCCACCAATTTTTTGAACCAATAAACATAGAAACAAAGTATATACCACATTCGAAGGTTAACAAAAAATACGAATATAAATTTGGTACTTTTTCGAAATTCGAGCATATAAGGGTTGGAAATCGTAACTATTTTTGGTACTTTTTTTCACAAAACATTTTTCTCCATTCATTGACATATTCGTGCTAAATTATGGGCTTCCACTACAATGGGTGGAAAAATAGCACCAAAAAGGGGAAATACGGGAAATTTGATATTTTACTTTAGTTTTCTGGTTCTACAACTGGTATTTTTTAATGCTAGAATTTAAACAAGTTTAAACAAAATAAACAAAAATAAACTTTGGCATAAAAATATGTCCACGAAGTAAAAGGAGGTTAAATGCTAGTATATATATATTTATTTTAATAAACTACGATTTATTTGTAAAACATTTATTTTTATTAATTGTTATATTATTTTATCTCAATATATTAAAACGTTTGTTCCATGTTCCGGGCACGTGTTAAACTTCTTACCAACGCACACAGGGCTAAAGGCGGTGATTTTACGGGTTGATTACAAAAAAAAAACTATAAGTACCGTGACAACTAAAAGTACTCCATTAAAGTTCACAAAATTCATGGTTTGTTACACGTGAGTCACGCGTAACCATGGTTAAATTTATATATTATGTATAATGATTAAAAAATGGAGTGAGTAAATTAAAATTTAATTTTCACGCTCGCAATCGTGTTTGAATAAAAAATCACATAAAATTTTTTTGTATGGTGGGTACCCGTATCCCCCCTCATACTCCTCCAATATGCTGTTCGAACATGAGGTTTGTTCTAATAGTTACCCTCATCAAATTTAGTGTTCCTCAATTATTCTAGCTGAGGAGATATGAATTGATCCGCGAATAAAGGGCCCAGTGTGCGACGGTAGTCAGATCTTACAATAATGAAAGGTCTGGCAATGTGCTGAATTTATACTGCCAAAGAAAAATTGCCACCAATAGTGAATTTTCAATTCAAATGATTGTAAGAAAACCACACTATTTCATTGGCAAACAACAATCTGACAATAAACTCAGCTGGCAACAAAAATTTTCAGTTCACTCGGTTGTAAAATAAATGGATGGCAAGAATTGTCAGATACATTTTTAGACATTGTCAAAAAATTAGAGTTTTTTTTAATTTTAATAGATGGAAACAGTGGAAATATTTTGATGGTAAAAAGCAATGTCAAGGATTTTTTTACTTGTTAATGTTGTTTTCAATATTTTTCAATGATTTTCATTAAAATTTGTTTTAATTTTGCAAAGTTAAACTTTTTTATCAAAGTTTTTCTTGGGATTCAAAAATGTGCTAAATTCCCATTTCATACTATTGATAAACTGAAATTTATTGTTGATGGGATAAGCTATTCCTATGAACAGTTCACTGGTTGCTAAGGCCAGATCGGCAGGAAACTTCATCCAAAGATTTTAGAAAAACTAAAGATATTAAACAAATTAAACTGTTAAGCGAATAAGAATTATAAGCTTCAGTTTTACTTGTAACAATATCAAAGCTTAAACAAAAACACTTTTCACTCATGCATAACAGAGATGGAAACTATGGTGCAGTTTTACTTTTCCATACATTGTTGGCTATCTTTCAACATTTTTTTTCATAATTAATAAAAAGTCTTTTTTCTAAATATATATATGTACGCATCAAGAGATGAGCCAGAAAATATAAAATTAGTACCGTCGTAGTCTCAAAACTACGTTTTTTTTTATTGAAGTTGGTAAAAAACCCAAAGCCCATTTTCCATCCCTTGCTTCGGACGTCTGGCAAAAATCTGCCGATTGCAATGAAGAGTATTCACACTCTTACAATATTGTTGTCTTACAATGGGCGGACAATGCTTTTACTAGCAAAATTGTCAAACAAAAATTTGCCAGTTCACACGGTTGAAAGACATTTTTAGCATATTTTACTGACAATATTGTTGGATCTGCCTATCGTCTGTACTATAATAAAGCCCTTCAGAAGGGATGTATTTCTGACCCTTCGACACAGTCTTAGCGATTTAATGGGTAGATCTCTGAAGAGCAATTAAAATTAGGCAATATGGCATCAATATCTCAAAATCGGAAAAGAAAAATAAGTAAAAATGGACAAACGTTGCCCATGAAAACCACAGATTTTGGATTTTCTCTTTTGCAAGCCTTATATTGAACTCCGCTTTTTGATTTACATTAAGAATAAAGCCCTTCAGAAGGGATGTATTCCTGACCCTTCGACACAATCTTACCGATTTAATGGGTAGATCTTTATTTAGATAGACAATTAAGGTATGTTTTTTTACGAAATCGGACTTAGAAACTTATGCTATATTTTAAACAATTTTTTTTGTTTTACTTAACTTTTTTTGTTAGAAGTCTTTTGTAAGAAGATTGTATAATGTAATTTTTTATAAACCAATGATTACATGAAGGGCGTCGAATATTTGATAGGTGTGAACAAAACTTAAGAGATAAATATCATACAATTTCGAATTCTTAAAAAAATTTAAATGAAATCTTTCAAGGATATGCCAGGATATATGAATTGAAGTAAATTTTTTTTTAAATTTTACAGATCCTTTCCTTTTATTTGGTACCAAGTTTGGTTAAAAAAATATTATATACTTAAACTTAAAAACAAAGTTAAAAATGAAAAAAAAAATAGGAAATGAAAAATTAAGCACGACGTTTGACCTTGTTTTGTCTCTACATAAAGAGGCGTTTCTGCCAAAAAGAAAAAAGTCTAAATTTGTTATACAGTGTTATTTTTGTAAACGAATAAATTTATTTATATACATATATATTTTTTATATGCATGCTATACACATATGATTATACATATTTATTTGGGTTTTTTTTCTTGTTGTTTATAAATGCTTTAATTATAATATTTACAAAATGTTAGAAAAATATATATTTGTTTGCTTGTTGCTTAAAACTTAATTGTTGCTAAAATTTAACGTAGGGAAAACCTGTATGGAATTTTTTTTTTGGGATTTTTTTTAGACACTTAAGGACTTTTTATAATGTTTACTGGCATTACTGATTTATATTTTCTTTTACCAATGTGCGCAGTGTATTTTAATAAATTGGGAATAATTTAAAAAAATTAATTTTTTCATATAAAATTTAAAAGTTCTAAAAATAATAAAGAATGGCAAATTTTAACAAAAACATTTAACAGCTACATAAATACTTATGTTCATTTATGGAAATAAACCCAGTCATATTTAAACCAGAAATTTTCTTTAAAAAGTATTTGGTGCGATAGAAGAAAAACGATGACAGATAAGCGTTTAGCACGCCTAACTCTACGTCATTATTTTTTTATTTAAAGAATGATTTGATTGCAGACCAGCATTGTCAATGATTATTTTTATTATTATTATTTTTTTGTTGCTAAAATTGACTATATTATTTTTTTTATGATGCTTATAATATTTTTTTAAGTCCCTTTAAGCTTCTTTATTGCGGTTTGATTTTATTTTTTAAAGGACAACAATACAAAAAAACTGGGTTCTTGTTGTACAAATTTAATTGGAAAATAAAATTTTCTTTGGGTTAGAAAAAATGTATGATAACATTTATTATGATTTTATACGTTTTTGTGGTAAAAATATTTAGTAATTTTTTTTATTTGCAATAATTTGATATTGGGTTATATACTTAGTTAATATTAACATTTTGCTTTATTTTTCTAGAGTCTTTTTTTGAGAGTTTATATGTGAAATTTTTGCTCACGGTCAAAGTTCAATGTTCAAGGCCATACAAAGTACACAATTTTGAAGAACTTTATAATAATTGAATTTAATCTTATTATTATTTTATTTATAAAACATATTTGTTTTAAATTCAGAGATAATCCTGCATAATTTTTTAAATTTTTTTCTTGTAATAAAACAAAGGAGTGAGTTTTTTGTTTACATAATTAATAACAATAAAATTAACCTTTAAGATGTTTATTATATTTAAGGTTCCTTACTATTTACAACTAAACAAATTGATTAATAATAATTGTTACAAATTTAAGATATTCAGTTCTAATGAAAAAATTTAATATAACAAAATATTAAATTTTTTTTGTTTATCGTGGGCTTACCTGACTAATTCTTAAAATCCAGAGGATACCATGCATCTACCAAAACTCTATTTTGTAAACACTAGAGACCTGCACTATTCAACATTATCTGTTAAAATGAGATCCTAAAAAATTTCATGATTTGCTACATCATGTCATCGCAGGCAAGGTATTAGCACATGCCAGTGGTATAAAAATGAAACAATTGCCACCAATTATAGTACAACATGATAGCTTTTGACCAAATGTATCTGACACTTAATATCTAGGTAAAAAATTGTCAGCTGAAACTGAAGTCAGAATGGTTTTCGATAGCCGTTATTTGTATTTTTAATAAAGATGATGTCACTTATATGCAAATATCTTAAAAAATATTAGACGGATTATGTATTTCTTTTTTTTAATGAATTTTTAGCCGTTTTCGAGAAATCTTGCACACCGAAACTTGACATTGATTAGTTTATTTTTTTAGCCTTTCTTTTACAAATTAATCAAATTTTCGATGTAAAATACAGCTGGAAAATATGAATATTATTTCTGAAGATTACTTTACCGAATTTTCCAAAGTTTGGCAGTTTTGGACCATTTTATTATTGCGAAAAAGATACAAAAAATTATTTTTTTTAACATATTAAAGACTAGCTTTTACCCGTGAAAATAAGAGCAAGACTTTAAGAAAGTGGTCTATGCTATTAAAATTTTACAGAATTTCATGTAGTTTTCTACAACTGAATATCGTTACTTTAATATAGAAAAGCCCTAACTAATATTTTCCTTACTTTACAGGAGAAGGAAAAAACTTAATAAAAATTATAGTCTTGTAGTCGTGATTTTTTTTAAAACCAGTTTTTCATCAAATTGCTTAGAGAATTGAACAAAAAACTGCGTTTAAAAAAAATCGTGACTGCAAGACTATAATTTTTATTAAGTTGTTTCCTTCTCCTGTAAAGTAAAGAAAACATTAGTAAGGGCTTTTCTATATTAAAGTAACGATATACTTTATTTATTTTAAAACATTTAGACAAACAACCACAACATATACTCACAATATTCTGCACGTAAAATTTAATGAAATTGTAATACAAAATAAATCAATATTCAGTTAAAACCGGTCTACTTATTTTTCAATTATTTTTAACGGACAGTTTATTTAATTTTTACTGTCAAAAATTCAACCCCATAGTCCGTAAAAACAAATGAATATTCAGTTATTTTTTGTAATTCAGTAGTTATATATAAATTCTGGCAGACGCTGTACAATAAAGCCATAGGCAATAAATGGAGTGAGAAATAAGGCCATATGACTTTATTGCCTACACTGAGAAAATTAAATCGTAAAATCAAAGAAAATACACTTTGTTGCAAAGACTTTTATTGGTCCGATTGTGCCCAAAGACAAAACATCTTTACCGGAAAGGCGCAAAGATCTTTAGATTCCCATGAAATACATACTTAAAATCAAAGACTTAAAATCTTGTGGCAAGGATGTACGTCTTTGGAAACACATGAAAAAAGTCCTTAAACTAAGGAAAAAGTATTTTGGCACAAAGACTTTCATTCCTTAGTCTTAAGACTTAAATTTTTGATTTTAAGTACAATTTTCATTGTAACAAAGACGTAATTTTAACATTAATACAAAGAAACGCAATTAAATTCAACGAAATAATTCTTTGAAATACTAAAGACTGATATGTAGAAACAAAGGCAATTTTTTTTGAAATCTGCTATAGAAATGTGTTAAAAAATTAAAATTTTTCTGCAAAATAAAATATTTAATGAAACCAAACACAGCATTTTTATACAATTTTTTTATTTTAGTTTAATGTAATTAAAATAAAAAATAGTTCATATACAGCGTAACTTTACTTTAATTATTAAAAAAAAGACAAAGACAAGGCGCACATGCACAATTGAGCGTTCCTATCGATTGACTTACAATTAATGACAACCACGAAAACAATTCTTTTTATTTTTTACATATATTGTAATCAATCGGCTACACTTGTTTCGTTATGCATTCGTATACAAATTTAACTTTGAAGACTATATTCTTTAAAGATACAGACTTTCGGCCTTATTCATAAAAAATAAAACAGGTTAATAAACTGGCTATGACACAAATTTTGTATGAAAATCGGCTTAATAAACCTTCTATAAAGCTGTTTTATTTATTATGAATAAGGGGGTTTATCTTTATGTTTTTTTTTTAGCCGCTCTTGTTTACCGTTGCAAGCAAACATGTGTGAACAAGCTAACATGTTCACTTATGCATTGAAGACACAATTCTTTAAAGTTACAGACTTTGTCTTTGTAGCAAGGATGCTTAGCTTAAAAAAAAACTAAGAAAAGTCTTTAATTTTAAATACGTTTTTCAATCCCTTCTAAGCAAAGAAATTAATCGTTGTAGCAAATATTTTATCTTTACGGAAAAGATAATTTCTTTGATTAAGCTTCAAAGAATTTTAGTCGTTTGTGTTGAAGACGCACCATTTGCTTGTTTAAAGAATAAATCATTGATGCAAGGATTTTTTCCTTCTAACAAAGATATTTTCCTTACAATTTTACAAAGACTTTTATTCTTTTATTTTAAAGCTTTTAATTTTCTCAGTGTATGGCTTTATTGCACGGCGCCATTCTGGCAGTCATGATCGGGTACTTTCTCAATTCGAAAGCAATTTAATTACTAATTATTTCAGTCAATACTGAACGAATGACTATTATTTTTTCGGTGTTGTAAAGCATGAATTTGAGTTTCACAATTCTGAACAAATAATTTCGATTCGTTCAGTAACGACTGAAAGAATTAGAACTAAAATTGCTTTCAAATCGAGAAAGTACTCGATCACGACTGCCAGAATTAGGCCCCAGGTTTTACTCGTTTACTTCACAAAAGATCCGAATTTCTAAAAAATACCAGACAGACACCTGCAGGTCATGTCCGCTTGTTTGTCTAATAAGAGAGAGAGAATATTAATATTTACTTATCCCGTTACACATGTTTGTTTTACTTTTGTTGACCCCTTTGTTTACAAAAGATATGGTTTCGCAATTATTTTACTTCTTAATTTAATGTAGTTAACTTAATAGTTTTAACAAATAGAATATGGGAATTTTTTGCACAAAACAAGCAAATAGTTTTTTATTGATAACTAAAAGTTTATTTTTTGGTAGTTAAATTATATAAAATAACAGAATATTAATTTGTTTTTACGGAATTTGCGGTTGAATTTTTAGGAGTAAAAATACAATGAATTGTTCGTTAGTTAAGGAAGACTTTAACTTAATCAACGGACAATTTTAACTGCAAGTCAAAATCCGTATTAACGTGCACTTAGTTTTTTGAATAAATGTTTTGAATCAGTTAAAAACAAATTTGCTTGGAATATTTAATGTTTATTTATTTAAAAATAACTGAACGGAATACTTCCTTAATAAAATACAGTCCATCACTGTATAATATTGTGAGTTATTTTTTGCCAACTCATACATATATGTTTTGAGCACTCGATACTGCTGAGCAACCGACATTTAACTGTTCATATGAAAAGCAAGGGGTGTCTAAATATGTATATTTCGGCTGCTGGACAATATGAAAGCTGTATATTAAATTCATCAAAAAGTGCCATAAAAACTACCCTTAATCTTCGAAAATAAAAAAAGTGCCAATGTTAAAAGAGTACCAGCATTTCTCATTTTAGTACACTGTATGCTTATGTATACATCAATACAATTTAGTATTATTTCAATAAAACAAGTCCTAGAATTAAAATCAAGAACCAAATATTAGAAAGTCCCAAAAAATGTGTCAAAACACCGGCTAAGACTGTACTGTAATTCTTTACTTTTTCTACTTTTTTTGTTCTTCATAAACCAGTTAAATGATTGGTTCAACTTTCACTGGTCATGAGTTCTTTCTTTTTGTACTAGTTCTATTTTCACAAATAGAGAAAAGTGAGAATAATAGTGGCCCAACAATAGACCCCTGAGGTACCACTCTTGTTACAGGCAGTGCCCTGGATTTCTGGATTCCAGTTTCAACATACTGATATCTGTTACCCAAGTATGTTGACAATAACTGAGTAGCGGTCGAAGAGAAATAAAAAAAATTATTGAGTTTGTAATAAAGAATGTTATGATTGACGGTATCAAACGCTTTTGTATGATCCAAAAGTAAAATGTAGTCTCGCCATCATCAAGTTTCTTTCAAATCTCTTCCGTAACGTCAACTAAGGCTGTTATGCAGCTGTTTTTCTTTATGAACCCAGATTGACAATCTGTTGGCAAGTTATTGTTATCCATGAAACAGGTTATTTGGTTATATATACGTTCAAATATTTTGAGACAAATGGATGAAATAATTGGTCTAAAATCGAAACCTGTTTTGGGTATTGGAACGATTTTAGTTATTTTCCAATTCAAGGGAAAGTAGCTTGATGTTAAAATTTGGTTATAGAAAAATGTTATTATTGGAAGAAGTTGAGGTAAAAGAATTTTTAGAAATCTTGGATAAATCCCGTCCACTCCTATGGAGTTGGATTTTAAAGACAAAAGGCTAGATAAAACGTCACATTGGTCTACTACCAGTATTGTTACTCGAATGATAATTGCTATAATAATTTCGATTTGCTTGAACAATGCGGACATCCTTGTCCGTCCCAATCATTGTCCTAGTGCTGTCCTGTCCAGTACCGTCTTTCGTTAGTGTTTTTAGTTGTCTCAGATATCACAAAAAGTGGATATGACAAGGCCCTCCTAGCAATTTGAGGTCCATTTGGCCCGTACACTCGAAAAATTGGAAGTAAATTGCGAAAAGCTGCAGTTTTTCTCGATTGAAAACGGCTTTCCACACTTAACTTCAAATTGTGTTTGTTAACGAGCAAAACGAACCACAGATTTTGATTAAGCAAATTTACAGACCACTTTTTTCACAATATATGGGGGCTATCAATAAAAGTGTGCGGACCATTCCCATTTGTTCCAGAAAGCTTCTCTTATGTCTAGAAATCGTTCGTACCAAACGGCAGTTATTAATTGTGGCCACCTATGCACAGCCTTGACTGAGCCACCATGTCGCTTCAATATCGTTATTCAAATGAAAGCAAAATGAATCCTTTAATTTAATTCGGAAACTACATTAAAAATTGCGACCCTGAGAGTGCCAAAATACAGACATACTGACGAACGAACACTAGGTTTGTTCAAAAACTCATAATTAATAGATGTATTACCAACAGAATGATAAAATAAAAACTCCCCATACTTTTTCTAATTGGCAAAAAAGGAATAAACATTGTCTTGTTTTTAAACATTTAAAGATAATTAAAAAATACAATTTATTTTTATTTCCTTTACTATATCTGTCGGCCATTCTCATCATATTGTTTTTATTCAACACCAGCATCTAAATATTCATCATTAATATTTTATATTTATTTCAAAGAGTGGAACATGTTATCAGTATTAATACAGTCAATATTCACCAGCTCTCGTTTATATTTAAATAAAAGGAGAAATATTTTTATATGCCAAAATTATGTTGACATTACTGATTTTTCGCCTGAGGAGAGCAAAGAAGATAAAGAACTCAATACGTATGTATATTGCGCGTGCAAGAAAATAGCCGGAAGAGTTATTCATTATAATTTAAAAGAAAGAAAAAAAAAACTGAAAAACATTTTGATTAAAAAATGTTATTAATTGTAACGGTATTTACTTTTAATTTACATGCATTATTAAATTTGCATTTTAAAGTTATTGATTGAAATCTTATAAATTATGTAAAAGAGAATTAATTATTAAGTTCTTTTTTATCATAATAATTTTTTGACCAAAATGACAAATATCTGTGATCACTTATTGTATTAAATTTCTTTTATTAATCGTAATTATGTCGTTAATTAGAGTATTTACAGCGAAAAAGATGCAAATCTGTTAACACATTTATTAACCACTAACATATCTTTTTATTTTGGTTGATAATAATATACTAAGCACTAAAATACCAGCTAAGCATCCAAACAACTTGGTGATATTTTAAAGGCTGGAAAAAGAAATAAAAAGGCAACAATATTGAAAACAGAAGAACGCTTTTTATCCATATACAAACACTTTCCTGTTTTCTTTCAAAAGATAATTTATTTATTATCTAAAATATTTTTATGGCCTGTTCAACGATTTCGAAAGAACGACTTCGATCGCATTCTAACTGAGCTACCTAAACAAGAGCGGCAAGCGTTTTTTTAAACATGAAAATTCTATTGCCAATACATTTTCAATAAAATCAAGATAGATCAAGCGATCTATCTATCAAATAAGATTTCGCAGCCGGGTGGTGTTAAATTCGTGTTCTAAAAGTTTGTTTCGAATAAACTGTGTAAAAATGAAAAGTTTTGACATAAAACAGACGCTTGCCGCTCTTATTTAGGTAGCTCAGTAAGCGATCGAAAACTATTTTGGGTTCAACTAACTTTATTCTATACGAACATTTGTTTAGACGACAACTCGAAAGAAACATAAGTACTTTCCAACAAAAAGCGGTTTATTAATATCGTAGGTATTGTCGACATTACGAAAACAAATGTCAAAACCACTCACTGATTGTTTTGTTGTCGAATCATGAAATTTACACAAAAACAACACATGTTTAAGAGTAATTTAAATAAATTAAAATGGAGAACAAATGGTAATTATATCAAATAAAAACATTTTATTGATAACAATACGCCCCAAAAAACTGTCATTAAAAAAAGATTCTGTTCAAGCTAAATTGGGGTGGCTAAACACAAATATGACACTCATTTATTTCTCTCTTAAGCATTTTCGAGATATTCGCGAAAATCGGGGTTTTCTGGAGGAAATATGTTTATCCTCTTTTCTTTATAGTGTGTTAATCGGATAAAAATTCACTGAATTACAGGCCTTTAAATTTTAAAAAATGCCTTTATGGAGAGACTGAAAACGTTAAAAATTTAAAAACATGAAAAAATATTTTTTTTTAAATCTAATGGCCTGTAATACATTAAATTTTTATCCGATCAACATAGTTTAAATATGTGCTGAAAGAGGAAAAACATATTTATTCAATAGTTTTTACAATTCAGATGAACAATTCTTCAGATTTTCCAAAATAACTAGCTAAACAACTGCAGAAAAACATGATTTCGCGAATATTTCGAAAACGTGTCTTGAGAGAAATAAATAAGTGCCGTATACTGCTAACATTAGGCGAATACATAGAGGAAAATCCTGAGTTGGCAAGAGGTGCACCAGTATTTGGAGCAAATAAATTTTCGATGGACGAGTAATGGAAAAATAATAGGCCTAAAACTAAACGTCATTGGTCCATCCATGCGTTCTATAGTAAAGTGCAAAACTGTAAGCCACATTATAATTAAAGGCAGAACACAACCATAGCTTGAATTGATTTTGATAGATACAATTTTAAACGCGGTTGTATTTTTATCAAGCAAATAAGTATTATTTTTCATACTTTTGAACAAAAAATCCATAAAGTGTAGAAATAACTTATATAGCAATACTTTATTTTTTTTAATACGTAAAGCCTGGTACTCTGTTCAAATTTGTGAAAAATGTTGAGCAACATTAATTATTTCACACGAAAATTTTGACATGTATCAATGTTACCTTTCATGCGAGTTTGTACAATTTGACGTTTTTATACCTGCAAAGTATGCGACATTGTTTTGCGAATGTAAACAAACCGCACATGTATTTAACTTAAAATTATTTTTTTATTAAAAAATTTAAAAAAAAGAATACATATAAATATGGATAAACAACTGTTACCGGTTGTGTTATTTTAATTTTTTATTTCTTATTTAATAATCAGTTGATACTTTTTTGCTTTTGCTTAAAATTCCACGTGAAATAAGTGCAGCTTACATTATTTCGCAGTTGTAAAAAAATGTTGCCAGAAACATTTCCTAACTTTTTCACAAAATGAACAGAGTACAACTCTATCAACATTATTTCATAGATATTCCGCACAAGTTGTTTTCCTATGCGTTTTGACAGCATTTCACGTGAAATGTTGAACACTGTACCAGGCTTAAGTAACAAATATTTACACTCGTAAAAGAAAGCGATCGAAAGCTGCCGAAATTGTTTAACCAAATCTTATTCGAAATCGAGCGAATGGATGGCGATCGCTTCGATTTGCTGTCGAGATAGTTAAACAGGCCATTAAAAACTATTCCAATATTTAATTAATTTTTATAAATTAAACGCAAATACGTAAAAATCGAATTTCAAACTTAAAATGTAATTAATAAGGGCGGCGCACATAGGGGTTTTTTGCCAATCTAGCCGGACATTAGGCAAAAAATTATATTTAAGTAATGGAAAAATTCAAGTACGCAGCTCGACAGACAACAAAGTTCTGCATCGTTTAGCGAATTTTCAAGTCTTTTGCTTGAGATTTGTTTTTTTGGGACACTGTTAAAACCAGGAAAGTTGATTAAATTGCATGCGTGTTCATTGACTTTTTACGGTTTTGGGAGGTTTACAATATATTTTTTTGTAGATGAACGAATAAAGATTTTACATTGATTGTTTTTTCTGTGAAAGACTTTATAAACAGCTACTTATGAAAATTTTTAGAAAAATTTAATTAGAAGTTTTTATGATAAAAAAATTAGTTCGAAATTAAAAAAAACGATTTTTTTGTTCACTTTTTTGTAAAAAAAAAAATTTAAAAGGTTTTTGAAGGTGAAGCCAGTTGAGTTCTTAAAAATGTTATACATCACGATAAAATTTAAAATCTCTACTTTCAAATTAAAAAAAAAAACGTTGCGCGTTGTTGCGCCATTTTTTTTATGATTTTTTGAAAATTTCCCCTTTTTTCTGTTTTTGCTCATCTTGCATAGATCCATATGATAGAAACCCTTTCGTCAGTCATAAAATGTTTTGGTTGAACGTAGATGTTTTTTAATTAAATTATTACATCTAATACTTATATTACCTGTGTAAAAAAGGGATGTGCGAAACAGTAAGTAACGGGTTTAAACCACCTGTGCTGTGCGGCCGGTAAATTACGTTATTTGCACGCCAGAATTCGTCTATTTGAGAGCATATTTCACATATCGTATAAACTCACACTAAAAAGTGGCAATTAAGATCGGATGAGGACACAACTATTGTTAATGAGAGGAAACAAATTATCCAAGAAAAATTAAGAAGTGAATTAGGGCTAATAACGGATGTACCGAAGAAACAGCAACGATGGTAGCACCAGCAGAAGATTTTTTTTGCAATCCTGAATTAGCTGCAGAAATAACTGGAATTGCATTGGATTTCATCTACCGAATCAAAGTTATTATTGAAGTAATTACAAGTTTTCACAAAATCCATTTGCACGAGTTTGCTAATTATTGCTAAGACACTGCAAAACTTGTTTATCTACAGAAGTACATCGCTCGACAATCTTTTTTATCATAAAAGAAATTTGTAAGCGCTTAATAAGTTGATAGTAAGAGTTTTAAGGTAAAAGTTAATTTTTGTAATTTAAAAGCTTTTTTTTAATGGGTTTCTACTTTTAATTTGTTTAAAACTCGAATTCGTACTCTCAGTTAGCCTTTCATTTAATAACAAGCATTTAAAACTAGGTCCGGCATATCGAATTTAGAGCCACGTCACTTTATTTTTTTAATATTCTCAGCAAGGCTTTTTATGTGATACCCATATTGCAGGAATGCATTACAAAAAAAATTAGTCCGCCATCTTTGGTTTTCCAAAATATTGGATTTAGAATAATGTAACACGGATAAAGGCCCAGTTAGCCGGGAGTAACAGTAACGTTGCAAATCAGCTGCTTCATTTTGTTGTATGTTAAGCAATTAGAACGATTATAGTTAGCAATAAGATGTTACGTCTCAATCAGTAAGAAATAGATTGGATTTACTTTTTTACGGTAAGGTTACTGTTACTGTTACTGCCAGCTAACTGAGTCTTAACCATACATTGCCACCCAAACTGAATAAACAAACAAATTTTAAGTTCAATCGGTTGAAGATATCTGCTTAAAAATTTAGTTTCTTGTTTTGGAAATTTTTCGAGTTATTTTTAGCAATTCCTATTTGTTAAATCAAATATTGTATAAGTGCATTAAAAATTAATAGTCCGCCATGTTGGATTGATAATGAACGTGTATAAAAAATTTCAGCTTAATCGGTTTAAAATACCCAATTTAAAACTTGGTCGCAAATCCTATTTGGGTTTGTTTTCATTTTCTTAAAAGAGGCAGTTAAAAAATATTAAATGGTATTTATTTTAGAAGCTAAAGGTGCTTAAGCGAAAAGGCTAAAAGTCACTTTTATTTCCCCACAAATTTCTTTTCATTACAAATAAACCGATTTTTTATATTACTTTAGTAATTCTTTTTTCCTTTGGTTGCCATAAGGAACCGCATCCACATCCCAGCGTTGTGCCTGCCTATGGTCAGGCTAGCTTTATGCGGATAATGTTGCAACGCTGAGTATCAGTGACACCTACTTACCTGAGATGTAACGGTGTTAACGTTGCTATCAAGTTACTCAGCAAAGCGCTCGCTTTCGGTAACGAAATCACTTCGGGCTTCTTCTTTTAAGTGAATAGAATTCAGAGAGCTGTTAACCTTTAGGAAAAAGCCCATTCTCCATATATGTAAACATAAAATGCCATTAAAATTGTAACAAAAAGGATGAGAAACTATTATCACTTTTTTTCTCCCAATAAATTGATTTTCTCCACAAAAAAAATCAATTGCATATATTTGGAAAACTAACGTTTATAGATTTAAAAGGCTGAATATCTGTAATTATTTTTATTTTCCGGCATGGACTGATTTTCTTCACAAAAAAAAACGTTATTGAATACCGAATCATAAAATAGTTTTTATTTTACTTACAAAAGGTCGTAGTAAAGAACATCCAGCTGGAGATGGTATTACGAGACGCAGATATGAAGAGGACTGGCACATTTTACACAAAGCAACACATGGTGCTCGCTTATGCGGACGATACCGACATCATAGGTCGAACATTGCGAACTGCAACCTTGTAACCTTTAAGAAAGTCGAAAAGGATTCTACTTAAGTGGGTCTGGCAGTAACCGAAGATAAAACCAAGTTCATTTTAGACGAACAGTGGAAGTTGAAAACCTTAACTTCAAGATAGTCAATGATTTTATCTCCCACGGAATCATCACAAACAAAACAAACAACATCAGTTTTGTAGTGTACGATTTTTAAAATTATTATTTTCTTTTTTTTTTTTTTATTAAAAATTAACAGAGATTTGTAATTATATCTCTTTTTAGCATTTTTATTATTTATATTAACATATACATATGTATATATATATATATTTATATCATTAGATATTTAATTATGATTTTTAAATTTTTGAAATTAACGTAAACCTTATTAAATAAATGCTGTTGATAATGTTGATGAATGTAATTAAATTTGCTGTGGTTCGTTGTAATAACCTCATTGTTAGCATTACCATGTTGCACCGCTTTGATCACTTATGAAGCGATGCATAAAAACGCATGTTTTTTCGTCTGCCATTTTCGTTAAATCGCCGAGCTAGAGCTTAGACAATGACTTTACGAGGTCTCCTTTTACGATTTATACAAACTAGAATTTCTTTTTCATCCGGAATTTGGTTAGAGCATATAAAAGTGCTTAAAAACGTAGAAAATTAAATTTTGTTTAAAGGATATTTTCCAATAAAAGTGTTTTCAACCAAAATAAATTAGCTCTCAAAAGAAAAGAATTTTAAGATTTTAAATTAATCTGCATAATTTTCGCCTTCTGCAAAAGCCCAACCAAGTCTTTAAGATTTGTAATTGGAGTTGCGTTTTTTTTCTACCAATAATATTTTGCACAAGTGTGTCAAGAAATTTTTTCTTTGTATTTAACAAATTTTGTTAAAACAATTAAACCCAAGGTGCATTTAATAAAATCGCCACAACTATTGCTTTATTTATTAATTGTTTAATAAGAAACAATAAATCGCAGCAACAATTAGAATAACTAAAAGGCAAATCAAAAGCAGAAGAAGCATAAACAAGTTGAGTAAGCAGAGAAATAATTAAACTTTTAAACTTCTGACGAAACATCAGTAGCGGTAAAAACCACGTTGATCCTAATCAAGTTTTATTTTAAATAAAAAAATTAAGAAATTGACATTTAAGAAAAATTATTAATAAAAGATCCACGGAAAACATAAGTGTACAACTAAAATATTGGAAGAATCCTTTGTCCTTCAGCTTAAGGATATACATTTTTGCACCAAACTAAAAAAGAGTAAAAAAACCTAACATCATCAACTTTACAACATGCATCCATCGTAATAATAAAAACAACAAATGTATCAAATTGTGTAACTATTCCATGAATTTTAATAGCTTTAATTAAATTTCAAAGTGCCCAAAGAAAAATTAATTTTATCAAATCCAAATTTTCAAATTTCAAAATGTACAAAATCAAAAAGTTACATTAAGTTCAGAATCAAATAGTTTTTTTTTCTGTAAAATAAAATATTATTGTCATGTAAAATAAACTACTGGAGTCATGTAAAATAACATACTGCTAAAGATAAAAAAAAACATGTTAAAAATTCTATAAACTTACCTTAAACCTAAATTGCACAAATGTTAACCTATAAAATATTGCACATTGAAGTTTAATTTACGCCATTTTTTTGTTATATTACTAAAATCATTTATTTAAATTAATTTAGCCTACATAAATCTAATTATATACATATATGAAACACCCATATGCCCAGACACAATCTGGACATAGTTAACATACATACATATATAAGAGTAATTAATCGTAGTAATAACAGCGATGTTGCCAGCGTTTGAAGAGGCCTCCTCAGCAGCTATTTTAATCAACATTTTGTTCTTGGTGAGTCGAATTTAAATTATTTGTTCCATAAATAAATATATCACATTTTAATTACTCTTAAATATAAAGAAAACAAATAAGAAGCAACAACATCATCACAAGCAACATGTATCAGTGCAAATGTATATGATCATTCATTTCAGATCTCAGTTAGTAATAAAACATGTTTCGCATCAAATGTTTATATATCTATAGTTGAATTTACAATAATTTATGTTTTTGCTTCTTGGTACCCTATAATTAAATCTCTGATAATATGACACTAAGTCAACGATAAGAAAATATTTTTTGTTTTGATATTTGTTATTTTTTTTTTTGTAATAGTTTTTTTTTATTTACATGAGTAATTTTAAACCGAATTCTTTTGAGATTGATTTATTTTTCGCGGGTAATAATAATTAAGATTTGCTATGTTTAAGCCTAAATGAAGTTTAATAAATTTTGCTAATTTTTTTTATTAGCATCATGGATTATTAAAATCACTTAAGTTTTCTTACTGATGTGATCGAAATGTGGTGGGTGATTGTGGGATTTGAGCAGAAATTATTAAGCCGCTCAGATCAAAGGTTGGGAGGGTTAAGAGGCGTTTCTCTCTTCATTTACACCAAGAAGAGAATATAAAGTTTCAATTGTAAGGGTTATTTTCGTAGTTATTCCGTCATTTCGTTAATCATAACTGGGGTCTTATTTACATCTTTTATTAATATGATTAACACCCGGTCCAGTATATTATTTAGGGAGTCTATAATAATATTTATGTAACGGAAAGATTTCTTTTTTTGGCAAGAGATTGATAAGAACAAGAATCCCCCCACCCGGCTGATAGCTAGCAATATCAATGGCTCCCGTTCGTTCTACTTTCTCTACTAGAGCACCATTAGCCAAAGAATAGAATCAGCTTCTCGAGCTGCGTCTTCATCTGTTCATTACAGGTTTAAGATAAAACGAAGACCAATCCTGGCTAAAAGATGCTACTTTGGACTAAGCAAGCAGTTTAAGACCACTCGACAGACAAAAATAAGGCACTTCAAGACACTGCTACTACCCGTGGTGTTATATGGTTCTGAAGCATGGGTACTAGCTAGTTCTTTAAGTGTTCGAGAGAAAAAAATCACCGTTAAATCTATGGACCAATCTACGTTGACGGAGAATATCGGTGTTCGAGCTATATGCCGATATCGACATAGTGAAGCGCATTGAATTGCAGCGATGACGTTGGCTAATAAACGATGATCCTCCATATAAAAGGTTATTTGAATACAAACTTAGAGATGGTTCTCGCAGAAGGTTTAGACCAAAACTCCGGTAGAAAGCTTAGGTAGAAGGCATCTTGAAACTTGGTGTTACAAATTAAGGAAGAGGTGCAGAAGATCGAAGCGCCTGGAAATCTATTCTACGTTCGGCTGCAGGAACCAAAGTTCTAAAATAGCCGATTAATTATGTAAGTAAGTAAAGGTCGGAGTCTTATTTGTTCTTCTCTATTTTTACTTTTCAATAAAAACTAAGATTGCCCTAAAAAATATCTAATTTTAAGGGAATTCAAAATTTCATTACTTTCGGCCACAAAAAGTCCATGAGCGAAAAGGATAGAGATATGTGATCATAAAACATGACTTCGTTATCAACAAACATAAATTCGCATTTATTTTAACTAAGGTTTCTAGAGCAAAAGGATTGAACATCTATGATCACTTTATTTCGATCTCAAAAAATGGATTTTACATATGGAAGCATTAATGCGCTTTTACTTTGCAAAATATAGGCTTAAGAGCATAAAGGAAAAACAAATGTTATCTCTCTTTAAGAAAAAAACCAATTTTTTTGTATAAAAAATCATTCCGTTTATTTTGTAAACTTAATGTCCTACAGCGAAAAGCATAAATTACATACTTTTACTTTGCCTAAAAAAAATGTATGTTCTTCGAAAACATACATTTTGAGGTTTTTTTTTTCGATTTTTATGTTCTAAAATAAGTAGTTTTTTTTTGTATGGAAACTTTAAATCGCATTTATTTCGTTAGCTTTAGGTCCTTAAACGAAAAGGATGAAAATTGATGTTCACTCTTATTTGCTACTGGACTTTGATTTTTTTTGAATTGAATTAAAAAAAAAACATACAATGGAATTAATTTTGTAAACTAAAGGTTCTTGAGCAAGATGTTGATCAAACGTATGTATACACAAGCTGCGTGTTTTTTTTTAACATATTCTGTGTTCTCATCTCCTGTTATATGTATGTATGTGTGTACCTAAGTGGCTGATTACGAAATAGCCTGAAGTCATTCAAGTCTCTATGTGGAAATTTGTGAGACTTTGATATGTGAGGGTGTGAGACATTTTATCTTTATTAAATATTTTCTCCTGTAGTATTTACCAAAAATTATAAAACTCAAAGTATGTAATACCAACTAACAATATTTACAATCTACAACTTCGTTAATAATTTCAAAGTTTTTTGCTTTAGTTTTGTATAAATATTTTTTGGTTTTGTTTATCATTCTTCATACTCCCTTCTATTCATACATTCCGCAAAAATTATATTCATTTTTTTGTCTTTGTAAAAAGTAAATGATGTCCCTATTTCTTTGTACGTAAACGAGAGCATTTTGTACAGGTTTCTAAATTGTAATTTAAAAATGTTGAAAACATTTCAGAAATCATAATGTTAATATGTCAAAAAAAAAATATAAAAATATATAAATAGAAATTTGTTAAGAGGCCCAAAGTTCAAAAACATTTCAGAAATCAAAAGATTAAAATGTCAAAAAAAAGACAATAGGAAATTTGCTTAAAGCCAAACTATAATATGAATAAGCTTGCTTAAGCTTCTGTCAAACACTAACAAAGAGTCTTTCAAAAGAAATTAAAATCAAAAACTTTGCTTAAGCAAATGACAGATTCATTAAACTAAAGTTCATTATAGTTTGACACATGTGTTAAACATGTATTCGCACAGTGGCTTATAGGTCGTGCTTAATTCCCAATTTTAGAGCACGACAAACAAAATCTTGTAAATTAAAATTTTGTATTCCCAAAAGTTATTTTGAATTTTTTTAAAATTTAGAAGTGCTATTTTAGACTTCCTTCGTGCAGGAAATTTATATGTACATCATAAAAATCATCGTCAACCTAATGAAAGAGATGTTTGTTGTACAAGTACATAAAATAACAAAAAAAAGCAACACAAAAAAAATAATAATGTTGTATTTTAGTTTCTTTTATTTTGTTTTCTTGTTGTAAATTTTTAAGGAAAAATCTCCTTTTGTGCTGATGTTGCTCTTTTTACCTTGTTTAAGTTATTTTATTCCCTTTATTTAGTTGTCTGATTTTTTTTTTTTTATAATTTTATACTCTACACTTAGAGATGCCAGGATTTGATTTCGAGGAAGTTGATTTTGTTCGATATAAATGCGGTAAAAAATTTAAGTTCTTAGCCTTAAATAACAATTGAAAGAACTTTGCACAAAAAGAAAAATACTCGGAATAAATTAAGTTTTTTTAAAACATATTTTAAGCCTGTTTTGTAACGAAAATACTTTCAGTTCTCAATTACATATTTTTACACGAAAATTTTCCAACAAGCTTTAAAACCGCCATATTAATACCACTTTTAAAAAAAGATGATCCCAATTGCGCTTTAAATTACCGTGGCTTATCACTAATTGATACCCTGTGCAAAATCTTTAACAACATAATTTTAAATTACATAACAAATTGGATCGAAAAATATTCCATATTAAACGAATATCAATCTGGATTCAGAAAAAATTACTCTACGGTTGATAACGTCTTCAATCTGACAAATATTGTACACTAAAACAAAATAAAAAGTAAGAACGCCTTTTTGTTGTCTTTTCCTGTGCTTTCGATTTGGTTCCCAGTAATTTGCTTTTTTATAAATTATCAAGTGTGGGATTACCATCAAAAATTGTTCGTGTTCTACACCTTACATACGAAAACACGCCTAGTCAAGTCCTGTATGGAAATTTGTTTTCTGAAATTTTTAATGTTAATGTTGGCGTTAAACAAGGATGCATACTTAGTCTAATTTTTTTTTGCATTGTATCTTAATGACTTAGCTGATTTCCTTTCTGGCGGAAGATGACATTGTCATTTTGGCCGATTCCCCAAGGGAACTGCAAAACATGATTGATGCTCTTCATTCTTACTGCTTGATGTGGTGTCATAGGGTCAATTTGGAATAATCAAAGATTGTTGTTTCTCGTAGTGGTCTAAGAATATCCAATAATATTAAGTGGAATTTTGGAGAACGTAATATAGAAATTGTCAATAACTACAGATATCTGGGAATGGATATCAATTTAAACTTATCTTTTACAAAGCACTTAGGAAACAAATTAACAACTGCGAAAATGGCGATTGCGTCAACATGGTAAAAATATGTAAATCATCCTAAGATATCGAACAACAATAAACTTAAAATTTTCGTCGCTGCTTCCCGATTTATAATGTGTTACGGTGCTCAAATTACGAGTTTAAAAAAATATGATGAAGTGGAAAAATTATTTCGACATTTCATAAAGAAAATTTTACTTTAACAATACAATACGCCAAACTACATGCTTTATGCAGAAACTGGTCTAAAATCCCTGTATATTGATATCTTAAGGCTACATTTTTATTACATTAATAGAGTTCTACAACTGCCTGAACATAGATTACCACGAATGTTAGCTGAAAAAATTATAACAATGAAAACCTTTTGGGCTCAGGAGTGGGTAAATATATGTGAAAAAATGAATATGTTTCTGAAAATGCTACTGAATACTTTCAAAAACAACGGATAGAGAATATCTCATATCTAATGCAAGAGGCTCACAATTTCATGATTTGTATCCGCAATTAATTTTTAGCACAAATCCTATTTTTACTTCAGAATTTTCGTCGCATGCTACAAGTCTAATAATCAGAGTACGTCGAGTTCTTCTTGATTTAAATTGTAGGGCATTTATTTATGTGCCCTTTGTAATCTGGATGAATCCGAAAATAGGTTTCACTTCTTAGGAGTTTGTCCTGTTTTTAGTGAGTTCCGGGTTAAATATTTTAGTAAACCATTTTTGGATATGAACGAAGTAGTAAATAAACTTAATGCCAATGATAATAATTACTATAGTTTATACAAATATTTGGAAATTTTTTATTTTTATATATTACAGAAAACTTATCCTAAATGAATTCAATTAATGTACAATTTCTTTTTATATAATCAATTTAACATTTGGTATATAGATGCATATAACCTAAAAAATGTTATAATTTACCTTAGTAAATATTTATAAAAATATTTATTAAATAAATAATAAAAAAATTAAATAAAAAATAGAATCTGGGAATTTATTTCTCATGTTGAGTAACATTTATTAAACAAACTTTCATATTTTTCGAATGTGTTCTTAGTCATACAGAATACAAAATATTCCTGGAAAATATTGAAGGAATAGGACTTTTAATTTGACTTGGAATCAGTGATATTATATAATTCTTTAAAAAGTCTTTACGCAGCCCAAAATTAATCCCTACTTTTCCCTACGCACCAAAAAAAAAGTCTCTACAAAAATCCCTACAACTATTATGCAAAACTAAACATTTTTTTATATAAATTATATTATTTATAATAAATATTTTAGTAAAGTAATAATTTATTATACCAGTTTAAACATAACAAAAAAACTTAACATAAAGAAAGAATAAAAAATGAAAAAATAAATACAAAAAACAAATTACATTAAATCACATTTACTTAAAAAACGAACATTAAAAAAAAAATATACTTCGTACTTTTGTTTCGAGGCTGAAAAAATTAAACGTTTGTTCTTATTAGTTTGCATATAATTGTGAGGCCACCATGTTTTTTAAATGAGATTCGGTACACTGGAATGTGTAACAATTTTTACATTCGTCTTGTAAAAAAGAGCGGACAATACAAATTGCAGTTAAAATTTGAATTAATAATTCTTTTTCTAAGGTGACATTTCTAAGCGGTGTAAGTGATAGTAGACCAATTAAGTTTATATTAAAAACCAAACAAATCCCTAATCGAGAGCAAATTTTTACTATATATCTTAGTAATTTTTAAGAAACAAACAAATGGACATTGCTCTTTAAGGATTATGAAAATGTGCTTTTATATAACCTAACGATGATTTCAATGTTTTCAAATGAAAGGGTTAACTTAATAAAGCACTAAAAGTAAACATTTATAAACAACCTACATACATGCTGTAGTGTAGTTCAGGAATCCAACTAAGTATATATTGCTGCCTTCTTTGTTGTTGATTTTCTTATTTATGCCTGTGTGTAGTTGGGATTATATTGTGAAGTTACATATTTCAAATATTTGTTTTTATCATTACGATTATTGTTGTTATTTTTCTTTCGGCATACTTTTGGTTTTATTTGTTTTAACTTTTGTTTAATTCTTTAATTCTACTAAAGCCAACACATTTCTCTTGTTTCGTTTCACAAATACTTAAAACATATAGTAAGATGGATGTATGCTTGTCTCTACATGTAAGTATCTAAGTATGTACATATATATTTATGGTTCCTTTATAGTAAAGTTCATATAAGTTGCCGCGAGGCATGGCAAGGAATATAATAAAATAGAGTATTATGAAAATAATGCGGTGAAAAAAGGTACATTTAGTTATGATGTTGCCTTTAAACACTACAAGTTTTAAAATTTATTAAAAAAGATTTTTATTTTGATTATCAGTTTAAAATTTTAAAATGCTCATTGCGCGGGATTTTTTCGTTGTTTGGGTATTAAAGATCTTACATCCACTTTTTTAGAGTAAACATTTCCCAATTATTAGCAATTAGTAAGTCTGAATTAACACGTTCCATCTTTTGATGATCAACTTCTTTTCAATTCCCTTTAAAGATGCCAATATAATCACACGCAGCAATCAGTTTCAACTTTTTCAGTTCAAAACAAAAACAATTTTATTAACAGTGAATCAAAGAGCAAAATAAAAGATAAAAAAATGCATGCAGCCACCGTTGTGAATATGCCAACAAATAAAAACACAAAGCGTACTGACTGAGTACAGGCATCTCCGTACTAACCCCCTTTCTTCTTTCCTTTCTTACCTAAAAACATAAGCGTTGAGCATCAAAAGATGAAACGTGTGAAAGCAGACTAAATAAGCGAAATAATTTGAGCAACAAAGTTGGTTTTTGCCTTGAAAAATTTCGAAATTTTTGCCAACAGAGCATTACTTCTGGAAAGATTTGCATTAATTGATTGCTTTAATAAAAAGTGCAGCTAACAAATAGTCATTGCTCATTAAAGCTTGTCTGAAACATTTTATAGCGATTTCAATGCGATAGACCGTTTGCACAGTTAAGAAATGGTGACTTGCCTCCAAATACAAAGACCGTCAATGTCAGCTAATAAGGCCAATAGATTATTATAGGCATTTGTCATTCGATATATGTATGTTGTTGTATCCAAACTTAAAAGCGACTTAAAAGCTGGTCATAATGCATAATAGCTTTTACAAACATATGAATTCCTTAAAAGGGAAGAAAGTTAGTAACACCACGATTTAGATACCATAAAAATAACTCAAATTGGACCGAATCATTACAGGCAGAAAAATGGGATCCATAATAATAATCCGAAGCGTTCGAAATGATATATAAAGTTTTAACAACCAGTCGAATCAAAAATCCAAGGTGCCAAGGCAATATTCTGTGTCTGGTAAGACCAGAAGTGTACAATCATTTAAAAAGATAAGAACAGAAAACCGATATTGAACATATTGAAATCGTTTGAAGAAAGCATTCTTCAATTTAAACGACGCCTGAAATATATGAGCTGTAGTTTTAGAAACATAATTTGAAAAAAAAAATAATTTTTTTATCAAAATTTCAAAATTTTGGTTTGTTACAAATTCATAAAAAATTGGAAAATGCAGCTATGTAACTAATTTTATGCAGACATATAAAAAACGAAGCTGCAAACAAAACAAGCCATAAATGGTTAAAATCTGTCTGCAACAAAAGTATAAAAATTTTAATTAATTTTAGAATTTTAAGAACGCAATATTTGTATCGGAGCCCCCCTAAGAAGTGGTGATAAGCGGCAAGTATGTTTCGTATTGGGGTCGGTCATACATTATATCTCACTAGGGACGTCTTCTGGGCATTTATGGGACTTTTCTTCAATATATTTCTAGTCTGCATTGAACATTTTGTATGGCAGCTCGCTTTAGGAATGGGATAGTGGTATTTATGTTTGAAATAAATGATTGAGATGAAAAAAGTGGGGTCGGTCATACATTTGACCCATCTAGGGGCATCCTGGGCGCTGCAGGGGCCAATTTTCAATCATACAAATATGGCCGTTTAATGAAATTATTAAATTTGGTCCCTGCCCAGCTTGTTTAAAAAATGTGTAAATTTCTAGCACATTGTTATTATTTGGGGTCCATGGGCAATCATTTATCAGGTAAAAGTAAGAAAATTAGTTTTTAAGTACAGAACAAATCATGCATATAAATATAAAGGAACAATGGCCAAATGTATATGTATGTTCAAGTTTTTACCGCGTTTACCGTTTATGCCTTTTTACTTAATATTTTGTTGTTTAGTTTAACACCTAATTTTTTTGTTTGATTTATATCACATTTATATTTAAAATCGATTAAAATACAAAATTCTTAATTCATCAAGCTGGTACATTTAAATTCAAATTAATTTTTCATTGTAATAACTGAGCAATTTGGCTTTAATTTCGCAACAAAACAACAACAACAGGCAAAGCAATAACAAACAGTTGTTTTTTGATGACCACCTTATAAATAAACACACTTTTTATGAAATTTTTTGTATTTAGTAGTGCTACCATACTTTTATGTTAATAAAATAAGTCATTTGAAATACAAATAAAAAATCAACCTATATTTAAATACGATTTAAGTTTATATGAATATTAACTTAATATAGATTTAAATATTATCCGGAAAATTGGGGATAAGATTTTGTTATTTTCTTTTTTCTTTTTTTTTTTTTTTTTAATAAATTATTGAAATTTATGAATTACAACAAAATGTTCCTGATTTTTAAGAGCGCATTTTAAGGGTTTTAGAGCATATTTTGCGTTTTTAAGGCCAATATTTTAGAGCATATTTTCCGTTTTAAAAGCCAGTTTTTTAGTGCATATTTTTGATTTCCCTGGTCATAACTATTCCCCTAAGCAAAAAAGTCATAATTTAATTTCAGTTTTATCTAAAGATATTGAGCCTAATGATTTCATTAAAACAAAAAGTGGCAACTCCGTCATTTCCTAAGTATCTTAGTGATTATTCATTCCTCGCAGATTAGGATAACAAGTGCGTTTAATTAAAGTGGCGTTTCAGTGCTGGCTGATTAGTTTGTTTGTGTGATCAATTTACAGGTATGTTGGTATAGTCAAATTAATAATCGTACCATGTAAATGCTTCACGTTCAGCTTGTATTGTTCTACAAAGGTTTTTTGATTAAATTAGCTTTTTTTTCAATAACATGTACATTTATTTATTAACATTATAATTGTACAAAATATTTACATTTTAAAACTTGGGCCTCAGCGCCGTAAGGGCATTTTTGAGGCAAGTTGGCAAACATTTTCTTAGCTGTTCAATATAAAAAGTAATTTAATCTTCTTATAATTATATAATTAAATTATAGTTACTTGTCAACATATTTACAAAAGAAGCTTTCCATTAAGCTACATAAGTATTCTTTGCATTCTCTTTTAAAACTTGATATTCTCTTATAAACATACAATAAAACCTGGCATTCATATAAACCATAAATTGGTAAAACAGTTTTGCTTACATTTTTGTATAATGAAACTGTTGAATTTTTTTTTGCAAATTGTATAAAATTTTTAATGCCTTATTTTGCGGACAATGTAGTGTTTTTTTAACTATACTATTTTTATTAAATGCGTAGACACTGGTCCAGTTATTGAGATGTGATTGTAACAGTGATTGTATTATGTGATTTATTTATTTTCAAGATATGGCAGAAAGAAAGACAAAGATATATGAGGCATACAATTTTAGGTTTATGAACTAACTGTTTCTTATTGTTCTTTTTTTTAACAAATTTTAGTTTCTTGTTTACTTTCGAGTTACACATTTGGGGCGTTTCATCTCAAGCGACCCAAATTTTAAAAACCGATGTCTACCGAACGGGATGAAATTTGCACCAAGGTTAGTGCTGTTGGATAGTAGTTTGGACACAGTTTTTTGAATTAGAGGGGGTAAAAATTTGACATATTGACCAAACAGGTATTTTGCTCTTACTCAGAGAGATCTTGATCTTCACCGACCTTGGTGCAAATTTCATCCTGTTCGGTAGACATCGGTCTTAAAAATTTGGGTAACTTGAGATAAAACGCCCCATATATAAATTAAAAAAACAACATTTAATTTTGTTTACTTTTTGTGAAAGTAATTTTTTTTACTTTAATGTTAGGTCTGTGATCACAAATTTCTTAATGTTGTGATTAAATATAAACCAATGCTGTAAGCTGGAAAAGATTTTAATGCTGTTTGTTTTTGCTTTGGTTACTTCTGTTAAGTGTGCTTAATATGACCCCTCCACATTTTTTGAATATCTTCAAAATCTTACCGCCTGAACTAAAAGTTTGAAATCGAAAAATATTAATGTGTCTCACTAAAACGAAAAGAATCAGGAAGGTTTACTAAAATAAACTTTAACTTAATTTTGCATAAGGGGGAAAATTTGTATATTAAAAAAATGGTATGAGTAATTTATATCTAAAACATATCAAAAAATTAATCATACGCCTTCAAAATTTACTTGTTTTTCAATAAGAAAAAAGCAGGGACTAAAAGTAATTGTTATTTTTTTTCAAGATTACCGAAAAATTTCTTTTACTTGCATTTGGTTATTTTTAACCATAATCGTGTTATATATTTTATTTTGGTTATCGTAACCAATTAAAGTAAAAAATATTTTTTTTGGTTATAAATAACCATTAGTTCAATCAAAAAAATTTTTTTTGTTACAAATAACTATTACAACAATTAATTAATTTTTTTTAGTTACAAATAACTATTTTTACCAGGGAAACTAAAAGTATGCTCTAAAAAACGTTTATCCGCTTCAAAAATGCCGGAAAATATACTCTAAAAACCTTGAAAAAATAAAATCTCAAAAATCTGGAACATTTTTTTGTAACTCATAAAAATTAATGCGTTATTAAAACAAATATCACAAAGAAAATAACTAATAACTTAAACTAAAAAATAAAATATTAAGTAAAAAATGTATAAACCGTGAAAACTTGAACATAAAAATTATGAAATAATGAATTCAATAGAAATTTATTTATTTTCTTAAAAATATAATAATCAATTCCTCTTTTTTTTAAAATTACACTGTGCCACAAATTTTCAACTGAATCGTACTCCTAATATTGATGTAAAATTTTCCGCTAAATCAGAATGTGAAGTCAAAATGGTCAGAAGTAGAACGGTATTCCAAAATAACCGTTATTGGCGGTTTTTAAAAAGATGATGTCACTTTAATAAAAGTATGTACGAAAATATTTGACGGATTTTTTATTTCTTTATCTTAATTTTGAGATAGTAAAATAACTAATACAAATTGCTCAAGAAATTACTAAGTTTAATTGGATCAAAGTTCAAATTTCACAACAATTTTAATGATTTTTTGAAACTTTGCGCTTTTCAACTTATTTTTTTAAAACCAAACAATAACATTTTATTAAGTTTTATCACTTACGACGTAAGCTTATTTCAATACGTATATTTTATGACCAATAGGATCCAAATCGGTAAAAAGGTGACAAAGTAACAGAAGATTATTTGAAATATCCCACTTTAAAATTTTTACCAAATCACAAAAAACACACCAAGGAAATACACATAGCGAAATGTTTAGTAACAAAAAAATTTGAAAAAGGCCTAAAACTGTTAAACTATTACGTGGGTTAATTCAATAAATCTTCGGTAGCTTTATCATTTTTGCACCAATCTAGGTCTTGTTGGGCGTAAAATGTTCGTTAACTAATGCCTCATGCAATAACACGTTGCAATTTATGTTGTTTGGTATAAAAAAATAACTTAAAAAGAGCAAAATTACAAAAAAAATAATAAAGTTTTCAACGAAGTTTGAACTTTTATCCACTGCAACTCTGTCATTTCTTTACCAATCTTCACTTTCAATCCATTGTTAGTTAAGTAATTTTATTATGTTTCATTAAAAAAAAAAGAAAAACATCATCTTTTTTAAAAACACAAAAACCGGTTATTTTGGAATATCCCGAAAACTGTTCTAGTTTTGCAATTTTACATAAAGATTAGGCGTCAAATACATTTGTTCAAAAAACTGTCAGATAGTGTAATCAATTGCTTTTCAAGAATTTTTTTTTAAAGTGGTATTTTTTGATATACAAAAACTTTAAAAGAATTTATAGTTTTAAAAATGGAAATAATAATATTTTATTTACAATATAAAATTTAGTTCATCAAAAGCACATGGAATTAAGAAAAAAATAAATTTTTAAAAATAGGTCGAAATTAATTGATTATTTAAAAAATCTTTTTGTAGAAAAAAAAGTGAAATAATTTCGTGTTTTAATTTTTTTGAACTTAAAATTTAATCAGTTGAAATACAGAATTTCAAGCGGTAGTTTTTGTTTTATGCTAATTTAAGATTTATAATCAAAGTCGTTGTTGCAGTAAATTACAAAGTAATGGTTTAAGTTGCAAATAAGAATTTTTGTCTTTTATTTCAAAGCACATTTTTGTAAATAGAAAATTTTTGTTCCATTTCTACAGATGTGATAGGAGCAAATTTAACAGCTAATATTTCTCCTACACTGTATTTAAAAGTTGTATTTTTTTAAAACTCCTTCATGATTCACAAATATTTTTAATAATCAAAGTAATTTTGTGGGAATACAAAAATTTTATAGTTTAAAAGATTTTATTTATCGTGCTTAATTCCCAAGTTTTAATCTTGATAAATATTTTTAATAACTTCATAGCCATTGCATTTATTTTAAAACTTATATAAAAAAGGAAAAGAAACACTTAATAAAAATATTTTAGAAATGCTCAGCAAACTGAAAAATTCACTAAAATTTAAAAAATGCCCTAAAAATAAGCTCATAGAATCAATCTCAAAATGCGCTTTATTCAAGCATTATAAAATTAATTAAATCCGAATTCGTACTTAAAATGATCCGAAAATGAGATTATTTTAATGCGCTTGCTTCAAGTATAATAAAGTTGATTTTATCCCGAATTCGTGTTAAAAAAAACAAAAAAAAAAAAAATAGAAAGCGGATATTATTATGATTTCCGTTTTAAGCCTGGTACTCTGTTCAACATTTCACGTTAAATGCTGTCAAAACGCATATGAAAAAAACTTGTGCGGAATATCTATGAAATAATATTGATAGAATTGTACTCTCTTCATTTTGTGAAAAAGTTCCGAAATGTTTCTGGCAACATATTTTACAATTGCGAAATAAAGTAAGCTGTACTTATTTCACTTTAAGCAAAAGCAAAAAAGTATGAACTGATTATTAAATAAGCAATAAAAAATTAAAATAACGCAACCGGTAGCAGATTTTTATTCATATTTACTTTCTTTTTTATTAAGAAAAACAATTTTTGGTTTTTTATTTTTTGCATTTTAACTTAATATTAAAAACAATTTTTAGTAAAATACATGTGGGGTTTGTTTACATGCGCAAAATAATGTCGCATACTTTGCAGGAATAAAAACGTTTAATTGTACAAACTCGCATGATAGGTAAATTTGATACATATCAAAATTTTCGTGTGAAATAATTAATGTTGCTCAACATTTTTCACAAATTTGAACAGAGTACTAGGCTTTACACCAGGGTTGCCAAAACTTGGTGACCAAAAATGGCTAAATTTACGGAAAAATGGCTAAAAAATGGCTAAAAAATGGCTAAAAAATGGGCTAAAAAATGATTAAAAGCAATTTCAAATAAAAACACATTAAAATTCAAAAACAAAACAGAAATAATTCATTTAAAGTTGTTTACGATGAAATTGTAAGTTAAGAACAATTTGTAAAAAAATATTTTGATATTTAAAAATTAAATCATCGAAGAATTAGGAATCACTCGTGTCTTTTAGTTTTAAATAATTTGAAGGTAAATCATAATAACGACAACATTTACCCAACCTTATCAGTCCGAATCCACAATAAAAAACAAGAAAGAAAGTATAGTCGATCAACCCGGACTATATGATACCCTACACCACATTAGAACCTCTGTGCCAAATTTAATCAAATAATCTCCGAAATTGCGAACTGTACTTTGCGCACTAGGTTAACGTGGACAGCCAGCCAGCCGGACAAGCATCGTTAATTCGACGCAGAAAGTGATTCGCTAAGGACAAATATTTAAAGGTGTTTTCAAACATCAGCACAAACGCACTATTGTGGTGGTGGCATAAATATTATATTGTTATGGTAAAAATATTTACCTAATTGATAAAATCGAATTAACGATTGGTAAAAGTAACCTTATATATGTATTTAGTAGTGGAATACTGTTCCTTTATTTTGAAAGATGTTTCAGCGTCATAGTTTATAGCGATTTTAAACATTTGTAAAAGTTGTGATATAAATTAAAGGCGTTTTAATAGTTATAAATGTTTATTTTACTTTTAAAAATTTTTATAATAAAATAAAAATTATTCTTTTGAAAGAAAAACGGCAAAAAAATTTGTATGGCTAAACAAGTTGAAAAATGGCTAATGGCTAAAACCATTTTTAATGGCTAAATAGGGTGAAAAATGGCTAAATCTAGCAACTAAATGGCTAAATTGGCAACACAGCTTTTCACCTTAAAAAGTGATAAAACATCAGCATCATGCCCGATATGATTTCTACTTTAAAAATCTTTTGTACTTATTGAACTAAAAATATAAACTAAATGAGAAGCAAGAGCTCAATTTTACTTTTTAAACATGAAAATAATATCCCAATAAGCAGTTTTGCTGCAAATTAAGTGCAACCCAATTGGTATTCAAGTTCGAATTTCAAGTTTCAAGGGTTGAGATATACTTTTGTTACACTTTATTTCAATAGCATGCTCCAGTAAAAAATAAATTTGAAATCAAGTGAACATAAGTAAAATATTTGGAAATTTTAATAGCATTTAAAATACGTTTGAAGATAAGTTTATTTTCAGTTAAATTTAAAGCGCTTATTGGAATAAGTTTTTCATCTTGTTCTGTTGTTTTTGTTTTTTCCTACATACAACCCAATCGTTTTTTTCTAACGTTTGTAGTGTTGTTGTAATTTCTGCAACTAACTTAGAAAAACACACGCGTATGCACGCGAACAATACGTGACTTTTTACCTACATATGTAAAGGGTCTGATCGGACTGTATAAGGCTTAATCTGACCTCTTTTGTATTTGGGTTATTTTATTCACCCCTATCGTGAATAACAAGTGGAATTTTTGTTCCCATGAAATTTTCATTCCCCTCGAAGGGAAAAAAGCAATCGTGAATCTCATGTGAAAAATTTTTTACGCTATCAGTTTCAGTGAATGTAAACATAAGAAGAAAGATTAAAAATATTAAAACTCAATGAAATTTTTGTTCAAAAGTATACACGTATATATTTTAAAGAAAAGTAAAAATAATAAAGCAAAATATTAAGTATTGGAGGGATAGTTTGCTTACAACGTTAGTTTTTTGCACTTTTTAAATTTTATGTAGTAAAATATTTTCGAAAATTCTGCCACCACGTCTTTTAAAAGCTGCACAAATCCGCAGGCAATCGACCTGTTGTTATGCATTTTGTTGACCAATATATCGGTTTGTGCCTTTTAACGTATCTAACCCTTAATATTCCATTTATAGGAGGACCTACTTACATACATGTTCTGTTCCCTAGCAAAAATAAAGCGAGAAAATCTAAGGGAAATGTAAACAAATTACGAGTGAAAAAACTTTTCACGATAAGGGGAATTTTTTCCCGTGAACATTTTTTCACGTTATTATACTCCTTTGAATTACTGTTTGTTCGCGGGAGTTTTTCATGATCGCAAATATGGGAAATGGGGAAAAATTACGAGGGGAAAATTATTCACGATAGGGGTCATTATTTTTTTAAAAAGAAAAGACCGCTAATTTTTATTATCGACTTTTCTTGTCAACAGTTCATAGGCAAATGAATTATATTTTTAAAATTATTTAACTCTAGGCCAGGGATTTCCATTTCTTTGCACAATTGTGCACACAAATACTAACACATATTTTTGTGCTCTTCAATTCAGTCGTCGATGTGACTGCGACAAGTGTACATGTCTAGCGGATGCTATGTTATTTTGTTTCAACATGACACTCAAAAAATATTGTTCGGTCACAAATGGTTTCGGTAACATCCAATGCCTTGAGTGCAATATTTGTTTTTTATGAATTTTTACAACACAAAAATCTTATTTTTTTTTTACAAATTGTTTGATAAGATATTTTAAACTGATTTAGAGTCAGTTGTGTTATACAACTTATAAAATAACAACTTAAAAAATATATTACTAACATTTTTCTGCGGCTGTAAATAAATGCATTCTCTCAATTTTTTTACTCTCTGGTACTCACTAATACACAACCAAAAACTTTTTGGAAATCCCTGATTTATATTGCAGTTATTAAAAGCACTCATACGCACAAGTTAACTTTACTTTATATCACATGCATATAAAAAGAAATAGTAGCATACTTTTCAGAGCAGAATTAACAATTCCGTGTGCGTATGATTTATATTTATTGTAATATGTTCACAGTGTAGTGGGGATGTAAGACAAGGCGATTTCTCACCAAACGTGGCGATTTTGAAATGTGTTTGGTGGTGGGATTTTCCATTTGACGACTGGCGACGTTTTTGGCGATTTTTGATATAACTAGCGATTTACATGACTTTTGTTATCATTTATGTTATTTCAGCAATTTTTTTAACAGTTTGTAAAAAAACTAGCAACTTTTTTTCAAATGATTTTTGTTTTGTTATCATTTTAATTGATTTTTATGTTCAGTCTCTATTTAATTCTAATGGTATGTATGCAGGTAAAAACACCAGTAATGAAATCGATAAGGCTGGAGTGTACGATCTTTTTAACTGAATATATGATCTCCATTTTTTGTTATTGAAAAAAAACAAAAACTAAACAAAATTTACTTTCGGCGGCTTTTTTGTATTTTTCCCAGTTTTTGGCGATTTTTGACTGAAATATTATACTATCTTTTTTTTGTATGCAAAATTTATTAAAAAAAAAAAAAAATACGAAAACTGAACAAAATTAACGTTTGGCGATTTCTGACATCCGGTTTGGCGATGGAGCTCAAAAAAATCTGACAATCCCGGTTCACTAATCGTACTTAATTTGTATCAATTTTTCGGGAAGAGGAATGTAATCGTTTGCAGGTGAATTTTCGGGACATCCAGGAATTAAGGGATGTCATGGAGAGACTTCGTCTCTAGTGGGAGGGCCAATCTCGGCACGTCATCAGCCGGAGATGTGTGGAAAGGGTGAGGAAAGAGTTGTTTTTGATTGTTTTTTTTTTCAGCTACTTCGAGCCCCAATATTTTGTTTTTTTTCCAATTTCATAGCTGGTATGAAGTTTTTTTGTACCCGGGTTTACGTCAGCTGGTCGGCAAGAACCACCCCCATCCGGAGAGCTTAAGCCGCGCAAGCCACCAGCATACCAGCGCCGCCGACAGTCTGGCCACACTCACTGGTTGTTGTTGAACAGTAACCAGCTGGTAATTTTTCCCCGTCCCGTACAGTACAGAATCAGGTAATTACTTATAGTCGAACCCCTTATTCTTAAATTCTTAGGACGGGTTTTTGAGATTTGGATTAAGTTTAAACTTAGTTTAACGTAGTCTGCAACTAGAATTTTTCTAGCGAAATGTGATTTTTTGTTAATATTTTATTAAACCCCAACATTAAAAAAAAACAAGCTTATTTTGTATACAAACTTGTAAATAGCGGAACAAATCAGTTTTCAGATTAACTAAACCTACTTTAACTGAGGTCTCAATGCCTTGAGTGAATATTGGTTTTTTATGATTTTTTCCAACACAAAAATCTTATTTTTTTTACAAATTGTTTGATAAGATATTTGAAACTGATTAAGAGTCAGTTGTGTTATACAACTTATAAAATAACAACTTAAAAAATATATTACTAACATTTTTCTGCGGCTGTAAATAAATGCATTCTCTCAATTTTTTTACTCTCTGGTACTCACTAATACACAACCAAACATTTTTTGGAAATCCTTGCTCTAGGCTTTAAACAAAATTTATAAAATAATACCGTTAATCCTTTTAAATAAAAATAAGAATAAATTGAGTGCAATTGCAATGGAATGCATTATAAAGAAAAACAACATAAACAAGTTTCAATGAGTAATAATTTAATGGGCATGTCAATAAAAATTGAGTAAGTTATAATTACGTATTAGAAAGAAATGAGTGTGATAGTAAAATAATATAAAGGTAACGGTCAGTTAAATTTAAATAAACGCACATGTATTAATAAAAATAAATTTACCAACAAATATAAAGGTTAACAAAATAATTAAAACATAACATTAAAGTTAACACATAATAATGAATTTAATACATAATGTGGTAAAATAATATAATGTTGTCCCGCTACACACTCCCCCTCTGCCGCGGAAATCGTCCCGATGATGATGGCAGCTATATTCCGCATCTTGTGGGTTGCTTTTTTATTACGTTGAGATCTTCTATTAGGCGGATGAGTGGAAAAGTTGTGATCTGTTGCATTATGTTGTTGCATGTTTTTGTTGCTTTCAGTTGTATCGGCCCATTGTTTGTTAAATAGTAGTTTGTCGGATTTTTCTTGCGTCCTCTACGATTAAAACATAATACGTGGTATGTTGATTAAGGCAAGATATTTAGTTATTTAGTTCTGCAACTGTGCAGCACGAGGATCCCTTTTTGGTCTCTTCGTGCGCAAATTTTGACGTTAAATTTTAATCTTTCTTGCTTAGAATATGTGTTGAAACTAATTCCTTATCACCGATATTTATACTTTCTTGGGGTTTTCGTTTTAAATCTGCATATATTTTGTTTTTGCCCTGCATTTTAACTTCCGTTTCCCTTGCTAGTTTAAGAGTATTTGCAAGGTGAAGAAGATTCGGTGTTATTTGTGGCACAACATTTTCATCATTCACAATTGCTCTTCAATCATTCTGAACTTCCATTGGAGCTCTTAGTTTACGACAAAAATTAAAATAGGTGGCAGAATAACCAGTTGATGCACATTTTGCCGTATTCATTGCAAATCTCATTGAAGGTAATCTTAAGTCCCAAGTAGTGTGATCTTGGCCAACACCACAAATAGATAGCTGCACTTTCAGGTCTCTATTCTTTCGTTCTACTGGATTAGCTTCCGGATGGTAATCAGGCGTAGATGATTGCTGAATTCCAAGGCAAAACGTTAACTTTTGCGTTACCGCTGAAATAAATTGACTTCCATTATCTGAATGGAGTCTTCGAGAGATACCGTATCTGAAAAAAATTTCATTTAACAATGCATGTTCACAATATTCGGCTGATGCAATTTTCAGTGGATACAATTCTGCCCAACGACTACACAAATCTTCTACAATCAAAATCCATTGGTTTCCTTGTGGTGTGAGTACTAGTGGACCAAATAAATCAACTGCTATGATTTCAAATCTTCGATTGCTAGAGACATTTTGAAGAAGACCAGCAGGTTTCATATTTGTTGGTTTGTAACGTTTGCATTCAATACACGATTTTACATAATCTGTTATTTCTGCTTTCATTTTCGGCCAATAGAGGTGTGGAGTTATTCGACTTTTAGTCCTATCAATGCCATAATGACCAGCTGTAGGGCAATCATGATAATTAGAGAGAACCATGCTACGCATAGACTGAGGTACTACTAGTTGTCCATTCTCTGACTCTTCTGATGATCAAAATCTATATAAAACACCATCTAACATAATATAACCTCGACTGGTATGTCTTAGAACATTTTCATCGTTATTTTCAAATGAATCTATAATACATTTTATATCAAGATCTTCGATTTGTGCCTTTCTAAAATTACAACTGCGACAAATAATGATGTTGTGTTGATTTTTTTTTTCAATTTAGTTTTAAAAGACTTAACCTCACATGCCGAATTTTGCAATGATTGGTTTATAATTTACCAAGTCTCTCTAATGCAGTACAACACATGGTTTTGGGACTCAATTCTGACAATTGCCCGTGAAAGTAGCGCCAAATATAAAAACTTCTGCATCATTAGTTTGGTCAAGTTAGATGCATTGATAATTTAATGGCCATACAAATTTCTTTTTGCTCAATGTAGATTTGTATCACTTTTTTTTATATTTTAACACGGCTATATCTTGGTATACCGTTCGGAATATCTCTTCTCTTTTGTTTCTGTATATATTCAATAGGAGAACAAAACGGAACATGCGTACCCGAAAAAAATTGCATCCAGTGCCTTAAAAATTGCAAAAATGCCTATTTTTTTAAATTTTATCCCATTTTTAACCTTTTTTTGTTCAATAACTGGATTACAAATCCACAAAACCCCTTTTTTTTATAAGTAAATTGGTTTGACTATTTTGTGTTTTGTCTTACTCGATAACTTGAAATGATGGTTAAAAATTTATATCATCGTTACCGTTTTTTCGGTGTATGACTTTTGTTGCAGGCAATAAAAACGAAAATTATTCTGAACTTTTTACTCTTTTTTTTTATCAAATTTAATGGTTCTTTACTGTCTCATAAGCGTGGGTGTTTCTTAAAGGTAACAAAACCCGCAAAACACCATAAAGGAGATGTGTTTGAAAGTAAAATAAACATTTTCGTTTGGAAATTAAGATTGAAACGACAATAAAAAAACCAAAAAATTGTTATTGTTTTCAATATAAGTTTCCAAATGAACATTTTAATTTTAAAAAATAGGCCGGTATATTATTGCTCATCGGATTTTTAAGCAATTAAGGTTTTTCCAAAATTTGATGGTCAATTACTGTCTAAAAAGCGTGAGTGTTTCTTCCAGGCAACAACATAGGTATAATGTGTGTTTATGAATGTTTTAAAGACCTGTAAAAATGCATTAACTACGTCCATAAACAATATCCACAAATACACACACACCAGTGTTTTGTGGCAATTTATTTATTAAATATTTTTTAAAATTGCTTAAATTCGTTTTGTTCATTAAATATTTCTACCAAAAAGAATATATCAAGAAATCACAACTTTGTTTGATTTAAAACACCAAGGTACACATACTTATGCACATACATACAGATTTGCAAATTATAATTTCTGATTGTTCATTGTGAATTAATGCAATGTTACAATTTCAAATATCAAATTTTTAATTTTATGGTTTTTTTTTTGGTAAAAGCACACGTATCTCATTTAGTCAGGTAAGCGAAGCTTACATTTGTTTAAACATTTGTATAGCAGAAAAATGAAGGCATAAAATCAATGAGATTTCATGTCATACATTTCAATGTAGATCTATTATTATTTCATGTTTTTAAAAGTGTTATTTGGAATGTATAAATTTTACAAGTATGGAATTTTAGCAGGCAAGTGATACCTGCTTAAATTTGTACTGAAATATGGCTGAACAATGGATGAATAGAATAATTGCGAAAAAAATAAAGCATTTGCTTTAAAAATGAGAAATGGGTGACAGGCAAACAGTGGTAATGCCAGCGATTGCTTGTTGTCTTTCAAAAGCAATATTATTTTTAGTAAAAGGACTGACACGAGTTAAGCTTATACAATATACTTTTTTTTAACATTCTTCCCGAGTAATTCTTTTTCACATGCAAACATAAATATTTCAGATAAAAAATGTCATTGACATTATAAACTGATGAATATATAAACAGAACAATTGAGCCCTCTGCCAACCCCATAGCCCCGAAAAATTTGTTTTAAACAAAATTGCTTCATTTGTGCAAAGTCTAACGCATACATTTGCTATTGAATGTGTGTTTGTTTGCCATTGGTTTGTCGTAAGATAATTGACATCCAAATCTGCCACTCTTGACGATGATGATGACGACAATGACGAGAAATAACATTTTTTATAAAGTTTACAATTTTATGTTGGTGTATGCATGTTCAATTTAAATGTAATGATTCGTCTATTGCTTGTGTAGATGTATAAATTTCGAAAATTATTAGAATTTGTTAAATTCTAATCAGTATGACATTTCGGCATAACGTGATGTGTATACAAAATTATTACTTTAAATACAAATATAGGCCTACATGTACAAATAATCGAGATTTTAAGGTTAAAATTCTATTTCCCAGAACAAGGCACACTCACGCAACCATGAAAATTCTACATTCAAAATTTTACAACAAAAAAGCTTTTTCTATTTTCGAATTAATTTTGCTCATGCAAATGAATACAGTCACATAAATAAGTGTACTAGTAAAACCATGCGTAATTTGTAATTGACAAGTTATGTGTGTGTGAATGGGCACGAGGTAGGTCTGAAAAATTGTAAAAACTTTTAGGAAGGGCTTACAATTTCCTGTGAATAATCTTTTCTTCACATTACAAACAAATTTTCTTATAACACAGTGCAACAGCCCGAATCGGCGGGGGTTCTGATTACCAGGAAAAGTTAAATTAATCCAAAAAAGTTATGCATGTCTCGGCCCCAGTGAAAACTTCGCCTACAAAATTATGTGTTAAGTAATCAGGAAAAAGTAAAAATACTACTTCCAATTCCACTGAAAGAGCCAATGAATTTAACAAGGGATGTCCCTAAATAAACGCATTTTTATGCAAGTCATTATTTTTTTTCTTACATACATACATCTGACAAACAAGTAGTTATAGAAGTAATTATTGTAGATATATAGAAGAAAGCTACTTAATAATGAAGTGAAGGAAGCTATTCATTTTAAAAAAAGTAGGCGTAGTTTTTACTGGGTTAGGTCAGGGATTCGACTCATGTCGATTTGAAGTTAGTTGTCATCTTTTGTACATTTTTCATGCATTTTGGCTATCTAAATGTCCGACTATCGCAAAGTGATCTTAAGCAAAATAGTTAAGTTCAACGGCGACTTTAATAGTTAATAAAGCCATTTTTACGAGTTTTGGATTTTGGTTATCCTTGAGGAAGACCCTGGAAAATCAGTTTTTCATCCGTTTGATCGTTAGTTATCGTTTCGTTTATTTTTCTTAAGTGATATTCGCGAAAATCGTGTTTTTGCATTTGTTTAAGCTATTTCGAAATATTTTGAGAACTGGTCTTCTGAATTGCACAAAGTTTTAAATGTTGCAAAGATATGACTTTTTCCTTTCAGCTAATGTATAAGGATTAAGTTTATTTATTGATTTACAGGCCATAATATTTTAAAAAAATTAATTTTTTTTTAGTTTTTTCAAAATTTACTATATGAAGCCTCTCCGGTAAGGCAAACTAATTTTTAAATTGTTTTTAACCTGCATATTAAAAAAACATTTAGTTTCAAACGTACTTAGCGTTTAATTGCTTACATCGCACACTGGGGCTAAAAGCCCTTTTTTCAAAGATTAATTCATAGCTCCTCAGCTACAATAGTGCGACACACTGAATTTGATGTGTTCTAACAACATTTTGGTGGTAGGAGAGGGGGAAACGGGCACCCCCATACAAAAAAATTAGTTGTTTTCTTATATCTAAATTACGGTCACGCGTGACTCATGTGTGACTCACGCATTAAACAAAAACAGCACCGATGCGCACTAGAGTGGTTCGGTCCCCATACAAAAAAAAGTTGAGCCAGTCACCCTCTAGGATTAAAGATTAGTTGAAAAGAATTCCAGAAAATTTTTTTTTTATATTTTTGCCACGCCTCTGGATACCAACCTTCAAGTTTTTGTTTACTGCGTCGCCATTTAAAGTCCGATCATAACATATGCATATCGTAATTCATGGCTTGTCTATGGCTTAATTTTTGCCTATGATGACATTTTAGTCCAACATCAAATTCTGAGTGCCACCTACACAGAAAAAACTTTTAAAAACTTTTCACTAATAAAAGTATGAATCAAAAATAAAATCAGTTTTAATTAAAAATTTAATAAATTGAATTAAACGTTTAATCAAGTGAATTAAACGTTTAATCAATTAAATTAAACGTTTAATTGATACTATTAATTTGTTTACAGGTGCAAATTTAATTAATTTTTTAATTAATATCACAAATTTTTTAATTGAAATCAATTTTTATTTTTTTCTGTGTATGCCATCTCGGAACGTACCATCCTAATGTCCTATTATTTGCACGTGTCAAGAAAGCCCTTCTAAAACTTTGTATTTCTAGCAATATCTACATATCTACATATTACATTGAACTTTCTGTTTTTTTTTAAATAGCGCCGACCCTTAAAGTCCAATTTTATTGTATCGCATATAGGGATGCCAAATGGGACCAGGTTTTTTGAAACCCGGGATTCGGGATTTTTTATTCAAAACAACGGGATCCCGGGACTGATCGGGATTTTTCGGGATTTCATATATAAGATCCAATTTTTAAAATTCATATACATAATTATAATTTAATGTTTATGTATAAGTATTAAAACAAATTAATTCATAAATATTATTAAACTAATTACAAAATAAAACAGTTTAATGTATTCTTTTAAAGTAATATGGACGAATAATGCATTAAAACTTATATTTTTAAAAGCTTCTAAAACGAAATAATGGCGTCTGATAATCGATACCTTATTTTATTGCAAACATATCCTGCCGACGAAAACAGCGTTCGCATTAAACACTTCTTTAGTTTATCTTATTTCAAATGTATATGCAAGTATAAATTTAATAAAATAAACTTAAACAAATATGTGTCGAAAGACCTTTGGTAGAATCCCCTAAAGTTTTTAACACCTTTGGTGCGTGCGCAGTTCTATTATCATTCACTTAGAAAAAAGACCACACCGAACTTTGTCTTCTGATGTAACATTTATTCACTTGCGACTTCTTTTTGTAACCAGTTAAAAATTAGATTAATTGCCAGTGTGATTTAATTATAAATTTTTGAAGTTAATTTTTTTAATAAAAAAATACCACATATTTACTAAATCCAAAATCTCGGGATTTTTAAATAAAAAATCCCGGGATTCGAGACTTAAATTTTAAATAATCCCGGGATTTCGGGATTGGCATCCCCAATCGCATATCATTATTATTGGCCTCACTATGGCTTCATTTTTGTGTTTGGTTAAAGTTAATCGTTAAAGAAATTTTAATTAATTAATTTTTTTTCTGATTAATAATTTTGCTCGTGCAATACCGTTATTAGTATATTGTTCTTCTTTAAAATTTCTCTGTATGCTGCAGTCAAAATTTATTTCACTTTTCGGAGTACGAAACTCTCTTATTTTTGCGGCTAGGTCCTTCCGTGCAGTTCTTATTATTCGTAACCATGAAATCGTGCTGAAGGATTAGGATCCTATCATTGCCGGTAGTATACTTTTAGGGTGTAAAAAGTACACTTCTCCTTACCAAAACAATGATAACAAGTTTTTGTCACACAAATTTTTTTTCAGTATTTTTTTGAAGAATATTTCGTCACATAAATTGTTTTTCAATTTATTTAAAGAAATCAATTTGTTCAGTGAGTAAGAATTTCCTTTTAACTGAAGCAAATTAAAGAAATAAAACCGAAATGGTCACTCGGGTGGGTATTATTAAGGCTTAAAAACATATCGACTGGAGTTGGCTTTTTACCAGATACCAGAAAGGTGCATTAACTTTAACGTTGAATGACACAAAATTACGCAGAATTCTTGCAGTAGAAGCAAGAATAAAGTAACATTTAAGCGGACTTTAAAATACGGTTTATATAAAAAACAAAAAGAACTGCATTTTGGGTGGTTGCAAACAATCTTTTTTACAATTCTAGATACTTCATTGATATAAAATTTTATTGTAACTGATGCAATTTTGAACTACAAATTTTAATATAATATTAACGTGCAGAAGGAAAAATGGGACGTCGCATTAAAGTGAGCAAATTATATCCTACACAGAAAGAAAAAATGTCGGGATAAATCAAGTTTGTTATGATTACTTTAAGTACGAATCGTACTTAAAAATTTAAGTACGAATAACACTGAAACGTACTGAAAACAGTCCTAAATGGGATTACTTTCGAAAATCAATCCCACAATTTCTTGAAATAAGTATAAAATTATTAAATCAAGTACAAAAAAGACTAAACTGTTCGTTGGTAGTGCCACTCTGAGAGTAAAATTACAAAATGAGGGTTTTAATCTCTTAAAACTTATTAGTCTCATCTCTCAGCAATGCATTCTATTATGCGTGCAAACGTGTGTGTTTTTCAAAGTTTTTTTTTATATTTACTACAACACAAGTTTGGAAAAAACTAAATAAGAGCTGTTTATTTCCGCAAGAATTGAATTTAACACACTTCTTCGTTGGAGTATAAAAATAGAACTCATTTTTATTTACTAATAATATTTTTTCCTTAAATACTAAAATTCTTATTACTAAAACAATAGCAATACTAGATTTTATAAATTATAATAATACATACATGCAGCCTAAATAAACAAAACATTAAACTATAGTTATAAACGCATTACTGTTTATTACTACAACAGAGTTTACAACTACAAAAAAGGATCGCTTACATCCCAGTAAAAAATGTGCTCCTAGCAGGTTTTATGTATGAATGCATACCTCAAATCGCTTCAAACCTGCTGATAAGATGCCTGATTTTTGTATGGAGTGTTCCCGGTTTGGAGGACTATTTACTGCTGACAATAAGCGCTTTTTTTACATGCAAAAAAAGCACTCCTAAAGCGCTTTTTAAGGGATAACTATATTTCCATATTCATTGATTTTTGGCTTTTAATTGCTTAAATGCATTGTTCCAATAATTTTCATAACCATTATATTATTTTTATTTTTTTTCGCTTTAAAACCTCATCGTTGTCAGCACTAAAATAGCAGCTTTTTTCTATATTTTATTCTTTATCATCTACTGCTATATAAAAGCTCTCTTATTGAAGCGCTCGATTATGCGCTTTTTCACTTAAGTGCTTCAAAAAACCCAAATTTGTTTTACTGGGATGTATGTATGTATTATTATTTAAATGTGTGCACCATATGTTGAGTTTAAAGCAACATTCTGGCGACCTTGCAAGACTGTTATCTTGTTAATGATGGTATTTTAAACTCAACAAGAGCGTTTTTGAAAAATGAAAATTTTAATGTCAATACAATTTCAATAAAACAAACCGGCCTAAGGACCTGTAAAAAAGGATTTTTCTGACTGGATGTTGTTGATTTCGCGACCTTAAGGTTTGTTTTATATGAATTGTATAAAAACTAGGAGTTTTGACATGACATATACGCTTGATGCTCTTATTTAGGTAGCTCAGTTATATGGCTGAGCATTTTACGAGTTGTAAAATAATCCCAACATGAGTCTCATACGACTCTTGGCATGCTTTTTGAAAGACTCGTTAGATGATCCCTACATGCATCATAAACGATTCCCTTTATGATTAATAAAAGTGTATTTCACTGCGTTATGGAAGAATCTATCATACGAATCAGCACGTGTAACAGTTTCTCCCGTGCGAGGAATCGTCTACAATTAAAAAATGTGCTCGTCGACGATTAAAAACACTCTTTGTGAGATTCCCTGTTGACTCCTAGACGATTGAAAATGCTAGCTGGGAATTGATAAAAAAAAAACACATACATATACATATTATTTTCAGGTTTAACCCTCCGGCTTGCGCATGTTTTGATTTTCTTTACACATGGAAAAAGGTCTGGCCAGACTCATGTGTACAAAGAAGGGTTAAAAAGTAAATTTGAACTAATGCTACTTATTTAGTTTATATTTTTGGTTAAATATGTACATACGATTTCTAAAATAAAAACCATATCGGGCATGATGTTGGTGTTTTATCATTCTGAGAGGTGTAATACGGGTAAGCAGCGTTTAAAAAGCTGCAGTTGAGATAGTTAAAGTCATAAGATTGTGCTGCAACTTCGACATCTTCATTTGTCATTGGACAAAAAAAACTGTTGCCTTTACTTCTGATTCATTAAATGAAAACAGTCGTAGTGAAGGCAAATACAAAAAAAAACTGTTGCCTTTACTTCTGATTCATTAAATGAAAACAGTCGTAGTGAAGGCAAAAGCAAAAAACAAAAAGTTGTACACAACAAAGAACATCGGCAGTCGACATGTTCGAAAGTGTTTGGTTTGACGGACTGAAACTTTAAAAAATCCCGTAGTTACCGAAGATGGGACGTTGTGTTTTTTTCCGAATTATTTTTTTTTTAAATAATACCTACATGTGTACATATATACATACATATGTATTTATTTTAATGCTTAACAATCTTTTTAATTTTTTGAAATTAAATAAAACATATGTATTTATGTACACATGAATTACAACGTCCCATCTTCGTTTACTTCGGTATTTATTAAAAGTTTCAGTCTGTCAAACGAAACACTTCCGAACATGTCGAGTGCCAATGTTCTTTGTTTTTTTCCACATTTCGTGTTTTGCTTTTGCCTTCACTACGAATGTTTTCATTTAATGAATCAGAAGTAAAGGCAATGGTTTATTTTCGTCCAATGAAAAATCAGAAAGTGCAAGAAAAAGCAATTTTTTGATTTTGACTGCAGCTTTTTAAACCCTGCGGGTAAGTAAAATAATCATAATATTTTTTCTTTCTTATTTCTTTTTTTCAATCATGAATTCGGGATAAAATCAACTTTATGTAACTTGAATCAAGCGCATTTTGATGGATGGATTGATTTTTCTTTTGAGTGTGGACATATAAAGTATTAGAAGGGCTTTCTTGCTACATACCAGAAATTGGACATTAAGAAGGAAGTATCCGATATGTTATAAGTAACGAAAATTGGGACTAGTTTTGGGGCGTGAGTACAGTAAATGCTGGAGGTATAAAGTGTAAGATGGGCTTCCTTGCCACGTGCAAAAAAATTGACATTAGGGTGGTACGTTCCGAGATGGCACAGGTTTTTGTTGTTTTTTTTTCCCATAAAACGATAGCTAAGAATATTTGTAGAGGGTACCTGGAGAGTCAAACACCTAGCTAAATTAGAAATTTATTTTAATAATTCTTAAAAGATCTGGCCAGATACATGTGCATGAAGGAGGGTTAAATGTTAAATGTTATGATCGGACTTTAAATGGAGACGCAGCTTACAAAAAACTAAAAAGGGCGGTATACAGAGGCGTGGCACAAAATTAAAAACATTTTTCTGGAATTCTTTTTAACTAATTTTTTATCCTAGGGGGTGACTGGCTCAATTTTTTTTCGAACCACCTTGATGCGCACTCTAATTTTTTCTAAACAACGCTGATTTTTTTAGCCTTTTAAATAAAGCTACTTAATCAAACCTAATTAATGATTTAATTTGAGTTAATTTGAGAGAATAATTTTTTTTTGCATTTCCCATATAAACTTTTTTACCTATTTTTTAGTTTTTTGTTACAATGTTTAATTTCAACACGTCACTACAAAAGCATCGTTACTGATGCAGAATTTTGTGCACTTTACCCGAGTTCTTTTAGTTTTTACGGCACTTGAACTTTTTTTTAGTTAATCCGTGAAATCACTGCCTTTGGCCCCTGAGTGTATCGGACAAAAAACAACTAACAAAAATTTATTAAAAAAATATCCGAATTTGAATTTTAATGAACAGTTCTTTTAATTAACGCTACTACCGCAATAAGGTACCTTATTGCGGTTTAACGTAGTATGCCTTTACTAATCAGTCTATTTCAAAATACTCGCTGTCCTCATTAACGCAATGATTCATAGCATCACTAAAAACAAATGCGTTTGCAAAGTGTCACAGATAAAAACAATGCACAAATTTCGTCCCCGTTGTGCGGTGAATACGTTTACCACGCAATAATGAACTCAAGGCATTGTTTACAGAAAAGATGTGGAGTTTATGAATTTGATGCCTTTCAGTGTTACTGCATTTATGAAGTCGGCCACTGTCTAACTTTTGCTGATTTAATAACGTTAATAATTTTTAAATAAAACAACAATATGTAAAAATTTACTGGATAACTTTTGTGTTGTTTGTGGTATCGAAGAGAGTAGACCAACAACTTTTTGGAATCTTATAAGTCAGATTTGTCAATAAGCCTTTGACTCTAAGCGCAGTGCATGAAACTGGGCATGGAGGAGTATTTGTCATTTCGTAAGCCAGTTTAATAATGGGATCCAATTGATCTTCTGACTAACTAGCTATTTTGGCACGACCAAAGTGCAAGGTAGAAAAAATGGCAAAGTTTATTATCCTAATATACATTTCCTGTAACCAAAATTAAACCCTAAAGTACAAAGATAACATCTAATAATGAAGAAGATTGTGATCTAAGTTTTAATTCGACTGGTGATTCAAATATTAAGCTCTTCAGTCAAATCGCGCTAAATTATTTATGTCGCCAACGAAACTTGTCAAAAGAGTATTTGGAATTACCCGCTTCACGCTTCAAAAAAAAAAAAAAAACAATAATATTTTGACACAGAGACTAGCGTTTCTTACTATCGACATAGCTGCCAAGTATATGGAACTCATTCCAGAAAGGAGTAGCTGGAATTTTAGGAAACAATAGCAGCTATAGCGATAGTCAACTAATTCAAAATATGATGGAAGACTTTCATTCCCTATCAAAAAAAATTAATTAAATCAGTATTATTTGAAGTCGAAATGGGTATATTGTAATTATAGGAGCACACATGTCATTAAAAATTTATTCTCTTTACAACCATTTTAAATCAATTCCTCCAAATTTAGGAGCCAAGTGTGACGAACAAAGCAAAGAGTAATAATACAGTTGTGTTGAAAATTATACATGATAATTTTAAATTACTAATATGACATAAAACTAAAACTATCAAGATAACTTATAACTATAACTGGAATCTAACCTATCCATAACTATAAATAATTCTTAGATTAGATTAACTTTCGTAACAATACGTAAACAACTTTTGAATTTATACACAAAAGACGAGAAACTTTAATTAATTTAAGAATTGATTCTGTATGAAGATAGCAGCAACTTGTTAAATTTTGTTCTAATTCGTTGCTTAAATCTTTCTTGTTGCGTTTTTTTAAGTGGGGTCAAGCGAATAGGGTCGAATTTAATGCACGCAAGACCCAATGTTGTATGTTGACCCACAGACGGGCCGTGGGACCAACTATGTCATCTGTATTAATGGGTGGCATTGATATTGAGGAATCGGATACTCTTGATGTTCTGGGCATGAGAATACAGTGCGATGTCCGCTGGAATAAACACGTTTTTAAAGTGTCGAAAAAAGCATTCAAGTGTTTAGGTTTTTTAAAACGGTGCAGGACTTACTTCACTTCATCCGATCTCCTTACTATCTATACCACCTATATCCGACCGAAGATGGAATACAACTCCCATATATGGGCAGGGGCTTCAAAGTCTATTTTGAACCTTCTGGACCGTGTACAAAGGAGGGCGGTGAAGCTCATCAATGACAGTAGGGTATCCAACTCTATTGACTCATTGGAGCATCGTCGGAATGTGGGTTGTGTGGCACTTTTCTATCGATATTACCATGGGAGGTGTTCCACTGAGAAAAGTGAACTTATTCCACCCGCCCGAGTATTTCTTCGTAATACTCGCTCATCCAGTGTATCACATCCGTTTGTAGTCGATTGTCCTGTGTTTCGCACAACGCATTATAGGGAAAATTCGTTTTTCAGTCGAACTATCCGTATGTGGAATAAACTTCCCGCAGAGGTCTTCCCCGGTACTTATAATTTATTAAGATTCAAGTCAAATGTCCACAAACACTATTCCCTCTTTCCTCCTTCCCAAACCTTATTTTCCTGATCAACACAATGCACTGCATATATAGGGGGCATCCCCTGAGTGTTGGTTTATCGCTAAAAAAAAAAAAAAAAAAAAAGTTAGTATTTAGCGCTCTTCTTTTCGGATAATACATGTAGTGATTTTTGAGAATTGCACTTATATAAAAAGTTCAAGTGAAAAGGAAAGGATCACAATCTTGAATATATCTATGTTTAAATAACAAACTATTCTTGTAACTAACACTCTTACGGTATATAAACATCCCTAAAGAATTTTTGCAGATCAATTGTAACGTTGTTTTTTGGAGCGATACAAATTTTTTGGAACCGTTTTGTTTTGAAGTTTTTTTGCCAGACATATTTTGAAAGTTCTAAGGGATCATGAAATATTTGCCAAAAAACGGGAGACTCTTATGTTTTCTGCAACTTTTCCTAGTGATATAGTTAAATTTACTGAGAAGTACCTTAATCAATATGCAAATAAGATTCATAGAATCTTAAAGATTTTTTCATACTGCTCTCGTTTATAACCTCATATTTATAAGTACATATGCATATGTGTTATATGTATGTAATAAGATTGTGCCTATGATGTCTTTAATTTGTCTATTAATTATTAATTAAAATAATAACATTGTGTTGAAAATAATTCAATTTTAACAAAACTCCAGCACGGTCTATTGTCATCCTACTTACACGGAATTAAACACACACACACACATCTGATTATATACATGTTCATTTATAAATACGACATTCAAATTGTATAAAAGTATTCTATAATAATGTTAATGTATTATGTTTTATTATTTATACAAATGGGAATTATGGGGTGAAAATTTGATTAATAATATTTGTTAGAAAATATGAGAAAAAGGGTTACATCAATTTGATTAAAATTGACAATCCCCCTTGAATTTACTCCTTGTTCGTGTTTAAATATTCGTATTTGATAGAATTATAAAAATCAAAATACATTTGCATTTCAGTTTTCTTTTTTAACATATTTTATATGATTTTTTATATTATTTTATACATGAATATATACACGTAGTATATGAATATTAAAAAGCGCTTTTTTCTTTTCTTTGTTAAAATAAATGAAAATGTTTCATGCACAAAATTTCTAAAGAGGAACAAACTTTAAACGAAAGTTCTAAGAAACCGTCCCTGTTTAACACTCCTTGAAGAAAAAACACACCCATTATTATTTTTACTTTGTTTATTTTAAAATATTGTTTGCAAATTGAACGTAAATAATTGGTTGAGGGTAAAAAGTTTGAATAATATTTTTTTTAAGAAATTCTTGTTTACTTGTTTAAGTTAAAACAGTTGAATTGATGAAGAAGAGTCGAAGCCTCTGCGCCCGATATTTAGATTGTAATTTGCTGTTTATTTAAATTGGTCTATGATTTCATATAACATCTCATTATCGTCTCACCTTCAAGCAGATAAACTAATGTCTTAATATAAATAAATTCACAACATTTAATTAAGTTTATAACACTATGCAACTAATTTTTACTTTTGTCATTAATTTTGATGACCACAACATTTTTTGGATGTGTTATGGCCCGCTAACCATAAAAACAGTCGACATTTAAAATTTTATGGATACATTTTATACAGTTCCACCAGCTTAAACATTACTAAGGAAGGGGCTCTCAAACTTTATGAGCAGAACCGCTGAATAACTTTTTTTTCTGTTCGGTCCAGCACTCAGGGGATGACCCCTTCTAATGCATTGTATTGCGTTGGAACTAGGAATATAGGTTATGGGAAGGAGGATAGAGGGAGTAGTGCTTGTGAACATTCGACTTGAACTTTGTCATGTTGGAAGTGAGAGGGAAGACTTCAGCAGGAAGGATATTCCACGTACTAACAGTCCGGCCAGAAAACGATTTCTCCCTGTAATGCGTTGTACGATTCACCTGCCTATAGACCACAAACGTACGGGGCTCTTGAGAAAAAACGTGTATTACGAACAAACGAGTTCGGGAACCAGATCCCAAATTTCATCAGAACACATCCCATTGTAGTAACGATAAAACAAGCAAATACAATCCACGTTGCTACGGTGCTCAAGGGAGTCAGTAGAATTGGACACCCTACTGTCACCGATGAGAACCTTCTGCACGCGGTCGAGAATCTCCAAAATAGACTTTGAAGCACCGGCCCACACATGAGAGTTGTATTCCATACGCGGTCAGATATAGGTTGTATAAATAGTAAGGTGATCAGATGGAGTGAAGTATATCTTACACCGTCTTAAAATACCGAAGCACTTGATTGCATCTTTCGACAACTTGAATATATGTTCTGCCCATCAGACAACACATTGTATCTTCATGCCCAGAACATCAAGAGATTATGATTCCTCAATAATTATACCACCCATATATACAGATGAGGCACCCTGATCTGTCGCGTTTATGCGTCAGCATGCAACATTGGGGTTTTCGGGCATTAAAACTGACATCGAGCACGCTTGGTCTGCATTCAAACGAGTACGAACGGCAAAGGTTGCTCTCATCTGCAAAAGAGTAGATAGGGTTGGAAGTTTGACATACTAAGGAGGTCATTTAAAAAAATAAGAAATAGAGTAGGAGAAAGAACGGAGCCTTGCGGCACTAAAATTAGATACAAGATATTTGGTTATCATCAGACAACATCCTACAAAATTTATGCGGGAGTAGATAAGTGGGCGTGGCAATAAGAGATTTATTTATATCTAGAGAACGGTAAGAGAAAACTTGTACAAATTTTGTACACGTGGTGGGACTAGAGAAATGGGCGTGGCACCTCCCGTACAAAGACAATATAGATTTCTATATATCTGGAGATCGGCAAGAGCCAAAGTTTCCAAATAAGGTACGAGCTTTTTGGCTATTAGTGCACAACATTCAACAAAAGGCAAGCGGGAGTGGAGTAGTGTGGCATAAAATAGATTTATGTATAACTAAAAATGGCATTTATATAACTTTAAGTTTTTATGGCAACGTGGCGAATGACATATAAGATTCGTCATAGCCGAATATAACACTCTAACTTGATTATGTATTCAACGATTTCGGAATAATTCAGACCGCAATGTTTTTTTTTTTTTTTTTGAAAAATTGGAAAGTTTTGACTTTTTAAAAACTTATAAAAAACTAAATACATATGTACAAAACTTACTGTTTTTTTAATATACCAGTTTTTTTAAAAAAAGACTTCAAAATCGACAATTTATTAATACTTGAATATACAGGTATGTTATGAAAATCGAATGATTTAGAGACGATCGTTATCAAAGGTGTGATACACTTTATTCCTAATTTTTTGTTAAAAATGCAGTTCAATTAACATAAATAACAGATAATTAGAAAGAATATATGTACATATGTATGTTTATATCACAGAATACTAACAGAACTGTCACGAGACGGAAGGTTTTGCGTTTTTTGGGGCTCTTTCTAAGAAAGCTGCCCTTTTGCATTTCATATTTTATGCCGCAATACAATGAACACTAATTTATTAAGTTGAGATTTATTTGCAAACCTGTTGTAAAAATTAACTTTTAAGTTTACCACAGCACGAGTAAATAATATTTAAGTAAGTAAATAACATGGCTTGTGTTTTGTTATTTTTGTTTTGATCACGCCATTTGTGTTGATTGTTGCAGCCTGTTTTTAAACGTTGCTACTTCACTACCAAAAAAAAACTTTTTATCTCTTTCTTCGAAGGCTGCCATCGCAACTGATTTGGGCCTTTTTCACACGTCACTTTTTACAGTTCTGTTATTATTCTGTGGTATATATGCATATATCAAATCGTTTTGCCTTTAAATTTTTTTTCCATCACATACCTGATCATCTTATATATATATTTTATATGTTATTAGTATTGTTGTTATTTTATTGAATTGTTTATGATTTTAATCCTAATTTTTTTATAATATTAAATCAGAAAGGATTTTTACACAACATTAAATGAATTAAAATTTATTGATAATATATCATTCTTGACTGAACTCGGGTCTGAAAACATAGGTTGATTTGATATATTTCGACTGTAACCACACTTTATCTTTAGAAATCTTTGCCGTTTTACACACGCCGCTTTTCACGACGGCTGGCAGTCAATAGTCAAGCATAAATCTTAATACCAAATGGTAATTTACTTGGTAGATCGAAATTTGTTGCTGTGAATACTTTTCTATTTTCAATTGATTGACATGTCTTTTTTTCTTTACTTCTGTTTTTTCATAATTTTTCAGTAATTCTTCGTGAAGTCCAAAGTAAATTTTTTCGATTTTTTTTCTTTTTTGTCTTTTTTGTCTTTTTTTCGATAGCCTTTATATAAGATAATAAAAATAATGAAAATTAAATATGATAAACTTAAGCCTTATTAAAAATTATAATTAAAAATTTTTTTTCATGAAAATCGATGGAAAACTGCTGGTTTTATTCACAATAAAGTGCAAAGCCTGATTTTATCATAAATTGACTTTTGAAGACAGCGCTTTACAGATTTATTTTTTATATCTTGAGACACATTCGTAAATTTGTCTTAAAGATTAATTTGAATGATTAGAATTTGGTCGTCTTTAAACTGTTTGAACGTAGTTGCTTATATTCTTAAAGGTCTAACATCAAAAAAATGTATTAAAAATAAAATCTCTCAAATGTGAAAACTAGTCCTGATTCTTCATTCAAATCCTATATTACCTGAATCGTGAAAGATTTTGCAATCAACTATAATACAGGTCAATATGAGTTTGGTATTCTGAGTTTTTCAGTCAATTTGGGTACACAAAGTACTGAGATTCAATTGCTATACCTTACTTTTTTTGAGTTGACTCTAGTTTCGGATATATTCCGCTCTATATAGAAAATGAAGTAGTTGCACTACAAAATTATTAAATTAACCCTTTCGCTATATTGTTTCCATATGGAAACACCCAAGTTTGGAGGCTTAGATATCGGCATGTTATTGTTTTTTAAGATCTTATGAATAATTTTTAATGTAAAACTCTTGGATTTTTCAAACTTGAGAAAAATGTAGCATTAAAAAAAAAACGTTTTTTATGTTTAATTTATTTTGAAAAAATGTTTTTCTATCTTTCAAATAACATATATAGACAATGTTTTAAAAAAACACATCCAACATAATAAATGAACTTTTTGCATCAATAGTTTTTTCTTTTAAGCCGGAAAAAAGTGGTGCTGATTTTTTAAACATTGATGTATCCATATGGATACAAACGCAAGTTATGGTGTCGAATAATATACACACAATACATATAAAAAATTTTTATTTTTGATGCTGCTGAGTGGTTTTTATATGGGGCCTATTGCAAATTATGGACCGATCATCACGAAATTTATTGGTGTAATTTCTAGTCTTATAAAACTGTGAAGTATTTTATGCTAATAGCATAATTTATTACAGTTTTAGGCGTAATAAACTGTTTTCCGGGAGTATGGCTTATATGGGTCTAAAAGTAAATTATGGTCTGATCTTCTCGAAATTTTACAGTGTGATTTCCTCTCGAATAGAATTTTTGCAAAATCTTATAGCATTCCGTGCATTATTCCAATATTTATGTTAGTTATTTTTAACAAAATTTATTTGCCATAACCGAAATATGTATCCATATGGATACAGTCCAAAAAACCCATTTGGGGTACACTTATAAAATTATTACAGTAACTGATTGTGGGGTAATAAATTCGTTTTCCGTACTGTTAAAATTGAATAAAAATATAGTTATTTTACGAATATTTTTATTTTTCAACATTTGTGTTTGTTATTCAAAAAACAAACTACCAAAAAATAATGTTTTTCCGTATTTATTTTGTTATGTAGTTTGATTTTTTTTGGTTAAAATATATTTTTTAAAAGTAAAAACTATTCAATTTTACGGAATATGCTGTTAATAAATAAAAAAATTAAAAATGAATGTACAAATCATTTGTTTTAAATTAAATGTAAATGATCCGTTTTTAAATGAATTTTAAGTTGTTTCAAATGAATTTTCGTTTGAATTTAACTACATAATTTTTTGAGGGTATGATCAATTCCTTAATTGTCTGAACGAATTGTTTAATTAAAGTCGATTTTCTATTTTTTCGGTCTACTTCTTTTTCATTTATTTTTTACGTAAAGTTCTTTTAATTTTTATTGTCAAAAATTCAACCCCATGTTCCGTAAAAACAAATGAATTTTCAGTTATTTTATCAAACAATTAACTATATATTCCGTAAAAACAAAGGAATATTCAGTTATTTTATTAAATTCAGTAATTTTCGTTTGCTCCACAAAAGAGCCGAATTTCTAAAATATACCAGACAGACACCTGTCCGCTTGTGTTTTTTTAATGAGAGAGAGTGGGATAATATTATTATTTATTTGCCCCGTTACACACGTTTGTTTCAATTTTGTTGTACTTATCCCGCTGTTGACAAAAGAGCTCTCAATTATAAGACAACAGCAGCATGACCGATATGGTTTCGCAGTTATTTTACTTTAAAAACTTGATGTACTTTACTAAATAAATTTAACAAATAGAAAATGGGAATTTTTTACGCAAATCAAGCAAATCGTTTTTTATAGATAACTAATAATTTATTTTTGGTTCGATCCATTATGAAGCATTGCAGAAAACATTGCACTTTGAGTTCTTGTATCTACTTTGACCTTTACATCCTTTGACTTTGCCCTTCCTTTGTCTATCGTGTGTTCCGGCCAATGCGGATTTCCATCGTTTCGGATAGAAGTTGAAGGTGTTGTTTAACGTTTTTAGTCTGAGGTCGTTGGAGTAATACACTCATTTAGGAATGACGTTGGGTGTCCTCTTTTACGGGAACATGGCGGTTGATTGCAACGTACTAAAAGCAATCGTTACGAAAGCTCAAAAAGTCCATATTCTTAATTTTCGGATTACTGGTTTCTTGATCCGTTCTATATCATAGTAGCATCAAACGTAGAATGATTTTATTTGTATCCATATGGATACATACAATGTTTTTAAAATCCGTTTTCTAAGTCGACATCGAGCAGAATTGTATCTGTTTTAGTCGACAGGAAATTCTGCGACGACTCAAATGAAAGTTAAAGAAATTTTAAATAGAATGTAAACATATTTATTAAATACGACTAAAAATAAAAATGCAAATTAAGAAGAAGTTATGGGTTCAAATGTTATAAGTAAAATTAACGCGAAAATTCGAAAAAAGTTTGCAAAAATAGCAAAAACTAGCAAAAATTTTTAATATTTCATACAAGGCATAAAATTAATTAAAAGTCCCTAAAATAGAAAGGACTGGCAAAAATTTGGTAAAAATTGCAAAATTTGAGGATCTTCGCAAAAACTTGCTAACAGCGGCATGATAGCAAAGTCTAATATTTAAAAATAATCGTTAAAGCTAAAAAAAATCAGAAAACTTACAGTAAAAATAGCTCTTAACGCAAACATGGCGAAAATTCAAAATAAGAAACAAACTCTAAAATTAATTTGAAATCGCTAATTCGGTAAAAAAAACCAAATGTAGGAAAATAGCTTTATGATGAAGAACAAAAATACATAATAGAAAAATAAATGGAGATGGGATTTTTTTTGTCTGAATTCGATAACTTGTCGACGTCGACACAACTTTCTTATAAAATACCAAATTAACGTCAAAGTGATGTAGTCGTCAACATGATGTGACAACAATTAAAAATTAATGTCGGCTTCGACAACGACTTACATAATAGGGGTGAATATGTTTTTTTAACCATATTTCAACCATGTTTTTTCTCTGCGGGTAGTTTTTTGAATAAATGTTAGAATCAGTTAAAAATAAATTTGCTTGGAACTTTAAATATTTATTTAAAAATGACTGAATTTAAGTAATACTTCTTAAATAAACTTCAGTCTATTACTGTAATAATATTGTGAGTGTAGTTAGTTATAACTTAAAAAAATTTTCATATCAATGAAATATGCCAATCTTCAGCTGGCCGCATGCAATTTGGTACAACTGTCCTTACTCTTTCACTTTTGTGTAAAATTGTAATGTCATTTTCAATTTATTTTAACCCTTATCCAATATTAATTTAAAAACAAAATGTCTGTGATTTTAACTCTAACAAAAGTAATTATTACCTTATAGTTGTTTCCAACAGACTAAAGACATACCTCTTTTATGATACAAAAAACACGCATTTTGTATTGAACATGAAATTACTTCATGTTATCTCCAACGTTGATAGTATACAATGAACAGTGGAGCAGAATAAACATTTTTGGGATGTAGATTTGCCATTTTTAATACGGCTAGACAAAAAGACATAAAATTTAACATATGGATAGCAAAGAGGTATTCAAATTCAATTTATGACGATTAACTACAACATACTTATTTGGAAACATTTTATATGTGTTCGAACTGATTTTCTTTGATTTATTTTCTTCCTAAAAAAATATTTTTGTTAATACACATAAAACAATTACATGATTTAGTTTATAATAAATAAACTTTTTTTAATCTTTTTTAATATTTTTCGGAAATTCCGCAATAAAATATCCTTTTCTAATGTGTGCAGTCGTTATAGAAACATGATTTTGTTTTTGGAAAAAATGCACCTATGCTTCTAACTTTTTGCAGACGTATAAAAAACGAAATTCCAAACAAAACAAACCATAAATGATTAAAATCTGTTTACAACTTTTGATTTTATTCACAAAAGTCGAAAAATCGTAATTAATTTAAGAATTTTATAAAACGCAATATTTGTATCTGAGCCCCCCTATGAAGTGGGGATAAGGGGACGGTATGTCTCTAGAAAATGTTGTGGACTAAAAACTAGTTGCGGTCGGTCATACATTTTATTCCCTTAGGGGCGAATCCTGGGCATTTATTTGACATTTAGGTTGGTCATGCATTTGACCCATCTAGGGGCATCCTACTCGCGGCTAAATTTAAGAATTTTATAAACCGCCATATTTGTATGGTTGAAATGTACGAATATTTTCTGCATCAAATTTAACTAGGGGTCATCTAAGACCAAAACATCGTGCATTGTATGTAAAACGGATTTTCGAAATTTCGGGCATTGAAATTTTTGAATTTCTTGGAAAGGCGTTTGGTACAAGTCAAAAAAAATATACTAAATGTACTTCTGAACTAAAAGACTATTTCAGATGTCAGCAGTAGAATTGTATGGCGATACTTTTCTTAGAATATATTAACCTTCTAACAATCATTTTAATTTTCGTAGAACATTTTAACCCTCTAAAATGCCGGTTTATTATACTTTTATGGGGAAATTAAAAAGAGGACTTATACCAAACGCCTTTTCAAAAAAATTCAAACATTTTAGGGGCCGATATTTCGGGAACCCGACCTAAATTTTCAAACGGATTTGCTCTACCAATAGTCTAGTTTCATTTAGCTGGTAGGCTAAATAGCGATAACTCGAATTTTATTGCACAGTGTTATTAACACTTGGAATAATAAAGGTCGAATAAATCTATATTATATTTATTAATACATACTTTCAATTATTTATTTGTAATAAAATTAGATAACCATATTCTTAGTTAATATATAATCGGTATAAAAGCCTCTTAAAAAACACCAAATTTTAGAAAAAAATTCTTAAAAAAATGTATCTATAAAATTTTAAATTTGGACTATTTTTGTAGTTCGTTAAACATAACACGCTTAAAAAATAAAGTGGTCATCCTTTTTATATTTTGAATGAAAGTGTCACAGGATAAGGAATGACTTGAACTTTAACAGGATCACAATCCCAAAATGCATCACTAGTCAACATAATCTGCAAATGAGTTTGGAAAATTTGTGCTAAAAACAAAGTACCCGAATTTAAGATAAGCTGCTTGCACATTTCTACCCATGCATGCCTGTATGCATTGACTATATCGTTAAAAAATATTGACAAATTCAAAGAATGAACACACATACGCGTTTTGTTACCTGTAAAACAAAACACCCACGCTTATTAGACAGTAATGGACAATAAAATTAAATAAAAAAATAAAGTTCAGAATAAGTTTGTTTGTTTTTTGCCCACAACAACAGACATACATACGCAGAAAAATAAAACCAAAACGGCAACGCTGATATAAATTTTCAACCACCATTAATGAGTAACACCAGATAGTCAAACCAATTGAAAGATCAAAAACAGCATATTTGTGGATTTGTAATCCAGTCCTTGAGCAAAAAAAGTGAAAAAGGGAACAAATTGTGAAAAATGGGCGATTTTTAAGGCACTGGATGCACTTTTTTCGGGTAGATATGTTCTGTTTTTTTCTCCTATTCAATATCTACAACTTTGCTTCAGACACAAAAGAGATATTCCGTACGGTTTGCGAGATAAAACCATGTTAAATATAGAAAAAGTGATAAAAATCCACCTTGAGCAAAAAAATCGTATTCATGTCCATTAAATTATTAATGCAGAAAACTTGACAAAACTAATGATGAAGAAGTTCTTGTTTTTGGGGCTTCTTTCTCGTGCAATTCTCAGAATTGAGTATCAAAATCATGTGTTTAACTCTGATATGCAAGAATTTTAAAACAATTGCGATTTTGAGATTTTTAAATCTCATTGTGGATTGTAAAAAAATTTCTAGGCCTTTCAAGGTGCAAATTATGACATTCGATATCGATCGAAATTACTGTTTAAATGGAAATTTCGATCGATATCGAATGCCGTTATTTGCCCCCAGATTCTTTAGTGACAACTTAGACTTTTCAAAGTTGTATTTAAAAATATTGCTAGTTGAATTGACATCGGTACAAAATACATGAATCTTATTTTAACAAGTTGCTAAAACGAATAGCACATTAAGACCATCAATAGAAATTCAAAGTTGAAAAACTAATAATTATCTCTGTCCCACTGTGCAATAAACTAGCAAAGAGTTGATGATTGAGGTAAAAATAATTAATTATTAAAATGGTATGGCTGTGATAAATATTGTAAAACATGCGAACTTTTTTGATAATAATGTGTTATAGTTTTTTATTTATTTCGTACAAGATAATAAAGTTGAATCGTGACAACTTATAATAAGTAAAAATCATTAAACATTTACAAATTTAAGGAGTAAAACATTGTGTTTTATTAAATATTTATTTCAATGTGAAATAATGCCACAAAGTAAGAAAGATTGACTTGCCAAACAAAATAATGAAATAAAATGTATGGCTAAGAAATGATTTAGTAAGGAGTGGTATATAAATATTTACATACTGGACTTTATCCATTCTTGGGAATGCAAACATTATATGAAGAATAATAGAACGAAGTATATAAGATTTAATAAATTATTGTAAAACAATAGTGACTTTAAGCATAAAAATGTTCTTAATCAGGAAAAACTAAAACGTTTATCTTTTTTTAATATGTTTCAGACATACGAGTAAATAAAAAGTTGCTCAGCTTGCTTTTGTTTTAAGATTCTAATAAAGATTTATTTCTTACATTCTTTTCAAATTTATACGTTTTACTTTAATAACCTTTACAAGGGCTGAAAATGGCTATTCTGATTTTGTACCAACTATTATAAATGTACTTTTCTGCCACGATGGTGCATTTTTTTGGATTTTTATTAAGCAATATAAATTTATTTGTAAAGTGTGCATATCCAAATTTATAGATTTATTGCACATAATTTGAAAACAAACTCTTTATTAAAGAGAAAAACGTTCAACTACTGTACGAATAGAGAATTTTAAATTTCATCACGTTAGTTAATAAATGCTGATGACTTTATTGCCTTATAACTATAACTATTGATGCCCTATGCTCCTTATAGGGAAAAAATATACAGATATATTACACTGTTACTATTACGCTACTTTATACATTCGTAAACTAAAGGTACGTTCAGACCTAACAAATATTTGTCGAAAAATCCAAAAAAGCGTGACCAATAAATTAATCAAACTTAAGATAAATTTTTAACAATTTTTATTGATTTACTTAACTTTAAATGTATGAAGATAATTTTATAATGCAATTAAGAAGCTATTTAGTAATCTTTGATCTAGCAAAAAGCAAATGATTTTTAAATAAAATTAGTGTTTATGTGTATGACGTCAAATATTTAATAGGTGTCAACATAGCTTAAATATGCATGCAGTGTCAAGATTCAATTTCAATGTGATTTAAAATTTTAAAACTTAAGAAAAAACTTGTTTAGCAATTTTTAGACTAGTTTCGATAACAATTAAAAATACTAAATTGTTCCAAATAAGAAGCGGTTCTAAAACGCTACTAATAAGGGTAGCTAATGTATCAAACAAATTATTATTTTGTCAAGCTTTCTATCTCTGACGCTGTCTTGACAAGTAAAAACAAAATTTAGCTTCTCAAATAGCGGTAAGATGCGTAATCATTCCTATTGGTCGAATAATTAAATTTTTTAACAGTAAAATACTGGCATTTTGTGCCATTTAGTGTTACAAAGTGAGTTTGAAAGCTTTAAGAGGAAATTTCCGAAATTTGCCGTAAAAAGCTGTCGGGAATTTCGAAAATATTTTTCCTGGAAATTCGAAAACTACATGTCGGATATCAGAAATCCAAATAAAGAGATCACCTGAGCAGAAATACTGTTGCTGAAGTTTCAAAAACGGTTAAAAAAATCCGTATTTTAAACTTTAAAAGCTTATGCAACTCAATTGGTGCCTTTTTATTTATCTCTATGTGCTGTCTGCATCTGTATAATTTTTACAGAAAACGGTTAATAACAAATTAAGTTCTCAATAATAGAGCTCTAGTAGCTTCCTATGAACTTGAAACAAATTATTTGGCTTACTGGAAGATCAGCAGATGGCGAACTACAGAACAGTCGCTCTGAAATACATACACTTATAAAATTATTATAGTAACTGCTTGTGGGTTATTAAATTCGTTTTCCGTACTGTTAAAATTGAATAAAAATATAGTTATTTTACGAATTATTTTATTTTTCAACATTTGAGTTTGTTATTCAACAAACAAACTAACAAAACATAATGTTTTTCCGTATTTATTTTGTTATGTAGTTTGATTTTTTTCGGTTCAAATATATTTTTTAAAAGTAAAAACTATTCAATTTTACGAAATATGCTGTTTAATAAATAAAAAAATTAATAATGAATGTCAAAATCATTTGTTTTAAATGAAATGTAAATGATCCGTTTTTAAATGAATTTTAAGTTGTTTCAAATGAACTTTCGTTTGAATTTAACTACATAATTTTTTGAGTGTAGTATGCATGCCGAGCTTTGTTTATTTTTAATTATGTCATCATCCGCATGGTTCGTGTCCCATTTATTGTTACATTGAGAGCTGTTTGATTGTTGGTCTCAACACGCATAACCTTTATTTTTTTTAAATTAACACCAACCAACCTTACCAGAATTTTCAATTAGCTTTTCTAATTTAGTTCTCGTTCCAGTAAGTGAATGTGATAGAAATCATATTGTTGAGTTTTTGGTGAGGAGTCCATTGTATGCCATCAGGGACTTTGGCATTTGTTTAGAGAGGATGCTATCGAGCACGACAGTAAATAGTAGTGGTGATAAAATGCATCCTTGTCGTACACCTCTTTGTATGGAAATTTTTTCACTATTTTTCCCTTTGAATCGAACATAAGCTGCATTAGTATACAGCTCGCCAATTAAATTTTTTATTTTCTGCGGGATACCTTTTTCTCGCAGGTACGTTCGGTGTGTTCAAGCCACTTAAATTCCCGAGGCGTATATCTACTTCTAACGGTGTTTGTAGGGTAAGATTCCATACGTCATTATGGCTGATGGTATTTGGCCAAAAATGCAGAGAATGTGTCTGAGACATCGGTTGACAAAAGCTGGCAGACTTGGGAATTCGTCTTTGGAAAGGCTCCGTGTCTCGCAACCACAGAAATATTGGACATCTTTCAAGGAAAGTCTCGCATTCGGTCAACAGTACTATCTTGAGTTGCAGAAAATCGTTGGTATAGAATGCACACTTCTGCATAGTCAAAGTCGTCTAGGTTTTGGGTCTGACCCCATGTTATGCCGTGTTGCTCTGCCATAGCAGTGGATATAAAACACATCCTTGATAAACTCCGATGCCTGTTTCAAAAATCTTATTAAGACCACCGTCGTGGTACATGTATGATTGAGCGTTGTTATGAAGCTCTATTACACCACACAGCTTTCCAAAACGCACAGTTCTGGAGTGTGACGATAGCACGTTTGAAGGCAACAGAAGCAGATACAGTAGAATCGCGAAAAAGTTAATCTCGCTGATAAGTTAACCGAATTTTAGCGTGCCTGCGTCGCTCTAAAAAGTTAACTTTTAGCCAACTTTGCTGAAAGATTTGAAAAAATACAACGGAAATGAGCAGAAAGTAGAGAATTTGAACAAACAGGGAAAACTACAATAACCCTAATGCTATTAACGTGACCAAAACATAACGTTTGTACTAGGATGTTCAGTCGATTAATTTTAGATCGATTAATCGAATAATTTAAGACGATTAATTGTTCGAACAATTTCGATTAAAGCATTAACCGAAGAATTAATACCGGCATTAAAAAAAAACAATTTAGCTTGTATTTTATCTCAATTTTTTCAACACAATTTAATTATTCATTTCACAAAAGAAAATACGACAAAGGTATGTTAACTCAAAGATTTATATTAATTTATCGGGCATATTCTAGGAATCGAAATGAAGTCAAATTGAAATCGAACGATAATATAAATATAATTATTTACAAAATGACCGTAGTTTTTGAGGTTTTAAGTGTTGTTCTTGCAAAAATAATAGATACTTGAAGAATGAAGTGGATAAAATGGAATAGTTTTACGAACTTTCATTATAGGATCGTTTTAAAAATTTGCTCGATTTTGAATCCACTTTATTTCGATTTATAGAACACGCCCGTATATTTTAACAAAAAAGTTTATGCGTTTCTCCGTTTGGTTTAAAACTATTGTAAGAAAGATAAATTTAATATGTAATGCTAAATGTAACAGGTGTCTAAAAATGAATTTACGTAAATGTTCTTCAACAACTTCACTAATTTACCACTTACACAGGGACTATAACATAGTAAATGAATAAATATTTAAAACAAGATACTTCGATCGATTCTCTAGAGGAAATTATTTGCAGAACATGGAATGTCCGTGAAAAGTTTACAAAAATCCAAAGTGATATTAACTGTTTTAAAATCTTTGTGCCTGTATTTGGATCTACATTGCCAAGTTTTATTAAAGAAAGAATGTTTATTTACTAGAGTATCCAATTATTTGACTTTTGGTTTTGTTCGAGTAAGGAATTAATCGATTTTTGAATTTTGAAATTGCTCGATTAATCGAATAATTTGTTTGAATTACTCGAATAATTCAAATAATTTTACCCAATGGGGGGGAAAAATCTCTACATGAAATAATACTTTTATTATATTTATTAACACAAAAAAAAAAACAATAAAACAAACATGTAGATTAACAATAGACAATAAAATAATAATTCATATGTGATATGTAGATAGTTCTAAAACTTTTAAATTAAGTATATAATTAAAAAAAATCAAAAAACCCGGCTAGAAAAAATGCAGTTGTTATTCATTCAAAAGACCGAACAAGATTAAGTAAAATAAACTATAAGCAAGTAAACACTTCTTCGGTTTAACAGACTATAAAATGATTTGAAAGCCAAAGTTTAGTACAGTTATGCTTAGGAGCAGGCGGGAGCCATTAATTTTTCGGTTTTTAATTTGCAATTATGTCCCGCATGTTTAACTTAGCTCATATTTTTTAAATAATTTTTTATTTATTTATTATATTTTGGTCTTTTTAGTCCCAGCACTATTTTTTATTCATAAAAATCGAGTGAAATTGAAGACGGTGAATATTCTCAAATACAATTTTTTTAAAAATCACCGTATTTTTTCCTAATTTTTTCATAAACTTAAGTTTTTGAAACCACTTTAATTTCAATTTCACTGACAACTTTTATATATTTTTCTAATCTCTTTTAACTTACACATATTATTTACGATAATGTAAACTTGAAAAATGAGCTATTTAAGTACCCACACCCACATTTAAAAAGGGTCTGAAATATGATCAAAATATTGTGCGATGAAAATAACTCTGGAAGTTAAGAACATATAAATTAGTTAATCTTAATTAATGTTAAACAGTTAGAAATCTGAAAAACAAATATTTTTATATTCAAAAAGGAGAATTTTAAGAGACATTTATCTTAATCGATTAATTGACTGAAATTGTTCGAGTTATTCGTTATTCGAAATGGGCTATTTTAATTATTCGATAAAATAATGGCGGAAAAATTCCTCGATTAATCGAACAACGATTAAGAGAGTGAATACTCTATTATTTACTCAAGTAACTGATTTTTTCTAATATTATCGAACAAATTCTCGTAGAGTATAAAATTTCTGGATTTAGAATTATTCGGTTAATATATTAATTTTAAAATTTTATTCGTTTAATCGAACAAGTCAAAAAGCCACATATCGATTAATCGTGTAATCGAACAATAATAAAATTCAATTACTTGAACACCCTAGTTTGCACCAAATTTAATATAAGCAAGCTCTTGAAAATGTACAGAAAACTCATGAATTTTTTGTTGTTAAGATTCAAAATTTGCATAGTCGTAAAGTGCGAAGTTTTGAAAAATGTGGAAATTGTTTGTAGTTTTGTTAACGGCTGATCCAATAGGAATAAAATATTTGGTGGCAATTAAAGACTTGTGGTCGGTGTTAAGTTTTGGATGTAGGGTGTATATACCTATATGCAGGGGCTCCATAGGTTCCCAAAAGGCACTTGGGGTATCTCAAGAATTAAAAATAATCCAGAATTCTTCATTTTGGCCTGATTTAATAAAAAAAATAAGTGAAAAATAATAGCTGAGATTTAAAAAATATGCATATCTTATGTTTGTTTACCTAATAGCCGACTTTGAAAATAAACATTTGAAATTATTGACATACCTTTGTATAGTATTTTGCAAACAAACGATTTAAATTAGCCCCGATTTTGAAACGATACGTTTGCAGACCCCAAATCCAAAACTTTAACATGACTACAAGTCTTTAATTGCCACCCGATATCATATTAATTTTTGTTTTCAAAATCTCTTACTGTGTGTCGTCCTATGCTCCAATGAAAGGACAGGCATGTATAGTACTATCTAGTATGTCTCTCACTAATGCAATATATTCTTTATTATAATGCAGCTGGAGGATGAGTAGAACAATTGCCAATGTTATTTAACTATGATAGATATAATTGGGGGATTCACAAGGTGTCATAAAGTCATATGTCTTAAAATCAGACATGGGGGTTAATCATTACATTTTGTAATTAATTATATACTCAATTACAAATGGCATGTAATTGTAATTGAAAAAAACTCAATTACAATTACATGTAATTGTAATTAAGCTGAAGCAAAAAATTCAATTACAAAAAAATGTAATTGTAATTGAGAAAATATCAATTACAAATTACATGTAATTGTAATTGAAATAATATCAATTACTAATTACATGTAATTGAAATTGAAAATTTTTCCCTTACAATTACATTTAATTGAAGAAAGGAATTGGTTTTAAGAAGAAAACTGTAATCATTACATTTAACATTAATTAATTTCAAAAATTTATTCAATTACAATTATTATCAATTACATATAATAAGAGCATTCAATAAGAACGAAATTAATAATAATAACAATAACGACAGTGATAATAACAATGAAAATAATAAACACAATTCAACCAATAATAACAATAATAATTATAGTACTAACAGCGATCTTATTTATTTATAAATAAGGGGAAGTATTATATTTAAACAAAAATCTGATATTCAAAAATTGGAATTTTTTCATTTTAAGTTGTTTAAGTATTAATTCCACTTTGGTTTCTTAGGACAAGTACTAGTTCTGTAGCATGTTTCTGGAACGCGTTACGTATTTTGCAGGAAACTTGTGTTAGCTTTAAGTAAAAGCATTTTTTCAAAATTGTCATCAGTTAACCTTTGTCTCCGGGGTGCTAAAATGATGCCAGCAAAGGAAAAAAGTCTTTCTACTGGTGCTGAAGATGTTAAAGCAGTATTTGACCGGTGAAAAATTTTAGAAATTGTTGGATATTTTTTCAAACTTTGTAATGAAGAATCGGTGTCGTGCAAATAATTCCGAAGTTCAACTTCAATATCAGTATATCCTAAGTTTGAATTGGATGCAGGAAGTTCTACAGTATATAAAATAAAAATTGGAGTTATTTATTATAATATAAATACCATATAACTGAATAAAATACATTATTTGGCAGTAAGTTTTAATAAAATGTACCTTCATTAACGTCGTCACCAAAATCGAAAACTGATAAATTAATTGAGTTGTTGGTTTTAACAACACTTTTGGAAGTAACTAATTTATAGGTGTTACTGTACTGAATAAAAATAGATTCCACATCTTCCTTTGTTTTATTTGAAATATTAGCTAATGCCTTAAACCATTTCAACTTAATGTTGGGATGGGACATTGAAGCAACAATTGCATCATAACCTTCCTCAGTTAACTCAAAAAACTGCTGAAATCGTTCCAATAGCCTTTTTTGAACGGCGACTGCTGCTTTTTTTAAAAATGTCAAATTATCACCTATCAACTTGTCAGTTTTTACTTTCAGAGTCACCAACGAAGGAATTAACATTCCGTAATAAATTTCATTTTCACCTTGCAGAAAATCTAAAATTTCTGCAAATGGTTTCATGAAAGTGCAATATTCCTTTAAATAAGTTATATCCACTACCGTAAATTTCGCTATTTGCAATTCTGAACAAACGTCATTTAAAAGGGATTCCTTAAGTAAAATATGTTGCACAGAATCGTATAGGGAATTCCACCTAGTGACACACGGAGTTTTGAGTGAAAAGCCAAGAGTATTATTTATAGTCTCAGAGGACTTAGGTCTATTTGCTTTTTTCCAAAGAGCATTACATTTTAAAAAAGCCTGAAAAATAAAAATGTAAAAATGTGAATTTCATCGATATCGACTTTTGAACACTTAAAAACGTTTTACAGTCCCTACATGACAGTTGTTTGTACCACTCACAGAAAAAAATTAGTAAAGTCGTTAGTAATACTACACTAAGAGAATTTATGAACCGTCTCTGGAACTTGTCCATTGAAACTTTTCATAAAATTAATGCAGTTTTTCGTAAAATGTAATAAAAAATTTCATGATATTTATTAAACATTTTATACAAACGACTGATGAAAAGTTTCATTGAAAGCAGTTTCATTAAAACTTTGATGGTTTTTCATGAAGTTAAAGAGATTTTTTATTCACTAAGACAACTTCACCAGTTTATTGAAAAAATGCCATTAAAACTCATCCAAAAAAAATTTCCCTATGTACTATTGAAAATTGTTGTAGTAAAAAATTATCTGTTATTTTCCGACCTTGTTAGTTATTTTTACTGCATTTGTTAGTTGTTCTTAAAAAGTTATTTGACAACACATAACATTTTTATTTTTTTAAATGTAATTTTAAGTAGATTGTACTGTAAAACATTTTTGAGTGTATACAAACCTGTAAATGAGTTTTATGAGTGTCCGGTTCAGATTTAACAGCTGTGTTGAAGTCTGTTGTAGCTATTAAGTTAATAGTGTGACTACCACAGCGATAATGTTTCGGTAGATCAACTTGTGTAGGCAAATTTTCGAAATCGAAAAATTCTATATTTTCAAATTCATCTTCATAATTTTCACCAGAGGCTGTTAAGTCAGCGTCATATTCCGCCGATTGATGCGATTCTTCCAATTTAAAGTCTTTCACCCCATACTCCTTAAAGGCTTTTACAAAATTTGAGCCATTATCAGTTACAGTAGCAACTATATTGAATGGATTTAAATTAAATTCTTCATTTATTTCTTGAATAACTTCTGCAATACGATCAAAAGTATGGGCCCCGCTGAATCGTTTACAGACTAATGCAGCTGATATTCTTGTATAGTCTTAATCTAACCAATGACATGTATATCCAAAGAAGCTCCTATGCTTATTAGACCAAATATCGGCAGTCGTGCAAAAATAAGTATTTTTTGCTATACTATTCTTAATATTTGATTTAAGAGCGTCGAAACGTGAATTTAAGTCACCCGAAATAATTCTTCGACTTGGTATTTTGAGATTTATGCGGTGTTCAAAAAGCTTTCGAAAATATGAGTTGTCCACTATCGAAAGTGGTGTTGTCGTTTGAACAACGAAATCAAGTATATCTTTTTGGAATAGTTCTTGTTTGGTTAAAACGTTCTTCTTCGTTGCTTGTAATTACCTTTTTTTTACATACGTTTCGTATTCTGGAAGATGTTTTCTCTTGAGATGTGTTACAAAATTTGATGTAACTCCTAATGATCCTTTAATAATAGTACGCTTGTTGGTGCAAAGACAACATTTTGCTTGAAATTTATTCCCAATCGTTCCAGAAGACGATGTGGCATCATCAGAATTCTTAACAATAAACAATATTTTTGTTAACTGACAAATTGCAATGCTCGACAATGGTTTTTGTACAGATTTCTACTTAATCATTTTTACTTTTGATGTTCGCCGGAAAAATCAACAATATCTTATATGTTTTTGTAAATTTGAATTTCATTCAAAAAAGCACTGTTCGTGGGAACATGCTCATTAGGATGTCCCGAATTAGGCGATTTTTCGAATTGAGCTTAGCATTAGGTCTCAAAGGACGCGGAATTGAAAGTTAATGACGGGAAAAATAAAAAAAAATTTTGGAAATTCATTCATTTTTTCAATATACCAACTATTTGGAAAGCCCAAAAACCAGTTTTCGAAATAAGTTGAAGAATCGATTACCATAGTATTGTTTGCTTAATATAGTTTTTTGTTGACTTTTCACAACGTAATACAATTAAAATTTAAACCCTTCCGAACTTACTTCTGCTTCAAATAATTCATCAAAAAGAATATTATTTTTATGTGGCGACGAACTTGATGTGCTGCTGTCTTGAGAAAGCATATGCATATCCATATTTTTTTTTGAACAATTTTTTAAACAAATTAACAAACAAAATAAACAAAACGATTTATTAACAAAATTTTATTTAAATAACAAAACTATTTATAAACAATTTAATTTAAGCAACACAACTATTTTTTACAGTTTCACTGACATTGAAATTCTACAACAATGTAAGAATCTTTTAAACAATATGATTGTTCTATTTTTAGAGATTAAATAATCGTAAATTAATTTCTTTGTATATCAGTGGCTTAGCGTAAAAAGAGAAAGTGTAATGAGGCAAATCAAAAAGTATCAAGTTGAAGAATTATTTATTATAATGGGTGTGACACGCTTGATTGACTGTTTTATTGTTATTTTATAATTTAAGATCCTTTATAACATGCGAAAATAAAAATATAAAATTCAAACATATAGTTATAAACACATTACAAGTAACTTATTATTTTCACTTTGAAAGCAATCCAGTATTCAAAGAGCTACCATGGAATATATGTAAGTAGCTATGTAAAATATTATTAGTAACTCATTATTTTAAGTTTAGAAGTAATGTAGTGAGCAGGGGTAGGTCATTATTGGTAATGCAAAAAGCAATGAGCTGCTATTACTAAATTTTTCCTGGGATATTAAAAAAATATAAATTTAACTTGTTAACGTTTTAAAACAATCAGCCGAACATGAACCCTGTATAATATTATGTAGTTTAATTTTGAGGCCTAAGCAGATAAAAAAAAAAAATAACTTCAAATAATACAGAGAGTAAAACATAGTAAATTAATAATCGCTCAATGATCAAAAGCAATTAAATATTCTGCGAAAAAAATAGTATTATTATCGAGATAATGAAGTTTTCGAATAAAAAGTAATAAAAGAGAATATTTTATTTCTCTTAATTATGAGTTGTTACTAACCAATAAAATGCATTTAATTGTATTTTTTGCTTTTTTCCGATCTCTACCTAAATACATCAGTAATTTTATTTAACTTAATTGTTCAGAAATGTAATTAATTACAAATTTGACCAATTATTTTCCTTCAATTACAATTACAAATTATATGTAATGGCAAATTGAAAATTTTCAATTACAATTACATGCAATTAGTAATTGATTTTTTTTCAATTACAATTACAAGTAATTGTAATTGAACTTTTAATATGACAATTACAAGTAATTGCAATTTTTTGGTCCTTCATTTGAATTACAATTACTTGTAATTGTAATTGAAAAAAAAATCAATTACTAATTACATGTAATTTAATTGTAATTGAAATGTAATTGAAATCCCCCAAGTCTGCTTAAAATAATAACATGAAAATTTACGACTGTTGTGAACAACCCCTCATAACATAGTGTGCTTTTTTGAATTTAAATCAACTGAATTAAAACATATATAAGAAAAATAAATATTTTCCTAAAATCAAAATAATTTTTAATTCTAATCCATGAATTAGTAAATTAAATAAGATCTTTCCTGACTTTTTCCATTTTTCAAACGGAAACCACAAAAAATTTTTATTTTGTTTGTTTACCAAACATCAGAGTCGTAAGCCGATCTTATTTGCCGCTGCAACTGTCTTGTTGCAAAAATTGCTAGCCGCTGGTTAAATTCGCATGTTAGCCGGATAAAACTATACCAACAACGGCGACGGCTACAAAAACATTGCCGCTCGGCTCAGCCGCTTAGCGCAGGTCTCTTCTGATTAATTACGCCAGCACAATAAACATAGCTATCAAAGTTTTATTAATTTAAGACACTTTTTGTTTACAAAGCAGAACAATATTTTTCAGCCATTGTAAAATGTTAGGACATTATGACAATACAACACGAAAGCACAACTTGTGAATACCCCAAAAATATATGTAGAAAATAACAGACAGATAAAATAAGTTCTTGTGAAGTCTAGCGGAACAGTTTTTAAAAGTTTTTTATGAAAACAATCAAACAGCGCTCCGATATTTCCGCAAACATGCCTACTATAGAATGGTACTGGAATACTACCGATAAGCAAACGAATTACTCTGTTCGGTAGCAACATTGTGAAACCGGAATGAGAAAAATTACACAAATCATTTGCAGCGGATAGGGCCCATTCTGAAAATCTAATTCAGACGAAAACATTTTTTAAATTATTTATTTCTTATTAAAACTAGAGATTAACACCACAATAAAGTGTCCCGGTAGACTAGTTGGTAGTGACCTAGTCTATCAGTTCAGAGGTTGCGGGGTTTATTTCCGCCAGAGACACTGGTCTGTTTCACTACAACGGGCTTAAGGTCTATTGATCAGTTATTTAAGTTAGAATATAATTTGTAATTGTATTTGGAACTCTTAAAAAATTAACAAATAACTCCACAATTTCATTTCTTAAAATTAATTTTTTCAAAAATTGCATAAAATATAAATGTTAATTTAACCACCACTTATTTACTTTTCTTTTTAATTGACTACATAAAAAGTTATTTACGAAAATTAACATAAAATTTAACAAGTAAAAATTGCAGTGAGATTACTGTATCTTTTTCCCGTAGTCGCACAAAATATTCTTTTAACAGTGTTGTGATTTTTTAAATAATTAGAAACAAGTGCATAAAAACTTTGCAAATTATTCGGATTTAGTTGTAGAACCGACAATACAATCTCGTTTATCTTGATCACATTTTACAAGTTTCCATTGAAATAGAAAAGTTAAATTTCTTTTAAAAATATCGATGCCATACTGTCTTCTCTTTTAAAGATATATAAAATTATACATTCTATGCCAACATTATCTGTTTGTCCGTCCGTCTGTCCATTTCAATATACTCGTCTGCCAGTTCTCTTTAACAATCATACAAACAAACATAATTTGCATGTTATAGCCAAGTTAAGCATAAATAAATGGAAGCATTTCTTTATGTTGCTTTTAATTTTTAATTAAAACCGAAAAAGGGATTGTAATAAAATTCAAAAATAAAATGAATGAATGGAAGTAAGTAAAAGTACAAAAAAATAACAACAGCAGCATCGAATTCGACATCAAAAATGTAAAATAAAGCGAACACACAAATTGTTAACGCAATTAAATTTATAGTTGCTCGTTCGTACCTTTCCTTCAGATTCTTTCTCGCCTCAATTTAAAGTGCACGAAAAATGTTTGATTTAAAAATAAAATAAAATAAAAAATAAGGATAAAGTTAAAATTTAATGCTTGTTTGTTGAACAAAGTTAAAAGGAATTTTTTACCTTTATTAGCCATAAGGCTGTTGCCGTTGGACTATGTAATATTATTGCGACATAAAGCCGCTTAAATTCCATTACTATTTTTTATGGCCTCTATAAATTTCTTAACAATGTTTCATATTATTTGTTTTTGTTACTTAAACACTTTGAAGACTTTGACTTTAGTACATATAATTTAAGTAGATTTGTCATTTGCTTTAGAAATTCTGTCATTAAAGAAATTTCAGGAGAACATAGAATTTTGTTTAAATGTTGGTTATTTTATTTATTTTTTTTAATCTTTATTTAATGCCTTTTAATGAAATTGCCCATATTGCAATAACATTCATTTAATTATATTATTTTTTTGTTAGGTAAATGGGTTATGCTTTATTAATATCCACGTACTTAAATAATCAAAAGTATTTTTTTGCTTTCAGATTGTCCTCCATTTGCTGGTATATTAAATAAAATATCGCGTAAAAAAATAATGATTCTGAAAATAATTTGGGCAAATGATTATATTGCCAGAAGGACAAAACCTTATTAAATTATTTATACGAACATAATGTCCCAAATTGATTTCAAAGAATATTTTTAAGCCCGCATATATAGACCCCTTTGCGCGAAATTATCGTATGTTACAAAAACCAAATTTTACAGGACAGCCATTTTTCTACTTATCTCTGCGTTCGCTTGCATATAAAAATGAAAATATACACTCAATTTTTGGAGCAACAAAGTGGAATTCACCTACAATATTTTGGCAGGTGACGTCTCTTTGAATGTAGAACAAGATTGCATCAAAAACTCAATTTCAAAAAATTGGCATATACGATAATTTCGCGCAAAGGGGTCCATATCTTAGTAGCGAATGTTATATTGTTGATATTGTTACAAGTAAGACTTTGACGCCCGTATTTATAAACAAATTTTAATCCTAATAAAGGTTTACAAAACAAATTTTGTATGAAAATTTGCCTTGATAAATTAAATAATCGTTTATAAATACGGGGGTGAGTGACAATAATTCTTATTCACTTTTGTTTGTATAATATTCTTAGCTTTTCTAAAATCGTTTAAAAAAGGTTTCCTAATGATCTGGCCTAAGCAACCACTGAAATGCTCATAGAAACTAGCTGTCCCTCAACATACGAAAATTTTATTAATAATAAGAGAATTTGTATTCTCAAAAATAACTTTGATAAAAAAAATTGCCAATACGACCAATAAGGCTAGTTTACACTATCTCAAAAGTCGTAGGTATTCCATAATACTTTGTGAGATAGAAATCTATTGAGTTTTGTTGTTACTCTCAAAAAATCTAATTTAACATTATTATTGTTTACAAATTTTTGAAAAAAGTCGTAATGGATGTCAAACTTTTTTTCATAATATTTGTCATTTTCATCACACATGCACTCATACTTGAATTTTTGACATGTATTTATAGTTTGTTATAAGAAGAGCTTGTTGTCGGCAAAAATTGACCGGATATATATGTACATATGTGTGGTAAATTTTAAGGGCCGATGTTGATTTTGTATAAAGCACAAATGATTTAGGAAATTATTGTCATTTCTATTTATTATGATAATATTGGTATGGTTCAATTATGTATGGAAAGTACAAAGTACACCTATTCTTTCAAATAACACCAAAAAAAGAAGTTCAACGGTGTCAAATCACATGATCTTGGCGTCCAATTGACATCGCCACCACGTGAGATAACACGGTAATTGAATTTGTCGCGCAAAAGAGCCATTGTTTCGTAAGCTGTGTGGCAAGTGGCACAGTCCTGTTGAAACCATATATCGTCCACTTCCATATCTTCCAATTTGGCCCATAAAAAGTTCGTTATCATCTCACGATAGCGAACACCATTCACAGTCACTGCTTGACCGGCCTCATTTTGGAAAGAACTACGGCCCGGTGATACCTCCAGCCCATAAACCGCACCAAACAGTCACTCTTTGTGGGTGCATGGGTTTTTCGACAATCACTCCATGATTATCATTCGCCCAAATGCGGCAATTTCGCTTATTGACGAATCCACTGAGGTGAAAATGTGCCTTATCACTGAAGTTGATTTTCTTCGAAAATTTATCATCCACTGTTGCCATTTCTTGCCACCATTCTGACCGTTGACGACGTTTGGAATCGTCAAGAGGCTTTAGTTCTTGAGTCAATTGCACCTTATAGGCGTGTAAATGCAAGTCTTTATGTATTATGTTCATCAAGGATTTTCCGGTTTGCTCAAATTTTTGAACGAATTTTCCGATAATACTGTGCAACAAAATTCGGGTCATCGCCACCAGCCTCAACACTTGAAACGCGAAAGAAAAATATGCCAAAGGGCTTTGAAAAGTAAGCTCGGGCTCCCGAAATATGGACCCCTAAAGTTTTTGAATTTTTTGAAAAGGCGTTTGGTATAAGTCAAAAAAAAAAATATGCTAAATGTACTTCTGAGCTAAAAAATAATTTCAGATGTCTTCAGTAGAATCGTATGGCGATTCTTTTCTTAAAATTTATAAGCCCTCTAACTCTCATTTCAAGTGTTCATTTTTGTCCTCTTTTTAACGTCTACACTAAAACGGCACGTTAGAGGGTTAAAATGTTCTACGAATATTTCACTAGGGGGTCTTCTAAGACCAAAAGTTCGTGCAATGTATGTAAAATGGGTTTTTGAAAAATTAAAAACATTCAAGACCCGGAATTTCGAAAATCTGCTTTACATACATTTAATGCAGAAAATATTTGTAGAACATTTTGAACCTCTAAAGTGCCGTGGAATTTCAAAAATTACCCCTTTGAATGAGTTTAAGAGTGTTAATTTATTCTAAGAAAAGAATCGCCCTACAACTCTACTGAAGACATCTGAAATAGTCTTTTAGCTCAGAAGTACATTTAGTATATGTTTTTGACTTCTGCCAAACGCCTTTTCAAGAAATTCAAAAATTTCAAAGCCTGAAATTTCGAAAATCCGTTTTAGATACATTGCACGAACTTTTGGTCTTAGAAGACCCCTAATGAAATTTAAAGCAGAAAATATTCATGAACATTTTAACAGTAAAAAGTGCCGTTTTAGTAAACTTTTGTGTAAGAGTTGGGAAAAAGGACAAAAATGACCCCTTAAAATGAGAGTTAGAGGGTTAGTAAATTTTAAGATAAGAATCGCTATACGATTCTACTGAAGACATCTGAAATTATTTTTTAGCTCAGAAGTACATTTAGTATATTTTTTTTGATTTATAGCAAAAGCCTTTTCAAAAAATTCAAAAACTTAAGGGGCCCATATTTGGCATATTTGCTCTACTAGTAGTCTTCTTTCATTTCGCGTTGCAAGTGTTGAGGCTGTTTTTTTTTGTTGCACAGTGTAATAAGATTGAATAACATTGCTCGATTGTGTATATTCCCATGGTTAAAATTGAGTTAGTCTGAAATTGAGAAATGTCAAATGAAATTAAGAAAAAAACTTGACTTGAATGGGTGTGGTTCCCATTCAACATCGGCCCTTTATATATAAGTATATATGTAACTACAATTCCAAAAAACAATTTAATTTAAATGTATTCGCTTCAAAAGCATTTGAGGTCTTTTAAAAAATTTAACATGTATTAAAATATGCTTCAAAAATGTAAAATATGTTCTTTAAAACCAAAAATACTGCAAAAGTGTTATTTTAACTAATATATGCAAACAAATGCTTCAAAGGGTAAGGTATATATTGTGTCGGCCTTCATTGGTCACGCAAGCAGAAACATGCAATTTCCCTGTTTATGACTAAAATTAAATACACACAAAATAAAGAACAACAAAATTTAAATTTTTTCTTAAGCTGAGTATTTAAAAGAAAATAAATTCTTAAAATACTTAAATTTTTTCAAAGACTTAAATGACCCAAGTTTGATTTGCAGCATGATATTCCATCTAGTTTTAAAGGGAAACGAATTTTGAATGCCTTTAATTCTTATCTTTATTTTCATTTGTTAGTATTGTGGTTATTTTGTTGAACTGTTCTATGGTTTTTAATCCAAATTTTGATATTTTAATTAGGCTTAAGTTCATCAAATTTAATTTTCATTCAATTATAAAAAAAATTTTTTCTCTTAAATTAGTGCTTACTGCTTCTATAATTTCCGAATATAAAAGATTATTTGTATCATTATCGATGTCGTTAATTATATATTTAGCGCCCTTCATACATTTTTGTATAGACCAGAAATTATCTGGCCTTAATTTAATCTAAAAGCAACAAATATTCTTTATAGAATTTAAAGTAAATAATAAATAGCAGGAATGGCTAGTAAAAACATGATCGTAGCTGAAGTGATTTCCAAAGAGGCTACTTCTACGACTAATTACCACAAAATGAAATATTTTATGAAAATTATCAAAGATTTGTATAAGATTTTTCAAATAAAAATTAAAATTGTTTAAGCCAAAAAGATTTTCATAGAATTATACAAAAGAATGTTCTTGTTTGCGTTTTGAAATGGAGTGCTTAGCTTTTTAATATAGTTCAAGGAGATAAAATCTTCATAGTTTAGATTAAGGTTTTCATTCATAACGGTTAACCGATTAATTACTACCCGATTAACTGATCGGTTAATTTAAAATTGGATTTTTTCGATTAACGATTAAACCGGTTAGTTCCAGTCGACTAAAAGATTAACCGATGTAGCAAAAAGTTTTATTTTTTATAGTTTTAACCGATATTTTTGTTGTTTTTAATTAGAAGTGAGTTCTTTTACATTAGTTGTAATGCAACTCGATTTTTTAAATGCATTCCACAATGCAAGTGTGCAGAATTTTACAATGTAATCTGTTCCAAAGCTTACCAAAAAATACAGAACAAAAACAGAAATTAAGAAATTCGGAAATTAACTTTTTTGCAGAATGTTCGGTACTTAGCTCTGCCAGGATGAGTTTGATAACGATCTGACAACATAAACAGCTCTCGATAGAAACCCAACAACATAATTACCCGAAAGAAGTGTTAAAAATTTAAAAAATTAATATAGAACTCTAATGGAATAGTGGAAGATTTAATATGTTTAGAGAAAGAAATCCAGGAAAGGTACTGAGAAATTAGATATTCCGTATTATGGGTTGCTTCCGATTTCTCCAACACCTACGTAATTTGAAAGAATTTTTTCCGAATCAAAAACTATCAAAACTAAAGAAAATAGTCGCTTAAATCCTAAATATTTTAACAAAATTATTTTTCTAAAAGTTAATTTTATAAGTTCTCCTTAAACTATTGAATTAAATTATATAATGATCTCACAGTTTATTCAAAAAAAAATAATAATAATATGTATTAATTTAAAACATGTCTTACATAGTTAGGAGTTATTTTTTTTTTGCTCGTTTTAGTTCATGAATTGTTTAGTTTATTTTTTTTTTAATAATAAACGCGAAATAATAAATAATTTTTAATTTTTTTTATTCAAATTCCTTAATTTATAAAAAAAACTATATTAATCGGTTAACCGATCAATAACAAAATTAACCGATTAAACCAAAACCTCGATTAATTAATCAAGCAATTAGCCGATTAAAGCAAAACCCCGATTAAATGAATACCCTAGTGTAGATTCATCCCACAAAGCTGTGTCCCATAGATACAAAAAAAATTCTTCCTATTTTGTGGATAAAAATATACTGATCGATAGAGAACAATGTAATTCGAAAATATTTTAAAGAAATTTTTAGATTCAACTATTTTTTAGTTGAAAAAAGCTTATTTTTGCCCTTAAGCTTCAAATTTTTTTTTTATTTTGATGGCTATTAAGATAGAAAGAAAAATATGGTGAACGAGCTTCTTTTTGCTATAATTTTTATTATTTAACTAGAAGAAGAAAAAAACTAAAAAAAAGTTCACCAAACCTGAACAAAAATTAATTTTAAAAATGGCTGTTTTCGCGATTTTTGCTCAAATTTTCAATTTCGATAAGAGAACAGCTTGGTACTTTGGAGACGAAGCCATACTGACCATACAATTAAAGATGGCGCAGATTGATATTGATTGTTTAAGATTTAAATAAAATAAATAGTGAAAAAGAAAAAAAGGGGCGAAACACAAATGTGCAAACTCTTTAAAGAGTACCAAACACTCGATTTGCTACCATTTTTCCTTGGCATCGTTACAGAGTGTACCACATGACTGTAATAAGTAATTGATGAAGTCTTCTTAATTAATTAACATTGAAAGGTTACTCAGAGTCGACTCGACAAACTTCTTAAAAAAAATTCTAGCGGAATAATTTTTAAAGTGAGAAATCAACAAAAATTGTTTAGCTCAAAAATTTTTTAAAAAATAAAATAATATAAAAAATTAAAGTTCTTCTTCTCTCTCAAAATTGTATATTTATTTTAACACTTTTTCAAATTAATTATTAAATTAAAGCTTTCATCATCAGCTTACCTTGTTGAAAAAACAGCGTTATTTGAGTACTCATATAAAAGTTATATGATAAAGTGTAATTGAGCTTCGTTGTTTTGACGAACATTAAAAATACTGGGTTAATTTGTTGTAAATCAGTGTGTTATGTAATATTTAACGATTGTAATATTCATTGGGGATATTTTGCAAACATGATCAAAAAGTGTGATTTGTAAGTTTTTGTCAATAATACAAAATTTTTATTTATGCAATAAAAACTTTATTAAATAATATTATTTAATGAAAATTTACAACGTATTAGATTAGAATGCTAAATACAAAAATAAATCAAACATTTTTGTAAACATTTTAAAATAAATCCACAATTCCCCAAAAAACTTCCAACAATCCACAAAAGTTAGTTTTTTTTAGATTTTTAGGAAAGACGTTGCTTCTTAAGCTGAACGTAGATGACATGTTTTTTACATTTTACTTGTAAGATTTTTCACTTCAAAATGCATACATTGCGTGTGTTACCATTAAAACATTGCTTCTGTAAGAGTCAGATGCCATGTCATCTGACAAAATTTCAATTAGAGCATGCTCTTTTTTCTGCTGACAAACCTGCGGACATCAGCTGTGTCAGAAATCTATGCCGGAATGAAATCGTCAGCGGCGGTAGCTATGGATGAAATCGTTAGCCGACTGAAGTTAATAATGCACGCTATTTTGGAACCGAGAACTACTTTGGTTTGTGCAATAACTATGCCAAAAAAACAGAGCCAATGCCAGAAGAAAATTACATTTAAGTTTGTGACCAAATGTTATAAGCCTTTTGTAAAACGGTAGTTTTGACAGACATGCACAATAGCATGTGGCTTGAAAAGATGACAAGTCAGATGTAAAAAACGTGTCTTGTACATGTTCGCGTCTCAGGATTTCCATTATGCTGGGTACACACAATGCAATGCATTTACGCAATCTAGCAAATTAAATTTATTTTCATTCATTTTTCATTCATTCCAGATTGCATCAACATCAAAACGCTTTGATATTTTGAGTTTGCATTGAAACGGATTGCATATAGATTGCACTGTCTGTACCCAGCATTACAAAATTTTTATAAGCATATTGATTCATATCTAGCCTTTGCTGAAATAAAGTCATAACTCAAAAAACCTGATTTTTGAGCTAATTTTTTTAACTCTTAAATTCTTATAATCTGGAGTTAATCGCCATATCGTTTTTTCATATTGTGTAAATTCATACAAAAATCTTATATACTCATCTCTAGAGAGTAGAATTTAATTTTAAGGTGATAGAAAATTCAAATTTTACAATATATACAATTATACATGAAGTAGCATTTAAAAAAGTATAAATAAGAAATATTTATGTCATTAAACAATTTTTTTTTAAAAATAAAAAAGAATGAAATTACTTTTTAAGCTTAAAAAAATGGCAAAAAGCATTTACATAATTTAATTTTCAAATGCATATAACTTTTAAGTTATAAAGATTTTTTTACATTTTAAAAATATTTTTCGATATGCTGGAACTTCACAAAAAATTATTTAAAAAAAATCGTGATATATTTGAGTCTTCTATATGCAAAATACTAGATTAAGGTAGGTCAATAATAGCAAATTTAAATTTTAAATTTCCTAAAATATGTGAGATAAACTATAGGGGGTTGGCTGGAAATCGAAAACGTAAAGCGCAAGAATTTGGAAGTCGTTTTTAAAACACTTTTAATCCAATTTTTATAATTTTTGTTACAAAATTCTGCTTAATGGATATATTTGTATAAAACTTGCCATAAAATTCATTTAATACAGATATCTTATTAAAAAACGACTTCTAAAATTCTTGCGTTTTCGATTTCCAGCACACACATGTATGTGTGTATGTCACTAAGCTTTAGCGTAGAACTCAACAAGTACATTTTCCTTATAATTAAAGTTTCTCAATTGGGCAAAATTTTGGATTGAGTTTATTTTGAATATAGCAAATGCAAACATTTTCACTGTTTGGAACATGGGCGGTAGGCGTGGTCCGATTTTTTCAAAACTTAAATTTTTCTTAATTATGGTAAATCTTACTACTGTACGAAAACTTTGAAGTCTGAGACAACTCCTTCTAATTTTGTCCCATCGTTATATGGGACGAAAGCACTTTGCATTAATCATATTGTATGGTTAATATTTATTTGAGTCAAATAACTCATTCGCTAATGTCTCTCTGTAAAAAAGTTTTATATTTTAAATCATTAAAAGTAAAAAATAGATAAGAATTTACTTGATATTTTATCTTTAAGTAGGGCCCTGTTACCTTTTCAAAGGTAAACAAAAAACTCATAATAACAGCAAAGTTTTTTAATCCTCCACTTATTTTAAGACTTCACTCCTCCCAGTTCTCGTTGTTGTTTAAATAAATTTGTATCTTGTTTTTTTTGCTTTTGGTACGCTGTGTAAATTTTGTGGATTTCAAATATTTAAGTAATGATGTTTTGGTTGGCATTATAATTGACCATAAAATTGTGGTAACTTAACCATTTATCAAATTGCTGGCCCGAATATAAACAACAATAACTTAATAAGGTTTTTTTTTACAAAATATCTACAAAGATGATAAAAGTATATACAATTTGAGTTTACTTGATGTAGTTTATGTTGCTTTCTTTAAAAGCATATTTTAAACGTCAAAAAGTAATAAATTATGTTCTTGGGCAAATTTCTTGGAGTAATAAAAAAAAGCGAAAAGAAAATCTATAAACAAAATATCAATAAACTTTGGTAAATATGTGTAGTCGTGAAATGTAAGCCAGGTGGAACTTACGAAAGGGTTAGCTGTTGAACGAACTCTCATACTGCTCACACTTCTTACATTTGTGCTCAGTTTACATTGCCAAATTATCATTAATAGATTCACGCTTGATAAACGCTACTAAAAATAACTTTGAAAAACAGTCATCGATTCGCGCAGCTTAGTCTGGGAACACACTATGAAAGTTTTCTTTCTGAAAGTCTGAGCTTAATGGTGAGAGGGGAAGAGAACATGCTTTTATAACCTCTCCATTAAAAAAAAGAAATACTTAATCCGTTTAAAATTTTTGAAGATAATTGCATTTCAGTCACATCATCTTTTTTAAAAACACAAATAACGGTTATTTTGGAATATCTCAAAAACTGTTCTACTTTTAACAATTCTGACTTCATATTCGGATTCAGGGGAAAGTTTTACATAAATATTAGCTGTTAGATACATTTGGTCACGACTTTGTTGAAAATTTGTCACGTAGTGTAATCACCAGGCAAATAATGCGTAGATATGTGAAAATTTCTGTGTTATTTTTTAATTTGGCTTTTTCGGGATTAAATATTAATGTTAAAGAAAACTAATACAGAGCAACATTGTTCGTAAGATATAGCCCTAGAATATTTGTGAATATGGTTTTTCTCTAAAATAAATATTACTGAAGTTATCAACAATTAAAGCGAAACATAGTGAGAAAAATAGGATTTTTAGCAAACTTTGTGGGCTCAAGGCACGCCCAATAACTATGACAACGATCTATAATTGTTTATATATTATTTTTTTCTAATTTGGAACCAATCTAAGGGGTTTGCCAAGTGAAAATACAAAAAAAATAATAACGGCCACCCTAATGGGCATACTTTTGTAGAAATTTACTATGATTGTCAATCAAAATTTTTCCATGTTAATTTTACATTGGTATTTTTTTCTGTGTGTACTCAAATCAATACGAAAATACGATTGATTTAAGTCAAAGTTAGATTAATCTCAAAATGCGCTTGATTTAAAAATTATAAAATTCTTTTAATCCGATTTCGTACTTAACATAATCCGTAAATGAGATTGATTGATTTGATTTAAGATTGAATCAATCCCAAAATGGGCAACTATTATAAAATTAATTTTATCCCGCATTAGAAAGACAAAAAAAAAATATTATAATTGTTTTACTTTCCCGTTTTACACCTTACAGAATGATAAACACCAACATCATGCCCGATATGGTTTTTACTAAACTAAACTAAATGAGTAGCAAGACTTAAAATTTACCTTTTAACCCTTCTTGGTACACATTAGTCTGGCCAGACCTTTTTTCAATGTGTATAGAAAATCAAAACATGCGTAAGCCGGAGGGCTAAACACAACGAAAAGTTTAATATTTTTTTACTTGATTTTATAATTTTATACAGGGTGGCCCAAAATTAACGAAATGTTTTGAATTCGGTATAACTTTTTATTTAAGAAATAATTTTTATTTTTTTTTAATACAGCATATAAATGGGGAATATTTTTAGTTTTGTTATGAAAAATAATATCTCGTAAGTGGTGGCCATTTTCTGCTTCGCAAATTCGTGCTCTTTCCAACACATTTTCCATAACCTTTCGCAAAACTTCAGGTGTTATGTTGTTTCTTTCGTCGCGTATATTGCTTTTTAATTGCTGGATGGTTCTAGGCTTATTAATGTAGAATTTTCCTTTCAAATAACCCCAAAGAAAACAGTCTGGGGCGGTTAAATCCGGTGAATTGGAAATGGGCTTCGTGATTTTCTTCTGTTTTTTGGCAGAAAAGAACTGCATAATCAAGTCGTTGCTGGTAATCTGTCGGTTTCAATTCTTGGACAAGCGGAATCTTGTATGGAAACTTTCCTATTGTGTGCAAAATTCTCTGCAGCGACGCTCGTGAGGGGCCAAGTTGTGTCGAACGTCTCCTGGTTAATGTTTTTTCATCTCCCCGAATACTCCTCTGTACCAGTTCAGTATAGTCATCCGTGTGAACTGGTCGTCTTCTGCCATCACCAAGAAGGTTTCTTACTGCCCCTTGTTGTCGAAAATTTGCAACCAGACTGTTTATTGTTGACTCTGAGGGTCCAACCCGCACATGAAAATAACGACGATATGCACGCTGAGTCAAAACAATGGGTCGTTGATTTGAAAAATAAAGCCCAACAATTTGGACACGTTGTTCAATTGAATACTGCTCCATTTTAAATTCCCCAAATCTTCTTTACAAAATACTGAAAAAAAAAAGAAAAAAAAATTAATATAAAAAAGTTATAAGCAATTCAAACCCCTTCGGTAATTTTACTTATTTCAAGAAATTCCGGGATTGATATTCGAAAGATATCCCACTAGTTGTAATTCAAAAGTTAGTATTGCGTTCTATATGCGGGCAAACTTAAGTGCTTGTAAAACTTCTTTGTAGCAACAACAACACAACACAAGTGATGGAATTTTCAGTACTTTTTCATTTCAAAAATACCACGGTACCCCCCCGTCAGTTTTAGTACTCTTTTCGTGTTATATTTTCGAATTATGTACAAACAAAATTGTAGACGTTTTGAGGAAAAACAATATTCCTCTGGAAATATGATTGTGCTTACGGCTGATAATTGCAATGCAATAATGGGGCAATTTAGTGGTGTTCAGGCCAGATTAAAAGAATTGTTACCAAATTTGTTCGTAAATGGCTGTGTATGCCACAACTTAAACTAAGCTTCGTCTGCAGCTTATTTATGTCTACCTAAAGAAATTGATAAATTTATGAATAAAAAAGTTTAACCTTTGTAAAAGCTCAAGCCAAAAAGAACTTCAAAATTTTCCAGACTATTTTGGAACAGATGTTCACGTAATTTTAAGGTATGCCCAAACTGGATGGGTTTCGAGACAGGCTGTGGTTGAATGATTTTTGGAGCAGTGGGAACCGATAACGTATTGTTTTAAATTAAAATAGCTTTGGGATTGGACACAAAAATTAACTTAAATTTATTGGAACAAAAATTTTAAACGTTGAAACAAAGATGTATTTTTAATTTTTGTCATACATATTAAAAATCAATTCCTAATTTCGTACGTTGGCGGATTTTCCAGAAATAAGGGTAGGTAGGGATTATTTTACAACTCGTAAAATGCTTAGCCGTATAACTGATCTACCTAAAGAAGGGCATCAAGCGTATTTTTCATTTATATAAAACAAACCTTAAGGTCGCGAAATCAACAACATCCTGTCCTTTATTACAGATCCTTAGGCCGGTTTGTTTTATTGAAATTGTATTGGCAATTGTATTGTCATATTTCAAAAACGCTCTTATTTAGGTAGCTCAGTAATTGTTATAAGACTCTTACAGACAGTCGCAAAAGGTTCATTGCAAGATTAAAAGGCGAGCGTGTCAAAACATGAATAAAAAAATAATAAATAAAATATATTTAGATGTTTTTGTTACTAGTCACACAATCATCATATTAGGAGTTGTAGACAGGGTTGTTAGATGTGATGATTTATCGTCATTTAGACGATTTTTTTGAGAAAATACAGTAAAAAAAAGTAAAAGCGTTATGACGATTTTCTGCCATCAAAATGTGTGCTTAAAGATTCCTTCATGTTTAGAAATCTATATATAAATCGGCTAAGGCAAAACTGTTAAGAACACTTTTCTCCTCTGTTTGTGAACCGGAAGTTGGTCCGTCTCCGAATCGATCCACAATATTTTTTTTGTATTTAAGAAAATGTATGGCCGAATTTCGACCATTAGGAAAACACTTGTATATATAGTTATATTGGGAACAGTCCAAAACGTAACAAATAATTTTTCGAAATACAGAAATTATTGGAAATTAAACAATAAAAAAGTTCTTCACTCATCACAAGCCAGGTAGATTTCATTAGAACCAGAAGTAATTCGAATTCTACAATTATATGAAGCACTAAAAATTTATTTTGGCTTCGCTGCTAATATCGATGCCATTAATACTGCAAAATATTAAGTATTAATGATAAAGTAATGATAAAAAGTATGCAAAGAAAAAAAACTAGACATTTTGAAACGTTTTGCAAGTGAGCCACTTCTTTTCATTTGGATGGAAGAAATCTTTAACTTGATTTGAAGATCTAAAAGAAAATGATCCGTTATCAAGTCAAAATATATTTTTCAATACAATTGTATGGAAAATCGTACTTCCGGGTCCCAATAAGCGACGCAAACTGGAAGCACATCGCCTTCATTGATTGCCAGGATAAACATTTTTTTAATCAATAATAAAATTATTTTTATTTTAAATTTTTTTTATTAAAATGAATTTGTTTTTTAATTGTATGTATTTTTGTTGATTATTTTCAAGTTTGTTTTTCAAAAAAAAATATGTTTGAAAAAAGTACCAAAATATTGAAAAAAGTGCACCTTTGCTTGGTGGTCATTACCATCTCGATTTTTCAATTTTCCATCACTGACAAGTAGGCAAAAAAATATTTGCTGGTTTTGCGTAGAAACAACAACAACACTACAAAAAGAAAAACATACACTTTTTTCATGTTTAAAAAGTAAAATAAAAAATTAAAAATTCCCAAATTCTATTTGTTAAAATTATTTAGTTAATTACAACAAATTTTCAATTTCGAAGACCATATCAGGCGTGCTGCTGGTGTTTTATAATTCGAAGCACGGTGGACTTAAATAATCCATACTTGAATCAGACATTCTGTACTTCAGTAAGGGAAATGCATTAGGTTTTGACAATTGTGTAGGGCCGCAAACGGTGGGGCATGACTGACATTACTTTCTTACTTATTTTTAACATAATTTAACTGGTAGTTATGTGTAAAACAAAATGGCAAGTTATTTCTTGTATGCCTTGTTACACCTCAGTAGATTTTAATATTTTGCGGAAAATGCATAATAGTCTAGACATTACTTCACCACATTTCTTTGTAATTGAGACAAATCACTGCCAAGATAAAATAATTTCTATTCTATAAGACAGTCTTGTATAATAAAACATATCATTTACTTATTTTTTTAAAGTATTTTACAAATCCAGTCACATTAAAATTAATCAAATAAGCTTAATTTTGTATTCCAATAAAAAAGGGATTCTAATTAACTTTTTTTTGCAATTTTATACAGACTTAAATGTTTGTCATAAAATAAAAGCAAAATTTTTCTTTAAAATACTTTTCCAATTTTGTTTGTGCATGTGAAAACATTTCATTTTGGTCATTTTAGTTTATGCTCTTTGGTTGCATTATTGATGACTTAAGCATTTCTATTGTAGATTGTTGTGTTTGTACTTTTTTTTCTTGTTTATTTTTCGTTCACAGAAATGTGCTCAAAGAATTTGCTATGACCTTGAACTTTAAGTTATTTTTTCTTTTCTCAACATACATACATATTTATTTTTTTTAACAAGTTGGTACTTGAATTTTGTTGGTCCGAAACAATTTGAAAGATTTATTTCTTTCGTGTTGCTTTTACTAAATTCTATTTAATTGAATTTTTTAGATGACATTTTTATTTGTTATTTAGTGAAAAAATACAGTACCTGGATTGTGATATTAGAACATTAAAAAAAATTCTTTAAATTAGCAGAAGTACACTTCAAAAAATATAATAATATTTGGCAGGGTAAAGAATTGTGAAATGAGAAATGTGGATTACCAACCTTTTCTCTTATCTTGCCTTCTTATGCAGTTTAATACACAATTCTTAATAAGCTAAAAAAAAATATGTAAGTAAATATGGTCAGTCAAGCCCGACCATATGATACCCTACACCACAGTATTTAAAAACAAATTTTAAGAGTGAACCCTTTTTGGGACGCATGGGAAATCGGTGGGGTCCCATTAAGCCATAGGACATAAAGCCATAATGACTTCATGTCTCAATTCAAACGGACCTAAAACCATAATTTTGATATGGTCTTAAGTCTCATATCAAATTAAGTGGAATGGGAGATAAATCCATTATGGTCTTATGTCCCATTTGATGTTTTGCGTTACAAATACTCTTTTTCATGAAATATCTATGAAATTAATGATTTAACAAAATTCTAAATTTCTAGGCTCCAGGAATTAAAGCTGCAAACATTTTGTAAAAGGAAAAAATAATAGTTTTCCACTGTAATTTCCCCTTTTACAGAATGTTTATGCAGCCATGACAACATTTTGTAAAAGGAAAAATTAATAGTTTTCCATTATAATTTTCCCTTTTGCAGAATGTTTACTTCTGTAAAATAATATATAAGATTATATAATTTTTTTTATGATAATACCAACACTTTTTAAGAAGCGATGGCAGTAAAAGCTTTTTTGGGAGTCGTATTTGTATAGGACCAATGGGCAAATATGAATCGATTTCAATTAAATTTTGTAAGATGATTTAGATTGCATTAATAGAATATTGGAACAAGTTTAATCTCAATCATCATAATAAGATGTTTATGGGCAAAAATACCCTATTCCCGAAAGAATCTGGATTGGGGGCTATGTTCAATATATTTTATTTAAAACAGCCAGCCAATAGAACGGATGTCGTCAGATTGACTCAGAATAACTTAAGATCTTAGAAACATCAGCATAAGCCCATAACAAAAATAACACCGTGGAGCAGTTATTTTGCGGTCTGGAATTTGGTTGCAAATTTTTACTAATTTGAGTTCGCTGATTTTAAATCCACTCTCCATTTTTCTCTATCAGCTCTCCTTTTCGAGATAAACCGTTATGTCTAAAATTAAGGCACTTTCACTACATATGTAAATTGAAAACAACTTTGACCGTTTGACCATATTCAGTTAAAAAAATCTAAAGCTTGGCAACAATATTATTTTTAAACCATTCTTACATTGTTTTTAAATTTGCTCAGTAGTTTCAGAAATATCGTTGCTTTTTTTTAAAAAAAGAAAATTTTGAAAAAAAAAAAAATTTATTGTTCTTTAAAAATTTATGAAAAAATAAAAAATGCTACAAAAATCACAGTTTTGGTCTAAAAATATTTAGATTAAAATAATTTCGAATGAAATGAGGCTTGATTCATTGTAATCGGGGCGAAACTTTTGATTAAATTCACAATTTACTAAGAAAATTGAATATGGTCAACAGTTTTAAAGTTATGCATATATACATATTATATATTAAATTACGGTATATCTCGAAAAGTAAAGCTGATAGAGAAAAATTGAGATAGGATTTGAAATCAGCGACCTCAAGTTAGTTAAAATTTGCAATCAAATTCCAAACCGCATGCAAAAACGTTCAAATTTGCTGTGCAGTATAATTATTCACTTTATATTAGGGGCAAATACGCCCCTTATTCTACCAAGACAATTTTAAAACTGGCAATTCTAGCTTACACAGTTTTTAAAGAGATAAAAAGGAGTCTAAGGTGTACCCCTTTCCTTTTCATTCTTAGCACAGTATTTCAGTTTGAAACTTGCTTAGGTTCTTTAAATTCAAAAGTTCTAGGGCGAACTGATTTACAAAGAAACGATAATAATTTTTAAATAGTGCAGATGGTATTATGTGTCTAACGTCTACTGTAAAAATTTCTTTTGTCGAATTAAGATTTATTGTAACTTTTTGCCTTAAGTACTAAAAGAAAAATAATTGAAGCAAACAAAATTATAAATAATCATTTAACTTTTAACGAACTGGACATATTGTGGGAAGTTTTTCTTAGGTTTTATTATTTATTTTAAGGTCATACAAGCATTCTGTGTTCAATATTGAAAATTGTATATATATGAAAACAATGAAGGCAAGAATAATATCTGTGGTCAGAAGCAATAACCGCCTAAGTTGAAATAGTTTTTGCCAAAACGCACTTTATATTTATGCTTGCGTTTCTAAAAAAAATAATTGCATTAGAAAAAAATAATTCAGAATCGAAGATTCTTACTCCACAATGCTAAGATAAAAAAATTATAACGAAAGTTGTATTTGTTTCAGAAATATTTAATAAAAACAAATATAAACTCTTTCTTTGTTTCTAAAGTCGACTAAGGCGGTTATCGCTTGTGACCACAGATTGTTTGTGTAGAGCTTTACGGTATATAAATATCAAACAAAATATTTACATAAAAATGCTTTATTTAAAGATAATGTTTTTAATGAGAGCATTTAAAAATCTTGCTTTTATGTAATGGGTGGTTAAATTTTCGTCAAGCTTTTTCTGCATTTCATTCGAAATTTCTCAATTTCAGACTAACTCAATTTGAACCATGGAAAGATACGCAATCGAGCTACGCGATAAAGTTATTCAGGCTTATTATGAAAATGGGCGTTCAAATCAAAATGCATATCGAAAAAAATCATCTTTAGTGGTAAGGCACTTTTCACCTCAGTTAATTTGTCAATAAGCAAAATTGCCGCAGAGTGATTGTCGAAAAACCCACAAGGAGTGACTGTTTGGTGCGGTTTATGGGGTGGCGGCATCATCGGGGCGTATTTTTTCCAAAGAATATATTGTTTTATTTTTATATTTAATTTAAATTTTTTGCAAAAACAGCGTAATGAAAATAAATATACCACAGAAAAGCTATCAGCATTTAATTATGCACCCATCACTTCTGTTTTTTTTTTGTTTTGAAAACATGTAGGGTCAAATATATTTCTAAAGGCATTTAAAAAACAAAATCAATAAACAGTTGATTCGTATGTAATTGCGATCAGTTTCGCACTTTGCTTAAGCAAATGACAGTTTCAAAAACTTTAACAAAAAGTTTTCTTAAGTTGAATATGGTTTGAGACTTATGATTAACATGTATTCGCACAGCTGCTCAAGCCAGTTTATGCATTTTATAGTTGGGCCTTTACAAGTGACTTAATTTACATGATTGTCTAACCGTTTCTTTATTTATATGTGTTTTACTTTATTTTAACTTCTATTTTTGTGGTTATTGTGTCTCACTTACGTTTATGAGCCTGAATTTTAACGTTCTTCATGCTGTTTTTGTTTTTTCTTGTTGTTTTTTGTTTTTTTTTATCACTAATAAAAAATTTAAGATAATTTTAACTGCATAATTTTAAATTTTTAGCGCATATATTTCTATTTTTATTGCATCTTTTATGCGCATAAAACGCGATTTTTACTTCATAAAATTCCGGGCCCTGGTTATAAGCAAATGATCAATAAATTTTAATAAAAATTCCAAGTTGTAAAAAATTCCTTCCTCAGTGAAAATAATTTAATGAAAACTAAATTTGATGAACTCAAGCCTAATTTGAGAATATCAAGAAATTAAAAATTAACAGTCCAACTAAAATCAAAATTGTTCTAAAAAAAATAGCTATGGCACAAGCTCTAATGTTTACATTTGTACTTTAATTTGTACAAATAAAAAAAATGTCGACGTAACTTTTCGCATTCTGACCATCATCGTTTTTGAAGACGTATAGGCCAATGAATAAGTAACGAGATGCTTTATGACAGCTTTCGTGCTAGCGTTGAAAAGCTGTATCGTACGCAAATGTTGAAGTTTGGGTTGCTTGTTGGCATGTCCGAAAATTATCTCAGATACATAAAGGTCCTACACTGCTTCACAGTGAGGCTCCAGCATTAAACGGTTGAGGATCACTTTCAAAATGTTCTTCTTTAATTGTAAGCATTTACACACGCAAAGAAAAAACATGGTTGTGGTAAACATATTCTAAGAGCAACATATTATGATAAGATTCATGATTGTAGTCACCATATTACGATTGTTATTAAATCATATTATGACCAAATATGTTCGTAATATAACATCATAATATTTTTCCCTTAATCATATTGTTATCCTGTTAATCATAAAACGTTAAGAAGTAATCATATTACTATCATGGTAATCATAATAAGATAAGAAGTAATCATATTGTTGTCATGGTAACCATAATAAGTTAAGAAGTAATCATATTATTGTCATGGCAATCATAATTAGTTTAGAAGTAATCATATTATTGTCATGGCAATCATAATTAGTTTAGAAGTTATCATATTATTGTCATGACAATCATAATAAGTTTAGAAGTAATCATATTATTGTCATGACAATCATAATAAGTTTAGAAGTAATCATATTATTGTCATGGCAATCATAATAAGTTTAGAAGTAGACATATTATGATGCAAAGTGATATGAACTGTTATACATAAATTTTTTACATCATAATATGATACAACTTTAAACATAATATTTTTATTGGGAAAAAATACTTATGATAAAATAAAAAACATAATATAGTTACTGTAATCTTTTTGTCGTAGGTCGCAATTATTTATAAATTATTTTATGGAGTTTTCATTATTTTTCTCTTAAAATAACACAAAACTTACCAGTAATGGTTAATATTTTGCACCAATATTTCACAAATTTTTCCACCACTTTAAGATTATTAAAATTTTTTAGCAAAGATATTTTAATTTGTGACACTACAATCCTTTTTTAATGTTTTTTCTTTATTTTTTTTTTAATTTCTTGTTTATTTTAATGGTTATTTTGTTATTTCTTTTTTAATATTTTTCTTTATTTTTTTTTAATTTCTTGTTTATTTTAATGGTTATTTTTTTATTATTTAGCCACTCACTAACAAATAATTCGATACGTTTATGTAAAACACGACACAACTGATACAAAATTATTTTACAAATGGCGATACCAAAATATTACAAGAGTAACGATATTTTGATTGCATCTTAAACTTATTATGATAAATGTATATAAAGTTATCATGTTATGGCTATTAAATATCATGTTATGGCTGTGAGTAATATAATATAGTAACATAAAGGTCCTAGATTGCTTTAAAGTGAGACTCAAGCATTAAACGGTTTGAGGAGAACTTAAAAAACGTTTTTCTATAATAATAAATTTTTGACCAATAGCTCTGCAACAGCTTGTGAGTATTTATGTTTATGATTCATGCCCCATTTTAGCAGAGCTTGAGAAGCAATATTAGGAATAGTTTTAACATAAAACACATCGGTAATGTAATTTTTTCATTGTTATACTCTTTTTTTTTAAATATCATAAAAGGCTTATCTTGATAAATCCTAAAATTACGTTTGCTAAAAATTTCGCAAAAATACTCGTTTGTAATTCATTTTTTTGTTTATCGCTTTGTTTTGTTTTATAATGAGCTTGACGTGATTTTAATGTTTTTATTTATTGCCATGTATTCCGTGGGTAAATTTAAATGTTTTCCTCTTTTAGATGGATTTTCTTCTTATCTGACTCAAAAACATACATAAAGCGTTGTTAAGTCAGCTTATGTGACAAATGGCATGCGAACGCGAATTTCATTTTTATTTAAAGTTTTTAACATACAAGTTCTTCGTAATTCCAGTATTTATAATATGAGATACATTATGAAATTGAAGTGAAAGCATTGCGATCTAAAAAATTCATTGAAAAACAACTCACAGACGCCGCCAGAACGTTTGAATGAATACCTGAGTTGACAGTTGTTGTGCCAAAGGGCGATTAAATAGTTGCCAAGTGGGTCAGGCAAATATCTCTGTATTGCTACAAGTTTGACATAAATTTATTTGTCTTTTGTATACCTGTATACCATCTATTTCCGAACGAAGACTTTGTTTGCTTAGCTTACATTTAAAACAAAAATTTCAAAATATTGTTTTTGTTTACATGTAAGTTAAGCGAACGAAGTCTTCCCTTGAAATCGATGAGCATGCCATTAGCATATTATTTGGAGAAGTCTTTTAAATTTTTAAACTTTTTTGAATTTAACACTTTTCGTTTACACTGACGTTGGAAAGGCGTAGAATTATTAATTATTTATTTTTCTTTTACCAGACTGCGTTAAGAAATAAAAAAGAGTTATATTTTATTTGAGTGTAACGTATATAGTTTTTAGAGATACCACGAATATTCGTATTTGCATCGCCAAATATCCGCCAAATTCAAACGAATATTTCGGGAATATAACAATATATTAGTAAAAAAATATACCAATATATCAAATAAAACAAAAGCAATTAATTTCTAATAACGTATAAATTAAATTCTCGAGCTTAAGGTCTTATTTTTTATATAAAAAACTTTTCACAAATTTATTTAAAATAATAAAGGTCGAAGAAAATACATATTAAATTTCTAATAACTTTAATTAAAAACTTTTTAACGCAAAATAAATTTTTCTTTTAAAAAAGTAGAAAACAAAAATAACATTAGAGATATTGTGCCACCACAAAATGAATTAATGAAAATTACTAGATATACAAACTGTCACATGAAGCAACGGTCATGGCCAATATTTTTCCCGAAATAGGGCAGTTATGCTAATATAATTCATCATGACTTCAGAATTATAACGATTTGGATAACATTTCCAGCTAACAATTAAGAATAAACTTGCCTTTAATTCACTTAAACCATAGTTTCTTATATGTTCAGTAGTTTAGGAGATATTCAGAAAATAGTGTTGTGAATATTAATTTTGCTATTTTTTATTTACAAAAATTCATAAAAAAAATAATAAGCATTCTGACCAAACATCTTAAGTCAAGTTTAAAAAGTTGAAAAAATGTTGTAAGTCATATGAATTTTCATTCAAAAACAATTTTCGTTATCGTTTTTAAAATTTTGTATTATAAGCGAAATTTTTCTTTAACTTTGTTTTATTTTATTATTTATTCAAAATGCCGCGGATATATTATTGGTTCGCAGAAAAATTTTCCAAAGTTTTTCGTCAATAAAAAAAGCATTACTTAAAAACATAATCAGTTTTAATTAAAAATTTAATCAAGTGAATTAAACGTTTAATCAAGTGAATTGAACGTTAATTCAAGTGAATTTAAAGTTGTGTCAATTGAATTAAACGTTTAATTGATACTATTTATTTGTTTACTGGTGCAAGTTTAATTAATTTTTTAATTAATATCACAAACTTTTTAATTGAAATCAATTTTTTTTTTATTTTTTCCTTGTATATTAAATAAAATAAGCCATAAATGATAAAAAGCAGTAGGCAAGTGTATATTTGATTCCAAATTACTTGTAAGTGCTTTGAGCAAAGTCGGACAAATCGTTATAAAGTATTAAAAAAAAACAGCCTTATTACGGGCGAATTGATAGTCTAGCCTATAAACAGAAACTAGACGTGGCAGAAAAAAACCCAAAAATGGGTTTTAATGTAACGGTTTTAAATCTTTATATTTCATATATTTAAAAAGAATTTTTCCTGCAGACTAGTGTTGAGGTAAAAAAATTATCGACAACTTTAACGGGTCAATTAAATATCAAGATAATTCTAATTCCATTACACACATTGGAAATGCGTTCGGTGCAGTAGATTGAACAAAGTATGTATATAATCTTCAATCATATTTAAAGAAACTCGGAGAGATTTTTTTGCTCTGCCCATTATACGATAATTAAGGGTGGGAAGCTAAACCATTTGATATTCATTATTAAACACTGTAAAATCAAAGTTAAGGAAAACAAAGAAAAAAATCTTAATTATGTATGTGAAAAACGACCAGTAAAAGCGCAAAAAGAGTGAGACAAACGAAACCTGAAAGTATGTATGTATGCGAACAGAAATAAGTTCCTTGGAGTTATCTTTATTACTTCAGCTGAAGTTTACAATCCCTTACCGTGTAGAATAAGTAGATTTTTTTTCAGCATAAATGTACTTCAGTGCACACTTGGATCCTAATGCTTTCTATGTAAATGTAAAAATTTAAAAAGGTTCAGAAGTGACAATCAGTCGCTAAGTTGATAATTTAAAAATCTGACTCTGATAGTGGAGAGTTAAAGAAAACTGCTTGGTCCAATTTTGATTTCCTCTTCATTTTTTTTTAAATGGTTTACGATTATATGTATTTATATGCATTAATTTTTTAAACTAATTTCTTTATCTGAAAATGTTGATGATTTATGACCAATAGAGTCTGATTAAGGATGTCTTTTGTATGATCGTTAGAATAGGGTCAGAAAAATCGTATGTGCTAAGTTTTATTGGTACACTTATACCCACATATGGTGCTGTAGGGTACAAACATGTTTCTTTCTATTCCATTTATCCAAGGAAATTTTGTCTCTTTTAGCGATTTTGATTCCCTTTGACAAATATAAGCATTCAAACTACAAAAGACTGAGAGGAATAAAGTTTTTTTTATTTATTCTTCTTTTTTAAGAAAAACCCTTTAAAGCTATCCACAGTATATACATACATACAACATATTAAATTTTCTTTATATTTTTATTTTAACCAGCTTTAAGTCTGTAAAATACTCTAGCGAATAAATGTCGCAATCTGCTTGGCAAATCAGTTGGCAAATTGATTTAAAATAAAAACTATTTTTTGACTAGTTTAAACTTATCATCCTTACTCTCAGTGCAATTTTTTCAACAACAAAATCCTCTTTCAACCTGACATTTTTTTTTTTACAAAAGTGAAAGACACACAAATACTTTACGTCAAGTCATATCTACGACACAATATAACCCTAATCAATAAAGTTGATAGTTTAGCCAACAAAAACACTGCCAGTGAAAAACTGTAGTCAAATATTGGTTGAATATTTTCTTCTTCTAAAGCATGGAGGATGTTCAGCATACGCCAAAGTGGTAAATGATGATATTGGTTAAAAGTGATTGTAACATGATATATTGGGCGCCATTGAAAGATTTATGTTGTTGAAGGCAACAGCACATCTAATCAATTGACAGGGCTTATGGTTTTTCGGCTAAATGGTTGCATTTCTATGCATAAACTACAAACATGTTCACGAACGCATATACTACCAACAAATTTATGCACGCATATATTTATGTGCGGGAATGTTTTTTGAGATGAATCTATGAGTATTGAAGGATTTACAATACAAAGCTCAAAAGTTAGACGATAGCAAACATGTTTTAAATACGCCAATTGTAGAACAAAAATACGAAAAAATGTTGTTTATAGCAGGCAAAACTTTGGTGCGTTTTAATAACAAATTAGGAGTGTGAAGAGAGGGAGCAAGCGGAAAAATATGAAATTTGTGGGGTCAATGCTGTAGACAGTATTTGTCATTGGCGATAAATTGTAGGTTTATACATGCGGGTTTTTTTTTATAATCAAGTGCTGGATTTATCTTAGGGTTGAGAAAATGTAAATTCAAGTTGTATTGGAGAATCCGAGTTTTTTCATCTTCTTATTGTTTTCTTTTGAAATAAAAAAAAAACTATATAAAACCTGTTTTTAAGTTATTAAAAAAAATTTTAATAACGAGTGTTTAAGTTTAAAGGTTATCCTCCTCATTCATAAAAAAATATTTTCGATTCATAAAAGAATTATTGAAAAGATTCTAATAGAAAATTTGTTCTTTAAACCTGAAATATTTTTTATGAATAATAAAATTTATATATTCCATGTACACCAAACTTGTTATTACACGGTAGATACGTTCAAGCGGATAACTTGTAAAAAATCGTGTAAAAAAGGACTCCTAGTACATCATATGTGTGTATACCAAATAGAAACAAATACAATTCAAAATTGCTTACTACTTCTCTATCTTTAACGTGGAAAATTTTAAACTGGCTATTCCAAACTGCTTCAGGCACTGGCTTAGTTTTTGTAACAGCAAATTCTATGATACAAAGAAAAAAAAATAAGAAACCAACTTCAATTAACATATTATCAACACAATTAATTAAAACAATTAAAAAAATTTTTGAAACTTTAAAACATTTTGAAGTTTGTGTGTATATTTTTATATTTGCAAATATATAATTTCAAAGCAAATTTTTAAATTTTCTATGAAAACTTTACCAAATTGTCAACCAGAAATGCATTTGTTTTTATTTTTTTTTTTATAAAAAGAGAAATGTTTTTAACCCTTTCAGCCCAGCCCCACTGTTGCCTATAGGTAACATTGCAAGCAAACGCTAATAACTTCCGAAAATGTAATTTTTTCTTATAACGGTTTTCTGTTCTTAGTAAATATGCATCTTAGCAATGTGTATCAGAGAATGACAAAAATATAATTTTAAGTACTCTTGCATTATTAGTGAGAAAACAGGTATGGACATGCATGATTAGAGATCCAAACCATACACATACATACATACCCATAACAACCCTGCAAATAATAGGACCAGTCCAAACACGCGTGTAAAGAGTAGCCCGACCCTTGTGGGCGGAGAAAGACCTACGATTTTTAAAATTATATAAAAATTATTTAAAATTTAAATAAAAAAAAATAAAAAAACTGCAAGGAAGATTATTTCTTTCTCTATATCGAATTTTATACTTTGGAAAATATCATACAGATTATTTTAAATGGATGTTCGATTCAACTAAATACACTCAAAATAAAAATCAATCCATCCGTTCTGAAATCAATCCGAACCGGTATTAATAGTACGGTGAGTACGGATTTTTAATCCCAAAATACTTAAATTATCCATATTCAATCCCGATTTCGTGCTTGAAATAATCCGAAAATAAGATTGATTTAAGTAAATCTAAAATTATATCAATCTCAAAATGCGCTTGATTTAAGAATTATAAAATTGTTTTAATCCGAATTCGTAAAAATAATCCGAAAATGAGATTGAGTTAAGTTAAACTAAGATTGAATTGAAAAAAGTTATTATGATTGATTTACTTACCCGTATTACATCTTTCAGAATGATAAAACACCAACATCATGCCCGATATGGTTTTTATTTTAGAAAACTTATGTACATATCTAACCAAAAGTATAAACTAAATGAGAAGCACGAGTTTAAATTTACTTCGTTGTACACATGAGTCAGGCGAAACCTTTTTTAATGTGTAAAGAAAATCAAAACATGCGCAAGCCGGAGGGTTAAACATGAAAATAATATATGCATGTTTTTTTTTGTTGTTTTGGTTTTTCTATACACAATAAGCAAATCGTTTTTTCCAAATTTGTGTTGTGTGTGTTGTAAATATACAGAGTTGAGTCTTCAACTTCAGGCAAAAATTCTGAAGCCCATAATTAAAACATCGGCGATAACTTCAAATTCTCTCTTATTTCTTTTGTTTTCTTTTGTTCTTATTTTTCTTTGTTTATAAAATGTATGAAATTGAATGAAAGTATGGTAGCATTGTTAAGAGAATAACTGAGCTACCTAAACAAGAGCGGCAAGCGTCTGTTTTATGTCAAAACTTTTCATTTTCACACAGTTTATGCGAAACAAACCTTTAAAACGCGAATTTAACACCACCCGGCGGGAAAATCTTATTTGATAGATCGCTCGGTCGTTTTATTTTATTGAAAATGTATTCGCAATAGAATTTTCATGTTTAAAAAAACGCTTGCCGCTCTTGTTTAGGTAGCTCAGTAAGTGTCTTTATGTGAGAGCATTAGAAAAAACGTCCTCAAAATAAAGTTGATTTTATTTCTCGACCGCATGCTCTGGCACAATTTTATGTCAAACTGTATGAAAAACATCATTTTGTAATTTTACTCTCAGAGTGGCACTACCAACGAAAAGTCTAATTTTTTTTTTACTTGATTTAAGAATTTTATACTTATTTCAAGAAACTCCGGGATGGATTTTGGAAAGTAATCCCATTTAGGATTGTTTTGAGTACGTTTTAGTGTTATTCGTACATGAATTTTTGAGTACGACTCGTACTTAAAGTAATCATAAGAAACTTGATTTATCCCGAGTGGTTTTCTTTCTATGTACGTCTCCATTATCAACCTCTTTAATTAAATTATATTTGCAAATTAATCTCAAAACCTCAATACGTGGTATCAAAATTTGTTAAGATTAACATAAAATTAATTTTGCAATTTGGGAAATCTGTGCCCATGTTCTGTAACTCTCGCGGCGAGAAACTTTTTGATTGAAATGTTTGAAATGAAACAAAAATTCCATATATTGAAACAAACAACTGGTTTTCTCACTAAACTGTGTCTGTAACTTTTTTTTACGAGCACTAGCTGTCACGTAAGGAAATTCCTCGCCAACTTACAGAAAAAGTGTGTCTGTAAATAAGTAACATTTTGTGAAAAAAGTTCCCGCTTTGAACTGTCAAATAAACTCACGAATAAAAATGGGTCGAGAAAAAAGTTTAAAACTTAAAATCAATTAATAATGCAAAAAACAAAGAATAATATTTTGTTCTTGACACATCTTTATTTGTTAATTATTATGCTTTTAACATTTTTATAAAATATACAAATGTTTCAAAGGTCGTTTGCAAACAACAAACATTAAAGTCGCACTTTACATTATTTGGTATAGCCGACGGTTGTATTTTTGCCGCCGTCTTTCAAAATGTTTAAATTTTAGTAAATTTTGGTAGCCGTCAACGATATCTGTAACAGGCGTTCTCAACGTCTGCAATTTCACAGCGGCTTCGAGTGAAATATTATGACATGTATAACGTAACGACCAAGGCGAATTGACTAGAAGGTGAGGTCAAGTCTGCAACAACACTGCTTCAGTGGCCGGGTTGTCAAACATATTGCTAGTAAAAAAATGGGTTTGTTTACATAAAAAACTAGTTTGTATACAAACTTTGACAAGTCGACCACCGAAAAAAAAACACCATATGGTAACGACGTAATCATTTTTGACAGTTTTCGACATGAGTTACAGACACACTTTATTCTCACTTTTCGAGAAACGAAGGAATATTTTGTTTCACATCTTTTCGATGCGAGACGTTGTCACTAAAGTTACAGAACATGGGTACTGGTTACAAGTCCATTAATTGAGCTATTTCTCGGAGAAAGCGTGCAATAATATGTGCATATTGGAAATTGAATATATTTAAACTGAAGATTTTGCGGAGTAAGGGAAGCGTTAAGAAACTGAAACTAAATTTATCTCTGTGCAAGATCAAATCTGAAATATTATCCCTGACGAATCCTGATATTGTCACATACAAATTTTGAGTAACTTTGGCAGATTTATGTAAATATTAATATTATTTAATTTTTTTTTTTAATTAAGTCCAACCAATTTTGGTTATCAAAACTGACAGCACATTTGATTTTATAAAAATGTAACAAATGGAAATTTAGAATATAAACTAATCAGAATTCACAGGTCCGTAGACAAAAGGGTCATGTCATCGCTGGAATACTTAATTTAGTGAGTTTATAGATATAGATATGAAATATGGTTTAACATTTCCCATTCACATATGGTGAAAATTCGAATGTTTGAAATAAAGTGTCTAAGAGCATGCACAGCTCTGTATAGATCTTCAAATAGTGACTATATAAAATAAATATCAAATCAAAAATTATACAATGCTGCGAAAATAGGTAGAATATATAATTTTATTATTCAAATAAATATAAATTATATTACAAAAAGCTTCGATTAATTATGGCACCATATTACAGTGACAAAGAATATATATCTAAGACCCTTCAAAGTGGATATGTACCACCTGAGCCTTTCGTATACCTCAACAGTAAAGGATTTATCCAAAATGAAAAGGTGTGCCCTATATTTTAACATATATAGAGCAATTCCATATGAAAACGATCAAAATTGGCAAATTTTTGGACGACCCCTCTCCGATTTTAAAATAAATAGTCTCAATCGATTGCCCAGCAAAAAATAATGTATCTACATATTTTTTTTTTTTTTTATAGTGACTGGTTTAGTTGTGGTGTACACCACTGTCATGTGACAAAATTGAAGAATTCTTCATAAGGGACCTCATTGAAAGCTGTTTAAAAAAAAAACTACTAAAGCGATCGCAACGAGTATATTGGTATTGAATCAGGCTTTAATTGAAAAATAAAATTTTCCTAATTTTTCTTAGAAATTTACCTTTAAATTTTCCCATGAAAATTAAATTTTCCGATTTTCCACAGAAGCTCCTAAATTTTCCGGCTATTTTTTTTTTTGGATTTCTCATAATTTTTGCTTTAAGAATCAGCAATAAAAAAATGGGCCCGACTCCTTGTTTGGACAGGAGAAGAGCATTTAAGAGACCACCTTGTTAAAAATACATTTTAAAAATTATTTTACAGTTAAAAAAACATTTATGAAGAAAAAATCTTTCTTATTTTGCTGCTTATACTTAATTGCAATATTTATTAAAAATTTCAATTGTCTTGGCATCATTATAAAATTAAAGTAACTTTAAATTTAGCACGTCGGCAGACGAAGAGTACCGCTTTACATTAATTGCCATATCAGAAATATTTGGTATGAAGCAATGAAACTTTTGCGTTCCAGTTATAGTTTTGACATTATTATATCTGTTTTGAATTCGTCGCTCCATGGCATCGTGGTCCTAAAGGATGCGTATAATAAAAAAAATTGGTAAATTTTAAGACAAGATACGGTATTATGTATTCGTCGAAAAATCCAATATGAAGAATTTTTATTTACCGCGATATTGAGGATTTAATAGACATCCGATTTGACGAAAACTTTAAACACGATTTTCTCAAAACCCCAAAAAAATTATACGCTATTGTTATTTTGAGGGGACGATATTTGAAAACACATTTTTTTTTATACAAAATTAAATCTTAGTAAGTTAACTTTTAATTCAAACCTCAATACGAACATTTTTATAACCAATTTTTGGTAATTTGATTTTGTTTTAGTCTTTTTACTATTTTAATTCTTTTACATAAAAAAACAAGTATGAGGAATAGTCGGTCAAGCCCGATTATATGATACCCAACACCACAGTATTTAAAAACTAATTTTCAAAAGTGTATGGCTATATGAATATGGATCCATCTATGTTTCAAATTTCATTGAAATCGGTTTAATAGTTTCTGAGAGGCAGAAATTGCCCCCTATCTCCCTTCGTGATCCTACGATTTGGCCCAATATACTTGGTCCTTGTGCCAATAAAAATCTATGTGCCAAATTTTATTAAATTATCTCCAAAATTGCGACCTGTACTTTGCGCACAAGGTAACATGGACAGCCAGCCAGCCAGCCGGACGGAAATCGTTAGATCAACTCAGAAAGTGAATCTGAGTCGATCGGCATAAGGTGGGTCTAGCACCAATATTTTAAGGTGTTACACACATCAGTACAAATGCATTATACCCTCTCTACTATTGTGGTGTGGGTATAACAAGATCACTCAATGCTGAAAAATTAGAAATAAATAATAAAACAATTAAACTCAGTTACAAAACAAGGTAAATATATTAAAAGTACACTCACAATAAAAAAATGAAAATTCAGTTAAAAACTTTTCTACTTATTTTTCATTTATTTTTAACGAAAAGTATTTAATTTTTATTTTCAAAAATTCAACTACATGTTCCGGAAAAACAAATGAATTTTCAGTTATTTTTTATAAACTAAGTGCCAAAAAATTAGCTACATATTCCGTAAAAACGAAGGAATAGTCAGTTATTTTTTTAAATTCATTAATTTTCATTTACTCAAAAAAAGAGCCAAATTTAAAAAAAACCAGACAGTCACCTGTCCGCTTGTTTTTCTAATGAGCGAGAGAGAGTATATTCACCCTTATTCCATTTAACAACGTCGTCATCGTCATCAATTAAATATCAACATCAATTTTCATCGACGCCGTCGTCAATTCGATACAAAACTTGTATTCTAAAACAGCAGTGTAACGATGTCGATGGTTTATCGTTTTTTAAAGTACACTTTTCGCCACATATTAATCGACAGTGTTGAATGTGCCCTGTAAAATACAGACTTTGGTTTATATATGGGGCTATCTTTATAACGGCAACGATTACCAAAAAGAGCAACAAAAACTTACGCGAATATTGCAAACATTCGGAAAATTTCCAGAAATGGCGAAAATTCGCGCAAACTTTTAATATTTCAAATAAGCCATACAATTGATTTAAATATTCGGAAATTTGAACAATTTGCTAATTGCGGCATAATAGCAAAATTTAATATTTATTAAAAAACGTTAAAGCTGTAAAAAAACACACAATAAAATCACTTCTTTCGAGAACATGGCTAAAATTCAAACATGAAAACAGAACCCAAAAATTTATTTAAACTCACTTAATCGTTTAAAAACATAATGTCGGAAAAAAAAATTTTCAAGTTTTCAAGCCATAAAATTGATAAAAATTCCTAAGACTATAAGAAATTACAAATATTCGATAAAAATGGCAAAATTAGCGGAAATTCGCAAAAATTTGCTAATAGCGGTATGATAGAAAAGTTTAATATTTATTAAAAATCGTTATAGCTGTAAAGAATCAGTTTCGTCTATCAGACACATGGCTAAAATTCGCGAATATCCGCTTATTTATAAATTTTTATAAAATTTTTGCTATTCCTTATAGTTTTAGCGACTTTTAATACATTTTATGGCTTGTTTGAAATATTTTTGCAAATTTTTACAATTTTTGCGTAGCATTGTTGCTCTTTTTCCATTTTTTTTAATTTAACATTATTATTATTAAAAAAATAAAAAGGACAAAAACTGTTTCGACACCAATAAGACTGACGACAAAATCAGAGTCAATTTATATCGATGCCATCGTTAACGTTGCGTATGGCATACCAAAAATACATCGACGCTTAGCGATACAACTTGATATTGACAATGGGCATACCGATTTGCAAGAATCGACACAAACCGTTATCGTTTCGTACTGATGACGCTAGATGGAATTAGGGTGATTATTATTTACTTACCCCGTAACACACGTTTGATTTTCTTTTGTTGTACTGACCCCGTTGTTTACAGAAGAACTCTCAATTATAAGACACCAGCAACATGACCGATATGGCTTCGCAATTATTTTACTTTTAAAATTTGATGTATCTGTTAACTAAATTATTTTTATAAATAGAAACAGTGAATTGTTTTACAATATTTGTTTTTACGGAATATGTAGTTAATTTTTTGACAGTTAATTTGTATAAAATAACTGAACATCCATTTGTTTTTACGGAATTCTTGGTTGAATTTTTGACAGTAAAAATTAAATAAACTTTTCGTTACTTTAAATTACATTTGCATTTAATTTTACATAAAGAAAGGATAATATTAACTGCACCTGAAAGTCCGTATTAATATGCTCTTAGTTTTTTGAATAACTGTTAGAATCAATTAGAAATAAACTTGCTTGGAATTTTAAATGTTTATTTTTTTAAAAATGACTGAACGGAATACTTCTTAAATAACCCGTCCAAACACGCGTGTAAGGAGTAGTCCACAAGGGACTTGGACTAATCCAAAAGTACACCTAAACTTATGGAAAAAACATGGTCTATTTAACATTACGATGGGCAGGACCATATAACCCATATTTGAACTACTACGGAGTAGTTTTAAAACTACTCCATTGTATACACAAGAGGGTTAGTTTTAACTTCGTTTAAAAACGAAAACATGTCGTTAAAAAACGAAGACATGTCGTCTCACTACAAACACTTTTCAACAATGACATGGTCCATGCTTGCATTACATCGGACCAGTCCATTAAGTAGTCCATTTTATCAAAATGGATCAGGTGGTCCAATATTATTTGTAGTTTAAACTATAGTCCGTTAATGTAAAAATATTTTGAGTGTAAGTAGTGAAATTTCAATTATAGTGTGACTTCAATAATAATGATAAATTAATAAAATAATTCTAATCATAAAATATAATTATAATTAGAATAGTATTAAAAATTAAAATAAAACACTCTGTTGCAAACAAACTTTTTTTAAAACTTCAATTCAATATTTAAAGTTTGATTGATTCGTAATAATAACTTTTACATTAATAAAAGGTGAATTATCGAAGCATTTTACGTAGATTGAGACACATATATTTTTAAATAAATAGTTTTGACAATTAGGTCCCTACTAAAAGCATATATGTATTCCTTCATTTGTGAAATTGAATAGTAAATTGGCAAAAATAAATTATTCATTTGGCCATTCTGCAGACTAACAAAACAACTAAAACCGAAATTGGAAGTTCACTAAATTGTAGAACAGCAACAATATTTGTTCGTATCACACTTGCAACTAAAATTCGATGTATGTGTGAATTGAATGAACATACATATAATAGTACAAGGGCAAAACTTTTAGAGCTTATAATTACCAAGGCAACAAAATCATAAACGCATCGTTAATATTGTTGTTTTGCTGAATGTTGTACGTTGAGTGCTTTTAGTCATCCTTAACGGTGTTGTTGCAAGTGTTAGTTGTAGTAGTAATTGTAGTTCTACGATGTTGTGTATGTTTCAGTGTGTGCATGTATAAAGAGAGTTTATTCTCAAAATATAGACTATAGTTTGTTGGTATTGCTATTGTCAACAGGCTAACCTCCTACTCTTAACAATAACGCCAAAATCATGCCAGTTTATGTTAGATGTGCTAAAGTAGTAAAAACAAGAACTCAAAAATCCGTACATGGGCATAAAAATAACACTATCTAGCTGTTTGTAGGACAATAATCATGCGAGTGTGAAAATAAACAAATTCAAGATATTTTTCGTTTATTTTTCCAATTAAGAACATTTTGTGGAAGCTGAAGCCTAAAGGCTTTTTTCGTTGGTTTTAATATTTTTGCTGTTGATGTCGATGATGTTGGTTGTTGTTCGTGCTATCACTGTTCTTGTTGTATAATGATTTCTTCTTTTTTTTTTAACGATTTCTTGCTGTAGTTTGTCCATTGAATGTCATATGAAAAACAACAGAGGCAATAAACGCAACCATGTGGAAAACATTTACTCACATAAACATACGCGTCGTTGGGGTGTGTGTTAATATGAATATACGTGGGTGTGTGTGTGTGTATAAAATTCATCTGCATACAATTTGCAAGCCAGCAAACAAATTTTCTACAGATGCTTAAGGATGAAAACAAAAATAGAGAAAATAAACGTACGTGTATGGTATTCAACAATGCGAACATGAGCATGCAATAGACAAGAAAGCACACATCACATACTGTTTTATATCGACAACAACTCATACTTGATCAAATCAGGAGAAACGGAGATGACGGTTATTTTTGATCATAACACAATTATGGTTATTGCCGTAACATACCAATACATACATATGGCATACATACCATACATACATACCATATAAATTTCTATATGTGTGCACACAAATTCTCGTGAACTTACACATTCACCTACAGCCACATAAATTTCCTCGTATTCGATATATGCCCTATAATTCAATTCATTCTAATACGTGGGCTAATTGGTAAGTAAATAAAGTATCGAAGATATAAAAATTGTAGATGTAGAAAGAAGTTTTAAATTTAACCTACATCTTCTTCTATATATAAACCGGCTAAGGCAAAACAGTTAAGAACACTTTTCTCCTCTGTTTGCCCAGCGACTATAATAAAAAACACACAATTTGAAAGGTAGTTACAGGCAGAAGTGCACTATATGTAAATTATTAAAATCTGTTCAATATTTTCAGAGTTATGAGCTTTTAAATTTGATACTAACACATATGCTAAACGCCTAAATAAAAATTTTGTTTTTCCGAATTATCAAATAATAAAAAAATTGGGTGGTCGATTATTCGACATTTTTCAGAAACCGGTTTTTGAATATTTTGACTATAAAAATCTTATGTATAAATCGGCACAGTTAAGAACGCTTTCTTCCTTTGTTCATCATTTTAAAATTTTTAATGATATTTCGACATCTGTACCTCAATTCTGTAACTGTTTTAATTTAACTACCGATATCGTTAAGTAACGAGAAATCTCGGTTACTTTAACGACTTTTTTTATTCTCTATTTTAAATAAACGATTTTTTTTGGTTTAGAAATATTGACGACAAATATCGGTAAAATATAAGAACGTCAAAGTTGAAATTTTTTGAAATTAATAAAAAATATAAAATAGATTTGCTTGTAAAAAATGAATTTTAACAAAACATGAATGAAAATGTTTAAATATTGCTTATATTTCTAAACAAATATGTTTGTTTATAATCTTTTTATGCATAGGGAAAAATTTCAAGGTGCCTAACACACTCCAGCATGACATTCTGCTCTTACTTTTTATACCCACACAACTGTGTATGAAGAGGGTATTATGTGTTTGTGCAAATATGTGTTTCACATTTAAATACAGGTTCTTGACCCACCTTTTAGTATACCGATTGACACAGAATAAATTTTAGAATCCATCTACCGAGGTTCGTTTAGTTAGAATCGGTCAATATTTGACCACAGCTCTCACACGAATACACTTATAATAAGTTACCTTAGAAGCTATTACTATGTTATCTCATAGTAGTATTCATAGTAATAGATATTTAGTTAATATTTGACACAAAAATCTCTTATGTTAATCTTTACCTCACAACATACTCTTTTTCGCAGAAATATAATCGCCCAAATACTGTAATGTAGGGTCGGGCTTGATCGACAATACTTTCTTATTTTTTTTGTGTTAAAAATTGACTTCCTTGCTCTATATTTTTAATCTTTTAACCGTACATTTATTATCGTTATTATTTAACAAGAACTTTTTTTGTGTCGTTAGCTACCGACATTAAGATTTTAATATTAAACTTACATAATTAAATTAACTCACGTAGAAGATAAAATATGAACCGGAGGAGGGTCGATCCACTAAGGCATATATGTTTTCTTCATATTTACATAAAAATTTATGGTCGAATTTTGACCATTAGGCTAACACTAGAGTAAGTTAATATGTATATACCAAGTAAAATGATTTTTCTATTAGAAATTTTGTAATGACTTATGTCTATTGTGTGAGGAGAGTTGACAACTTGAGGCGCCATCGTCATCAAGGAGCACAGCATGAATTTTATATGGTGAATTCCCACTTGAAAGCAATACATTTTTGACACAAAAAGTGCTTTATTCAACGCGTATGAAACTGGTGAGTGTAGCTATATTATGAATGTTTTTTTTCTAGTTTTTATTTTAGTATTCTTCCTTCCAAACCTGCTCCGTAGTAAGGGAATGGCGTAGCACTTGAAATGTCAATTTTTCTTTTATAAAGCTTGTTAAGAGTTTCTTCACTTACTTTACTGCACTGCATCTCCCCAGTAAACCAAGCGATATTGTAACGATATCGAAACGATATCATATAGGTGATGGAAACTATCACAAGTGATATTCGTTTTCGAATCGAAAACGATAGTTTTTATGGACTAAATTGTACCTTTCCTTAAAATATCGTTTTTCCATTAAATTCTGATATCGTCTTCGATATCAGCATTTCCAATAATAAAGATAGTGAAATCGTATTTTTAAATTTTTTGAAAAACTATCGTTTTATTATACTAATAATGATATCTAGCTAAATAAAAAGGTGCAAATTTGTATCTTAAAAATTAAAATAGTTTAAAATAAATAAATTAAAACTAGAGTAACAAAGATTAATAACAGTTAATTAATAACAATAATTAATTCTTAAACAATTTTAAGAACAAGTAATTTATACATTTGGGTAATTGATATTATAATATTAATAGTAGTCAAAACTATGTGCAAAGTATTTAAAATTAATAAAAACATAATTTAATTTAATTTTGATTTATATTTTTCTTGCTTGCTAATTCTGTCGATAGCATTCAAAAAGAATTTTTTACTCTTCAGCGAAAATATCAATAATTTCATGTGGATATTTTTTTATAATTGTATGCATCTAAAAAAATCTTTGTATGCATATACATACATATGTACTATGAATGTTTGAAGTCACTTAAATTTTTTATATAATGTTTACCTTAATATCGTCAGTACAAGATAATTCTTGACCAGATTTTTTTTAGTTTTTTTCCTGCCCAACACAAATTATTTGCAAAGCAATCCTCCATAATGATCCTCCAACATTTAAAAAAGCAGTCGCTGTTATTTTTCTTTAATTATTTGTCTAGAAATAAATAAGAAACTATGATAAATATAGAAATAACAAAAAATTTGAAAAAACGTACCTGCATATACACAATATGTTGATGGTGCTTTTGTTTCCGAATCGTATATTATAAATTATTTTATAGTTTTAAAAGGCGGATCTGGCAAAAAAGGTAAATTTTTCGTTTTCGGTTCGGATAACAATTTTTTTTTATTCTATTTTTTACTATGGTAATATCCTCCGTTAACCTTGATTATAAATTTTTACTTGAAATTTTTTAATCCATTTTCGAAATTTTATATAAAATAAGGTCTAATTTATCTGCAATTAAAAGTTAAACAATACATTTTTATTCTTTATAATTTACTTATAATATCTTACTCTCTTATTTCGGTTTTCACTGAACACTTGTTCATCGTTGTCCATAAAAATATTATAAAGTTTTCTTGAATTAACGCGCTTCATTATCTTAACGGATGTATCTTTGTTTAAATAATATTTTATATTAAAAAATTTTTGATGTTTTTTTCAAATATTTGTTTTTAAATTGAAAAAAATATTTCGAAAAGTGATATCGTAACAATATCGTTTTAAATAATAGTACGTAATATTATAAACGCCGTAAAATATAATTGGGGGATTCACAAGGTGTGCTATCCAGTCATATCGTCATAATGTCCTAAATAATATTTTACAATTGTTTAAAATAAATGTTGTTGTATTTTAAACAAAATAAAAATGTTAATGCTGTGTTTATTGATTCGTCATAACTGTACAGTAGAAATCTTAATTATAAGCGGGAGCCCACAGCAGTCCTATATATTTCTTGTAATTATTTTAGGACATATGACTTTACAACTTTATGACTACCTTGTGAATCCCCCAAATATCGTTTTCGCTATCATATCGCTCTATGGTTTATTGGGTCTGTTCAGCTGTAGTAGTGCTTCGCATAATGATACATTTTTTTATTGTGAATTAAATCGTTTTGATATTTTATTTTTGACATTAAATAAAAAGCATTTTATAACTTTTGAAAAATAACAAATAAGGAATGTGTTTTTTTTATATGGCTAACAGTTATATTTTTCTGCATAAAACTTACTTATGCAAACGTAATTTTCAATTCACCCCAAAAGTTTACAAAATTTTTAGTGACTTTTGGCTACAGAAATATTTTTGTCCATATTTTCTAATTTTTTTCTCGCTGTATCAATAAACTGTAAAAAAATTAATTGACTTGCATCATAGACCATCGCCATCATCATTATCAAAGTCAGCATCATGATGATGATGTTATTAAAATTTTTGCCTGTATCCCTTCGTTACATATTGCAATTTCATGCGTGTTTCTTGTATTATTTTATTTTGTTAGTTGTTTCTGTTTTTCTGGAATTTTGTATCAACATGCGAATTTTTAATTTTCTTTAAATCCGTTTTAGAATCTTTGCAAACTCTAAAACGATTCGAATACAAGCTTTTATTTCCTTGCAGGTTTGTGCATGACTTAGCAAAAATTTTAAATTAATATAGTAACTTCTTGGAACAAGATTGAATGATTTGACTATTTAAAATTTGGTATAAGGTATTGAAGGAAATAAAATTTTAAGAAATTTCAATACTATAAATTAAAAAAAAAAAAAAAATGGTTTAATATTTTGTAGTTTTTTAATACACTGTTTTTGAGACCATGATGAGTCCCGGTGTCTTGCAACATTGTTTTTTATATGTAGAAACAAATTGGAAGCATAGCTGCATTGCCAATTTTTTTTTATGCATTTTTAACATATAAAAATTTCGAAATTTTGCTAAGAAATATTTTTCTTTTGACAATTCTTTGAAAATATTTGGAATGCGGGATTTTGAATTCCTTGGCTTCGCTAACTAAAGCTTCTCTTCATAGACGGCATTCGGCCGAGCGCAAGATCTTTCTCCTCTCCATATTCGCTAACTAAAAGAATTAAGAGGTGATGCTTGCATATTCATTAGTTATTAATTCTTCTTGCGTTTTCTGATGTTGCATGTATCACTAAATTTTAGTCTTCAAAATCGCCCAAAATTTTTTATTTATTTCTATTATTTTGTAATCGTCTTTAAATATCAAAAATTATTTTTTCTAAATACAGGCGAGATCTTTTTTGGCTTGCAACGCATTCCCGTTTCTAGTTTAAACACTTGTCTTAAAGACATGCATATATATCTTCATTACACCGCACTTCTTTATGGGCCTAATTTTTTCTGTGCGTTTCCTAAGCTTAAATAGATTAATCGAAATTCATGATTGTCAATGCGAGATTGCCGAGGTTTGTCCAGCTCTGAAAGCCTCTAAAACGATTTCTATTAATAAAGATATTAACTCCCAGAGTGTGTATCAAAATTCTTGAAAATAAATTTTAACTACATTGAGACCTATGCCACGCAAAGCTTGGTGGGGCCTGTTGCCTTAACTTAGTTTAAAGTATATGTATTGTATGTAATTATACATACCTTTTTTAAATGTTATATCAATCAATTATATCATTTATTATCGTTGAATTAACTGCCACTGTGCGGTTTAACCTGCAAAAGTAATTATTTTCCGGTAATACAAATATGTCATATTAAATGTTGAATAACAAGAAATTGTCATTTAAAAGATTGCACATTTGTTGACAATACATGTTTTTGCCTTTTCATATTGGTGTCTACCTTCTAACGGAAGTTGCATGCTTATTTAATAGGAATGTTCAACTAAAAGAGCAAACATTTTCTTTACTGTACTTCTGAATTTTATTCTTATTAAAGTGCTCTTATAATTCATGCTTATAGAACTTTTAATCAAAAGAAAAATATAACTTTTATCAAAATGAAATTAATTTCTTATTTTAATGGCATAAGTAAAAATTTATATAAAATCAATTTAAATAAACATTTTTTTAATACTGGACCACGCTAATATTTAGAATCTAACAAATGTTCAAGTGTCTAGATGTATTTGTATTTCTATAAATGAATTTGTATATGTGTTTATGTTTGTTTTTAGATTGAAATTGTTTTACGATATCAAATGTCAAATTGTCATCAAGATAATGTCAAATTGAATTTATTTTTCAGAAATTTAAACTGAATTGTTATGAATGTATTGGTAGTTTAGAAGATAGAAACAAAAAAAAATGAAAATAGCAATCAACAATATACAGACGGACAAAGTCACATATTCAGACGGAGATTGAAACTTCTGTAGATAGATACATACATACATACCCTGTAGAAAATGTTAATAGTAAAACTGTACTTTGTCGCCAATACTACTGACCAACTGTAGACCAGACAATGTTTGTTGCTATAGATATTTAGCATGTGTTTGTCATTTTGAAAATGCATGAAAGCTTTTCCTTCGGCTTAGGTTTTACCCTGATATGCCATACCTAAACAAGAGCGTCAATGTTGTGTAACGAACAGTAGGGTTTACTTTCTTTAAACAAACTAGATGGACTAAAAATAGCTAAATTGTCAAAATCGGATTTTTAAGTTGGAAAGCGTTGACGCCGCGGCGCGCCGTGCTATTTCGGGATGCTTCATACAAATTGTGCGGACGTGTCGATTTTTGACATCTAGAGAACGCGTGACACTTTTGTTAAGGTAAGTCTGTAAGAAGATTCGCTTCATAAACCTGTGATAAGCCTAAATTTTTTAATGAGTATGGCCTGTAGTCTATAAGATAAGACTATTATCTAAATTCAAATACGTGCATATATTTGTTTAAATTTGATGATTTATTAATAAAAAAAACCCAAGGTAAATTCACTAGAAGCTGAGGTCAACTAAACAACAACACTGCTTTTAGGGTCCGAATGCCAAATATATTGCAAGAAAACAAGTTTGTTATTAATTTTTTTAATCACAAGAAAAACTATGATAACTAATATGCATGTGGCAATGTAAATAAAACTGAACTGGCAAAATAAAAAAAAGTAATTTGATTTTTGTTTGCCCACTTACAACTACATTTAGAGTTGACAAATAAATCAACCAAGTGTTGTAGGGACTATAAGAAGAGATAAACTCACTGTTTATTGTTGTTGTTTCTATTTAAGCTTTGATATTGTCACAAGAAAAAACTGGGGCTTATACTTCTTATTCGCTTACCATTTTTATTTGTATAATATCTTTAGTTTTTCTAAAATCTATGGATGAAGTTTCCTGATGATCTATTACCCAGTGAAGTGCGCATTGGAATAGCTAATCCCGTCAACAACAAACTTCAGGTTATCCAAAGTATGAAATGGGAATTTAGCTCATATAAACGAAACTTGTTTATTAAGTTTTTGAATCCCAAGAAAAACTTTGATAAAAAATGTTGGTTAATAATAAAACTGTAGTTTGTATACAAACTTTGGGAACTCGACCCCATTTGACTTAGCCCTACCTTCTAGTGAATTCGACTTGAAAAACCACTTATAAATATTTCATAAAAAATCCAAGCTTTCACTACAAACTGTTGCATCCTTTTCACTTATTCTAGCTTTACAGTGCTAAACAAGTCTCTCTTTTCCGTTAAAGGCATGCAAAAGTGTAGACGCTTTGTTCACAGTATCACCAAAATAATCGACAAAAGCAGCAACTTGAAGACACTTATTCCCAGATTTCCTGCAGGGTAGGTATGTACGTACGTATATGCTCAAAGAATACACACATATACTACATGGTAATAAAAAAATAAAAAAAAAATTACTTTACAAAAATTCAAAACATTCCTTTTATTTTTATTATATTTGGAAACAAAAGTGCTTGAGTTTCAGTAATTGTTTGTAACGACAATGCTTAAATGGTAACTGCTACCTGTAACAATTCAATACAAAAATAAAAAATACACTCCTCGCAATTTGATTAGAACAACTCTTTCATTTTGTTTCCACTCGATTTTTCTGCGATTTGGTTGTTCAGATTTTTTTTTGAAGTGAGCGGTCTTTATTATAATTTGAAAGTGTGAGGTTGCACATATTTGAAACAAATGTAAATTTTGGTGCTTTTTTGAAAAATAACAACAGCCACCTTAATTTGAGGTTTATGGATTGCCAACGCTTTTGAAATTGTAATGTTGCAACTTTTAAACATGATTTTTTACACTTTGTAAAATGTTGATTATGTAGTGCTGGGATTCTACCGGGTGTTTACCTAATGTCTGCGTAAATACCAGGTATATTCCTTTTTTGGGTATTTATTTGGATATTTATAAAACACAAATTCATATGGCCATCATTAACTGTCAATAAAATTAATTTAATTTTAAATTACTTTTCGTTTACGTCATTAAATATCAAAAAGCTTGTTAAATTGTACTATAACGACAATAAACTGGATAATATTGATTTAAAATTGTTAAGAAGGTATGTATGTGTATATTAGTGAAGCTAATATTAATTAAATTAAACAAAACATTTCTATCAAATTTTGTACAAAACTTTTATACCCACCCTTTGGGTAAATACCAGGGTATTTACCAATTCTTACCCAATTTTCCCTATTGACGGGGTATTTTCCAATTGGTATTTACCCTTTCCTCATCTATAGTAATGCAACTGTTAGTGTTAAACTTGTTTGTATTAACTGTAATAAAAAGTTGCATATTTACATTTTTCCACTTTTGCAATAAAAAAATCTGAACGATTAAATACCCCTGATTTGTATCCACTTCCCCTAAGGTAAGGTTTCTACCTGGAATTTTTATTTTCAGATTCTAAAACCATTCCGGTTAGTTAATATATAACGTTTCACGAAGTAACAACATGTTTTTATTATTGAAACATTTTTTGCGAATGCCAAAAGTTTTTAAGATGTTATTGGGAAACAATAAATCTAAGTTAAAATATCGCATTATTTCTCGTGGAGGTGGAGTGTATTGGCCACCAATATCGTTCAATTTGATAGTTTTGGGTTTTTTTAAAATCGAAAGTGAACAAAAATATTACAAACAACATAATCGAAAAGATATTAACATTGACATAATTTTTTTGAAAACCGTCATTGGGAATTTAGGTAAAAGATTGGGAGCCTGATAAGCCAGTAGAGGGGTGACGGATCACTTGACCGACATTATTTTTCATTTTAAATCGAAACCTTTTTGTAATTAACTAAAATAAAAATATATTAAATAGTGAAAAAAACTCTTTTTTTTGCTTATTTGTTATTAAAGTTTTCAAAATTTTTCAAAATTTTCAATTTTTTTTTCACAAAAATTAATTCAGTTCTTATTTTTAAAACATTGAATGAATTTTTTTTAACGATTGCTACTAATCTGTCGTATTTGGCGAAAATAAGTTAATGAATAGACTCCTTATGAGACACATTTTTAATTTTTTAAGAAATATCATTAATCAAATTGATAGGATTGGCAAGGTATATACCTATATCTTTGGGTGAAATGATGATAAGATGCTTCAAAATTTGCGTTGTTCAACATGTCAACATGTTACATATTTTCGTTTTTGTTCTATGAATGTATGTGTTTTATAATTTGTATTCTTAATTTACAGTTAAATATGTACCAAAATGTTCTGATGGCTTATTGTTTTCGTTAAAAAAGTTGTTTTCTTTTATTAAAATTTTGGTGTTCTTAAAGCCCTTATGACACTACATTTTTAATGCATTGTTCAAGTTTTGGTGAACAGTGCAAATATAAAGTAATAGAAAAATTTACCAAGTGCGAAGGGTTCAGCTGTACTGAGATAAATGGCAAACTGTCAAAAATTTAACTAAGGTTATCGATAATAACTAAATGAAGTTATGTCAAAAATAATGTTTAATTGTTCAACTTAAAATTGACATTTCAAGCTTGAACTATTAAAAGTATTGCTGAAGCAGCGGTTAATGAGCAAATGTAGCGATTAACCGCTTTTTGTTTTTAGGTTTTTCATAAACAAAAAGTTGGCAACATTTAATAAAAATAACAGAACAGGGATGGCTAAGTTTTGTTGATACTTTTTAAACTAAGATTTATAATACCTTTTTGTGGTGTTTTTTAAGAACATAAATAAAATGAATTTCAACTAAAAAAATCTTTTAGTACAATTAGGGTAAAAAAGTAAAATTTTTAAAGATTGTTGGTACAATTATAAAAATTCTCAACGCCATCCCTGAAACAAAGCCATAACAGGAGAAAAAAACCTAAAAAACTTTGCTTACATTTTTTATATTTTGCTCTTTCTAGCATTTACTGTTTCTTTCTATCAATTCTATATCAATTAATGAATAAAAAATGTAGTGTCATAAGGGCTTAAATGGGCCTTCAAAGGGGTTTATCTTATGCAAATATATATAATCGTTATAGGTTATTTGAGTATTTGTTTGTTTCAATAAATTAATCACACTACAGGTACCATTTTGTTACTAAGACCACGAAAATTCAAAAATAATTTTCGAAAAGGGCTCATTTCCGTAAACTGTAATGACTTTTTTCTCCTCCAAATATTACTTAAAATAATTTTTTGTTTTAACTATTATATCATTAGCAGAGCCTTAAAATGTTAGGAAGAAACTATGCTTCAAAAAGTCAAATGCTTTAAGAGGTATTTAGATTTTTGTGTCTCCTGAACACTTTGTATTTTTGTACCTCAGACCTTTTCGAAATAAATCATTCAAATATTGTTTGTTTATTTCAAACCATTGCAAGATGCTCACACAATCTCTTCTATAAACTAAGTTTACAAAAATTTTAGAACTAATTTTATTGCAAAAAAAACATTGAAATGCTCCAAATTAATAAAATTTTACAATTTTAATGTACAAATTGCATCTACTCATGTGGCGAGGAGTGTACATGTTAAAGTTCTATTGATATTTAAAAAGAATTAATATGATTTTTGAGAACAATTTTGAAAAATATTATAGATTTTTTTTGTTTCACTGTCGTGCCACATGATGATATGCCAGGATTCTTAAACGAATGACATCTGTGCTTTATGTGTCCTTGTTTTTGTACATGAGGAATGCGGGAGCTAAAAATGTTTATTTTTTCATTTAAAGATTCAACAAAAAATTAATAGTTTTTTACTTACAATTTTGGCTTAAAGGTTTTTAAAACTAAAACAAATGTCATTTTGAAAAAAAGGATTTTTAATATTTGAAATTTTGATAAGAATATTTGCTTTCTTAAAAATGCTTTATTTGCTCATTTACTTTAATCTTTTAAGCTAACAATGGCTTAAAGTTACGCAAGTTCTCCTGTGCAATGAAAAATCATTAATTCTAAACATCAATAAAAGTCAAATAAATGCGAACAATAATGTTCCATGATTAAGATAAATTAACTATTTAATTTTTTAGGAACAAACAATTGCAAATGATATTTAATTCTTTAAAGGCTGTAGAAATAAATTTAAATTTTATTATTTTGTAAAATTAGTGTAAACGAAAATTCTTGTTTAACTAATGATCTAGGTTCACTTATGTATTAGTGTGAATTTTTTGTTGACAGACAATTTTTCACTTTAGTTTTTTCAAGTTGTAACTTTTTACATTTGTTATAAACACATCCCTTTAATTATAAACATCATGAACCAAGTAAGGATGTATGTATATTGGTTTTATCAACTGACGATGGCATCTAAACTCTCATGAAATTCTAATACCCTAAATATCACTGCCATAAATATTGTTGTGATGATAGTGTTGCCCACTTTTTTAACATTTTCCGGCAAATTGGACTTTAAAACCGTTAGAAACCACTAAACATTAAAATAAATTTGTTGTAAAAATACCGCCTAAAGCTTAATATGCTTAAACAAAAAAATTTTTCATGCAGTTATTTGTTTACGTAAAAATAAAAGGTATAATAAACTCTTAAAAAAAATTTTTATTTAGCCGTCATAAAATACAACTTATTAAAGGAGTTTAATTTTTCTAATCATAAAAAAGTAATTTTATGTAAATTGATACGCAAGCGTGCCGCTAGTGAGATCATTACAAATTGTAAAGCAGTTTACACGTTAATACAATGTATTACGATTTTGTAGAATCAAAATAATATGAAATTCTCTCCGTGTTTAAAAGAAAACAAAAATACCTTTTATAAGTAAAATCATAAATTATAACAAAAAAGCAGATGGTTTCAGTTTTAGATTTTTACAAAATTTTTTCTACCTTCAATATATGCTTTTAAAATACACCTCTGGTGTGATGAGAATACATAAGTTTCTAAAATGGTTTAGAAAAATAAACATTTACCGACCGCTTGTCAGCTTTTGTATTTGTATACTCTGTTACTCAAGAAATTTTGCTTTTACATGATGAGATTTTTCTCATTCTACATCAGGGGTAAACGAAACTAAAAATTAGGTTGTTTTAGTAAGAAAATTACCCAACAAACACAAAGTTAATCATTTCAAATATAATTTATTTAAGAAATATTTTACCCTTTGCCAATTAAACAGATACGTATTTTAATATGTGCGTCATCTAAAAACCCAAATATCAGTTTTATGCTTTCTTATGCTTGATCTTTATCTATTATTATGCTTTTATGGCAGTTTCTAATTAACAAAATATTTTTATGTGTCCCGAGAAACGGAAGAAATTTTTGTATGAAACATATAGAAAAAAAGCTTAAAACTTTCTAAGGAAATTCAATATAAAATGTTTTTATTAATATACACAGAGGGAAAATGGTATACAAATTAATATCATCTGTGGTCAAAAGTAGGCCAACTACGTTTGTGTGTAATTTGATAACGTATGGTGTCAAGATTTTCAAACCAATTCGTTCTTATTTTGTCACCTAGCTCTTATTTTGTCTGACAACAAACTGTTAACAAATTAACACCATAATTGTCTCAGTTCGACAACATGTTGTTAATATTTTAATAACACACCGTTGACTTATTGACAGCATTTAACTGTCATTTCAATAACAAAAATTTCTCATTTTCGTAAAGAAAAATCCATTGTGAGCCAAACCAATATAAAACACATGAGATACACATTTTTTTTTATTTATTTAATTACTATTATTTACTTAAAACGAAATTAAAATATACAGTTTTTATTAAAAAAAAAATTGCTTTTCCACTACTGAAACTACATATTGTGAGCGTCAAACTAAAGTGTACAACTGGTTTAACAATATAAAAAGGGGTATTTTGAAGTTTTTTTGTCATTTCCAAAATATTAGACAATCTTTTAACAATATTAAAGCAAAAACAACAAAATCAATAAAATAATTAAAAAATTTACTTCGTTATTAAAGCGTCACAAAAAAGTGTACAGTGTTAAAATGCTACGAAGAACGTACGTTGAATTTCTTATTTCTACCTTTTATAAAGTTTTTTTCCAACTTGCTTTCATCAAGTTTGGGAGCGATGTATTTTTTTTTACAGATAACATCAAGCTAAAAGTCTGATCCAGTTTAGTAAAGTAGAAATTAAGTATTTTTAAAGCTGTACAGTGTTCACTTTATATTACAATATATGTATTATATTAGGAGACAACGTAGTACCTTCATTTTTTTTAGCCAAACTCTACATGAAACAGTTTCATCGTTGATTCCGAACTAAATAGAAAAATTACAAAATATTTTTAAACGCCAAGAAAAAACATGGCTGTGGTAAGCAAATTCTAAGAGCAACATGTTATGATAAGATTCATGATTGTAGTCACCATAATAAGATTATTATTGAATCATATTATGACTAAATATACTCGTAATATAACATCATAATATTTTTCCCTTAATCATATTATTATTCTGGTAATTATACTAAGTTAAGAAGTAATCAAATTATTGTCATGTTAATCATAATAAGTTAAGAACTTTTCATATTATTGTCATGTTAATCATTATAAATTAAGAAGCAATCATATTATTATAATGTTAATGATAATAAGCTAAGAAATTAATCATATTATTGTCATGTTAATCATAATAACCTAACAAGTAATCATGTTATCCCCATGTTAATAATAATAAATTTAGAAGCAATCATATTATGATACAGCACCTTTCACAACTGTCATAAAAATATAAAAAAAAATTAAATTTTTTTTGCATCGATTTTTCAATTTGTGGCTTTTAACAATTTTTCTTAATGTAAATCAAATAGCGGAGTTTAATATTAGGCTTGCAAAATGCCCATTTTTTCGATTTTGAGATGTTGATGCCATATTGCCTAATTTTAAACGCTGTTTACATGTTTCTAAACATTTTTGAAAAAATATGAATCAATTCCTATTTTGTAACGTTATAACAAAGTTTAAACAGTGCAATACCTAGCCCATAGCTTGATCTAGAATGGTTTTTACCTCTCCTAAAAAATTTTTTTTAAGACAAACGCGGTTGCCCATGAAAAGCACAGAAATATCCTAAAACTTTTATAATATATAACGAAATCTCTGTTCGTTCTGTTGTTGGATTTTACAAAAAAACTACGATATTTTGCATTTGCACTATTAATTCTCTTATACTGAATGAACTCTGCTAATATTTCAATTTCTTTAAACTTATTTTTTATGGCAATTAATCTTTAAATTGTTTAACCGCTCACATATAAAATAAACGACACAACTGATACAAAATTATTTTACAAATGGCGCTAACATAACATTATTAGAGGAAAAATTGTTTGATTGCATCTTAAACATAATATGATAAATGTAAAGAAACTTATCATGATATTGCTATTAAATCCCGAATCCCGGGATTTCAATTTTTTAATCCCGGGATTTTCGGGATTTTGTCAATCCCGAAATTGTTAACTTAATTTTTTTGTTTTACCTTTTTTTATAAAAAGAAATTCATTATGACATTCCCCATGAGAGGATAGGGGACACAATATTGATCTTTAATATTTATTTGATTAATTCTGTTAATACTGTCATTGAAAACGTTAGATAGTATTTACACTTTGTTATTCTTTTCAAGCGTGTCCAATAATTACAAAGAAATTTTAACGTGAGAAGTGCTGAAAATAGGTGCGTTTGAGTACTTTTATAGTAAAATGGAGTAAATGAGTAAACTGAAAAATTTTCTCTCACAAAAAGCTGTTGTCCAAAAAAGTACGGGAACGCAAAGTTTGTAAAAATTCGTAAAATTAAAGCAACAGCTGATGGCAAATAATTGAAGTGTTGAAAAATGTTTACACTTTTGACTACTTAACTTGTTTTCTTGTCGTTAATCGATTAATTACCTTTTATAACACAAAATTTTTTGGAAAATACAAACGAACTTTCATATTTGTTTGATTTTTGTTTTATTTGATTGTACTAATATGTAGCGGGTTAAATTATTTAAAAGAGCATGAATAATTTTTTTGCTATTGATTACTTAAGTACCGAAATACTTCACACTTTTACAACTCTAAAAAATTAACTTAACAAAATAAATTTGAAATAAATGCTTCACAAACAAGTTTAATTTATTAATAGTTATTCACTGTTTGTTTTGGTTTAATTTTTATTTCAACTTTTCTCTTACTTAAGAATTTTTTAACAAATTGTATGCATTTTATTTGTTACTTTTGCTTGTTTACCTTTTGAAACATATGTTTTTTTGATTAAGACCCATATTTAGGGTCTTAACTTTTTTTTAACATTTTAATTTAATTGGAGACTTTTCTTTTCATAAAGAGTTTTAAAAATTTTTAAAATTTAAAAAACTTTTACATATTCCTTAAAAAGTGTAAACATTCAACAACCTTTGAGTAGCAATAAAGCTCCAGATATTTTTTTTAAAACCAAAAAAATACCTTAACATTTTCATACTTTCACAACCACTGTCCAAACAACAAATATTTTGTAATAATCGATAGGATGTCTTTGAGGGGTATTAAAGAAATCTGTGTATTTTTCTTTTCATTTAAACAGCTAGAGTTAAAATCCAACATTTGTGTTAACACGAAATATTATTAAAGTATTTTATTATGCATGATTTATTTTTAAAGGTAAACAGACTAATTAAAGACTAACGTACACGACATGTTTTTTAATCTGATTTGTCAAATTTCCACAGCAAAATACGTACATGTCATGTGTATACTTTATAACATTGCTTCTGTAAAGGGCAGACACAAATTATCTGGTAAATTTTCATTTAGAGCATGTCCTATTTTTTCGGACAGCAGCTTTTTTTATTATGAAACAATATGTTTTCAGAAATCTATGCCGTGTTTAAGGATGTAGCGGGGATCGACAATTGCCGGACTTAACAACAGCGAAATATGTATGTTCCTTTACCTTTACGCTTAATGACAATTAGGAGGATACCTATATACAAAACGTTTCAATACTAAAGGGTGGTCAAACCAAAACGAACGATGTTAATTGTAAATAAAACAAAAAGTTTTCAAAGAATTATCTAAATATTTTTTATTATTATAGAAGCATGTATGAAAATTATTTGTGAAATAAAATATCGGCCAAATGATCGCCACGGCTTTGATGGCATACCTCTATCTGACAGTCTTTATTTTAAATTACTCTGAGACAAAATTGAGGTACAATGCCGTTAATGTGACAATTTATCTCATCCCATTGCTCCAAAATTATTCTTGGCTTATTGACGTACACTTTTACTTTTAAATATCCCCAAAGAAAGAAGTCTAACGGTGTCAAATCACATGATAGTGACGGCCAATTTACATCGCCACGACGTGAGATAACACGGCCATTGTATTTCTCGCGCAAAAGACCATTATTCCGTTTGCAGTGTGGCAAGTGGCACCATCCTGTTGGAGCCACCTATCGTCCGGGTCCATATCCTGAATTTGTCGCAACAGCTTGGCCAACCTCATTTTGGAAGAAGTACGTCCCGATGACGCCGCTAGCTTAAACAATCTTAACGCGTTGTTTAACGATGTACCTCTCAATGATTGAATTTATCAAACACTGAAACAAAGAAATGTCAAATTAAGTTAGGCAAGAAAGGTGTTACTCACAATTATCATCGTGGATTATGGTTAGACCACCCTTTATATTCTAAACTGGTACCTTCGAATTTAAAGAATAAACCTTAAGGATGGGTCTTTAGAGGCCCAAGCAAATATTATTTAGCGTCGTAATTTTTAAAGCAAAAATGACTTTGGCGTCTTCAAAAAAAAAAAAAATTGAGACTATGCCAGAGGCATATTATAAACTGAATATTATAAACCTTGTGTAAACATAAGTTTTGACAGATATTTAGTGCTTTGTAAGTGGAAAAGTTGACAAGTCAGATTGAAAAGTGGGCGTCACTTTTCCAATACAAAGACAATTAACAAGAGTGTGTCTGAATAATGGTAACATTAAAAATTTTCAAATCTGGTGGAAACATCTTGGTCAACACACAACATGTGTCCAAAAGTGAGCTAGATGAGAGAAGTGGGCGTGGTATATCTCACAGAAAGACAATATAGATTTCTAACTTTTAGGTAAGTATTCTTATAATTCTTGTATTCTTATAAGCTTTTATAAGCCTTAACAAGCAGTCCTACATAAACAAACAGTTTTATGATCCCATCAGATATCCTTTTAAAGGCCTAGTAGGACGGGCGGATATGAAGTAGATCGGTATACTAAAAAGCGGGTTCAGGGAAAATATTTTAATGTGTTACACAAAGCACAACACAAATGCGTAGCACCCATCCCCATAAATGCGAAATCGTGCTAAATACCTTTTGATTGATGGTTTTTTCACACCAAGTTTTTTGCATTTCATTTATTTAATGAATTATTTACAAGAAATCTTAACTATAAGAAAAAAAGTAATCATAGAAAAAAGTAAACACAGAGACGTTAGGAAATAAGCAGCTTTCTTATTGCACTATGGGATTACATAGTGATAAGCTAAAAATGTATTTAAAATATCTGTTTATGGGCAAATCCCAGAAAAAGTCCACCAACCTTAAATTTTTAAATTAGGTGTTGTTAATGAAATAAAAGAGTAGATGTATAATTTAATTTTTATATTTCGATGTATTTCGATGATCAATAATACAATAATTCGTGCCAAATCCTTCCCAGCCCCTGATCTATTAATATTATACATGAATTTAACATTATTTTAGGTGCTTAATGGGATTTAAATAACAATCACACCAGACTCAAAAAAAATATAAAATTTGTTAAAAAAAATTGAAATTCCTAAATAATCACAAAATTAGTTCAAGAAATGCAATTCACAAAAATTTTATTTGTGTTGTTAAACTAAGGCCCAGGCCCACGATGTCGACAAGAATATTTCTTTCGTATATTTGTATTGAAAACAAAAACAAATTTTAGTTTTTTTTTATTGTTTTCAATATAAATATGCGAAAGAAATGTTCTTGTTGACATTGTGGGCCTGGCAGTAAATAAAATTGGGTTTATAATCTACTGGAAAAATTGTAGCGTGCGTTGTGTGTAGAGTTTTTTTTTCCCGGAGTTTTTCGATTCCCGGGAAAACGGGACATTTTTTTAAATTTCCCGGGAGCCCGCTCCATACAAATAATACAAAGTAAATTTGTTTTAAATTAATGAAAAAAACTTTTTTTTTTTAAAAAAGCGTAAAGGATCTTGTTTACAAAGTAAGTAAAAGAAATGCCTAAATACTCCCAAAAATTAATTAAAGGTTGAAAGGGGAACTTGAATTATAATTACCTTACGCTTTTATATGTAAATTTCGTATCATTATGCTCATTATGCACAATTTAATTCATAAAACAATAATAAAAATAAACAAATTTTATGGTACTCAAGTTATGAGATCAAAAAGTAAATTTATAAAATAGATAAAATATTTTAAATAAATATGTTTTATAAGTATATTTATTTTAAATAAATAAGTATATTAAAATTTTTGAACAGCTTAGGAAATAACATAAAGACACACTCAATGCGTTTAGAAAGTCGGCAAAGATTATATTTCTTATTTTATTTACTTATTACCATGTTTCCGAAAAATTTCGTTCACTTCTTTACCGAGATTGGACAAATAGTTTAAAGTGCAAAAGTTTAAAGTTGTTGCATATTTCCAGTTCACAATCCGAAGTAATTTTTCTTTTTTATAAACAACGTCTATATTAGTCAAATCTATGTCAAGGTTGATGCAAAAAATAGCATCCAACGGACTTCTCTTACAAGATCCATCAGTAATCTTTAGGAACAGTGTGTTTTTAAAATTGTATATTGTAGAATCTTACACGAGTTTTCATAGCTTTTTTTTATTTCTGTTTCCCAGCACTTCCCGTTTATATAAGCCGTCACAAAATGAAACAAATTTAAATTTATCACCTTATAAACATATCGTCATATCTCAAAATTTTTTTTTTATTTTAAGGTAATTAAGCAAAGTGTTATAGCAAAATATATCTTTAAAACAGTACATTTTGAAAACTTTAATCGATTTTTTTTAGTAGATATGACTTTGCTGCAATAATGGAGCGATATTTTTTGGATATCTCATATTTTTAAGACTTGTCCATGGACAATTAAAATTTACTGACTGTATCTTATTTTAGATTTATGTTCTTTATTAACTATTCACTTAACTAAATATATTAATTATCAACTGTTGCACGGCACATTCTGCTTTTGGTAGATTTATTGCGTCAGTAGACATTGATTTATGAACGTACTCACTTCTTGTTATTGATGTAATCGACAACCCATCAACAGATGCTAATTTTTAGGGAATATAAAACTAAATTTCAAAGTATAAATAGCTTTTTTCTGATACTTTGAGGAACTTTTATTTCCCGGGATCCCGCAACAAAAATCCCGGGAAAACGGGAGATAAAATAATTTAAATTCCCGGGAATTCCCGGGACGGGAAATCTCGGGAAAAAACCCTAGTTGTGTGGCGTGCGTTGTGTGGCGTGCGTCACAAAAGGTGCACGATTTTTGTCAAAAATTCACAAAATTTTTTTTTAGAAATTAGATGTTTTATACCTTTTGATACAAAAACTGCTAAAGATTAGGAAAATGCACTACAACTTTTAAAGATACTTCCACTTTTTGTAGCGTGCGTTACAGACATTTGTGATAAATTATTTCGCAACAAATACCTGCTGAGAAATTATGATATATGCCATTCGTCATATAAGTCCCTCTTAATACTATATTTAAGTTGAAGCTACCTCTTTTGAAAGACCAACAAATGTGTATATATCAATTCAAAAACTCGTCCGAATGTAGCGTTCGTCACGCAGGATTTACCCATATTTCAGGGAAGGGTACATTTTTTTATATGCGCTGTTAATGCAGCGACTAAGTTTTGGGGAAAAAAATTTAAGTTTTAAAAATTTTATCGGAAATTTAGCATTTATTCCACTATTTGTAATAAAAGCTAGAGTACTGTAACTTTATAAGCATTTAAACTTGTGATCCTTACATGCACTACTGATCTTAAACAAGCATTACTGAATTCAAGTTGAGAAACTGGAAATCATCAGTGTTACAACAGGAGTTGTGTAGTATTAAATAGAAGCAGATGGGGTGCACCTCAAATTCAAACTATATATGTGACCTTCCCCAAATATAGGGACCTAGTGTGTGAAAATGATGTTTTGAGAAAAACGCATTTAAAGATTAATTACACCCTTTTAGGCAACCGAATCCAGTCTTAAGTCCAAACCCGTTTGGCACACTTGGTCCCTTTCCTCGGAGAAGGTCACATATGCTTTATCGTTTATTTGGTGTCCTGTTACAAATAATTACCCACTGTGCTGCCAGACATTCATAAACATAAATTATATTTTAGTATAATTATATAAACAACTTGATTCACGGGCATACATAAGTCTGGCAGTGTGTGGGGAAGTAAGTATTGTTTTTAGTAGGTTTAAATAACCATTAATAAAATATATTTATTTCATTTTGTTTGCCATATTTAAGTGTGATTTGAAGTAGAAAATGCAAAAAATAGGCAAAATTATGCGTATATTTTTGTTGCTTCTAACTACCCCGTGAAAAAGCCTTTTTTTGTTTCTAACGCACTTATGTACATTAGCAGCAGCAAACTCTTAAAGCAACAATCAAACAAAAACAAAAACCTATAAAATATAACAAATTATAATAAAAATTGTTCTTGAAAGAATTTCAATTAAAGAAACGTATAATTTTTTTGTGGATTTTGTTTTTTTTCACATAGAATTTCTCCAACATCGACTTTTTGTTGCCATAATCTTTCTCCGCTATGTGTATTTCTTAATAACTGAGGGTCTGTGTATGTTTGTGTGTGCTTTTTTTGGTTTAATAATACCAAGTACTTAAAATAATCCGATTTTTTTTTGTACGTCTGAATATACATTATTTTTATTTTTGAAATCATGACTATTGTATTTATGTATATAAGTTCTTATATATTTAGAAACATACATACATACTTATGAGTTGGTTGTAAGTAACGAATTGTAATGTATTTAAATGAGTTTGTGTGTATTTGATTTTTTCGATTTTTTCAATTGGAGACTGTGCTTTTTTTTAGTTTGCAGTTTTAATACCTTCCAGCAGTGATTGGATTATGTAGCATTTATTAAAGCGGAATTAATGGTAACTGCCTTGATTTTTTGGTTCATTAAACGCATGTGTTGTTGTTTTTCATGTAGCCATAAATGTTTACAGAAAATCGCAAAAATGAATACAGATCTGGGAACACCGATAACTTGTAAAAAAGATTTAATTTTTTTAATGTAATTTAGGTACAAAAATCGTGAACATCTGTTTGCTTTTGTAATGGTTTTTCGTTCGAGTAAGAATTTCAACAGACTTTTGGTTAAGAGTAAAATTTTTCCGTTTTCAATAATATTTCGAAATTAGTCGTTTTCGAAAAATCTTTTTCATCCTGGATTAGATTTAATTTTTAATAGTTAGAAAGTTTTCGATAAAATTATAACAATAAAAAAAAAATTGTTGTTTGATGAAATTTAAACAAAGAATATCTAGTTACCTTTAAAAATTGTTTTTAATTTGAGACATAAAACTAGATAAAAAATAATATGTATATAAAAAAGTTTATGGTTAGTTTCCAAACTATAAGAAGGGTTGGATCTTTCATATATTTCTTAAATAGGTTTATCACTTCTTCGGTTTCAAAAGTAAAGTTATGTGTTTTATTTAACTTTTATTTTAAGACCGATAAATGGATAACCCTATATATGAAATAAAGCAATGATTTAAATTCTTGAACCTTGTAATTATTAGCAAAATACAATGTCATTTCAATGACAGCATTTTGATTACAACAGCCCGATTTCGGGCGGTATATCGGCGATGATTAGTGTTAGTTTTTTAATGCTCCAACGTTTGGGGATTATCCGCGTAGAAAGAATTTTTAATGTAGCACCACAAAAAGCTCTAACGACGTAAATTCGCATGATCTTTGTGGCCAATTGACGTCGTCAAAACACGCGCTCTGAAACCTCGTGCTATTAAGCTGAAATCGGTGGTGTTGTGTAGCTCGTGGTTCCGTCTTGTTAAAACCACACATCGTGCAGCTCATAATCTTCATCTAAAATCCCATAAAAGCCGTTTATCATAATAATACTCGTAATACTCGTAAAGTGCACTCATAAAAAATGTGTCTTTATATTGATGATGCCCTAAAATAAGAATTGTTATCACAAATGGCACCAATGAGGCAAAAAGTGATATCAAGCCAATGACGGGCGTTATCATAATTTTGGCATATTTTATGTGTCATCTATGCTATAACTACACTGATATCAATTGGATGCCACATTTTGTGCATTATCGGGCCTGTTCTTAAAATCACGTGTCATACTGTTTTTATTTTTCTCAGTGTGCTTTCAGCAATTGAAGAAAATAACACGCCAATACGGAACAACAAAATATCATACGCGTGATCTAAAAAGGCAATTTTGATTTGAAATCACGTGATTTGAGTTGAAGTGATTTTCAGAACAGGGTGGTTTTAAGATTATTTTAATGGTTAAAAAGTAAAATAAGAAGCAAAGATTCCCATATTCTATTTGTTTAAATTATTTAGTTAAATACATCAAATCAAATTTTGAAAGTAGAATGATTACGAAAACCATTTCGGTCATGCTGCTGGTGTCTTATAATTGAGCGTTCTTTTGTAAACACAGTTTGTCATTTAATTGAGCTTAATGGGTCCTTTCTTTGATATTACTGCGTCATCGCACTGATGAAATTTTCTGTGATGCTGTACTGATGTCAAAATCAGCGTTATGACGCCTTCTCTATCAGTGTGACCATTTGAACAACCACTATTGTACAAGTTTTAACTATTTTTGTGTATCCTTAAAAAACCTTGCAACCATATTTTTTAGTATTTGATTTATTTTTGCCATACGATTATAGTCAATATGTAGACTTTTGTTAAATTGTTTATGGTTAAGAATATGCTTTTTGAAGTTTTAAATGCGAATGGTTTATAAAATTGAATTTCCATAAAACGGCTGATTCAAGTAGAGATACTTTTGTCAATAGCCCTTTTTTGACAGATCACTTGTGAGTCGTGTCATGCTGTCAAGTTATATTTGTTTAGTATTGTTTGGCATTTCATAATGGAAATACTTACGCCTGAACAACGTTTACAAATCGTTCAACTTTATTACGAAAATTCACGTTCCGTGAGGAATTTGTTTTGTGCACTTCGCCTACTGAGCATACTTTTCGCAACACCATCACCCATTTTGATACCCAGCACTCATTATTGGATAATATTCGACCGAATAGACCACGTCCAGCACGCTGTGAAGAAAATATAGTGGCCGTAGATGAGAGTGTACACCAAGACCATGGAGAGTCGATTCGGCGCCGTTCGTAGCAACTCGGACTGACAACTGAAGCCGATCGACCTTCCTAAGCGTCATCGCTTCACTCTATGGGCTCTTGAAAAGTTCCAAAAAGATCCGACGTTTTCGAAGCAAATTTTTTTCAGCGATGATGCCCATTTCTGGCTCAATGGGTATGTAAACAAACAAAATTATCGCATTTGGGACGAAGAGAAACCTGGAGAGGTACAAGAATTGCCACTTCATCCAAAAAAAAAAAACAACGGTTTGGGGTGGTTTGTGCGCCGGTGGAATCATCGATCCATATTTCCTAAAAAATGATGCCGGTGCGAACGTAACCGTCAATGGCGACCGTTATCGTGCCATGATAACCGACTATTTGATGCCTGAAATTGAAGCTCGTGATCTCGGTGAAATTTGGTTTCAGCAAGACTGCGCCACTTCCCACACATGACATAAATCAATGGATTTATTGAGAGAACACTTCGGTGAGCAAATAATTTTTTGTTTTGGGCCGGTCGATTGGCCACCAAGATCGTGTGATATCACACCGATAGACTTTTTTCTGTGGGGATATGTAAAGTTAAAAGTTTATGCGGACAAACCCGCTTAAAAAAGTAGTAACCCTCGAAATGGATCGCGCTTTATATGCACATATTAAAATAGTTTAAATGAAAAATTATAAATAAATTAATTTAATATAAATAAATTAATTTAATCTTATATATGTGTATGTATTTTCATTCTAAATAACAATTTTACAGAAAATTGTTCGTTCTGAATAAGAGTTTGAAAGAAGGAAGTTTTCAGTTGCGGAATATTTCACCTATTTTGATTATAGTTTATAGGTATAAATTCCTTTTCTGAAAAATTTTATCTGTTTTCCATAAAAATATGCAAATAAATAAATGTCGCCTTAGCTGTGCAACATCGTGCATCACTCCTTACTCCGGACATATATTTATATGGACGCTTGGAAATATAATGGAACTTTAGTTTGTGTTTATAGGTGTGTGGCAAATCATGCTAATACAAGACAGAATCACATCTACGAATTTTAACAATAAAACCATCGACCTGTTATTAATACATATATTAAGGAATTAACAAGCTTAATTATAAAAAAAAAATCAGGGTTAAACAAAATTGCAGTCGAAAACAAAACTGTCTAACAAAAAACGAAAATTTGAGTGCAACTTTTCGCTTTTTGAGTTGGTTTTACAACAACTGTTTACAATTAATGAATCAGAATTAAAAGCAACATATTTTTTTTTTGCCCATGGGAAATGAAAAAGTGCAAGAAATAGCAGTTTTTCTACTTTGACTGTAGCTTTTTAAATGCTGGGAAAACACTTTTGAGGATTTAAATTTTTTGGTAATAAATTAAAACTCATACGAGTGATTTATATTGCCAATAAGCTGCATTATAAAATTATGCTTCGGGAAGATCTCTGATTTCCGAAAATTGCCTTTTTTTTAAAGATGTCTTTTTATTTGGGCATATTTTCTGGTAAAACTATCTGATCTTTTCGCAAAAAAAAAATTTTTTTGAAATTTTTGCTTATTTCTTAAAAACCGATTTGTCTGATTTGAAATGGTTAAATTCTCAAAAGTTATACAGATTTGTAGCACGGGCTTCTCGAACAGACAAAAGAACTTCGCTGCTCAAAAGGGCCCAGAATGTTACTTCGTTAGAGGGTATATTATCAATATCGAAGAAATTAAAAATAAAATAGCAAAAGTAAAAATACTCTTTCAACCTTTGGTATAAAAAGTTGCCATAAATAATTAATGCACAACAATTTCAATGTTCTTGAAGTATGTACAACCCTGCTTACAATATTCTCTAGAATAATACTTAATTCGATATGTGTAAAATTTTTATGGGAATCAATTGTACAAAGAACTTTGCAATATTATAATAGTATTGCAATTTCAATACAAATTATCTACCATCTTTTTTCTGACTCCGAAAATAAGCAATCTTTTTTTCCAAAGGCAAAGATATTTCTTCAAGTATCATTGTAAGCTTTTTCTTTTTTCCTCTAAGTACCAGCAATAACAACGAGTTTAATTGCTAATTGACATACGCTTAAACGACATAAATTTTTATGACTTTACTTGGAGTAAGTTTCTCTTTAATTTTGCATCAATGTCATCAAAAGCCTTCAGAAAGGCGGTATTTAAAGAAACGAAAAACCTTAAGCGTTTAATAAACATTACATTTAACAAATTGTATATTAACATAATTTATACTAAACAAAGGGATTTACATTTTTTTTTGAAGAAAGAAAGAAAGAAGTAAAATAAAAAATGCCCTTTTAAAAGAAATACAATATAATTATTTCATTTATATTGAAATGAAAATGCTGAACAAATTTGAATTAAACAGTAATCATACGCACCATATGTCTACCATTAATTTTAAATATATAATTTCATTGTGCGATTAAAAAAAAAAATTAATTGTAAAAATTTCCATTTCTACTTATGAATAAAAATATGAATAAGTGATTGTTGCTGTTAAATGAAAATAATTTTATATTTTTTTTATATCCAAAATGTTTTTTTTATTCAAAAAGTTCAATCAAATTTGGTAGTAAATTTGTACCTTTGCACTTTCATACTTGTTTTTATTAAATTGCTCCATTTCATTATATCGATGACGTTTTTAATTTACATTGAATTTAATTTTACGCTCAAAGCATTTTATTTCTTACTGTTTTCCTGCAACTGCTAAAGGCATACTGTGGTCCTATACGAAAAATAAAATAGTGTTTTTGTGATTTAAAGAATTTTTTTTTTACAATTAAAAAAGAGAAGTTAAAAAAAGTTTATTTACAAATAAAATCATTATATTTTGTAATCAAAAGACGTAAAAGTAAGCAAAAAGCTTATGCACTTAAAATAGTTGTGTAGAAACTTGCACCCCACTAAGAAATATTATGCGACCACAAATGGCAAAGGCAGTGACTTTTGTTTTCGTTGTTGACAGGGTCTTTTAGTTAAAATATTAAACGAAATTGTTTGTTAACACAACTACACTTAATGGGTAATTCCATGTCAAAACGACCAAGAGTGGGACACGACCTCTTCCGATTGTAATGAAATTTGGTGAGAAGGTTCCTTTTATCTTATAAGGGACATAAATGAACGCAAAAAAAATTTGAAAATTTTTTTTCAAAAGTTACGTCATATTCAAAATGTCATAATTACGCAGATTTAGCCGAATGTGTAGAGATTATTTCTTCAATATCTCGAAAACTGCTTGACATACGAAGATGATTTAAATGTCATTTTAAAGAGAATACTTGGGACTACAAACCATATACTGAAAATATATAATTTTTTTGAAAAATGTAATATCTGCAAAATATTAACTTTTAAAAACGGACTAAGTCAAAAACCTATTTTTTTATTTGGCTGATTTTTTTTATATAATACCCCAAACTGTTCTTAAAAAATCCTGAAACTTTGAAGGAGGTGTTTTTTTTTCTTTTTTAAGATATGATTTTTTTTCTTTCGCAACCTTTGAAAAAATAATCTTAAAATAGAATTTTAATATTGTAACTTTGAGCAATAAGTACACTGTGCTAGTTGCAAAAAACAGACCAGCCGCGCACCTTGCATTTTGCCCTAATTGGGGCACGCTGAATCCAGTGGGACTTACGGTTTTTTTAGATTGGCTCTTATTTTCAAGAATTACCGTTATTTCGAAAATGTAAGAGGTTGCACAGCATATATTTGCGTAACTCAAAAACGGTTGAGTTTATTGAAATAACTAAAAAAACCGAAATTCGGCAATAAATAATAAAGTGGGGTTGGTCATACATTTGACCCATCTAGAAGCATCCTACGCTGCACACTAGAACTCTCCCTTGCTATGTTTTTGGCTATGGGTTTTTTTTAATTCAACATCTTTATGTGTACCTTTAAAATAATATTATTAATTTTGTGTTTTGTTATTTATTCCTAAAACTCTTAAATATTTCAAAAATTTATAATATAAACCTTATCCAATTTGTATGCTAGTTAAATCTTCTATGAACTTTTGACTTGTCTTCAATGTATGACTAGTCAAATAATGAATTTATTACGCTCTTCATCCTGCACTGAATACTCTAGACAGACAAAGATTTGTTGAAAAAAAACATCTGCGGAAAAACATGTTCAATTACCTCAGACTCCTATCGGTCCAACTCTGTTTTATAAGAGCACTTATCATATTCATTGAACTGAGTTGGTTATTTCGTACACTTTGATATGGTCTGTGTTGATTTGTGTAAAGTATAAACGTATTTCGTAGCATAACTTGCGAAAGGGCCTAAAGGCTGGAGTTTTTGATTTATTATGTTTTCAAAAGTTATGATTTTATTAAAAAAAATACAAATGGATAAGTATCATATAAGACTCTACCAAGTTGTTTTCATTATACCGTGTTCAGATATGCACCTTAATTGAGTTCTACGCAATAAATGACATTATTGAGCTCAATTATCCATATAAAATTGCAATTTAGTTATTTCTCAATTAATACGAAATTGTTATAAATATTGAGTTAAATTTAAATGCGACCCTGCCCGAAGTGTGTTAACCCTTATGTGAATGGCAAAAAAACACCTTTAACAGTATTGCAAGGTACCCGGGTACCTATATGGAATTAGTATTGGTAACTCAAATTTTTTTGTCGAAATATACATATGTGAGTAATGACAGACAAAACTCTGAGACTTAAAAAAGATGATCATTTTCAGTAAATTTTAAATTTTTGTATACGCACTGGGCTATGCAACGTATTAATGCTAAGATAGGCAAGTTTGAAATTTAATGTACATTTTTCTTTGCTTATTAACGTTATCAAATGTGAAACAAAAAACTTGTAAATATTACTCCGGTGATTTCTCTTATTGCAAAGAATGTTTTTATGTGTATTGTTTTAAATCTTGAATTTTGACCGAGTACAGGTAACATTTAATGTATGAAGGTACCCGGCTACCTTGCCATACCGTTAAGGGTATAAGATGAAAACTGCTTCGCCACGCCTTTTTAAAATAGTTTTTAAAAAATAATTCTAAAAATTAATTCTAATTTAAAATTTATTAATAGACCATCTTTTTATTTAAAATAAATTAAGTTGAAAATGCCAAAGGTACCCGGGTACCTTGCCATTTACATAAGGGTTAAGTAAGCAAAACACAACTTACTAAACAAAGTATTTTGACATTTGGCAACTGAAATTATAACAAAACACAGGCCTATCCAATAGGTCTGCGCAAAGCCAGATATATATAAAATTTTAGGTTGGGGATTTCTTATTAAAATTGTTCTTACAATTTTTAAAAAAAAAAAATTTAAAATTTGGTCAGAAAACAACAAAAAGAAAAAAAAAATATTAACATTTTAAGGTTTTTTCAGATTTGGGATTTTAAGGGATATTTTTTTGATTTTTTGTGGACAAGAAAAAAAGTACCTGGCAGCCCTGCATTTAATCGCGAATACGAGCGCTAACTGAAAAAATGCACCACTGAATTCAGCACTCTCAAGTTAGCTTTACTGGTAGGGTTCCCAGATTGTGCAGAGTTTAAAACTCTTTTTAAAATAAACACAAAAATTTCCAAGATTTAAAAGAACTAACTCAAGCAGACTGCAATTAATTTTATTACAATATTTCTTTCGAAGACTATATTTGTAATTTAGCTCTAGTAATTGCTTTTGAGTATTTATTTAATGAATTATTATGTATATGTTTTTTGTTTGCTATGGCTAAGTTACAAAAAACTATTATGAAAATAAGTTATTAGAACGTCCTAAATATAGTGCGATCAATTGTTCATCTCATCAACACTGGAAAGCCAAAATCGATTATCAAATACTGGGGATACAACAGGTTTCTTTAAATTCTTACCTGATGTTAGGTTTTTTTGGTTTTTAAAAACTCGAATTTATAAAAATTATAAAATAATACATTAAATTATAAAACAAATTTCATGTCAAAAAATAAACTCATCATTGCTTTAAAGTGCTATTGTGAAGAAATCATGTTATTAATTGCAATAATATTCATTTCATTGTGACTTCTGTTTCTCCTGAATAGTAATGAAAAGTGATGATTTGCCCTTTTGCATTGTATGTGGCGATTTGTTTCTATAAGAATATTAACATATGTATGTAGTTATATAAAAAGCAAAATTTGTATATAAATTCAAATATATGTATATGTGGACGTTGTAAATAATTGAATAAAACCAATTCACATGCTAACATTCGATAGTGATAAATCTAAAATGGACGTGTCTGATAGATTTTTGTTAACAAGCATTCGTGTGAGTATAAACACTTACATTTACAATAAATTATATACATACACATGAAAATAGTTATTGGTAGCAAAAAGCCATGAATAGCTTTTCACTGCTAACATTCTTTCACTCTTTCCTTTTTTTTTGTTGTAAAAAAGCTTCTTTCCATTAAATAAGTGAAAAACAGATTTTGCCAAAAAACACGGAAAACACAAATCTATAAATATGTGTATGTAATCAAAATATCCACTAAATTTTCTTTTATGTGTGTGTGTGTGTGTAATTCTTTTGCACACTTTGTTCAGCAGGCAATCGAATACAGGAAAATATTCTTATACATTTTCATGTATATGTTTTTCAGTTCAAAAGGGTCTTTATATAGGGACATCGAAACCATGACATACTTTGATAGCGGCTATATTGATAAGCCTATATCTGTCGAATTGGTTTTAAGTGATTTGTCTGTTTAGCCAAATCAGCAGGGACGAATAAAGTGTTCAACAACAGGTGCAAATGATAAAACTTGAAAGTTCTTTAAACTAAACCAAAAGTTATCTAAGGCGATGGGACCTTTTACTGGATGAGCTGAATGTTAATAAGCAAATAGTCGAGTTGTGGATAATATCAATCCCGTGAATTTGTCAATATTTTTTTGTGAAATCCGTTGGCCGGCCGTCACCTTCAACGGCGAGTGCTATATATAGGTCGATGATTACCAACTAAATTTGTCTTAAATTGAATGAAATGAACACCAACGACTACGACGGCGCTATGTGGTACATTAGACTGTTAAGAGCATCTTAATCACACTGGAGCTGATGTGAACTTGCCACCGAGGTCCTATGATTTGATCTTGTGTTGCTTTTTTTTGGAGATAAGTCACAAGATGCAACGGTACCTAGAGACTACATAACCAATATTATCGGTCAAAATATGCCTAATTTATGCATCAGAATCATGGAAAATTGGTTGTTTCAATGCGTGCCAACAAGCAAAGCCACGGCGGACATTTCCATACATAACGGCATCGATAAGCCTTTCAGATAAATAAAATAACACAGTACAACATTTTTCAGGTGATTGATTCGGGACTCAATTCTGATAATTGTTTATGAAAGTAGACCCAAAAAGAAAAACTTCTGCATCATTAGTTTGGTCAAGGTAGCTCAAATAATAAGAGCATAAAACGTGACAAATTCCCCTATACGATACTTACTAACTTCAAATTAATTTTTAAATTATTATTTTAACCACCTTGACCAAACTAATGATGCAGAAGTTCTTCCTTTTGGGTCTTCTTTCATAAGAAATTATCAGAATTGTGTCCCGAAATCATGTGTTGTACTGTGTAATTCTTCCACATACTTTGGTCTATTTAAATTAAAATATAGGGAGATCTTCATGAAGCACCCTTTGCATTTGTAAAAAAAAATGTTTGAACTTATAGCTTAACTGCAACGTTTGCGAACGTTTTTTCTGTGAAATAATATTATTGATATGAGAATTTAATTTACGAATTAAATTTCATATATATTTGGAGAAATACATTATTTGCGTTTAACTCCTCATAAAAAACAATTATATTAATTTGCAAGTATTATTTTTTTATTTAACGCATATAAATTGTTAAAAATTGAATAAAACTTTCAGCTAAAAAAAATATTCTTTGTAAATCAGTAAATGTATTATCTTACAACAGGATGCCAAAGCAAAATGTATAAAGTGTGTTTAAATTTTTTCCAAGTGAATTTTTCTACAGATTTAATTAAAATGGAGCTCTTTTTTAATTTTGGAGCTTTTTTTAATTTTCTGAAAAAAATAGCTGATCTTTATGTATTTTCATCTGCTGATATTAGCTCTGTTCCACATGCATAACGAAACAGTCCGAACTTGCACAAAGTTACCCAAAAAGTTACCCACATAACAATTTTTGTGCAATAAAGAGAGGGTTATTGAGAGAGTAGTTTTTTTCATTTCCTGTACAAATTTGCACGAACTTTTTCTTTGGGTAAGTTCGGACAGGAAAAAACAATCAGCTGTTTTTGTTTACATATGAAACTGATAAATAATTCAGGAAATTTACAAGCAAAAGGAAAAGTTGAGTTTTCATTAAAAAACATATTAAAAAGCAAAATGTAAGGTTTTTGTGAAAAATGAAAACTTATGTATGTCTGTAAGGATTTCTAATGTATAGATTGAATAAATAAATAAAAATAAATATTATGGTTGCCTCCAAGTATGTTATGGTTAATATTTAATTACAATAATTTGCTCGAAATTATAATATTTTAAAACATTGTATATTTGATTTAAAATTAAAATATATATCGAGCCCTAACCGCAAAAATAGTGTAAGCGACATAAATTTCAGTTTTCGTTTTTTTTAATAAATGACTTTATTGGCAACACTTGCATCATCTCCTAAAATGTCATGGTCTCATAAGGTACCGTTACGATTTTATAGCAAGAACAATTTTATTGTAAGCGACAAATTTCATACAAAATTTATATGAAATAAAATAAAAAAGCTCTCTCCTGTAAAATTTGATTTTTGGCGCTTACACTATTTTCGCGGGTAGGGCTCGATATGATTAGAAAGCAACAACATTCCGGTCGTTTGAATTTTACTTGGTTGCTTTGAATTTTCACTCATATTTAACTCAAGATCACTTCCAAAGTAATAAAGAGTTCTATACGAGAAAGCGAAGAAAAGCATTTTGATTTTATTAAAAATTTACTAAAAGAATGTGAAGAGAAATTTTTTTCAGTACTAGAAGAAAAAATAAACGACATAAAAAACAAACTGAATGCTTCAACTGAAGAAGTTGAAAGACTTGAAGTAAAGAGTGTCGAAATAAACGAAATAAAAAAAGAAATTATTGATCTTAAAAGAAAAATAAATAAACAAGAGAATTTCGTAGTTCCAGGTAGTATCCGTGTAACAGGGTTACCCTATTATGGGAATAAAAACCAATATAATATCTTTAAAAATATATGTGATAATATGAGAATACACACACCCCAAATTGACAAAATCTACAGACTTAATCAAATTTATAAAGACAATAAACCGTACAATCGGAAATAAGAAGTTATAATAGTTGAACTGCGTTCTCCATATGAAAAGAACTTTCTTTTGAAATCTATTGCAAAGTACCACAGGGAGAATTGGACAAATTTTAGCCTAAGACAAGCAGGGTTTGAGAGCCAGGAAAGTATTTATATTAATGAAGATTTAACACCTCACAACCACAAAATTTTCAAAGCGGCTCTAAACCTTAAAAAAGCCAATAAAAATATAAAAACAATTTTCACCCTCCGAGGCCTTATCTACATCAAAAAAACTGACACAGATGACCCTATACTAGTAGAATTTCTAGATAATCTTGAGGAGCTTTTCCGTGAGTAGAATTTCTAGATGATCTTGAGAAGCTTTTTCGTGAGTGACAACCTGGAACATGTTTTTCGTTAACTTTTTTAAAAATTATGCTATTACCTTTTATTCCTTGCACACAATTACACTTTTAACTCGTAATTTTCATTATATTTTTATCTTACTATTCTCAAGGTTTTCTTTTGGTTATTGCGTTGTGTTGTCAGACTTTGATTATGAGTATAATGAATATTTCTTTTGATCAAATTTATTCTAGATGCAGTAAGTACAATATGATCCGAATTTTATGTAATCGTAGCAAAATGTTAAATATCTTCCATTTCAATGCACAAAGCCTATTACCAAAGATTGACGAGTTTCGTTATTTAATAGAGAATTCTGGAATTGATGCAATTTGTATTTCAGAAACCTGGTTCAAGAACGATATTATGGAAGGTTTGAATGCCGTAGATGAATATTGTCGTATTCGCTCGTATAGAGCTGGTAACGAAGGTTGTGTTGCAATATACGTTAGGAACCATATTTCCTGTTAACTTATATCTTCCTTTTCTGAAAGTAACGACACCGAACATATTTTTGTCGAATTAAGCTTTTGCGGTAGTAAAATTTTATTGGGTTGCGTTTACAGGTCGAATAGGAATATAAGGCTTGATAGCCTTAAAGAAAGACTTGAAATTTTTTCGCCAACATATTTTGATATCATAATTTTAGGTGATTTTAACAGTAATTTACTGGCTACAAGTAATCTTCCGACTATTATGTCGACTTTAGGCTTGTTCTCCGTAAATGTAACTAGATCTACACACTACACAACCGGCGGCATGAAATAACTCCCCACGAAATAACTCCCCAAAAATAAAATGAAATAAGTCCCCAATTCAGAAATGAAATAAGTCCCCAAAGGAATGAAGTAACTCCCCAAATCAAAATGAAATAAATTCGCAAAAATTGGGGAGTTATTTCATTGGAAATAAGTCCCCATTTCCTGAAAAGAAATAAATCCCCAAAAAGTATTCAAAACATCCATTCAATTTAAAAAAAGGGGTGGGGGGTGCTTTTTTACCATGGGAGGTAAGGCCATGATGGCTTTATTGCTCAATTTTGCGGAGTGAGATATATAGCCATATTTTTTTCCCCAAATGAGAGGCAAAGCCATATTTTTCCAGAATATGGTTACGCATGGGTGGGGTGCTTTAAAACCATGGGAGATAAGGCCATGATGGCTTTATCTCTCATTCAAAAGGGAGATAAAGTCTTTTATTTTTTTTGTTCATTTAAATGGGAGATAAAGCCATCATGGCCTTAGCTCGCATTAGAGATATTAGAAAATGGCTTTATCTCTCATTTCAGTTTTGAAGAACTTTTGCATTTAACATTGATTAATAGTTCTCACTTCCGGAAACACTAAAGGCAAGTATTGAAATCTGGCTTCGCATACTAAAGTTTTTCTGCGTGGCGGCCTGCGGCCGCGCTTAGGGCTTTTTTCCTCCAGTAGGACACGGCAGGTGGCTTCGCTGAATAAAGTTTTTCTGCGTGCGTCACAAGAATAAAAAATGTTTTGCAATGATAACTAAGGATTTTCCCTTTTACAGAATGTTTACACCATGCATAACAATATTCTGAAAAAATATGGCTTTATCTCTCATTTGCGAAAAAAAATATGGCTATATCTCTCATTTCGCAAAATTTTAAATATGAAATTATAGCAATAAAGCCATCATGGCCTTATCTCCCATGGTAAAAAAGCACCCCCCCCTATTTTGAATTGATTGGATGTTTTGAATACTTTTTGGGGATTTATTTCATTTCAGGACGTATTTTAATTTTTTACAAGTTTTAACTAATTTTGAAAATTAAATAAGTCCCCAAACATTTTTTGATTATTTCATATGAAATAACTCCCCAAAAATTTAAAATGAAATAAGTCCCTAAAAAATGAAATAAGTCCCCAAAAAACGTTGTTGTTGTTTCCTGTATATTTTTTTGGGGAGTAATTTCATTTTTTTTTTGGGGAGTTATTTCGTGGGGAGTTATTTCATGCCGCCTACACAACCACCTCATCCACAGTATTGGACTTGTTTTTCGTTACTAAAAGGGAAAATATACGTCATTATGAACAACTATTAGTGTCTTTTTTTTTAACATGATGCAATTTTTCAACTCCGGAACATGATCAAAGCTATAGCTTTCGAAAACTTTAATAATATTTATTACCAGAATATGGCATTGCACATACAAATTGGAATTCTTTATACTTTTTAGCAAATGTTGAAGTAAAACTAAAGTTCTTAAATGATTCGAATCTTACGATTTACGATCAAAGCGTTCCTATAACGGCTTAAAACTGGTGGTAAACCTTGGTTTGCCAATGAAATTAAATAATGATTGAGCATCGTGATAGATTGCATAGATTATGGAACTCCAGAATATCTATCTGAATACCGTAGAGAAAGAAAGGCTGTTGGAAATAAAAATACGACATAGCAAGACCTCTTATTTCCATAACAAATTTAACACTGTAGTGGACAGCAAAAAACCTTGGAAGTGTATAAAGGAAATTGGTATTGGTAAAAAGGACATCAACAAGTCGTTGGCGTTAATTTGATCAATGAAAATTTCGTTAATATATCATATCTTAATGTCACAAATGACTTTTATAATCAAAACTTAATAGCTTTTAATCCTTAATAATATTCATCATGTTGATGATAATGATGTTATAATGGCGTTCCATGCAATCGGGTCTGATTCAATTGGTCTGAATGGTGTAGATCCCAAATTTATAAGGATAATACTTCCGTGGATAGTTCCACACTTAATTCACTTTTCAAATACTATTTTTATGACCAGCACTTTTTCAATAACATGGAAACATGCCAAAATTATTACAGTGCCTAAAAAACAAAATGATTACCGCCCAATTCCTATTCTACCTTACTTTTCCAAGGTCTTTGAAAACTTAATGTATAAACAAATATACGGGTATGTGAATGTCAGCAATTTGCTAACGGATCGTTAATTCGGTTTCAGAACACCACGAAGCTGTATGACAGCTTTAGTTGATGTAGTAGAAGAATTTAAGAGTAACTTAGACGATGGCAAATTAGCGTGATTGGTACTTCTAGACCAATCAAAGGCGTTTGATACCGTTCATCATTCTACTCTTTGTATGAAACTTTTGAATCAGTTTGGCTTCTGTTCACTTGCAGTTAAATTGATTCAATCTTACATTAAAGGCATATGCCAGTTAGTTGTAAATAATGGGCTTACTTCTCGCTCTCTACCAGTCCCCAGAGGTGTCCCACAGAGGTAAATTCTTAGTCCACAATTATATAGTCTATATACTAATCATCTACACGAAAAGAAAAAACATGGTTGTGGTAAACATATTCTAAGAGCAACATATTATGATAAGATTCATGATTGTAGTCACCATATTACGATTGTTATTAAATCATATTATGACCAAATATGTTCGTAATATTACATCATAATATTTTTCCCTTAACCATATTGTTATCATAAAACGGCTAGAAGTTATAATATTACTGTCATGGTAATCATAATAAGATAAGAAGTAATCATATTGTTGTGATGGTAACCATAATAAGTTAAGAAGTAATCATATTATTGTCATGACAAACATAATAAGTTTAGAAGTAATCATATTATTGTCATGACAATCATAATAAGTTTATAAGTAATCATATTATTGTCATGACAATCATAATAAGTTTAGAAGTAATCATATTATTGTCATGGCAATCATAATAAGTTTAGAAGTAATCATATTATGATGCAAAGTGATTTGAACTGTTATACATAAATTTTTTACATCATACTATGATACAACTTTAAACATAATATTTTTATTGGAAAAAAATACTTATGATAAAATAAAAAACATAATATAGTTACTGTAATCTTTTTGTCGTAGGTCGCAATTATTTATAAATTATTTTATGGAGTTTTCATTATTTTTCTCTTAAAATAACACAAAACTTACCAGTAATGGTTAATATTTTGCACCAATATTTCACAAATTTTTCCACCACTTTAAGATTATTAAAATTTTTTAGCAAAGATATTTAATTTTGTGACACTACAACCCTTTTTAATGTTTTTTCTTTATTTTTTTTTTTAATTTCTTGTTTATTTTAATGGTTATTTTGTTATTTCTTTTTTAATATTTTTTTTTAATTTCTTGTTTATTTTAATGGTTATTTTTTTATTATTTAGCCACACACTAACAAATAATTCGATATGTTTATGTAAAACACGACACAACTGATACAAAATTATTTTACAAATGGCGATACCAAAATATTATTAGAGCAACGATATTTTGATTGCATCTTAAACTTATTATGATAAATGTATATAAAGTTATCATGTTATGGCTATTAAATATCATGTTATGGCTGTGAGTAATATAATATGTTTTGAAAGTTATCATAATTTAGTTGTTAGAAAAATAATTATTTTTCGGTTAACAATACTCAAATTTATAATTGCGATAAACATTAATATGTTTACAGTAACTATAATATTGCTGATATTTAATAAAAATAACAATTATTTGTGTACAACAACAATATATTGTTACAATAAACACAGTATGGTTGCCGTAACCATGCCCAACCATATTTTTTCTCTGCGTGTACTGAAACAGCTTCGTTTTTGTAATATACTGATGTTTGCTGATGATGTTCAGTTATACCTTAGCAGTACGAAGGAATGAATCGTCACCAAGTTAAATGAACTAAATTCTGACTTGAACAATATTTTTTTGTGGGCTGCTGCATGGTTTGAAATTAAGTCTAAACATGTCAATATTCTTAGCAATTTCTAGAAATAACGCAAGAATGGAAAATGAATTTAATGTTTCAATTGGACAATCAAGAATTAAACTTGGAAATACCGCAAGAACTTTAGGTATCATTTTAACAAAACTTTAACTTGGTCAGACCATATTAATCAGGTATGTGGTAAAATATACGGTATGTTACGTAATTTGTGGGCCACGCAACATTTCAACCCTATAATTATAAAAACTTTGTTAGCAAAAACTTACCTTCGGCCTACTCTATTATACGGCTCTGAAATCTTTGCTGGGTATTCCTCTATAGATAAGAGGAAGCTCAACACCGCTTATAATAACATTATTCGGTATGTTTTCGGTTTAAAAAGATTTGACAGAATTCTCAAGTAGATTTATAAAAATGAAATGTCTAATTTTTCTCTATAAAATCCAGAATATCTTTTTAACTTAATACGATTTGCCAGATTGCGTAGCGGAAAGTATATTATTTAATTTAGGCATCGAAGCCATGCATCTGAATGGCAGTTTTTTTGTTTTTAGCATACGTCCGACAGAATAGAAGCATATGAGACATTAAGAAAACCAAATTCCTTTAACGTGCAGTTTTTCGTTGGGAAAAAAAGATAATCGCGTAATAGCGTGTTCAGATATACCTTTTTTATTGAGTCAATATTCAGTTTATTGACATAATTATTCTTTCTGTTCACATATACACAATTTAGCTAACTCAATTTATATTACTACTACATACAACATTCAACGTAAACAAAATGTACATGTATAAGCAAAATGTAAACAACTTTTGACGTCTTTAGGGAATAAACATCTGGATTTTCCGCAGACCTAATGGATGGGCCTTTGTTTTGTTGTAATTTCAGTTGCCAAATGTCAAAAACCTTGTTTAGTAAGTTGTGTTTTGCTCACTAAACACACTTGTGACAGGGTCGCATTTTAATTTAACTCAATATTTATAACAATTTCGTATTAATTAAGCAATAACTAAATTGCAATTTTATTGGATAATTGAGCTTAATAAAGCCATTTATTTTTATGAATAAAGGATATTTTACAACATGAAAATTAATTAAAATTTGAAACAATCTTATTTCTAAGATTGTATGTGTTCATTTAAATTAAAAAAAAATAAAAAAACTCTCTGTATTTTCACTCTTAAATTATTTAAATAATACTTTATTAGTTCGTTCGTATTTCAATAGTAAATTTCACGTCCGGTACTTGCAATAAGCCTAGACAATGATCTTTACTTCTTGATGTCAGAATGCTAAGTGATTTTCCACACACAAGTGCTGCTCCTTTTATAGCAGTTCTAAACGTTTACATTGTCTTAGTTGTAAAAATAAGTAGTGTAGATATGATAGGTGTATAGTTGCAAAATTAAGTAGTACTACAGTGTTGTATTTAAAATATACGTTAAATTCCGTTAAGTTTAAAAAGATGAACAGGGTTGTATAAAAATAATTCAAATGATTGATTGTAATGAAACGTTAAGTTTAAATGATTATAATAATAATAAATAAAATAAATGTGAGCTGCTACAAATTGTTATTGATAATCTTTCATTCTTGACCGTGGCCGGGGCTCGAACCCTGGCCGGCAGGTTACCATGACATGTTTCAATCCTAACCACTCGATCTCCTCAGATGGAATTGCCGTCTTACACTCGCAGCGATCGAGTATATATTTATCTTTTTGGTTGATCGAAATTTGCTTTTTGAATGATTATCCATTTTAATTGATTTTACATGTTCCTTAATTCTGTTTTTCCGTACTTTTGTCAAGAATTATTCTTGAAATCCAAAGTACATTTTTTATTTATGTGTTTTTTTCATTTTTGTCTTTCTTTTTCTTGTTGACCTTTTTCAGCACAACTTAAAGGACAAATGTACACATAGAGCTCGTGCTCGTGGAAAACACTATGGAACATTTTTGGGATTATTGTCTGGGGGGTGAGAAATTCCAAGTCAGGGTGATGGTACTAGGTCAGTATAGTAAAACCCTCAAAGGGCTTGGCGTTCGTATGTGTCAGTTTTTTTTTATGACATTTTAAATTTTTTCCTTATCTTGATGTTTTTTTGTTTAACATAACTCGAGAACCACTTGTCCGATTTTGCTAAAACAAACTCAAAAAAATTTAGAATTTTAATTTCTTTAATCCGTTCATATAACGTGTTTCTTTATAATCAACAGTTTTGCCGGTAAAAACTCTATGATCAATTGCCAATAAAGGCATTTATGCAAAAAAACGAAATTTGTAAATTAAGTCGCTTACGTTATTTTCGCAGTAAGCGCTCGATATATATCGATAGCTAAAATGCAAACGGCCCTCAATAAACAAAAATATAAAATCGCATAAACGCAAATGTTCACAAAAACTATTCGACCAAAATAGGCGATTTTTAAGCACAAAAACAAACGAAACTATCAACAAAAGCGATAATATGATAAACGCTTAAAGATCTTATTAACCGTTAACTAATTGTTTATTAATGAAAAATTTATAAATTAATTATTTGCATTAAATTTTTGCTTCCTCTATAATATTTTCCAAATTATGTATATCAAGGCCCATTGAAAAGGTCTGCGCAAGAAGCCTGATAATCATTGTTTATGTTATTTTTAGTTGTCAAAAGTTGTTTACATGTTTCTTACATGTGCATGTATACGTTTGTTTACGTCTATGGAATGCCACACATACACGTTTTTTCCTTTTGCCTTGTATATGTGGTAGTAAATTTTTGACAACTAAAAAGAATCGTTTTTTGTTTTTGTACAAGAAAGCAGACCTGATAGATGGGCCTTGATGTATATGTTCCATTTAATTAATATTTAATTCTAAAATTAAAATTTAATTTTTTTATAAAAACTAAAAAAATACCTAAGTGATCGTAATTTTGAACGTATGATTAATATTAGAAAAACAAACACATATGTGTACGCTCTCATGTACTTTTAAGAAAATAAATTAAACTAATTATTAGCATACTTTCGAGGGCGAAATAATTATAATATTTTTTTTTCTCCACAAATTTATTTTTACCGGCAAAACTGTTGATTTTAAAGAAAAACGTTATATGAACGGATTAAAGAAATTGAATTCTAAATTTTTTTGAGTTTGTTTTAGCAAAATCGGACAAGTGGTTCTCGAGTTATGTTAAACAAAAAAACATCAAGATAAGGAAAAAAAATGCGAACGCCAAACCCTTTCAGGGTTTTACTATACTGACCTAGTACCATCACCCTGACTTGGAATTTCTCACCCCCCAGATTGGCTGTTGTACTGTGTAATCATTCAAAAGGCAAATTTCGATCAACCAAAGGTTAAAATTCAATTTGGTTTAATGATTGATGTTTGATGTCAGCAGTCATTGATGGCTGCGAGTGTAAGACGGCAAATCCATCTGAGGAGATCGAGTGGTTGCGATCGAAACATGTCATGGTAACCTGTTGGCCAGGGGTGGAGCCCCGGCCACGGTCAATAATGGAAGATTATCAATAACAATTTTAATTTATTTTCGTGTTGTAAAATTTCTTTCTTCATAAAAATAATTTAATGAAAATTAAATTTGATGAACTTGAGCCGAATTAAAATATTAAAAAATATTTGGATTAAAAACCATAGTTCAACAAAATAACCACAATACTAATTATAAAAACAAAATTTTATAATTTAAATGTTCGTTATCTCTTTTTAAGGGTTGTTAAACAAAAAATACTTAGCGACAACAATTCGTTAGAAATTCATAAAATAGTTAAACATAAGATGGATTATTTATATAATCATTTTCCTTACAGTGCTACTATACTTTCATAATACATACATTTTGTTAACAGAAAATTAAAATTTCACCAAGTTCGGTTAAAACTTACTATTACTTTAACTTCCAGTTAACAATATGTTTTGACAGCTATAACTGATATTTAATTATAATTGGACTTGGTGAAATTGGTGGTTAGTAGTAAATACCATAAACTTTTTTTTTAATGATTGTGCATATCGCCTTGGAATGGACTGAATTAAATGGTCAATTATATTGATGTGCCCAAATGGATTAACAATTTAAGTTGAGTTATGACAAATATGGCCAATTTCTCTTAACTTTTCATAATTTAGTTGCTGTTGCATTACAATTTTAATTAATAAATTATTAAAATGTAATAAAATTGCAAACACCGAATCTGCAAATATAAGCTTAATCTTAATTCCCTGATTTTGCGGCAACGGATTTTCAATTTAAAAATGCTTTGCTGAACAATTCCCGAAAGTTGTTACTGCTTGTTTGCACAGATTTATTGGGACGTTATGCCAAGTGCTCTTATGGGTCAAAATAGAGATTCTCGGGTTTTTTAAAAATTTAATATAAATTTTTCATTATTTATTCTTTAATTATTTCCCATTCTTTTACCACTAAAGACGTGTACTTGGAGTCATTATCCTGTTGAAAAACCTAAGCAAGCTTAATTTTCCAAGATGCTTATGGCAAGATTCCGCCAGACAAAGTGTTTTTGTAATCTTCTGACCTCATTATTCTATCTTTATAAATCATTTTAATTTCTTACCCGAAAAAACCTAAAGCCCATATTATTGCCTCCACCATGTTTATCAGAATCTTCAGTAATTTTAATATGTTCATTGAATTATGAATTAGAACCCGTATTTTTTAATATCGGCACGATTTTTTATATGGTAATTGGCGTATGATTGATAACGAACTAAAATTATAAATTATATTGCCTATTTTTAGGAACAACATGTTATTATTCGTAATTTGTATGTAATACAGGGCGTATGATGGATTTGCAACTTAATTATAATAGCAATTAAGGGCTAATAAATCCGAGCAAGTTAAACTCTTTTTTTTCATTTAAAATGTGTTAAAACCAACAAATCTTTAAATCCGTAAACATATAAACCATCTTTAAACGCATAAAATTGGGCGTTTAAACTACCAATACAAACCATATGAATTTGCCAACATTTATCGTAGTGCTGCCACATGTTATTTTTTAAGCTACATATAATACATGCGACACTGATTTACTGCTGTTGAGTTTAAACTACATATAAATTTAAGTTTAGTTCAACTAAACCAGCATTTAAACGTTCACTGATTTTTTAGCCATAAGTATTATGAAAGTTTAAACCAATTTATTTTAACAATCACTTTTTCACATTTGATATTTCGAAAATGATTAAATCAATTAAAAAAAACAACAAATATAAATTACGATTACTCTTTTAATACTTAACAAATACTAGAAATAGTTTTTAATAATAACCCTGCAAACAAATGGAAGATATCCCCTAAGGCAATAGATTAGCAATATCCCCAAATTGTCATCTAAATGAAAATAATCAAAGTCATTTTTTATTTTGTACGTCATAAATGAAAAAATAAAATTTATTAAATCGAAAATATTCTGCAGAAGGTAAATATATAAATAAAATAAATGTGTTAAATATTAATCTTTTTCTTTCCTTTTTAACTTAATCAAGATATTACGCAACACGCATAATGGATGCAATTTTAAAAGAGATGGGTGAAACATATGGTGGAAGCTACAAAATTATTTCAGTTTACATAATTTAATTACAAAATATATTTTTTGTATGTAAGTATAATTTATATTTATGTATTTAATTAAAAATTTAATTTTAAATAAAAAGCTGTGCTTATTTTAAAATAAATGAATATTTTTTAAAATGCAAACTCTTCTTTTTATCATCCCAATGATATTTTGGCGATATCTTTATATTTTCTCATTAGTGTTTATCTGGCAATATTGCTAGTTTATCATCTAGAAGAATCGCTTTCGTATTGCTTAGAAGTATTGCTATCGAGACACGTTTCTTCCCGAAGGAAGTATCTTCCGCAATACGAAATCGATTATTGCCGCAATAATATTTTTCATCCTGGCAATACGTTTGGCAATACATATGGAGTATTTCTGTGTTTGCTGGGAAGTAACACAAACACACATTAATTTTGAAAGCTTACATATGTATAAATTTTAATAATTTTATGTTTACTGTTCATCAATATTTAAACAATTTTATTTTTATTTTTTGCAACTTTTAATTTTGACCGACTGCAATTATTTTAATTTAAATACAAATTCAAATACTATAAATAACTCGTATGTATGTATTTTGAAAGCAAATTTAATAACAGAAAACAATATAAATTGTTTATTATTAATTAAAAACATTTCGTATTTTTTTTTGTACAACAATGTCCCACAATAACAGTTGCATGAATGATTGTAATTTTTAATAATTTTGTAGAAGCATGAATAATTTTTTTTTTCAATCAAATTGCATTTTGTTTGGCGTTTTTGCCAATTATTTTTAGTTATACATTTATTTATTATAGAAATGAAAAATATAAATATTTACCAAACATACATATGAAAATTAAATATAAAACCCGCAATTAAAAATCGTGGAAATAAAAATGGGGTTTTTAAGAAAAAAAACAAAAAAAATTAACGATGTTTTTTTTTAAACTAAAAGTAAACCACAATTATAAAAACTGAAAAAAAATTAATAAAAAAGAGAAAATAAGTGAAAACCGTGTGTAAAGAATAAAGCATTTAAATAACGTTAAATTGTAAGAAAAAAGTAAATAAATAAAAGACCCGATGCTGAATGTGTGTTAAATAAATATACATGTTGGTACAAGGTGACTTCAATGAAGGCGAAATGAATGAGTTGTTTGTTGTCGGTGCAATCGAGCGACAGGGCTTTGAATATACTTAATCTTTTTAGGATTTTTGTATTGATTTTTTTTTTTTACCATTTTGTACTAGAGTTTGAAAGACTTAAATATAGTGTTTTGTTATACCCTTCACCACAGTTAGAAAGGGTGAAAGGCCGCAGATAGAAATGTACTTTTTTGCATTTTTTAACAAAATTTTTTTTGTTTGTTTTTTTTTTCAGTCAAATTCCGATAATTCGTACACCGATAAATCGTAATTCCCGATAATTCGTAATAAATTGTCGGTCCCTTGAAATAATCTCGTTAATTCGTATAATGTCCATACATTTTAGTCCCCTCGCTAATTCGCAATTTTGTTTTCAAATAAAATTTTCTTTACCTCTTATAAAAAGTAATCGTTTGCTAATTACCACTTATAATTCGTAATAAAAGAGGCCCTATGCTCCTTATAGGATCGAGGGGAATATATATATATAATTCGTAATAAAACAACAAAAACATGGAAAGAATGATATTTGGTTTACCGCTATTTTTTGCGTGGGTTTTTGCTTGTGTGTGTGTTTATTTTCTTAATATCAGTTTGTTACATGAATAATAAAAAAAAAAATGTCAAAGCACACGCATCGTTTTAGTAAATAAATTGAAAAACCCGGTTAATTCGTATTTATTTTATTTTAACACCGTTAAATCGAATAAATGGCCCGTCCCTTGCGATTCCGCATTATTGAGATTTGACTGTATTAAGGTTGAAATCGTCTAAAGAAAGTGTAGTTAGCATAATTTCTTTTTAGCCAAGGAAATAGGTTCTAAACACGTTCTTTTTTGATTTTTCGTTATCAAAACGTTTTATTTCATGTTCATGTAGCTACATTTTTGCTTTAATAAAAGATGCAATCTATGTATTAATCAAACTATTTTTTTGTCTTATTTTTAAACTCGTTTTCTGCTTCTGAATCTCATTACAATTAATTTAAAAGGCCATAATGTGCATGAGCAGGCGCTAGAAACTGTCGAATAAATGTTAATCACATGCTTCAAACCATATAGAAGTTAAGGATATGTGCCGTTAAGTTTTCAGAAACTGTGATTTGCTATAGCCAAGTGTGAAACTGATCGCACATACCGTACAGCATCAGATGTGTTTCGATATGTTTTTAAATGCATTTGAAAGGGTTTTAAGATAGCTCATGCATAATTTGTTTAGGCCTTAAATCTAAACTTAAATATTTAGATAGCAGCCTTACCATTGTTAAAATATGTTCAATGTACAATATATCTAATAATACTCGTTTAAGGTAAGTTAAATTTATTTTATCAAGTTTTTTGACACAATTTGAATATCGGATTTTCTCTACCGGCATCATTACGTCTGCATTGTGTATCATTTAAAAAAAAATTGATTCTCAGAAAATAGTTAAATTTATGACAGGTTCATGAATCTACAAACTTAGAGATAATGCATTTTACGAAATAATGAAAAAGAGATCAGAAAATACATCGACATTACCCAATAAAAATGGAGCTTTCAACGAAGCAGGTTTGTAAGGGAGAAGTGTAAGAGTGTCGCTTACCGTCTCGCTTACGGAAGGCATGCGTTTTATATGGTGAGTTCCCACTTTTAAGCAATACATTTTTGATACGCTTAGTTCAATGGATATAAAAACTTGAGAGAGAAACCTGCTTCGTAGTAAGGGAATACCGTGGCACTTAAAATATTATTTCTATTTTATAAATCTTGTTAAGAGTTTGTTCACTTACTTTACTGCATCTCTGTATTTCTTTTTGCGTAGCGCTCAATTGTGCGTTTTTTTTATGTGACATAAGTGCTTCGGAAAATCATAAAGAGTTATATTGGGTAGTTTTTGATTGCAAAAAGTGCAAATAATGCCAGAATGTTCTATTTAAGACACTGAAAACTGTGGTCAACCAGGTTTCTTAAAATTTTTGTATTGTAGGCGTAGATATCAAAAAAGCCTGATTTTGTATTTGTGTTAAACAAATCTTAATTTTTATTTTTTTTTCAAACATCCCCTACAATAAATGTGGTGACTCATGGCAGTTTGATGTAGCTACAGTATCACACAAGTCTTAAATATTTCGACGAAAATGCTTCCCTTTTTCCAAAACAATAACAACTTATCGTAACAGGGTTGTATTTTGATTAAAATACGTAGGACGTGTGTTTAAAAACCTTATACTACTTTATAAAGGGACGAAATAAATAAACCTTAATTTTCCCAAAATTTTAAATGAGTAAGAAGTATGTTTTGTCTGCGGCTCCTCCTATCGGTTATTTTAATTAATTTTTTTTATATTTTTCTTTATATTGTTGATAAAATGTATCTTTATATCTTTTGAACTTTCTCAGTTTAAAGAGAATGTGTCGTTATTTATTCGTTCATTTTTCATTATATATTTATTGAATCTTCATATATTAACTATGAACTAACAATAATTAATCAAATCTTATTCTAATACTTTATTTTATGCCCTGCCAGTGCAAGACATACATTTTTTTCATCACGGGTTCTGTTCACTTATATAGGTGTTTATCGCTCATCTAAATGGTAAAGTGCTGCAGTATATCTTCTCTTTAAGCCAGTGTGGTCGTTTTCATTTCAAATATTTCGAGCCAGTGGGTTCGGATGCAATTCGAACCTTTTTAAGAATGTTACTGCATATTTCGTAATCATTGTTTTAACTAATGGAAAATTGAGATCCTTGTAAATATATGAGTTTTTAACATACCAAGGGGAAGCTGTGATTATTCGAAGAAGTTTATTTTAGCGCCTTTTAATTTTTCGATATTAGAGGCCGAGGCAGAGCTCCGTAACTGAATACCATAGCACCAGATTGGCTTACAGATGGAGTTGTAAAGTAGAAGTTTGCAGTCGAGACTATTATTATCTTCCAATAAGCCAGTGAATTTGGATGGCTTTTAGTTTCATTTGAATTAATTTTGCCTCGTTTAACGGTGATCTAAATGTTTATCGAGATAATTTACATGCGAAATTTGAGACTTTATCAAAAGCTTGAGAAAAAATGATGAAGAGAGCTTTGATTAGATAATAAGCTAATAGGCCTATGACTATGACCGAGAAAGGCCTTTTCTAGGTGTCTATGGTAAATTATAGACGGAACTTTACGAGATTAAAAATTTTGATTTCTAGTCATAATTTTAGAGTTGTTAAAAAATAGCAACTAAGATATTTTTTTATTATATTAAACATTTTCAATTTAAAGAAGTCCTTAAAAAATTTAATTAAATATCAAACAATTTGAAAATACATATAATAACCACAATGTTCATTCAAAAAATTATAAACTCTTTCATTTTGGAGAAAATCGTATAGAACCTTTTAATTTAAAAAATAAAAAAAAAAATTACAAAAACTGCCCACATTGCGTATACTTAATATTTAAATTAGCATTCGCAAAATTTAAAAAAACAGGAACTTTATTGTTGCATACTTTTTGTTGCTGATACTGTATTCGTATACTTAATATCTAATTACAGCAATTATTGCTTATATGCAGTGTGACCATTTACCCATTTTTGCAGCTAAATTTTGTATTAAACTTTTCAAAAAGATTTTGTTATTCGTGCTCAATTCCCAGTTTTTATCATTGATAAAAACACTTGAAATTTATTGTTGATGGGATAAAAGAATTTCAACTAATTGTAGCGGGGAATGTAAGATGAGATAAAGCCACTGTTTATTGTTGATGTTGTTTTGTTTAAGCTTTGATATTATTACAAGTAGAACTGTTGCTATAAGTCTTATACGTTTAACATTTTTATTTGGCTTAATATCTTTAGTTTTTCTAAAATCTTTATGGATGAAGTTTCCTGATGATCTGGCCTAAGCAACCAGTGAAATGCGCATAGGAATAGCTTATCCCATCAACAATAAATTTCAAGTGTTTTTATCAATGATAAAAACTGGGAATTGAGCACGAATAACAAAATCTTTTTGAAAATTTAAATTTTGTATTCCCAAAAATTGAAATTACTTTTTGTATTAAACGTTTTGACTTAGCTGCAAAATTTTAATTAAGCAACTGGCCTTTAGCATTTTTATATAAGGGTTTTGGCTTTTTTAATTTTTATTTCAAAAATTAAGAATAATAGTTTAATTGATTAACATTTTTTTTTATAATTAGTCGTTATTAAGGAGACCTTCAAGGCGTAAAATAGCATTAAAAATAAAAAGAATAATTTTCTTTGTTATGCGAGGTAGCTCCAAAAGTATTTGTTACAGATCTTATCAATGTCAGGTGCCTTCTTGGTGTTTAATTCACAAATAGCCTTTTCTATTTCTTTTATCTCAAATCTAAGGGGGATAGCTGCTCTGACATTAACAGGCGGTAACTCGTCCGCTATATCGTCAGATAATAAAATAAATAATAAAAAAAAAAAAATAAATAAATAAAAAAATATATTTGGGGTTAATACGTTTTTCAAATGATTTACAAACAGGTTTCCTTTTTCATTGTCACTTCTTGCCCAACTTCCATCCAGATCCTTAAGATATTTTTCCACGGAGGGTTTTGAGGGTTTTGCTGGAATGTTGAACAGTAAGTTTAAGATAACTGTCGAAATTGACAATAGAGAGATCCACATTCTCCGGTGTGCTTATGTGCTAATTCTGTGCAATGGGTACTGAGATATTTTTTATATTTTAACCAATTTATTTGTGTAGCTGACGTCGCTATGTAAGCAGAGGGAGATACAATTTTATTGGAGTTTGTTATAGTAACAATTGTAGGTGTGTGATCAGAGGACAATTCTTATGAAGCTTCAACATGAATCGTTTCTATGGGTTTGTTTTTAACCATGAATAAATCGATGACATTTGGAATTTGTTGCTGACCAGTAGGCCAATATGTTGGTTGTCCGCTCGCTACCACATTTAAATCCATTATAGAAATTGTATTTGAGTGTTTAGCGTTATAATCGCCAGCAGCCAGGAAACACGGCCCCTATGTCTTATAATATTGGCTTTCTGATATTGCAAATCTAGGTGGTGAGTATAAGGATGAAATTACTATGTTTCAATTTAGCTCTTCAACAAAAATGTTCGTTGCTTGGGGATAATCTTCAGGATGATCGCGCATTAGGTAGTGTTTAATTCGGTTTTTTTAAAATGGCTGAACCTCCACAAGGTCTATCTCGAGGGTCCTTGGTATCACATAGTGTATAACCATTGATTTTAAATGTATTTCTTGAGGTTAAATGAGTTTCAGAAACCATCATGATATCAATTTGTTTATTCTTTAAAAATTAGTCCAGTTCATTTTTATGTTGGCGGATGCCGTTTGCCGTCCAAAAATAAATTTTTAAACAGTTTATTGTTAAGTACAGCTTGCAAAAGCATCGATTGCATTCTAAGAATTTTCTGCATCATATTTGCCATTGTGTTCCTAAAATTATTTACTGTTTGCACTAATGTTTCCATAGTTTTTTTTTTTGTCGAGTTAAACTAAAATTGGGAATTTCGTCATTATTTGGTTAATCTCCTTGCACTGACATATGATTATGTTTTAAAACATTAGCGTACGAGGCTCTGTTATTATTTGGCTACGGTATTTGAACGCCATTAGTGTTTTATTGATGAGTTGCCTGCGTTTGCGGGGGATTAGGTTTATTCTAAGTTGTGCGAGAAAATTAAAAACTTTCGGCATGTTTATTTCGATATATAGTTTTTTTGAGTTATGACGCAGCAATTGAGTAGTTCGTCATTTTTAATGTTAGACCTATTAGCGAAGTTGATTAAACGAAGTCTGTCTGTTCGCTTGACTATCTGTCTATTGAAATGGGATTTCCGAAGTGCCTTGAAGTGACGGGAAATGAGCAAAAAACACTGAGAAATTAGCAAAAAAAACACAATTGTCTTTAAATATTATCATAAAATGTTCTTTTTTATTTTTTTTTTGCTCTTTTTATACCCAACATTCATGATTTGCCGATTAAATAGAAAAATACATATTTGTTATATTCTGTAAGTGAGTAATTTAAGACTCTGCATTGCGTTTGGCGAATGGTATTAAAGTTTCGGAACAGCACTATCATTTGTTTTTAAGATAAACTTAAACTTTAATGAACAATTTTTGAAAAACCTGAACACTTTTTTATTTTAATAAGCACACTTTATTTGTAACAACTTTTTCTTAATAAAATTGATAAAGAAGCTATACTATGAAAAAAAAATTGATTTTTTAAATGTTGATGAAAACATTGTTTTTTTTTTGAAAGTACAGTAACAATTCGATAATCCGGATTATTGACTGCAGACCCCAATCCAGACTAGCGAATTATCCGGATTACCGCATGTTTGTATTTATTAAAAATTATAATAAGTCATAGCAAAATTAAGCATAAGAACACAAATAAAAATTATTACAGTTCAGTTAAAATAAAAAATACACATTTACATACAAACCAACTGCTGTGATTTAAATAAAAAAATAAATAAAAACGGGTGTTATTCAATCCGGACTATAGAGTTGCAATCAATCCGGATTAAATTATACGCAATAAGCTACAAAATTCTGTCCGGATTACCAAAAAATTTCGGATTAGTGGAGTGCGGATTATCAAATTTGCACTGTATATTTTTTTTTAATTATAAATTATAGTGAAAAGAACGATTTTTTCTTGCATCAAATCCATTTTTTCAGAAAATAATTTTTTTTATTGAAAAAACCATTGTTAAATTAAAGTTAGATTTTTACTAAGATGGTTTTTTGTAAAAAAATTGATGTTTTTTGTGAAAATATAGAGTTCATAAATGATTTCTGTAAAATGTTCTATCTTTTGGAAAAATACCGATTTTGTTTGCGAACGAAAGATTTTAGTAGAAAACATAGTTTTTTGCAAAATTTGTAAAGATTTTTTATAATTAATTTTTTAATAGTATTTAATGGAGTTTGGCCGAATCATTTATATACCCTCCACCACTAGTGGTTAATTAGGGTATACTTGGTTTGTCATTTCGTGTGAAACTTATTTATTATTCAACTAGAACCCCATATATTATATATATATATATTCTTCTTATTCTAAGTTAATCTAAGTCGATTTAACCATCTCCGTCTGCCTGTGCGTCTATTGAAAACAAGCCTCAAAAGAAACAACAATATAGGTGTCAAATTGATTTTATCCTAAGCAGTTTAAGTGTGAGATCCAGCAGATTATAAATATTAGAATTATTAATAAAATATAGAGCCAATTCCCTCAAATATTGATAATTTTTCTACAAAAACTAACATAAACGGTGACGAAATTTACTGACTAAAATAAGATTTTGCACAATTTCGTTTTATATGTTTTGTGCATAATCTACCAAAAGCCTCAATATAAAGTCCACTCTCTGAGACATTAAAGAATAACATTTTTAGGTATGTTAGGGTTAGACTCGAATTGAAAACGAAAAATTTTTTGAATCCGCAAAAGTCATAAATTGCTGTTCTCAAATCCGCATGTTTTTGTGTATTGGAAGTTTTTGTTCGAAAAAACTTTTGTTGAGCTAAATTTCGATAATATGCTAAGTGCAGCATGAAAGCAATGTCTAATATTTTTTTATAATCGTGAAAGCTGTAAAGAATCACAAGAAAAAATCGCTTACATGGCTAAAATTCTCGAAAATTTGCAAACTTTTAAACAAACACTTAAATGTATTTGAAATCTCTAAATGGGTTTAAAATACAAAATGTCGGAAAATAACAAATCGGAAACATCGCTAAAATTGGTGAAAAATTGCAAAATTTTAAACAAACCCAAACTAAGAGATCGCTAAACCGATTAAAAAAACAAATTGTCTGAAAATAACTTAAAAATTGTGAAAAAAATTAGTTATGATTACATTGAAATTAATGAAAAGGTCGACTTTAAATTTAGAGTTAGTAAGGACCTTTTGCGTTTTAGATAACGATATATTTTTGATTAAATTGGATTAAGAAGATTTTAAGGTGAAAGCAAAATTAAATTTTTTGTTAAAAATGATAACACATTTTACAATAAAAGTCGATTTGGCTTACTTTCACCTACCCATATCTACTCTAATTGAAAACGAATAAAAACAATAATGCTAAAGTAATCCACTTTCGAATGGATTCGGTTTCTAGAACACATCCGATTATTATAATAACATTATTTCTTAAAAAACATATACAAGATTAGAAATCAGGGTGCGTTCGTAAATACATCACTGCGCTGCATCAGTGATTTCAAATGGTTATATATACTATATCAGTGAAGAAAATGTGGACCAAAAAATATACTATATCAGTGAAGTAAATGTGGACCAAAAAATTGTGAAACACTCCGTAAAAATAATAGTCACACAATAAAAAAAATAGAATTATTCTTTTATAGCCCTTAAAAAAAGTTTGCTTTTCTGATGCAGCGCAGTGATGCATTTACGAACGTACCCTCACTCTGCCGAATTTCGTAGATACCTGTCCATAATTAATTAAAATAATTAACATTAAGTTTTGGAATAGATTTTAATACGCGCAATGAATTATAATACTGTGAGATCAATTTTAATAAAAATTGTTTTATAATTAAATTGAGAACTAGTTGTAACCCAAAATCAATGCCTGTTCTGAACTTAACCTGTGTTAATTTTACTAGATGAATTTTAGTTCTCAGACTATCAGTCAAGATAAACACTATTTTTTGGTATTTTAATAAATCAGGTGGGTTACCGCGTATTCCGATTCGAAAGAAGTCATTTACAAATTCGAACAATTTGTACTGTGTATTACGATTTTCGTAATATTTGTTTCGAATAAACAGACCTTTTCTATTCCATATCTATTATAGCCGTGGGTTGGTAATAAAACACTAACGACCTTTTTTATAATTCATTAATTAAATTAATTTATTAGTATTTATTTAAAACTTATTTAACAATTAAAAAGTTGTTGTACGTATGGATTGCAAGTAAGGAATGAAAGGTACAAACATAAGTACTTGCACATGTTAATGGCAACTATGAACGTGAAGCTTACAAGAAACATCAACAGAGTTGTTAACGACATGCATACTAAATGGGTTGTTATTGGCGTGCATAGTAAAAGGGTATAACAATATCGAAAACAAAAAATTCCTTTCTTAACAGCCACTCTCTGTTACGAACAAGAAGTTTTCATCAAATTTCCCATTTTTTTTTTTTAAATACAACTTCTGCCATCGTTTGCAACGATTGCGAAAAATCGTAATACACAGTACTAATTGTTCGAACTAGTAAATTATTTTTTCCGAATCGAAATACGCGGTAACCCCCCATGGGTGTGCTCGAAATCGAAAACGTAAATCGCAAGAATTTGCAAGTTGTCTTTAATATACTTTTATTCTAAATTTTATAAGTTTTGTTATAAAATTGGGTGAGTTCCAAAACGTCAGTTGCAAAGCAACTCGCTTTTTTAAACGCATTCTACAATGCAACCGTGTAAAATTTTAGAATGTTATCTGTCCCAAAGTGCATCAAAAGAGTTACCGATGCGTTCACAATGACCAAACTGTGATTCGTTAAACTTGATGGTACATTTTTGACTTCGACTGCAAAGTATTATGATGTTTTGGAACTCAGCCATTCTGTTTAATAGAGAAATATTTGTATAATATCTGCCATAAAATTCTTTAATTACAGAAAACTTATTAAAAAACGACTATTTAAATTCTTGCGTTTTGCATTTTCGATTTCTTGCTATCTTCTATGTTTTCTACGCATGTGTGTATGGAAAGGAATGCAAAAACAAGTCCTTGAACACATATGCGATGTGTTTAAAAAAAACCACGACGATGAGTATTTATAAGCATTCTTATCATGTGTGTGTATGGTTACCACACGCCGCAAAGATAAGACTCATGTTTACAATCAGGTTCACATTTACTTGTCTAGCTTTATGATTCTTTATTTCACCTCTTAAGTAGGGTACTTTTAATATTAAAAGCTACGCCATACTTGTGTTTACAACGCCCAATAAAGCCTGCTTGCCCCAAAACATTTTAAGATTCTTTATTGATAATGTACTTGGAGTTACATTTAATTTAAAATATCTTAAGAACGCAAATAAACATTTTATTCTTTTAAATTTCTGATCGATTCATTTCATTTGTTTGCTGTTTCGGTTTGTTGTTTGGTTGGATGGTTAGTTGAATGACCACTAGAAACTTTAAACCGTTATTATGCAGGACGTATTACGATGAGTATTTCATAAATAGTACTTGTTCTAGAATACACACTCACACATCTATCTATGACTTGTGTGCATATGAATATATTGGTATATAAACAAAACTCTTTTTAACCTACAAAAAATATAAAAAAAACCGAGTTGCGCATATAAAAAGTTCTTGCTGTTGCTGTTATTTGTAATATGCATCATTGAACTAAAGTGTTGAAAGTCAAATTAGTACCGTGTTTGGATTTTTTAATTAAAATTATTTTTTTTTTGCTCATACAACTCCCAGTTTATATGAAAGCAAAAAATGCACATAAATACATACATACATACTTTAAACAAATATATGATATTTGTTTTCCTTTATTTCTTTTTAAATCGGTTTTTTTGATGTACAACACAACTAACAATGAAGAACGAAAGAAACTCTACTGAAAAATACGCATCTATAACCGTTGTTTTATATAGTTTTTTATTTCTTTTTAATTTTATATTTTAATTTTGTGCGCGCCATTCAGTTTTTATACAAGAACAACTGTTTTTTTTCACAGTTATTGGCGCGTATACGTTCATTTATGTATATCGTAATAAAGCACATCAAAATAAAATAACTAAAAAGATGGTGGAGATTCGTATGAATGTGTTTATATGCTTAAAAAAAACTCTTCAATGTGTTGAATAAGGACTTTGTTTTTGCAAAAGTTCACAAAATGTTTATTTTTAGTCCACTGCAATAAGGTTAGCGTAATTTAAGTTTAACGTATTGAAAATGAATATATATTAAAGGTCCTAAAGATTTCGATGTTAATAATGAATTGTAAATAAAAAAAAAAACTAACTTTTCTTTACAAAATAAAAAGTATTTAAGCTGTGTTTATTTTTTTTTTAAATTTTGGGTGACATTTGGGTAGCTTTTTAGTACGTTTGTTCCTGTATCCAAAAATAGGATCCTATTGTTTCTCAAACACATTCCTGTACTCAAAAATAATAAGCTTTGTGGTAACATTGGTGTTAATGCCCAAGGGGTTATCGGACCTTTGAAATATACGCTGTAAGTTTTTCCTTTGCTATTGCAGTGTATATGAATGCTTAATATTATAAGAATCGCCAAACTTTATGTGTCAAATAATTAATACTGGGCATTGTAAAAATGCGGTCTTGTTTTTCCCAGTAGGTAATATTTTGAAGAAATTGTAGAAAACCTTAATCTAAAATCTTGTGTTTTTTCATTTTTTCTTTTCTCTCGTCATTTCCTATTGGGTGATTTGACTTTCTGAGGAAATATAAAATAAATCTAAGTTTATTTTATTTTTCGGCTCTGAGAACTTAGTGATTCTTATTTCCATCCAGTCCGTCTTGATACCATTAAACAGCTCAATAATTGGGATCCCCCGGAACAATGGTTACGCGTAATTGGTAATATTTGAAATATATGACCATACACTCAAAAAAAAAAAATCAATCCGAAGCGTTATAAATAGCACAGATTTTCTTTAACAAAGTGTAAAAAGATTGATACAAGTACGGATTTTCAATCACTTAACTTTACTTAACTTATCCATAATCAGTTACAAATTCGTACTTGAAATAATCCAAAAATCATATTGATTTAAGTAAAACTAAGATTGAATCAATCCCAAAATTCGATTGATTTAAGAATTATAAAGTTGGTTTGATCCCGAATTCGTACTTAAAAGAATAAGATTCATTTAAGTAAAACTAAGATTGAATCAATGTTAAAATGCGATTGAATTTAGAATTATATGGTGCATTTAATTCGTACAAGAAATAAACCAAAAGTGAAATTATAAGGAGAATTTTATTATGAATGATTTACTTACCCGTTTTGCACCTTACAGAATTTCAATTATAAAACACCATCATCATTCCCAATATGGTTCTTACTTTAAAAAATTTATGTACGTATTTAACTGAAAATATAAACTAAGTGAGAACTCGTGCTTTCAATTTTAATTTTTAAATATGAAAATAACTTGTTTTCGTCTTGTTCTATTTTTTCTACATACAAGTAGCAAATCGTTTTTTTAACTACTTGTCTCATGGCCATTTCGACAAACTGCCTGTTATTTAATGTCGACATAAATTTATTAGAACGAAAAACTGTCCGGTAACGATTTTGGTTTTCTCAATATACCGACAAAAACTATGTTTTTAGTTGACAGCACGTTTTAAAATGCATGTAAAATTTTGGTGTCAGCTGAATGAATTTATCTGTTTGGAAAATAAATATTTGGCAGATGAGGACGGGCTAGAAATTCCTGGAGTTATTTTCGAAAGTTATCCCATTAAGGATTATTTTAAGTACGTTTTAGTGTAATTCGTACTTGAAGTTTTGAGTACGACTCGTGCTTAAAGTAAGTGTAAAAAACTTAATTTATCACGAGTGTTTTTCTTTTTGTGTATGTTTGCAGTGTCAATATACGTAGATATTTATGGCATGTTTGGTCATTATTAATATTCTCAAATTTATGATTATGAAAAAATTGAATAAAAATGCTACTGTTTTGTGTGTCTTCTAGAACAAGTACTGTCCAAAATTAATAATTTGTTTTTTTTTAAGGATAGTAGATTTTTTTTGCCATTATATCGACATTTTCTTCAGAATATAGGTTTTTATTAAAAATATATATATTTTTTTTGTAAAATATCCATTTCTTTTGTTGAAAAAGAATTTTATGTAACAAAATCGATTAATTGTCAAAACAAATTTTTTTTTTGTGGAAACACATGCTATTGTGAAAACTTTTGTTTATAGTGGTTGTAGAAACTGTCATTATTACCGACACCTTAGTGGCCGTTAGATCCCCGTGCTTATCACATCGAGAATTGTCCAAGAATACCGGTTGTCTTTCGAGGAGAATATTGGTTGCATAACCTGCAATGAGTCCCACATGCTGGCATACGTGGGAACTGTATTGCTGACTCATTCACGCATGCAACTACTACATTGAATCGAAGCGGCTTAACATATAATAAATTGCCTCACTATTGAAGACTAATGAACTAATCGCACTCAAATTTCCTCTTATTGCCAGTCAGAGATGGTTTGTTAAAACTTTAAGCATCAAAGCTGTCCAGACTGTACCTAAGGCAACTTATTGCGACTATACACGCCTTTATGAAAGGGCTCTCTTACAATTACCTGTGTGAAAGTTGCAACCACGAGGAGGAAGAAGAATCAATGGAACATCTTCTCAGTCATTGCCCGATCTGCTCACATCTAATACTCGAACTGTTTTGTCGAAGAAACCTTAGGGAACAAATTTGTCTCTCTAACATTGATTTGAACAAGAAAATGTCAGCAGCCTGGTAATATATGATGACTATTTGCTGGATTCTGCTGAGCTGTGCTTGATTGTGGCTGCCACTGGAACATAGACGGAAATAATTTCATTATTTTTGAATGCTATCAATTTTGTTTCTCTATATCTTTTTATAATAATTTCTTGTTTTTACTTATTTCGTTCGTATTTAGTAAAATTTTGATCAACCGTAAAATGCATAACCAAAAATACCACACAAACGCATAACCAGGGTACCCGTGTACCTCATTGTAGTTTTTAATAATTTTCAGCTTCACAGAAAAAAATTCTATTTTAAATACCGTTAAAAAATATAAACAAATTAATTAAATAGATACAGGCATGTCACATATTCCGATCGGAATGGTTTTAATTCCGTATGTTCAATTCCGATCGATTTAGTTTTAGCTTCTTCAGATTCCGATCGATTTTGCTAAATGGTTTTACAATTCGATACGGCAACTATACATAAAAACCAAATGATTTTTGTGTTAAGTATGGCAATGTCCAGAAAAGGTGGTTTGTGAGGAAAAAATAGGTGGCAACGCAACGGTAAAGAATTTATTATGTTTTTAATAAAATCAATATAAAGTAAAATAAATAAATCAAAAGTGTGTTATTTCTTCAATCTTTATCATAAAAAACATTTATTTATCCATAAAAAATAGTTTTAAGTAGTTTTTTCTGTTATAAAATACTGAAACAATAAAAAAAATTTCGTTTTTCGTTTTCTGAAGAAGCAAAATACGGAATTCAAACCACTTTTGATCGGAATGGAATTCTATGACAGGCCTGTATATATTTTTTTTTTATAAATTTTAACAGTACGGAACACGAATTTAATAACTTCCAATCAGTTACTGTAATAATTTTATGAGTGCAGTTATAACGAACTTTACAGTGTCATTTACACTAAAAGGACAAATAGATAGACAGACAATCTGACAATGTTGAGCTTTGTTGGCCGCTCCCTTCACAATTTTTTATCTTTATACATAAATTAACGATCACTATTTTAATAACGTGTGTTATTATTACCACATCCAATAACTCATTTCTTTAACTTCATCAATTTTTCTATTTCATATTTAGTTATATCCCTAATGCACATATATTTCTTCCTTTTCTGGTTTACAAATAAAAGACAGAATATGCAGGCATATTTATATGATTGTTTTTTTGTGAAAGTCTTTTTTTACTTTTCGGTTCTCATATTTTCTACCATTTCAATTCATTAGTTGACTTATGATGCGTCAGTTATAATATTCATTTTAAAGAGTTTCACTCATAAAAACTGAAAATATTTATTATAAAAGTTGGGTGGCAAAAGAAAATATAAGCAAATATTTCTTTCATAAAAACAATTTATCAAAAACATAATGAATATCTGCTTATTTTTTTAACAGTTGAGTTTTTTCTCACATTCTCCTTTGTACTATTTATGTGGAAAAAATTTAAGGAACATGGAAAGATGTACAAAGTAAAATTAAATACAGCAATTGTTGAAAATATTAAAACACTCACATACAACAAAAATATAAAAGAGGGTCGGTCAATTAAATTTGTAAAATATTTACAATTAGAGTTGCTTTGTATTTCAGTTTTTTTTTTATATGAGTGTATATTTTTTTCTTCGTGGAATAAGAACTTAGCAAATAACAAAAAAAAAAAATGTTGGGCAGATGGGTTTGTTTTGTTATTTTTTCTAATGCTTAGTTTATTTTACATGGACATTTTTTTGATGTAATTAATTTTCAATGCAAGTCTTTTAATTTATTGTAATACTTCAAATCATTAATATTTCTAAGCATTAAGCAATATTAAAAACCTAAAATGGGCTTTGACATGGCATAAGTATCCTTTTTACTTACTTTTGTCTGTTTAATATTTTTATATTTTTTCCAGGCTTTTTTTATTGATGCGGAAATTCAAACTCGTTTTTATTGTGCTAATGACACCAACTGTCAACTAAATGTTACATAGACAAAAGGAAGACGTTTATTATTTCCGGGTTTTTTATATTTATTACAATTTGTTTTTTTTTTTTTTGAAAAGAAAGTAAGGGTATTATAGCTTTCCAAAGAAATGTTATCCCTATGATCTAAACCATTTAAAAATTATCGCTCTTACCATTGTACCATGCCCAAATGTAGTTTAAAAAGGTTTATTGTGTTTGTGATTTCGGTTGTTACACCCAAACAAATTATATCAACAAATACTATACTGAGCGCTTTAAAGTTATAATTTTTAATATGTATGCTTATATGCCTCTGTTCTCACATAGAGCTTCTAATAATGACGCGGGAAGAAATTCTTAAAAGATTTATTGAAATTAATATATTATTTTTTATAAACGTATAGGCTAATATGATATGCCTGTATGCTTATACTATAATGAGATCTAATTAAAGTTGAATTTTTAATCACGAAATAATTCTACTGAACTCCCTTTAAAATGTAGAGTGATTTTACAAAAATTCCTGCAAAGAACTCTGTCTTGAATTTTTGTTTTTGCTCTCGCCTCTCACAAATTCTAATATCAAACCTAAGTCATCTTCCATAGCTGTTATAGTTATTAGAACCGAATACTTCTACCCAATAAACACGAAGTCAAACCTTTGATATGAAATGAATTTGTAATTTGACATCAAACACAATTTGCAAACCTCTTTTAATTGTTTGATTTTAACATTTGAATAAAAATTGATAATGATTTGAATATAAACGTTTGACATACAATGTTTTATCAATTTGATGTCAAATTGCTATCAATTGTTTTTCTCAAATCAAAAATAACTTGGCAGCACTGAAGCGAAAATTAATGCAAACACTAAAAAATGTGTTTAAAGAAAAGTTACATATTACCTAAGGTGAATTCGCCTTTTAAAAAACCTTGATTTCTTGTAAAAAAAATGTAAACTATTTGTGAATAAAAAAAATAATTACAAAGTGGAAGAATGTGAATAAAAATAAAACGAGTTGGTGAAGAAAATATAAGTTTACTGTACGATCCTCTAATCAAAAAGGAGCCAAGTATAATTTCCCATTTTTATTGAGAATGCTATGATTTGCAAATCATTCTGGTCGTTTAAGAAAAGGTTTGTTTTCAAAATTTACCATTGAACAACCTCTCTGCGTTGGATTGTTTGACATTTATAAATCGATTATGATTTTTAAGCATAATATTATCCTTAGTGAAATTGCATATTTTTTACGTTGATGACTTTAAAAATCGGCAAAATTGCCGCATTTGACATTTGGCGAAAAGGAAGAATATGAACTCAGGGATTCAAAAAGTCGGAAGGAATAAGTAAGTAAAAGCTAGCATTACTCTATTTCATGATGCGGTCACCTTACCTTACATTTGAAGAAATGTATAATGGAAACATAAAGGTAAAATTTTTCCGGCAGATAGAAGTTACTAGCCAATAAAATTATTACATAAATTATAAATAATTCTGAATGGCCGTGTAAACTTTTCAAAATGTTAAATAAAATGTTTATTCCTCTTTTACTGTTGTTTATTTTTTAATTTAACTACTTTAGTCAAATAAAAACAAACATGACATTTGAAAAACAATAAAACAAAAGGACACAAACATTATATTTTCAATGAACGTCAACATGTTTTGTGACAAGAATAACTCACACAATACTACAACACTCTTACACTTGTATTTGTGCAGAAGGATGTGTTAGAGGATTTTAGTGGCATTAAAATTTATATATAAGTGATGAAGGTCATACAATGTCTCACTGGGGACTAATAAACAAAGCGTATTTAATTGCATTGTATGAAGTTGTTACGTTTGAAAATTTCATACAGTGCCAAACAAAATTGATGTAGTTTCATTAGAAAACAAGAAACTGACTCTTAGGGCCATTATTACAACTTGCCAATAGTTAAAAGTCGGATTTTGTTGGACGATAAATAGCTTTGCATTATTACAACTTCCATTTTTTATTGCTGTTATTTTCAATAATAATAATATTTAATAGATGAAAACATAATAAATGAAGGTTTTATAATGCAAAGCTATTTATCGGTCCGACAAAATCCGACTTTTAACTATTGGCAAGTTGTAATAATGGCCCTTAAAGTAGTTGCAAAATCTTAAATTTAAAATAAAATTTTAGTTCAAATTATTATTCGTATTATATGTAGGCCTATTTTTGTAACTTACTATATATCGTTAGTTAAAATGCAAAAAGGCGTAACTAACAAAAATATAATTTTATAGGAGAAGCAAAAAACTTTGTAAAATGAAAACTATAAATATTTTTAACGAATTTTTTTCTAATTTCACTTAAAACACACCTGATAAATTTTATTTTTGAACCAAAAAAAATTTTTTTTTTAATTATTTGAAGAGTTATGTTAGATACGCCTTTTTGACTTCTGTTTTTCTGAAACACAAAAAGACGTTTCTACAACAAATAAGTTTAGACATATAGTAGAAGTATTTTATGAAATGTAAAATGTCTATTTTCGGCCTGAAGAATGTATACGAGTTAATAATTGATTATAAAGGAATTAAGTTTATCGATTAAAATAAAGTTTAACATAAGGATTTAAAATTGAAGGTTCTCCATTTTTAATTTGAGTTTTTTATACATATACGGCCTTATTCATAAATTAATTCAGTTATATATTTGTATTAACCTTTTTTATATGAATTATTTTATAAATGCTTTTCAAAATTATTTTTAAAATGTAATATTGTAATAGATGTTGCCATTTTTTAAATGAAATTTTGATTCTCTGCTCATGTAATTGGGAAGGTGCAACAAGTGTGAATCTGTTTCCAATTCTTTGTGGAAGCTGTTCGTAATATTGAGTTATATTTGTTTTGAAGTGAATGATTCCAGTTGGATCGTATGCCAAAGTACGAATCACATTGACAATGGGATCTCTGGCCTTTTTACCTAAAATCAAAAAAAAAGTTTTAAAATTATAATTTTTTTGGAAGAAGTTTATGGATTTAAAAATTTTTTGGGTGATCGTTACCTGGTCTAATAGAAGCACATCGCTTAGGAATAGACTCATAATTGAGAAAGTAATTATGACTTAAATTATGTACTGTGAAAGGTTTAGGGCTTTCCCGAGCAGCGTTTAATTGTTCAACAAGTTGGAATGGTAAATTTAACTGTTTATTTGTAATTTTCCTTTCAATCAAAGAATGGGTTGAATCACATTCCATTTGAGTGTGACCAACTACCAAGTAGTTGTGCTCTATTGTGCTGTTTTTTTTACGCATAAAGAGAGTAAAGCGATAGACAGAATCACATTTCTATTTTGGTAAAAACAACCATCAGAATACACAAAAATGTGGTGTAATTGTAATTGTTGCAAATGTCGATGATACGAGATTCCCTTCTATTTCGAGCCCTAACCGCGAAATATAAATTTTGTATGAAATTTGTCGCTTACAATAAAATTGTTCTTGCTATAAAATCGTAACGGTACCTTAAGTGACCATGACATTTTAGGAGATGATGCAAGTGTTGCCAATAAAGTCATTTATTAAAAAAAACGAAAACTGAAATTTATGTCGCTTACACTATTTTCGCGGTTAGGGCTCGATTTCATCCCAAACATAATCATCGGAGTCATGATTAATAATAATATAAATTGTGAAATTATGAACTTGTAATTTCATTTGATAATAAGCGAAGTTGGCTTTCGATTGCGGTATAAGCTTCACTGCTTGCATATCCATGCAAAGTAGTTTACTCAACCCAGATTCAGCATTTTCAATATCGTTGTATGATAAAAAAATGACGCTTTGATCGTTTCGTGGTTTGAAAATAGAGTAATTACAAGTTTTTATTAACTTCATGAAATTTGGAAAAGAGACTGCCACAACATCATTATCTTCGTGTTTTTTGCATGCCTCGGTATAGAGTCATATATTTGTGTATAAGATTTGAAGTCTACCTGGAAATATAATTTGGAATATACAGCCAAAGTCGACGATAATGTGATTCCAATTTTGGAACGTCTGCCAACCATTTCCGTAGAAAGCTAAGTCTTTTAAAATATACTTATCCTAGGTTTGTTTCTCTCTTTGCTTGAGTTTTTCTAGGATTCGTTTGAGTGGAATGTTAGCCACTAGCGTTTAACCATAATCTGAAAATTTTTTCAGATATTTCTAATGTTAATAAAAACATTTTTGCACACACTTGAATACGATTTGTATTGTGCTTCAAAAAATGGTATTTTGTATTTGAACGTCTTGATTTTTCCACTGAAGTACTCTGTTTTTTTGAGCACTCAATCAGGTTTATTACATAAAGTCTATTTTGGTCACATTTGCCAAAATATTTCAAAAATTTCCTTACGTAAGTCTGTCGAAAAATAGGAGCAGTGTCGCAAGTAACTTTTTTCGCAAATTTTAGAGTTGCACGCATTTTTTAATTCTGTCGGTTTTTTTATCAATCATAACTTTTTTTTGGACATATGTACCTTTATATGCTTTACCTTCCATACGATTTTTTTTTTATTTCGCGTCTCTGATTCTTGACATTTTTATTGGAACTTTTATACTTCTCACTCCCTAAATTTGTTTGAAACATATTTTCACAATTTGAATTAATTTCAGTAATTATATTATTAAAACTTCACATTAGTAATTGTTTATAATTTATTACTTATTTTCACTTTTAGTTTAACTTTGATAATTGTTAATGTTGCACACAGTTTTGTGTCATATAAAAATAGTCCATATATTATAAAATCGCATTTCCGAATGAAAATTAGAGCTAAATTTGAAAATATAATAAATGTTAAAAATTCCAAGAATTACTGATGACATTTCGAGCAAGTATGTAATACTAAAGTACATATTCATACAGTGTTGTCGGTCTTCTACACAATTTTCAAAGAAAACCATTTCATTATATTAAAAAAAGGTGTATTTACGTCGTTTTGCATTTATCAAAAAAAAAAAAAACACACTTGTAGTTACCTCCTTTTGTTTTTTGTTAATAAAATCGCTATTGTTGATCGCAGGAGTGTAAAATTTTGTGAAGACATATAGTGGCATTTATAATAATCAATCAAAATCACGATTTTGAATTTTTTGTTAGTTACGCCTTTTTGCATTTTAGCTAACGGTATGTACCTACATCTCAATCTCATGTTTGTATTTGTAAGACTACATCTACAAATATAAAACTAAACTACTTAAATTGTCAACAACAATAAAAACATTAGTTTTTTTGTTTGTTAAATTAATTACATATTGTTGAAAATAACAAAAACAGAATAAAAACTGAAACAACAAAAAAAAAAAGGAATAAAATAATGGTAGCAACAAACATAAAAGTGTTAGATGGCTTGCTGGTAAAATAAAAATACACCAAAACAAAGTAAAATAAAATGTCACAATAAAATATAACCAAATAACATTTAGCGCTTTTAGTTGTATGAGCAACTCCCCCAGGGATATTTAACAGTTATTAGTATCTAATTCTAATAAATATAAAATATACATGGACTTTTATTGTTATTTCATAAACATTGTACACATGTTTGCTTTAGTAGCAATGTAGTATACTTATATTGTTCGTAGAAAAAAAACGCAATTTAATATAATTAGTTTAACTGTTAACAACCATTAATTTGACAACTACAATTTTGTCATATTCAAAATGAATGGGCATTTATTAGATTTAAGGCAGTGAAAATAAAGCTAATATGAGAAGTTTATTGAAATTGATTAACTTAATCAAGAAAAAGCTTAATTTTTTATTTTAACTTTTTTAAGAGTTTGGAAATACAAGCACGAAATATTGTTATGATATCTAGGTTTGTATAAGAGTTAGTTCTGTCAACAGTTAGTGGGCCGCTTAAGAGAACGATAGTGAGTTACTTGTTGTCGCTCTCTTAAGTTGTTGATCGATATTGGGAGTCGGGCTGTTAGTTTTATTTAAAACTAGCTAAGCCCAGCAAGGGTTATCTTATCCTCAAATGTTTAATTGTTATCACACCATAATAGTGGAGAGGGTATTGTGCTTTAAGTATACCAATGAGACTCAGAATAACTTTCTTAGTCGATCTGAGTTTGCCCGTCTATCCAACTGGCTGGTTGGGTGTCCATGTAACCATTTGCGCAAAATACACAGCACTTGTTGGTTATTTAGTGGCCACTTATTTGGTAAAAACCAAAACAAAAATCTAAAGTAAATTGACCCGAACGTGTAATCATAGATTAATATCACTGAATTATATTACAAAAATAGTTTTGAAGAATAATATTAACGGTCTTAGAACGCTCACTTGCTGTTTAAATTCACACATACCACCGTTTTAGAAATCGAGGAGATTTTTTTAGATTTGGATTTAACTTAAACCTGTGGATATGAACACATATCTCCAAGAATATTATTAAAATGTACAGATATGATATCGCCTTTCCTCTTCACAATTTTTAATTGTACAATTAATACATCTATACATCCAGACAAATTAAAAATTGCCAAAATCGTTTCAATACCTAAGGAAAAAAATGCTACAGAATGTAATAAATTTAGGCCTATAGATAATAATATAGAATAAACAACAAGATAATAAAAGAGAATAAACAAAATTTTGACATCGAACAGTGATTTTAGCTAATATCAGTAGGGCTTTTAAGACCACCTGTAATAAATTCGCCTTGTGAATATATGTATAAATATCCCTTTAATACAATTTACAAATTCTTTTTTCAAATATAACAAAATGCTTGAATTGTGGCAACAATGAAAACAATTAAACTTCTTGCAATCGAAAATATTAATTTGCAAATTAAAAAAAAAAACATTTTTTTTACACACAATTCAAATGAAATTTTTTTAGTAACAAAAAAAAACCTAAAATTTTAAATTTGTTATTAAAATCTCAGAACAATTTGATCAATTTAAAAAAAAATAAAACAAAGTTATAATTTATAAAGTAGAAACAAAAATACAAATAATGAAATCCACCCAACAGCATCACATAAGTTGCAGTTACCTTCTTTAGGTTTTTAAACGAAACCAAACAAGATTCAAAACCAAAATGAAATGAATCTTAGAATTGCAAGATGTCGCTTGGAAGCTACAAAACAACGCGTTGAATGTATGGGCTCTTTTCAGTTTAATAATCTCACTCAAGATATAAGAAATATTGAAAGAATTTCTGTATTCAAAAATAAAGTGGACAACTACTTGTTTCGTAATTTAAAAAAAATTCTCATAATTAAATAATTGTATATTAAACAAGTATGTACAAGAAAAAAAAACTGTTTTTTTCTCTATTATAAATATGTTATTTAAGTTAATTGTTAAAAAATTAAATACTGTAAATATTTTGCCAGCTCGCCCCAATACTGTCCATGTCATGCTGAGGCAAATCATAATATTGTTTAATATATAAATAAAGTTTGAGTAAATTAAAAAAAAAATTAAATTAAACACAAATTGAGAGCTTTATAGTGCTTTTAAAAGGCAGATGAATTCACAGACGCTGGTTCGTTTAGGATATCCAAAACATGCAGAATATTGAAGTAATCTGTCCATGATTTAATATTAAAAGCATGCAAACTCAGCTTTACCAGCTGAATAAGACTGTTTTGATTCTTAGTTTACTTTTTTGTTGACGTTAAAATATATAAAACTTTTACAAAAACTCAACTTTAGTTTATAATTTAAATGCAAATTAAATGGTAATCACATATTTTGTAAATTGGTGTTTATAAATCTTATTTTAATTATACGTTTTGCATCGTTATAATTTCAATTAAATATTTAAACATTCTCCCCCATTTTAAGTCAAATTTTGTTGTATGTTTTTATGTGCAGGTTATAGTTGTTGTTATTATATGTACGTACTAGATGTTTGTTATGGTAATCATATTCTGTTTTTTAAGGTGTCACAGTGTTAAAACCAGGTCTTATAATGTAACGGAAATTATGTTTGATGTGTATCACCTCTTAACACTCATCATATTTAATGTTATTATTTTTGTAGTTAACGGTAGTACTGTTGCCAGGTTTGGTTAAAAGAAATATATAAAACATGGTAAAAATATTATTTAATTTTTGTGCGGTACCTCCCGTTGTTTTTCGTTGAAGTTTAAAAAAAATTAAGGTTCGTTAACCGCTTTTTCTTTTGGTTTTTTTTTTTGAGATATTCGTAAAGATGCCATATATTCACTCAAAAGAAAAATCAATCCATCCGTACTCAAATCAATCCGAATAATAAACGGTGAGTACGAATTTTCATGAATCAAGTACAGACAGATTGATTCAAGCACGGATTTTCAATCGCAAAATAAATAATCCGAAAATGAGATTGATTAAAGAAAAACTAAGATTGAATCAATCTGAAAATGCGCTTGATTCAAGAATTATAAAATTGTTTTAATTCGAATTCGTACTTTAAAAAATCCGAAAATGAGACTGATTTAAGTAAAACTTAGATTGAATCAATCTCAAAATGGGATTTATTCAAGTATTAAAAAGTTGATTTTATCCCGAATTCGTGCTTAAAAAAAACCAAAAAAGAAATTTAAAAGAAAAAGTTATTATGATTGATTTACCTACCCGTATTACACCTTATAGAATGACAAACCACCAACATCATGCCCGATATGGGTTTTACTTTAAAAATCTTATGAACATATTTAACCAAAAATATAAACTATATGAGAAGCAACAGTTCAAATTTACTTTTTAACCCTTCGTGGAACGCATGAGTCTGGTCAGGCCTTTTTTCAATGTGTGTAGAAAATTAAAACATGGGTAAGCCGGAGGGTTAAACACAACGAAAAGTTTAATCTTTTTTTTACTTGATTTGAGAACTTAAAGTAATCATAAAAAACTTGATTTATCCCGAGTGTTTTTATTTCTGTGTTTATTATTTATTATTATTTAAATATATGTTTTTGGAATACCATCTAAATTGCTAACTGAGAATATGGCAACCCTTGTTTATTTAATCATTTCCCTGCCAATTAAACACAGTAACAATATCTGACAATAAGGCGAGTTTTGCTTTCCTTCCAGTCTTTCCCTATACTACTCTCTTGATTTTACTGTCTTTACATTTTATTATAATGAGTCTACCTTCGAACAAAGATTTCATGATTTTTGCTGTATTTTTCTAAAAAAAAAAAAAAAACATTTAGCTTTTTTTGCGTGCTTTTGTTTTTTAATTACAATTTTGCATTTTTAAATATGCTGCCATTAAAGGCATAAAGAATTTAATTAACCACGTTTGGTAAATTATGAGTGAAGTTAATGTTAAGAAAGAAAAAAAAAATTACAGAAATAAGAAAATCTGTAAAAAGAATCTTTATGACTATAAAAGCACAACCATACATACAGCAGAAATGTCTATATTTCAAGCCAAACACATGCACGCAAGAGAAGTTCACCCAACCGCGATTAAAATTTTAATAAGTAGAACAAATGTTACCTATTCTTTACTTTTCCGTTAGAGATTCACTTGCACTCATCGCGCCTAACAAAAATAAAAGGAATAAAAATAATTTTTGTTTAAAAGTAAAGGAAATTTAATGTTTAAAATTTAACAGTAAAAAAAATAAGATGTATTTATTTGTGTGCAAGCAAAAAGGAAATTATTTATTTTGGTGAAACATTTGTGACACTTTTCTTTAATGAACATTTCTGTGTAACGGAAGTGTTCTTTTGCCGTTGTGAAATTTAAAAAAAAAATATTAAAGGAACATTTTATAAACCTTCATTAATGTCATTAATTTTTATTGAATTTGAGGTTCGGGCTTAACTAATGCCAAGTTTGAAATATTTGAAGTAATGCCTGGATTAAAATCCGGCAAAACATTTTTTGCCTACCTTTGAGAAAAAAGAGAGATTTTTTGGCAGACTTAAAGTTAGAATAAGTGAAAAGTGTGCAAAATTTTGTAGTGAAATCAAGGCTTTTTTATGAATTGTGTGGACGTATGGAAAAACTATGTAACTCTACTTTTTGTGAAAATTAAGATAACACCAAAAATAGAAAGTGTGTTTCATTTACTATCACTCTGTCAGATCGAAATTTTGATATAATTTTTTATTTAACAAAAATCAGAACGATACCAACTTTTATGTAAAAATTAGGCATAGTTGCATATGCATACTTTATGTGCATATTATATATTTTCTTAAGTTTTTGATTCATAGAATACGCTGCTCGGCATTTTCTAAATAAAAATAAAAAATGAAATACGGGAGAATTTTGTTTATAACTTGACCCCAGCGCTAATTACCATCAATAAAAAAAATTTAAATAATACGACAACAGCGCCACCTATCGGGAGTTTTTTTATAAACTACCAGTGAAAGTATACCTTTCCAACGCATGTACTCGTTTGAACATCGATTGTGTGTTTCTCGAGGTATAAAATCACGAACATAGGATATTTATATATAGTCACATATTTATACAATCCAAGTCAAATCTTTTTTTGTAGTGTTTTGATGTTCCTTTTCAACAGCACATTTCAGCAAATTTTCAGATTTTTTTGGGTTATGTTTACAGAGATATCGAATATTAGAAAAATCGCGTTATAATATTAGTCCAAATAGATAAACTTTTTATTGTATTTTTCATTTTTTGTCTTATATCCAATAAAAAGTAGAAAAAAATTTTGCACTGTGGGCTTGAATGCGATTTTCGGGACTTAATATTTTAAAAAAATTTTTTTCACTGTCCTCTTTGATTTTCTCAAATTTTGTTTGTATTAAACTTTGATTTTCTCCACAAATTTTAAGACCCATTTGGTTGTGGGTTTCAAATAACTATTATTTTTCTGATTTTTTTATATGTGTTAAAAAAAATGTTATCGATATAAACAACTGTGCAACATTTTTTTTATTAAAAAGCAATAATTAATTTTTTTATATTTTATTTAAGTATTTTTTTACAATTTTTAAAAACATTTTAATTTTTTGATGAAAAAAACTTTTAAGCCATTATTGTATCAGCATTAGAAGGAACTATTGAATGAAGTGTTTGCGTTCTCGGAATTTATTTAGCCTATTAATTTTTGACAAAAAATGATTCTGAAAAACTCGGAAAAATCGGTTCAGATACGAAAAGATATGACCAAAATAAATATTTTTAAAAAACGCATTATCGAAAACCATAGATCTTGCCGAGTCCAAGTTTTCTAGCCCAAGTTAATGGAACATTTGTTCTTTAGCATGTCGGTATATAAATCTGTCAAAACGGGTAAAAATGGCTAAGTTACAACCAAAATACTGAAATCCCAAAATTACTTTTTTGTATAATAACGTTTATCATCTTAATATATTTAATAGCACGCAAACTAAATATATAAATAGAATCTGGGAATTTATTTCTCATGGTGAGTAACATTTATTATATAAATTTTCATATTGTTCGAATGTGTATTCTAATACCCCTGACAAACATATAGTTTACATACCATGGTATGTATACTACGGTTTTATATACTATTTTATATTGCAGACTTGTAGTACGCCAAATACCACATTTATACTACGTACATTTTCGTAGTATATAAACCAGGAATATACCACTTTGTTTCATGGTTTAATTGTAGTTTAGGTTGGCACTCATGTAGTATACCATGTTAGTATAGTATACAAATCTTATGCCTGTCAGGGGTATAAGTCAAATTTCAATCCTCAAAAGCTTTAATACTTTAATAGTTTTATTTCTTCAAACATTTCCAGGAAGACTTTCTATGCGCTATCAGAGTTTTTGGTTGTATGTTTCTGTTACGAGGCATAGAAAATATTCCTGGAAAATTTTGAAGGAATAAGATTATTAAGGTATAAAAAAACTTTTGAAGATTGTTATTTGACTTAGAATACACATTCGAATAATATGAAAATTTATATACTAAATATATAAAAGTACATAAATATATTTAAGTATACGTATATACAGGGTCCGCCAAATAATTTTTTTTTTCAAAATGCTATAAAAAAAACTACTGAATATTTTCTCAAATTTCTTTTTTTATTTGTTAATAATGGAAAATAATTTCATTCAAATGGCTGCCTCGGCTGGCCATGCGGTAGCCTACACGATTATCGATTGTGTGCAGCTGTATTTCACCAATGGCTTCACGAGCATTGTCCTATTAAGCGTCAATTGTCTCTGGCTTGTCGGCGTAACACTTATCTTTGACGGCACCCCACAAATAATAGTCCAACGGTGTCAAATCGCAGCTCCCAGGTGGCCAAACGACATCAGCTCTGCGGCTAATAATGCGATCTTCAAAAACAGGGCGCAAAACATTGAGTATAGCTTCGGCTGTGTGGCATGTAGCGCCGTCCTGTTGAAACCAAATGTTGCCAATAGCCTCCTCTTCAATTTTTGTGAACAAGAATTCGTTCAACATGGCCCGATAACGATCGCCATTAACTGTAACGGTTACTCTTTGTTCATTTTCGAAGAAAAATGGGCCAATTATGCCTCTGGACCAAAATCCGCACCAAACAGCGACTCATTTTGGGAGCAACGGCTTTTCAATGTATGCACGCGGGTTTTCTGTGCCCCAAATGCGACAATTTTGCTTGTTTACATTTCCGCCAAGGTCAAAATGAGCTTAATCTGAAAATATGATTTTTTGGCAAAATCGGCATCTTCTGTAAGTCGATCGCAGGCCCACTTAGCGAAGCGAAAACGGATATTTCCCAGCGTTGTTCAAGCGCATACACAATCATATTCGTTCAGAGGAAGGATACAACTAATTATCTGTCAAATCAGACATGAGCTAAGTGTACCATTCACGAAAAAGCACTAGTTGAAAAAAAACGTTAGATGGCGGACCCGTTATAAACTCCTGCTCTTTCCCAACGATGGTGAAGGGTATATAAGATTCGGCATAGCCGAATATAGCACTTTTACTTGTTTTTACTAAAGATATTTTAGTTTTTTAATTTATCATTCACTTGTTAGTTAATTATTAATAATTTGCAACTTTTTATACCCACCACTACAATTAGTTTTGAAGAGTAAAAAGATTAAGAAATTCGGAAATGAACTTTTTTGCAGAATGTTCGGTGCTGAGCTTTGCCAGGATGAGTTAGATGATGACCTGACAACAGAAGAAACTATCGATAGTAACACAACAATAGAGTTAACCGGAACAATTAGAAGTGTTAAAAATTTAAAAATTAAAACAGGACTCTATTAGCATTATTGAAGATTTTATATGTTTAGAAAATCCAGGAAAAGGACTGAGAAATTCGATATTCTGTATTGCGGGTTGCTTTCGAACTCTCCAACATCTATGTTAATCGAACAATTTATCAAAACTAAATAAACGAGTCGCCAAAATCTTAAATTTTTTACGAAATTGTTTTTCTAAAAGATTACGTTATAAGATCTCCTTAAACTATTGAAATTGCTAATAAGATGGTCTCTCAGTTTATTTTTTAATAAATACATAATATGTTTGTATTAATTAAAAATATGTATTATTTACATAGTTATGAATAATTTTTTTTGTTTGCTCATTTTAGTTCATGAATTGTTATGTTTTTGTTTTTTTTTTACCAATAAGCTCCAAATAATAAATAATTTTCCATTTTATTTATTGAAATTACTTAATTTACTAAAAAAAACTTTAGTAAATTATCAATAACAAAATTAACTGATTATTAACCAATTTAACCAACACCTCGATTAATTAATCGAGCGATTAACTGATTAAAGAAAAAGCTCGATTAAATAAATACCCTTGTAATGACAAACGGGTGTAATATATATGACAGCAATGGTCTTTTTCACATCTTTATAGATTAGCTCACTGCCAATTAGCCGAATGGTACACTCTAATTAAAAGTTAATGCTATTCACTTTGATAGACTTTGCCAAGATATGCGAATTTAGAATAGTCTGAATAAGATTTTTTGTGTGCTAAATTTATCTTACCTATAGATATATCGCTGCCGATATTGCAAAGAGATTTCAATAGTGGGACCATATTTCTATATACATGGTAAATTGTGCAAAAATATTGAGAAGACATTTTAAAAATATATAATTTTTGAAACCTTAAAACCTTGAAAATTCTTTTGAACAATAACATTATGGGAGTTCTTATGTCTGTTCTAAAAGTTTTTTAAAAATATTTTTATTATATGCATGTTGTACATAGTGTTGGGCAAAATACATGGTTTGCGGTATTTAAAATACAAAATACAAAAAAATTGCACGGCATGTATTTAAAATACAAAATACATAATACTTGCACGCCATGTGTTTAAAATACAAATACAAAACACGTATTTGTATTTAAAATACGTATTTCAAATACTGCCCAGCCCTGGTTGTACATTAATAATATGGAGTATATTACGCACAATATTTGTAGTGGAGTAAACAAAATTTGTTTTTAGTTTATGGTTGCTATACTTAACTTTCTTTTTAATGCGAAAATATTTCTGTGATATAAATTTTTTTTAAAATTTTTCCACTTTTGCGTAAATGTATGCAAGAAAAGAGAATAACAAAGACTTTCAACTCTTTTTTTCTGATTTTATTTATCGTTGGCATTTATGAAAATTTAGATAAGGGCTTGGAAATATTTAATTAAAATGCAACTTATGCACTAATAGGTACCGATTAATTACTATCCGATTAACTGATGGGTTAAATTAAAATTGGCTTTTTTCGATTAACGATAAAACTGGTTAATTTCAGTTGATTAACCGAAGAAAAAACATATTAAATTTTTTGTAGTATTATAACATATTTTTTGAGTTTTTAATTATTTGTTTTGTCTCATATACAAAAGGTATGTGTTTAGACAAATATATTTTTCATTGCACTACCCTGTACAAATAAAAAATACATTTATGTTCCATCCCCTTTATCTGAATTATGCTGCTGTTATTGAGATTTTGATTATGCTTTATGGATGTTGAGTTTGACGATGATGTTCTAGACTTAATTGCGGATTTTTTTTTACGTTTCATTTGTTAGTAATTCTTCATAACTTCAAATGTTAAGTATGTTTGTACATATATCTTAGATACTACACTCATATACAGTACTTATGGATTCTAAAAGCATGTAAAAGAATTTTCAAATAGAAAACGATATGAATTTTAAGTTCATCAAACTAAAAAATTCTTTTCTAATTTTTTGGAAGTTTTTGGTCTAGACTTGTAATGTTTATTAAAGTCAAAATGAATTTACTTTAAAAATACCTCTTTTTAATTTTTGTATTATTTTTTGTTTATAATATAATAATAATAATATAATGTAGTGTGACAAAGGGAAAATAATGAGAATACAAGGATTAAGATTTTTAAAGTTCAGCAGTACATTTTATCACATTTTAAATAAAAGCATTTTGACGCAAAAAGAGCTCAACTTCTAATATATTAGACCATTATCAATACTATTTATCGATCATATATGTATATTAAATTATGTATTATGGAAAACGGTTACAATAAAAGTTTTCAAATATGGAACAAATAGTTTGGTATTAAAAAACATCTGTCAAAAAGTGGGGTGGTTTAGAGAAGTGGTAGTAGCACCTCCTACACAAAGAGAACATACATTTTTGCATATCTTAGGAACGGTAACAGCAACATTTTTCAAATTTGATACAAATATTTTTACGAACAATTTTCGGAATATTGAAAAATTTTGAAGGCAAACAAATTTAGCTTTTGAGGCGATTTTAAAATATTTTTTTATAGAAAGCGTATAAACTGCTCAATTTGCCATTGATTTTGCAAAAATAAAGAAACACCAACATGCAATATTTCCAAGAACTTTGGAAAAGGTAAAGTTTTACAGCAACGCAAATTTATCGTTGGGAATGAATAAACGACATCGTTAAATCAACTTCGCTCCAAATAAGGACCAGGAATGTATATATATATATATATATTTTATAGAGTCTAAGACCAATATTGTTGAAATTACAAACTTTTGCTATTAATACGATTTTCGTATGACGTGCTAAATTCCCAGTTTTTCATATTTGATAAATACACTGAAATTTATTGTTGAGGGAAAGCTAGCTTCTATGCGCATTTCACTGGTTGCTTAGGCCAGCTCATCAGGCAACCTTTTCCAAAGATTTTAGAAAGGCCAAAAATATTATACAAATAAAACCCTAAAGCGAAGAAGAATTATAAACACTCAAAGTCTTACTTGTAACAATATCAAAGCCAAAACAAAACACCAACAATAAACAATGAGTTTATCTTTTCTTACATTCCCCTACAATTGGTTGGGTTCTTTCCGACTCGAATTGTAGTTGTAAGTGGGTAAAAAGAAAAAACAAAATTAAAAAACAAACTGCTTTATTCTACTGTCTTCGTAAGAAAACAACAAAAAAAAACCGATTTGCCAATTCAGTTTTTTTGCACGGGCACATGCAAGTATGATATTATCAAAGTTATTTTCGGGAATACAAAATTTATTATTAATACGATTTCCGTATGACGTGCTAAATTCCGCGCTTTTACACTTGGTGAAGGGCATAATAAGAATGCAAAAGTTTAATAATACATCAAGTACAAACAATTTTTTTTTAATCAATAAAAGTATAAATAGTTAATTGATACTATTTATTTGTTTACTGGTGCAAAATTAATACCATTTTTTAATTAATATTACAAATTATCAAAGTAATTGTTGGGAACACAAAATTTTTCATAAACAAGGTTTTGTTTGTCGTGCTTAATTCCCAATTGTTATTCTTGATAAGAACACTAAAATTATTTGTTGATGGTATAAGCTATTTCTAGATTTTAAAAAAACTAAAGATTTTATACAAATAAAACTGTAAAGCGAATAAGAATTATAAGCAATAGTTTTACTTGTAACAATATCGAAGCTTAAATATAATCGGCCGTATTTATAACCAATATTTAGCAACTGCTTATATATCACAGAGAGCAATTTGCTAACTAGCAGACCGTTTTGACTTAGCAAAGGGTTAGCAAAAGGGTTTATTTAAAATGAATTTTAAGTTTTCAAAGATAATTTATATATCAACTCTGTAAAGTGTTAGTATAGCCAACTATTTGTTTGAAAATCAGCTCTGAATCATTTGTTGACATTTCTATAAGAGTTTTTCCCTCAAGTTGTAAAATGCTTAAAAGCCAAAGGAAGATAATAAATAGTAGAAACATCCCCAAATTGGAATCTGGATGAAAAAGTTAGTACATACAAATAATTTTTAAACAAAATTTATGTCCTATGTTAATAAACAAGCTCGAGGCCACAATTGCTTTATAATAAATTTTTTATGCTTTATTATTTTTTGTTTTCAAAATTTATGTTATTAAAATATGTTTATATAAGTATTTGTGTTATTTAATTTGCGCACACAATTTTTTGATTTTTCTTTGGTTTATAAAAATTATTTGACATTTAACAGGTGCTAAACAAATTGTAGAACGGTTGGCAGCTCGTTAGCAAGAGCAAGTCGTTAGCCAGAGTTTGGTGATTGTATTGTAAACTTTTCGTTATAAATATGGCCGAATATATTTAGCTTTTCTAAAATCTTTGAATGAACAGGCATAAGCAACCAGTGAAATGCCCATAGGAATAGCGTATCCCATCAACAATAAATTTCAGTGTTTTTATCAAGAATAAAAAATGGGAATTAATCACGACATGAAAATCCTTTTAATTAAAAATTTTGTATTCCCAAAAATTACTTTGATAATAAACTGGCAATTGCCCGGCTTAAAAAAACTAAACTGGTAACATGCTTTATTTTTTGCGAAAACAATAAAGCAAGTTGTGTTTTTTTTTCTTAACATACTTACAACTACAGTTTATGGGAGAGTTGCAACCAATTGTAGTGGTGAATGTAAGAAAAGATAAACTCACAGTTGATATTGTCACAAGTAAAGCTCTTGCTTAGTCTGGGATCACACTATGAAAGTTTTCTTTCAGAAAGTCTGAGTTATTGGTGAGAGGGGAAGAGAACATGCTTTTCTTTTCTCCTCTCTCACCCATAAACTCAGATTTTCTGAAAGAAAACTTTCATAGTGTGAACCCAGACTTATAATTCTTTTTCGCTTAACAGTTTTATTTGTGTAATATCCTAAGTTTTTCTAAAATCTTTGAATGAAGTTTCCTGATGATCAGGCCTAAGCAACCAGTGAAATCAATACATTTCAGTGTTTTTATCAAGGATAAAAATGTGTTTATATATTTGTGATACGCATATGTTTTGCTACACTATAAATAACTATCACTTTAAATAGAAAACAAGTGGAATTATTTAAAAGAAATCACCTTAAGTTTTTGTAATAATTCCCGACAACACTTGTCCCATTAAACTGCAAAAAGTTTAAATGAAAAATAAACATTTGTAATGAAATGACAAGGGATTTTGTTAAAAATGTAATCTTGAATTGGACAAAAGCTTTTGCATTGTCATTGCCTCTGTCACAAGAACTACAAAAACAAACACATACGCATTTTTAATAGTACACAACAGCAGAAGAACAGAAACATCAAAAATAGTTTTATCAACTAGCAGTCAATTTAGCTAAGTAAATATTTTCCTTTTTTCCTTGCTAGAGAATTTAGAAACAATTGCATTTCAAATTTAACCAAACAGCTGGACCAACCAAAAAGAACAACCTCAAATAAAGACCACATAAATGAACGAAAGATAAAGAGTATTTTCGCACATCTTTTTCAATTCATTTTTTTCTGGATTTTAAAACGAAGAGAAAGCTATAAATGAAATGGACTGGTATAAAAATTCATTTTGTGTTTTACACGATAAGAACAAACAAATATTGAAGGACAATTCACGGACATTTTATATACATATTTTTTCCACATGTTTGCAGGTTTTCTTTCTTTTATATAAAATGTGTTAAAGTGTATTATTTTATATGTTTAATAACTACTACCTTAGGGTATTAGAGACAGGTCATTAAACTTTCTATTACAGAACTGAAATTAAATTTGAAGGTTGTAGTAAAAAAAAGAAGTTGTTTGAAGTAAATGGTGTACAAATTTCAAATGCAACTCATTATGGCTATTATTTTTTAAGTATGAAGATATTGAGTAATAAAAGGCATTAACGAAGTAAACCCTTTTAGTAATAAGGACAAGACGTTTAAATTGCTACTAACAAAAGTGAAATAACTCTGCGTCAGCATCGAAAAACGCATAAGCACATTTAAGCTTTTATTGAAACAGCGATAAGGATAGAGATTAGTTCAAGAATGGCAAAAAAATAAATCTTATAAAATTGTTTCTAAAAATTTAAATGATTTTGTTATTCGTGCTTAATTCCCAATTTTTATTATTTGATAAAAACACTGAAATTTATTGTTGATGGGATAAGCTATTCCAATGCGCATTTCACTGGTTGCTTAGGCCAGATACTTAATTCCCAATTTTTATTATTTTTTAAGGCCTAAGCAACCACTGAACTGCGAATAGGAATAGCTTATCCCATCAACAATAAATTTCAGTATTTTTATCAAAGAATACAAATTGGGAGTTAAGCACGAATAACACAATCATTTAAATTAAATTTTGTATTCCCACGAAAATTATTTTGATAATAAACTGGCAGGTGCACGGCTTAAAAAAACTGACTGGTAACCCGCTTTTTATTTTGTTTGCGAAAACAATAAAGCAAGTCAATGTTTTTCTTGGGATTCAAAAATTAATTAACAAGGTTTCTTTAAAATGTGCTAAATTCCCATTTCATATTATTGAGAAACTGAAATTTATTGTTGATGGGATAAGCTATTCCAATGCGCATTTCACTGGTTGCTTAGGCCAGATACTTAATTCCCAATTTTTATTATTTTTTAAGGCCTAAGCAACCACTGAACTGCGAATAGGAATAGCTTATCCCATCAACAATAAATTTCAGTATTTTTATCAAAGAATACAAATTGGGAGTTAAGCACGAATAACACAATCATTTAAATTAAATTTTGTATTCCCACGAAAATTATTTTGATAATAGACTGGCAGGTGCTCGGCCTAAAAAAACTGACTGGTAACGCGCTTTTTATTTTGTTTGTGAAAACATTAAAGCGAGTTGTTTTTGTTTTTATTTTGTTTTTTCTTTTAACCTACTTACAACTACAATTAATGTTGAATGAATTCCAATCAATTGTAGTAGGGAATGTAAGGAGGGATAAACTCACTGTTTATTGTTGATGATTTTGTTTAAACTTTGATATTGTTACAAATAGAACTGTTTCTGTAATTCTTATGCGCTTAACATTTTTATTTGGTTAAATATCTTTAGTTTTTCTTAAATCTTTATGGATGCAGTTTCCTGATGATCTGGCCAAAGCAACCAGTGAAATGCGCATAGGAATAGCGTTTCCCATCAACAATAAATTTCTGTGTGTCTGTGAAATAATAAAAATTGGGAATTAAGCACGAATAATAAAATCATTTAAATTAAATTTTGTATTCCCACGAAAATTATTTTGATATTAAACTGGCAGGTGCCCGGCCTAAAAAAACTGACTGGTAACCCGCTTTTCATTTTGCTTGCGAAAACAATAAAGCGAGTCAATGTTTTTCTTGGGATTCAAAAATTAATTAACAAGGTTTCTTTTAAATGTGCTAAATTCCCATTTCATATTATTGAGAAACTGAAATTTACTGTTGAAGGGATAAGCTATTCCTATGCGCATTTCACTGGTTGCTTAGGCCAGATCGTCAGGAAACTTCATCCAAAGATTTTAGAAAAGCTAAGGATATTATACAAATAAAACTGTTAAGCGAATAAGAATTATAAACCTCAGTTTTACTTGTAAAAATATCAAAGCTTAGACAAAAACAACAACAATAAACAGTAAGTTTATCTTTTCTTACAGTGCCGACTACAATTGGTTGATTTTTTGTCAACTCTAAATTTAGTTGTAAGTGGGTAAAGAAAAAACAAAAATAAAAAGAAAATACAATATAATAGTCTGATAGTGTATAAAGTCATTTCTGAAAAATTGAAAGAATATGACTATTACAAAAAAGCTTTATAAAATACATAACTGAAATTTAACTCATAGAATAAATTCGAAAAATAAAAAATGTTGAAATTACTTTATTTTATTTTGCCAGTTCAGTTTATTTACTCTGCCACATGCATATAAGTTATCATTGTGTTTCTTGGGATTCAAAAATTAATTAACAAGGTTTCTTTTAAATGTGCTAAATTCCCATTAAATATTATTGAACTTTTATTGTTGAAGGGATAAGCTATTCCTATGCGCATTTCACTGGTTGCTTAGGCCAGATCGTCAGCGCTGATTTCTTTGGGTTTTATTTGAAAGGAAATTACTACATTAATAACCCTAGAACCATCCAGCAATTAAAAAGCAATATACGCGACGAAATAAAAAACATAGCACCTGAGCTGAGATTTGAACCCGGGTTGATTTTTACATGTTTTAAGAATTACCACAACCACAATTACCACAATTTTAATAAAAATTCCAAGTTGTAAGAAAAATTCCTTCCTCAGTGAAAATAATTTAATGAAAATTAAATTTGATGAACTCAATCCTAATTAAAAAAATATCAAGAGATTAAAAATTAACAGTTCAACTGAAAAATCAAAAATTGTTCTTAAAAAAAAAATTAATAAATAAAAAGTTATAAAGAATTCAAACACCCACCCAATTTTGGCCCACCCTGTAGTTTAGACACAAATTTTCAACAAGATTGGTCAAAAAGTTTCTGAGTTATAGGGGGTCAAAGTTCGATATTTTGGCCATACAGGTGTTCTTTCTCATCCAGCTAACTGACTATTGGTGTTAGCAGAATTTGTCCCAAGTAGCTTTGATAGCTATTTGATCAATCTTTTTTAAATAACTTTATTTGTTTTTTTTTAAATGTTTTTTTTTAAATTTAAAACTTTTTTTTATTTTTTTTAGCGGGAATGTTTTCCCGGTTCAAAGTTGGGTTTTAGTTTTTTTTCTATCACCTCTAGTTAAGGAGTTTCTGCCAATACAATTCGTCATTACTTTAGAACGATTAGCCCAGTTTTGTTCAAAGCATGACCGCTTTATTTCGGTCAAAATATAGGGTATGCCCATAATAATGAATTATAATTAAAATTAACATTTGTGCACCTTTTTCATAATATATCGTCGGCTTTATATGCAAACCTGCTAAATCCATCGTTTTAAGTAAATTGAGATTTTTATACAGTGTGGTAGAGAAAGATAGTTTTTCTTCAATTTAAAATCCAAAAACCATATTTTTTCCTCTCAAGTTGAAAATATGAAACATTAAAAGTTTTTTGTCTCTCCTGTAAAATATGCTGAAAGGGACTTAGCTGGTTTGCATATTAAGCCGATGATAAAAAAATGATTTTTGGCTGAGTTAAAGGACATTGTTTCCTAATAATTTGTAGATGTTTTAAGCAGACAAATTGTCTTCAAGTAAAAAGCAAAATCGTCTTATTACGGGCGATATATTAAAACAGATTTGAGTTAAGTGCCTTTAAATCGTTTTATTCAAAACTATATTTTTTACCGACCAGTGAAGTCAAAAATTACTTCTTATTATTTCCAGCCATAATTTGTAATTAATAAATTTTTAATTCAAATGCATAATTATGTATTCAATAAACTCAACTCAATAACATTATAAATATTATCAAAGTTATTTTCGGGAATACAAAATTCATTATTAATACGATTTCCGTATGACGTGCTAAATTCACAGTTTTTCATATTTAATAAATACACTGAAATTTATTGTTGAGGGAAAGCTAGCTTAATAATTTTTTTGCTTCATTTATAATTGAAAAAATTTAGATTTTTTGTTAAATATTTGTTTAATTGAATATTTTAAAATATTCCTTGAAACCGCACAGTTTTTTGATAATTATTTTAATTATCATTTATTGAAAATTTATATATTTTTAAAACTCCACTTTTTATAATATTATATAGGGCTAAAAATTTTTTTTTCAGAAAATTCTATTCTTTATTTTTTGTTGACTGTTTTGTTTGTTTTTTGTTTACTCTTTTATTCTGTGCTCTGTGTAGCCAGAGCTCAATTTTTATGGTTTTTGTTTCAAACAAGCGTTGTATTTGTGTAATTGCCAATGTAGCAATACAGTCAGTTGGCAATAAATAAAAGAATTACCTAAGAAACGTAAAACCAGTCGACCGACAAGTTGATAGTTAGTGGGCCGCTAAAGAGAACGATAATGAGTGACTTGTTGTATAATGTATAAAAAAACCATTAAAAAAAAATTTTCTTGTTTATATAAGTTGATAAATTGCAAATCTGCAAAAAGTATTTTTATAGATCCCGTGATTTAAAGTTTGGTATCTCTTAAACCTATTTATGTAATTTTCAGTGTTCAAAAAAATAAACAGAACATTATTAAACGTTCGGCTCACTCACCCAGAAACAATCACCCCTATCGTGAATAATTTTTCCCTCGTAATTTTTCCCCTTTTCACATATTAGCGATCATGAAAAACTCCCATGAAAATAAGTTCATTCAAAAGAGAAAAATAACCTGAAAAAATCTTCACGTGAAAAAATTCCCCTTATCGTGAAAAGTTTTTTCCTTCGTAATTTGTTCACATTTCCCTTAGATTTTCTCACTTTATTTTTGCTAGGGAACAGAACATGTATGTATGGAGTTTCTCCTATAAATCGAATATTAAGGTTTATTTCCGTTAATAAGCCACCAACCGATACATTGGTCAACAAAATGCAAAACAAGAGGTTGATTGCCGGCGGATTTGTAAAGCTTTCGAAAGACGTGGTGGCAGAATTTTGGGAAATATTTTACTACATAAAATTTAAAAAGTGCAAAAAACTAACGTTGCAATCAACCTATTCCACCAATACTAATCATTTAGCTTTATTATTTTCACTTTTCTTTAAAATATATACGTAAATATTTTTGAACATAAATTTCATTGATTTTTAATATTTCCTAATCTTTCTTCTTTTTTGTTACATTCACTGAAACTGATAGCGTGAAAAATTTTTCACATGAGATTCATGATTGCTTTTTTCCCTTCGAGGGGAAAGAAAATTTCAAGGGAACAAAAATGCCACTTGTTATTCACGATACGGGTGAATATCTACTTGTTTAGTGTTTATGTATACTAACAAATCACTAAATAGCATTCGTAACTATATTCAAGAAAGTACCGAACATTATTAATTGTTCTTTTCTACGTAATAAAACAGAACAGAACAGTAGTGGCTCTGTAGACTTACATTATATATTAACGTTCAGTAGTGTTTCTTTTCTTTTTGATAAAACAAAAAGTTTTAGCAACGACCATAGCACGAATAGCTTGTATGTGTATTGTCCACATGTTTTGTTTGAGTAAGATTTTTTCGCTGGCTTTTTGTTTTTTATCGTATGTGTTTTGTTTTTGTTAAAAATTTGTTGGTTTTCTTTAACCAGACAAAATTACAACTAAATCAAACGAACATTAATGTGGTGAACTTCACAACAAAGTTTGTGTTTTTTTTAAGAACCGAACGCAATTGAATGTTCTCAATTTTTTGTTGAGTTGGATAAGTACAGTATAATTTCGAAGATCACAAGCAGAGAAACGTTATTTTTTTAATGTTTTACTATGCAAACACTATTATAGCGTTTTTGCTTTCCACATATTTAGCGAAGCGAACACTAAGTAACAATATTTAGTTTATTTCAAACACTGGCAATTTTCCCTTATACGTTACGTATGAAAAATATTTCTTTATTTACACACATATTAATCATACGTACCTCTGCATTTACTGAAATAATTTTGTATAAATTAAAAAATAATCTTCTTGTGCAAAGTTTGCTTCTGTTTTTTTTTTCTTAAAATATAACGACCGCAACCACACGAATTGGAAGAAATAAAGGTATGTATGTATAGTGAATGTCAGTATTCTTTGATGAAATAAAAATATTTATTTTGGTGCAAGAATTTTATTTGCAGTTAAAACACTCTACATAAATACGTTCGTTAGTAAAAATGATATCGATTACACTATGTACATACATAAGTATCTCTGGTTGTGTATTTACTTAATATCTCTTTATATTACATGCTTTTTTAATACTCGGTTTTCTTACGATATAAACGATGCTTCTTCATTCATTTCGTATTCTACGTTTGTGATTAAAAATTCAATTAAAATTTTCGATAATTGATTTTAACGTATACAAGATGAAATAAAATTGCAATTATTTTACGTCTATTTTTTCTTTTTTTTTTGGTTTTTTTTGCTGATAATCGAACGTGTGTGCAAAATATAAAATTAAAGAAAGAAAATAATAATAAAAAAAGATCAATAAAAAGTAAAACAAAACAAAATCTGTGGTGTTGGGTATTAAAGCATTGTGAACATTTGAGTAGCAGGTGTTTCATGATATTGCTATTTTTCGGTTTAAAATTTTCCATTTAATATAATTGTGTAAAATTTGAATGAGATTGAAATTCATTTAATCAATGTTGATTTTCCATGCTGCTATACTGAGCTCAGCTGTTGTGAAATAAAAAAAGCCACCTGCTGGTTTGCTAATAAAAAAAAGTATTTTATCCAAAAAATACACAAAAATTATAATGAATCAAAAAATAAAATATACAAGAAATCTGCTTTAGAATATAAGTATGCAGTCCAGAAAAAAACAAAAAATTAACATTATTTCCAATTGAATGATAAAGAAACTCACATTTAAAAAAATTCATTTTTAATTTCAAAAATATGCAAAATAAAAATGTATGTAAGACTGTATGTATGTATGTATGTATGTATGTATGTATGTATGTATGTATGTATGTATGTATGTATGTATGTATGTATGTATGTATGTATGTATGTATGTATGTATGTATGTATGTATGTATGTATGTATGTATGTATGTATGTATGTATGTATGTATGTATGTATGTATGTATGTATGTATGTATGTATGTATGTATGTATGTATGTATGTATGTATGTATGTATGTATGTATGTATGTATGTATGTATGTATGTATGTATGTATGTATGTATGTATGTATGTATGTATGTATGTATGTATGTATGTATGTATGTATGTATGTATGTATGTATGTATGTATGTATGTATGTATGTATGTATGTATGTATGTATGTATGTATGTATGTATGTATGTATGTATGTATGTATGTATGTATGTATGTATGTATGTATGTATGTATGTATGTATGTATGTATGTATGTATGTATGTATGTATGTATGTATGTATGTATGTATGTATGTATGTATGTATGTATGTATGTATGTATGTATGTATGTATGTATGTATGTATGTATGTATGTATGTATGTATGTATGTATGTATGTATGTATGTATGTATGTATGTATGTATGTATGTATGTATGTATGTATGTATGTATGTATGTATGTATGTATGTATGTATGTATGTATGTATGTATGTATGTATGTATGTATGTATGTATGTATGTATGTATGTATGTATGTATGTATGTATGTATGTATGTATGTATGTATGTATGTATGTATGTATGTATGTATGTATGTATGTATGTATGTATGTATGTATGTATGTATGTATGTATGTATGTATGTATGTATGTATGTATGTATGTATGTATGTATGTATGTATGTATGTATGTATGTATGTATGTATGTTTGTATGTATAACTGTTTATTGCACACTGGGGGATTTTGAAAAGAGAAACAAATAGGAGGTTTGCATGGACTGGCCGATTAAAATAATATTCAGACGTGGTACGAAAGCAGTAAATAGCAACTTTTCCACATAAAACCACATCAATGGAAATAAAAATGTATTGCATTCTTATCAAAGTAGTGAGTTACCCAGTAAAAATTTAGCCTGCAAAATAATGTCTTGAGTAATCAGAAAAACATAAAAGCACTACTTACAATTCTACTGAAAGAACTAATGAATTTTACAAGGGATGTCCCAAACTTAACGCATTTAGAAGTAACATATTATTTTTTTACCTACATACAGGGTGGCGCAGAATGAGCTATATGGTTTATAACTTTTTTATTTATTCGATTATTATTTTTATTTTTTAAATACAGTATATTATTGGGAATTTTTTGAAATTAGCTTTGGAAAATTATAACCTTTAAGTGATGTTCATTTTCTGCTTCGCACATGCGTGCTCTTCTTAGCATATTTTCCATAACTTTTCGCAAAATTTCGAGTGAATTGGCCACGATTTCAGTTCGAATGTTGGTTGTTTAGTTGGTTGTGTAGTTTTTTGACCAGTGTGCGCGGTAGGTGTTCTTCCGGCACCAGGAAGGGTTCTTACAGACCCATGTTGACGAAAATTTCCAACCAAATGGTTTATGCTGATGCAACCACAATGCGCGCATGAAAATTACGACGATATGCATGCTGTGCCAACATAATAAGCTGTTGGTTTGAAAAATAAAATTAAAATATTTTGTACGTTGTTCGATCGTGTAATGATTCATAATTAATTCCCCAAGTCTCCTTCACAAAATGCTGAAAAAAACAAAGAAAGTTTTAAAGAATTCAAACCATATAGCTCGTTCTGCGCCAGCCTGTACATCCAGAAAAAAGGTGTTATAGAAGTAGTTATAGAACAAAGCTAGTATAATGAGTAAAATAAGCTGTTCATGTTGGACAAGTAAGCGAAGTTTTTACTGGGAATTATTTAAAAACCAGTTAAGCGTTTGCAAGACATATTCTACTTTTGTATTTATATTAAAACATATCATGAATAGCACATCATTGTAGCGGTATCGCTAAAAATATTGTAAATATGCATAATGCATAATAACTCAAATATATTGCGAATAACAAACTTTAAATTAACTTTGATCAGAAATCACAAATAAGTAGGTACCTAATTAAAATGCACAAAATATAATTTTCTGATTTATATATTTTTGGCAGAAATAAATTTTGGTTTATGAATTTAATTTCTTTTTTATACCCGCCTACACAATTTGTTGTGAGGAGGATATACTAAGTTTGTTATTCCGTTTGAAACTCTTTTGTTATTCATCTCAGACTCCATAAAGTGTATATACTCTGGCTCCTTGAGTAATTCTAAGTTGAAAACACCCTCACTTTCGAAAAACTCAAAAGAAATAAACAAACTTGGTGCCAAATTGCTTGTAGTTATCCTAAGCAGTTTTGGATTGTAATCCAGCAAAATCGGATCAATAGGATCAGAGCTATGAATCTAAATGTGAACCCACCACCTTAAAAATTGATATTTTTGTTACAAAAACTAACATAAATGATGGAATAATGCACAGAATGATATAAGATTTTGCAAAAATTCATTTTATTCGATTGAAAATCACGCAGTAAAATTTCGTGAAGATCGGTCCATAATTTACCCTGGCCCCATGTAACCCTACTCTCGGAAAATTGTTGAGAAGGCCTTAAACCATAATAAATAGTGCTATCATTACAAAATTTTATACATCACAGTTTTATAGGACAAGAAATGACACTGTGAAATTTTGTGAAGATCGGTCCATAATTTACCCTAGGCCCCATATAAAACCGAATACCGGAATACAGTTTAGTACGCCTAAAACCGTAATTAATATTGCTATCAAAATAATATTTAATACTTCACAGTTTTATAGGACTAGAAATCACAGTAACAAATTTCGTGATGAGTGGTCCATAATTTAGTTTAGGCCCGATATAAAGCCCACTCTGGTAAATTAATTAAATACGCCTAAAACCGTAGCAGATATATTTTTTGTGGTAACATATCTTCCAACTTAGTTTCATATGACCAGAAAAAATGTCAGGTATTTTTGTGATATATGGTCCATAATTTACCTTTGATTCCATATTTAGCAACCTTCTGAAATTCACTGTAAACGCTAAAACTTATTTCAACGCTGTATTGAAATTTATGTTTTTAATGCCAGAATTTGGGTTCATAGCTTACCATGGCTCCAATATATATTCCCCTCCTGAAAATCATTTAAGTTCGGCTCATCTAGTTAAAATTGCTATAAATAGCATAAAACTTTCTGATGGTACGACAACAATTTAATATAGGTCTAAACCGCAACCAATTTTAATAAAGAAAAACTAATAATAATTAGATATCACTCCTGAAATATTCGAACTGTCGGTGGAGGGTATCAAAGATTCGGCAAAGCCAAATATAGCACTCTACCTTGTATGATAATAATAAACGTTGTAGCATCCCTGCGGTAAATTTGTGTCAATTGGTCCAACAGACTGGTCCTGGGATTTGTGAAAATAGAACAAGTACAAAAAGAAAGGACTCATGACCAGTGAAAGAAGAACCAATCCCTTAACTGGTTTATGAAGAACGAAAAGGTAGAAAAAGTAATGAATTACAGTACAGTCTTCAGCGGTGCTGTGACACATTTGTTGGTACTTTTTAAAATATGATTCTTGAATATAATTCTAGGACTTGTTTTATTGAAAAACTACTACATTGCATTGAAATAATACTACATTGTAGTAACTGACACTAAGTACGTTCATTGAGGTTAGTTCTGTGACTGGTCAAATGGTGTCAATTGACCCCCTCCAATGACAACCCCATGTAAAAGTGATAGGTCTTATTCATATAAAGTGTTAGAATTGGAACCGGTCCCTACCACCAAAGACCTATCACGGGACTACTTTGGTGTCAGTTCGTTTCCTTCTAGGGATATAACGTGAAAGAAAGTATCTTTATTGAAATGCCTTTAGGTTCTTGCATGCTTTTGATTTTTCCGGCTCCGGCTCCGGCTCGTCGGCTAGTAGGTGGGATATATGAACTTATCGCAAGATGTAATGAGACCACATAGTAATTTATATTTTAATAGCGTGCATTAAGAAAACAAACAAGAGAAAAACTGAAGCTAGAAGGAAAAAAATAATTAAATGATCAACAAAAAAAAAATACTTGAAATTAATTAGGTGCTGGATCTATGTTTAATGTTGCCAGTAGGTGTCGAATCTGCAACATAAGCCCTCCCAACCTTGATCATCGACTCACTTTCCTACAACCTATTACGTCAGTAGATGATCCCTTACAAATCCTATCACAACATAACTCTACTCTGCCTTTAGAATCAAAAAGATACGATTTTACAAATTCATTATGTTAAATTTTATTTCACAAGAGTAAATATAAACAAAACATTCATTAAACTACTTTAATTTTAAATTCAAAATATAAAGTTCTTATGAAAATAGAAAAGTATAACTTTCACTAATTTTAGTAATACGGGTTAAAATATTTCTAAACGTGAACAAAATATATCAAAATTTTTACATAATAATTTCACTTAAAACAAAAAATAAAAAGAAAAACTTTAATTAATAGAATTTTATTTAAAAGTAAAATTACAAGATAAATACATTGAAAAGAGGTATAAAACGAAATTAAAATTAGGTCAGATTGATGAAGGTCAGTTAGTACGAATATAAGATATAATAAAATAAGAAAACTAACGGACGGACAGAACGGGTCTTAATTAGATATTTAGTAACGAATGATATATTAAGAATGACTAAAACATATACTTAAATTTGTAGCATTTAATAACAAAGTACAGCATTTTTCAGGTGATTGATTCGGGACTCAATTCTGATAACTGCTTATGAAAGTAGACCCAAAAAGAAGAACTTCAGCATCATTAGTTTGGTCATGGTACCTCAATAAATAATTTTAAAATTAATTTGAAGTTAGTAAGTATCGTATAGGGGAATTTTTCACATTTTAGGCTCTTTTGTTTGCCATAACTCGAGAACCAGTAGTCCGCAATCATAAAAATCAAATAACCTTTTGTTTATTATTTTTTTTTAATTCTGAGAATCATAGAAAAGTCATCAATTAAAAAAAAATTTTTTTATAATTTTTTTCTCACTATTTTCTTTAATTAATGTTGCTTTTTCCCATGTTATTTTTTCCTCGTTCTTATTCCTTTTTTTAATACATTTTTTTCGCTTTCTCACTTTTTAACTATATTTATATTTTTCACATCAAATACAAATTTTATAATTTTCACTACTTCTTATTTTTTATATATATTTTTTTTTTGTAATAAGAACAAAACAATATTTTATCTTAAATTTTTACATTAACATGGGTATTTTAAAACTTATTTTGTTTTCCTCTGGTGGTCTAGTTCATTCCATCGATGAATGACCATTCACTTTATTTTAAACAAGAGCCTTATTAATTTTCACAACCTTTATTTACAACTTATTTTTTTTTACTTTGAGCCAACATTCAGGGGATGCCTCCACTAATGTAATGTATTTATTGTGTTGGTTTAAGGAAAATAGGTATAGGTTTATGTGTTTGTGGGCATTTAAGTTGGAGCCGAAAGGGAAGATTTGTACCTGGTGTCGAACATTTTCTCTGTAATGCGTTGTGCGATATGCGAGTTCTACGGGCATGCACCCTCGTCTCAGAAATGAGTTCATCCATCTCAGCTGAACACTTAAGGCCCAACCAAAACATGAATGAGGTCGCTTTAGTCAACTTAAGTAGCTGTGCGAATACATATAAACATATATGGCAAGCTACAATGAACTTAATGATGCTTTTCGTCAAGTTTCGTCAAATGGCATTTGCTTAATCAAAGTGCCAAACTGAATGCACATTCCGTACGAAAACAGCTGTGTATGTATAACAATAAAAAATAAAATAAATTAAAATGGACTTTTACATATTTTAATTTTTCGTAACTTACAGTTGTCTAGTTCATTCCATCGATGAATGGCCATTCAGCAATGCTTCCTCTGTGGGCTGGAGAGAGACAATTATAAAGTTTATGTTTAAAATGATTGATGTGATTTCTTTTACAAAAAACATAAAAAATTATCAACATGTATCAAAAGATGATATCAACATTTTCTGCTAAAAAAATTTTTTAAATAATAGTTTCTTTTTATGTTTTTTTTAAAAAAATATGTATATTCCTTAAAGATAGTCCGTATAAAGGTGACCAAGGTTAAGTTTTCCTTTTTTCCCCTGATAGTGGTTGAAACAAAATGTTATTCCTCTATATATTCAGTACATTTTAAGTCGTACAAGTATGGAATTAGGGATTCCAATACCGACATTACCGATACCGAAATACCGGTATTACCGGCTAAAATCGAATACCGAAATACCGAAATACCGCATGCAGAATACCGGCATTTTTTTAGTTTTCAAAATTCTTCTGTGAAATTCTCGTTTGCACTTATTTATATTTTATGTATACAAATATATACATATGCTTATACATCTGTGAAGGGCACTTTTGCTCATATTTCGAGTCTGAAAATATATGCAAAATGTGTATAATTTCCTTATGACCGTTCGTCCTACAAGTGTAGAATCTGAACGTGCGTTTTCCGCAGCAGGATCACGCCTTTCGGATGAAAGCATCGACAATTTATGTTTTCTTCTAACATATTTTAATTCACAAAAAGGAAATAAAAAAACTTTTGGTAATTTGCCTCTGAATTAATTACTATGTATATATTATATTTAATTTTTAATTGTTTTGCTTTATTTTTAATATCAACCTGTTTTGTCTTTTTTTAATAACTACATATGTATATATGTATAAATCAATTAATTTTTTTTTAATTTTTTGATATTCTTTAATTAGGCGTGAGTTCATCAAATTTAATTTTCTTTAAATTATTTTCACTGAAGAAGGAATTTTTTACTACTTGAAATTTTTTGTTAAAATTTATTGATAATTTTTCTTGGCTGAGCTGAATTTTCAATAAATATTTTAAATAAATAATAAATTGGATTGAATAATATAATATAATTGGAAAATTGTTTTATTATTGGTGCTTTGTATTTACATACATATACATTTTTATTCCATAAATAATACCGAAAATACCGGTATCGAGATTTCGTCAATACCGAAATACCGAAAGGCCTTCGGTATTGGAATCCCTATATGGGATGTTTAAAACACTGTATTTGCAAATCACTTAGGCCACAGGAACAATTTTTAATAAAATTCTTGAAAATCCTCCTTGCAATTGCAATTTATGCACTCTTCATCAAGGATAAATGGAAGCACATTCAAAACAGCTGATGGAGTTGGTAGAATTTTCTTTGAGGAATTAACAATTTGAATTTTATAGCTGGCACCAATTAAAAAGAATAACGCCAGAAAGACTGCTGCAGAAAAATTATAATCCTGATTTATTTTTTTTTTGTTTTTTATTTTTAAGGATTTACAAAAAAATCAATTAATTGTATCCTTTTATTTAAAGGTTTTCAACAATTTTAAGGCGATACTTTTCAGCTTGATTGCTTAATAAAAATAGGCGCGGCATTTAATTTGCTAAAAAGTAACTAGTAAATATCATATGGTAAGATTTAGGTACTTGTCACGAGTGGAGAGAATTAATTTGATAAAACAGTGAAACCTAAATAAAACCAACGTTTGAAATATAAAGATATATTTGCATGAGATTTAATATAAACTTTAATTTGTCTAGAATCTATTAAAATGTTCCGCCGTATTAAAAATTTGCTTTATGTTTAGAGGTAATTCCCGAAAAAGTCTGGAATTAACTAGATCGAGATTTCGGCATTGACATCCCTAGTTCCAACCTTTACTATGCAGTAGATAAGTAAAATTTTATTAAACAGATTAGATGTATCAATCCCCCATTATGCACAATATAAAACAAAAACAATATTTGAAAATTTGTTTTTGTTTTAAATGTAGTTTTCTATGCGAACGTTGACGTTCGAAATCGTTGAACAGGCTGTAAAACTATTTGCATAGTACTTTTCTCAAGAAATAGAAACATATTTAAAAACAAATCAAATTAAAAAAAATTTTAAAGTCAAATAGATTTTTACACAGAAAATACTTAAAATAAGCATGTAATTAGTATGAATTGTTTTCTTAAATTTTAATTCATAAAAAAAGAGATTTCTTGCTATTACGTTTGCAATATCCGATTAAAATTTATATCTTATTAATAATTATGTGTTTTTATATTGTTACAAAATCTTGTTTATAATTTTTTTTTATTGTTATTATGTAATTTTTTTTTGGATGATTTATTTCAATAAGAATATTGCTATGTTACTGCCATTTCAATAACGTTTTTGGTTAAATTCCTTTAGAACAAAAATCTTGAGTTATTTTAATTGAAATAAAAAAATAATGTAAGCACAAAGAAAAATACTTGTTTCGTTTATAACATTTATTTCCACTTAGGCCGGGCTTCTGAGATGTGAATTTCTGTGGTTTCTGAAATCAGATAGATAGAGACCAACATTTTAAGCAAACCTAAGCTGTTTCGTCAAATTTTGTATACAAACTTGGTAATGGCGGCACAAATCACTTTTCAGATAAACTTACTTTATTTAAAACAAGAGCCTTAGTAATTTTCACAACCTTTATTTACAACTTATTTTTTTTTACTTTGAGCCAACATTCAGGGGATGCCTCCACTAATGTAATGTATTTATTGTGTTGGTTTAAGGAAAATAGGTTATAGGTTTATGTGTTTGTGGACATTTAAGTTGGAGCCGACAGGAAAGATTTGTACCTGGTGTGGAACATTTTCTCTGTAATGCGTTGTGCGATATGCGAGTATGCACCCGCGTCTCAGAAATGAGTTCATCCATCTCAGCTGAACACTTTAGGCCTAACCAAAACATGAATGAGGTCGCTTTAGTCAACTTAAGTAGCTGTGCGAATACATATAAAACATATATGGCAAGCTACAATGAACTTAATGATGCTTTTCGTCAAGTTTCGTCAAATGGCATTTGCTTAATCAAAGTGCCAAACTGAACGCACATTCCGTACGAAAACAGCTGTGTATGTATAACAATAAAAAATAAAATAAATTAAAATGGACTTTTACATATTTTAATTTATTTTCCATTTTTTTAAGACACGCACAAATTATCTATTTTTAAATTCTTTACAAATTAAATAGCATAAAATAAACAAATACACGGTTGGACTTTTTAGTTTGAAGTACTCGCAAAAAAACAAAATATTCCACAAATATGCAACAATGGTTAAATAGATGTTAAGTACATTATGGCCACCTAAAAGTCTTTTTTTATTTGCTTATGCATTTGATACACTTTCGTTAAATTTTGACAGTTGCTTAAGCTAATACATGCATGTTCTGGTTGGCCTTCACCGTGGTAATATCAAGAGAATAATGACGAACAACCCACATTCCGACGGTGCTCCAATAAGTCAATTGAGCTTTGAAATGACTCAAGGCCAGATATAGAAGCTTTAATTAGTGAAGACGGTGTTTGTTATATCATCGAGGAAAAAATGCTTGGGCACGGCAAAAGGGTTACCATGTAGAAAAGCTTTAGTTCATTTTCTTTGGGGACTTTGAGTTTCGGGCGTTTGACCCCAACCCAAAAAAGTATGTATGTGTAAAGCTTCTTTGTTCTTCATTATTAACATATAAGGTAATTTACCAAAAACTGAACAAATACAAATAGAAAATAGAAAATATTTAAAAACTTTGAAGAAATTGCAAATAATTGAAAATAAAATAAATAATATGAAATTTTATGGCACTTATTTTATTTGTGTATTACTGCCGTATGAAATTTTTCCCAGACAAAAAAAATTAAATAACTTCCTGAAAATAAAATAAAACTGAGAGCGCTGGAGCTTTAACATAATGAAATTACTCCTACACTTGAATAAAATTTTTTTAGACCTTTTTTCCTTTTTTTTCTTGAGACTTTAAATTGCGTGAAAAGGCATTTAATAATATTATTAACATTTTCTCATAAAAATAGTTAAGGAAATGAAAAAACAAGTTTGGTTCATATTATTTATTGAAATGTAAATTTCACTTAACAAATATTTCTTTCTCTGTATATAATAAATTTTCAAATGTAAGTCGTCTTTACTGATATTTCAATAATATTCGTTAAATGTTGCAACATATGTAAAAAATATATGTAAATCATTAGATAGACTCTTTTAACTTATTTGAATATAATTTTTAATAACACTGGTCTACAAATTGTAACGAACGACCACTTAGGGAAATAACTTCCTGCGAACTGCGCTGCCAAAATATCCGGCCGTGCTCAGGGAAAATGGGGTGGTTCTTGTCCCAAAAAAGTCAGGTTTTGGTCATTAACCTAGAATTTTTAAAATAAGGTAGTTTTAAATTAAAGTCAAGATCAACTTAAAAAGAAAAAAACAATAAATAATAAATTAAAAGGAATCGCGATGTTAAATTAACCTGATAGAGAACTGATCTAATTGTTCTCTCCATCATCTTCATCCTCCCTACCTTGTTTTCTTTAACCTGGAATCTCAGAAAACCCTTCTATACCCATGCTTTAACTACCCTTATATTTCGTGGAAAAAAAGGAAAGTTATTTAAGTATTCATCCTTTATAACAAAAACAAAATTATTGGACACAAAATATTGAATTGAATTTAAGTCATGAATGTCATTATTAAGTAAAAAGCAAAAACAATATAAAACAAAGAAATTAACAGTTTTTTTTTAAATAAGGATTAAAAGTGTAATTGTACTGTTTTACTACGTATAACAACTAAATCATAAATACACTGGAAAACAAAATTCAGTAAAATTTTTAATTTAGTTGTTATACGAGGATCGTTTTAAATATCATTTAAACAAAACTAATTAAAGTTAATACAATTTTCTTTTTATGTGTAATTTAAACAAATTTAAAGTGAAAATTTCTTATTATTTAAAAATATATGTTTATTTTTTTGTTTATGTTTTTGTAAAAGGAGAAAATAACTCACACTTTTGCGAGCCTCCCTTTGATTAAGAAATTATAGTATATTTTTTTGGAACTTCCTTTTTAAACTTTGTTTAGGTTTGCATACACATATGTATATATCGGTATGTTTCGTTAATGCGTATGTCAAAATTTAATAGAATTGAGGAATAAATAACAATAAGGAAGAAGAAAAATAAAATTAAATTTAGTCAACCAAATATGTCAAAAAGAATAAATTAAATTTCCGCTGTGAATAGTTTTTATTAAAAGATTCTCCCTTTGTCCTTCTTATTCAGCACAAGGTACCAAAATTTCCTCTATAAATAGTTTTTATTTATTCCGTTTGCTATCAAAAATGTTACGGATGTTTGTGTAGGGAATCTGAAGAAAGCTTTACAATTTTAGTCCTGGGTAATGGCGTTTCGTCCTTAATCTTTATTTATTTTCTTTTCCTACTGGCAATATATTTTTCGCCAAATTCATGGAATTGTGCAAATCCCTTGGTATGCAAGTTTATATAATCCCATCAATAAAAAAAATCTAAGACCCTACTTTGTTAAAATTTAATTCAATAACTAAAGTGAAATGGTATTAACCGACCTCACAAAATTTGGAAAAAAATTGACTGCAGAAACGATGCATGTTTTTTTACTAATCGGGGTGCGAATCCGGCATAAAAATTGGGCTATCACGTCTTGTTCATTTGTTATCGCATGCTGGCAATACTGTAAAACAGTCAATACTGACACTACAATTTCACAATTATTTTTTGACAGAAGCCCACATTCATTCTAAATCTTCATAAAAGTAGCGTTTAAGCATGTTTGGGAGATCGTGTGTTACTGATTCAAGCTTGCTTTGTGTGTGGTAAATATTTGGTTGAAAAAGGATATGCAATATCAGAATCCTTAAAATATGCATATTTACTTTATTTAGGATTTACAGTCAGAAACTTGGACAAACCGTGGACATCAACTATGTTTTGCATTTTCGTCATTCGCATTAAGATTTGTTCCATAAAACCTAGGTGCAGTCAGCGATGAACAAGGGGTAGGTGCTCATCAAGATTTAATGAAAATTGAAATAAATTATCAAGGATTTTGGTTCAAAAGCATGCTGGGAGACTATTGCTGGGCTCTAACCGAATCGAACCAATAAAATACAAACGAGTTCAAATAACGCCATTTACTTCTGAAAATTCATTGATTTTTAAATAAATTACTGATTTTTTATGTAACAAACGAATAAAAACATTTTTTTTGTATCTCGAAAACCTGACGTGATAGAGAAAAACCAATGACGGATTCGAATTCTGCCCACCAAATTACCCAAGGAAAGATATTTGGTTGCTCCAGTCCAAAACCTTGTTGGCAAGTGTAATAGTAAGAATTTATATCATAGAAAAAATTAAAAAATTATTTGACTTTAATTTAAATTATGTTTGTTCTATTATTAAAAATTATTTTATTAAATAATTCTCCTCATAAATCAAAAAAAGATTTATTAGATCGATTCACTGCATAACAAATTATGCAAATTTTCTTTTTATTTGAAGTTGAGTGATTTCAATTATATAAAATAGATATCAAAGGTCATTTAGTAAAATAGATTTCTGTATGTTTGCTTAATGAAGTTGAAGAATAAAATAATTCATTTCAATAAAAGAATGTAACAGTGGTGCTATGGTCGACTTATCTTACTAATTTTGTTATTATTATGAATTATGATATTCATGAAAAATCGTACTTAATCTACTCACAAATAAATATTTTATACAAAAATATTTCACTGTGTTTTTTCATAGGCATTATTTAAGCTGGTTAAATGTTTTTCTGGTCTTCCTGACAACCGTTTTTCTCCAAGCCGCTCCTGGGGATTCAAATTTAAGGCAGGGTGTGTAATTTTGCTCTCTTTCTGAGCATATGTCAAGCCGTATAGAAGTTTATTAATATAATTTTTGATTGGAACAAGTCGACTTCGATTGTGTGCAACATGTTTCGCAGCATATTCGAACTTTCGTTGTATGGAAGGTTTGCTGGGGTAGTTTATTATGCATTCTCTAATTCATACCCTTAGGCGATGTCCATTACAGTGATAAATAATGGTGCTGACAACGCACATCCTTGCCTCAATCCACTAGAAGTTGCAAAAGAGTGGCTGAGAGCCGCGTTGACTCTTCTTAGCTGTTTATTTTATATACTCAGTGTTTTTTGGGAGATTTCCCTTGCGTCAAGTACCATCCATATGTATTCTCGGTTTAGAGCATCAAAGGCCTTTTCATACTATACGAAGCCGAGGTACATGGTTCAGTTAAATTCTGCTGCTTGTTCAATCAAGATTCGCACAGTGCTAATTTGGTCAATGCTCGAACTGCCCGGCCCCGAATTAAACCTGAGTGCTGCGTTTATTATCGTTAAGTGTTTTTTCTATTTGGTCTAAAACGACCTTATTAAATATCTTACAGACCTTATGTAATAGGGAAACTCATCACCAGTTGTTGCATTTTTTTATCACCTTTTTTTGAAAGTTTAAAAATTATTGATTCTCTCCACTCTGAGGGAAAACTTTCACTGCTTCAGGTTCGGCATTGTCTATGACTCAGCCCAAAAATATTCTATGGGCATACCGTCATTACCTGCAGCCTTCCCGCATTTCGTACTCCTTTTGCCTTGCATATCCCATTTACAACTTAGGTTCGTCTATCGAGGTTAAATCTTCCTTTTAATACAAGGCTATGGACTTTCTTATGTTTAATATAAACTGTTTTTCGAAATGTTTTTCCAAACTTTTAATTGTTCTTGTTTGTCAGTCATTTACATACTACTGCCGTCATTAAAAACCGGAGTACCACCAGCTAGAGTTCTTTTTATTTTAAAATGATACTTAATGTCCCGCTTTCTGCGCATCGGTACCCATTTTATCATTAAACTTATCTTATGTACGCTTTATTACTTAAAAAAGTTGTTCGGACTGTACTTTTTGCGTATAATTTCTATACAGGTGGAACAATAAAACAATTTGGCTAATGGATCCCACGTAGTCAAAAAGGGGTTGCTGGGGTTTTTTCTACAGAAAGACTTTATTACTTTTATGTACCTAAAGTCGATACTTAAAGAATTCTAAGCTAAAAACTTTAAATTTGAAAATTATTTTGCTTAAGAAAGATATGCTAATTTTTAATTTTCCTGTAACTTTATTTCATTATATTAAACTAAAGCTAATAAATTCAGCAAATTATTAAGAGCCACTCCAGCAGCCAAACGTTTTAAACAGTATTAATCCAGCACCAAGAAAGTTGGGTGCCCACGAGGAGAAGAAGAGAGACGTTAAAAGACAATTTTGGAGAACTAAACTGGTGCTTACCTTCAGTAAAAAACGCATCGACTCATTAATGGCGATTAGAAATAGAGTAATTACGACAACCTGTCCATCTTTTGTGAGCATTACTTTTGGCGCCATATCTTTATACCACAAAAAAAGGGATAATGTCATAGCTAAGAATGTTTTATATCTACATAATTTAGATATATTAATATTGTTCCAATGTTTACCTTAAAATGCTTTATGAAATATAAACTCCACATTTTTAGGTTTGTTACCGACGCAAAAAACGGGCCTGTAGGTTTATTTTACAATATCTACTATTTTAATCCGCTCGGGGGTTTTTTGCCCTATTTTAATCCATTTATTATACAAAACTATTCACGGCTTTTTAAGGTAACATAAATTTTCAAATCCAATTAGAATTAATGACATTTAAAAAGTTTTGTTATTATTTTATTCACCCAACAATAGAGCAAAGATTTATAGCTCAAAACACAAAGAAAAAAGTATGTGCTACAGTTGCAAAAAGAGAAAATATTCAATTATTGAAGTGTTTTACATTCAATATTACTAGCAATTAACTTGGTTAAAACAAAAAGTAAGCATAAAAATAAAAACTTGAAGTTTCATTTCTTATTTCTAACACAATTCATATTTAGCAAAAAACAAAATAAAAAAAAAAACAAAAAACTTTCATTATGTATCATCATTCATTTCAGCATTCAATTTCCTTTTCTTGTTCTGGTAACAAGCAGAAGTAAAACATAAACATTTCAACAGTATGTATGAGCACTGATGTGTGTTTGTACTAGTGTTGTGCATTTTGCTACATTACTGCTATTGAAAAGAGTAGAATGGTTAAATATTGGTAACCCAGGCCGAAGACAGCTACAACAGCAGCAGAGAGAAAAAAATACAATTTCCTATTGTTTGTTGCGGTTTCAATTTTTTTCTTACTTGACTTTTTTCATTTTTACTTTAAGCCAGCCTCTTTGATTTTTCTAGAAACAAGTTGAAAATTGGTATTGTTATTGAAGGCTGTTGTTTGGGAAGCCATAAAGAAACCAGGAAAACTTCAACAAAAGAGTAAAGAAGAGCTGAGGAGTTAACCCGAGTGCAACACAGGGACACAAAAGGTAGTATTTCAGAAAGCTATTAGCATATGTTTCTTCATATATTTACACACAGCCTTTGTATTTTTTCCCAAATAAAAATATAAACTATACATGTCTTTTACATGAAAATGAGAAAATTTTGCCATACTAAAAGTGTATTGCTTGAGCATAGAGCATCGTAGGGACGTATTAAAAAAGCCATATGTGCCATACTTTGACCATACAATATACAACATAGACATACAATTGAATTTCTTACAATATGACCTCATTGCGGTTGTCATTGTTACAATTTATTATAAGAAAGGAAAGGAGAATGTGGAAAAAGAAACTCTATGACTGAAAAGAATTATATTAATAGCCTTTGGCTCTTTTTTAAGTAAAACAACTACACTTTAGTTTATATTTAAGTTAAATATGAGGTATCATTTAACCCCTTTGTGGTCGTTATTTTACTGAGATAATAAATTTAAAATAGCAGTTCACAAGATGTTCAGCACAAAGTGAATGCAATTTTCAAATATCTGTAAGTCAGTGTTTTATATCTTCCTTGCTTCAACCAGAGCACTTTGTTGCCCCCCATTGTATTTACATATGTTAACTTTGTTAATATTGTTAATATTGATTGATACTTAACGCTCACTTTTCCAGTTCAGGTCACTTTCTAACCAACCTATTTACAAATATTCAGCCTATCTTAAGCATCCGGTATTCAGGAAATTTATATGAATATCTCAAGAAAATTGGAGGTGTAGTTAAGGAGCCTTGAGGAAATAAACGAACACGCAAACGGCTTGTAACTGTTATACATGTAGATGAAGTTTCAATAAACAAAGTTAAACAGAATTCTTGAACATTTTAAGTCACTAAAGATAAGGAGTTTTTTTTAAATATTGGTAGTGCGTATTCCACTTCTTTGAGGCTGAAAAGTGAATGATTACAAGTGCTTTTGTTTACTCTCTTCACCATAGTTGGGGAGGTTGCCTTGTAGGCCACAATTTTTCTTAATGAATACCATTCATAATATATTTTTCTAATAAAAAACTTTTTTTTGCTACACCACCTTTAAATCGCTTTAAATCGCTTTAAATTATTTCTTATGATTTCAAACAGACTTATTTGTATAAACAGACTTGTTTATAATCTGCAATTAGATTTATACAATTTCTGTTTTTTTAAGTATAAATTTACAGCTCCTAATTTCGTGAATATTTAACAGGTATATCTTAATTTTTATGAGGTCTGTGGCAATTAAAATAATTTTCTATATTTTTCGAAAATCTTTATATGAAGGTCAGTACACAGAAAGAAAAAACTCGTATTAAATTTAAGTTTTTATTCTTACTTAAGTATGAGTCGTACTCAAAAATTTAAGTACGGCTAACACTTAAAAGTATGTACAAGAAGACTACTAGAAAAAAATTAAGATTATTTTCATGTTTTAAAAGTAAAATAAAAAGCAATAATTCCCATATTCTTTTTTTTTAATTATTTAATTAAATACTTAACATTTTTAAAAAAGAATGATTACGGAAACCATATTGGGCATGCTGCTGGTGTCTTGTAATTGAAAATTCTTTTGAAAACAAAGGACGGAATGCAACAAAATTTAAACAAACATTTGTAACGAGTAAGTAAAATAATAATATTCCCTCTGGTTCTATGGGGTAAGTGTTTAGGTTAGAATCAATCTTATCTCATTTTTGGATTATTTCAAGTACGAATGGAGAATATTAAACCGTCTTAGTTTGAGATTATCTCACTTTTAATTAAGTCAATCCAATTTTCAGGTTATTTTAAGTACGAATTCGGAATTAAATATGGATAAGTTAAATATTTCTCACTTGAATAATCCGTACTTAAATCTAGCTTTCTGTGCTTGATTTCAGGAAATCCGTCCTATTGACACCGCTCCGGCTTGATTTAAGTACGAATGGATTGATTTGTTTTATCAGTGAATGTTTAATAAAATTAGAAAATTAAACGAACACCAACACTTTTTGTTTTTTATAGAATGATGTTACGTGCCATATATTTTACGAAACCAATAAATTATTAAAACATTATTTGATGACACTATATTTCAAAATGGACCTTTGTCTTCTTCAAGGGCAAGGTTAACACCATGTAACCAGTCTAATGTGTTTTTCTCATGCTTCTAATGAAATATATTATTCATTAATATTTTCTTGCTTTGTTTAAATTGACATTCAAACGCTTTTATTTAAACATCTTTTTATTAACAATTTGTTGTACACTTATTTACAAGAGACAATAAACATTTTAATACTTTCATAGACCAGTTACGGTACGCGAAATAAAACTTTTATCCCCCTGCGGAAAAATTTAATTTGATCTCATAAAGTGTTAAATAATTGTTTCTATTTTTACCCTATACTGCTAAAATAACTTACATAAAGCCATTGTTAAGATAATTCTTAAGATAAGTTCTATAAAATTTAAATTAAATTAAGTTGGTTTTACACAAAAATAAAAGAAGAAAAATAAAATGTTAAAAACTTATTTGTATATAATATAAATTAATATTATATAGTAATAGTTTTAATAACCCCTTTGATAATTAAAAGATTACGCGCCAAAAGTACTTCTCATATTTTGCAGATAGAGAAGTACTAAGCCAATTTTCGTACCTTAGAGTGTGGCGATTGTTCTGATATATGTACACTCAAATCAAACCATCCGTACTCAAAACAATACGAAGCGGTATAAATAGTACGGTTAGAACGGATTTTCAATCACAAAATACTTAACTTATCCATAGTCAATCCCGAAATCATACTTGAAATAATCCGAAAATAAGATTGATTTAAGTAAAACTAAGATTGAACAAGTCTCCAAATGCGTTTAATTCAAGTATCATAATGTTGATGCCATCCCGAATTCGTACTTAAAATGAACCAAAAGTGAAATAAGTGGCTTCATTCCCGATATGGTTTTTATTTTAAGAACTTAATGTACACATGCAAATGAAAATATAAACTAAATGAGAAGCAAAAGTTCTCAATTTTAGTTTTTAAACATGAAAATAATGTATTTTCGTCTGGTTATATTATTTTCAGAGTATGAAAACAAACAAAACAACGAGAGAAAACGAAACAATTGGCTTTCAAATCATCTGCATTATTTAATTTACCGTTAAAATCGTACATCTGAGTACAAAGCAGATAGAGAAACGTTTTGTTTTGAGTAATTGATTTAGTTCTTGTTTGGTTTTTGTAGTGGCATAACACGAGTAAAATCCACAATGCCTCGTCCAAAAAATGATTTGTTACGGACTTTTTTTGAAGCTATACAGGGGTGTTCTGGAAATCGAAAACGCAAAACGCAAGAATTTGGAAGTGGTTTTGAATACACTTTTAATCTAAGTTTTATAATTTTTAATATAAAATTCTGTGTAATAGAGAACTCTTTGTATAATATTTGTTATAAAATTCTTTTATCACAGAAATCTTATTCAAAAACGACGTTTAAAATTCTAGCGTTTTGCGTTTTCGATTTCCAGAACACCCGATATAATGATAAGCATGTTAATTTAATTTTTTTTAATTACTTTAGTAGTCAAAATAAGCATTAATAAAAACAAAAAAACCTAAAAACATCTCTTTTTATTTCACTCAGAAACAATAGTTATATATATGAGTAAATATTATAATGAGTAAATCAATTACCAAACGTTTATCAAACGTTTTTTCTCGGAATGTTTCAATATTGTTCTTACTCTTTTCTTTTCCAGCTGTGTACTTTTATATTAATGTACAATTTGCGCTCCCGAGCAGAAATAATACAAAACAAAATGGCACAATCATTCTCATTGTTTTGGTTTTGTTTTTGTTTTACTCACTGCAAAGAACAAAACAAAACGAAATAAAACGTTTCGTTTTGTTTGTTTTCGTTCTCTGATTATTTTTGTTGTTTCTACAGACAACAAGCCAATCGTTTTTTAACTACTTGCGCGGTGTTGTTGCAGTGTCTGCAAAAAACTGTAATAAGTTAAATGAGATTAATACGGTTTGTAATTTTACTCTTAGAGTGGTACTACCAACGAAGAGTAAGTAAGCTTTTTTTACTTGGCTTAAAAATTTTGAATTTATTTAAAGAAATTATGTGATTGATTTTTAAAAGTAATCCAATTTAGGATTGTTTTAAATACGTTGAAGTGTTATTCGTACTTAAATTTTAAAGTACGACTCGTACCTAAAGTAAGTATAAACAAACTTAATTTATTCCGAGTATCTTCTTTCTGTGTATCGAATCTTTTCCCTTGATACACGCAGAGAAAAAATATGGTTGGGCATGGTTACGGCAACCACACTGTGTTTATTGTAACAATATATTGTTGTTGTACACAAATAATTGTTATTTTTATTAAATATCAGCAATATTATAGTTACTGTAAACATATTAATGTTTATCGCAATTATAAATTTGAGTATTGTTGACCGAAAAATAATTATTTTTCTAACAACTAAATTATGATTACTTTCAAAACATATTGTATTACTCACAGCCATAACATGATATTTAATAGCCATAACATGATAACTTTATATACATTTATCATAATAAGTTTAAGATGCAATCAAAATATCGTTACTCTAATAATATTTTGGTATCGCCATTTGTAAAATAATTTTCTATCAGTTGCGTCGTGTTTTACATAAACATATCGCATTATTTGTTAGTGAGTGGCTAAATAATAAAAAAATAACCATTAAAATAAACAAGAAATTAAAAAAAAATAAAGAAAAATATTAAAAAAGAAATAACAAAATAACAATTAAAATAAACAAGAAATGAAAAAAAATAAAGAAAAAACATTAAAAAAGGGTAGTAGTGTCACAAAATAAAATATCTTTGCTAAACAAATTTTAATATCTTAAAGTGGTGGAAAAATTTGTGAAATATTGGTGCAAAATATTAACCATTACTGGTAAGTTTTGTGTTATTTTAAGAGAAAAATAATGAGAACTCCATAAAATAATTTATAAATAATTGCGACCTACGACAAAAAGATTACAGTAACTATATTATGTTTTTTATTTTATCATAAGTATTTTTTCCCAATAAAAATATTATCTTTAAAGTTGTATCATATTATGATGTAAAAAATTTATGTATAACAGTTCATATCACTTTGCATCATAATATGATTATGTACTTCTAAACTTATTATGATTGCCATGACAATAATATGATTACTTCTAAACTTATTATGATTGTCATGACAATAATATGATTACTTCTAAACTTATTATGATTGCCATGACAATAATATGATTACTTCTAAGCTAATTATGATTGCCATGACAATAATATGATTACTTCTAAGCTAATTATGATTGCCATGACAATAATATGATTACTTCTAAGCTAATTATGATTGCCATGACAATAATATGATTAATTCTAAACTTATTATGATTGCCATGACAGTAATATGATTACTTCTTAACTTATTTTGGGTACCATGACAACAATATGATTACTTCTTATCTTATTATGATTACCATGACAGTAATATTATAACTTCTTAACGTTTTATGATTAACAGGATAACAATATGATTAAGGGAAATATATTATGATGTTATATTACGAACATATTTGGTCATAATATGATTTAATAACAATCGTAATATGGTGACTACAATCATGAATCTTATCATAATATGTTGCTCTTAGAATATGTTTACCACAACCATGTTTTTTCTTTGCGTATAGCAGCATCTGCGTTCACTAATATACAACGCAATTCTTGTTTTTATTAATATTAATAGAGGAGATCAGTGTTCGGTACAAATGGTTTTGCCAACAACAAAATGCAGACTTTCCTATAGGTTTGATAAAAAACTACGATATTTTGCATTTGTTCTTTGGAAGACCATTTGCACCAACCCCTCAAGTCCGCAATTTTGTCTTTTGAATTCTGGCTCCTTGTTTTGGAGCTGGAGCTATCTGACCTCCACAGATTCTTGAAAAATGCTGGCGAAATCTGTTGTGCAGGAACAGAATATACGGATAGTCTTCCCTCAGGACTAACTCCCATACAAGTGGTGTAATATCAGCCCTTTAGTGTAATTTTAAGGTTATCGCTTTCCGCGACTTTGGATGTTAACCACAACTACCACGTGTTTTCCTAAAGTTACCTTTCAGCGGAAAGGCGAAACTATCGCAAAGACAATCATTTTGAAAGACTGAAAATATTTCCCGAGGTTACTATGTAGCACAGAAGCAGCAAATGCAAAACTCTATTGTGAATATTATACAATTTTTTAATTCTAATAAACTTCGCGTTAAAATTAATCATTCTCATCGTCAATAACAAACTTTTAAAGTTAAAGTTACATAACACCTTTCGACGACTATCCAATGTAAACCCATTACTAATGTTATTTGCCAAATACATTTAAGAAATTGATTCAGCGATCCTCAAATATTTAGAAAAAATCCCAAAAGCATCTTAAAATTGAAGGGTGTAATAATATTCGCATTGTGTCCTCAAACTTTTATACTCTCTTATAGTTACATAAGAGTTGTGATGCAGGTGCATCATTACAACGTTTCGTTATTTAACAAATGTTTTACATATAAAAAACTTGAATTTTTTCATAAAGTTGAAATATTTATAATCATCTTTCGTTTGCAAGGACCCTGAGAAAAATACATATTTGTTTATGTCCCATTATTATTTCATCTTGTATCAATTTTGCAAAAAAAAAAAAATCTTGCTGTATGCCAGTATTTATTGTGGTGATGTCCTTCTTTCAACCCATTTATTTTAAAGTTAATAAAGAGGAAAATTAATAATGTTGTTTTTTTAGTATTTCCTCATACATTTTCTCATTTTCTTTAGAGTCATATAGTACTTGAAGTACGAGTTGTAATACAATTGCTAAGAATTTTATAAAGTTAAAATGTGATCACAGTATTAAGTGGAGTGGAAATCTAATAATTTTTCATATTTTATGGCTATAAAATAACAAGTTCAAGGAAGTGAGTGGTTGTATTTTATAATGTAAAATGCACTTGCACAAAACGAAGCTAAACTAAACAAGTTTTTTAAAATAATTTATTTAGTTTAAGTTCAAAGATTGTTTTACGTGCAGTAAAATATAATATTACCTTGAATATTAACATTTTGTAAGAATTTTACATCTATTCTACTTAATTATACCCCAAACCGTCATAGGTTGGGAGGTTGTTTGGCGTTTTTGCTAATGTTTGTAAAAGACGATGTCTGTTTGTCGTAGTTAAAAAAACACATAAATACACGGGGATATTTAATTAAAAATACAATTAACTTTAATTAAAAATAATAATGTTGGATATTTAACTTATTGTTAAATATAAAGCCATTTAAGTTACCAAAAATCAAATGTGGGCATTTCCTCAGAATGATCAGCCAGGATGGAAAAATAAAATGTTGATAATCATCGTCTGTTATTGTTTATTTTTATAAAAGAAGTTGGAAGAATTTCAATCAATTTTAGTGGGGACTGTAAGGAGAGATAAACTCACTGTTTATTGTTAATGATTTTGTTTAAACTTTGATATTGTTACAAGTAGAACTGTTGCTCTAATTCTTATACGCTTAAAAGTTTTATTTGGTTTAATATCTTCAGTTTTTCTAAAAACTTTATGGATGAAGTTTCCTGATGATCTGGCTTAAGCAACCAGTGAAATTCGCATATGAATAGCGTATCCCATCAAAAATAAATTTCAGTGTTTTAATCAAAAATAAAATTTGGGAATTAAGCACGAGTGACAAAATTATTTAAATTAGATTTTGTATTCCCACGAAAATTATTTTGAAAAAGAAGTCTATATTTTTATAAAAGAATGGTTTAATAGCATATCTCAGCTGTTTTACTTGAGGGAATTTGGATGGAGACTAGAAAATTTTATATTTGCTTTTTATGCCACTTCTAAAGACATTTTTATATCATTATTTTACATGCAAAAAAATATGTTATGTTTGCACTCTTTCTTCATAATCTCTCCATTATAATCAATTGTAAATTGAAATTTGAAGACATTTATGGGAAAATTCATGGTGATTATAATAAAATAACAAAACATACGCCAGTAAAACAAAAACCAATATAGATATTTTATTGTGAAAATACTTGATAGACCTCTACATTAACACACTTTTAAAATAAATTAATCTCTTTTGAAAATTCTGTTCCATTACGCAGATTTTAACATTCACTATTTTTAGCCAAATTTGACTTCTATTTTGCGTACGTTCGTGACCACATGTTGATAACTACCATTATGAAAACTTAAACAAGATGAAATCCTCTTTTTTGCGTTTAAAATAGAGCTACCAAAATGCAAAAAAAAAATGCTGGAAAATTTCTTATAAAAAGCAAGTTATCAGAGCTAAAAGAGTTAAAAGAGCAAGATTTTAGGAAATTTTTTATAAAAGCAAATTTTCAGAAAATTTATTGTAAATAGCAGATTTCGGAAAATTTCCTATAAATAGCTTGTTTTCAAAAAATTCCTATTAATAGTAAATTTTCAGAAAATTTCCTATAAATAACAAACTTAAAATTTTAAATAAAGTTTTTGTATGCCATTTAAACTTTTTTTGTATATTTTCAGTCAAAAGGTTACTAACCTCAATTGCATAATATTCATTTTTATCATATTATTTTTCTTTTATGTTGTATACACAAATATTTATAATGCTTTTTTTTTGTGCTTTTGTTAAATAATATTTGTGTTTTTACAATTTTGCCAAAATAAACTGTACAATTGACACAAAGTTTAGTATTTTTTTTAATAGTTTAACTTGCTTGATATGTATAAATGTATTTTTTTTTTAATTTGATGATGATTCTTTATAAATTTAGCATTCGTATCAAACTAGGTACTATATGTGCAAGATAGAGTTTAGATGAGATTTGAGTATTGTTTACATTTGCTATATTCAGAAAAAAATGACAACAATCGACCCTTAGGATTTAGTTAAGGAATTTGGAATTTATAGACTTATCAAGAGGGTCGCCATAAGTTATCAGTATAGTACACGATGGGTATAAAAAAAAATTAAAAACGATCCAGACTTCTTCATTTAAACTGGTTTAAAAAAATTTATTATAATTATAGTTGTCAGTGAAATGCGATAGCCGAGTTCAACAAAAAAGTGAGCGAGAGGCATAACTCTTATAGTTTAGGAAATGTCCGACTTTGAAAATTAAATGCCTTATTTATACAAAATAAAACAAATCCTTTATTAAGCTGTTTAATTTTTTATAAATAAGGCCGTAAAACTTTCTTTTTTTGCCCTCCCTTGGTCTAGTATTTTGCAATTATAAGACTCAAATATGTCATGATTTTTTTTTTTAAATATTTTTTTTTTGGGAATTACCAGTACATAATCTATTAAATTAACCATTACAAAATATAATATTTTATTTAAAGGTATTTATTTGAGGGTTTTCCTTTTTAATGAGCATATTTTGAGGATTTTGTTTTAGATTTGGGCAGAATAAAAAAAGGCATCTGAGCATTTATCAAAAAATTTCTGAAAATATAGTGTGGAAACATGTCAAATCAACGTGTCCGTGAACGAGGACTGCCCGGTCAGTCAAGAATTTATCAAAAAAATTATAATTCATTTCATGTAGTAAAATTCTTTTCTTCAAAAAAAAATAATTTTATAAACATTAAATTTAAAAAACTCTATCCTGATTAAAATATACAAATTTGGATTAAAAACCCTAAACAGTTCAATGAAATAACCACAATACTAATTACGCAAGGGAACAAAATTTAACTTTTTTGTGCGGCCTGAAACTTTGAATGTTTTCTAATTTTAGGTCGCTGATTTCAAATCTAATCACCGTTTTTCTCCATTAGCAAGCATTTTTAAGTTACAGGTACTTGTCGTATTTTTCGCAAAAATAAATATTTTATAAAATCTTAGCTTACTCTTCAATAAGCGATTTTTTTTTGTCAGCTTTAAAAAACAATTAAATATATGAAAATCACCAAAAAAAAAAATTGGCTGGGTAAAAGTTGTTTACCTAAAATAAAATGAAAAATAAATTACAAATTTTGTATTTTTAAAAATCATGAAGAATCCAAAACAGGTAAAATTTAAAGTCTTATAACTTTTACGTTAATTCACATAACCTATGACCAAGATGAGGCATAGCTTATAATAATCGATGAACGCGTTTCGCTTTTGTTCACAATCAAGTAAAGAAAACAAGTCCAGAATAGAAGAGTAGAAAACACTCACATTAAAAAATGTTATATTATTTTTGTATGGAAACCGCTATTTTTTTATCAATTCAGTTTTCTCAGCAAATTGTGAATAATCAAAAGTTGTGCACCGATTAAAGTGAAATATACATCATTTAATTCGAAATATGTTTAGCTAAACGTTTTTTTAACCAAAACTGTGATTTTTGGGGCATATTAAATTTTATGAATTTTAAAAAAACAAAAATTTAATTTTATTTTCAAAACTTCAACGATTTCTCTGAAATTATTTTTAACGGAATATAGTAAACCATTTTCAAGTTATTCCGATATATGTAGTGAAAGTGCCTTAATTTTGGGCATAACTGAACATCTCGAAAAGTCGAGCTGATACAGAAAAAAAGAGATTTGATTTGAAATCAGCGATCTCAAATTAGTGAAAATTTGCAATATCGTTGCGGGCCGCAAAATGACTGTTCCCCAGTGTTATCTTTATATTATTTTAGATTATTATACTATTTTGTAATAAAACACACATTATAGATAGATTTTAGAAAATTAAATTTTTCATCATTTACTACTAGATTTTTCTTTTAACAAAAACTTTCACCTGTTATTTTCCACTTCTTCCTGTATCTTTAGTTAGGGTGTTTTTTATAATACATAATAATACATACACAAATTAAAAACAATGAAGATTTTTTCTATTTAATTTTTTCAATTAACAGTTGACAGCAAACGAAACGTTGAATGCTGCAGCTACATCTTTAAGTGTTTTCTTTTAACCCATTGTTGCCCAGCCAGAATGTGAAATAGAAAATATGTTAAACACATTTAACTCCTTTCACCAGAATATGAAGTTTACAATTGAAAGGGAATGTAATCATAAGCTTCCATATTTAGACACATTAGTTATAAGAAAGAAGAATAACTTATTGGTAGATTGGTACCAAAAGCCAATTTCTTCAGGAAGAATTATTAATTATTATTCGAAACATCCGAGAAGGGTTATTATAAATTCTGCCAAAAATTTTATAGATAAGGTTCTTAATATTAGTGATATAGCTTTTCATAGGAATAATAAGATAAGAATCAAAAATATTTTAGGGGATAACAATTTCCCAAGGGAATGGATATGTAAATTGATTGAACAGCACAAAGGTCGTGTGAATACGGTAACTGAACCTAAAATTTATAAGTCTTTAACTTATGTACCAATGTTTTCAGAACGATTGCAAAATTCTAAAATTTATGATATGAATAATTATAGGATGGCTCATAAAACATATAATACATTGGATAGATTATTCAGTAAAATGAAAGATAAGACAGAAAAATTAGATAAAGCTAATATTATTTACAAGATACCTTGTAAGGGTAAGGATAATGAAGTATGTAGTAAAGTATATATAGGTACCACGAAAAACAAATTAAGAACTAGATTAGCAGGACATAGATCTGATCAAAAATACAAAAATACATCTTCTCAAAAAACTGCATTGTCATCGCATTGTGCCAATTTCAATCATACACCAGATTTTGAAAATACAACAGTTTTAAATACAGAAACAAACTACAAACGACGCTTCATGTTAGAAATGCTGCAAATTATAAACATACCAGTGGAACAAAGAATTAATTTTAAGACAGATACGGACAATGTAGCTCAAAATTACAGACATTTAATTTATAAGAATAAGATGGGAAATTAAATAAGTTTATAAATATGTAATAGAATAATTTTTGTTTCCTGTGTATAATTTTTATTTATTTTTCATTATTGACAATTTTGTTTGTTCATTAAAATTGTTTTTTAAAAAATTGTTTGATATATAAAAAACCAAAAAATCCCTGAATCCCCCTCCATTGAGATAGCGAAATATTGGATCAATTTTAAATAAATATTCTTTATATAAAACAGACCTTGAGCTTGAGAGATTATTGAAAGAAAATAATATTAAGAAGGTCGAAGAAATTAAGCTAAATTAATATTTATTCTTTATAAATAAACACAAAAAAAAAAAAGATTGGTTTAAGGCGCATTTAATGAGGTAGTGGCAATGACAAATTCAATTCGCCGTAGCTAAGTCGCCGTAAACTAAATTTATCAGTACTTTTACATGGGATTCAAGGCGAATTAACTACATCTGAGCTCGAGAGATCAGCTTACTATTTTTTGCTCCGTGTATTTTGTTCTAATTCGCCTTGTAAGTTTGCCAAAAATTCTAATTTGCCTTGGGATTTTTGACAAATATGCTAGATAGTTCTCAGAGCGAATCCGGCGAGTTATGAATTTGCCTTGATGGTATTTAACCCTTTCGCGCCCAAAGTTGCTTATAATCATCGTTTTATTTAAAACCATCGTAATAAAATTATTAAAGCACATATAGAGTTGGTTAAAGAATGAATAAAAAATAGAAAAGTTTGTTTTAATTTTTCATAATGTGAAATACTTCCTGAACGGCCCAAAGTTGCTTATAAGCAACTTTCAATTTTTAGTCACCCGAAAATTAAAAAAGTCTGAAATTTTCAAAAATCCTTAATTTTGATCTAATCACTAAGGAAATTATAAAAAATAATTTTTCTGGCAATGCGTTCAAGAGCGGGCGCGAAAGGGTTAAAAGTTTGGCATTCCAAATAAAATAATGTAATAAAGGGGATTCATTGTGAGGTTTGTTTGATAGTGTTTAATAAAATACATAAATTTGAAAGTGAACTAAAAATTTTTATTATCGGTTGAAAGAACAATTTTTGGCATTTACTGTTTGAAAATGATATTAAGTAAATGTCGGCCATGACTCATATGTGGTGGTCCAATTTCGGGCGATTCGTTCGAGCATAGCGATTGGTTTCGTGCGAATAACACTAGTCATGTTGGCTTCAAAAGAGTCCATCATAGCTGGCTTATTTTTGAAGCCTTTACATAGCACCGTGTTGTTGAAACTAGAGCTCACCGAGACTATGCGCTTGAATTTCAGGAAGCACATAGTCAGTTAACTTTCTGATTTTCCTCAGTTTTGTAGAAATATGGACCAATGATTCCACCAGGCTATATATCACACCATACCGTTGTTTTTAATGGATGCAATGTTAGCTTTTGGTACTCTTTCTGAAATGTGCTTCATCACTACACCGTATTTCACGATAAAACACCGGATTTTCATCGAGTTCCGAATTAATCACATTGAACGTAGTCATGGCCATCATTTACATGATAGCATTTTCAAATTGTAAATACCACGAATTGTTTTTTTAACCTATAATTACAGTTTTAAGTTCTCTTTAAATTTATGTGTTTTATTTTACATAATTAATAAAACCTCACTATGAATCACCCTATTATCAGTTGACGTAATAACGGCACCTGGGTGTCAATTCTCCTTAGGTGGATTGATACTTACTTAAATGGACTTGAAAAACGGGAAATTTCCTTTTTATCGCTTTAAGATCTGCGAGGTTGGATCATTGTATTGTTTCAAAAATACTGAACATATCGGCCCACTGGTAAGTAAACTTACCAACTCATATCTCAAAAACCAATCGTTCCATCTACTTGAAATTTAAAATATATTTTAGTTCGACCAAAATAATAATAAAGTTTCAACCAAATTGGTTCACGTTTTCAGGTACCGGGCAATAATGGGTTAAAGTTGCTTAAAAATTGTTTAGCTTCATGTATTTATATATCGCTGTTGCTGTACTTTTGTACAGTCATTTTTAATCCTTTAAATGCGAGTCATGTATAAATATTTGCTACGCATTCTAGTAGTTGATGCTGTTGTCGTTGCTACCATTAGCATCGATGTTGCTGTTATTTTTAGTTGTTGTTTTACGTTGTTGTTGCAGTTTGTTATTATAACTGTATGTTTTGAAAAATAAATAGTTTGCAGGTGTTGTTAATTGAAAAACTTTCCAACACTAATTAAAAGTTTTTTTCTAAACAGCTTTTTCCGATGACTAAAAAAAGGCATCGTACTTGTATATAACTGATTGTTGATGAAGCAAAAATGAAAAAGTGTAAAGGAATTCCATATTTTTGAACAGACTGATCACGAAGTTTTAAAACGCACTTAGACCGCAGCTACGCGTAGATGGGAAAGATAAGATTTTATATAATATTTAAGCATTTACTTATTTTATAGTTTTAAAAGAAAATCTAAATATTCAGTTTTTTTTTTTTAATTAGGAAGTAATGTGAGGAAATATCCTTAGAGAAAAAATAATTACAAATATTAACAATAGCAACAACGGAACTTGTTGTTAAAAATAATTTTGTGTGCCAAATCTATTTTATTTATTGTAGTTGATTTAAAATTTTTAAGAATGAACTGAAATTCATCCACCAAATGTTTTTTTCAATTAGCACAAACATTTTTCGTGTACTAACTATTTTTGATTTCCTGGAGAAATATTTACGTTGTTTCATAGCAAAAATGTTCTAATACTTGAAGTTATGATTAATATTAATTTCAAAAAGCATTGATAAATAAAGCTTTGTTTTACAAAGTACATACATAACTATCAGGGCAAGTTTTTTTAAGTTTGCGCATATTTCTCAAAATTTTTGCTAAAAAAATATTGTATTGGCAGAGAAGTGGATATTTTGCAATAGAGCGATTAATTTCCTACAAATAATATAATTTTTTCCATTGTAGACTATTAGGAATTGTAAGGATGTACCCCAAATATCTCCTCTCTTCTTTGTAGAATACATAATGGGGATATGTTACCTCTCGCGTTTACATCCTCAAGAGAAAAATATGTTTCAAATACCTTAACACGGCAAGGTTAAAATTGGCAGATTTTGCTTTCTGGTATCGCGGTTGACAATAAATTTCTATCTGGCACTATTGGAATCAGCAGTCGCAAGGACTTTTTTCCTGCACTTGTTGGGCTCCGGGAGCCATGTGGTATGGCTCTTAATTTTACCAATAATGGCTGGAAGGGAGATATTAAAAATGTTAGCGTTTAGCTTTGATTTTTTGCACATTGTGGGGTGCATCAACAGAATAATTCTGCATTTCAGTAGTAAAGTCTAACCTTTTCCAAAGCAAGGGACAAGTCTATTGGTTTTTACACTTAAATTGCCACTTATTTGTGTAGTGGTTTCCGTGAACAACACGGAACTATAGAACAGGCGGGAGTTTTCTTGGATATTGATCAGGCTTTTGAAAAGATATGGCATAATGGCCTAATTTTTAAATTACTTGCAAAATGCCTATCAGACCGTCTTTTTAGGATGCAAGACAAAAAATATGTGACAAGGGAGTATGACATTGAAACTGGTGTTTCACAGAGAAATTCTTGGACCTACTCCCTGAAAATGGCTGCTGATGATGCTACATGTTTCTAATACTAGAAACTCACTGTTGGACAGCAGTATACGCCAAAAGGGTGGGGCAGCTGACTAGTGCCATTTGTAGATTCTGTGGGGTACCAGGGAAAACAGAGACGTTGGAGCACATACTCTGCCACTGTCCGGCACTCAGAGCGAACGATCTGGGAGATCATTACTTCCAAGTTCTGGGGGAATCTCTGGAATTAGACTACTGAGACTCCTAGCATTCGCCAAGAGGGTGTGGAGCACTCCGGGTATTATCACATCGAACTAGCGGTTGCAAGTAGGGGTTATCGTATAATGTGTTAACGCTAGGGACAAACTAACCCAACCTACTCTCTGATTTGCCAATATGCAGCAAACTGACAATTTACAGATAACTCAGCTGTTAGAATGTCCGCATCTTAATGACTGTCTTATTCAAGTCTTATTAACGTGAAAAAATTGTCGAATTCGAGTAAACGAGTTAAAAAGTAAACACATTCAGGGTTTAAAAAGCTGCAGTCAAAATCAAAAAATTGCTTTTTCTTCCACTTTCTGATTTTTCATTGGACGAAAATAAACCTTTGCCTTTACTTCTGATTCATTAAATGAAAACAGTCGTAGTGAAGGCAAAAGCAAAACACGAAAAGTTGAAAACAACAAAGAACATCAGCACTCGACATGTTCGGAAGTGTTTCGTTTGACAGACTGAAACTTTTAATAAATACCGAAGTTAACGAAGATGGGACTTTGTGTTTTTTCCGCAATTTTTTTTTAATACATGTGTACATAAATACATACGTTTTATTTAATTTCAAAAAATTAAAAAGATTGTTAAGCATTAAAATAAATACATATGTATGTATTTATGTACACATGTAGGTATTATTTAAAAAAAAAAAATTCGGAAAAAAACACAACGTCCCATCTTCGGTAACTACGGGATTTTTTAAAAGTTTCAGTCTGTCAAACCAAACACTTTCGAACATGTCGACTGCCGATGTTCTTTGTTGTGTACAACTTTTTGTTTTTTGCTTTTGCATTTACTACGACTGTTTTCATTTAATGAATCAGAAGTAAAGGCAACAGTTTTTTTTGTCCAATGACAAATGAAGATGTCGAAGTTGCAGCACAATCTTATGACTTTTACTACCTCAACTGCAGCTTTTTAAACGCTGAACACATTACCAATCGTTACATTTACATTCAGGTGAGCAATCTGTTCACTTGTAGTAATGTTATAATACCTCAATATTCATCTGGATAGTCGACTTACTTGTCGTCGACATATAGGCTAGAAAATAAATTATCGTATTTATACAGACGGCACAATCAAAACTTCTTAGAACTATAACCAGGCGCCTTGGTATAGTAAAAAATATATTGTAAAACTGGAAAATGATCTAAGTCCAATGGAAAAGAATCATTCTTAACTCCAAACGCAAAAAGAGCTTCAAAGACAAAGCTCACCTGGAGTAGGACACATTAATTACTTTTAAGATTTAACTACTTACTTTAAGGGTTACCTAAGGCAGATTCAGTAACCTAATATAAAAGTATAAAAATAAACAATTTTGTATATTTTACAAAAGTTTGGCAAACGTTTTCATTTTTTTAATTTAAACATTTTATTAAAAAAATAACAACTATAAAGGTATTCATTTCAGTTTTTTTATTTGTTGGAAAAATGGAAAAGGGGAAAAATTTAATTTTTTTTACAACAACCACAAGAAAATATTTCCACCAAAATTTACATTTTTGTCTAACTATAACCAAAATTGTTAATTTTTAATACAAAGTACGAAAAATTTCATCTCTTTTTATAAACTCTTGAATTGTACAACTCTGATTTTAAAAATTATTTTTTATAGTTACAACATTTTAAACATAACTTCTTTCTCATTTAATTTTCAAAAAGAAAATACACTTAAGAATGAGTTTAATAGAAAAAATAGAAATTAAAAAAAATGAAATGAAATGAATGAAGTAAAAATTTTTGCAATTTAATATATCAAAGTTTATATTGTATTGTTTTCATGAAAATGTATCTTTACATACCCTTATTTTCGTAAATATTATCAATTTTAGTTAATAATGTGACAATTAAATAAAGTAAATAATTCACTTTTAACACTTATTTGGCATATTGAAAATATCAATTACTTCCACGAATTATTTGGCAGATTTTTTTTTGTACAGTTTGTACTTTTTCCAAAAAAAATAATAAAATACCCCGTTCACGTCAATAAGAGTGTAATTTTTCTTTTTTCCATTTTTCCAACCAAAAAAAAATTTGAAATGAATACCCTTTATAAGTTTTTGATAACAATTTTTGCAGGCATTATTCTGTAATTTTAAGTATATTTCTTTGTTAGTTTAAGATTTTTCCTTGCATTTTTAAAAGTTTTTTTTGCGTATAAAAACTGGCCCTAAATTTTATTTACTTTTTTTTGTCGGTAAAATATACGAATATATAAATAAAAATATATAAAACATACGTAGTACTTTTGTGCTTGTTTTAAATAACTTTTTCCTCCAGAGACAAAATTAATAATATTTATGATGTGATGCTAAAATTAGAGGTGTTTTATACTTCTAAAATAAATGTATAGCAATAAATCATTAATCAAAACTTAAAAAAAGTCATTAAAAATGTAATATTTTTCATTAGTTAGCATCCGAGTAGCTTATTTCAATAAACTTTTGCTTTATTAAAGTTTGAATGCGAAAAAGCATTTATTGGATTGAGTTCAAAATTGTTTGCTGCCTTTACTGTCTAAATTATTTAAGTATATGGTTACACATGGGATTTAGGTCTGGATCTAGACAAAGAAAATATTAATTAAAAAGGCAGTACTTTTTATATCCACAACATAAAGAAATTCATTATGTCATTGTGTGTTTAATAAGAGCGATTAACGTACATTAGTTTTGGAAATTGAGGCGATTTTTTTAATTTATTTTAAAAACAATATAACAATAGAAAAGTGTTGCCAATTTAAAGAGATTTATTTTGCCCTGGTAAACGAAATAAATGCATTCTTTTAAGTGAAACATTTTTAATTTAAATGGGATTTTTGATGGAAAATAAAAGTGATTTTTTATTTTTCTCTATTGTATTTGTATTTTATAAAAGCTGTTTAATGTTTGCTATTAAAAAAATATTTTTTTGTAAAGAACTACGCTTTGAGATTGGCAATAAAAGTTAAAGTTGATTTGTATTTTTTCTACCTTGAATCGTAAGTTTGCAAAAAATTTGACGCATTCGTGGATTTTAAGCAGACCTGGACGATTTGAAGTATCTTTGCATTACCATTTAATTGATTATAAAATCTTTAAGTGCGAGATAATGACTGCCATTAACTTTTACAATTTGAATGCACTATTTTTGCACTTCATTATTTTCTTATCAACGCGGTGCACTTTTTTAAATACCATTAAATTGTATGCCAATTTGTATACCAATTTTGTATTATTATTAAGACGCATCAAGAATAGTGCATTATTGCTAGAGCATGTAAAAATAATAATGCATTATTTTTAGATTATTATTGAAACATCCCAGTAAAAACTTCGCCTACAAAATAATGTGTTAAGTAATCAGAAAAACATAAGAGCACTACTTACAATTCTACTGAAAGAAGCAATGAATTTTATATGGGATGTCCAAAAAATAACGCATTCAAAAGTAAGTTATTATTTTTTTACATTAATACATCCAGAAGAAAGTAGTTATAGAAGTTATTATAGATGTAGTTATAGAAGAAAGCTACTAAATAATGAGTTAAAGAAGCGATTCATTTTGAAAAAGTAAGCAAAGTTTTTACTGGGATATTATGAAATAATAAAAAAGATTTTTGATTAAGCAATTCAATGTTGTTAGTGTTACTAAAAAATGAAATGAAATTTAAATCTTTGATTTGTAATAATTCAAATTTAAAGCGGTTTTAAATACTGGAAATTCCTCACGGTTTTTGATTTTTTTTTTTATACATTTTTTTGTTTGTTGTTTTTTTTTACTGCCAACTTGTTTTTTTTTTGTATTCGATAGAAATAGTTATATCTTCTGCTTTTTTAGGTTTTATACTTTTTTGTTGTTGTTTTTTTTTACTTTTTTATCCTGCAAAGTTGTAATAAATCTTTAATTAAAAGGCTAAGGCCCGTTCACAACTTACCGATAGCTAAAGGTAGGATTTTATCGGCCGTATAAAAATAGTTCCATTATTACAACTTTACATTAACCAACCAGGTAGGATGAACCTTAATTTACTTTATCGCTCACTTTAGGTTTATATTAAGTTTTAATAATGAAACACTATTTAAAAGGCCGGTTAAAGTCTACTTTTAGCTATCGGTAAGTTGTGAAAACGGGCCTAAGAAATATCAAAAGTAGAGTCCAGAAACGTTATAACAACAAATTAAATTTAAAAACAGAAAATAACAATTATATTTCGATTTTTCTGATAAATGTCATATTTATTACCGTCTTTGTCTTGCATGATAATAAATAGACACGTTTGTTATAAGTCTCTTTAATAGTGCAAAAATAATGCATGAAAATGAGATTAATTTAAGTATTTAAAGTTGATTTAATCCCGAATTCGTACTTAAAATAATCCGAAAATTAGATTGATTTAAGTTATACTAACATTGAACCAATCTCAAAATGCGCATGACTAAAGTGTTATAAAGTTGATTCATTCCCGAAATAGTAGTTGAAATAAACCAAAAGTGAAATTATAAAGAGAATTTTATTATGATTGATTTACTTACAGAATTTTGTTTTAGTAATTTTAAAATACCGGCATCATTCCCAATACATGTTTTACTTTAAAAACTGAAAGTTCATATATAACTGCAATTAACTAATTAAGAAGCAAGATTTCTTAATTTTACTTTTTAATCATGAAAATAATGTGTTTTTGTCTTGTTCTGTTGTTTTTGCTTTTTCTATACACAACAAGCAAATTGTTTAAGGCTCACTTTGTAATTTTACTCTAATGGTGTTTTCTTTTCTACAAAAATATGTGCCTTTTTTAAAAAAAAAATGCAATTTGGTGTCTGTTTCTTAAAAATTTTGCTCCCGAAAAGCATGAGTTTTTTAGAATAAAACAAACCACCCTTTTCGGGAGCAACATTTTTAAGAAAAAGACACCAAATTGAATTTTTTTTTTTTAAAAAAGGCACATTTTTTGTAGAAAAGAAAACACCATAAGATTAGTACTATCAACAAAAAGTTTTATCTATTTCTTACTAGGTTCAAGAATTTTGTACTTATTTAAAACAATTCTGGGATTCACTTAATTTAGCCAGAGTGTTTTTCTTTCTGTGTAAGAGCTTCAAAACATGACATTTTACTATCAGAAGAAGAATCTTCGGTACATGTTGCAATGCATTAAATTTATATTTAGAATCACACTAAATGTTAAAAATCTGATATGATGCCGGCAGTTCTGTAAATCCTATATTTCGTTAACATTTTAATTTTCTCTGCCAATAAGATCGCCCTTTTAAATCCGTTAATAAAAATTTGACAGATATATTATTGTCGACTGGCTCTCAACATAATGTGACAACACTAATGCGTGTTCAACCACGGAACAATTAAATTTGCTATAAACCAATGGCATAATTCCGGCGGCATAATTTTTAGCGAAATTCAGCTGGCCGCCTAGAGACAATTAAATTGTTGGCAAAAAAAAAAATACACCACAGTATTTACATAAACATTTTCTAATATGTACACAATTAAGAGTTGTATTTTTATGGTAATTATTGTCAGATGTATTGGTTTACTATAACATATTTTTGGGCCAAATTTATTTATCTAAATATAACATAACAAGATGGCTTATTGGCATAAAGACTTTTTTCGGGAAGTAAGTTTTAATGAAGGCTGTGTCAAATTATGGACCGATAATATGATATTGAACCAAATTTCATTAAGTTATCTTTAGAATTGCGGCCTGTACTTTGCGTGCCGGTAAGCAATTACTCCTGATTGATGGACGGACATCGCTCGTTTGACTCATAGTAAATCTGAGTCTATTGGTTTACTTAAAAACGGGTGTAAGAATAATATTTTTATGCGTTACACATAACAGCAAATCACATAATAATAAATGCAAGTTTACGGATCACCTTTAAAGAAGAAGACGTTTCTGTACTATGTAATTGACATTTGTTTACTTGGCATCTGCTTTAGCAGAATATATTAAGAAATTTAAATTTTCATTTGCAGTGCAGTGATGCATTTACAAACATGACCGTACCTATACCTAATGGGGAGTGGGTATACAAATCCATGACGTGAATAATAAAATAGACACGCCATTTTAACTTAAGAAAATTTAAAATTGGGCTTTAAATGATGTTATTTTAGTGCGATTACGATTATGGTAAAATACTGCGTTTAATTGCGGTTACGATTCTAATCGTTCTTCAAGCCGTAATTTTGTGATGTTTAATATAGAATTGACAATAAATCACATACACTTACAGGCAATTCACATGGCGGCTTTTACGACGTCGCACAGTGCTGTGGCCCATAGACATAAATAAAAAAAAAAATATGTCTTATATTGTACTTAAAAATATACAGATCGATAGATAACAAAATAATTCAAATTAATTTTGTAGAATTTTTAAGATTTAACTCTTTTGAGAATTAAAAGTAAAAATCACTAAAAAACTACTTAAGTTTTACATGCTTCAGGAAAACTGTTGTAAAACTGTTGTTTTTTAAAGCACGAGATTGAAATTTTTTACTGTAGTAGTTAACTATATTTAGAGCTAACTGTAAAAAATTTTTATTGAATTATTTGCTCAAAAGTGTTATTTTATTGATTTGAAAAATGCTTATTAGTTACTTAAGCTCTAAAAATTTCTTAACTTTGATGGACTTTTAAAAAAAAAGAAAAATATCGTCTATGGGTTTTTTTCTGATTTCGAATATTTAGACTGTTTTCTAATAACTACAACAAAAACAATTGAAAAAATTTTACCACAACTTGAAAAAAAAAATTTTTTTTAAATGGCTATTTTCATGATTTTTGCTCAAATTTTCATAGTTTTCAGGAGTTTAAAAGACAATTAACTACAAATACTATGAAATATTAGATCAAACTAATACCGTTCAATAAAAAACAACTAAAATCAAAATATGTATAAAAAATGTTTTGTGTTTGTGTTCATTTTACGGCATAAGAGGGCGCTGAAATCACAAATGCCATTGGTTTTTTTATGGTTTCAAGAAAATAATTGTAAAAAATTCATTTTCTGGATTACGAGATTAAAATTTTTTTCTGTAACAACTAAATATATTCTTAACCATCTATAAAAAAATTTTAGGTGAATTATGTTCCTATACATATTTGTTTGTTGTTTGAAAAATGATTATTATTTACTTAAGCTCTAAAAATTTCTTAACTTTGATGGACTATTAAAAAAAAAGAAAAATATCGTCTATGGGTTTTTTTCTGATTTCGAATATTTAGACTATTTTCTAAAAACTACAAGAAAAAGAATTAAAAAATTTTTACCACAACTTGAAAAAAAAATTATTTAAAAAAATGCTATTTTCGTGATTTTTGCTAAAGTTTTCATAGATTAAACTAGTTTAAAAAAAATAAACTAGGAACATAATAAGAAATAAATCCAAATATATATACTATTGAATTAGATAAATTGAGAAAATAATTAAAAAATAATTATAACAGTTGTGTCTGTTTCTTTTTGTCGCTACAAGATGACGCTAAATTCACAGATGACGTTGGTTTTTCATCGATTAAAGAATGTTTTCAAAATGTGACTTAGTGCCGTTATTTTTTATTTAAATTGAAGATGGGTACGTGACAGAAATTTTTTTTGGCAATAGCCTTTGTTTGTAGTAAGAGCAATTCTATTGTGGAGTGTTCGAAAACATTGCATACAGGGTTTTCAATTTAAAAGAAAATTAATTTTGTTCTGGCGGGTCCATGATTGCCCATGGGTCCCAAATAGATTACACTCTAGGAACTTTGTTTTTAAATACTATGCTTTAGGGTATCATATGGTTGGGCTTGACCGATTATACTTTTTTACTTGTTATTTTTTCAAGAGCATTTTATGCGTTTTTAACTCATTTTTCATTTAATGATGTTTTTGTATTTTCTACATTAATAATCGGATTCTACCAAAATTTGGCATACATATATATCTAACAAATATCAATTTTCACACCAAACTTAATTACGATTGAGTCCTTGTTCAGATTTAAATCAAAATATACACACACGTTGCTAGTTGTGCGTGTATCAGCATGACCATTTTTTGTAGTTTTATGGGCATTTTTGAAGCTAAAATTACATTTTTCCATTTCATTTCCTTGGACCGATTTCTCCAAAAATTCATATTTTTCTTAATTAAGCTATTTTATGGTAGTGTACCAAATTTCAAAAATTTCTGACAACTCCTTCTATTTATGTCCCTTCGTTATATGGGGACAAAGCACTGTGCGTCGCTATGTCGACGCGTCTTTTGGTTTGATGGCAAGCGGTGTAGAGAAGAAAAAGGGGTAAACAAAACGACTCATTTTGTGTTTTTATGTCGTTTTTTATATTTCTCTTTTAACTTTTTCTTTTTACGCTTTATTCTTTTTCTTACTTTGAAGTGTGTGGTTGCAAAAACATTGAGTCCTCAATTATCGATAACAGACGGGACCGGCAGCATTCTTGATTATAAATTTTTTTTTGGTGTGTTTCATATTTTATATAAATATGTTATGTATTATTATGTAAACATAGGGAAAAAAGTAATTGGCAGAATATGCTGCCAGTACGTTGGGAAATTCTCTTTCTTCGTTTATTTAAATTTGTGTTGATTGTTCTAAATTAAAGGAAAAATATAATTTGCTTATAATTTCGGATAACAGAGGTGATTTAAATCAATGCAAAAAAAAATTATATTTTCCAGTCAATTAATGCTGCCGGTTAATCGAATGATCAAGGCCATACTGTAAATAAAAAAATACATGCAACCAAAAATCATCGTATGAACGCAAAGATATTTTGGAAGTTGCTTTAAAAGCGAATCAAGATAAAACGACGTCGTAAAAGCCCTCATGTGAATTGAGTATTAAGCAAATCAGTCTCATATAGATATTAGTATTTTGATAAAATACAAATCAAATAACTCCTACATAAATATTAACATCTAAACGTAAATTTTTAGAAAGCATGTTCATAATTGGCCATTGTTCCCAAATAGGAAACATGTAGGGTATCACATAGTTAGGTTTGTCCGACTATACTTTCTTACTTATTTTAGTTTGCCTTCATGAAATTGAAAAACATATTATTTATAATAATAATTGTATATTTAAAATGTAACTAATATTGAAACATTAAAAAGTATTTTATTATTTCCTGTTCATAAAAGGACATAAGAAAGCAATAAAAATATGAACAGTATAAATTGAGTTTCAAAAGAAAATATCAATCAATGCAAGATGTCTACAAAAAAATGTCATGATGTCAATTTTTAGCCGACAGACTGTGAAGAAGGATGAAAAATATAAGACAAAAATAAAGCTAAAAATTCACAACAACATGAACAACTTTTTTAATAAATGTTCATTACTTCAAATCTATTGTTAAAAATCAAACATTGAAGCACAAAAAAATTTTGCAAAGTAAAAAAAAAGGAAAATAAAGAAGGTATTGCAACAATAAAAACAAACTATAAATATTTCTACCAACATTATCTAAAAACAAAAAAATGAAACAAAACATAAAAAATAAATAAAAATACAATACAATTACCAATCATTGAGCAAACTACAACAACACCAACAAAAAAAAACAAATAAAAAAAATATTATCAGGAAGAAGAAAAAAAAAATGAAACTTATTCTCCTACCAACAAGTAAAAAGCTAACAATACTTTCCACAAATCCTCTCCCCTCCTCCCAGTCGCAAACACCAGATTATTGTGTTTAACTTTTACTCCCTTTTGGTTCTAGTCAGATAGAAAGTTTAACAAAATCTTTCCCATAATTTACACCATGAAATGCGATGGAGAAATCCCAAACCTTTTTATTAATCCACAATGTGCTCATGTTCAAATGATGGAAAATAACGCCGGCAGCTGATTATTTAGTTTTTAACATTATTTTTAAAATAAACACTCGTAGTACGAAGGTTTTCGGGAAAGAAGAAAATACGAGGGTGGTATAATTTAGGTTTTGGTTTTAATAAGAAATATAATAGCAGTCATAGACTCTTAAAAATATGTCATCCAGAGGTTAAAGTAAAGATCAAGAATATTTTTAGCTGCTTAAGTTCAGCAAATTTTGTCTTCAAAATCTTAAAATATTTGTTGTTAAAAAATAAGTTTTCACGTTAAAACAATTATAATATTTTGTGATGGTGGACTTATAATAGTTTACAGATCTCGGAAATTTTTTTTTAATTCCCTAAGCTAATCCCGCAAACCTCTACGCTTGTCTGCAGGAACCAGAGTCTCTGGCGGGAAACGAACCAGCAACCCCGGCGCTGATAGGCTAGCTAACTACCAGCTAGCCTACCGGGACATAAAATAGACAAACAAGCAAAATTAACTTTTATTTTTTCTGATCACATATAATTGAACTAGGACAAATAAGATTTTGGGGACAGCTATAGTTTAGCTATGAAATTTTAGATGTATTGCCAGGGGACTGTATAATTATTTTTAAAAGTACTTTGTGAATTAGGCTTAGTGATCGTAAATCAATAGTTATGTATGGTTTAACACATATTTTCTGATAGTGTTGTAACTGAGTTGTTTGTAGAGCAATGTATTTAACATATTCACCACAGCAGGCTATACGAACACACGACTACAAATGCTGCTGGCTGCAATCATCTATAACTAATTTTGTATTATGTTTTATATTTCAGTGGTACCACTATCATTCTTTATTTTTTAACTTTTATAAAGTGGAACAACATGCATAATTGCAAACTTGTTCACAAAACTATTTTAAACCTTTAAAAATAGTAATACTTATTTAAAATACACTACATAATGTAAGACCAAATTAATTTAAATACACATTATATTTATAATGTAAAATCAAATGTTTTTATTAAAAAACATTGAAAATATTTAAATTTTGTTGATTACGAAACTCATTGTCAGGCCAACCAAAAAACAGCAAAGGCTTTTTTTTGGTTTACAAGATAGAATGTTTTCTATTGAAAACAAATTGCTACAGAGCAAATACTGTAGACGTAGAAAAAACTTTATCCCAGTACAAGAACTTGCTGACTAAATAAACAGAGTTTCCTTTTCGAAAATTTATCGCATCAATTTATAATTTACTGCAACAACGTGTTAAACGAATAAAGTGAAAAATAAGCAATAAATTTATATTGTATTTTTTTTTAACTTGAACAGCATATTTTCATATTTTTAGATGCTTTTTTTAAGAGCTTAAACTATTTAGGGCTTTTTTTGATTGCAGTATTCATTATGACTATCATCTTAACGGATGATTAAATAAAAAAAATTATATAAACCAGTGTTCGAAAATAAAAACTAAAAATCGCTCCTTAGTGCTCCGTTCAATAGATTTGTTGAAAACACAAACCCTAATAGTGTTTGTGTAGAAAATTATTAAAAGCAACATTTCCCTTTTTGTCATCTTTTGAACACAGAAATAATATGGTTCATATCCAAATCAACAAAAAGATGAGAACATTAATTCCGTTCGGGGTTTTTTTAAAAACCCACAAACTTCATTGTATTCGGTTAAGCTCATTAATGTTCGTACGTTTCTGTTGTGCATAGCGCCATTTTGGATGGTAAAAAACGCCAAGCATTGTTTACAAAAACAAAAAGCCTGCAAAATAATTTTACACAAACACAACATATACACAATACCCTGCGGCCGTTGCTAAAATTTTTTGTTTGTTCATTTCTTTATCAATGTAAACAAATAAACATTATAGAAAATTAAAATAAAATGTTTGTCTACAGTATCACTACAATTGCTCGGTGTTTTTTTTTTTTTAAACGAAGAACAGTTCACTATATAATGTTCAGCTCTTTCTTGAAAATAGTTACAAACGGTATTAAGTTTGTGTTCATCTACACAAACACTAAACATCTTTTTTTTTGCACCATCGCACGTGGTTTATGAATTTTAGGTCGTTAAAGTTTCAGAATACTTTTCAATATCTTAAACGTATTGGAAAGTACTTCAAAATATCTTTCACATGATATTTTCAAAATAATCAGTTAATAAATCTGCATGATTCAATTTCAAAAACTAATATTTCGTGAGATTTTTCTACAAAATAAAATTTTGTCGATATAATATAATATTTATCCAAACATATAAAATTTTAAAGTTATTAAAGGCCTAACCATAACATGGATAGCCTTGCTTAACCTACTGTCAAAAATTAACAAAAAGTCTCTCAAATGTATTTAAAAAAACAAAATAAAAAAAATTCGATTCTGTACGGAATGTGCGATTAGATTCGCACCTTGCTTTAGCAAATGACAGTTTCATTAAACTTAGCAAAAAGTTTCCTTAAGTTTAATAAAATTTGCCTTATATAATTAACATGTATTCGCACATCTGCTTAAGCCAACTTTAGCACATTGTGGTTGGTCCTTAAGGTTTAAGAAATTATTTTTTGGAAAATTTCTCAATTTATTTATAAGTATAAGAGGTAAAAATTTACGCACTTGTTACATATTTAATTATTGTAATATGTACAGGGTGTCTGGTGGCACATTTATATCTTTATTTTACGATTATTTAAAAAAGTAATAAGCGGTGCGGAGGAAAGGTGGCGCCGTTGGAATTGTCGATTCTGCGGATTTGTCAGTTACGATGTTGTAGTGGTCGAGTGAGCACCGCGCGTTCTTTGTGGAGACCTTTTTAATAGTAGTGACTCTTACGTAATTGCCCGTCGACAATTTTTTTAAAAGTTCGGTATTCTGCTGATACGTGTATAGACTGTAAATTTAATTCGTTCGAGGGTGCAGAGATTCAGCGCAACTACTTCGGCTATGAATGTTCCACAGCCAGGGACCTGTTGATCTTCAAGGACTCCCGAAAACATCAGAAAGCAGTTTACGTGAAAATCCGCGACTTTCAATATGGAAAAGAGCAGCCTCAATGGGACTTCAAAGTGCAATTATTCATGAAATTTTAAAATAGGATTTTAAGTTCCATCCTTTAAAAACCCAAATCGTTCAAGAACTGAGAGAAAGTTACTTTGATTAAAGCAAAAATTTTTTGTGAAACGATGTTGGAGCGTTTTCGCACTGTAAATCCCATTTTTTGGAGCGACAAGGATTTCAGTTAAGCGGCCACGCCAACAAGCAAAACTGCCGTTACTGGCATCCAAGAACCCCCAGGGTAGCTCTTTCTCGAAAAACAAGGCTCCGTTTTGAACAGTGTGTTCAACTCGACCGAAGACATCTGGATCTTTAAAAAATATAATCCGTATTTCCATTCTATTGTTCAATGCTCTTAATACAAATTTGTGTCAATTATTACTCTGAGGAGATCGAGTGGTAGCGATCGAAACATGTCAGGGTAACCAGCCGCCTGGGTTCGAATCTCAGGTCAGTCAAGAATGAATGATTATCAATAACAATTTTAATTAATTCTCATGTTGTAAAATTCCTTTCTTTATAAAAATAATTTAATGAAAATTAAATTTGGTGAACTTAAGATCATAATTAAATTTAACAGCAACATAGTGGATAATAGTGAAAGTAGTTTATGCTTTGCGCACAAGGCTTACATGAACAGTCGGACGAGATTCGCAAGATCGATTAATAAAGTGATTCTAAGTCCATCGGTATACCCATATATACCTATTTTGGTGTGGGTATAATAACTTCAAAACTTGCCCTCGTATCGTACTTTCACATAATATGGGCTAAAAAAAGGCTTTAAGAAAAACAAAACCATTAGGCTTCTAAAATAATAAAACTTTAAACGCTGATAACATAGGATAAATTTAGAAAAAAAGATGAATTTAAACAGCAAAAGCAAAAAGCAAATACTGCTTTATCCAATAATAAAAAACAAAAGTGCTAGAAAACTTTTTTATTGCGTCAATCATAACACGCATTGAAATTTACTTAAGATTATAAAACTGTGGCAAAGCTCCTACGCAAAACTTTTTCAAAGTTTTTAGCAAAATATTGAAAAAATGTAAATTTAAAATAAATTTTTAATAAACCATTAACCAACTTTTTTTAATCTTCACACATTGATAACATAATATACGCTTGAAAATAGAAACGATCATATTGGATAACCTTTAAAAATAAAAAAAATAAATATTTTTTTTACTTTTTATATCAATATGGATGTGGGTGTGTTAAAATCTCTCCATTTAACTTAAGGTCTTTGTCTAGATTTTGTAAAACAAATCATGAATTGATTCTACAAGTTTAACTTTATAATTGTAGCGAATGTCAGTCAGACTGTTGTAATTGAAGTAGTTAAAGTATAACAATTTTTATTTTAGTTCGAATATTTTAAAGCAATTAAATTTGTATAATTAAAGTGATTCTTACCTAGAATTTTCCATCCATCTTGGTATAAAAGTCGTATTATAATTTAAAAAATCATTTTTTAAATATTATTTTTCAAACACATTAAACCAAAACCATTAAAATAATAAAACAAAAAAAATTTTTTATTTTATAAACCTTTTTTTTTTTGTTTTAAATTAGATGCTAGTCTAAACAATAATCACATAGGTATACATGTATATGAATTCTTTACAAATTGCCCTGCGGGAAATTTGTGTCAATTGTCCCATCAGAACTGGTCCGGAGAATAAAAAGAAAGGGGAACTAATCTCTGATATATTATGCAATAACAAAAAGGTAGAATATATATTTTAATATGTATATTCATGTACTTATTTATAAAACCTATGGAATCAGGTTTTTTTTTGTTTATTAGTTTTTGTATTTAGCAAGTATTAATATATTTTTTATTTAATAATTCTATTGTTAAAATGGAAAAAGGGAAAAAACTTCAGGGGAATTTGTATTCATAATTGGGCTGAATGTAAAACAGACATACTTAAAAAATATAAAACATTTGAATGTTGTATACTTACGTATTAGCAAACCTTTTGAATTAGGTTTTCTATATTTACTACATATATGTATGTTTGAATTTGTTAACAGAAATCTTTTACATAAATATGTAAAAGTGATGATTTATTTATGGACTGTTTTTGTAACAGGCTCAGTGTTCACCGGTGCACTATACGAAATTTTTAATTTTTTCTGGCAAAAACTAACTTTTAGCCAACCGACTGGGCAAAATAAAACGATTTTTTTTTGATTGCGGCCCAAAATATTTTTTCACGAACTGTCACGGGGAGCAAGTCGGTCACGTGCACTCATGCAATCTCACGGAAAACATTTTTTTTATTACACACGCTCGCACATTCTTGGCAAAAAATGTGTGGTTACACACGCTCACGTGCGAAAATTTCAAAACACTTCTATTGATACCATTACTTTTTTATTCCCACATAAAAGAAACTTTTGTTTAAAACTAATTTTTATTGCATCATTTTACTTCTTATTTTTAAATAATCAATTAAATTGAAAAAAAACAACATGAATTTAAGGAAACACCACTCTCAATTTCTTTATCTTGGTTTTTAGAATATTGTTCTCGTGACAGTTGCCTGATTGTCCGTTTCGCTACGTTTTACTCGCCATAAATTCAATAACTCTGAATTTGGCCCACTTAACCCTTGTGTTAATACCCAACTTTATCCACATTGTTTAGCACCCTGGGTACCCGGGTACCCATATACTTTAATGTATTAATAATCTCTATTTTTATGAAATAATATTACATTTTTAATCTTAATCTTAAAGCGTATTAAATTATATTTATGTAATAATATGATTTTTTAACTTTGTTTTGCATAACGGCTAAAATTTTAAATTTTTTATACATGATATGTAAATGAGACTTCTCCGTATTATAATAATAACGCGTTGGAAACTTATCTTAAGTAATTTTATGATATAGTTTATTGAATTCTTTGAGCAGTTAAAACGTGTTTGTGTTATTCCATTAAGTGTATTGTATTGTTTTGTTTTGGGTACCGGGGTACCCAAGTGCGCATGTTGCGATGGTTTTGAGTATTAAAGAAGCAAAAAAATAAATCTAAAATCTGAATATGCTTTATTTTAAGTTAAATAACGACGATCCAGAAGCTTGTTTAAAAATTTAAATTCTTAATACATTTTTTTCATGCAAATATACTTAGGTGGGTACCATGGTACCCGGGTATTAACACAGGGGTTAAGTTACCTTAAGCTTGTAATTTATGAAAGATATTTGATTGCCCTAACAAAAAAATCAAGTGTGATAACAATCAATTATTTTTTATTATTATTTATTATTTTTTAAAAGGGACAAATGAAATTCCAATTGATAGTTAATAATTCTCAACCCACTTCAATTCTGCCGATGTATTCGTATTAATTGAAGAATTCCTCAATACTCACTTTCGACATTAGTTTTGATTTTTATTTTTCTGTAATCATAAATTATTTGCATCAAAACTTTAATTAAAAATCACTTATATTTTACTGCACCCAATAATTTATTTTAACTCTGTTTCAAATCACATACGTTTGTATTAATAAAGTAACGATAAATCTTTATTGTAGAAAAAAATACACACAGAAGCTTATTATGGTTGTTTTAAGTTTAATTAATTAAAAAAATATTAAAATTAAAAAAAAAAAAATATTAAAATTAAAAAAAAAAAATTAACGTTTTGCCAAAAACAAATTTCCTATGGTGCGGTGGTTTGATACATACATTTCTTTGGTTTCTTAAAATTAGTACTAGGACTTGTTTATTGGATTTTATTCAGACCATGGACTAGGTTTTAAGTAACTAATACTTAAAACGTTTATTGAGAGTAGTTCTGTGACTGGTCGAATTGGAGCTGGTTTACAATTAAAATACCTATTCATTTAAAATTTTATTTTATTTTCAAGCTCATAAAATTCTATAAAAGCTTCTGCCACTATATTATGTAATTTCTTCTTTTGTTCACAAAAAAAAAAAAAAAAAAAAATTCAAAACGCCCACATACGCTAGTGTAATTCTGTAACAAGTTTATATGATTATTGCCAAAACCATCATTGAAAATTTCTAAGCTAAAAATACATAAATATATGTGTGTACATACATATGTACATAAACCCAACAAACAAACCTTCGGGTTGATTTCAAATTGAAGGTGATTTGAAATCAAACCTGTTCTCAAACGACAATTGTGGGAAATTATTTTCAAATTGAGAAATGCGCTCTCACAATATTCTGTACGTAAAATTAACTGAAATTGTAATATAAAATAAATGAAAATTCAGTTAAAAATCGGTCTACTTATTTTTCATTTATTTTTAACGAAAAGTTCATTAAATTTCTACTGTAAAAATTTCCACTCCATGTTCCGCAAAAACAAATGAATTTTTAATTATTTTATATAAAATAACGATCAAAAAATTAACTGAATATTCGTTTGTTCTTTACGGAATATGTAGTTATTTTTTTACAGTTAATTTATATAAAATTACTGAATATTCATTTGTTTTTACGAAATTCGCGGTTGAATTTTTGACAGTAAAAATTAAATGAACTTTTCGTAACTTTAAATTACATTTTCATTTAATTTTACATAAAGAAGAAATTAACTTAATCAACGAATTAGTTAAAAATAAATTTGCTTGGAATTTTTTTTTTTTATTTAAAAATTATTGAACGGACTATTTATTAAATAAACTACAGTCCGTTACTGTAATAATATTGTGAGTGCATTTGTTTTCAACTTGCTTTCAAACGTTATTCTCAAATGTGGATTTAAAAAAAAAAATTTTTCTTCTTAATTTCATTGCATTATTTATTTAAATACATTTTGATATAAATATTCGGCACCATAGCTAAACTATGAAATGGTTTTCTTTCCGTCCTCTTATTCTTGAAAAGACAAAATACTTGGCTCCTTTTCGTTAAGAGGATTATCATGACGTGGCACCACTATCGTACAACAATCTCACATTTTTTTCACTCTCTTTTTTTATTTTTATTGACATTCTTTCACTTTGTAATTAATTTTTTACTCACAAATAATTTATGTTTTTTTTTACAAGAAATCAAGGTTATTTAAAGGCGAATTAATGTCACGTAATATGTAACTTTTCTTTAATTGTGTAACACAGTTAACTTTAACACCTAGTCGCAAAGAATCGTTACACTATGGACCTGAACTGGGGGAAAAAGGTAAAAAAATTGTTTACTATTGCGGTTACCCAAACGGTTTTAAGAAACATTCCTAGGAAGTTTATATACTCTAGGTACATTAGTGTAGTGGATTGTTTCCTTGAATATTGAACGGTTTACTACCTATGGACCTGAACAGGGGAAAAAGGTAAAAAAATCGAATTTTTTAAAGTTGTTTGTTTTATATATATTTTTGTTCTTTATTGTAAGAGCTACAACTTTGTCTCAGAGTGTTAATCAAAATTAATCAAAAAATCCGAACGGTTTGCGAAATATGAGCCTGAGAAAATTATCACTTTTTTGCAAAAAGGACACCGAGACCCTAAATCTTTAAGGGCCCATAAAACAAAGTGCATGCCTTTGGGCAAAACTGGGAGACACGGGTCTTTTTTTTGATCCTTTATGGTTATTTATTGTCCGTAAATGGCTATTTTTTTCGTGTGGCACTGTGTAACAATTCGGCATCAAATTGATAAAATATTGTACGCCGAATGTTTATTTTCAACTCATTACCACTTTTAATTTAAATTTTAAAACAAATAATTGAAAATGTTTTAAAATTGTGTTTGATTTGCAATGATAAATTTAAATCATATCAAAGGTTTAACTTCGTGTTTGTTGGGTATGTAAATACATACATAGATACGCATACAATGTTAGAATTACATTATTGTGGCAGTTGTCACAAGTGCATAAATTGCAGCGCCATCTAAGTTGCAATTTAAACACACTTGAATTCCGAAAAAAACGAAAAAAACCCTCATACTTTTATGTTTGAGACAAGAAAAACTACTCATATTTTTCGATACATATACTTCCACTTTTTCATCTTTGAAAATTTGTTTGGTCTTCTTGTAACATTGCAATCTAAGAGTTTATGTATACTCGATATAAGTGTATGACCAAAGTTTGCCATTGCAATTTTTTTGTGTGTTCATTTTATTTTAAAATGTTTGCCTTTTGATTGCAATGTTGTTGCCATTAAGTATAGATGTTTTAGTATGGCATTTGCTATTTTGTGGTCGCATATGATGATTATGATGTTCCAACAGAATTGCTTACATATGCTTGGCTATCCTCGTGAGAATTTTTTTTATTTTCGTTTTTATTTTTTCACCAATAACTTGCTCAGGGTTACGATCATTGCTTTTTTTAAGTTTTCTTAATCAAAAACTGTTTTATATTCTTTTGTCATATTTTTGTGTTCTTGCGAAAAGAAAAACATTTTAGACTGCTTGTGCAGTCAATAGAGTTGGCTGTGGCAACATTGAAATCTCAGTTGCAAGTGCAAAACTGTTGAGATATTTTTGCTGTTGAGAAGTTAATGGCTTAAAATTGTGTTCTGGTGTTCTTAAGAAGTTTAAGTATTGTTTTAAACATACTTTATTTTTTCTTGTAAGTAAGAGAAAAGAAAAATTTAAGAATTTTTTTATTGAATTTTATTTTATTTTTGGAAAATAAATTAAAGAACTTATATGAGATTAGTTAAATTGCATATGATTTTTTGGTTAAGGATAGATAATCCTTTAATAAATTACTGGAGTAAACCGGATTGGTGTGAAAAGGTCGATTTTTTTAGTTAAAAGTTGCAAACTTTGTGCTCTTTATACTTTAAAATTCTATTTCGACAGCAGCTCTGAAATATAAGTTGTATTAATTTTAAAGGGAAAAAAAGAAAAGCATATAAAATTTGAGAAAAATTTTTCTTATACCTAATTAAAATTGCTCAGTTAACATGTTGTATATTAATTTTATATACTGTTGAAAATTCTATTCATCGACCAAATTCTGTCACTAGGTTAAGGAAGAAATTCCACTCTAAGTCACTTAGCATATCAGTTAAATAAATTGGGATAAATCCTTTTTTGTTCCAGTTATTTATGAATATTTGTACAAATTACATTTGTACATTAAAAATAGATTTTTGAAATCTTTATTTTTTTTCCTTTTAAAATTGCACCAATGAATTAAAGCCTGAATTTACTAAGTACCAAGTCACCACGAATAATATTGTTAATATTATGTAAGTTGTCGCGCTGCAAGGTTTACACTCGTCGCAAATTTTCAAACTACCAAATGTAGCGAGCTTTCTTTAACGTCGAGCCTTGTAACCAGTGGTTTTTTATCTGCCTTCAACAGCAGAGCGAGCAACAGATCAACCAATCGGCAGTGCGAGCAATTATAATAATTATCTTCATATTATTAGCCAACAGTTTACATCTCAATTGCCACCCCCTTTCCTCTATCCAGAAAAATAATATTTTGTGTCCATCCCACACACCAACACAATAACAATAAGAATTTTTCCACTTTTTATGTTGCGCTTATACTGTTACTATCATGTTAAAATCTTGCAGAACAAACTTTTATAATAGGGTTAATATAATAATTGACTTGAAGTCGAATAAAGAGCCCTTCAGAAAATCACCTTCAATTCGCATAACCCCATTAAAATTTTACTGTTTCGAAAATTTTCGACAGAGATAACGTTTACAGAAACCTAAGCCCAATACAAAAAAGGTCTTTTTGAAATATTAAGGGGGTTATTTGTAAATGCATTAAAGTTGCATTAATGTTTTTCTGAAAGTATTAAAAATGGTATTAAGATGTGTTTAAAATGAGGTTATTTTTTTTTAGAAAATTAAGAGACGAATGTTTTTTATTTAAATTTTTTAAAACTCTAATAATATTGAAGCTTCTTATCGTAGATTTTTTTCAGAAGTCATATTAAAACTAGTACAAATCGGCTGAATAATGGTGAATATTTCTCATCACCTTTCGTAACCAAATTACTGGTTCGAACCCGCAAAAATATATTCTTAAAGGGTCTTAGAAGCAAAACTAGGTTGGAAAACACTTAAGTGTTACAGTTCGAAAAAAGGTCTTCAGAAGCAAGATAGCCCAACGAATTTTTTTTTGAAACAATGAAAATAAGATCGAAAATCACAACTCAAAAAAATTACAAGTCGACATTGACATTTAATTTGGCTTTGAAGGGAAAGTTTGCGTACGATCTAGCTGGTATTGCAATAGCTTCCATATATGATCGGCCTACTAGTGGAAAATAGTTAAACGTTTATAATATAAAAGCCGCTTAATAATATTTATGTAAAATCAAAAAGCTCTTGATGAGTCGGAATTGCTTGTTTCTTAATATGTCTTACAATATTTGCAGCGAAATAAAACATACGACAAGAAATTAAGCTATAAAATTATTTAAGGTCTGTTTACAACATTTAAACACAGAAAATATCTCATTATAGACTCAATCGAATTCGAAAATAACAGTGGCGTAAAGTATGAAAAATTTCGAAAGTTTGTTTCAATGTTGCAATTGTAAAGCTCTTAAAGATTTAAGCTGAATATAACTTCAAGACAAAAACTAATTATTCCTATTTTGTCACGCTTTTATTCTAAACGGATAGAAAATACCCCAGCAAACACAGAAATTCTCTTGGATGAAAAATATTATTGCGGCAATAGTCGATTTCGTGTTGCGCAAGATACTTTCTTCGCGAAGAATCGTGTCTCGATACCAATACTCCTAAGCAATTCGAAAGCGATTCTTCTAGACGCTAAACTAGCAAATCTGAATCTCAAAATGAGCTTGATTCAAGTAATATAAAGTTGATTTTATCCCGAATTCATGTTTGAAAAAAACAAAAACAAAGAAATTACATAGAAAAAATGATTATGATTGATTTACTTACCCCTATTTCACATTACAGAATGATAAAACAGCAACATCATGCCCGATATGGTTTTTATTTTAGAAATCTTATGTGCATATTTAACCAACAATATAAACTAAATGAGTAGCATGAGTTCAAATTTACTTTTGTTGTACACATGAGTCTGGCCAGACCTTTTTCCATGTGTAAAGAAAAGCCGGAGGGCTAAAAATGAATATAATATGTATGTATATGTATGTGTTTTTTTTGATTTGTTTTTTCTACACACAATAAGGAAACCGGTTTTTCCAAACTTCTGTTTTCGAAAGTAATCCCATTTAGGATTGTTTTGAGTACGTTTAAAGCGGCCCATACATTTGCAATATTATTGGATACAATATTCGCCATATTATTTCCAATTTGTTCTATATTATGCAATAAGTCGCACAATGGTTTCATTAATTGAATAAAAAGGTGAACATAACCTATAGAAATAACATAAACAGCATTGTACAATGTTGCCAACACATTTCACTTTCTTTTCGTTGTGCAATATAAAATAAAAGTCTTTTGATTGATGCCAATGTATTGTGCCATCTTCGAATATCACATACACATTGGCGATATAATTATACAATACGTAAAGTGTATGAGCCGCTTTAGTGTTATTCGTACTTGAATTTTTGAGTACGACTCGTACTTAAAGTAATCCCAAAAAACTTGATTTATCCCGAGTGTTTTTCTTTCTGTGTAAGAAAATAGGAAGATGTCCCCAAAATACCGTTTAGATGATAAAAAGAAGATTTTGCATTTCAACAAATATTAATTTACATATAACCACACATATCTATGTATTCATTTTAAATTAAATTGTTTATTATATAATATTTAGTTAAAAATAATACAATTTGAAATGTAAATAAATAGTCAAAATTGAGAAAGAACGAATAACATTATCTTTATTGAAATTAAATCTTTCTTCGTTTTTCGTAATAATTTGTCGATAAATTTTGCAGCATGTCGCTTGCTTAGTTCTCTTATATATGTAATACTTTTTATCGTGGAGTAGATGTTTTAATATAAAAAATTTTAATTTTTTTCTGTCTTTATTCTGTAGTTTTTTTAAAAAACTATAAATGAAAGAAAATTAAAAATTACTTTGATTATTTTCTTTAAGATGACAATTTTTGGATATTGCTAAACTATTGCCTTAAGTTATATCTTCCATTTGTTTTCAGGGTCGACTTCAATTTAATCTAAGCATGTTGCACTCATACCAAAATAGTGTGGTGGGTATTAAACCCCCTCTCCAAAATCGCTTTAAGATGAATAAATATCATACAAATGTTAATATATATTTAGATAACATTTGGCAGAACGAAATATTTTATAAATCTTATGCCCAGTTTTCAGTATAGTATATATTTATTTTATTTTTATTTATTTATTTATGATTTCCTGCACAACAGAACTTAGTCGTATAATTACAGTGCAGGATTTTGTATGTGTACAAATTAGATTCCAAATTACATAAAACATAACATTTTAATATAAATAAAAAAAAAAATTTTAACATAGAAAACTTAAACATAAAGAATTTTAACATTAAAAATTTTGACAAAATAAATTAGGCAAAATATTTAAAAAGGAATACCCTAAAAGAAATTGCGTTGCTGTTTATTTGTTGGTGATAAGGAAGAGAATTCCAAAGACGAATTGCGTTAATGAAAAATTGCCATTCGGAAACTAGGCATCGAAATTTCGGAAATATTATGCTTTTACCCGTTGGTGATCTAGCAAATCTTATTTTTTCAAAAAGGTATTTCGGCTTTTCGGTGTAAATCACTTTATGCAAAAACAAAAGAACCCTTATCTTAAGAAGGCTTTCGAAAGAAACTCCATAGAGAGTTTTCGAGTATGCCGAAACTTGGTCACACCTTTTAAGTCCATATATATATCTAATGATGTTGTTATATAATACTTCAAGGTTTTTTGTACTAGTAGAATCACAATGAGAAAACAACTCGCATCCGTATGTAAGGCTTGGAACCAAATAAGCTTTTGCAAGTAGGATTCTGACATTCAGCGGTGTAAAGTATTGTACGGACCCCAGGGCTCTTAGTTTAACATAAATTTGTCCCACCAGTGTATTTATATGGCTTGACCACGTTAAGTTGCTGTTAAACACTAATCCCAGATTTTTTGCCGTTTTTACGATGTCAATTTTCTCATTGTTTATAAGGATATTATTTTCGATTAAAGATGTGACGGTTTTTTTGTGAATAACCAGACATTTTGATTTTCGTGGATTTAAGCACAGACCATTTTGAGATGCCCAATGATATATGTTGTTTAGGTCGTAATTGAGTTTGTCAATGTTTTCCTTAATTGATGCTACTGGACTACTCAAGTATAATTGTACATCATCTGCATACATGTGGACACTACAATGAGTTAATTGCTGCGGCAGATCGTTAGCGTAAATTGAAGTTACACCTGAGGTACACCTCTAGACAGTGATAAAAGATTAGATGCTTTGTTGTTTATGAACACCGATTGAATACGATTAGTGAGGTACGATGAAATTAGTTTTGTTGATGAAGATGAAAAGTTAAAAAGAGTCCTAAGCTTTGTACATAAAATTTGGTGGTCTACCGTATCAAAAGCTTTAGAGTGATCAAGTAGAACTAAAAAGTTAATATTACCATCATCAAGTTCTCGCCGTATATTCTCTGAGACTTCAACTAAAGCAGTTACGCAGCTGTGGTTTGGACGAAAACCTGACTGTTTATCAGATAGTAAATGATTATCATAAACGTAGGAACTTATTTGGCGGTGCAAAACCTTTTCCAATACTTTCGACAGAAAGCTAAGAATAGCAATTGGTCGATATTCGGTGTTCGATTTTGGAATTGGAATTATTTTTGCATGTTTCCACTTAACAGGAAAATTACTTGTAGTGATAATGGTGTTAAATAAATGGGTTATATATGGCAGGAGAACCGGTAAAATAACTTTAATAAATTTTGGATGAAGATTATCATATCCTACAGAATTAGATTTGATTTGAATGCAACTGGCAAAAACATCAAGCTGGGTAACGCATGAGAACTCAAACATATTTTGTTCATACATATTGTTGTTGCCGGTGTAAAATGTATTGTTGACCAATGTTGTGTTGCTTGGTGTTACCATTGGGCTATTAGCAAAAATATTGTTGAGGTTATCAGCGTCGATAGAGGAGGTTACATTAATATATAAATCTATATTAAGTTAATTTTCAAATAAACTTAAATCGTATTTATATACAGGGGCAAATTATGGCAGTCGTGATCGAATACTTTTTCGATTCGAAAGCAATTTTATTTCTAATTCTTTCTATCCATACTAAACGGATCGAAATTATTTTTTTAGTGTTGTTAATCATTTATTTAAGTTTTCAAAACACGGAGAAAATTACTACGATTCGTTCAGTATAGACTGAAATAAAATTGCTTTCGAATCGAAAAAGTATATGCTCACGACTGCCATAATTTGTACCCAGATTGGGGTTTTTTTTGAAAAGTCTTATTTAATAAAGATAAAAGTATGGTAGCACTACTTAATAAAAAAATATATCATAAATAAGTTTAATTATTTACAAGGTGTTCTCAACAAACAGCTGAATGTTATTGCTTTGCCTGTTGTTGTTGTATTGTTGTGATATTCAAGCCACCTTGCTAAAATATTACAATAGAAACTTAAGTTTAAATTAAGTGTACCGCATTGGTAAATTAAGTTTCATTTAAGTATTTAGTGAAGAAAAGAATTTTGTTTTTAAAACGATTTTAAACATAAATGTGTTTTAATATCAATCCTAAAAATTGGGCATTAGCTGCATAACATAATTTTATTTTTGGCCAGGCCTATGATTAGCCCGAAAATTTGGCTTCATATACTGTGGTGTAGGGTATCAAACGGTTGACTTTGACCGACAGTACTTTGTTTTTAATCACCTGTATGGTACCAAAATCTAAAATTTTAACATGAAAAAATTAGATTACTTTTAAAAAAAGTTATTAAGTAAAACTTCTTTAAGCGAATATCGATAAAGACTTCAAGTTGTCAGATTGCCATTAACAGTCAATTTATTTAATGGAAATTATATGTTTTCTTTGTTGCGCAAAGAAAAATAAAATCCTGATCTGTAAATATTTAAATTCCTGATTGGCAGTCATGAAAGCGTAAACGAAACATTCCTATGCATTTATACACTTTATCATCAGCAGTCTGTCTTAAATGTTGTATCATTCATTATATTATCTGTTTTTTTAAAAGGCGCAAAAGTTTATCATTAAATATTTATTTGTGCGACTTTACACCTTTTGACTAGTTACCACAAACACAATGATACACATACACTTACGCATTGGAATATACTTTTACATGTACATACATATTTAAAGCCCAAAAGCTATTTATTAACACCCACTGTGATGGGTAGCTGGCTGTTTTTCCTTTTCTTTATTCTGCTTCGCTTTTATACCCTTCACAACCGGTGAGAAGGCTATAATTGACTTTGTTATTCCGTTTGTAGTTTATGCAATATCGAAATAAGAACCTTTAAAGTATGTATATTCAAGGTCCTTATGAGAGGCGAAGTATTTTAAATCCTTGTGTTGATTAAAACGGTTTTACCTTAAACACCAGATATGATAGCGGTTGTTGCATACATATATATATCATATGTAGTAGCTACGGTGACCGATGACAGAACAGTACTCTATTTTTAATCTTTGTTTTGTGTGAATTCTTTTGGTAAAAACCTTTAATTGTTCTTTATTAAATAAAAATATTTATGGTAGCGATCGAAACATGTCAGGGTAACCAGCCGCCTGGGTTCGAATCTCAGGTCAGTCAAGAATGAATGATTATCAATAGCAATTTTAATTAATTTTCATGTTGTAAAATTCCGTTCTTCATAAAAATAATTTAATGAAAATTAAATTTGATGAACTTAAGCCTGATTAAAAATATTGAAAATTTGGATTAAAAACCATAAATAGTTCAACAAAATTACCAAAATAATAATTATATTTATTTTATTAAAAAAAATAATGTAACAAATACTTTCTAATTTATCTGACTTTTCCTTTTACAGAAAACTCGTACAATTTTTCTTTCTTTCTCAAAAATGAAAGAAAATTAACTTGAAAAAATGTAAAGGATCTTTATGCCTAATTTAAAAAAAATATTTGGTTCAAAGATCGTTATTATTCTTTTTCGATTTTCGACAAATCTCTTGTGAAAGAATCCAACAATAATGTTGGATATAACGGGATAAATTTGAAGAATATGTCTATATCACGGCAAAGAACCATATTGCCCATCAATGCTTCCTGATTTTATTCAAATAGTTCTATCTGCAAAAACGCTGTTTTTTTCGTTAACTCCAAGAGTAATAACTAAACTTTATTTTACAATGTTATTTAAACACCACGTCTAAATCATACATTAAGAGTGGATTTTTAACATTGAGTTTAACCTTAGCGGCAAACTATAATTACTTAATCTGAGAATAAAATTTATCGCGTACTAATTTTGTTTGCCGTTTTAAGAGGTAGTTTAAACCTTGCAGCATTGCCATACTGAATAACAACAAAATATTTAAAAATAGCAACTTTTTATCAATCCACTTAACATTTTATACAGAAGAAGAAGAATTTTCGCCCTTTTTAATACTTATAAAAAGAAAATTAATTCTTATAATTATTTTATTTAGGTTTTCATATGTTTCAGAATCAATAAAGTCTTCATCTTTACTAGAATAATCCATTTTTCTGTTTTCTAAAAAAATTTTTTTAACACCTGCTTTTGTTATTTATACATGTGTATGTATTGACATTTGATGATTAAGTTTAAACCACCAACATTTGCCGCTTAAACTGGCAAATAAAGGTAATTAATCCTAATCTAAAAAACTTAAAACACAGATTAAAGATGACTAAATCTCTAATCTCCATGTTAAAAACCCACCCTTAGAGTATTAGATATTGAAGTTAAGCTATACCAGGCCATGATTTCTCCTGGCTCCCACAGAAATGTCCCCTCTGATTTTGGGCTTGGTACGCTAAGGTCTATACAGAGCAAAATGTATGTTCACTAAATATGTCCCCCAGCATACATACAAACATGGATTTTAGAACGGTAGCTGCTATACCATATGCTCTGGTGAATAATTGGCTTTGCAGTACTTCTGTGAAGGGCATTAAAGATTCTGTATAGCGGAATACAGCACTTCTGCTTGTCTTACCAAGCATCAATACTGCTACAATTTTGTTTTGATAAACTTTTACTTTACTTTGTTTCTTATTTTATTGTAACGACGAAATAAAATTTTGTTTTTATTTTATTCGTATTTTTAATTGTCAATTTAACTTTTTTCTCCACTTTTTAAATTCAGCGACAAGCTGTCTTAAGATTGTGTCAAAACTTGAGACAAGAACATTTAAAAATTCTATTATCTTTATGTGAAATTTATTTGCTTCTTTTTGCTGGCTTTAATAGTTAGTTTTGCCTTTTGGGCAATATTCTAATTGCCATCTTTTACTTTTTACATTTAACTTGTCCTGGTTGGTGTTCGTTCTCGCATCTCTATACCCATACACCTTCAGCATTTAAGTCAATCTGTAAGCGATTTAACGTTTGGGAAAATTTCGTCTATTTCTATTTTGGTTTTAAGTATTTTGTTGTTGTAATAGACTTACAAATCAAATAAAATAAGAAAATGTCTTTTATGTCATTATTGGACATTAAATTTATTTGATATTATAAGTAATTTATGTGCTAAAAAGTTGTCAAGAACCATTTTTCATTAATGTTTGTCTCTTTCAACCATTAAGTAATTAGATTTTCTTTTAGATAAAATTATTATAATTTTTTTAAACCTGCTCAAAGTTTTGTGAACTTTTAACACTGATTTTTTTTTTTGTTTAAATGTTTCAGATCATAGAAATTTTAATAGATAGTAATGGAAATAATTGAAGCAGAGGTAAATCTTAACACCCACCTAGCGGAAATAAAATAATATCAATCACATTAATTTCATTAATCTATAAAGGAGATTAATGAAATTAAAAATCGTAAAAGAAGGTAGAGAGACATTTAGTATAGAAAAAACATCAGTTTATAAAACATGACTTTTTTTCTTATTAACTATTTCTAGATAACACTGATCTAAGAAAATATAAACAAATTATTATGGTAGGGTTTTATTTTTTTAAAAATACGTATGACTTTTATGATCGGGTAAAGCAGCTATAAGCAGCAAAAAATGCTATATATTTGCAATTCGTTGTTTCTTTGTACTTGCAAACATGATAAAATAAGCAGGTGGCTTTACTACGGCAGATGATGTTTTTTTTGCTCTTGTATTGTTGTCTGGCGTTATGTCAAAATTTACTTTATGTGCACAAAAACTCCACGTTTCATTTCGGGCTTAGTGTATTGTATTAAAGTTTTAAATTATTTTAATTAAAAATTAATAAGTTATTGTCCACAATGAAATTAAAGTTGGCTTAAACATTATTAAATTTATCACATTCAGCGGCACATGTTTTTTGTTTAAAAATTTTTTCGACATATGCGCAGACAAATTTTGATTTGTGTTGTAATCTTGTATTTATTACCGTAGCAATGCCACCTGTATTATTTCATCATGCTTACACGCGTTCACACATTCATAGATAAACGTTTTAAGGCCTCCTTAAAAAAAGGATATGCTATTTGTTGCCTTCTTAAAATGTGATGTGTTGCCAGAGTGTATTGCTGGTTGTAATTATCTATTTTAATTTATTTTTAAATAAATATAAAAGAAAATATGAAAAGCTATTTTTTTAATTTTTTAAATTTTAGTTGCCCCAATTTAACGAAAGAATCACAAAAACATTGGTACCCTAGTTGGAGGTAGTGCACTAAATATTAATTTAAATCAGCAGTGCACTATAATTAAAGAAAACTGAAAAAAATTAGTTAGCACTCTTTTCTACCCGCTTATTGGTGATTGTTATTTTTTAACTACCAATTAAAAAATATAGTGATATTGCAAATTTTTCACTAAACGCAGATTGAATTCAAAAATCTGCACTCAATGAAAATAGCGTAATATTTTAACTTGCAATAAAAAAAACTGCATACGAATATTGCCTCACTAAAATTTAAAAGTTCTAATTTTTTATGTACATGGTTTTTTTTTTTTGAGGATATGCATAAGCATATTAACACTAAACAAAACGAAATTTTGTCAATAGCGGATTTATATTTGCTTTAATCATAAAAAAACAAGTCTTTGATTTGAAATTTAGTGCAACATTTTAAGTTTTAAATCAAACTATTTTTTTTGAGTGCAACATTTTTTAACATCATTATCACTCATGCTTAGTGAGTCTGCAAATTTTCAATTCATCACTCAACATCAATAAAATCAGTGCAATATTTTTACACTATCACCAAGTGTGAGTTGAAACTGCAAAATGAGTGCACTACCCCTATCTATGATAGGTATATATTAAGATTTATTTTAACTATAAATGTCAAGTGTCTAAATTCGACAACATGGCGAACCCTGAGCAAACGGAATTCGAGGGTTGTATAACGTTTAACAATTTTGTGTCCGATAAATTTTAACTGATATTTTCAAGTAGTGTTAGAAAATATTGAATTGTTACTTGAGTACCAGGCAAAAACTATAATAGCTGTTAACCCTTTAAAAAAATTATTAATATTTATTATATAAAATTGCCCTTAATGATGAATAAATTAAAATTAACTAAAATTATAAAAAACAAGAAAAGAGTGCTTTCTTCATACTTATATACCCTTCACCATAGTGCGATAAGTACAGAAAGTTATAAAAATAACGTTGATTAGATAAAAATAAATCTTTTTTGTACCACGCCTTCTTCTCCACTCACGCCAACATTTTGTCGGATGTTGTGTTTTGACAAACTTTATGGTTTTTTTGCTTACATCTCAATCATTTGTTGACCGACCAGGCTGAATTTCAACTACCTAGTCCCCATCCTATCTGGGTCATCGGAAAGTCCATTTCAACGGACACGGACCTAGAGTACATTTACTTTAAAGGGTCTTAGTAAGCTAAACAAGTGAATTTTGTGCTTGTCATCTATAAGCGGGCAGTAAATAAAACTTGTATCATTAAAATATTTTAGGCTTATAAAAGGTTTATTTAACAAAAACTTATGAATGTGAAATATTTTTTTTTTAATAAGAGCCTTATTCCATTGGAAATTATGATAGTCGGTGGATTGGTTTACTAATGCTCCCATGAAAATAATATTCTGGCATAGACTTTCACGCGTATAAATCTTTTAAGTGTAAGTAAAGTGACACAATTTAGCCCAAGGTCCTTTATAAAGAGTGGTGCAGAATAAGCTATATGGTTTGAATTATTCCTTTGATTTGCCATTATTTGTAAAGAAAACTTAGGGAATTTATTATGAATAACTATTATAACTGTATACGTTCGAGGCAGAAAAAAACATCACATGTTTAAATGTAAAAGTATTAATAATTGCATAAATAAACAAGTAAGAAAGTATAGTCGGTCAAGCCCGACCATGTGATCCCTATACCACAGTATCTCAAAACAAATTTTCGAGAAGGATCTTTCTATGTTATAAATTCCATTAAAATCTGTAAGATAATTTTGGAGAGGCCCCCTCGTGATCCTATTTTCAAAAATGTATAGCTTGTGTGCCCATATATATATAAAGATCGGTATATGTTTGAAATTCCTTTAAAATGAGATTGATAGTAGACACAAGGTCCCTATTACAAAAAGCAGTTTGTATGGGGGCTATATAAAATTATGGACCGATCAAAAACGGCTTGGTCCTTGTGCCAATTAGAGCCTATGCACCAAATTTCATCAAAATTGGGACATGTTCTTTGCGCACAAGGTTACATGGACATCCAGGCAGCCAGCCGGACGGACACCTCTCTACTAATGTGATGTGGGTATTAAAAGTTATAAACTACATATTTCAGCAATATATTTCATTTTGCGGCACTCTGTATAACCATTTACAAATTTATGAATACCTGTTGTTTTTATAAGAAAAAAATTTATTAAAGCTTTCATATTAATGAACTCAATTAAACCTGCATAAAAACTGAAAACCAAATGAGCCTGCATTTTCTTTGTATCTTGAGAAAATTAATTACAAGTTACTGTTAACATAAATACAATTAATAACAACATTCCTTTCCTTAAAATAACTTTAAACTTAATAACACTTACAAAAATATTTATACAAGAAAAAACTAGGAACAAAATTGACCATTTCTCCCATAGAATCTTAACTTGGAAAACCACACCCTATAGACAACCCAATTCCCAAAATGTTCTTCAAGGATTTTCTCAATTTTCAGTTTATTCCATTTAATGTTTGATATAAATTTAAAGGAAACGCCCAATATATTAAGTACACGCTTATATTTAAGATGCATTAGAGTAAAATAACTTAAAAATTGTCATTCCTATTTCATAGTTGGCAAATGTATTGAAAAAAACACATACTTTTACAAACTATTGCAAAAATACAATATTGATATGTAGAAGCCAAAAACACTTACTTGTTTGATTAGAATTACATTTTACAAATTATATATTGAAAACTAAAATACAATTGAATTGAAAATGCTCCGGAAAAAATATAAATTGTAATACAAATTGTAGAAAATAGACTAAAAGTGCATACCGTCATGCACACAAACGGGTACTATCGAAATTTGTAAAATTGTACACTTTTGAAAACGACTACAAGGACACCGACAATCAGGCGCGGATACAGCCTAACCGTTTGTGGAGGGGAGAAGTAACATTTGAATGATTGTGAAAATTAATATAATTCATATTAAAAAGCAAGTAATTTGAAATATTTGTATATAAATATAAGTCTTAGGAAGCGAGTTCCTAATACACGAATTATGAAAGATCTATCAGTTCTGATCACAAAGCTATTTTATTATTATAATTATTTTATTTTGAATTTAAAATGAAAACAAAGAAACCATTAGAAAATATCGAAGAGCCAAGTCATTAAAAGTTTTTTGACCGTTTTCAAAATCCCACATGCTTTTTAAATTATTGATTTTTTTTTGGCAGAAATGATTGTTATACAATTTTGTTATGAAAATCAATGATTGTCTTTGCAAGATTCAATTCATATCAAACTATTTTAAAATCTATTTCCGAATCATTACCTTACCGATACTTTAAGCCCAGCAAATTTATGGGCTTAATGTGTTGTTTCTGGGGAATCAATCCCACGAATGTACACTAGGTGTACGAATGTGTCATCAAACCCATCATATTTTATGGCGCAGCTGTTTGTGCCTGGCGCTTAAGAGGAGGTACCACAAAGCCGGCAATAACGGTAACAGGTGCCATTAGAACCACTCCATCTAAAGCACTGATATTGAACTGGTTACCACCAGACATTTTGCCGAAGAAGTTGGCTGTAAACGAAGCCATAAGACTTAGGACCACTAAATCTTGGAGAGATTATAACATTGAACATGCAATAATCCTCTATGGTATTAATTGGAAAACAACCGTTGATTATGTCACATCTGATCCAATTTTTGATCCTGGCTTCTCCTTAAGCCTCTTGGTAAGTATGGCTCATTATGATGATCTACAAATTCCCAAGGGTGCGATACGAATATTCACCGACGGGCCCAAGACACGGAATAGTGCCAGTTCTGGCACTTAATCCGAGCATTTGAACTGGAGCATTCGTCTTAGGCTGCCAGATCACTGCATCGTCACTTAGGCCGACATAATGGCTATCTACACAGCCGCTGGTCACATTCGTTATGGTCAGATATCAGGCAGTGATATTTGCATTAATACACTCAGAAGAAAAATCAATCCATTCGTACTAAAATCAATCCGAAGCGGTATTAATAGTACGGTGAGATTGGATTTTCTTGAATCAAGTACTGAAAGATTGACTCAAGTACGGATTTTCAATCGAAAAATACTTAAATTATCCATATTCAATCACGATTTCGTAATTGAAGTAATCCGAAAATGAGATTGATTTTAGTAAAACTACGATTGAATTAATCCCAAAATGCGCTTGATTCAGGTATTATAAAATTATTTTAATCCGAATTCGTACTTAAAATAATCCGAAAATGAGATTAATTTAAGTAAAACTAAGATTGAATCAATCTCAAATTGCGCTTGATTCAAGAATTATAAAATTATTTCAATCCGAATTCGTACTTAAAATAATCCGAAAATGAGTTTAATTTAAGTAAAACTACGATTGAATTAATCCCAAAATGCGCTTGATTCATTATTATATAATTATTTTATCCGAATTAGAAAGAAAAAATAATTATGATTCAATTACTTACTCGTATTACAGCTAACGGAATGATAAAAAACCCAACATCATGCCCAATATGGTTTTTACTTTAGAAATCTTAATATACAGGCCTGTTCTGAAAATCACATTTTTTGAAAGTGATTTCAAATCACAAGAAATGTGGTCTGGGCATATTATTTTGTGATTTTAAAACGTTCAGCTACGTAAACAACTTTTTGAAATCACTTTGTTATTTTTGCGACTATTTTAAGTTGGCCGTTACAATAAATTTCTTAAATAAAATATTCCATGTGTTGTTTATTAATTTTTTATGCAATAAGCTATTTTATTTACAACAAATCGTTTAAAATTAAGAAAATTCGATGAAACTACAAAATGATATTTGCTTTTGTGGCTTCTGTTGTGATTTCAGGTTTGTTTTTTTAATTGAATTAAAGTTCGCTTTTTTGCTAACAGCGGCATGAAAGCAAAGTCTAATATTTATTAAAAATCGTAAAAGCTGTAAAGTATCACAGGGAAAAATCGCTTCTATCCCTAATATGGCTAAAATTCGCAAAAAATTGCAAAATTGGAAACTATTCTTTAAATCTATTTGAAATCTCCAAATGGATTAAAAAAACAAAATGTCGAAAAATAAAACAAACAAAAATTTGCACAATAGCGAAAATTCGCGAAAAAATTTTATATTTCAAACAAGCCATAAAATTGATTAAAACTCCCTAAAACTGTAAGGAATTTGCTAAATTAGCGGAAATTCGCAAAAATTTGCTAACAGCGGCATGATAGCAGAGTCTACTTTTTAATATAAATCATTAAAGCTAAAAAGAATCCGAAAACTTACAGGAACAAATCGCTTCTAATGCGAACATGGCTAAAATTCGCAAAAAAAAATACAAAATTTGTAACAACCCTAAAACTAATTTGATATCGCTAAAGTGGTTAAAAAAACAAATTGTCGAAAAATAACATAAAAAGCGTTAAATAAAAATTAGCTATAATTTTGAAAAACAAATTCTTTGTGTTTACATGTGCTTTCGACAATTGAAAATCACACCGAAAAACACAAAAACGGTGTGATTTACAGAACACCACAAAATCACACGTGTGATTTTAAAAGCACATGTGATTTGAAATCACTGGATTTTCAGAACATACCTGATACATATTTAACCAAAAATAAAAACTAAATGAGAAGCGAGAGTTTAAATTTAGTTTTTAACCCTTCGTATTACACATGAGTCTGGCCAGACCTTTTTCAATGTGTATAGAAACTCAAAACATGAGTTATTTCAATAAATTCCGGGATTAATTGTGGAAAATAATCCCGTTTAGGACTGTTTTGAGTACGTTTTGGTGTTATTCGTACTTGAATTTTTGAATGCGACTCGTACTTTAAGTAATCATAAAAAACTGGATTTATCCAAAGTGTTTTTCTTTCTGTGTACCAGTAAATCGGCCTAAATTGTCCGAGAATGTCGAATATCTCTGGAGAGAGACATGCAGTGTTTACTCTTAATTAGGTCGCTGAACACTGGGGCATAGATGGCAACTGTTTGCCTGACTATTTGGCAGCTACTACTATATAGGTCTTTCGCTTCTAAGGAGAAAGCAACTGTTTGCACACAAATTTCATTTCATTGCCAATCAGAGGTGGTTTGATGAAATTACATGTGGAGAAACCAGAAAAATCATAGATGATAAGATGAAAAGATGATACGGCGGATGGCTGGGTCAGATTGTCAACAGCCAGGTAACGTATGAACATTGGGAGACGGTGTAACATTTTAACACAGTAAGATCAAATGACTTAACCAACATGACCTCTGCCTAATTGCGGCCGCCAGTGGAACCTGTAGTGGTTAGCGTATGGGAACTTTTACTCTTTTTGCAAAAGATGGCAAAGTTTATACTTTTTAAGTTTTTTATTTTTTTCAATGTTTTTTTGTCATTGGTAAAAAACTTGCCAAATGTCAAAAGGTTTTTATTCAAAAACATATACAATGGTTCAAATCAAAATGAAACAATTCTACATCTATGCAATGAACTACTTCGGAAAGCTAGTGAGATCAAAAAGGTAAGTACATGCATGTAAAGGATGTTTTTTTATAGAGTGACACAAGTTTAAATCACAATAAAACAAGGAAATATATTTTTAATATCAAAGAAACGGGCTTTATTTAAAAGAAAATTTTATGAAATTAATGCTTAAACATTTTTTCTTTCATGTGGCCGCCACGACTGGCGCGTAGAAGGTGCAATCTGGAACCCCAATTTTCAACAACTTTTCGCATTCTGGTCATCATCGTTTTTGACTCCGCCAGCTTATAAAGCGTACCAAACAGTAATTTTCTGTGGATGTAATGGGTTTTCGACAAAAGCTTGTGAATTCTCCTCACTCCAAATGGGACAGTTCCTTTTAACCAGAATTGGGCTTTATATGAAAATTTCGAATGGAAATTTAAAATCAATATCAAATTGTGCTTCAGCGCATTAGCCGAATTATTATGATCAACATTTTTAACAAATTGCACGCGCTGCTCTGGTGTAAGTCGATTCACAATGCAATTTAAAAACAACTTAAACAAAAAGCAACTATCAGTAGTTTAATGACTGCTGAAATAAAGCAGTGATGCCAACTCAAAGTTGTAACATTCTAAAAAAATAACCCCGTTTATATGTGACAAAAAGGTAAAATTACAATATTATTGGAATGAAAAGGTCATAATTCTGAACGTAGTTCATCTTTAAACTTAACACTTCTGTTTGGTTCATATCAATGGTTCATATTAAAACGAATTTATAACTTTAAGTCGGATCAAAATGCAACAACTCTAAATTGTCTTCTAAATAATTTGTTTGTAATTTTTATTAATAGTAGAGCGATATTATACTACAACAAGTGCTTAAAAAATATAATTAATATTATTTTTTTTTTTTTCAAATTATTTGTAAAAGTGGAATTGTGGCGTTATGTTATGGATCTCATAAAATGACAATTGAAGGGCTAATTGCAAGAATAATATGCTCAAGCCACCTGAATTGAAGAACTGGTTGTATGTATTTTTTTTTTATAAAAATAAGGGATATTTCCAACGATAAGTTAAACCGCACGCTCTTTAAAGTCATACGATTCCCATTCGCATATGGATGGCACATTGGGTTTGCCAAAATATTTTTTTTACTTTTGGCAAATCCCTTATAAGCGAAATAAAGAAACCGAATTTTTATTATTATTAATTAAATTTCCTTTTTTAACCCCTCCCCCTGCATCCGACCCTGCCGACAACATAACATATTCATGGCTAAGTTTAAATATGTTAAACAATGATGATTGGCATTCATAGAAAATGGAGTTCAAAAAGGAACAAAGTAGAAAACTATATAATAAAATACTTAATAGAATATAACTTAAAAGAGAGACAAATGTTAAATTGCAATGCCATTGTAAATTTGTACGTTTGTTTTTTTTCTCTATGAAATGTGTCTGTACTGTGGCCTCGAAATACAATTGCAGATAAAAAGTTTGGCTTAAATTTATGTTTGCAAAAGATGGTTATTTTGAAATTGTGATAAATTTACGAAGAAGTGTCTTATTTTTCTTTACCCTTAACAATGAATAATAAAGCTTTGGTCACACTTAACAAGTATTTGCTGCCCCACACAATACCCCAGTTGTTTTATGTCAAATATTTTTTTAATTTTTTTTAAACAGTTTGTTTGATCAAACAACGATTTTTTTAGAAAATTTTTTTTTTATAAATTAAGAGATGCAGTAAAGTAAGCCAAGAAACTCTAAACAAGTTTTATATAAAAGAAAATAATATTTCAAGCGCCACCGCATTGCCTTACTACGAAGCAGGTTTGTAAGGGAGAATACTAAAAAATAACAGTAAAAAAACATTCAGTGTGTAAAGTTTTTATATGCCTTGAATAAAGCACTTTTTGTGTCAAAAATGTATTGCTTCAAAGGGGGAACTCACCATATAAAATTCATGGCTTCTGTAAGGGAGTTTTTTGAAAATGAGCATTTTTTTTTACATCGTACAGACAGAGGGGCCTAACTTAATCGACATAAAATTACTCATAAAAAAAGAAGCTTCCAACGAAGCAGGTTTGTAAGGGAGTAATGTAAAAGTTTCGCTTACCATATTGCTTACGGAAGATATGCATTTTATATGGCGAATTCCCACTTTGAAGCAATACATTTTTGACACTGAAAGTGCCTTATTCAGCGCATATAAAAATTCGTAAGCATAACGATCAGCCTTACGCACGGAATTTTTTGTAGTTACCGTTATTATTAAATATTCTTCCTTACAAACCTGCTTTTTAGTAAGAGAATGTTAAGAATTCATCCGCTTACCTTTCTGCGTAGCTAATAAATGTACGCTTACTTTTTAACATTTACTATTACTGCTTCGCAAAACAAGAACATTTTTTGATGATTATTTTCATAATTTTTCAACATCTCACACTATTCACATAAAAAATTTGCCTACAAAATAAAGTGTTGAGTAATCAGAAAAACATAAAAGCACATAAACATAAGTACTATATGCAATTCTACTGAAAGAAGCAATGAATTTTTCAAGGGAAGTCCCAAAATGAACACATTCAAAAGTAAGTCATTATGTTTTTTTACCTCAACACATCCAGAAAAAAGTAGTTATAGAAGTAGTTTTACAAGTAGTCATAGAAAAAAGTACCTAAATAATGAGTGAAACAAGCTATTCATTTTTAAAAAGTACACTGATAGAAAAAGCGTCATAACACTAATGTATTTTGACATCACTGTTATGACAAGTGTCATCGATTTTGACCCCATTACACTATACATCAGTGTGATGTCAGCCTTAACATCACTTTACCAAATTGTCATCAGGTTCAAAAACTTAAATTATGTCGTCAATGGGATGGCACATCTACATCACAGTAATGACGGAGAAAGGACTTATTGCAATCAATTTAATGACAAACTGTCATCAATGCAATGATACATTGGCTTTAAAGATATGACTAATCGGCATCAATTTTATGAGAAAAAGTCAACATTCAATGTCGCACTAACATCAGGGGAATGATTAATTGACATCTGTTTATTGACAACCTGTCATCAATACAATGACAAAATAACATACGTTTCATTTCAAAATGTCATCAATGCAGTAACCAATATTGATACCTAATTTTTTATATGATAACGTTCGTCAATATTTTGATGTCACTTTTTGCATCATTGATGCCATTTGTCATAACATTGATGTCACAATTCTGATGTTGGGGCATCACCAATATGAAGATGCATTTTTCTATCAGCGTAGGCGAAGTTTTTACTGGGCAAATAAAAAATATTTGGAGACATATAATATCTAGAAATTAAAGAACTTTTAGTGCCGTTCCTTGAGGTAGCGTCGTGTTTTACTACACACATATATGCACTTATATATATTTAAATATACATATATGTACTAAAATGTGTTTAATAGTTATTTAAACTAAAGTGCTAAAATTCCATTAAACATTTTAATTTTATATTCCATTTTACAAATTCCCTTTTATATGTATCTACATTTGAATTAATTCATACACTTATACGTCAACTTTTTTGACAATGTGTTATATATGCCAATTTATCAATAGCAAGTACTTGCTGTGTTGTTGTATCTTTTGTGCAGTGGATGGATGTAATTTAAAAAAGTAACACATTTTAATACAAACTTTATTGTGTACCTCTAAACTATTTTTGTAAACGTTTTTTAAAGTAATGTTGATATTATACTTAGTAAATTAACTATGTAACAAATTAAATGTGAAAATTTTTTAGATAGGACAAACAATATGAAACTTGCACGATACTTAGAATGCTTTTATAGAGTGAATGCTGTATTGCAAAATGACTTACATACCCCTGGCAGCACCATTAATTGTTGTTGTTAAGGTTAGTTGCAGGGTGGATTTCATTAAAAAGGGAGGAAAGCATCTCAAACTAAAGCAAAGAACTACGTGCCAATTAATCGGTCGTTCTTTCTCCCCATAGCCCTGCTGAGGGTAGTGTCGTTGATGTCAACGGTGGCATGTCATAACGTCCAGTGTCATAGTGTCCATGGACACTATGACACTCCAAAAAGTGTCATAACGTCCGCAGACACTGTGACACTTTTGAAATTGTCATAATGTCCGTGGGCATTATGACACTTTGCAAATGGACATTATGACACTGTCAAAAGTGACATAAGGTCCGTAATTACTAAAGAGGTTAAATACAAAAAAAGAACTACATGCACGCTGAGAAAAACATGTTTTATTATGGTCACAATCACCAAAACTAATTTTAAAGAATCTAATTTAACCATAATATGGTTGTCGGTTAAAATGATTTGGTTTAATTAAACATATTATGGTTACATTTTTTTTAAAATGGTTTTGTTGGTTTTTCTCTGGGTGTATATATTAAATATATAACGAAAACACTTTTGGGCTAAACGATTTTTGTCTCTATAATATAACAAATACCGGCTTCGCTAACTAAAGCTTATCTGCACAGCCGGCCTTCGGCCGCACGCAAGGATTTTCTGCTCTATGGTATAATAAACACCAGCTTCGCTAGCTGAAGCTTTTCATTATAGCCGGCCTTCGGCCGGGCGCAAGGATTTTCTCTTCTATGGTATAACAAAGACAGGGTGAGAATACCTGCTTGATGGTCATGACTCAATGGCCTCGCGCGCGTCGAAGTAGATACCAGATAATAACCTTGATATCGGCCATGACGAGTCAGCGGATGACAAGCATTTCTTATACATAAGACTAAATAAATGACTTGCAAAGAGAAGTTTAAACGAATCGATCGTTTCTTATTTCGTAAAGTTTTTTAAGTGCCTAAATTAAATAATAAATCTACAATAAAAAATTAAAAATCTTAAAAAAAATTAAGAGTAAACAAGTGTCTTGGAGAAAGTCGAAATGTTACTCCCAAAAGTTGCAAACATTTTCGACACACTAACTATCTTAAACTGGCGTAAAAACAAAGTATAACAATTCATTAACCTTTTGTAAACAGCTTTGGTTTGTTTTAGCCAACCAGTCAGCTTTAAGGGCTTGAATTAAAATTTTAGGACATCATTAGATCTACTAGAGAGTTTTTTTTGAGTCGAATATTACACCTAGGTATGTAAGCATGTGCCGCATGTAAAGTATAATAACAAAAAAAAAATAAACATTAAAGAAAAATTAAGGAAATAGTTACAACATTTATGAAAAGATTTTATCCAAATTACTGTAACATAAGAGATAATTAAGCATACCAGTAACACAGAAACATATATCACTCCATCAATATACATAATTTAATATCTAAATAAATAAACAATCATTGGAAGAGTGTAACCAAGTCCTTGTTTTTGACACATTTTCATTTAAATTGTTGTCAAACATGAAAAAGTTACTGAAATATTCTTGGTAAATTTAATGTTCAACTTTTGAGTGCTGATTGTTGTTCAATTAACGCTTGTCAAAAGTGATATACATAGAAGAAAATTCTAGCTCTCCATGCAAACATACTAACATAACGACAAACAAAATAAAGCATTAAAGTTAATTATTTAAGAACATTTATAAATAAACACTTTCTGCAAAAACGTATGAACGGTTAAACGAGTACATAAAGTTTTATATCCAACCATTTGTTAATAAATCAATTGTACCATATCTCAAAAATAATGATGTTGTATTTAAGTGTGCTGGTATGTATGTAACAATATCCCTGCAAACAAATAGAAGATAACCCCTAAGGCAATAGTTTAGCAATATTCCCAAATTGTCATCTAGAAGAAAATAATCAAAATAATTTTGTATTTTCTTTCTTTTTAAAGTTTTTGAGACAGAAACAATTTTAATTAATTATTTAAATATAAAATATTAAAAATATTAAAATATAAAAACAAACCGTAATCTCCACGATAATGAATGAAGCTATTAGGAACTAAGCAAAAGCCAAGCTTCAAAATTTATGGACGAAATTTTTACGGAAAACGAAAAAATATCAACTAATGTGTCGTAAGTGGCGTAGATAAAGATAATGTTTGTTCGACTTATCAACAAGTTCAAGCTCTTTTCCACTCAATTCCGTGGATGAGTGGATTCAATATGAAAAATGTTTGGTATCAAATTCAGAAATGATGGATCATTTTGTAAGTACATATTTATGTTTGAATTCTTAATATAATGGCAATAAAAAAATATACCCTAGAAAATATTTTTAAAAAGAGTCGGAGGCGAAGACATGGCCTCCATTGTGAGAGCTGCTTTAAAAAAAAACCTTACCGATGATTTGGCAACCAAGTTTACGTGGACTGGGAAAGGGTAGCCTGCAGTGCAAAATAGCATTATAATCAAAACAGTTAGAGGTAATATAAATATGAATTGTTTTTAATAACAAGCACTAAAACAGATTTATTGAAAAAGGTTTATCGCACAACTTGTTCAAAGATTGCATTGAAAAAATTTAAATGGAACAATGCAGAAGCACTTCTTACATGCCAAGGATCGGATCGAAAAACGCTTAAAATACAAAAAGGATCAATTGAAGTAAACTATTACAACGTATTACTTTCTTATGAACTCTTATTTACTCTTGTTTCCGAATTTTTGTTATTTATATTACTTTACTTTCATTACTATTAATTAAATTTGATATAACATATGCATAGTAGTTAGTATTTTGTTGATTCTGTAACAATATGCATTCTGATTCTTTCTTGTTTCTGAATTTTTGCTAGTAATACTATTTTACTTTATTTTAATTATAAATTGTATTATTCGTAACAGTAATTTACATGTTTATAATAAACAACTTAAAAAAAAATGGTGCATTTATGTAAATAAAAATGGTAAATCTTCTTCCTAAAGATATTTTGGCAATATCTTCTTATTTTCTTATAAGTGGTTATCTGGCAATATTGCTAGTTTATCATCTAGAAGAATCGCTTTCGTATTGCTTATGAGTATTGCTATCGAGACACGTTTCCTCCCGAAGAAAGTATCTTCCGCAATACGAAATCGATTATTGCCGCAATAATATTTTTCATCCAGGCAATACGTTTGGCAATATATATTGAGTATTTCTGTGTTTGCTGGGATGTTTTATGTTTAGAGTTTTTCATTTCCCAGACTTTTTCATTTCCCGGGAAAGCGGAATTTATTTTTCAATTTCCCAGGATTCCGGGAATTCCCGCTCAAAACAAATATTATTTAATTTAATTTGTTTGTACAAACAACATTTTCTGAGTCCAATTTAATAAGTTTATGAATGCAATCAACGTTTTTATTTCTGTGGCAAAAAGAAAAAAGTGTTTAAGGCTAGTTTACACTATCTAACAAGTCTTACGTATTCCATAATACTAATTTAACATAACAGTTTGTGTTCACACTATCACACAAATTAACACACAGACATGATACAAAATGCAACCCTGGTCCAATGAAAAGTATTATTGTTTAGACATTTTTACAAAAACGATGAAGTCGAATGGGATGCCAAACTTTTTTTTAATAATACTTGACATTTTCATCACACATGCATTCACAATACCAGACTTTTACATATTACTTGAGTTTTGACATGTATTAATACAAAGTATAATCGTGTAAACTAGCATTTAATGGCAATCCCCTTCAAAAGTAAACATGGTCAAAATTTCAATTATTTTGTAAGATTTTTAAGGAAGTTAGACCAAAATTACTTTTTAGTTATTTTTTTCAATGTGGAATAACTTTTGGAATAATAAAAACTTCCGATCTGAGACATTAGGAGGGTTAATTAATAAAATCTGAAAAAACTATAACCGCAGAGAACTGATGATTATTTTTAATTCGGTGTAAATTTCCAAAATGTGGCCCTTTGTTCCTTATACGAACCACAGGACATAATAATAATCAGGGCTGTGGAGTCGTCCGAAAAAAGTACTAACTCCGACTTAGGCTCCAAATGCTGAAATTTTTTAAGTGCGACTCCGACTCCTACTCCGACTTCTACTATAATCTTGATGCTAAATGTATATGAGACTCAGTGATGTTATTTTTTATTTTTTCACAACCGTACGGCCATCTAAAATTAGAGTTTTTGAGAAGCAATTACCGTACGCAAACATTAATGTGCTGTTTCCAACTGACAGGCGATTGATTATGTAGCAAAATTTATCAGGGGTGTGCTGGAAATCGCAAACGCAAAAGGCAAGAACTTGGAAGTTGTTTTTAATAAACTTTAAACCTAATTCTTATAATTTTTGGTTTAAAATCCTGTTTAATAGGAAAATATTTGTTAAACATTTGTTATAAAATTCTTTTATTACAAAAATCATATTTAAAAACAACTTTTAATATTTTTGCGTTTTACGTTTGCGATTTCCAGCACACCCCTGTATATGAAAAGCACTCAGTAAATCGCCTGTCATTTGGAAACAGTACATAAGAGCAGTATTCATAAACCATTTATTTAAATTTTAAATGTGTTTTAAGAAGATAATTTTTATTTTTGAAATTTTTTTAAAATTTTTTATGCCGAAAAACTTTGGAGTCAGAGTCGCGAGTTTTTGTGGGTACTACGACTCCGGCACAAAAACATCAACTCCGACTCTTCAACTCCGACTCCACAGCCCTGATAATTATAATAATAAATTTCCAAAAGTCACCTTTAAAGTCGATTTTTAATTTTTATCAAGAAGATTTCAACGAGAAAACACGTTTCCTTTCTACGGCTGTAAAGAAACATCATATAATCGCTAGACACTTAGGATTTCTTAGCACTTTCTGCAAAACTTGTAATTCCTTTTTAAAAAAAATTATTTTCTTCAAATTGAATAAGCCTTTTCTTGATGAATAACTTTTGTCATTATTTCTTACAGAATCTAATCCGAAAAATCTTTTATGCAGATGCTCTGCATATAAAATCCTTAAATTTTGGGTCTTTAAAGAAATTAAAAATTCACAAATTTTTGTATTTTTAATTTTGTTTTTGATTTTTTATCCAATATTTCGGCCGTATATCGATGGTCATCTTCAGGGGCTACAAAATACACATATATTTAACATTTAAATTTTATATCATAACACTTATCAATACGTACATTTAAGACAATGTCAAATTAAAAACTACAAAAAATTGATACGTCCTAACTGCTTGTAATATTTTCCTCAACTGATATTGTAACATTGATTTAGTTCTATTGACCTTGTCTTATTTTTGTTTTCTATGTCGGTGTTTGTTTATTGTGTATTTGTTAATATGCGAAATCTTATCGGTGTCTTTCTTTGAGACGTAAATTTGTTGGTGTGTTTATTATTTGTAACATGATTACTAACGAACCCAGCATTTCTTAAGCATAATGCAGTATTATTTTCGCGACGATATTTTGAAATAGACTTAAGAACAAAATTTTTTTCAAATGGTGACTGTAATTTCACAGCTATAATTTCATCCGCTGGTTCATACGGCTTATTGTTTTTATATATTTTTTGGAGTCTGTAAATATTTTCAACTTTCGGTGTTGGTATTTTTAAAGAAGTACATATATTGCTAAAAATCATGTTAAGGTCTTCATTTTCATAGCAGGGTACACCACTAATTCGTATACCGCCACCCACAACAGAGTTTTCATGTTTTCAATATTTTTCTCTTTTAATCAGTAATATCATCCTTTATTTGGTCCACTATTTAACTCTTATTTTCTTAGTCATTCACTCTTTCAGTTATATTATTTATTTGAACTTGAATATTATTTATTTTGTCTTCAATTACAGAGAGAATTCAAGTTTCACTCCCTTTTATTAGATTATTTAAAAAATCGAAATGTTTTTTCTCGCTTTCTTTTATAGAGTTCTTACAGCCATACCTAAACAAGAGCGGAAAGCGTTTTCTAGCTGTCAAAAATTCTCATGCCCATACAATTTGTATGAAGCATCCCTAAATAGCACAGCGGCAACGCTTTACAATTGGAAAATCCGATTTTGACAGCGCGTTTAATAGTAAAGTTGGCCGCTATAATAATAAATAATGACAATTTAGCTATTTTTTGTTAATCTAGCGGGGTTTTGTCTTATTTTTATTTCTATTATATGGGTTTTATTAAACAAGAAAGTTAACACTACTGTTTGTTGCACAACGTTGACGCTCTTCTTTAGGTATGGCATATCAGCGTAAAAGCTAAGCGGAAGAAAACGTTCCGCCTTTCGCTCTTATTTAGGTACGGCTGTTAATAACTTGCGAAGTGATATTTTCGCTCTCTTTTAGTAAATCTCTAATGTAAGCTTTATCCTCACTTGTTAAGCGGGGTATTTTTGGGGAGTTTTTAGGAGTTAAACATTGCTATCTTCTTGTAGGATGCTCACATTATTAATATTTGGTTTGTTTCCCGTTATTGTACAGTGAGCCGCAAGGAAAGTTTTTTGTTCAATTTGTTTTGGTACAGCTTTCTGATCAGATTTGTGTCCCTATAATTTTGTCTTGAGTTTGATTTTGTAGTCCCCACATATACTTTTGGGCATAAATTAAAATTAAAAATTCTGTAAATTTTGTTGCTGTACCGCATCAAAGGCCGATAAACTTGTTTTTAACTTCACGAAAATTCTTTAACTAATGAAAAAGAAATAGGTATAAAATGCCAATGTAAGATGAACTACAAGGAGCTCTAAAATAGAAATTCAATAATTATAATTCTACATTAACAAGGGATTTTACCATAATAGTACATATAGAAAAACAATATATGTTTATAATGCGAATTTACTTATCGGATATGAATTGACATCTCTTTAGCGTTTGGCTAAAAGATCTTAAGTCAGAAACTGTAGTTTTTCGTAATGTTATATTGAATAATATTTATTTGGTGTATTTCGGGCCCCTTTTTCCTTAGATCAGATGATAACGATTACAAGCAGTTGTGCTAGACTAAAGTCACTTAAACTAAACAAAAGAGAAAAAAAAATTGAATCGAAGTCGGTCAAAAACTCAAAATTCGTTTTTTTGACTAAAGACTTTTTTGCCTAACGGCTTCAATCTATTTCATGACACAACTTATTTACGGTAATACATATCAGCAGTGAAGTTGACATAATGAAATAAAAAAAAAATCCCGGGAATTCCCGCACAAATTTCTCGGGATTTTTTTCCAGAAAAATGTGCGGGATCCCAGGATTTTTGTCCCGGAAAATCTTGTATGAAAAAACACTATTTATGTTGTATTTGAGTTTTTTTCCCAAAAAATAAGATAGTTAACAGATTTTTTCAATGTTATTTGCTGGTTTACAAGGAAAGTAAAGCTTTAGCTAGGATTGTTGCCTAAAAAAATCTGTAACGAATACCATATTCCCTTGCAAATTATTTATATTAAGTTGTTAAATGACAAGTTATCGCTAAATATAATTAACTACACTCACTTTTACAAGCACACACTTAAAAATACCCAGCTGGAAAAAGAAGGATTACGGATGCCTTCTAGAAGGCCTTTGTACCACATCTTTTGGATATACACAGAAAAAATTATTTTTCGAATTCAAACAAAAAATTTGTAGTATCAAAACATTTTTTGTCTGAAATCGGTCCTACAAACAAATTCGCATATTCAAACAATTTATTTGCATTTTGTTTACTAAAAAAAAACACTGATTTTTTCAAACAAATAATTTACAGAATCAAACAAAAAGTTTACTGAAATTCATATAAATTTCAAACAAATAATTTTGCTGAATCAAACAAAAATTTTTTGCACAAGCAATGACGCGCACCCAAGCTATCACTGAAGGAGAAGATGAAGGCAGAAGCAGAGCGGCGGCTGGCTTTAAGACACATGTTTTGTTGGAATAATTTTTGAACGAAGTCTTGTTTATACACACAATGTTTTTCTTCATCACTCACTGTTGCTCTATCCTTTCCTTGGCTAAAGAAGAAGAAATGTAACAAACAACGGCAGCAGACCGACTCGATATGTTTTTCGTCATCATTTTATTTTTGTATTTGATGTAGGTATTTAAGTAAACAGTTTTCAAAAATTGAATACGGGATTTTGTTTTTCATTCTTTTTTTTCCAACTTTGAAACCAACCAAAAATTTATTTTGTTTCTTATAATGTTTTTGTTGTTCAAAAAAGAATGAAACCTTTTTTTACCTGCTATTTTTTTTGTTTTTTTACTAATAACCTCGTCGCGCTATTTTATCATCTTTCTGCTTGTTGTACTTTTTTAAAGCGTCCAAAAATAAACTGTATGTGTTTTTTGTTGTTGTTCTTATATTTCACATAAAGAAGTGTTGCTTACGATCAAATAAAAAATGCAAAAAACGACAACATTAAAGAGCGTTTAATATTTCATACAAAATTATGAAAAATTGAAACCAATAGGGCGTATATTATATTATTGAAAAGTTGTCAACATTTTTGTGGGTTAAATAAAAATCAAACAAAAATATTAATTGAATCAGTAAAAAAATTTGTAGAAATTAAAAAAAATTTCAAACAATCGTTTGTTTGAAAATAATTCGGCTATAATTTTTTCTGTGTATGAGGCCTGCTCGCTCCATTCCATACTCATAACTTTTTTACACACGTTGTCATTGCGGTGTAGGCTTTGCTTTTGCTTGTGCAAAAAAAACCATACAATAAATGTTATTTCTTCTCTACTCCTTTCTTATAGAAGCGAGTGTGGAAGGTGTATTTTATCTATTATACGAAAGATCCAAGGCCTTCTATAAGGAATTCCTCGGCAGTTAGATAAGAATAGTAATTGAATCAAAAATATTTTAAAGCAGGCCTTTAAAAAGGCCTAAAGTAAGAAGCTCTTCCGAGTTTTCCCGCTGGGTATATACATACTGATGCTTATATACTCACACAATTACATACATATGCTTATATTTTTACACATCAAACTAATACACTGCCCTGGAAAATAATATTGATTTTAAGTAACTCAAAAGTTTTTAGTACATACACAGAAAAAATAGAAAATTGATTTTAATCACCGAATTCATAAAATAAAGATAGTCTACACTTCATAGAATACTTTATGATAACACACTGCTACAAAAAAACACTTTTTGTCAGAACTTGAAAACCGACCTAGTGGGGGTTGTAAGCCTAGGTGAGGACATACAAAAACCGTTTTCAAAAATTTTGAAACACCCTCAAAATTTTGAGTTATTTTCAAAAAACTGTTTTAGGGTAGGTCGTAGCACTTTAGTACCTCTAACTCATACATTTTTTGATCGATTTCAAAATTTTAAACAGTTTTGAAAAGGCAAAGAAGTAAGCTTTTATGAAATGTATTCATAAAAAATATATTCCAAGAAATTAGGTGAGTGTTTATCAAAAGTTTCTAATTTTTTTCATTTTTTTTCATAATTTTTCAAATTCAACAAGAGTTATTTTAATTTTTTTCTATGAAAAGCTATCTATCTATGCACTGTATTTAAAAGATAATTTTGTGTAGAAAAAAACGAGATATCATTTGTTAAAATCGGCTTATATTTACAAAAGTTACTAAAGTTTTAAATCACGCAGAAGATCGCAAAATATGCATTTGTCACAAAATGTGGCTCATCATCACTTTGTTTATGTTAAGTTTCATTACATTTAATTGCACTTAATACTGGCTTAGTAACAGCTAACACATTAGCATACTTAATGCTATCACGATTTTTATATTGATAACCAGTGATGTTTGTTTGGCAAAAATAACAGTCTTGTGGTTTATGGAATATTTGATGATGCCAAATCATTGGGAAAGATAACGGTAATGGCTGACTTATAAACTTTTCGGACTTAGTTTTCTTAAGCATACTGGAACAGCTTGTACAAATACTTTCGGGTTCATAACATTTGCTAGAACTGTATGAGCAGTTAAAAACTGTATTGAAGGCATTTACCAAGGCTTTATTTTTATTCAGATCAAAGCGATGTTTTTTGTCAGCGAATAAACCGCAAACATATGTCTGTCTGTCCGTCTGCTCACTTTCGAACAACTCAAAAGAAATGAACAAACTTGGTGCCAAATTGCTTGCAGTTATCCTAAGCAGTTTGCGATTGAAATTCAGCAAAATCGGTGCAGTAGGACCAGAGCTATGAATCAAAATGTGGAACCATCACCTAAAAAAAATGATAACTTTGTTATAAAAAATAACATAAATGGTGGAACAAGGCACGGAATGAGATAAGATTTTGCAAAAATTTGTTTTATTCGACTGGAAATCACGCTGTAAAATTTCGTGAAGATCCGTCCATAATTTACCCTTGGCCCCATATAAACACTTCTCCCGGAATATAGTTTAGAACGCCTAAAACCGATAAAAAATAATGCTATCATAACAAAATTTGAATTGAAACTGTTACTCAAGCTAGTTTAAATTGCTAAAAAATTTAATATAGATCTAAACCTCAAACCAACCAATTTTAATGCTGATGTCTGTTTTTATAAAGATAAATTAATAATAAATAGACATCATATAGATATCCCTCCTGAAATATTCGAACAGTCGGTGGAGGGTATTAAAAATTCGGCACAGCTGAATATAGCACTCTAACTTGTTTTTATTCATATTTTTTGCGAGGAGGGAGAAAATACTAAAAATAGGTGTTAATGAAAAGTTGAATAACTTATACAATTTTTATCCGATTTGAAAAATTAAAACCATGTTTTGTTAAGAACTAAATTTTCTTCATACGTTAATATAAATTTTTATAAGCTTTCATATTAAAATAAGCAATGAAAAGCTACTAAAATCAAAAAAGTTTATAATTTTCGTTTTTTTTGTAGATATTCTTAACAAAAACAATACTTATAATTTACAAATGTATAACAATTTTAAAGCGTAATCAGTTTTCTTTCCAAACCCGTTAAAAAAATTAAAATCGGACAAGAACTGACTGAGTTACAGGTCGATAAATTGACGAACATCACTGAAAACGGTTTTTTTAAAATAACTTCTGAATTTGAGGGTGTTTCTGAAATTTTTTGACACAATTTTTAATGTACTCAACAAGACCAATAACCCACGCTAGGTCGTTTTCCAAGTTTTTTTACACTGTAGCACCGTGTAATTTAAGCAAATAATAAGAATTTAATTATAACTTTAAATACAAATAACATAATTCGAATAAATTAAATAGATTATTGATAGATTAAAGCAAGTTAGTACAGGGTTGCTTTATTAATAATTATTGTTTTTGTTTTATTTCAGTATTTTGTGAAATACATTTGGCGACAGTGTTGTCAATTTCGGCATTTAGTGGTCATTTTACACCTTGTTTAGCCATTAGCCATTTTTAAAACCATTTTTCAACTTGCTAACCATAAAATTTTTTTAACGTTTTTCTTTTAAAATTATAATTTTTATCTTTTACAAAAACCTATAAAATTGCTAAAAGTGAAATTAACAGTTTTAGCAATTAAAGCGGTTTTTATTTAAACAACAACTTTTACAAATGTTGATAATCCCTAAAAACGATGATATTCAAACATCTTCCAAAATAAAGTAACAGTATTCCAATAAAAGTAAAGGTATTGCAAATACTTTATTTATAAAATGACTCAACACAAACCACAATGTGTCTTTCTGATCAGAAGTATTTCAATATAGAAATGTAGGTGGTAACTTTAAACTTTTAGAAATTTCAGAATTTACTATCAAGTTGCTCTCGCTTCCATGGTTTAATGCTGCAGAAGAAATAGGTTACATTTTGCAACCGTTAATTCGATTTTATCAATTATGTAAATATTTTTACCCTAACAATAAAATAGATATTATTTTTTTTATTTTTTATTGTAATTTTTGGCTCAAAAGGTTAGGTAAATATTCTCATGATTATTATTTACACTAACAAAATTTAAAACTATTAGGCACAAGTTATTCCTATGAGATTAACAATGCCGACATGGAATTTATCGATGATTTAGTTTTTTAATTGCTAAAATATTTAATTTAGGAAGTAATATCAATTTTTGGGAATACAAAATTTAAATTTCAAAAGATTTTGTTATTCGTGCTAAATTCCCAGTTTTTATTATTGATAAAAACACTTGAAATTTATTGTTGATGGGATAAGCTATTCCTATGCGCATTTCACTGGTTGCTTAGGCCAGATCATCAGGAAACTTCATCCATAAAGATTTTAGAAAAACTAAAGATATTAAACCAAATAAAAATGTTAAACGTATAAGACTTATAGCAACAGTTCTACTTGTAATAATATCAAAGTTTAAACAAAACAACATCAACAATAAACAGTGCGTTCATCTCATCTTACATTCCCCGCTACAATTAGTTGAATTGTAGTTAATTGTAGTTGTAAGTAGGTTAAGAAAAACAAAATAAAAAACAACAACAACTTACAAAAGATGTTGTCAATTAAGCGGGGAATGTAAGACGAGATGAACGCACTGTTTATTGTTGATGTTGTTTTGTTTAAACTTTGATATTATTACAAGTAGAACTGTTGCTATAAGTCTTATACGTTTAACATTTTTATTTGGTTTAATATCTTTAGTTTTTCTAAAATCTTTATGGATGAAGTTTCCTGATGATCTGGCCTAAGTGAAATGCGCATAGGAATAGCTTATCCCATCAACAATAAATTTCAAGTGTTTTTATCAATAATAAAAACTGGGAATTTAGCACGAATAACAAAATCTTTTGAAATTTAATTTAGGTTTATTCTTATGTATCATTATTGATCTCAAGTAACAATTTCATTTTAAAATTTTTTTAATGAAGTCGGGACTGTAAGAAAAGTTAAAGTCACTGTTTATTGTTGTTGTTTTTGTTTAAGTTTTGATATTGTTATAAGTAAAACTGGTGTTATTAATTCTTATTTGCTTCACAGTTTTATTTGGATAATATCTTTAGATTTTCTATAAACTTTGGATGAAATTTCTCAATGATCTATCCTAAGAAACCAGTGAAAGCTTATTCCATATATTGGGAATTTATCACATTTAAACGAAACCTTGTTAATTATTTTTGTTTTGTTAACATACTTTAATTTTTTTTAATGTTTTTAGCCATTTTCTAGCTATTTAAGCCGGTTTTGTTAACAATTTTGGCAACGCTGCTTGGGGAACTCATTATAAATATCTACACAATCAAAAAGCGTATCCAGACAATTGATATTTATTTTTTAAACCAACAAACCATTGCGTTGACACAGCGTAAATTTCATCGCCATTATAAAGTGTAGTTTCAATTTCAATTTGGGCAGCGAAAATTAAATAAATATTTTATCGAAAACTACATCGGAGTTTTAATCTGCGTCAAGGGCTTATCGTATCGGACGATGTTGGCTCATTTTTTTTAGGCTAGCTATGGCAAATCAAAACTCATTCAACTTTGTCGTTTTAACAAGATGGAGCCTCATCATATTTTGGAGATATCTGGCCTCCATGTTTATTACACTGTATTTCTTTCATGATCTCAATTAAATAAAAGCATCCCATATAGTTTAAAAAAATCTTTTTACAAATGTCAAAATACTAACTTTCTTCAGATTTAAAAAAAGTCAATAAAAATTCTGTTCTTTGCACTCCTGTTAAATCCAGCTTACGGAGTAATGTAGATGATTTTTTTACAGCATTTATTTTCATATGAAAAAGTCTAAACTTATATTGGCTAACCAGGATAGCATGATGTAATTATACTTAATTTAAGATATCTGGCATTTAGGTATGTGATGGAAATCTAAACGATTTAAAATCGATAAAATCCATTTAAAAAATTTCCTCTTGTTTCCTGTCTTTATTCTTTTATATTTTATTAGTTATTGGAACTGTATTCTGAACAAAAAATTAAGTTCTGGCTCCATCTTGTTGGAACCACAATTCTGAATTGTTCTATACCTCAGCCCTTAAAAAATTTGCAGTCATTGCCGAATATTTAATACCATTCGCATTAACCGCAATTGTTCGTTGTTTTCAAAAACGTATGATCTTATTATCTTTGATGAAGTTATTCCACACCATAGTGTGCATCTAAGTGGGTGCATTTGATGCTCAATAATTATTCTTGGATTTTGTGTTTTCCTATTTTGATTAAGCTCTCACTGGTCATTATTCGATATGATTTTTGTGTCTGAATAATAGAATGCTGACTATCAAAATCAAATCGAGCAACTTTCGTTCCTTTTTCTGTGCTTTGTCTTTTCCAAGTTCTTCATAGTAAATTCTAAAAAAAATCAAAAGAAAGTGTCCACAAAAAAATTATTCACTTTTTATATCATAACGTTAATGATACGCCACGCCACCCTTTGTATAGAACAAAATTATCTATTTTTTTAATAAACCCCATTATGAGAATGTGCGTATGAGCAATTTTAAATCTATCTAATATTTCTAATACGTTCTAGGTACAAAATAAATTTTGTATACAATTATGTGTATATTCTAAAAACTTACAGTGTAACCCCGAAAAATTACAAACACAACATCGGTTTCTACTTTGTCAAATCAATTCATATATTGCCTGCATGTTTACTCTCTTATCTTGTCAGAAAGTAGCAAAATGCGTGGTTCATTATGTACGATTGTGTTGAAATTAAACCACATTTTATTAATATATTCTACTTACATATTCTACTGTTTAAATTAAAAAAAAATGGATTGTTAATTTAATAATAACAGTAAAAATATTTATACAGACAATAAATTTTTATTTTAATAAATATAGATAATTACACAAGTATATTGCTGTTTAAGCAAATAATAAAAATATAAATTTATGACATATTAATTACAACCACTGTGACACAAATTAATTGAGTTGTATATAAAAATAAAGAAAACGTCAATGGTTAATAAATAAACTTATGAAAATAATACAAAAAATTCAGTTTCAGGAAATGAATTTATACCGATTTTTTTTTTACATTATTTATTTAATGAATCTTCATATTAAATATGAACTAACATATTTAGTGCCAGACAAAAATTTTCTTCATCACGGGTTCTGTTGACATATCGTCGGCTTAATAAGCAAACCTGCTAAATCCACTTTTTAGATCATTTTAGGTTTTGATGCCGTGAGGTAGAGAAAGATACGCCTCGTCGACCAACTTGTAGTTTCTCACCAATTTGAGTCTTGAAGTGTATCAAATCAACTATATTTTTGGTTTTTCTCTCAAGCTGCACATTAGGGTAATAACTTCTTGCAATTTTTGCAAATATCAAAAATACCACCGCATAGCCGTGTGGGGCATAAAAAAATATTAAAAAATATGCTGTCATTTTTCCTCTATCGTGAAAAAAGTTTCCGCACCGATCGGGTTAAAGTTTTGTTCTTATTTACATATTTATTGTTTCGCAAATTATTTCTGTTGGTTCTTAAAATGAAGTATAAAAAAAGTAAAATATCTGTTATAAAAAACTCAAAAATCTGGTCAAAGAATTTTACAAAAATAAAGATAGTATTGAAAAATGTAAAAAAATACAAAAAGTCGAAATACCTTTAAGTGCGTTGAACAAGATCCCAAAGGAAGAAATTATTATCGGAAGATTTATCGCTTTATGCAAGACAAATAAATATAAAAGGGAAGGTATGTTAAAATGTCTCAGGAGTTAAATAATTTGTGGACCAAGCTAAATATGAGAACCATGCGCGTGGATGTTATAAAAAGAAAAATTAGACGGTTGGTTCTATATTATGAAAAAACCTTAAAACGCCCTAATGGTAGTCATTTTCAAGACAACTTTAATATAAGTTGCGAAGCAGCAGATTTACAATCTGAACCAGAATGTAATCAACAAGTAACCTTTGATTCAGATTCCTCATTAATGTTTGATAGCGATCATGATGAACACGATGATGACGAAAACTTCATACCAACCGGACGGAATAATCCATCCAAAATGTCGTTAAAACCAGCGGTTACATTAGTAACAGAAGCAAAAGTTAGCACAAATAAATCTGCTGCAATTTCTCAACATTTGGCTAAGTCTGGCATAACAATTTCGACTCCATCTCAAGCCGGAATTTATAAAGCTGTAAAGAAATGATCGGAACAACGAGAAGAGCTGTACAAGAAAACATTAAAAAATCAGGATTGGTGCTTTCACTTTGATGGGAAAAAAATTGGTAAAAAGGAAATTCAAGTAGTAGTCATTAAAAATTCTCTTAGAGAGATTAAATTAGCAGTGTACGTACTTGAAAACGGAAAAACGCTAACAATTTGTAATGGCATAAAGGATACGTTAACTAAGTTAAACTTATGGTCGTCTATCAAAATGATAGTTTGTGATACAACAAGTGTCAATACGGGCAAGAAAAATGGCGTTATGAGTTTACTCAATAAAACATTTTCATTTTATGTCATTGCCTCCTCCACAATATATTGGGTGTCAGCAACATGTTCTCGATCTGATATTGAGATATGTAATGGACGAGGTTTTGGATGGCAAAACATCATCTCCCAATATTGGATATCACTTTGTTGCGGATCTAGCGGAGAATTATGAAAATCTAAAATCTAGCTATAAGCAAAGTAAAGTGGTTCTTAAATTCTCAAAAATAAAATGGAGAGATGATATGGAGTTTTTATATTCACTTTGCCAATCCTATAAATATTTCCAGAAAAATAACGTATTTCCATATATAAATTTTAAATCTCTTTTATCAATTAGCAATGCCAGATGGAATTCCAGAGCTATATTAGCTATTTAGGCTTTTATCCTGCTTCCAAAGTATCAAGATGAGTTAAAACCTATTTGTGAATTTGTTTGCGCTTCCTGGTTTGAAATTTGGTTTGGTGGTCATTGCTTAAACGAGAATGATTTTGCAGCATTAAGTAAATCTTTAATGAACTTCACGAAAGCTAACGAATGGTTCTTAAGGCATTGGGTAATAGAACCTTCTAAAATTAAAGATCAACAGCGCAGCAACATATGCGGCGAGCGTGCGATTAAAGTGATGCAGGATATATATCCACAATGTAAAACCATACGCACATTAAACTTAAAGTTTATATCTTATAATTCCTAGTAAATTTGTACAATAATGAAAAATCTTAATTTTTAAAAAATAAAAATTTAAAGCACTTTAGAAATCGCTTTCGGTGCGGAAACTTTTTTCACCGAATTAACCTAAAATACAGTTTTTTATTATCAGAACAACATTCACCACATGGTACTGGAGTGGTATTTTGCACTCAAAAAAAAGTTATTAGCCTACTGCACATAGGTATGTATGTACATATGTATCAAATGTAAAAAGATTTTTTGTCTCTTCTGTAAAATTTACTGAAAGGGAGTTAGCAGGTTTGCATATTAAGCCGACGATATACATATATGTGTTTATCGCTCATCTACTTAATTGGGTAAGTGCTACAGTGTCTCTTCTCCTTAATCGAGTGTGTCCGCTATCATTTAAAATATTTCGAGCTAGCGCGTTCGGATGCAATTCGAGCCTTTTTAAGTATTTTACTGCATATGTATTTCGTAATCATAGTGAATATTTCTTTTAAATATTTGAATTTTTAAAATATCAAGGGGAACTGTGATTATTCGAAGAAGTTTATTTTGGCGCCTTTGAATTTTTTCGATATAAGAGGCCGAGGCAGTGCCCCATAACTGAATACCAAAGCAACAGATTGGCTTTAAGATTGATTTTTAAAATAGAAGTTTGCAGCCGAGACTAAGGACAGAGTTTCCTCCAATAAGCTAATAAATTTGGATGGCTTTTAGTTTCATTTACATTAATTTTGCCTCTCTTTGGAGGAATTATTTGATTATTGATTTTAATAGGCGGGCAGGATTCCAGGCGCAACGTGAATGTTATATATACGCATTTTTGCTCATTGACCATTATCCTCCGTTGTCTTAACTATATTTCTAGTTGAAATATATGATCCTGTAAGTAACGTCTGCAAATGTTGAAGTTTGGGTGTATTTGTATAAATTAAGCCAATTGGTTGTTGTGAACTTAAGAAATTTCCTTCTTTATTAATTAATTGACGACCGACTAAGTAGCTTTCTAACAGCGTGTGTGTGTTTGTGGTAAATATTGCTTCATTTTATGTAATAAGCCGTCATGTCAGACTTTATAAAAAGCTTAAGAAACATCGATGAAGAGAGCGGAACAGTATTTTCATTCTTCAAATGCTTTTCTTATGACGACTTCTATCCGAAGGGTTTGTTCAATTGTACTGTGTTCTCTTCTAAAGCCGAATTGTTGGTTAGAAATACATCTATTTTCATTTTAAATTGGGGTGAATTGTGACACTAACAGCTTCTCAAACAGCTTTGATATATTAGAAAGTAAGCTTATAGGCGTATATGACTGAACTTTTGTGTGATCTTTTCCTGGTTTAGGTATCATGGTAAATTAGGAAACATTCCACTTTTGAGGATAGTATTCAAGGCGTAAATTAGCATTAAAAATAAAAAGAATCATTTTCTTTGCTAAGCTGGGTAGATGAAAAATCATTTTGTGGCTGATCTTAACAAAACCAGGGGCTTTCTTGGGGTATAAATCACAAATAGCCCTTTGGATCCCTATTATCTCAAATCTTGGAAGAATGCTGCTGCAGCAGCAACAGGTGGTTACTCGACGGCAATATCGTAAAATATTTTTGGTAAATATTTTTTTAAATTATTAGATTTCGTTTTTCAATATAATTTCTTGCCCAACTTCCATTTAAATTTCTCAATTGTTTTTTAGAGACAACTGGCCTTTTTAGATTTCTAGCTGCTCGCCATAATGAGAATGCTAATTGTGGAGTTGCATCAAGTTCCTTAAGATTTTTTTCCAGAGAAGTCGTTTTCTGAGTCGGCAGTCACTTTCATAGCCTCTTTGTGCAGTCTTTTAGTAAGTTTTCAAGTTGAGGGGATCTGTGCAATTGCCACTCTCTTCAAGATCTCCTTTTTTCAGACAAGAGACGCTCGACATCTGTGGAATATATTCCTTTATTTTTGTTTTTGTGGGGCTAAGTAATACTGGAATGTTGAATAGCTAGTTTCAGAAAACTGTCAAAATTAACAATAGAGCGATCAACATTCTCCGGTGTACTAAGACTAATATTTTCTGTGCAATGGGTACTGAGATATTTTTTATATTTTAACCAATTTATTTGTGTAGCTGACGTCGCCAGGTAACCAGTCGGAGATACAATTCTATTGGGGTTCACTGTAGTAACAATTGTAGGTATGTGGTCAGAAGATAATTCTAAGAAAGCTTCAGCATGAATCGTTTCTATGGGAATGTTTTTAAACGCGCTGAAATCGATAACATCTGCAATTTTTAGCTAATCAGTAGCGCAATATATTGGTTGTCCGCTGGCTACCACATTTAAATCCATTTTAGAAATTGTATTAAATAAAACACGTCTCTTTGGTGTTATAAGTCGTGACCCCCAATACCCAGAGGCCAGGGAACAGTGATTTATAATATTCATAATATTGGCTTTCTGATATTTAAAATGTAGAAGAAAAAAAAAACGCAAATGTTCGTTGCTTGGAAATAATCTTCACGATGATCACACATTAGGTAGTGTTTGACTCGGGTTCTCGAGGGTTATTAATATCATTTAGTACATGACCATTGATTTTAAACTTATTTCTTGAGCTCAAATTAGTTTCAGAAACCATCATGACACCAATTTGTTTATTTTTAGGAAGTATTCGAATTCATTTTTATGATGGCGGATTCCGTTGGCTTATGAAGTAAAGCTTGCAGTAACATCGATTTCATTCTAAGAATTTACTGCATCATATTACCCAAGTGTTCGTAAAATTATTTATTGCTTGCACTAATATTTACATAGTTTTTATAGACGACTTAAATTAGAAACTGGAGTTTCATTATTACTTTACGAAGTACTTGGCACATGATTTGATTTTAGGACGTTAGCATAAGAGGTTCTGTTATTACTAAGCTGCGGAGCCTGAATGTCATTAGTAATAACTTGACTTGTTACCTGCATTTGAGGGGGACTATTTTTCGGTCCTACCGACTATCATCAGTATATACAGGGCATCCTCTATAATTGGCAGTGGGATTATTGCCACAGTTGCTACATTTTTTTTACGTTGGGGCGGTTTAAGAATTATCGCAAAGAACTGTGCCATGTAATTCACCACAAGCTACGCAAACAGGGGGTAAATACCAGTATACCTTAGTATGACCAAATTCTTGACAGTTTAAACATTGAACGGGACCATTTCTTTTGTTTGGCTCTTCTATAGTTATTCTTCTATAGGGAATATATTGCAAATTGTAAATAGGATGCGTTTTGTTTTTTAAGTTTTACGTCGCCGGGTTCTAACTCCACTTGAAATAGTGGTTAGGGATATTTTCTCCCTATTTTTTATACTTACTACATGTTTTATTTTGAAGCATTTTTCTTCTAGGAATGTTTTTATTTCTTCTGGGTCAACACATGAGTAAATTCCCTTAATAACTACCTGAAGAACTTTACTGCTCTTCAGTTAGTATTAATAAAAGATTTTTTTAATTTATTAAATTTGTTAATTAATTTGCGAAAATTATTCTCATGATAAATTTGTATTTTTGTCTCGTTTATACTTCCACGCTTTAAGTTTATTAAATTTGTTAATTAATTTGCGAAAATTATTCTCATGATAAACTTCCATTTTTGCCTAGTATATTCTACCACGCTTGATAGAAGCTGCGTAATACGAATTTTCACCTATCTTCGATATCAAACTCTTAATAAGCTCATTTGAGTTTTGCTCCCTAAGCTATATCGAGGGAGGCTAGAAAGATTTAATCACGTTTGGTACTTCAGAGGATTCATCCTCCAGAATCGCAAAACGATTTTGTGAATGTATTCTATCAAAAGATGGTACTTTTTTGAATGAAGCAACAGCTGAAGAGGTTTGGCTGCGACCCCCATTTAAGCACTGTTATGTACCTGTCCATACTAAATTACACTTGAAGCTTTTGAAAACCTTCTTCCAGAGGGGTTTCCATTGCTTCTATGTTTTAGTTCATGGTATAATTTCTTACACTTGCCAGAATAAGAAATTTAAACTAAAATGTTTTTGCTCAGAATATGTATACTTACATACACACATTCATACGTAAATATATTTTTTTTTTTTTTCTTTATATAATTTTTCGTTTTTGATAATTGTTCACTTTTATGTTAAATAATTTATTTAAAAATCATTTATTTTTGCGTCCATTCGCTTAATGTTTATATTTAAAAATCAAATGTTATTAATTAATAATTGAAATTATATGCAAGGTTAAGAATACACGTCTGTATCACAACAAAGCACAAACCGAGGTCGTTATGCCGAAACATATGTACATACATAGTTTTGTAACTAACTTTAAAATTTGTTAAATTAATCCGAAATCATGCTGAAGGTACCAGATGTTGGTAAACTTAGCCACAACTTAAATAAACAACAATTTATTCAAGTTAGCAAAATTATAATTTAAATTAAAATAAACAAAAAAAAAATTCCTATAAAAATTTTGTCTAATGCAATAATAATGCCGGTGAAAAGTTATTATTTTTTATGAATGTTATTTTTGTCAAGCTAATAGGGCCCAAATTTCTTCAATGTAAATAAAATTTAATTTTTAATTACAATATTATTATTATTCTTTTTTATTTTAATGTATTCATTTAAACTAAACAAATTTATTCAAGCAACAAAACTTTCTCGGAGTAAAAAATATTATTGCATTTAACTGAAATGGTTTTAATCATTTTATGAACTTACAGTGATGCAGAGAGCAAAAAAAATAAAAGAAAATATTCCTCAAAACTAACTGAAAATTACTTGAGTGACAGCCACAACTCCTTGGAAATAATAACAGCTGCATCATGACATATTCATGCACGCACCCACACAAACACCCAAGTAAATGAAAATGTTCATTTAAGAAGTATTTTAGGGCAAAAACACAAGAGAAAATTTCAATTGATAGTGTGTAGAAGATAACGCCATAACGATGAAATAAAATGTTCCATGAATTATAGTCTTATATTTAATGTACCATTATTTGTTTTTTTTTTCATTTCATAAGTATGTTCATTGACAAATATATATATTTAAAAAGACATCCATACATACGTATTAAGTTGCATGCAACATACTTACACAGTGACAGAAACACCGACAGACAGGCTTAAAATAAGAAAAAAACAAATGTCAAACAGTGTGGTGAAAAAAAGGTACCATTATTAATTCATTTAAATGTAGCTACAAATGAAGAGAATGAAACTCAAATCGCTTGGTACACGACAGCAAATATGTCAATACATATTCGCCCGGGTCGTTTAACAAGAAGATTAACGCTGGTAGGAGTAACATTAAAGTCTCAGTTAGCCGGGAGTAACAGTAATTCAACCTTGCCGTTAAAAGGAAGAACAATCTATTTTATACAGATTAATGCCCGCAATTTCTACAGAAAGAAATCTAACTGTGCATAGAAATCTATGGGGTAAATGCTGCCATATTTTGAAGGAAAACTGAAGGTCGGAACACGTAGGCAACGTTGAAATAGGTAAAGATAACTATTAAGTACGAACACGACATGATTTCTTTTTGTAGAAATTATGGGCATGAGACGTAAAATTTTACTGCTACCTATAATCTCTCTTATTGCTTTACATACAACCTAATGGAGCAGCTGATTTGTAAAGTTACTCTTAGCAGAAAAATGAGGAATTGATTACATTAATAACTAAAAAAAATGTATTATTTTCGAAACAATAATAATGCATTCATTAGAATTGAGAAAGTAATTTTATCAGACAAAATAATTATGCATTGATTACCACGTTATATTCCCACATTTGCAGAACAAAGAATGCATTGTTTTTGTTGGTGATTATTTCTCGTGTTTTTTTATATACTTTCTCCATAAAGTTTCGTTATTTTTTGTTGTTTTTATGTCGTTTACAAATTTTGATCATAAAGGCCTCATTATGTATCTGGTACAGAAGTGGGCACAATTAAAACTGTGCTTGTATTGATGTTTAATAGTATTAGTGAGATGGCAGAATTACCCACCAAACACAAAGCCAAGCGTTTGAAATATAATGGTGCATTATATTTATTGATTTAATATTTTACGCATTTGAAGTAAAATAAAACATTTTTTTTTTGGTTCAAAAAATTAAAAACATATTCATTTATGTAAAACAAAGGTTCAATTAAAATTAATTAGTTAAAAAAAAATAAAAAAATACTAAATGAAAATAAAAGAATGTATGCTTGATGGAGCATACCGGAGCAAAGAAAGGGAAGAACTTTTAAATAAATATAAATACATTTATTTAGGAAAAATAAAAGAATGGTTGCTAGCATTTGACCGTACGAAAGAAGAGTTAGAAACCAAAAAACAAATAAAATTGGAAATATCAAACTTAATAAGAACTGATTATTTTTTGAAGCGCATTTTTTACAAAATATGTACGAATTCGTCCACATTTATGCTCTTATGACAGTTTCGTAATAGCAAAATGTGTTTTAAATGTGATGAAGTTAAGTTACTCCGCTGCTTTGAACAAATTTTATTTTATTTTTCCTAAATAAATGTCTTTATATTTATGGATAATTTCTTGCCTTTCCTTGCCAATAAACTTATGCAATTATGAAAAGCCTCATAATGCCTATTAATGACATACTCCCTTTTTTCCTTAAAGCTTTGATAACATAAAACGCATTATTAGCAGTAAAATATTTTTCGCTTAACATTATTTATTTGATATGAAACACGTGTGTAAATTCTCTTGAAAAAAATATAAGAAAATATGTAAGCATCCGCTTCATGTGCATTCGTTGCTGTCTCATTCAAAATGAACTAGTTAAAAAAAAACACGTGTGTTTGCTGGGTAAATTCTCTTGAAAAAAAATACAAAAAATATAAGAAAATGTGTCTCATCAAAAACAAAACGGAAGAGGCTAAGAATACGTGTGAACTCTCTCAGCACAATTGTGCTATGGAGCGCCCACCATTGATCTGGTATCAAATATTATACAAGATATGTATTACATTCTCGATTCCTAGTGAGAGATCAACATCAAGAAAAAATCCTAAAGCCCATAATTAAATCGGCGGTAGCATGGCCTAACCAATAGGTCTGCTTACCTCTACAACAATTCAACAACACAAAAAACAACAGGCATTTTGCTTGTGTAAAATTCCCCGCCGTTGTCAAAATCTTACTACTACATAGGCGAAACAAAAGGAAAAATGTGTTTTGTGTGCATGTATGTGTTGCAAAAAACAAAAAACGTAAACAAAAATATACACGTATAAGGAAAATGTAAACAACTTTTGATATCGTTGAGGAAAAAACCAAATAAACATCTGGCTTCTTAAGCAGACCTTATTGGATAGACCTTGGGCGGTAGTAACTTCAATTTCTCTCTTTACTTTTTTTCTTCTCATTTAATTTATTACAAAATGTATGAAATTTAATGAGCATCTTTATGAAAGAGCATAAGACAATACGTTCTTAAAATAATAAAGCTTTTATTTCACGTTGGCTTTTTATGCAATTTTTCATTTTTTATTTTTTTTTCATTCAAAATTTTGAGTGCGAATTATCTCATTTGTACGTAATTTATTTTGAATTACCATGCCAACTACACAACTTCAAACCAATCATTGTCATCACTAATTTTTTTCTAAGGCTGAAAAAAAAACAAAATAAAACAAATAAGAAAAAAAAAATTAAAATTAAGGTGAATTCATGTATTATAAATTTGCCTTGCATAAACTTGTAAAAAAGTAGTTTTTTGTGAAATTTTAAACAACAAATAATGAAACAAAATAGGAATTAATAAAAAAAAACATTTTAAACTGTTGCTTGCTTTTGTATTAATTTTCAAAGCAAAAAAAATTCATAAATGTATGAAGAAGAGTTGTTAAATTAAGAAGATGCCGTGTGAACAGTGTAATTCGTATTCATAATTCAAATATCGAACAACGTAATTCAAGATGTCGCGCGAACACAGCATATCGACAAATTTTTATGTCAAATTGTATGGAAAATGTTGTCTCTACGCAGTTCTGTTTGAGCACTATGGGTGGTAGAAAGTTGTCAATTGGCTTGCGTTTATAGTGATTGCGAAAATTTTTTTAAAACATTATTATATGAAGACATCTTTAACATACTCACGTTCGATGCGCATTTTGCTCTGACCGGGTTATTGGGCCATGTACATTAGGGTGTCCCAAAAAATTATTTATTTATGATTTTCATTGGTGCTCAATCAAAATTTAAAAGCTTATAGGGTAAAGTATTTTTGGTTTTTTTTTAAGAATTTTCGGAATAGGTTTAGAGGTCGCGCAAATGGAGGTTTCATAAAAAACCGGAGTTTTCGGCCTTTTTTTTAACTTTACTGCTAACTTGGTTAATACCACGAGTTTCTGCACTCCTGAGGAAACAGTTTTAAAGAAAATTATCCAAGTTTTATTCCTGTCTGAAAATCTTATAAGTTTTGATGATGAGGTTACTCATTTAGATACCCTTAATTGCAATTTTTCGTAATTTTTTCAAAAATTTTGTAATAACGCTTTACAACTTTTTCAGTTTAAATGAAAACGAAAAAAACTAATGATGAAGTTTGAAAGACAAATTAATTCTAATATATATGAATAAACAATTTTTAAATTTATTCTTACCGTTCCTGAGTTATACCCGTTTTTATCTTTATACCCAGTATAAGTTATTAAAAAATCTTGGCAAAATTTGCATTTTTGTCGGCGGTTTGGAGGGATCAAGGGCATCTAAAATTTTTCCCACAAGCCACACATTTCTTGTTTTCACAAAATTCATATATACATATTTTGAATGAAATTACACATTTTTGAACTAACAAAAAAAAAATAATAAAATAAAAAAATTCATACCGGTACTTCGACGAAAACTTTATACATATATGTGACGCGCAAATATAAAGGGACATAAGGGAAAAAACCGGTTTTGTTCAGGAGAGTCATTTTGGTGTACCATCACTTCATAAAACGCGCATATCTCTGGGAGGGAACACTTTTGGGGCATGGGATCGGTCTCATTCGATGCTCAGATGTTGTCCCCATCAAAAAAAAAAAGTAAAAATTAATTTTTTTACCCTTAGGTCCCTTTCTCTATGCGCTGCCACATACACAAAAAACTTTTCTATTTGATTCGTCGGTCAGCTAAATCAAAAAATTGTGTTATGTAAAAACGTATAACGACAATATTATAGCGGAGAATACACATAAAATAGAAAGTGAAAATGACAGCGTGTAACGATTTAGATCAATAAATGTCAGAAGTTAATGACAATTAAAACCCAACTATAAAAATTTATGGAAATATACAATAATTATAACGAAAAAAGTATCACCATTTTTAAGGTACAAACTATAAAAATAGTGTAACTCGGAAACTGTAGGACAAAATTTCATTTTTGTTTTTCTTAATTGTTTAGAACTTATCGGTATTTAAAATCGCGTCACTAGTTTTTATACCTTTCATATAAATTTGGAAAGAAATAAACCGTTTTTTACAGAATTTGTTAAAAAATTACAAAAATACTTAATATGTGGAATCGTAATGGACAAAAATATTGCCAGAACTTAAAGTTGTTGCATATGGAAATAAAGTTTGGGAAATTTTCTTTAGAAATATTCGGTCAAAAAATTAAATGAACGTGGTTATTGACAAAGTTATGAGTCAAGTTTGAAAAAAGCCCGAAACCCCAGATTTTTAACAAAGACTTGAATTGCGCGACCTCTAAACCTCTTCCTAAAAATCTAAAAAAAAATTCAAAAATACTGGACCCTATAAGCTTTCAAATTATGCACGAGCCTCTGACAAAAAAAATTTTTGGGACACCCTAATGTACATATGTATAGCAGAGAGGTTTTTGAGTTGATTTGTTCTTTAACTTCCTAAGCTAATCGCGTGAAGCTCTATGCTTGTATGCAGCTCGCTACCAAATATCCTTCCGGTGCACTCAAAAGTGACAAATAATACCGTTAAAAAAATAATTTTGTTGAATCTATTAATTTCTTTTTATACCCACACCACATTTAAAAGAGCGTATAATGCGTTTGTGCTAATGTTTGTTACATTTTAAAACAGAGTACCAAAACGTTAAACCATTTTTCAGTCATGAGCGAGCGTGAAAAATTAAAAATTATACTGCTTTTCATCCTCATGAGGTTGAGGAATTAGCAAACAAAAAAAAATTCTTATGTGAATTTGTCACATATGAAAAATTTTAAAAAATTCGCATTCAAATTCCTCATAAGGAAATAAACGCGATTTGCCCGATCAGTAACAGCGGAAAAATAAAGTAGTAAAGAGGCCTTAAAGTAGGCCTTTTTGGCGATATAAATTTTCCAGTCGCATTCCAACTTTATTTCTAATTTACACGGTGCGTCATTTCTTGCATCTTATTTAAAGGCTTCTGGAAGGCCTTCTTAAAATATTTAATCATAAAGCTTCATCCCAGTAAAATTGTTGTTGCTAATAATGCGAAGTGATTAAATAAGTAACTAAAATTGCTACACAATCCAACAAAACTACTAATAAGACAATTTCGACAGGTCTTATCTCAAAAAAAATAATTGGAATTTGTAAAATATTTAATAAAATCTATCTAAAAGATATGTTCAAATAAGGCAGAGTAGAAGTAGTAAAAGTTTATTAAAAATACAGTTGTAATCCTCTTTTTAAGGCCTGAAAAGTGAAAACGCTCGCAATTTTTGCATCTAGACAGCACGATAGCCTGTGTAAAAAGCGATAACAAAATTACAAAATATTTATGATTTTGTTTTTGAATGCAATATAATTTTTTGGCGTAGCGTTGCGTTTTTTAATTTTTTTTTAAATAATTTTTATCTACAAAAAATCCAACAGACACTTTGGCTAGTTGCCTTCACCAAAAATATTTTACACATGCAAAGTGCCGAGCAACAACAACATTACTGGTGAGAAGCGTTACTTAAACTTTTTTTCCTTATTCTTCATGACTGAAGAAAGAAAAAAAAATATGTTTCCTTAACAACATAAATGAATTGGCGAAATATTAACAATTCATTTATGACTTTGAAAAAAGTGACATATTTTACATTTTTCATTTATGAAAAATTAATAAATGGTGCGAATGGAGCGATCACATATGAATTTTTGTGAACTCTGCTTTAAAATATTGGTCATATAGCCACCTTTAATTTACTGATCGACTAAGGATGACTTTTGAGTCGATTTATGGGTCATAATTTTGAGGAAAATTTAATTAGTTTGTGCGCTGTTATATAAAATACATTTTGAAAAAGATTATGAAATGTAGTAAATACTATTGATTTAAGAAACAAAAGTGAAAATTTAACACTTCAAGAAATTTTCAATGCAGCAATTAGTAAAGAAAGCGTTGATTCGATTAAAAAAATCATTTAATTTAAAAAGGGAATCACAATTTTTTAAAAGTTGTGGTGAAACGTGAAAGTCGTCCGAGATTATGTTATGCTCTCTTGGCTATATGGCCAACTTCGTAGAAAATGAAAGTGTTTCTTATTGACAGTACTTTTGTAAAATAAAATTGGATGTAGGCTCTCAAACGATTTTTTTACGGATATTGTGTGTACTAAATCTTATTTTCTTAGAAATATTTTATTATATACTGCTAAAATTATTAATTTGTCTTTTAATTTCCTGAGCTAATCCCGCGAAGCTCTATATCTGGCGGGATTCGAATCCGCAACCCTGGCACTGAAAGACTAGCTCGCTACCAGCTAGCCTACCGGGGCCCTCCAATAATACATTTATTTAAAAATTTATTTAATAGATCTTATGAATTGTCATTTAACTTTTGTTCAAATAACTTAAATTAATTGAAGTTTTAGATATACAAATTAGGTTTATTTTTGGTGAAGGAAGGTATTAACAACATGATAAGGATTAACATTTTTTTGATAATTTTATTTTGGACTTAAAACGGCATTTAACACGGGTCGAATTTTCATGTTTCGAGAATAACCACATTCCCATCATCAGAATTCTTTGCCGTTCTACCGTTTGCACTACTATTACATCAATTTTTAATCAATTGTATTGGTAAATCGAAATTTGCTGTTATTGATAATCTATATTTAATTTTATTTACATAATTGTTTCTTCCTTACTTTTTTTCGTATTTGTTGTCAAGACTTTGTCTTTAAATTTTAAGCACAGTTGATTTTTATGTTTATTTTTCATATTATCCCATTAAATCGTGAGTAAGTTGTGAAAGGACAAATATTTGTCGAAATTTTGCAGGCCTATAACTCTGAAAATATGGGTCACCACCAATTATTTTCATTAATTTTTCTTGTTCAAAAAATTACGTTTTTATTAGCGAAATTCCATGCGTTAGGCTTTTGTGATTTAAATTCATAATAAATCCAATTAATTTTGATTATAAAAATTCAGCAGAATTTGATATCGCACAAAATTTCCATTTAAATTGTATTGTAATTTCAATCTACTTATATCGAATGCCGTAATTTTGCCCCAGTTTTTATTTTCATTTTTTATAAACTTTTATTTGTACGCCATTTTTTTGTCACTGGTTCTCATTCTGCCATGTTCTATCGAAATCAAATGAGACTTTTAGGCTCGTTTTCACAACTTACCGACAGCTTAAAGTAGACTTTAAATGGCCTTATAAAAAGTGTTCCATTATTAAAACTTTACTTTAATCTAAAGTGAGCGATAAAGTTAATTAAGGTTGATCCAAACTGGTAGGTTAAAGTAAAGTTGTAATAATGGAACTCTTTTTATACGGCCGATAACATCCTACCTTTAGCTATCGGTAAGTTGTGAAAACGGGCCTTAGTTAAATAAACTTCAATTAAAAACAAACCGTTCAATAAAAAATTAAAAATTGTTACCACTTAAATCAAATAATATTTTTGACCGTTTTGTATTAAGCGGGAATTCCCGGGATATTAAAAAACAAATCCCGCTTTGCTGGAAAATTAAAAATTGTGCAAAAAAAGGTGCTCTTTGTTTTTTGTGTATGTATGCACATCTACGTGGTTATTATCAATCTTTTTAATTTCAAATGAATTTAAGTACGACTTCGGTGTAAAAGCAACCTAAAAATTCTTGAAAAATGCACAGTTTGTGATTAACTTTTATTTTATTTTAAATTAAGAGTCAATCCCTTTGTCGTATTATATTAAGTACGTGAGGGTGTACTTGAATAATTCGTGCTTAAATCAAGCATTCGGTACTTGATTTAAGGAGATCCGTACTAACTTTACTCAAGACACTTATTGATTTACATCCGGATGGATTGATTTTTCTTTTCAGTGTAATAAGTTCTTACTAAACAACAGCTCACAACTCAAAAAAAAAAGTGGAAATCCAATGCTTTCTTCTAATTAAAACAAAAATCTTACGCAAATGTACTTAAAAAAGTAATGTTCCAACTTAATACGATTCTTATATCCTTTGCGAGGAACTGAGGAATTGTCATAAAATACATCAAAGAATTAATAAATTGCTTTGGATGGAGAAGCAGTTTGCGTCTCGTGTTCGTTTAAGGACAGTCAGATTGTTCTGATTTGCCTGCCTTAGTTCGTTTAACGCTTTGGCATCGCATAACTGTTCAATGCTATAATTTTTCGCAGTTCGACATTTACTATTCCTTTTAACTGATGTTTTTGCATTGTGACGGCAGATAAAATAAGGGACTCTCTTTGGAAGTTTCAGGTTTTTATAGAAAGGTGTAGGAAGTTAAATTGTGGACGAGGCTTCACGAGGCGTATATATGCGTTAACGTTAACGCAACTGGATTATCACAATGCATAACAAGAGAAAGTTGGGAACTTCTGCAAAGCAATATTTTTACTGGCTTAAAAATCAAGCAGATGGAATTGTACTTACATAAGCCAGCTAGAACAAGTCGTTTTTATTCAAAACTAAAGTACATAGAGCCGCAATCATATCTGGAAATCACAAATATGACAGAATTAAGTTATATATTCAAATTAAATATGTTTTTGTTTCGACCTTTTAAATTTTAAATAAATTAAGTAAAAAATCAGGCTGGAGGTCTGTGTTATAATATTTTATTGTATTTATTTATTTTTCAATATTACGCCTACCATCGGTAGCATCATCAGCAAAATCTATACACAAAACAGAAATAATACAAATAAAATTATTTTGTTATTGTAACAGAATATAAGGATAACACGACAAACAACAACAAAAAACTTACAACAATTTGAGTAACAATAATCAAAAATTAGTACTTTAAAGTTAAACATTTAATATTGCACTAAATTCAAAGCTAAATGTGATTTAATTGAGTTGAGTGGTACAAGGTTTCAGCATGTAAATGATCTTTATGCGATCTAAACGAAACCGAAAACATTCTGCATTTTATAGCCAAATGCCCTATATTAGGACAAATAAGACTGCAAAACTTTTAAAAAAAAGGTCTTAACAGAAAAAGAATTGATTAATATTCTAAATGGTAAAGACAATATTAAATATTTGTCCCGCTATATTAAAAATGCGATAGGCTACAGAAAGATGTTAATAACTGAATTTAATTATTAATTTTTATGTAACATAAAACAATATCTGTAATATTTGTAATAACCTTTTCCGACAGACGACGTCATGTCATAGTCGTATGTTCAATTTTGATTACTTGAAATGAATTCAAAATAAAGAACAATCAACTAACTACTGATGGGTTTATAAAAAATTTTAAGCAAATAATTCCTCTGCATTGACGTTTCTCTTGAAAAGAAATGTGTTAAAGATCGTTCCATTGCTTGCGTAGATCCAGTTTTAATTTCTTCAAAACAAGTGATTATTTTTTTAGCCACACTGTCTTTCTAGTGTTTCTGTCAAACGACAAAAATGCTGTCACTCTCTTGTGGAAACTCATTTTAGGTTTTTTATCCATCTACTATTTTTTTTTCATTTTGCCCAATTTCTTTTCTCTTTTGTATAGTCTTTTAGTTGAAATGTCTTTCTTGTGTACATTTTAATGTGGTTTTCATTAAAAAAAAAATTAAAAAAAAAACTATAACAAAAGTCTCAACACTGCCATAGTTGATGATTACAGAGCATTTTTTTCCAACTTGTACTTCCAATGCCAGATACACTAATACTAATAAAAAAGTACCAACAAAACTATTATATTTATGGATGTATGTACTTAATATGAATAGTATATGTGTCTGGGTATAGTTATTGGATGGCATTTAACCTCCGGGGCATGCTTAATGAAATTGTGCACTCAATCGAGTGTAACGATGAGAAAAAGTCGAATGAAATTGATGTAGCATTGATGATGTGCACAATGTGCACCGGTACATAGTTGGAAAAATCTAGTCATCTTGTCCGCCATTCACTACGTCAGTCAAAGCAAATCAATTTCATTTAAGTATTAAGCTTTAACTTTCATCTGTCCACTTCTACCGCTTATACATTTGTCTGGCCCTGTTAGTCAGACATTCAAGAAGGCGAAAACTTTGTCTATGGAGTTGTGTGTTTACATCATCATTTTTGAAATTCCTGCAAATTAACTTTGCCACAAATTTAAATTTTATTTCATTCTAGTTTATACAATTAATCCATTTAAGTACTTGCTAGATTTGTGTTTGTGTGGTAACGATTTAATGTGCACTTCCATTTTATTATCTTTTCGGTTTAACTTTTTTCGTACTTTTAATTTGACAACATTAAAGTCAAACCAACTGAAATTTAAGATTTTATTCCTTTTTTTAACTACCTTTTAAAGTCGCACACTTTTTCATATTTATCGCTTAGAATTCTGATGTTGGCTCTTTTTTTCGTGGTAAGAGAATTGTTGTAAGTTAGTACTGAGTATTCTTTCATTTGTTGTATGTATTGTTTTCAGGTTAAAATTACTTCCTGTATTTAGATGCTGTTTTAAAATGGATTTAGCTTTCGAACTTCAATTTGGTTTACGGTTTCTTTTAGTATTTTGCCAACAGCCAGGTAAGCTTAGCTGGTAATTTATAGTAAATAGCAAAATTATAGTAAAAGAATTATAGAGAAAAAAACTACGGAAACTAGTGGAAGGGAATTCTGTTGTTAAATAATCTAATAATGAAAGCTAAGTGCCTAATTTTCGAGATTGTACCCTAATTGCTATTTGGAACCCATGGGCGATCATGGACACACAAAAACCAAATTATGTTATGAGGTTAGTATTCATGCAAGACTTCTTGTGCCGAAAATTTTTTAAGATATATACATACGGTTTATATAGGCCCTATTGTAAACAGCCCTATTGACAGGACCTAGGTGGTGTTATAAAAGTTTGTGTCACATTTTTTTTATATTTATAAGAAAGTAATGGCATAAAAGTGGTATTACTTAGTATAGAAGTTTTGGGCAAATACGGACTGATTTCAACAAAAAATTGGTAAAGTTGAAAAAAATAGTTTAGACTCAAATTTCATCAAAACGAGCACTAACGGCAAAAATAGCGTAAGTGGCATAATTTTAAATTTTCGTTTTTTTTAACTGACTTTTTTGGCAACACTTGCATTATCTCCTTAAATCATTTTGCCAAACTCCCCTAAGTGTGAGCGCTAACAACATAACCATAATTTGCCAGATTTATCCACTACCCTCTTCCTATTTCAAAAGTTTATAATATTCAGTATACCTGTATTTATTACAACAGAAAATTTAGTTCCCTTTGTACGCCTTTGTAACCCATTACGTTCAATAATTCCTTTACTGCACATAAATCTACTTTAATTTATTGTTTGCCTTTATGAGAAAAACCATTGTTTTAAGTTTGCGCAGAGTTATACAAAAAGTTTTTACAAAAAGTACCATCAGTACGAAATTTTACCCGGTTTGGCCTAGAATCGTACTTCAATGTTTTTTGTCTTTATAGTGAAGAACATGTTTCAAGTTTGTGCAAAATAAGTACCATAGGTACGTATTTTTACCCAGTTCTGCCCCTTAAAGGTACTTTATGTGCTGGCTACATTATTTCAACAGTACCTACCTACTGTTCGAATTAAGTTAAAATTGTATAAATATATGTTCCTGGTGGTAATTAAAGCATGAAAATAAATACAATTTTAAAATTGTGTACTCCCAAATTCTTTATTTTACCACCTTTCAAAACGAGGTTGTAGAAATTCATATAAACAAAATTGTTTTTTATGATCGCAAAATTATTTTAAAAAACTTGCTTACAACAAGTACTTTAACAATCAAATTGTTGTTTAATACTGGGTAATGATTGAACATTTTCCTAAGCAAAATTTTAGTTTTGACAAGATAAAGCCACAGCGAATACATCTCTTTTTGCTATGATTCTGATGAGCAATTGAAAAACTTCCTGATTATATGGCTTTGACTACACATAGAGAAAAAATATGGTTGGGCATGGTTACGGCAACTACTCTTTGTTTATAGTTACAATATATTGTTGTCGTACACAAAACATTGTTATTTTTATTTAACATCAGCAATATTATAGTTACTGTAAACATTTCAATGTTTATCGCACTTATAAATTTGAGTATTTTTGACTGAAAAATAATAATTTTGCTAACAAATAAATAATGATAGCTTTGAAAACATATTATTTTACTCACAATTATTTTATGACATTTAATAGTCATAACCAGGGAAACCAGAAATATGCTCTAAAAAACGCGTTTTTTGCGCATAAACATGCAGTAAAAACTTGAAAATATTCCCTGAAAATTTTTATTAATGTGCCCTAAAAAATTAAAAAATTGCTAATTTGAAAACAAAATATTCAGCAATTTAATAACAGTTCCATTTAAAAAAAAAATTAATCGTAATGCTATAATCGGTTAAGCCCAAACACTTTAGTATTTACAGACAAATTTTCTAGATTTTGCCATATTTGGAGGCTATGGGCAGTAATGGGCTCACAGGCTAACATTAATATAAAAGTTATTTTTGCCGTAAATTAAAATGTCTTTACCAAATTTTATTAAATTATTTATCTACAAGATTGCAACTTTTACTTTGCGCGCAAGGTTAACATGGACAGACAACCAGCCAGACGGACGGATTAACATCGTGAGATCACTTTAGAAATTGATTCTGAATCTATTGGCATACTAAAATATTAGTCCAGATTATTGTGTATTACACACATCGCCAAAAATTATATATTATATATATATTATAGTATATAATTGCTGTTTCCATAATGTTTGCTTATATATAAAATTTTAAAGTTTAAAATAATATTTGTTTAAAATAACAACCTCATTTAAATATGCCTCAAAAAGGAGAAATATGCGCTTAAAACTAAAATAATGCTGCAAAAAGGGTATTTTAACTAAATTATGCAAAAAATGCTGCAAACGGTAAAATATGCACTAACAAGTCGATGCCAAAATTCATAAAAAGCTCTACAACGAATAAACATATAGTTTCTGCCTTCACTGGTCGCACAAGGAAAAACATGTAATTGCATAATTATGGTTTCCCTGGTCATAACATTATTACTTTCTATACGTTATCATTATAAAGGTGGTTAAATTTTTAGAGCCGATGTTGAATGTGAACCACACCTAAACGTCAAGTTTTTTTCTGCATTTCATTTGACATTTTCCAATTTAAATTCAGACTGACTCAAATTGAACCATGGAAAGATTCACAATCGAGCAACGCGTTAAAATTATTCAGGCTTATTATGAAAATTGATGTTCAAATCTCAATCGTCCAAATGTGCGTACAATCGGAAAAATCGTCCAAAAATTTAAGCAAACCGGTTCTGTAGGAGATGCTGTTGCTGTGCCCAACATTTGCGGCTCTTACGCTCGTCGTTGATGAACATTATGCATAAAGACTTGTTATTACACGCTTATAAGGTGCAATTGACTCAAGAACTGAAGCGTCTTAGCCATTCCAAACGTCGTCAATGGTCAGAATGGTGGCAGGAAATGCAACAGTGGATGATCAGTTTTCGAATTTTCGAAGAAAATCATTTTCAGTGATGAGGCATATTTTCACCTCAGTGGATTCGTCAATAAGGAGAATTGCCGCATTTGGGTGAATAATAATCCAAAAGTGATAGTCGAAAAACCAATGCACCCATAAAGAGTGATTGCTTGGTGCGGTTTATGAGCTGGGTGGATCATCGGGCCGTATTTTTTCCAAAATGAGGCCGGTCAGGCAGTTACTGTTAATGGTGTTCGCAATCGTGAGATGATAACAAACTTTGTATGGCCCCAGTTGGAAGATATGGATGTGGGCGATATGTGGTTTCAACAGGATGGTGCCACTTGCCTCACAGCTAACAAGACAATGGCTCTTTTGTGAGACAAATTCAATGGTCGTGTTATCTCAATTGGCCGCCAAGCTCATGTGAATGACAATAATTTCCGAAATAATTTGTGTTTTATTCCAAATCAACATCGCCCTTTAAATTTAACCACCATTTGTGTTTAAGATGCAAACAAAATATCTTTACTCTAATAATATTTTATTATCGCCATTTGTAAAATAATTTTGTAGCAGTTGTGCCGTTTGTTTTAAATATTTATATCGAATTATTTCTTTGCTAGTGGTTCAACAATTAAAAAAAATACAAATTAAAAAAAAAAAAACAAAAAATAAAGAAATTTTATTTACATTAAAAAAAAATTTTAATGTGCCACAAAATTGTTCACGTTTGAACAGAAGGCAGCGGATTTCCCATCTCTGGTGTCAACTGTGTGAAGGGAGTTAAAAACTTGAGGCGCCGCTGTCATCATTTATTATATTTTATAATTGTCTTCACTTTTTATGTGATTTTGGTAAAATTTTTATTGTTGTATCTTAAAATTTGTTTTAAGTCGATTCGTTGTTTTAAAGCCAAATTTGACGGCTGTATTTTTTAATCAGTTTTTAAATGTAAAATTGTTTTTGTTACCTAATTGTATAAATTAATTAATGAAATCGTTTTAATACCTTTTTTTTTTTTGATTAAATAAATGAAAATTTTATAACGTTTTGGAAAAAACAGGAAAATTTTTTTATATAATTAGAAGTGCTCTTCCTTCGTTTAAATATTTGTGCCATTTTCTAGTTCTCTTTCCAGCCTTTGTAATATCACCAAGTTGTTTGGATATTTGATTATTATTTTAGCGCTGAATCCAGAAGCCATACTATACACTCCATAATCCAGAAACACAATCGGCGTTCTCTCGAGGAATACCAAAAATGTGTCTGGATCCTTGGCAGGTATTCTGGAGCTGTAGCTCAAATCCAACCGTAAATACAGTCAATACTCCACGAAAGGTATCGGCGTTTCGTCCGGACCACCATAGGACGTAATCGACGTTTTTAAAATAAAAACTCGATGCAAAAAAGTTTTAATTTTATCATACAAATTATACGAATTTATGTAAAAATTAAAGTACTTCCATAACCCCATATATGTATTGTGGTCCCATAAGGTGTGAAATAAGTGGCGAGTTTATTTTGAAAAATGTTAGGGACGTCGGTTGCTCCCCTAGGGGGAACTGATATGCAGTTATGGGACTTTTTTTCAATAAATTTCAAGTTTGTTTTGCTAATTTTGTATTCGAGTCCTCTTTAATAAAATTTTGGTAGAACATGTTTAGAGTAAAACTTTTTTTTTAAGCGAAGTAACGTTTTAATTAAAGGGGTTCTTTGTGTTAAAATAATTGATACTTTCTATGATTAGGAAGTTACTTAAAAATTATAAATATTACCAGATTTTTAGTTTGAAATATTTAAAACATTGTTTTGAGTGGCTCAGTAGGCTAGCTAGTAGCGAGCTAGTCTATCAGCCCCGGGGTTGCGGGTTCGATTCCCGCTAGAGACTCTGGTTTCTTTCCTGCAGACAAGCGTACAGCTTCGCGGGGATTTTCTTAGGGAATAAAAAAAAAAAAAAAAAAAAAATTAAAAACTTAACAGTCAATTTTAACAAGTTCAGTTAAAACTTACTATTTTTTAACTTCCAGTTAATAATATGTTTTTGACAGTTATAACTGAACTTAGTGAAATTGGCCGTCAATTGAAATTATTTATATAAATATCGAGGCATTACCGCAAAAAATTTTAAGCGACATCATATTAAATTTTCGTTTTTTTTAATAAATGACTTTATTGGTAACACTTGCAGCTTCTCCTAAAATATCATGGTCACATAAGGTACCGTTACGATTTAAAAGCAAAAACAAATTTATCTCAACCGCCAATCTTCATACAAAATGTATATGAAATAAAAGGAAAAAACCTTCTCCCGTAAATTTTGTTTTTGTCGCTTAAGCTTTTTTGCGGCTATGACTCGATATTAAAGTTTGTATGTACGATATTTCAGTTACAAGTTGAAATATTAAGGCATTTTTATTTTAGAAATTAGCTTTATTGAAAAAAACTTCTCTTACGATTTATTTTATGCAAATAATATCAAACGTCTTATGTTATTTTTTAGGAAAATTCCCAACAAACTTACATAAATAAAAAAAAAAAAATACGTATAAAAAAAGCCGAACGAAAACGTATACTAATCCTGTTACACATAAATGCTTTTAAAATATTCCTTTTCACTGTGTTTCCCAACCATTGTAAAGTATAATTTTTGTAATGCTTGAACACTTTTAAAAAAAAATTATGGCAGATAAAGTTTTACAAATGTACAAAACACTTTATGTATACTTTTTTCTCTTTTTCTGCTAACAAGTCGGCAAAAGTCAGTTTTAAAAATTAAAATACTCTCGTATTCGCAAATATGTTTTATTTTTGTTTCTTTACTCATGCCACAGAAAATAAGTGCACAATATACTCGAACAGTTTGTATAAGTTTTAGTTAAACACAAACTGGCATACACATGATTTTACACATACTTACATTAAAAATTGTTTTTTGCCAATACATTAATTTGAATATTTGAAAACATTATGTACGAGTATTGTTTATTTTTTTGCTGTTGTTGTTCCATTTTGTTTTGTTTTAGAAAATAAAACTTCTAGACATTAAAGTGTAACATACACTTCAGTTTACCAGCGGAAAGCAAATGTAACAGGACACCAAATATGCTACAAATTACACTGTTTTCCATTGTTTTAGTAATGCGAAATGTATTTTTTAAATAAATATTTTTTTTTATATTTTATTTCACACTAATTTTGGCAAACATCTGAATATTGTTAAGATGATACCTGATATAAGGAAACAACATTTAAATATATAATCACCAGTTCATGTTTAAAATGGTACGAAAATGGTTCAAAATGGCACGAAAAAGTATAAAAAATGGCACAAGTTGGCAAAAATAATCATGTTGTTATTTAAGAAAGATTTATTTTATTAAGTTTTGCCAATAGCATGTTTCTTCAAATTGTCAAAAATATGTAATCTCCTGTTACCGAATTGTATTTAACCTTCGCCCAAGAACTAATCAATTTAAAAAAGATGAATCTTTCGCCATACATTTTCCATATTAATGAAATATCAGAATCGGATTCAAATTGTTTTTCTAATGGAATAATATTATTTTTAAAATGAGATGAACATTTATTTTGTGTAAAAAATAAAAATTGGAAGCCGATTTGCTTCGTAGCTCTTCAACTTATTTTCTTGAAACGTTTTTTGTTACCTTTCATTTTGTTCTTTAGCTCAAAAGATTCTTCAAATATGTTAGCCAAACAACAAACATTTTTCGTTTGGTTGGCATAATTCAATTTGATAGCCAGATTAATACGCTGCACATTCTGAAGTATATCGGTTAAATAAGAATATTTTGTATATATAATTTATATCATCATCGTACATTTGGTTGGTTTCATAGAAACACTTTTGTTGGTCTACTTAAAATATAATAAAAATTAAATTATTATTGTGGTTAATTAATTGAACTGTTTATGGTAAGGAAGCAAGGAAAAACATGTAAATCAATAAAAATAGATAATCATTCAAAACTAATTTTGATCTACCAAAGTTAAAATGCCATTTTGTTTAAAAATTTATGTTTGACTATTGACTACCAGCCGTCGTCAATGGCGTTGTGTGGTAAACGTCAAACGCCTTTAAAATATTATGTGGTTACAGTCGAAACGTCAGGACAACCTGTCCTTAAAAACCTTGGTTTGATTCCCAGAGTAATGTAAAATTATCAATGAATTGTCATTAATTTCACGTTGTTAGATTCCTGTCTTTAAAAAGTAGTGAGAATTAAATTGAATGAACTTTAGACTGATTAAAATATCAATATTAAGATATTGAAAATATATTAAATAACTAAAATCTGGGAATTATTTCTTTTCATAAGTTACTTTATTTTACATAAAATACATAACTGAAATTTAGCTCTTAGAATAAATTCGAATAACTAAAAATGTTTAACATATTAAATAACGTTTTTTATTCAAGCCATGTTTTTAAAATTGTATTAACTGAAAGCCAACGAGTTTCTGCAGTCTAATTTTGTTTTTATATGTTAAACATTTTGTTCATTATTCTTCGAGTCTACATGCAAGAGCAAGTTCGAAAAACTCTATACACTTACACTTTTTCACTTACATTCACACAATTTTTGTACATTCAGCCAATCGGCTGTTTCCTCGATTTTCCGTTGATAATACGTATACACTACTTGCAAGTAATTACTTGCATGTTGACACGTAGGGTAAAATTAGATTTAGTGCCACAAAAAATAGAAAAAAGCTCTGATAATTCAAAAAAATAAGTACCGAGCACTGAATAAAGATTTTTTCGCGTCAAATGCACTAAAAACGGTGCGTAACGCACCTTGTGTTCTTTGCCATTTCTAAAAAAAAAAAAAAAAAAATATTTAAAAAATCAAATTGAATTGTGTTGAAAATTAGTCCAATTTGGTTTCTTTATATTAGACATCACTTTACCGAATTTTGTGAGTATCAGTTCATAATAAACTATGGATACAATATAAATCCCCCCTAAAAATGATTTAATACGCATAAACCAAAAACAAATCATATTTTTTTTAATTAAGTCAAACTAAAGTGTATAAGTTCATTTTATACGTTGAGTCGCTAAAAATCTTAAGTAGTTCTAGCATAAAACACCAAGAGCTAAAAAACAAATTGAAGAACAACAGTAAAGTTTTAAATTGTGGTCGACGAATGGACAGATATATCTGAATATGTATTCAATACAAAAAAATTTTCATATTTCAGTTGGTTTCAAATATATAATCTTCAGAAATATAATTGAAGTCTTCTACTACATGCTACCATGTATGCTAAACCAGGAACAAATTAAAACTTATTTAAAATCAAAGTGGGAGAATATCTCAAATAATAAATTTATTAAAGTAGATTGAAAACGTTGATGAAGAAGCATTATAATTATTTTAAGTCGATTTGTGGCATTGTTTGCACAAAACAGATCGTTGTTTAAACCATTCTTTATTCAAAATACTTTTCCCTTATTTTATATTTTTCCTTCGTTCTCAACAAATGGCAATAAAATTTCTTTAGAATTATTGTTGTCCGCATTCATTGAAAACAACACCAACATGAAAAATTAATGTTTGTACGAAATATGCTTGTGTTGTTTATTAGGGAACACAAAACGGAAACAAAGTGTGTGTTTGCCAAGCAAATAATGCGGTTTATATTGACCTTAAGTCATAACAATTTATATGTGAGCTTCTCCGAGAAAAGGGACCTAGTGTGTCAAAAAACCAGTTTGAACTTAAGAATGGATTCTGGTACCTAAAAGCGTGTAGAATAAGATGAAATGCGTTTTTCTCAAAACTTCATTTTCACACGCTAGGTCGCTTTAATCGGATAAAGTCAAATATTGTTAGTTTCGGGCCTTTGTAAATTGTTGTATTTTTATTTGTTCTAATAAAACCGGTTAGTTTTTAAATGTGTAACCGAAACCAGGTATTTTTTAATATCTACTATATTCGCATTATTCGATAACCGGTACGTTATTTCTCTATAATAAAGACCATCTCTTATTTTAAATTGTTTTGTAAAAAATTATTTTGCCACTTTTGCAAAATTTTTTTAAGCCATTTCTTTTCCAACTTTTTCGGTCGAATAAATTTGGCAATACTGATCAGTCGTTGTATATTTCCTCTGTTATGAAAGATGGCATAACGAAGCTATTATAATTGTATGGTTTGATTTAATTTTCAAATACCTTTCGTATTTACACGTAAAATCTATATCCTGTTCGCCCCGAGTTTTAGATTCTTTTAATATATATCTTCAATTAATGGATTTTATTTTCATTTCTCTTTATTACCGATATTGAAGAATTTATGTGTTTAAGAATCTATACGGAAAACGGTGTAATTGAAAAATTCTTTAGTAATAACAAAATTTTTCTGCAGTGGGTATAAAAACTAGAACAAACAGAAAACAAATATACCCCTAGATATACTAAAATACGTACACATTTTACATTTGTTTAATACACCAACAAATAAATATTAAATATAAATACAGAAAGACTATGATTTCGTTGATTTTTTTATAATGCGATTTTAGCAAAACAAAAAAAAAAATATATGAAAAGTTTAATAAAAATGATGGTAACATTTTTGTTGTTAACTTTTGTTATAATAAAAAGAATTTTTATTATTTGGCATTATAACGTTGAATTTTCTACGCCATACCACTACTTCAGTTGTGCACGAGTAGTCAAATTTGTAGTACGAAAACAACAAATAGAAAAAAAAATTATAAAGAGAAAATATTAATACGAAAAGTTTTGTAATAAAGGAAATGAAATGCAAAACGATGGTGGCTACATGCCAATAGCCATAAATGGGACACTCACTGTACACATTTATTTTTACTTTATTTTTAGGTATTATTATTTTTGTTGGTATTTTTAACAAATGTACTCTGGATACCTTTATTTATTTACTTTTTTTATTTAAATTTCTTTGTCTGCATAAACTGGGTAGGCAGGCATTCTGGTTTGGCTTAAAGTTGTTTCAATATTTTGTCATATTTTCAATAAAATTAATTCAGAGGCGATAGTACTTAAGATTTGAATCGGGAAATTATTTGCATATGTATAAATATTTAAGTGCATATAACTTTTAGAACTGCATGATAACCACCATATGACTAAGTTATGGTGAGTTATATTTATTGTTGTATATTTACCGGAAGTTCTTTTGAATTTCCGATGGTAAACACAAAGCAAATAATCTTTTAAATTAAAAACTTCACAAAATTCAAGACAATAGTGTGCTGTGTTGCATAAAAAATAGACAGTGACAATTTATGAATAAACAGATTATTGAAAAGAGAATTTAGGAGTTAAATAAAAAATTTATTAATAAGAAATTTTGAACTTTTTCTTTCGATCCCTTACAATTAATAAATAGTTAATTTACATAATGATGCATTTGATTTTGGTGGCAATTTTTTTAAAATTATTTTCGAATAAAAGGGTGATAACCAGTTATGTACGAATCAACGAGAAATATCAGAACTAAATAAAGCGTGAAAAATTTACTCACCTAAAAAATTAAGAGTATATTAGTAAAGAGGTCTGAGAGGGAACAGTGTGGGTTTCACGATCAGACTAATATCGGAAAGAAGCACAGAAATGAACAAAAAGACTCATTGCCGTTTTGTAGCTTTGAAAAAGCTATCATCATGGTAAAATGGCGAGACAGGTAAGTGCTTCAAAAAAGAACTTAGACAACAAACTGGTCAGATGAACCAAAAGCTTCTATGAAATATGCTGAAACTATGAAAGAACGAGGGATACTATATCATAAATACAAGGTGTTCGCAAAGGCAATATACTGAGTCCGCATCTCTTTCAAATACTGATGAACGATGTTTTTAAACCTTTGTCCGGCGGAAGAGGTACAATTGTACCTTTTTCGTTTTTAAATTGCAATAACTTTTTTTTTGTTAATACTTTATATCTAAAATTTTCTAACATCTCTAAACTTTTATTACGGATTGCATATTTTAAATTAAAAAAAAAAGATTTTGATTATATCATACCGAAATAACTCTTTTTTGACTTGATATCCCTAAAAGGCTGAAGGGGTACAATTGTACCTTCATATAAGTCGTAAGAAAAAAACAAGAAAATAAAGCAAAAAATGTATACATGGGTACGTAAAATAAGTTTTTTTTAGCCACGGGCCTGTTCTATCATTTGTTTATTAAATAAGAACAGAATAATTTAATTATATTAATAGGAAAGCCGTGTTAAGTATATAAGGGTACAATTGTACCCATACCGCCTTTTAACGTTGTAAAATTTTTCCGCTGGACAAAGGTTAAAGATGCAAAAAGTAATTTTGTTATTATTATGATAATTGAAGCATGCTTCCAGTGAATAGTTTAATTTAAGCATATGCAGATTTGGTGACTTCAGTGGCAAGATCAGCTGAATCTCTTCAGTAAAACCTAAATATTTCCACTGGTAAATTGACTAGACAGAGATTATAATAATAATCTGTCGCGGCTTGTTATCATAATCTCTGTCTTTTTCAACATCAAATACACAGAGACTTGGAAATTGTAAAGCAAGTTGAACAGTTCCACTATTTGTGAGTCATAATTTGCGAAGACGGAAGAGAAGAAAGGGACATGCATCGTAGAATAGCCAAAACTGCCAATCTATACTTCGCTGTAAGTAAATATTTTATTGGTAAAAGAGAAAGGCCGCAAAGCTTGCGATACATATATACTAAAAATTAACGACATGTGGCAGGTACAACATGACAAACTAGAATTCGCAACGACACAATGCGATAAGCCGTAAGTAATACGGCCGAGTTTCAAAATGGTTCGTGCGTGTTGCCAGAATGGCGTAGTATCTTTTGCCGAAAGGATTATTATAACCGAGATAAACCGGTACAAGAGCCAGACGAAGAAAAAGAGTAACTTGACAAAACACAATCAACAATATATGCAGTGAACAAAGAATAGACAGTATGGCTTTGGTAGAAGTCGTTCCACGTTTCTTTCACAACGTTGGAGTCGTTCTATTCACCGATTTGAAAAAAGAAAAGTGGTTGCTCTAGATATTTCTAAAGCGGTGCACTCGTTTCAAGGCTTATTGCGTTTGGTGTCGGTTGTGATTTCTCTCGATTTATGTCGAGCTTTCTCAATGACCGCTCTATACGTTTTGTTATAGATGGGTACTAATTGGATGAGTTTCATTCAAACAGGTGTACCGCAAGGCTCTGTTCTTTCTCCATCACTTCTTCTTATTTTCTTAACGACCGTCTGGATCAATTTTCCAATCCTATCTATTCTTTCGCAGATGACTGTAGCATTTGTCATTCATTTTCCTTTGATCATAGATAAAGCCTTACTGAGCTTGAAGCCATAAGACAGAATATGAATATGAATAACACACTCAATATTAACCTTAAGACAATATCCGAGTAGAGTCTTGCGAATAGGGGCAATTTTAATGCTCGTAAGACCCAATATTGTATGTTGACACACAGTCGTCTTGTGAAGTCAGCATCATCTGAATCCATGGTAGGTACAGCTATTGAGGAATCTTGATGTTCTGGGCATGAAAATTCAACGTGATGTTGGTTGGAACCAACCTGTCTTTCAAGTATCGAAAAAAGCATTCAAGTGTCTTGGTTAATTAAAACGGTGCAAGAATAACTCCACTCTTTCTGATCACTTCACTATTTATACCGCCTATATCTGACCGAAATTGGAATACAACTCCCATATATGGGCTGGTTCTTCAACGTCTATCTTGAAGCTTCTAGATCGTGTACAAAGAGGTGCGTTGAAGCTCATCAATGACAGTAGAGTGTTTTATCGATATTACCACTTAAGGTGTTACGCTGATATGGGCGAACTCAACCCTGAGACGCGGGTGCATGCCCGTAGTACTCGTCTTTCCAGCAGATTTCATCCGTTTGTTGTCGACTGTCCAATGTATCGCACAATGCAGTACAGAGCAAATTCGTTTCTTGGTCGAACTAGCTATATGTGAAATACACTCCCGGCAGAAGTCTTCCCAGTCGGCTTCAATTTGGAAAAATTCGAATTAATTGTCCACAAACACTACTCTCTCTATCCTTCTCCCCATAACCTATTTTCGTTATACCAACACAATGCATTGCATTAGAAGGGGGTAACCCCTGAGTGTTGACTCAAAGTAAAAAGAAAGAGAGCCTAAAACAACAGCACACGATAGTTTGAAATAAAAAAGTCTTTGCAAAAACTAAATTGACTTCACGATTTGTGCAATTCAAATCAATTTCGGGAGATCTTTTTTATGAACCAATTGTTATCCATTTTAATAGGATACATGCGTATATGTCAAGTTCTCCTTAAAATATTAAATTGCGCCTGGTGTATAAGCTTTAAAAGAGTAAACATATGCATACAAATTAAGTCGTTAGAATAACAGCATAGAAAGTAGTCGATTATGCCTTGTACATGAATCAATAACTAATGTTCTAATGCTTGTATTCATTAAAATATTTTATATTAATTAAAGGCACACACAGAAAAAAATAACAATGTAAAATTAACATGGAAAAATGTTGATTGAGAATCATAGTAAATTTCTGCAAAAGTATGCCCATTAGTTATATTTATCATTATTTCATATTATTTTAAATGAAAAATATTAAAATAATCTTAAATTACGCTTATTCAATATTATTCACTGTTAAAATAAAAAAAAAATATTAAAATATAAATAGATATGGATTCAATATTGAATCCATTTAAAACCTGTTTTATATTAAAATCAAAAGTTTATCTTGTTAAATTAACATGCATACATAGTTAAGTATCTTAATTTTTTTATTTTCATTCTTAAAATATTTTATAAAAAGAAGACAATTCCCGTATTCTTTTAATTAAAATTATTTAGTTAAATAGTACATAAAGTTTTCAAAGTAGAATGATGACGAAAACTATATCGGGCGATTCTGCTGATGCTTCTGTTGACAAAGGAGAATACAAAATAAGTGAAACATGTGTTATAGGGGTAAGTGTATTGAATTATTCTTAAATAAATGCTTGTGTAATTTGTCTCTGAAGCTTCTTCACACTGTTATAAAACACTCAAACCAATTTGATTCTACATGAAATTCACGTTGTTTCAACTTGAAATGACTTTCTTTCAACGTGATTCGGATTTTTATTTCAATATAAATGACATTTTGCTCTAACTTTATTTCAAAAGAAAAGAATGTTGTTCGCAAGTAATTGTAAAATCAGGTTGAATTAATATGAAAAACGTATGAAGCAAAATCAACACCGAAAAATTTTAAGTCAACCTTGTTTTCTACGTTTTTAACTTGATACAGGGAATGTTAGTCATCTCCCATTTATCTAGAGCTGATTTTTTTTAATAACTTTTTTAGACATTTTAAGAACTTTCTTTGATTTCTAGTATATTAAATAATAAAATTTATTTTTACAAAAATGTTCACCGTTTTTTTGCTTTAAGTATCTTACCACTGTTTTTATAATATATACTAGCTTAACCAAGTGCTCTTCGTGCGAAAGAGCCCTATTATTAATTATTTTATTGATTTTTTGTTTGCCTTTTTCCGACTTATTGTGCAAGAATGCCATTGTAACTTTACCGACTTTTTTTCAATATTTCTCTTAGTAACAGCTTTGAATCCTCGTAAGCTTCAATTTTCGCTTTCGCTTCCACAGAAAGTCATTTTCCTTTAGGCATATTGATAGAAACAGACAAATTTATCAGCAAAAAAATTGCTGTCCATACGCTTTCTTATCTTTAAGAAAATCGGCAAAGAAATTACAGGCGCAAACCTAATGACGCAAAAGCTATGTAAGCTTTTTCGTTGAAAATGAAATTAAAAAACAATGTAACGTTACATTTCCGGCACATATTTCCTTACCAGATTAAGCGCAATCAGTTCCAAACAGAATGAAATATTAATATATTAAAAAAAATCAACAAAAAGAGTAAACATAACAAGATCAATGGGAAAGCGCCAACCGGATGACGCGCAGTGTATATAGAAATCTAAATTGTCTTTGTATGGGAGGTGCTGTGCTGCATTTTAATTCACTCAATTTTTGATAGATGTTGTGTAGTGAAAACCAATCTATTTGTACCAAATTTGTACACTTGGCGGAGTTGTGCATTTATAACCAGCTACACGTAGAGAAAAAACATGGTTGAAGAATGGTTAAAAAAAACATATTATGGCCCCTGTAATGGCAGCAAACAAACTTTTGTTGTTTTTAAAAAAAATTTTTCACTATTGATAATATTTTCTTTCTATTTAACAATAAAGTGTTTACCTCCCTTGAAACTTCAAATATGGTTGATTTTAACAATATAATGTTTAAATAAGATAAAGCCACAACCATTCACTTAAACATATTATGGTTACCTTAACCATATTATTATCACGGTAACCCTATTATGGTATGGTTGCCCCCAAACATGTTATGGTTAATATTTTATAACAAAAATATGTTCAAAATTATAATATTTTAAAACATTGTATGGTTAATTTTAAATTTAAAATAATATGTTTAAAAAGCAACAACATTCTGGTCGTTTGCATTTTACTTGGTTTGCTTAAAATTCTCATTCATTTTATTTTAATTATTGATTAAAACACATAAATTTACGTAGTAAAAACTAGTAGGTATTATGAAGGTCGTCACAGGCTAGAATATGAACCAAAAGGGATTTTTAATAAAAGTGGAACGTAACACCTATCAAGAATATAAAATTATAATTTGACACTAAACAAACAAATTAAAAAAATGGATTAACCATAATATGATAAGCATGCACCCTATTATTGTTAATCCTTACCATATTATGGTTACTTTTTTTAAAATTCTGGGAAATTATGAATATATTTTGGTTAATTTTGAACATAATGTGTTTAGTTTTGACCATTATTATGGTTAATATTGACAAAAATATGGTTAATTTTGACCATATTATGGTTGATTTAGGGGCAAATTTTGTTGATTTTAAACATACTATGGTCATATTCAAACATAGTATGGTAACCTGCAAGCATAAACATCAACCATAGTATGTTGGTCTAAGAATATGGTTACCTCCAACCATATTTTTTTTTCGTGTATAAACAACAAATTTGTAAACTGTAGCTGAGTATTGATAACCATTATATTTGTACCAAATTTAGACAACTTTCGACTCACAGCTCTTTAGACATAAATAATTCTTTTTTTTTTTTGGGGCAAAGCCTAACCTAACCCTGCCTAAATTTTGACTAATGTTGCGCATTTATAGCCAAGCTATTCGTACTAAGTTCGGAAACTTAACCTATTGTCGTTCTCTAGATCTACAGAATAATAGTTTGTGCCACGCCCATTTCTGCAATCCTGCATATTTTTGACAGATGCTGTGTATTGATAACCATCTTTTTTACTCCAAAATCGGAAAATTTTTTACTTTTCGTTCTTCAGATATACAGATTTTGTTCAGGCGACGCCTAGTTATCTAACCCCCTAGATAATCTAGCTTAATTTTAAACAGATATGGCGTGCTGATTATCAAGCTACTTGTACCAAATTTTTAACTAAAGGTGCTGCCGTTGTTCTATCTGTAGCAGATTTGTACAATCTTACACTCTTTTTTGAGCGACGGCCACTTATATGTATTATCCCACCAAATTTGTTAACAGATGGTGTTTTTTGATAGCTTGGCAGATTTCATCCGAACTTGGAAACTTTAGCTAGTGCTGTTATCCAGAAAAACAGAATTGTATTTTGTAAAACGCCCAAATCTCTAATCCGCCCACATTTTTTCAGATGTTGCGTGTTAGATTACCAATATGCCTGTACTTAATTTGGAAACATTAGCTCTTGTCATTCTTCAGATATACAGAGCAACCTTAAGTTTCTTTTTATGAAAGGTGCCAGTCCCACTTATAAAATACCGCCAATTTTTCTAGAGAAGTCATGTATTGATATCAAAGCTATGTGTACCAAATTCGGACAATTTCTCTCGTACTGCTCTTTGTATAAAAATAAATCTACTTGGTGCCACGCCCACTTCTCCGATCTCGCCCAAATTTTGACAGATGTTGTGTTTTGATAACCAAGGCACATTTACCTTATTTGGAAACTTTGACTAATTTCGTTCCCCATATAAACAAATATCTATAATATCTTTGTATGGCCTAATATTCCAATCTCGACCATTTTTTTAGAACGGTTGTATACTGATAACCCAACTTCGTCTTCTTATTTTGCACAGTTTTGCTCTAACCACTTATGCAACCCCATACATATTTTGTCAGATGTTGCAAGTTGGTAACCAAGTAACTTAAGCTCTTGCCGTTTTCCAAATATAGAGCAATCTAAATTGTCTTTGTTTGGGAGGTGCCGCGCCCAAAAAAAATTTCAAAAAATATATATAGCCTATAGCTCCTCGCAGACCATCAGTAATAGACTGTAAACGTTTCATAAATATTGGTTTTGCGGGTAATGCGGCTATAAGGTACAATCATATAGATATACATTTATTTTTATATATGTAGACTTTACATAACACTTGACGATACTTTTTTTTGATTCTGTATTTTAAATATATTGGTATTGCTTTTTCAACTAAAACAATATGTAGATTGCTTATGTTTTTGTACATAAAAACAGAAGAGTATCTTTTACACAAATACACTGATAAATAAATGCAAAAATACGTATGCGTACATTGAACTTTTGTTTGTTTGAAATCATTTCATTCGAGAGTGTGATGCATATCATTTGGAGATGAACTGACAAAAGGACCATTAAAATGCTATAGAATCTTTGGAGAATTTTTTTTTAAATTAATTCCCAAAGAGGATTGCAGTGGTGGAAAAACTGAGGTATATTTAAAGAAACACTTTCTTTTCTTGTTGGTTTAAGTAAATGGAACATTTTCAGGCATTAAATTTTGAAAAAGCATACTTTGCGCGATAGTATTAAGGTTTCCGTTTGGGAACAATATTTACTCAACATTTTCTGATAAAAAGTATACAGCTAGTTTAATTGAATGAAATGAAAAATTTAAACCTTTTCATCGAAGGAAATAATAACGCATCTAAGCGTAATTTTAAAAGCTTATAACTATTTATATTTCTATATTACAACAGATTAATTATTGATTAGTATTTAAGAAATTCTTTAATTTTAAGAACATTATCAATATTATTGGGTCGAAGAAAAGTATTGTCTGATATGAAATGATATGTATACATTCGAGTAACTCAAGTTGTATGGAAGCGAAATTCGTGCAAGGTGAACCCTCCTCAAAACGAACCATGGACTTTTTTAAGATGACATTAAAAATATTTCACCTCCAGATTTGACCTCTCGTGAGCTGGACCATTTTGAAAAAGGGTTTATTTTTGCATGTTTTGTTAATTTGAGAATCTATTTCCTTACCAACATATATAAAATGGGAATCATAAGAAAGATTTTTTTAAGGCGCGTCTAACTAAATCTGCAATTTGTACAAGGATGATCATTCATGTCCTTTTTGTAAGGATATTCTGTAAAAATAACGGGGTTTGAATTTTTTGTTCGGGGTTGTATGTAATAAAAATGTCAAATTAACATATTTTAATCTTTAGTCGATTTAATTAAATTGTGATCTCAGCTTTTTTTGAAATTCGTGCTAGTTCGCGTTTTGACAAAAAAGTATATGGGTCGTTCTTAAAAAACATAACCATTCTGAATTTTGTAATTTTAAAAAATTAAGTTGACCAAATATGTTTATAATTAGCCTCATGTGGTTACGGATCTTATCAACAATAGGAATCCATAACCAGCAGTATTTTTTTAAATTTTTGGAGTTTTTACTGATAATAAGTCACAGAGTGGACCGGTAACAGAGGGGACAAATTAACTCAAAAATATCATATTTTAGCTTTTTATTAGAATTTTGTAGAATTTATTTGTCCACTTAATTAGTGTACACAAAATATTTATAAAAAAATTATAAAATAAATAAAAAATCACTTTACTCACCGTTTTTCAACAGTAACAGAGTAGACACTGAATAAGGGTACGCACCCGGCCTACAATTAAGTTACTTACTCAACCACGCACTAAACAAGACTGAACAGTTAAAAACACATTTTGTTGATTTTAGCTAAGTTTTGATGGAGAAGCATAAGAGAAATATACGCGTTATAACGTTTAACAAAAATTTTTCAATAAAATCAGTGGACGTAACAGAGGGGACCAAAACCTGGGGACAAGATTTTTCTTCAAAAAAATTATACAAAAAAATTATTTTTCATCATTCTTTTCTATATATGGTATTAATATATACAAACTGAATAACAAAAATTGTAAATATTATTTTTTTTCAATTTTATTTTAACTGAAAATAACTATTAAAATTTAATAAATTGGCTCGGGACACAGGTTTTTGCTAAACCTTTGACATTAAAAATATTTTTTAAGTTATTTTCAGATAACTAATTATTTTTGTTTTATAATATAGTTACGTAGAATCGATAATAATTTATAAAAATACAGATATTTTTCTATTTTCTGTAAAGATAAAAACCATAGTGGTGGCAAATTGTTTCTAGTTATCGTGCGCCATTTAATATTGAGATCCAGCAAAATCGGTTCAGTAGAATGAGAAATTAATCATTTTGTTACAAAAAGTACTAAAAATAGTGTCGAAATGCCCATATTGATATAAGATTGTTCACAAGTTTGTTCTATGTGATTGGAAATTGTACCACACAATTTCATGAGGATCGAACACTAACAAACAATTACAGCAAATTTCGATCCACCAATGCCCATTGGTTAAATATTGATGTTTGTCTATAGACTGGCAGGTGCCTAAATGACGCAAACTGTAGAAAAGCAAAGAATTCTGATGATGGCAGTGTGGTGATTCTCGAAACTTATGAATTCGACCCGAGTTCAATTCAGCGTTTAGTCAAAAAAAAAATTATCAAAAAATTTTAATTCATTTTATGTTGTAAATTCCTTCCTTCACTAAAATAAAGTAATTTAATGCTAAGTATATCTAATGAACTTAAGCGAAATTTAAATATCACAAACTTTAATTGAAAAACCAACAGTTCAATAAAAATCGCAATTGTTGTAGTATAAAAATTAAAAAAAAGTTGTTCCCTCTTGCTTCAAAAAATTTGATGATTTTATATGGAAAGCAACTACAAAAAAAATTTTTGGATAAGATTCTAAAAATGCAGCAAACACTTTTTATGTAAGAGAAGATGACAAAAGAATACAGGCTTATATAGGAATGCAGCATTAGTAGAAAAAGTGGTGATTTGGTTCAAACAAAATAATTTTTCTAAAAAAGGAATTTAAAGTTAACAAAGTTATTTTCGGGAATACAAAATTTATTATTAATACGATTTCCGTATGACGTGCTAAATTCCCAGTTTTTCATATTGGATAAATACACTATAGTTTTTGATGAAAATGGTGTCCAGAGATTATATAATGCAAAATAAAAACCTCGGTGGAAAGGTGACGTGTTTTCTCATTGACAGGGTTCTACTTGATTAAAATAAGAAATGAGCTCTCAAACGGTGCTGTAAATGCTACTAAAGTCGTTTTTCTAATGCAAAATTTTGTAATCATTCGTTTGAATAATTCAACTAAGTATTTTGGTTTTATGTCAATGCTATTGGCTTTCCATATAAAAAAAACTAAATTTTAATTTTTTTACTTATGTGTAATGCATGATAGACTGACTTATTTATAAGATCTCATGAGTTGTTATTTGTTTTCTGTTCAAATAAATTTTTTTATTTATATATTTTTTTATGTTGGGACTTCCGGGAAATTGAAAAATAAATCCCGTTTTCTCGGAAAATGAAAAAATCCTGGAAAAGCAAAATCTAGTGACTAGACAGTGACCTTCTCAGACCTTTTTTTAATCCAGTACTCATGCTCCCTTGCCTTCTCAGGAAGGTATTATGGATGACCTATCTACTGCCTTCTACATACATGGGTTTTTTTTTATGTATATGGGCAACTTCAAAAATTTACGACACCTAGACATTTTTTTTTGTCTGACATCAATGTTGATTTGCGTGTGTATAAACCGATATTTGAGCATGTGAAATCCGCTTAATCATTTTTATTACACGGCGCAAATTTTACTGCGGTTTAAAGTTAAAAATTAAAAAAAAAAAATATAAAAATTACAGTTTTTGTTAAAATTGAAAAAGGATAACGCGTGTGGATAATACCCCTTAAGGGCTTTCTTAGCACACTAAAATATTTGTAAAAGCTTGAATACTTTTTAAAATACACTGGAAAAAAAAATATAAAAACATTTTATTTTAATATTTTTTCTTAGAAGCATTCAGCAAAAGCTACTATGATCATAATTTGTTTCGCTTCTCAGTTTTTTTATGAATTTCAGGACTTTTAAAATGTATAATCTGAAACCAAATCAAATATTTCATACAAGGATGCTTTTTGAGGTTAGAAACATTTTGTTTCCTCCATACAATTTTAAATCCTTAAAATTTTTTGGTGCGTTTTCAATTTTAGTATCAAGCTCAGTAAAGTCTTCTAATTTTGGTTTCACTTTAAAATACCATGTAACTTTTCACGCAGCAGCGATATCAAAATTTTTTTTTAGTGGATATATCCTCCAAGTCTAGTGACTATATTTTGTATGGGTTTGGATCTGAAAGCTTAAAACTATTACAAAGAAAATGGAATGAATGAAAAAACTCTTGCAAGTTTCAAGTCGTTTTTTTAATTTTTCGAATTTTGGATGACTACCAATTCTTAAGGTGAGGACTTTTCAATGTAAAACTTTGCACGTCATATCCTTCAAGTATAGTCATCCAAACCCTGTACAACGTTTTTTTCAATTCATAAAACTTAACGAAATAAGAGCCATAGTATGTCGGTTTCAGCAGGTGCTCAAAAAATTTGAAGTAGCCCATATGTATTTGTCGCAAAAAAACTGATAAACTATTACAAACATTTTCAAAGACAAAACAACAAAATTTTAAATAAAAAATAAAAGTTAATTTAAATAAGTTTTTCTTTAATTTTGTGCCGAAGCGGTTGTGTAAAGTTTTAACATGGTATTAAATAATCAGGTCTGCTGAGGACGGCCTCTTATCAGGCCTGCTGAAGAGCGGAACACAGAAGGCTGGAATGAGGCCTGCTTACTACTTTTTTTTTACAGCTGGGTATGTATGTATGTTTGTATGTATCTATGTATATGTATCTATCTATTACACAAAATCTTCCAGACAAATCAAACTGATGTGAAAAAATTTCACTGTTAACCTAGACTTTGAAGTAGATTTTAAATAAATTTTACAAGAGTTAGGTCTAATGTAAATGGGCCTTTAGATTGAGCCAGAAATTTCGTATATGCTAGATTTTGCTTTCGTGTAAATGTACTGTTATGGATTTGTATTCTGATTTTCTTTAATCTTAGTTAAAAGTATATTTTAATTTTAAACTGTATTTTTATTATTGATGTAAAACCTCGTCTAACAGCTGCTGGAAAAAATTAGATAATGAAAAAATACGAAAATGTTTATGCAAACAATTTTTTGAGTAAAAATATGTACGCTTCAGCACAAAACATCTTACCATTATTTTAATTTGTTGTTTTCAGTTTTTTTAAAATTTTTTTTGTATACTGTTTGCTTATTGTGTTAATTGTTATTGTAGTTATTATTATTGTTTTTGATGTACTTTGTCTATGGTTAGTGTTCATATTGCTAATATTTACCGTCACCCTCGTCAGCAACAGAGTCGTCGTTAGCAGCCAGCACAATAGAAATCATCATCAGCACAATAACTTTTTGTAGCGGTTGCCAAAAAGATGTGGAAACAAAAAATTGGCCAAAAATTATTGTTTGAGTTTTTCTTTATGAAAATTCAAATATATTTTTGATTTACCATTAAATGTTATTTGAGGTTAAAGTTTTTCAATTATTTAAATTTGCCTGTTATGCTGCAGATTGTTGTAATATTTGATTGCAACATCCCATTGCCATTTATAATAATTCAGAATTTTTGTTATTGTTTCGTTGTTTTTCTCAAATTTTGCGTTTTTTTTTTATTCTTTTCTGGGTTTCTCTTTATGTTGATTCTGTCAGAGTAGCATTATAATTGAAATTGTTTTATGCAATATATACGACTATGTATTTCTATTATTATTGTTATAATTCATCGCAGTGGTATAATAACGGTTCACGAATTGTTTCTTTATTTGCGGAATGCAAAAAACTAAATAAAATAATGTTGTTTTATGAAAAAATGTTTTAATAAAAAAAGAGTATAAACTTTGCACCATAAAAAATAATTCACAGAAAATTCATTCTTTTTTGGAATTTGATTCCAAAATTTATTTTAACTTGTATGACGCAATGAACTGCAGTCAAGAAAAAAAGACTTTGTTAAATATACCACCCAGCCAGGCAAACGAACTAAGTAGATCGGTACACTAAAAGGTCGGTCCAGCTAGAAGCAACATCTTTGTTGGTCACACATATCAGTACAGTGATAATTTTGATTTGCTAAGTAAGTCCACTTGCAAATCCCTCTAAGTGAAAAACAATAAAAATTCTGTAAAGCCATTACCGATCTCGTACAGAACTCCGTAATTAACTGGTAATTTGTGATTTATTCCAAGTCAGGGTGATGGTACTAGGTCAGTATAGTAAAACCCTCAAAGTGCTTGGCGACATAATTTTCAAATTTATTTTTTTGCATAAATGCCTTTATTGGCAATTGATCATAGAGTTTTCATTTATAAAACCGTATAAACACATTATCTTTGTTTAAAAATTAAGCTTAAAAAAACTGTTTTTAAAAATATATCAAGCCCTTATCGCGAAAACAACGTAAGCGCCAAAAATCAAATTTTACAGGAGGGAGTTTTTTTAAATTTATTTTATATAAATTTTGTATAAAATTTGTCGCTTACGATAAAATTGTTCTTGCTATAAATTCGGAACGGTACCTTATGTGACCATGACATTTGAGGAGACAATGTAAGTGTTGCCAATAAAGGCATTTATGCAAAAAAACGATATTGGAAAATTATGTCGCTTACGTTATTTTTGCAGTAAGCGCTCGATATATATCGGTAGCTAAAATGCAAACGGCCCCCAATAAACAAAAATATATAATCGAATAAACGCAAATGTTCACAAAAACTTTTCGAACAAAATAGGCGATTTTTAAGCACAAACACAAACGAAACTATCAACAAAAGCGATAATATGATAAACGCTTAAAGATCTTATTAGCCGTTAACTAATTGTTTATTAATGAAAAATTTATAAATTAATTATTTGCATTAAATTTTTGCTTCCCCTGTAATATTTTCGAAATGATGTATATCAAGGCCCATTGAAAAGGTCTACGCAAGAAGCCTGATGATCATTGTTTATGTTATTTTTAGTTGTCAAAAGTCGTTTACATGTTGCTTACATGTGCATGTATACGTTTGTTTACGTTTATGGTATGCCACACATACACGTTTTTTCCTTTTGCTTTGTATATGTGGTAGTAAATTTTTGACAACTAAAAAGAATCGTTTTTTGTTTTTGTACAAGAAAGCAGACCTGATAGATGGGCCTTGATGTAAATGTTCCATTTAATTAATATTTAATTCTAAAATTAAAAATTTATTTTTTTATTAAAACTAAAAAAATCCTAAATGATCGTAATTTTGAACGTATGATTAATATTAGAAAAACAAACACATATGTATACGCTCTCATGTACTTTTAAGAAAATAAATTAAACTAATTATTAGCATACTTTCGAGGGCGAAATAATTATAATATTTTTTTTCTCCACAAATTTATTTTTACCGTCAAAACTGTTGATTATAAAGAAAAACGTTATATGAACGGATTAAAGAAATTGTAATTCTAAATTTTTTTGAGTTTGTTTTAGCAAAATCGGACAAGTGGTTCTCGAGTTATGTTAAACAAAAAAACATCAAGATAAGGAAAAAATTTAAAATGTCATAAAAAAAACTGACGCATACGAACGCCAAACCCTTTAAGGGTTTTACTATACTGACCTAGTACCATCACCCTGACTCGGAATTTCTCACCCCCCAGACAATTATCCCAAAAATGTTCCATAGTGTTATTTAATACTCCTGCAAAACTCTCATGGCATTTCAATTAAAAAAAAAAACAGTTTTAATCGATTTTCTCAGAACTTTGCTTTTTAACTTAGCGGAGTTTGCAAGTGAACTGCTCATATTGAAATGAAAGTTTGACGGGTAAATTTGTTGGCATTCTCCCTACAAGAAATGAATGAGCGAGTGGTCACATTTTTATTTTGGTGTTAAGAAAATGATAGAAAGAAATTACCGAATGTGACCGAAAATTTTATTTCGGTCATTTCTTTCTATCATTTTCTTAACACTAAAATGAAAAATGTGACTACTCGCTGATTAATTTCTTGTAGGGCTTTCTCCATCTGAACTATTAGCGTTTAAATCAGTGTTGCCACCTCATGTGTAATTACACATACAAGTGTAATTTTTTGTTACGTGTATGGCCCATGTTTAATTGACTCCATGTGGTGGGTCAAACGTTGTACTTTTTCCAATCATTTTAAACAAAAAGTGGAAAAATCAAAAAAAAATTATCTCAATGTAAATGTGATGTATTTTACTTTGTTAATTTTTGAGTTATACATTACTATAAAAAATAGTATGCATTTTATGTTTTGAACCGTTATTTTTATGAAACAAAAAAAACGTAATCGTTATTTTTTTTTTAACTAAATGAAAAGTTTATTCATATTATGAAATTCAAAATAAATTTCGTGAGTTTGCAAATATAAGAAAGCATGTGTAATTTGGATTTTCATGTGTAATTTTGGCATAATTCATGTGTAATTTACCATTTTGTTGGTGGCAACACTGGTTTAAATATGCTCCAGTTGCATCTTGCGATGTTGAAAGAGTATTTTACATTTACTCAATTGTTTCATGCGATAACAAGAGAATATTTATTTTTGACATTTTTATTTTTAATATGCTATTGTAAGGGAAAGAAGCACAATACCCCTTTACAAACCTGCTTACAAGAGGTTGGATTTTTATATGACGAATTCCCATCTGGAAACACTACTTTTTTCTCTCTGCTAAAAACATTTTAATGACTGTTTGCGTTATAAAAAAAAATGTAATTTCTATGTTCGGTAATGTTTCGGGAATGATGGCAAACACATTTTAAAATCATTGCAATACAACCTGCTTCCATGTAAGGGAATGACAGAAGCACTTATAACATTGTTCGTGAATTTTTTCTTTAAAATTAGGTTTTTAATTATTCACTTACAACCTTCTTACTTTTAAGGGATAATGCGAACTTTTCAATAATTTGTATTTGCTAAAATTATGAATTCAGTTAATTGAAGTAAAAAGCTATTAAGGGCCATTATTACAACTTGCCAATAGTTAAAAGTCGGATTTTGTCGGACCTATAAATAGCTTTGCATTATAAAACCTTAATTTATTATGTTTTAATCTATTAATATTATTAGTAGTAGTAGTAAGATTTTCTTTATTTACAATAAATTTTTGTTTACAAATTTCATTTTTATTTATAAAATAAATTCTTATTGAAAATTAGAAAATTGAAAGTAATATTCGACAATGTTTTTTAAAACGTCTGTCGATAACCTTAAAAAATAAACTTTAAAATTATTTAACAAATTAGCTAATTATATTCTTGAATTAAAAAGTTTCGATAATGTAATGCTGACTTTAAATAATAAACCAATCTTTCCCAATCCGTTTTCTTTTCGCCATTAAGTATAGAAATCATTTCAGTGTAAAGTAAATACGGTTTTTCAAAACTAACAATTCGGAACTCCTTGAGGACTGGACAAACACCTAGGAAATGTTCAAATGTTTCCATTATACCCATATTACAAAGCTTGCATATCTTGTTCTCAGTTGTCGCCCCGAATGTGTTGTAATTTAGTTTAATGAGACCACATCTTGCTTTAAAGACCCACGTTATTTTTGATTGATTCATGTTGTCGATAAAATAATTTGAACCTCTTTCGAAATCTAAATCTTTATATATTCTTGAGGTTGCTGCTTTATTCTGTAACCACAGATTAAGCTGATGTTGTCTTATTCTTTTTGTTAGTTCATTACTTTGTGTGATCCATTGTTGTTTATTGGGTTGTGTACTGGACCATGGAGTATTTAGATTGTCTGCAACCTTTTGCAATTCTTTAAAGCAAAACAAATTTTTTCTCGCAAGTATATGTGCAATTTGAAACGGTAACCTATTAGCCGGGTATTGAAACATAACTCGAAATAAGTACAGCAGATTTAGTTCCAATGTATATAAATGGTTGTTTACCGCGGCAGTTTCAAGCATCAGAGCATAATTAGGTGTAAAATCTGGCAGCATCAAAACTTTTTTCAGGAAATATCTTTGAAGTAAGTCAATCTCCTCAAAATAACCATAACCCCAAATTTGAGCTGCATATGAGTGAATCGACCTGCAAACAACTAAAAAGAGATTCCACTTTTGTCTCAATTGAATTTGTCTATTTGATATAAAGTTTTTCCAAGTACAATTAATAGCTGTTTTGGCATGAGCATTTCTACTTTCCACATGTTTGGTAAATTTCATTTTCGGTGAAATTATTACTCCTAGGTACTTTTACTCATTTGTGAATTTAATATTGTTTCCGTTGAACTGCCATTTTTCTTGCAATTTTATTCTACCACCATTTCTGAATACAACTATTTCAGATTTATTTAAGTTTACCTCTAGATTCCATAGATCGCAATATTTTTCCAGTTTAAAGATCATTTCTTGAAGAGTACCTATATCATCAGCTAGTATGACTATATCATCCGCATACATAAGTAACCGGATATTTATATCTTCGACAAGTATCCCACCACCTAGGGATTCGTGTAAAGCGTTAATATAGAGTGAAAAAAGAAGTGGGGATAGTAAACATCCTTGCTTAACACCTGAATTAGTTTGAAAATACTCAGATAACTCTTCACCATTCCATACAGTAGTTTTCGTATCTTTATAAATATCCTCCAATATTTTAACAAATTTGTAAGATATACCAATTGAATATAATTTATATATCAGTGATTTTCTTGCCACTTTATCGAAGGCTGCTTTAAAGTCGACAAAAAAAATATTATTATTATTATTATTGAAAATAACAACAATAAAAAATGGAAGTTGTAATAATGCAAAGCTATTTATCGGTCCAACAAAATCCGACTTTTAACTATTGGCAAGTTGTAATAATGGCCCTAAATGTTATACATGAACTTTAATGAACTAAAAAAAAAATATTAAATTATTAAAAATTTTAAAAATTTAAGTTTCTACTTCATGATGCAGGTAAATTTTTGTAAATTTTTTAATTTTAAAAAATATATTCGATTTCAACAGACTCAAAACTTGACTTAACCCTACGGCCAATAACCGGGTACCCGGGTAACTTTTTCAACTTAAAAATGCTCGCAATTCTTTCACAATGAAGATATGGTAATGAAACTCCAAATCGTCGCTATTAATGCCCGTAATTTCAACAAACAGATATATGTTGGAGTTCTTACCTAACAGTTATCTTTACCTATCCGGTAAAAATAGTTTGGTAATTTCAACGTTAATAATGCCTACGTGTTTTTTCCTTTAAGTTTTTTTTTAAAATATGGCAACATTTGTATTTTTATTAATATTTTAAATTAACTGTCAAAATCGATGGTGTAAAATACACTACAGTTCAACTAGTAGGTGAGACAAACATGTTTAAATTATCAAAAATTCGTTACACCATAGATATCTATACACAGATAGATATCTGCTTGTAGAAATTACGGGCATAAGGACTTAAAAAACCTTATTAAGGAAAAAACATAAGATATATATAGCCAGATCTTTGTCTAAAATCGTTTAATATTCGACACCTACGCGAGTCAATGACCGGGTGCCGCGGTACCCCTACAACTTTTATATGTTTTTCGGTTCAAATAACCATTGTTTTTTTGCCTTTGCAGAAAAACCCATTTAAATTGGCTTTATAAACAACTTTTTATTGCTCACATGTTAAATTTGTGGGTATCGGTTTGCGTTTCAATTCATTCAATAGAAGATAATTACGAAAAGTGGCTAGTAATTTGAATGTTCCGCTAAATCAAGGGTGGTGAAATAGTAGCCATTGGGATGGTATGCCCACTATCATGGAAAGGACATGTAAGATCCTTAACCACTATTTTTCCTTGTCGTATCTCAGGAGCCATTGGTAAGTTCACGGTACATAGTAAGTCATCGAGCGGATAGGAGTTTTTGCATCACAAATCCATAAAACTTTAATCCCCGATTTGGCTGGGTTCACATTCACATTCGCTGAATATTTGCATCGTCAAATCGTGTAAAACGTCGTTGTGACCAGAATCTGCCAATGCCCATTGTTGCTCGGTATAGAGCATAAGATGTGGTGGTCCATAAATCTTTCGTATTATCATTATTTGATTTGCTCATATCATAATCAAAATGTTAGTAATGGCATACATTTAATTTACTGTTACATATTTCCAATTAAGTGGTGGTTTTGTTGGGTAAGTTGCAATATAGACTACATATGTATATGTCACTTACTTACATATTTGTTTGCTTGACACACTATTATGACCACTATATCTACTCTCAAGTTTGAGCTTTTGACAGCAATTCTCTTGATCGTGCAGTCCCACAACGTTTCAACGTTGCTGTAGAATATTGATGGGATGCTAAATTGTGCTTTTTCCACATGGCAAAATATTAACATCGTGATCACTTTCATCTGAAGACTCATCGTAATCATCGTTATCAAAGAAATAGCGACTTATTTTGATAGCTACAAATGGCTTTGCGACAAAAGACAAAGTAACGATTAAAAAAAATTTAACTAATTTAATTATTTTTATATACATAAATTTATCAATGGCTTATTTTGCAACACTATCTAAATGTGATTGAACTTAAAACCATATTTTCTAATATAAAAGTGCAAAAATCTACAAAGGGGTACCGGGGTACCCGGTTATTGACTAACGTATATTTTTTTGGTTATTGACCGTAGGGTTAAGCATTCCGAGTTAAATTTTTTTTAACCAAAAACTGCTTGACAAATTTTACTATATTGTATAACTTTATTATTGTTTATGGAAAGTGGAGTTTAATTTTTCCTTAACACCATTTGAACGAAAAATTATTACATTGTAGGGGAAAGGATAAATTCTTGTGTTGGAAATAGTCGTACTTTAAAAAAGTAATTTTTATGCAATGCCAACAGCATTGACATAAAACTAAAATAGTTAAATTTTAAATTACAAAAAAAAAACAACATTGTTCATTCAGTACAAAAATTGTTGTCAAAAATTAATAAAAAATATTTTTTTGATATGGGAAATACTACTCGCTCGGTTTGCATCTAAAGTGAAATATATAACAATTATTTAGTGCTATGCCCCAACTAAAAATGCCAAAGATGAGGTTAAAAATGGTTTTATGGCCAGCTAAATATTACATACGGCTCTATTTTACGGGGTGATATTGTTTTACGTTCGTTTTTTGCAACATTCATTTAGCGTTTGAATTAGTTGCTGTGCATATTCGCTATGCTTATTTAAAAAATTTCTTCTAGGATTAAAATGGCTTTTTAACGAAATTAGTGAAGAAATGACAAAAATGGCACATGCCAATTAAAACTTGCCTTAAACACCAGGAGTAAACACAATTTAAAATCAATAAAAGCCATATTAAATCAATAAGAAACATTAACGAGAATAAAGTAATGTTTAAATTTTTCATTTCAATATGGAACAATATTAATTTCAAGTTGCCCTATTTTGTATATATGTATATGTATAGAAAAATAATATTTTTTGACGTTGACTTATACTTAATTCTTATTCATATTTTAAAGTTATTGAAAGTATATTTTTTTTTTTAAAACAAAATTGAAACAGTATTGAATCATTCTTAATTCAACAAAAATTTTTAAAAATAAGGTTGTTCAGACTTGATTTAATATTGAAGCGTTATGAAATTTAAAATGTACCACTGATACTAGGCTTTAAAAGATTTTGAATTGATGCAAGTATTTATTCCGATTTATAAGTCATTTGAATATGATACTTCGGCTACATAGGCTGTCGCTTAAGAATTAATATTCGGATTGCTGTCTTGCAACCATCTTCTTCTTTCAGACTTGAGTGAGTCTGCGTCATCTTCAATAAAAACAAACTAAAAAAAAACAAAAAAGCAATTTACTTCAAAATCGATTGGGTAGATTGAAGGACAACACCAACCTTTTACTTTCTTCATGCAAAAAGCATGGTTCGGCACTTTGCGCGGATTTCTATGAGTGGAATTGCCCTCTTATATCGTCAATGTATAAATATTGCGGTCATTCAAAAGTAACCTTGGGAACTTCACTAGTATTTTAACACTTCGCTGGCTTAACATGTAAAGGCTCTAAGTCCACTTTTTAAGAAATTGAGATTAAAATGCAGTAATGTGCAATAAGTAAAAATAGCTACATTGTTTACAAAGAACAAATTACAGTTATCTCATTTTTTGTTGTTGTTTTGTAGTGATGAGCAAAAGCGCTAAAATTTATCACAAGAAAAAGCTCTAAGTCCCAATTAAAAGTACTGTTTAACCATTTCTCTCAAATTGTTCCATAACATGTATTTTGTTTGTTTTTTGTCTCTCCTTTAAAATTTTCAAATATGGACTTAGAGCCTTTACATGTTAAGCCATCGCCTTGATTCTTTATCATAGTCAAAAAGCAAATTTACCTTTTATGTGAGGGAAAAAATTGGCCAAACCAGCCCCTTGCAACCATTCGACTAATGTCTTAATATCGTCTTCAAATTCATCTTCTGGTGGGTGACAATGATTTAAAATAAATTAATTCACTTGCTGTTGTCTCAAAAAATGTGTACACATTTGACATATTTGATAGTAGCAGACGCATTCTTCAAAATGGTTTCTACTTCCTGGCTATCAGAGAGAACCATGTTACCCGAAATCGATGTTTCATGATATGGAAATTAATTTTCTAAAATAATCACAACATTTCCACTTTCTGTATACTAAACTAAATTTATCTGACACTTTTTTGAAAAACGTTCCACAACACAAACAATTTTACAGCCAAAGTCATCGTCCAGACTTGTAACTTTTGTTGCAGCAATTTTTATTTTTTTATTGGTGAGAATATTTGTTTTGTAATTCTCACACTTTTGAACTTGAAGTTTGCTGGAAACTATAAAAGACAATATAAAAATAACAAAATTGCAAAATTAGAATTTCATACTCTGCACAATTTTAAATACTGCACCAACAAAAATTGCAAGTTAGGACGGTGAATAGAATCAGCTGATATGGGGGTCGATTCTGGTTCTGTAAAACTGTGAAATGAAAAAAAACTTCTCATTTTCGTTTTCATGAGCATTTTTTACATTAGCACTTCACATTTACACAAAATGCGATTCCCGTTCATTTAATGAAAAAGTGTTTCATTCCATTGTAGCTGTGAACTTTTGCAACTATATTAATAAAATGTAAAAGTCATATGCAGATATCGAAGCTTAGGATTTTGAAACGGCGCTAGCCAGCAAACGTATTTTTTTAATGCTTGAGCTGCAAGCATTTATTTTTGCTAAAAGAGTTTTTTTGAAGAGAGAAAAAAAGGTGGCATGTCATAACGTCCAGTGTCATAGTGTCCATGGAATTTATGACACTTTTTAAAGTGTCATAATGTCCATCAGAAAAGTGACATAACATCCACGGACGTTATGACACTTTTCCTCTATGGTATAACAAATACCGGCTTCGCTAACTAAAGCTTATCTGCACAGCATGCCTTCGGCCGGGCGCAAGGATTTTCTCCTCTATGGTATAACAAACACCGGCTTCGCTAGCTAAAGCCCATAGAAGAGAAAATCCTTGCGCCCGGCCGAAGGCCGTCTGTGCAGATAAGCTTTAGTTAGCGAAGCTGGTATTTGTTTTACCATAGAGAAAAAAAACCTTTAGCCCAAAAGTGTTTTCGTTATATATTTAATAAATTCACCCAGAGAAAAAGCAACAAAACCATTTTTAAAAAAAATTTAATCATAATATGTTTAATTTAACCAAATCATTGTAACCGACAACCATATTATGGTTAAATTAGTTTCTTCAAAAATAGTGTTGTTGGTTGTGACCATAATAAAACATGTTTTTCTCAGCGTGTATGTAGATCTTTTTTCGTATTTAACCTCTTTAGTAATTACGGACCTTATGACACTTTTGAAAGTGTGATAATGTCCATTTGCAAAAGGAAAAAATTTTACATAAAATGTGTTAATATATAAAAACAACAGCAATTTTTTAACGGAAACAAATTTTTATTCAAAAAACAAGAGCAGTCATAAAAATGTAAAATCGATCAATCAATGAGTTGACAAATGAGTTTTTTGGGTAAACATCTTGCCCGCGCGATTACCCCAATATATTTATTGCAGTAAATAATTTTGGCATAAAACTGACATCTACGAAAATAATGTTATTGACTTTAGTGAAAGTTTCTTTTTAGGGTATTAAAATAAAAGCTTGTTTATGAAAAAGGTTTTTTACTTTTAATTTATTTTTTAATAGTTAAAATCAATCACATCAAGTTATTTGATTTACTTGTTTTTCTACACAAGTAAATTTCGCGACAAGTTTTTTCATCGTGTAAATTGTGTAATGACAATTGGCAAGATTTTATATCATAGTGCCGGTCCAGACCTGCAATTTTTGTTGCAGCACTTCTTGAGTTTATTTGTGAGAGTGGTGAGAAAATTTGGGAGCGGAACTCATTTCACCAATAAAATCATGAATTACTGCAACAAAAATTGCAATTACTATTAGTTGCTAGTAAAATGTTCAAGTAAAAGTTACTGCTATGCCCACGATGTCTACAAGAACATTTCTATCGCATATTAATATTGAGAACAATAATAAAAAACTAAAATTTTTTGTTGTTTTCAAAACAAATATACGAAAGAAATGTTCTTGTCGACATCGTGGACCTGGGCCTTAATTTCTTTCGTTTAAGCTTTCGAGTTATTCTAAGCAAGCCATTTGATACCTATATTATAGGATTGCATTAAAAATAGTTAGACCGCCATTTTGACTGTGCTGCTATGTTTGATTTAGAATGACGTTTCATAGTTTACAAAATGGTGAAATAAACAGGTGGCAGCACTACGCCAGATGACGATTTTTTGCTCCTGCATTGTTTGTCTAGGTTTATGCCAAAGTTTTGTTTTTGTTTACAAAAAGTCCACGTTTTGTGATTATTGTATTTTAATAAAGTTTTTGATAATTTTTAATTAAAATAAAGAAGATATAAGAAGAAGATAATAATATAAAAATTGGCTAAAAATTTATTGATTTCATCACGTTCAGCGGCACGCTTTAATTTTTGTTAAAAGTATTTTTTGACGTAAACGGTGATTTAATTTCCTATTTTGTTGTAATGTTGTATTTGTTGCCGTAACGATGCCACCTACTTATTCCACCATGGTTTACAATGCATTGTCATCCAAACTGAACGTGTGTACATAATTTCAGCTCAGTCAATTGAACGCATCTGCTTCAAATTGAGTTGCAAGGTTTCACCCAAACATACATTCATTGCAAGTTAAATAAAAGCTTTAAAAAACGTTCATAAGCCCAAAAAATTGTGAAATCATTAACAAATATTAGGCCAAATAAAGATTAATTTAGTAATATGTTATTAAATATAAAACATAAACATGTTGTAGGCGGCTGAAAATTTACTTTAAGCCGTCGCGTAACCTAATTCTTCACCGCCGATGGTAATTACATATCTACTTTGTCATTTAATCAAGTGTTCAATTATACAAATACACAAAAAATATAATTAATTTAAAAAATGTTAGGATTATTAGTTTTAATGGAATTATCGTAACAAATTCGGACTGGTACAATGTAAGAAAACATTATTAACGTTTTTCGTCAGTAATGTTTTGTAGTCATATAAAAAAAATTTGGAATTTTATATGAATATAATAAGTTTAAAATCTGTAAATATGAATCTTTTTAGAAGATGAAACAATGAAACAAAAATCTTAAATTATTATGTTTCAACCTTAAAACCATGTGGATTCAATGTATCCCACGAAATAAATATAAAGGTGTTCATTATTGATTTAATGTATTTCAATATAATTGTTTTATTACATTGAAAACTATTGAATTATGTATTAGTAGCAGCTATTCCTTGATTATAGATCTATTGTTACGTAAAAAGGGCCAAACTGTACTATGTAAGTTATTTTATAATTATTCTTATAAATTCAAATGTAAAATAAGGAGCCCACTTAATTCCTTGAAGAACCCCAGCACTTCTACATTCATATTAAGGCAATTTTTTTCGTTATGATCTATGTAAATATTGGCCTTTTTACGCAACAGTGTCGATATATCATTTACACTTTTGTTGTAGGAATATGTATTTATTATTTCTAAATGATTTTTTTTGTGTATTTGAATTTCAATGATGATTTAGGCCATTGTGGTAGTTGTTGTTTGAACATAAATTTTTAAAATTTATTAGTTTTTTTTTTAATTTGTACAAGTATTTAAAACAATAATAAAAATAACTGTAGTTGTTTATTTTTTTAAAACCTTTGTTTTAGAATAATAACAGCTGAATAATTGTTTATTACTAAAAAAACAATATAGAAATTTCTTTTTTAGGCCAGATGTTTTATTAATATATTTTATGGTGCAAAAAATTTGTTTAATCAGACTGAAATTTATTTAAAGATACAAATGTAAAAGTATTTAAATATATTAAATACCTGGTTGTTTTAATTATTATGATGAAATGTTTGGCAATAAAAAGGTAAAAAATTTTATGAAATCTATTTGCATGTTTAGCTAAAGTTAACTAGAACAATATGTCAATTCATCAATAAGATTAAACCGAGCTGGGGTTATTTTCAAGGTATTATTTTTAAAAAATAAAAAAAAATTCAGGATTGTTAAAGTATTAAAATGCGAATTTTAGTGTGTTCAACCCTGCTGTTACGTTAAAAAAAAACTTCGGAATCTTATGTCAGGGACCATTTTGGTCTACTTTGTATTTTTCATAAGTAATATTTAGGGATGAGATTTTCATGCACTTAAAAAACGAAAATATGCGCATAAAATATGCACTAAAATCTTCAAAATATGCATTAAAAAAATATGCACTTAAAACTGGAACATATACAATATAAAAGTTTGAAAATACAAATGCTATTTGAATTTTGATGTCATTTAAATTTGATATTTCAATTTATTTAAAAGTATTCTAAAAAGAAGGAGCCATTAAAAATATGTTCGCATGTGTGATTAATATTAGCATCTAATTTCCTCTGCAACTCAGTGTAACCCATGTGCCTAGCAAGTTACATGTTACAGTTTTGATATAATTGTTTTAGGAAAATTGGTCTTATCCATGCAGCATCGGTTAAAAACTGAAACATCTTTTGTCGAAATCCTGTATTTTAAGCAGAGCTCCAAAAACAATTTTTAAATTTGTTGAAGAACTTTTTTTATAATATTGAAATTTAAAAAATATATCACACAAAAATTTTAAAATATGCATTTTAAGCCGAAATATGTAAAAGGCTGCATTTTCAGCAAAATATGCTAAAACAAATCGGTGCCATTTTAAAGCACATTTAATGATTCAAAAAGATTTTTGGTGGACATCCAACTTATACAATCGACAAAAAACATGCATATGCATGGAAATCGCATCCCTAGTAATAAGATATAAGGATAGTTGCCCAGACTTTAAAAATAATTTATGAACGATACAATAATTTTTAATACCCCAAATCCTCTCCAGTTTGTGATTAGCCTTTTATGTGTTCACTTCCTCCAGGAGAATATTATATCAGAAGCACCAGGCACACGTTATGCGGTGTTCAGATGCCGTTTTGTCTAATTTTCTTCTTCTTTCTCTTCGAGAGTAAAAAAAATAATCATTGAAAATACGAACAAATATGGTTAACTAATGTGCTCAAAAAACTGAGTGTTTCTTATATAAACTTTACTACACGTTCAATCACTTGTGTTGTGAAAACAGCACATAAATGTGAAAGCAAATGGAAAGATTTAGGAAAATCTTGTGGTCATATGTAATTTGGTATATGCAATAGTTTTGATCTTGCAAAAATAAATTTCAGTGTTTTTATCAAATAATAAAAATTGGGAATTAACCACGAATATTCCCACGAAAATTATTTTGATAATAAACTGGCAAGTGCACGACCTAAACAAACTGTCTGGCAGCGCGCTTTATATTTTGTTTGCAAAAACAATAAAGCGAGTTGTTTTTGTTTTTATTTTGTTTTTTCTTAACCTACCTACAACTACAATTAATGTTGGAAAAATTCCAATCAATTGTAGTTGGGAATGTAAGGAGGGATAAGCTCACAGTTTATTGTTGATGATTTTTTTTAAACTTTGATATTGTTGCAAATAGAACTGTCTCTGTAGTTCTTATACGCTTAACAGTTTTATTTGGTTAAATATCTTAAGCAACCAGTGAAATGAGCATAGGAATAGCTTATCCCATCAACAATAAATTTCAGTGTTTGTATCAAAAAAAAAAAAAATAGGGAATTAAGCACGAAAAACAAAATCATTAAAAATGAAATTTGTTTTGAAAGCAGCGTAATGCCCTTTGTACACTTGCATACATTTTCGGAGAACACATGAAGATGTTGAAAATGTGAAACTTATGTTCACACATGAAACATCTACTATCATGTCACCATTTCCGAAAAAAAACTTTAATTTGCTTTGATTATTAAATGTAAACAGTCGCTGTCAATCCAACTCAAAAAGCGAAAATTTTTACACAAATTTTCGTTGTTCGTTCGACAGTTTCTAGTTTCGACTGCAGTTTTTTAAACCCTGGCTATAACCACATTTTAGTTATAATTTTGGTGTCTTATATCTGGGGTAAGTAAAGCTTTTACTTAAAACTTCTTATCAACATTTTAACGGGGGTTTGTTTATTTTAGTTTTCAAATTATAGTTGATGACTGTGTCAAGATTCCGTTTTGTGCACATGTTAAAACCTTCAAGCGCATCCACTTCTAAGTATGTCCTTGCTCAAGCTGTTTGTAATGAGATCTTTAATATATTTAATAAAAAAATTATTTAAATCAACATATTAAATGCACTTCCTTCTTTTAAAAGTGCAATAAATTTTTCAAAATTAATTAGCAACAAAATATATTTTATTAATATGACAATTTTGTAATAAAAAATTGTATTTGATTGCCAACAATTATTTTATTTAATGTTACAAACTCAATGTTAAAAATATTTGTTGAATGAAAACAATTTTAATTAACAAAAGTATTTTTTATATTTACAAAATCGGTTGTTGGTGCCTTTTCAATTAAAAAATTAATTGTTTTGACGAATATGGTATTCAATATAACAATTGATTTGTCGTAATTTTTTTCTGTGTATAAAATAGTACATACCATATATATATATATATAAATGGCTGTAAATTAATATTGACAGTTTAAGGAAAAAACTTGTTGTTGTTGTTGTTTCTAACAGCCGTAAGAAGTTAATGACAATTTGGAATGACAGCCCTTAGAGTATTGATACTAAAATGGAATTTTAAAATTTTATCTAACACATATATGTGTGTATGTATAAAGCTTGCCACCTTCTTTCAATATCTTTAAGAACATACTAAATGGAAACGTATTATTTGGCTGCATATTCATACACAAATTCGGTATAAAATACCAAAATTTACACTATCAGTTGTCAAAGGTGAGTCAACTACGTTTGTGTTCAGTTTGATACCGCGTTGTCATTTTGTCTTCATTTGGAATGGATTTGGGAACAAACTGTTAACATATTTACAACATAATGGTCTCATTTGCTTATATTATGTTGCTTATATTTTTTTAACACAACATTAAGTTGTCTATTCGACAACACATTGTCAGGTAAAGAATAACCCATTGTGACCCAACCGAACAATAAATTAATATTTTTTTTATATATTTATTTTATATTTCTATCATAGTAAGTTTGGGGAAAACAAAATTTTGAATAAATAAGATTTTGTTTACCGTGCTTAATTCCCAATTTTTATTCTTGATAAAACACTGCCTTTATTGTTCCAGATCATAAGGAAACATTCTTACAAAAAATTTTAGAAAAGCAAAGATATTAGCAACTAAAACTACAGAGTAAATGAGAATTGCAAACACTCAAAAAGTCTTTTTTGTAACGATATCAAAGCATAAACACAATAAATAGTGAGATTATCTTTTCTTACATTCCCCACTATAATTGGTTAAAATTCTCCCAACATTAATTGTTTTATCAAGAATACAAATTTGGAATTAAGCACGACAAACAAAATCTTATTTTCTTTAATATTTTTTTAAATAAAATTTAAAGATTTCGTTAAAAAAAATTGGCATTGATGCATATTACATAATAATAGAAACCATAGATTTCGCCTTATCTAAATGATTTTCACTATCGGAACTATTTAGAGACATCCTAGTGCTTAATTTTAATTTCGCCATAACTTTGATGGTAATAAAGCTTCGTACAGAAGGTAAGGTCTCGCAATGTGTTGACAATATACTGGCAAAGAAAATTTTGTTGTTATTATGGACTGTTAAAGCTTTTTCTGACAACGTTTTTAAACAAAAATTGCCCGTTCATACGGTTGTTAAACTTTTAAAACATCTGACCTACGTCTGCACAAAGCTTAAACAATTTCATCATCAATACATATTAGAGATGCTAGCCATTATATAAGAAAAACGCTTTTAAAATAGGATTTTATAAGCAACGTTTCAATTTGCATCTGTGTCAATGTCAATAATATTCTTTATAAGAAGACAAAAACTTTTTACATCTTTTGTTTAAATTCAAAAAAAAATTTTTACAACAGATGTTGTTGAAATATTGTGAACACTTCGTTGTCATTTTAATATCATTAGTTGTTAATTTTGAACGTCTTTTTCGCTCTCTGCAGTTAAATGTTGCTTTCAATGTAAATATGGTATAAGGCAGTAGTTCCAATAGACAGAGTAGCAGACATGGACTTCAATAATACTAAACAACATTAAATACTCCGTTGTATTATTTTGAATTACTTTTTAAAATTTTGCTTACCCTGTTTTTCTAGTCCGCTGTACTTGTGTACACGTATGTATAATATTTTGTATATTCCCATTCATACTTCTGTACAATAAAATATTTATGAGTATAGAGTTGTTGCCATAAATGCACATTGGTGAAAATTAAAAACACTTGAGATATATCTGTCTAAAAGCAAGATGAATCATTTAAACTATAGATATGCAGTGAAACTTCGATATAACGAACTTTTCAAATTTAATTTTTCATATTTTTTGCTCAGTCCCCTGAAAAAACCCTCATTATTGCAAATTTTTCATAAATATTACAAAGAAATTCTGAGCTAGAGAGCCTCTATACTTCGACGTATTTATTCAAATGTCTCTATATAACGAAGTCAGCATAAAACGCCACGCAATTCCAAAGAAATACATTGAAAGCAAAAAAAAGTCATAAATATTTTGTAGAAAGCAACAACAAAATTACAAAAATGTTATGACATTGTTTTTGCTTTCAATGTATTTCTTTGGCTTTATTATAAAAATAGCCGATTCGCTTACTAAAACTTCCTTGCAGAGACTGCGTTCTGCCGAGCTTAAGGCCATATTTAGAAGCTTTGATTTGCGAAGCTGGTGTTAGTAGAGGAGGAAATCCTTGCGCCCGGTCGATGGCTGGCTATAGAAAGATGTCAGTTTTTTCAAATTTGTGATTTTGAAATTCGGGATTTTGAGTTTTGGGTATATGACCCCAACCCAAATAGGTTTGTATGTAAGATGAAAACGGCTTTTTTAGAATTATTAAATAAAAATTTATTTTTTTCGGCTTAATAATTTATAAATAAAAATTTTTTCATTATTTTTCGGTCCTTTTTCACCATTTTTATTTATAATATGAATTTTTTCCTTTTCGATGAACTGTTTTATATTTTGTCATACCGTCGTTTCACTAATACATGGGCACAACGAAACAAAAGCTAAAACGAAGTATTTTCGATCACCTTCACATTCGTTATATCGAAGTTAATTTGTGTACATAAAACAAATATGTTAGTGCACACGTGTGTATAAAAGTTGCTTCTTCTTAACTAGTTGTATATACACTATAAGCACAATGTTAGTATGTATGCGTACATTTATTTTTAAGTTTAACTATTGAGTTGATTTGAAATGCTCAGAAAAGTTTTATTTATGTTTCTACCATAAATTGTATGTTAAAAAAAGCTATCCGAAAGATCCCTAACGTTAATACTAGTAAGTAAAAGTTGAAAATACAGATAAAAATAACGAACAATAAAGAAAAATTATATGACTTTTGACTTTACTTATTTTCATTTTTTTGGCTATTTGCTTTAAGTATTTTTACAATGAGCTGGATGTTGAGTGAAAATATGGTATTGCGAAACTATGTGTAAGCCAAAATGAGTTTTCACAAAATGGAGTGTTAATGTACATTATGTGAAAATTAAATTTTGGATTTTTTTTTATTATACAAAATAACAGTTTCTCTTGTGTGACCTCTTCATATATGTATGTATAAAAGAAAAAGCCAATGACAATTATGTACAGTTCGTTGTCCATATACCTACAATTCTTTATATTTGTTAATAAAAAAAACATTTTCGACAGTTAATAGACTGTGAAATGTTCTGTCAATACTGAATAGTAAATACTGAATAAAAATTTTGGTGTTTAAGTTCTTAATAGTAGTGAGTATAATATATTATAATTTTATATATGACAAATTGATAACTATTTATTTGCCAAACAATTTTTTAAACTTTAGAATTGTTTTAAAAAGTTTCTGGGTTTCCTACATCCGATTACCATAAATTTTACAGATGTAACTTCCAAATATAAATAAACAATATGAGATATCCGAACAAATTGCTTTGAGTCCTATATTTATATATGAAAAATATCGTCGGCTTAATAAACCAAAAACTTTTTATAATCCATAGTAACAGCTTGAGAGTATAACCAAAAATATCGTTCGTTTTACACAGGTTAGCAGGTTTGCATATTAAGCCGACGATATATAAAAATATGAATTGATATTTAAATATAATTGGTGAATTTGGTCATAAGCAACGAAAACTGGATTTAAGTAACTTTAAAATTAAAATAATTTTTTTTATCTGTATATAAGTAAATTTTAGTTCGCTTTAAGTCATAACTTTTTTTTTAAACCAAGCCACACATATGTATGTTAACAAAAATAAATTTTTGGCTTGGTGCAAAATTTTCTTGGTTCAAGTCATATTTGCTGGTGATTTAGTAATTTATTCTTTCTGTGTACATTTTGCTTTTATATTGTTAGGTCCTGAATTGGCTCTGTGTCCCAAATAAACCCCCTTCCGAAAATCTCTTTATGTGGAAATAATCTCATAAAGTTGTATGCAGATAATGTTCGGCACAAAACGCTTTTACATGAATCTTAACCTTAAAACATAATTTTGTTTTGCCGGGTCCCAAATAGGGTGCACTCTTAAAAATTTGTTCTCTAAGTACTGTGGGCCTCCATTGGTCAGGCTTTACCGACTATTATTTCCTACTTGTTAAATAATGATTTATTTATATTTTTTGTGTGTGATTTTAGCATTTAATAATGTAATTTCAATAGATTCATACCCTTTAAAAAATATAATTATTTTTATAACTGCAGACAGTTGCAACCGTACGTAAACTGTCTTTTAACGTTGTAATATTCTTCGAGTAGGTTAGGTTATATCAAACAAATTATTTTTAAAATATAATCAAGCAGTTAAAACCACATACAGCTTGCTCAGCCTACTGCATTGAACTAAAAACTCAATTACTTAAAACTTTATTTAATCTAAATCGCTAACTGAATTTATTTTAGGCGCTGTTTTAATCTTAATTAGAAAGAATAGACAGACGACAACTTACTTTATTTTGATTAGCTGTAATTCAATTGAAATTAAAATTTCTGAGACCAGTTACTCACTCTATTGTTTTGAAACATTTATTTTTATTTCTCATTCCTTATTCTGCAATATCTTTTTAAATTTTCTACATAAATTTAATCTAGCTAGTTCATTGTTTTGTTTTATTTATTATTTATGAGTTTTACGCTAATGAACATCAAAATGAAAACAAAATCAACAACAATATAACAAAGCTTTTATAGGAGATGTAGAAGTAGCAAAAGTATCGTAGTTGTAGTTAGAGAAAAAAAATCAAGCAAAATACTCAAACCAGAAAAAATAACGGCAACAAAAAATTAAAGGAAATCCGCAAAATGTAAATGTCGTTGACTATAAAGGGACGCTTTTTTTAGTGTAAAAGATGAAGAAAAAAACATAATGCTGTAATAAAAGCCAACAGCATCCTAAGTACAATGTGAAGGAGGAAAACAAGTGTAGAGAAAACAACCTGCAGCTGCATTATGTACATTTACTACAGGCTGTAATTGTAGCTGTACCAGTCAGTCAGGCAGTCAGTTATTTATCGAAGCAGAAGTTGTAACACCAACACAAAATAAACAATAATATTGTGTTAAGACAACAACGTATAATACGTTCTTCTCTATTACGTATTCTTACATTTGGCGATTGTTATATGTTCTTTGTGATTTGGAAAATAAAGGAATCTTAAAGAAGAGCCTTAGCAGAGTACTATAAAAGCTACTGAGGAAGCTTGACAAGTATATTTGTCCACAAGATCTTAAGAAAGATTAATGGGCAACCCAAAACACAAAATTTAGTTTTTTTTATTTGAATAATATATTTGCAATTTAAAACATATAGTTTTTTATTTGGAAAAAATTAATTTTTGTTATAAAAAAATCGAAAGAAGCGATCTATAGAAATAAGCGATGCATGTGAAAAAAGTGATTTTTTTAAAAAAAATTGGATTTTTTTTTTTGGTGAAAAATTATAAATGGGATTTTACTCGATAGTTACCTGCTGTATGAGTAAATATCGGATAATAACCGGGTACATTTGTTTTTTTTTTTTTGGTACATTTAAATGCCATTAAAAACATTTCATTTTCACAATCAACCGGTATGTTATTTCAAATGGATTTTAAGCTTGAGGTCCACATTACGCGTTCAATGCGTTGATGTGCTAATGAATTTGTAAAAAAAGAAGACAAGTAACACCCAAAAACTGAGTACCTTTCATATACATATATTTAACAACACGATTGAACGTGTATTGTGAAAACCGCATGTTAGTTTTTAATATATCGTGTGATTGATTTGCTTTTTTTGAATGATTATCCATTTTTATTGATTTTACATCTTTTTCCTTACTTCTGTTTTTTTCTCTTTTTTTCCTATAACACAAGAATAAAAAATTGTACTATGGAATTCAAGAAAAATTCTTGACAAAAGTACGAAAAAAACAGAAGTAAGGAAAAAATGGATAATCATTCAAAAAAGGCAAATTTCGATCTACCAAAGGTTAAAATACAATTTGGTTTAAGGATTGATGTTTGACTTTTGACGTCAGCAGTCGTCGATGGCTGCGAGTGTAAGACGGCAAATCCATCTGAGTAGATCGAGTGGTTGCGATCAAAACATGTAATGGTAACCAGCCGCCAGGGTTCTAATCTCAGGTCAGTCAAGAATGAATGATTATCAATAACAATTTTAATTAATTTTGATGTTCTAAAATTGCATTCTTCATAAAAATAATTTAATGAAAATTAAATTTGATGAACTTGAGCCGAATTAAAATCATAAAATGTATATAATTTTTTGAGTGATTGCATACATCTATATTTTGATCCTTCTATTAACAGTTTCTAAGTGCACCCAGAGCAAACACATCTCACAATATGGTCACCTCCAACAAAATTATTCCTACCTAAATTTGTTTACATATTGCGGATTATTAACCATAATAAAGTCACAAGCAACCATACTATGGTTTAAGTAGTTATCCATCTAGAAGCCACAACCATTTGGTTACCTCCGAAAAAAACAACTGATTAAAGTTTTGTATGTGGTGTTGTAAGTGAAAAATATCGAAAAATAGTTTTTCATTATTTTTGGGATTTATCTAAATGGGATGCTAAAGAAGCGTACAATAACGGGTTGGTCGATAGATTGTTGATATATTATTAATTTATTAGGAGTTACTAATACAATTGCAAATAATGTTCAAACTTAATAACCGAGCAATAGTAACGAAGACCCTCAGGACGTTGGCGGGCATCGAACCCGCCAGAAATACCACTGATAGAACAGCTTACTAGCACCAAGCCTACCGAGGCACCCTTTTTTGACATAAAATAACTGAAATACTAGTTAAAATCTATATATTGTAAAAAATAGTAAAGTGAATTTTTACATATAGCTATTTTTGTACGAACATTCTGTACTTCTGAACCAGTAAGGATATAATTAAACGGTTTGGTGGGTAGATGTATCATTAACAAAGATTTAAAAAAGTGTAATAAAAAAAGTTTCAAAATTTTGCACATAGCTGATTTTGTTGTAGCAACGACGATATTTGAATTCAAAGATACCAATTTAGGATACAATAATGAAACGTCATATACATATGTGTTGATGGTTTGTTAGAAGAAAATAGACTTTGCGTCTGACTTTAATGGATGTAATTTTATAAAAGTAACCCACGACATGTGTATGTTTTGCAGATAGAAATTTGCCAAGTCAGATGTAAAAACCAAATCGAGCACGGCAGTCTGATGCAGATCATGTACATGTACATTAGAGTTTTTCTTTTCCCGGACTTTTTCATTTCCCGGGAAACCAGGATTAATTTTTCAATTTCCCGGGATCCCGGGAATTCCCGCTAAATACAAATCGATGCAAAATATTAATTCATTTAATTTATTTGAACAAATAACATTTTCTGAGATCAATTTAATAAGTTTATAAATGCATTTAACTTTTTATTTCTGGGACAAAGTGCTTTATAACACCTTAAGATCTCTATGATCAAAAGTACACTTGGGCAAAATTTCAATTATTTTGTAGGATTTTTGAGAAAGTTATAGCAAAATAAAATAAAACTTAAAATACTATAACCGCAGAGAACTGATGCTTATATTAAATTTGGAGTAAATTTCCAAAAGCCACCTTTAAAGTATAAAATTGTTCTCCTATACAAAAAAACAAATATTCTTAGGAACTTATTTTCACAAATAAATTCAAACCTAACAGTATTTATTTAAAATCAATCAAGTTAAATTATATTTCTGTTAAAATAGGATATTAATTCAAAATAAGCATTAACAGAATCGCTTGAAAGCCTATTTCTAATTTTTATCAAGAAGATTTCAACTATAAAACACGTTTCCTTTCTACGGATTTTTGTCTTTATAGCCAAAGGAGCATTATGTAATCTCCAGACTTACTTCAAAATTTTTAACATATAAAATCATTAAATATTTGGAAGCAAGTGGGAACCACTCTTTTCGTTTTTATAAAATAAATCTGGGGCTTTAAACAAATTAAAAATTCTGTAAATTTTTACTATTATTCCTTCAAAATTTCGGAGCATCATTACTTATTTGAGATGTATTGACATCACTTTGGTGTTTGGCAAAAATGCCTTTAGAAACTGTAGTTTTTCGCTATGTTAAATTGAAAACTTTTTATTTGGTGTATTTCATAGACCTTTTCCCTAAGAACAGATGATAACGATAAGCAGCAGTTGTGCTAGACTTAAGAGATTAAAACGAAACGAAAGAAAAAAAATTAAATTAAAGCCAATCAAAAACTCAAAATTCGTTTTTTTGACTTAAGATCTTTTTACCAAACGGCTAAAATCTATTTCATGAAACAACTTTTTCCAATTATACATATTAAAAACAAATCCAGGGAATTCCCGCACAAATTTCCCGGGATTTTTGTCCCGTATGAAAAACATTAATGTACATACATATCAAAATGTATCTTAATACCTTTGGCAAACACTTGGCTTCATAAAGATTTGTTTTATTCTGAAGCAAAATTTGTATGGAGGCTATGTTAAATAATGGCACGATAATATGTATAACTATTAACATATTAGGCCAAACTTTAGCAACTAACTTTTTTCTTAAGCTTGAAATCTAGTCCCGGATAGAGAGGGAGAGAGAGAGAGAGAGAGAGAGAGATAGAGATAAAAAAAATGAACTGTTTATAAAAAATACTACATTTTGATGACAATTTTTTTGTTAATGTAGTGTGTTTTAATAGATTTTTAATAAGAAGTATATTTCATAGAAAAATTAAATTTTTTTTTTTAAAATAGACGGTGTTTGTTAACTGCTTCCATTTGTTAAGAACACATTTGTTTGCAAATTAAAAAAAAAATAGTCCATTAAAAATCTTAAAGATATTAGAACCAAACACATTGCTTTTAATTTTCCTTTGTTCCTTTTGTGCTTGTTTCCCATCAAACCAGTATTTTTTTTTATCAATATGGCGCATTTGTTGTGCATAACTTGTGTTGTAATTAATTTTTTGAAATGCTCTGCTACATTCTTTTTTGTGTGGAATTCATTAGAAGTTTCACTTTTTCCTGTTGTGTATTCTTGCATTCTCTTTTTCGCAATGTAATCATTAACAATTTTACAAATACAGAGAACGCCAGCAATGGATAACAAAAGTGTGTATAGTTTTTAAGATTTCTATTTATTTATGATTTCTTTTTCTTTAATAGAAGAGTATATCAAGCATTTTAGTCAAATTGATTGCGAAGTTTTGTACTTGACTGTATTTAATATGCATATGTATCTAACTTTTATGCTTTAACACTTCTATACTTTTTAGTGTTCTGATTTTGCTTTTGCCACATGAACATGTGTGTTTCTTTAAAGTGTTATTATTGGAGTGCATATTGTAATAACCCTGAAAACCTTTGTTATCGCGGATGTCCGGAAAAAGATCGCAATCCATTAATATGATGGCCTAATATACCATTTAACTATTATAATTCTAACCTTCCGTTGAAAAAGCTTCTTTTACGATAAGAATAAAAATGCTTCACTTTCAGAAGAGTCTACAAAATGACAAAAAGTATTATATCAGAATTAATTTTCAACCCACTATCTTTAAAACCATAGAAATAAGAATGATGCCTTTTTAATATTAGTTTCTTTTATTTTACATTATTAAGCTTTAATAATACTCAAGCCTCTTATCAAAGTGTCTTATTTTAGTTTAAACCAGAGTTAAAAAAGAAACATTACATATTGTTTCTCAGTGTGCGGTTCGGTAGATTTGTTAAAACACAAACGATAAAAGTGTTTGTGTTAAAAAATAACGCTTCTCATTTTGTTTTAAAAAAAAAAAAAACACAAACTTCGTTGTGTCCGAGACAGAAGTGGCTTATCTTTTCACTAGCTATTATTGAAGGGATTCACAATGGACCGCATTGCAGCAATTATTGAATTTTAAGTTTATAATTTGTTATACATATCTTTTTGTACAAAAATTTGTTAACAACTGTTTTTTGTTGTGCTAAGTGAATTTTTTGCCATACTACATAGTGAAAAATGCTGATGCTGCTAAATTGGTTACATTAAAATCGCTTAAACAAAATATTTTCTATTCATAAATACATCAAAATTGGTATGAAATTCTCCGCAAAATTTAAATATAATAAATATAGTACCGGACTAAATTAAAAAGTGTTTCGTTGCTAAGCTTACGATAATAAGCCCAAGACAATGGCTGCAGAAATTAATGGCAGTTCACTTACTCAAACTATTTTCGAAATTTCCTTTTTGACTTTGTTTGCTTTAGCTCTGAACTGTCTATATAAAGAAATAAATACAACATATGTTAATACGTATATAAAATAAAAAGTACAAACAAAACATATAATATTCCATTTAAATAATTCCACGTAGATATCATTTTGTATTATTCATATTCTTATTAAATTAAATTTACATATCTTTTGTTTGTATAAAATTTGTGAAATTAAAATAAATTTTTGTTTAGGAAGTTGTTAGTTCACAAAATTGCAAATAACATTGAAAAAGAATTTCTTAGTTATTTCTTGTTCGTTTTTTTTTACATAAATTCGAGAAAAAATCCTCTTAACATTGGCTATTGACACTTATTTTGACAAAACTGCATAATTTTTTATTTTTAAAATCCGAACGCAACATTTTGTACTGAACATTTTTTAAATAGAGAATTTTTGTTAATCATACTTATAATTAAATGATTCTTTGTATTATTTGAATAAAATTGAAAAAAACCAGTGATAAAAAAACTGTTTTTTGGATTTAAAATCTACATGATTTGCACTTTAAAAACTGTAAAAAAGCAAATAAATCTGCATATTTGGCAATGCTGACATGTGTTCTCCCTTGTTATTATCGTCCAGAAGTGACAGAGAAGACTAAATCAGACGATGAGAATAGAATTGCAATGTATATTTGTTTTTCGTAAAATATGCAGAATTCATTTTTTTATCTTGCACATACATACATACATATGTGAGTATTTGTTCAGATACATCCAGATACATATGTATTTGTGCAAAGTAAGCTTTTTTTAAAACTTGATAATTAAAATCGTTCTTTTTCCTTTTTCCGTTTTTTTTTTAAATTTTACATAATCAAACATAAAGTTGCAACAAACAGTAAAATTGTGTGGGAAAGTGTAAATGTGTGTGTAAAGAAATTCAGTGCATTCATGTATTTTCTATTATTGTTGCTGTTGCTTTTTCTGTTTTGTATGTTTACGTTTACATTTTAATAAGCAGTCAACACTTATTTTATGTTCTACAGCCATCGGTTGATGAGAGTTAGCTTTCAATGAGATTGTGGTTCGTTGGCGGACTAGATAGCTGTCTGGCTTTAAGGCTGAGAGTCTGTCGATTCTTTGGATGGCTGCATGGTTTATTGTTTTGTTATCATTATATTTTTCTTTCCTTAACTGCGAAAAGAGTAGGAAAAAATTTGTAAAAAAAAACGCCAACTCCAGACTTTGTCTTTTTGTTCCTTATGTTTACTTATTATACGTGATGCGTTTTTAATTAATTAGTTACCTGGTAATATGAGCAAGTACTTACACTTTATAAATATATGCATACATAAGAGTATGTATTTTGACTTTGTATTCATTAGCTTCTTTTATTTGGCATCGTTTTTATTGTTTTATTAAAATTAAGCTCCAGGTTTTATAGTTAATATCTTTCATGTATTACAGCCATACACACTTAAACATACAAATATAGTATATATATATATATATATATTAGAGTTTGCTAAAAACCGTAAAAATGTGAAACCGCGGTTTCGGGTTTAAGATGATTAAAACCGGGCGGTATCGGTTTTAAAAATATCCAAGTAAAATTACATGCATATATATTTTTTTAATGTAATACAATTTTATTATTTGTTTCAATTCAGGGACTTTTTTTAAAAAAGAAACATTTCTTCTTTTTAGGACTTATTTTAATTTAAAAGAATTTTGAAATACCTTGCCATTGTTCCAGGCTGTTATCATAAATATATATTTAAAGTTAAAACTAAAACCGAGGTTTTTGGTCGGTTTTCGGTTTTTAGGCATTAAAACCGTGGTTTCGATTTCGGTTAGAACCGAACAGCAATCCCTAATACACATGTATATTATTATATTTTTATACTTTCATGCATTTGCGTGTACTCTTGGAATATTGGAAAAAATACAAAAATTAATATTACGTGTGTTGTTAAATACATGTATGAAATTAAGCCAATTTTAATGCATTTAAAATTTTTCAATTATTCGGTTAAATATTTTAAAGTACAGAGTGTGAAGAAATAAAAATGGCTACGAGGTTAAAATAAAAAAAATCAAACAATTTTTTTAGAATATCTTTACAAGACCTTTTTTTTTAACTGACATTTGGCAAAATATAGTTTCCTAATATGTAACTAGTGTATAAAAGGTATTTTTTTTTATACTTTAAAAGTGGACTCCTACTGTCCACTTTAATAAAACACAATAATTGGAATGTTATAAATATTTTTTATTAAACTATTCTTGTTCAGGATGAAAGCCAAACAAAAACTAAGACAGTCTTTATAAACCTTAACTGCCGTATTCATAAAAAATTAAAATGGATTTGAAATGCATTTTAAGAAAAATTTATATGAAAATTTTACCTTAAAACACATTTCAAACTTATTTTATTTTTTATAAATACGGCAGTAAATATTTAAGTATAACCATCCTATTCCCATACTGCATATCATCATCTAATTTAATTCCCACGATGCACAATCATTCAGACGAAATATAATTCCCAGAAATTCAGTTAGCCAACACGTGTGCATCGTCAGCATTATCTTGCGTACATGTACTTCGTTCATGTACGTCTGATTGCGTTAACTTATATATTTTTATTTATTTCAGTCACGGTACTATATATGTAAAAGCCTCCCGCACCAATTAAAATATGTAGCCAAGATATATTCTTGAATACAAATATAATTTTAATGCATAATAATTAACATTCGTTAACCTAAAACTAATAAAACATCTCACTCGTTGGCTCCCCAGCTAAAAAATTTATAAGTCTGAATTTACACGTTTCATCTTTTGATGCTCAACTTCTTTTCAATTCCCTTTTAAAGATATCAATATATTCACACGCAGCAATCGGTTTCAACTTTTTTGGGTACAAAACAACAACAATGTTATTAATAGCGAATCAAAGAGAAAAAGAAAAGAAAAAAAATTACATGCAGTCATCGTTGTGCATATATGTACCAACGAATAAAAATACAAAGCGTACTGACCGAGTACAGCATCTCTGTACTGACCCCCTTTCTTCTTTCTTCACTCACCTAAAAACATAAGAGTTGAGCATCAAAAGATGAAACGTGTGAAAGCAGACTAAAAAAGATTATATGAAAATTTAGTCAAATAAGAAGTCGTGGGTTCAATTGTAATACTCTACACCACAACTAGTTGTGAAACATTTTTAATGTTGAGTAATTCAAAGTCGATTTAGCCATGTCTATCCATCTGTCCGTCTGAAATCACGCTCACATTCGAATGACTCAAAAGAAAAGAACAAGTTTCCTGTCAAATTGTTTCTAGTTCTTCCAAGCAGTTTTGAATTAAAATCCAACAAAATCGGTTCTGTAGGAAAAAGAGTTACGAATCAAAATGTGGAACATCTACTCTAAAAAATATAAAGTTATGTTGCCAATACTAGCATAAATAGTGGCGGATGGCACATATTGATAAAATTTTCTTTGTAAGTTTCTACTGAAATGAGAAAATATAAATTTAGACAGAAGTTGAATCACTTTTAACTACAATTTAAAAATTCAATAGATTTCGATGTTGAACTAAATTCTTGAAAGAACAACCCATGAAGCATTAAACATAATCTGAAATATGCATTCTATTGCGAAATTTGTACAAATAATGCACTATCATGTTTACAATACGTTTCAACCTACAAACAAAAAAAGCCAACATTCTAGAAATAACCTCAAGCCCATACATAACGTGAGGCATCAAAATCGTATGTGCATTAGTGTTGTTTATGTGAATTTGGCCTGCGTAATTCCAAAACTAAGACTAAAATTAAAAATTGCCTCTAATCTCTAAATTCCAGAGTATAACAACAAATAAAACATTTCGAAAACGTTTGCCAAAGTACAAAACAAATCAAGATTTTTAAATTGTATTGTACATGAGCAAAACCAAAACAAAAACTTTTCAATTGACAAAGAGTGAAAACGAAACAATTAGCATTTCACTCATCTGCATTATTTCATTTACCGCTACAATCGTACATCTCAGTACGAAACAGATAAAGAAACGTATTTTTTTTAGTAATTGTATGAGTTCTTGTTTGATTTAGTATGCATATTTTGCTAGTGACGGCAATGCCGAATTTATGTATGAGTAAAATTAATATTTTTAAAAAAAAATGTGTTTCAAAACAAATAAAATGTGGTTTTCTTTCAACGAAAAAAAAAATGATTAAATTATCACATTAATTAAGTTGAAATACTTTTCAATTTTTTTTAATTGATAGTTTCTTACTGATAATTTTTGCTGTTTAAAATAATTCATAGAACAAAATCATTTTGTAGAAATTGTAAATAAGCATTTAATGAATGACATAATTCACTGGTGGAAAACTATTGGAAAACACTCGGTAGACTTTAAACCGCACCGAATATTGCCATTTTAGTATAATTTAGTCTGTCGTTGTTAAAAATACCAATTTAGTGAAGATCGGTCCATAATCTATATATATTAAATAGGAAGTATGTATGTATGTGTGTAACGTATGGACTCCAAAACGGCTGGGCTGATTTTGATGAATATTCAGAGAATATTCAGGCGGGTGAGACTGTGAACTCTGATTTTTCATGTTCGGTCTTGGGGCGGAGGGGCATAGCAAAATCCATAACTTGAGAACGGCTTAACCGATTTGAACGATTGTTTCTTTAAAATGATCGCCATGGTCCAACTTAGGTTTTTACGGAAAGAACATTTTGCACCGCCCACTTTTACGCCCACTTTTTTCGATTAACCTAAAATCAAAAAACGGCTCCATCGAGTTGACTAATTTTTCTTTCAAATGTTCGTATTAATCAACTTTAAGTTTTCACCGAAAGAAAAATTTACCACGCCTACTTTTATGCCCACTTTTCCTCTTAAGCGCATAACTGGATAACGGCTTGACCGATTTGGACGAATTTTTCTTTAAAATGATCGCCATGGTCTAACTTAGGTTTTGCGGAAATAAAATGTTGCCCCGCCCACTTTTACGCCCACTTTTTTTCGAATTACAAAAAACCAGAAAACGGCTTCATCGATTTGACAATAATACCACGCCTACTTTTACGCCCACTTTTTCTATTAAGCGCATAATTTGAGAACAGCTTGCCCGATTTGGACGATTTTTTCTTTAAAATTATCGCCATGGTCTAACTTAGGTTTTGCGGAAATATAATGTTGCCCCGCCCACTTTTACGCCCACTTTTTTCGAATTACAAAAAACCAGAAAACGGCTTAATCGATTTGACAATAATACCACGGTATTCCATGGATTTTTATTTTAAAGGCCGTAAATTTCGTTAAATGCTCAATTTAAATCGTGTGGCAATACAACACTAATGTTTGCTTAGGGCCAACAACGTGGACCAGGTCAGCTAGTTAACCATACAACTGAAATTAATCATAATTTATTATTTAATACATATAATTTAAATTATTTTATAAAAAAAAATAATTACCAATTCTTGAATTAAATTTTTTTTGCTAAGGTTTTAATTAAGTTTAAGTTTAAATTATTTTATCAAAGTTATTTTTGGGAATACAAAATTTGTTCCCAATTTTTCATATTTGATAAATACACTGAAATTTTTTGTTGAGGCAAAGCTAACTTTTATGCGCATTTCACTGGTTTCTTATGCCAGATCATCAGGAAACATTTTCCAAAGATTTTAGAAAAGATTAAAATATTAAACAAATAAAAACTTTAAATTTTATAATCTTAAAGTCTTACTTGTAACAATATCCAAGCTTAAACAAAACACCAGCAATAAACAGTGAGTTTATCTTTTCTTACATGCCCCTTCAATTGGTTGGCTTTTTTACGACTCGAATTGTAGTTGTAAGTGGGTAAAAAGAAAAAACAAAATTAAAAAACTAATTGCTTCAACAACAAAAAAAAACCTAAGATCAATTTAAAAAAAATGTATGTAATTTACATATTCATTAAATTATAAATAATACTTTTCACACAATTTATTTAGTAGATAGATAAAGAAAATACTTTTCGAAAATACCTATCGCCATTGAATTCTATAGAAACATTAATATTTTAATATTTTTTCATACTTATATTTTTTAAAGATTCAAAGCAAAAAAAAATACATTGTCGAAGAGTGGCAATATACATAATCTTAACTAGTTTGTCAATTTTATAGAAATTCAGCTTAACATAGTACACTCTTCAATATTGCTGTAGGCATAAAAATATAATTTATACAAATAAATAAAAGTGGCCCTCTATCGCATTCCCAAGTTTCCCTCATGTATACTTATTATTACATGCAATTTGTTAGAAAATAAATACAAATTAAATTTTTACATCTGCAAGTGTAGATTTATAAAATTATTTGTTTTGGACTGATCTTGTAATGGAATTGAAAAACAGAAGTAAAATAAAAATAAAAAAAAATAAAGAATGATTTGAGCGGATAACATAGTAAATATATGGACATATCGCCATATGATTTTAATAAAGCCCTAAAGTTACAAAAATTCAAAATCGACTTTATAATCGATTATGATGCACTAAATCAAAATACATGTTTCTTAACAATTTTACACTCCTGCAATGAAAAATAAGGTTCTTGGCAACAAAATTTTAAATGGCATTAGTGCCCTTCTTATTAATTTAGCAAACACAAAAAAAGAACTTTTGTATTTTTATTTTTGTTTATCAAGAGTTATACCACACGTAAAAAAAAAATATGGTTAGAGGTAACCATATTCTAAGATCACCATACTATGGTTGGTTTTTAACAATGTTTATGTTTGCAGGTTACCACATTATGTTTAAATATGACCATATTATGTTTAAAATCAACAAACATGTTCCCTAAATCAACCATAATATGGTCAAAATTAACCATATTTTAGTCAAAAATAACCATAATAATGGTCAAAACTATACATAATATGTTCGAAATTAACCATAATATGGTTAACATTTCCCAGAATTTTGAGAAAAGTCAGGATTAACAATAATATGGTATATGTCAAATTATAATTTTATTTCATTTTATATTCTTGATAGGTGTTACGTTTCACTTTCATAAAAAATCCCCTTTGGTACACTTCATTGTTAAATAGAAACAAAATATTATCAATCGTGAAAAAAGTTTTTTTTTAAAACAACAAAAGTTTGTTTGTTGCCATTGCAGGGACCATAATATGTTTTTTTAACCATTCTTCAACCATGTTTTTTCTCTACGTGCATGTTCGCACGACAGTGTTTTTTCGTAATTCACTCTCTCGTTCGTAGTTCACAGCCTTATTATGATACAAATTACATAATTAGTCATACAAAATTTTGAGAACGGATTATCTCATTTGTACGTAATCCAATTTTTATTACCCTGTGATTTACTTTAAAATCAATGTGATCTCTAAATTTTATCGGGTTTTTTCCATCACCAGCTGTCAAAGCACTAAAAAAACAAAAAAAAAATAAATCCTGCATTGAGTCCATTTGCTAACAGCTTTTCTATTTACTAGGAAAATGATGATGATATTCAATGAATATCGAAATATTGGAGTAATTTAAAATAAATAAAATAAAAAACATTTATTAAAAAACCCTATGACCTCGAGCTTGATTATTTATTTCTATTGAGGAAAATAAATATTTTTGAAATAATATTTTTTAATTACTTTTTCTTTCCATTCTTAATACAAGAAACCGCAAACAAACAATTAAATTTAGCAATAAACCAAATTAATAAAAAAAAGAAGAAGAACTGTCAAAAACGATTAGGAAAATTCCGTGCATACATGGTAATTCAAATAAGTAATAAAAAGAGAGAGTGAAGTAATCCAAAGCACCGTGCGAAGATGACATTAGTTATTCGTTGTTGTGTTTCATTAAGAGACCTGTTTTTTTTTCTTAAAACCTTTGAAAAAGTTAGATTATTTTATTAATGTAGAGAGTTATTTGCATCTCCTTTAAAATTTGTTCAATGTTACTTAGGGCTTTTTTGAAACCACATGACGATATATACATACCATGTCAATAAAGGTATTCGTAGCAAATTTATTTGTATAAATTGTTTTTATTGTTGTAATAATAGTTATTTCTGGTTCAATTGCAATAGATTTTACTAGCTCTATTACAATGATTACGTTTTAAATTCACTATGGTAAGAGAAATCTATAGTCGTGTATTTTTACATAGATGTAGAAAATAGTATATGAATATGGGCTTATGCAAATTTATATGTATGTATAAATTGCTTAAAGTTTGTATGCTTTTGTTGGTATGCGTGTGCTGGTTTACATATGTTTGTTAGTGTGTGCGAACTGTATTCATGTATATGCATCAATGCAAAAACAAGTAAACATGCAACAGCAGGTTTTAAGTAAAAAAAACTTTGAGGAAGAAATTTTCTTTTATACTATTATGCACAGCATATGTTCGTTAAAAAGAAATTGAATAGATTGTATTTTTTATATATGTGTGTATGACTGCGATGAAAACGATAGAATATAGACTGGTAAATATCTGCCAGGTTTACCTTTTATACATAGAATCAGTGTCGTAACAATGGGTTTAGAGACCATAATTAAAAAATGAAATTTTTTTTCTGATACACTATTTAAGGTTAAATAGATTCTATTAAGAGATCCTCTTAAATAGATTCTGTTTATGAGTTCTCAGTTGCAAATAAGAAAGATATATTTGAATATGACGTATACTTTTTAGTAACCAGAGATGTGGAAAATACGTATTTCAAGTAAATAAATTTAAAATAAAAATTTTTCTTTATTTTTCTATATTAAAATAAAAATACAAAAAAGTTTTTAGCAAGAGAATTTTGAAATAAAAATTTTAAATATATAAATTAAATTCTCGAGCTTAAGGTCTTATTTTTTATTTAAAAAACTTTTTTTATAAATTTATTAAAAACCAATATTTTGGCACTTCTTTGAGAGCCTTCTTCATGGTTCTTTTTCTTTTTAACAAAAAATTAACAATTTTTTAATATAAAACGAATTTAACAAAAAATTGACAAAATTGAAAAAAAATTTTGGAATTGAATAAAAAATATTTTTCAATACAAACTTGATCTATTACAATATACAAAAATTTTTTACCTTCCGTTTCTATTTTTGTAAATTAAATGTCTATAATTTTGTGCTACATTTTCAGTTTCTGACTTAAAATTAATTCTAGAAACTGTCGGTACTCTTATAATTTGTAACATTTCCAACATAAATCTACGCTTGTAATTATTTGCCATGTTTAAAACTTTAGTATTATCAAAATCTGGATAATGGTTTAGATTAGCACAATGAGTTGATAAAGCTGTTTTTTGTGAAATATTTCTATACTTCTGATCTGACTAATGTCCTTTCCGAAATCCAATTTTCAAACGAATCCCCTAGGCACCCTATGCTCCAGTGGAAGAAAGAGTAATATTATATATATATACTTCTTTTCAAAATATTTTTAAGAAGATTTCAAAACATCGATTAACCACACACCCAGAGAAAAAACAAGTTTAAATTTAATAAGAAAATTTAAAAAAATCCTATATTTTGTATACGATACTCCTTCAGTTAAGAAAAGTTTTCCATATAGCGAGTTTCCCTACTTTTGGCAAGATTTACTTTTAGCAAAGCTATGGTTAGTTATGGAGCGAGTGTCACTGAATATAAGGGAGATCAAACGGATAGTATTCGACCGGTTTTAAACGATTATTTTTTTATTTTTGCCCAAGTCGAATATTGTATAATGTCAATTTTTCGAATATGGAATAAACCGGTTATTTTGGAAAAATAAACCGGTTATTTTAGTAATGTGTAATTTATATATGCTTTCCTTACTTTTGTTTTAAATGTTCCCGTAATTTAAGTATTTTTCTAATTGAATATTGAGCAAACTTAAACTTTGTATGAAGAATGTCAAAAAACATTACGAGCGATGTAAATACAGATCTGGTAACAACAACTAAAATCAATTCATAATACTACATAAAAATGTTCAGCTTAAAATATAATAAATATATTAACAAATATAATCTGGGAATTTATTTCTAATTGAAGGAATAAGACTTTATTATAAAAGCTTTTAAAATTGTAATCTGACTTCGAATACACACTGGAATTAATATTAAATTTCGAACTGATTTAAAAGGCAATGGTGCTTAAAGGGCTCTAAAATGATAAGTTGCAATTGTTCTTCAACGTCACGACTAATAACCTTTAATAAGTGTACGATTAATAACCTTTAAATAGTCCACAAGCTTGACATAAATATACGCCAAGTAAAACTTGACTCTGTTCCAAGTAGTTCTTGAAATACTGCAAATAATATTTTGCTAAAATATATTCCCAAAATTGAATGAAAAACTCTTTAGTAGTTCCAGCAAATCTTCATGATTATAACTACAACATACTGGCGGAATCAGCGATATGGGTGGTAGAGATATTAGAGATACCCCTAAATCTCACTAAAAAAACTTTATATATTTGTTAATCATTTTGTGATAAAATCGTGATTTAATATTCGGAAATAAGATGTAACAGAATTATCAATTCACATATTTTTATTATATCAAGACTTCAGATAAAATTAAAGGTTGACAATTTGATAAGTTGTGTTACTTGTCTTATTTTAAGTTACCTCTTATTATGTCCTAAATTTTTCATGCGAATGATTACACAGAAAAAATTTTACTAATAATTTGGTTGCTAGTTGAAATTTAATCAATATCACAAATTTGGTAATTGAAATCAATTTTTGTGAGAGGAATATATATAAGTCTTGAAGGCCTTTTTATAATCCATTACCTACAAATAATAAGTCATGTATATATCTTTCAGACATGATTTATTTAATTTTTGTAACTTTTAAATTTCAAACTTAAAATTTTACCCATTTTTTATTTTATATAATTAACTAGCTGTTTGTGCCGGCGCACACTGGGGATTTCGCGGAAAAAAGTCAAATTGTCAACAAACTCCTCATGCAATATGCAGTGATTTTTTATAATTTTGGACTAAATGGTACAACCATATCAAAAAGAATTACTCCGATTTACTGCCATTTTTTTTTATATCCGTCTCAAACTCAGTACTTGTATGTTTTACCCAACCAACTTAATTTAAACCTAAAAATTTTAAAAAGTAATAAGCGGTAATAAATGTGCGTTGACAATTGAAAGGAAAAAAAGGAAATTGCTGTTTTTTAATTATTTGGGCTTTTCCGTTGGCTACCTGTATGATTTTTGTACAGAAATTCCACCCACATCTATTAGTGCTCATGTTTTGGAACGTACCTGTCAGTAAAATTTTGAAAAATACGTAGTATTTATAGGCGTTCATTGATCGATTTTTGTCATTCAACAGGTGCTGACGAACGCGAAAAGTACAACCGATTTTCTACGGTTTTTTAATTATAACTGAAACTAAGGCCCAAGAGTTTTACGACAATGGAAAGTTTTTCTATTTCTCATTGGGTTTTATGCTCGAAGCTTCTGGTGTTTGGGAAAGACAGAACAAAATTAAAACAGTTTTTGCAATAATCGCACGTTGGCTTAAACGATACTAGAGCATGTGAAATTTTGGATACAATACATAAAAGCTTTTACTCTAACTTTAAAGAAAGATGGCAGGAATCTAATCGTACGAAAAAAAGAATGCAAATTGGCTTAAAGGCACATACATAGCTAAATGTTCTACCAGTTCTGCACTTGGTCAGCCACGCAAATCGTTTGAGGAGTGCTGTGATCGCGCCAAACGATACAAAAGGGATGAAGTACGTGCTATGTTTCCCCAAGAAGTAATTGATTTTTCTTCTAGTATTTCAAAAACCAACCACAAAATTTGTACATTAAAAACTTTAGGGATGTTTACAAAGCTTGAACTTTCAAAAGAAAAATACGAGTATCTAATGCATTGGTTACAAAATGAAGGATATAACATACTCGTACCATACAAACAACTCACGAAAGAAAAAACTAACAGTTATCCTCAAGGAATTTCAACTACTGAAAGTTCAGGCAGTGTACCTCTGCAAAATCTGTTGGATCATACTGCTAAAAGAGTCCTAGAGACCAAGTCAGTAAAGGAAATAAATAAAATTGAAAGCGGAAATCTAACAATGTACTATAAATGGGGATGTGATGGGGCATATGGTCAAAGCGAATACCAACAGAGGTTGTCAGATGAAATCACGGGTCTAGATGAAGACATAATCAAGAGGTTTTCAATAATTCTCGAAGCTATAATAGTTACCGATGCAGTAGATCCGAAAAAATTTGGTGATTTTTGTCTGGAGGTGGTAAAAGAGTTTGTTGCACTGTACGAGTGGTACAATATGCCACCTACACTCCACAAAATTCTGATTCATGGAAAATATATAATTGAAAAGTGTATTTTTCCTGTAGGCTTATTATCCGAAGAGGCGCAGGAAAGTCGTTACAAAGACTACAAAAAATATCGCCTTAGACACTCCAGAAAATGCAGTCGAATTGCCACGAACGAAGATTTATGAACCGAATGATGGTAACATCAGATCCCATGATCTCACACTTGACTCCTTCATTTAGACAGAAAAAGCATAGTGATATAAGCCAAGAAGTAAATGCTTTATTTAGAATAAAAAATTAAAAATAGATTTAAAATAAATAATAAATTAAAAATTAAAAACCCCATTTAAATTTTTTTGTTAGTAGATGCTTTTTACATTGTAGGTAACGATATACATTTCTCTAACTTTCTTTATTTTTATTACTTTTGTGTTTTACTATATAAATAAAACTAAATTTGTGATAAAATCATTACATTTTTTTAAAAATATATTTTTTTCCTCACCTCCTTACAAAAATCCCCAGTGTGCGGCGCTGCTCGGGATTTTCTATATAAAAATAAAATTGAAATACTGGAGAATTTTGTTAATAACTTGACCCCAGCGCTATCTACCATTAATAAAAAAAACATTTATGTATCAAGACAACAATAGGTGGCGCTATCGGGAGTTTTTTTTATACACCATCAGTTAAAGTAGACCTTTTTAACGCATGTACTCGGTTGAGAGGTTCTCGAGTTATAAAATCACGAACATAGGACAGCTTGTTTTTATATATGTGTCAGTTTCAGTTAAAAGGGACCAATTGATGAACAAATCGATTTTTACTTTTTTGGTGATTCTTAAAATAGACAATACGCTCTTTCTAATGCAGAAAACTGCAGTTTTCTAACTGCATTCCTTTTGTCATAAGTAAGCTTTAAAATGCACCTTTAATTAGATAATAAATTAACTTGTTAACTTCAAAATCGGTTTTCTCCAAAACTAATTTTTTGCCCATAGGTCCCTTTTAACTAAAACTGCCACGTATATAGATAGATCCGGAAAATAAAATACCTTACAATTTTTTCCTTGCGCTCCTGTAACTTACAAAACAGAAAAAAACTAAAATAGAAATTGCAGCAAATTTATCCCTTCAACACAAACACAAGTGTGTTAAAAAGTTTCACATGTCAATGGCAAATAAATTAAAGTACAAGGTTCAATAAAACGATTGTCAAATAGAACTTTTCGTTTTGTTTTAATTTTTTGGTTTTTTTATTGTTTGAATAAAAAAGAGCCCTTCTCACAAAAAGACTCATGAAAAAACAAACTGAATTGAATTGAATTCGGCAACAGCTGCAAAATGTTGACAGCAAAAAAAGTAAAACAGTCAATAAAAACACAAGACTGCACACACATTTAAACCAACCAACACATATACATACGGGTACATACATTTATTAATATTTATGGAGGTAGGTAGATAGATGGTTGTTAAACATCGAAAATTTATAAGCGTTTAATATGATTGTTCAGTTATAACAAATGCAAAAGGTTGCAACGTTGGCGTCTAGACTGCATTTATCATTTAAAATCATATAAAACATAAAAAAGCGAGGAAAAAACTGCAAGTAGGAAAACAAAACTTTAAAAAACGGCAGAAACAAATACACATTTGCTCTATGGCTATTTGCTCTTCTCGTTATCTTTTTATTGATAAATTAATAAAATAAATTGAATAACAATTGATTAATAACCAATTGTTGGCCAGAAATGTTATTTTTTATTATTTATAAATAAAATATATATTTTTAACTCGGAAAAAAAATAAGCCAAAACAAACAATTAAGCGGTAAAGGAATTCATTAATAAAATAAAAAGTTATAATTGTTCAATTTTGGAATTCACAGTTGAGAAAAATACTATTAATATTTTGTGGTGTATTAATATTGCTCACATAAGGGGAAATCACGATGGTCATTGTGGAAACTTGCAATTTGTATATTTGCAGTGCATATTATGATTGATCGTGAGCATACCACTTTTATTTTTTGTGCAAATATGCTAATTTTCTAAAACTTTATTCTGGCAAAACTAAAAACTTCTGGCAGCACTGTAAAAAATCTGCATTTGTTTACAATTATACACAAGCATATTAAATATTTTTCTTTTTAATTAATTTAAATTTAATTCTCTATTTTATACTCAAACCCACGAAAAGGTTTAATTTATAAGTTTCCTTAAAAACAATATGGCGGCTATTATGTCAAATGTTATTGTTTACATTTGTTTGCAACTGAGCAAATATGCACTACTAAATTTGATCATGATTTTTTTAGTGCAAACGAAGAATAATAGAGCAAATTTCAAATACGTACATTTTGTTGTTGTGTTCTGCAAATGAGTGTATTTTTTGCACGCATTTGCATCGCTTGCACACATTGCACTACGCATCGTGATTTCCCTTATAGTAAACACAAGGGTAAATGCAAAACCTTAGAATATTTGCACATACAAAGCTTCCATGCGGAGCTAAAGTTCTAAATCAGAACTGAAAGTAATAAAAACTCGTGAAGCATTGTATTAATTTCATTTATTGGAGATATTAAACCTTTCATGCAATAAAAATTTTGTGCCGCAGATCTCTATTTAAGCGCAGATCTCTAAGAAGGGGACTTTTAAATAATGGTTTTCAATTAAATGTTTTTTGGTGAGAAAGTCAAAGTATATAGTATATATGGAATTGTATATGTATGTTTTTTTATAAAAAAACCTTTAAAGGAATCTTTTATTTTGTTAAGAATTAAAGCAAATTTTGCATAAAAATATTTAATTTTGCCAATTAAATAAAAATCTGTATGGAATTCTTATTGTTGCCACAATTCAAGCATTTATTCAATTTGAAGATAAGAATTTGTAAATTGTACTTTAGGGATATTTACATACTCATAACTATTTCAGTGTGTAGTTTTTTGGGAAAAATAATAAAGGAAATCTCACCGAACCAATCGCACCCAATCGAATCGATCACTTAAATAATTTGGAAGGATAGAAATTTTCTTTTAAAACTCGTATAAGTAAATACGTTTTTTTATTTTCGTGGCCTTTCTGGCCAATACCGATATGTCAATCAAATTGCAAAACGCCATTTTTTTGGAATTTTGGTCATCAAAATGACAACTAAACCATAGTCGTTTTAAGACATAAACGAAAGTTATTAAAAGAAGACCAGTATAAATATGTATCCATTTGTTTTTTTATATTTAATTTTTTAAATGCATTAATTTTACTTTACTTATCTGTATTTTGTTTATTTAACTATTGTTTCCAATTGTTTTATCCACTTCCTTGTATTTCCTGTTAATTACTTTTCGAAGAAGTATTCCATAATTAAGTGAAAATTTAACAGCATTTTAACATCAAATCATCGGAGTTTTCTTAAGATTTAAATAAAAATGGTGAGTTCATTAGAATTTTTACTTTAACTTAACCATGCTGTTAGGTCAAGACAAACTTACGAATCTTAGGTATAGGACCATTTGGGTCCATACTTGTTTTTTTTTTAAATAAGTACAGCATTTGGTTTTACTTTTTTTAATAGTCTGCTGTCAAAAAGTGTTAATGTAAATATATTCTAGTCTTACTTCAGTTTATATTCAGTGTTTGACTCATTTCTTTTCTGAAATAATAAAAAATTTACGATTAAACTGCAATGATATTGCTCATATTCTAAATAAAAGTTTCTCGGATATTGCAACTTGTAATAGTGTGTCCGAGGATAGTTAATATAAAATTACCGGAAGAACTGATTTAGAAAGTTATGAAAATGCTGCAGCTGTTGGTGACGTAAAAGAATTGAATGTCGCAAAAAATCGAATGCTATAAAGTTCATCTCCATTACACAGTTTTGTGAGAACTTCAGCTGAAAATATCGTATCTACACAATCGTGGCCAACAGTATTTTCAGTTTCCAGATGCCATGATATATTGAAGTCGTTTTTATTATTTTCCACCCCAACACCTGAAAAAAGAATAACTGAAAATACAAACAAGGTACAATTCGACAAGAAATGTAAATATCTAGAAACTTCTACTCTGTGTGCATTCATTTCTATAGTAATTCTTGCAAGAGTTTACCGCGAAAAAACAAAAATCTGCTTGGTTTTCTTGATATACGTTTTTGTCGTCCTATTTTCCGTGCAATAATGAGCGAAGATAATTTTCATATGATTATAAGTGCTCTTCGCTTTGACGTTATTATTGCTCGAGGACAGAGACGAAGTGACGATAAGTTTGCACCTATACGAGATTTGTGAATCTTTGGAAAGCTAACTTTCCAATGTGTTACAACTGTCATGTTAATGAGACTTTTAGTGAACAGTTGGTGGCTTTAAGTAGTCGTTGTTCTTTTAGGCAATATATGCCATCAAAGCATGCTATGTTTGATCTCAAGTTTTGGCTGGCAGTCGACTCAAAGTCAGGATATGTATGGAAAATCAAACCATACCACAGTGGCCAATTTGGCCTCGCTACCGGCATTTAATTCAAATTTTCAAATTTAAAATACCGTTATTTTTTTTAACAATCGATAACAAATACATTCACTAGATTTGTATTGATTTTTAAAAGTTCAGCTTACAGCTGATGAACAGCTGTGAGCTGTCAAAGTCAGCATATGTTTCTGCAAGTGTTGTGCAAAATATTTCCGCCTTTTTGATCATCGTTTTGCTATTCGTGTTAAACTTGCAAATTTTATTATTTTCATTAAAAGTTTTGTTATATACTAACGCCAAGGAATGTATTATATAAAAAAAACTGTGGTTGTGATCTGTGTATACTTATGTATGTTATTTATAAAACGTAATCGTGTTTAAGTGTATTAGCAACTCGCCCATTGTAACGTACACCTGTCTTTCGAGGAGTAGAACTTACAAAATGCACCTGCATTCAGTGTAATTGTAAATTTTCCTATATGTGTAAACCATTGTGTGTCCAAAATGTCCAAAATTTACTGCGAGTACCTGCGAGCCTTCAATTTATTGTACTTTTTAGGCAAAATGTCAGTCTGAATCTGATACTGAAGAATCTGATCAATATTTCTTTTATAATATGGTTTCTCTTTGAGTTGACAATTTTTTTTTTATTTTATATATGAATATATGGTGGAAAATGTTTATTGAATTAAAAACAAAATAAAAAATTAAAAAAAAATTAAAAATAAAAAATTTAAAATTAAAAAAAAAATAAAAATAAAAAAAAAAAAATATTTAATTTTTTTTCCAAAAATTGTTTTATTTTTTTCTGAATTGAGAAAAAAAATTTTTTTGAAGATATCTTCTTTACTTTGGAAGCTATGAATAAAATGCCGTTAGCGAAACCAAATTGGCCACTGTGCATACCTTGGAAAACTATAAAATTAACAGCCCGAAAAAAACCAGGGAGCGGGTCGTATAGGATGTCAATAATTTAGGCTTGAAAGAACATTATATTACAGCTTATACATTTTTTTCAAGTTTGTTTTCAATGGAAATGTTGAATTATTTTCACATATCAGCCATACAAATAAATGCATAACCCTAAAGTAGCCGATAGTATCGATCAAAATTAAAATCCAGAAAAAGTTTCCTGTTATAACTCTATAAAAGGTTTGTTTAGCGTAAACAACGCCGACAAAATGATTGGCTACTATAGTACAAAGCGAAAAATAAACCAATGCCAAATGTTTTATTTTTCAATATGATTGACAAAGCCGCATTGAACGAGTTTTTATTGTTTTCTGAAATTTATGTTTCGTGAGCGCCAATGGATAAAAATCGCAAGAGAGAATTTTTACGACAGTTAGCTCTATCTTTAGCCCAACACTATATACCCCAAAGCTTCTAAGCTTCCTACAAATAAATTATCAGCTGAGTTTTTTACCGAAATGAGAACATTTTCTTCTGCTTGTAGAGCATAAACTAGCGTTTTACCAAATATAACTGGTGTTAGAAAACGAGGAACCTACACCTGCAACAAATTTATATTCAAGTTGACGCGGAAGATAACTTGCTTATCATATACTAGGACCAAAATGGTCCTAAGCCTAAGATTTGTAATTTTTCATTTTTCTAATATCCTTTGCATCATTTATAATCAAAATTTTGCAGAAATAATAAAATATAAAAACACCACATTAGCTCAACCGTTTCCTAGTCAAAGCGAAAAGAAAAGAAAAATTGACCAAAATGGTCCAAACCTAACAGCAGGGTAAATATAAATTTTCACCCAAACAAATATTCCTATTTATTTTAAACTAACACACTTGTTGGGAAATATTTATATATTGTTTTTTTTATATACACATATAATTACAAACCATTAATTTCCAATGGTTATAATTTTACATTTTGTATTTTTTTAATTTTATTAATAACATAACAATTTGGAGTTGTTTTTTTTTTATATTCAAATTTAAATAAAAATAACACTTAAACTAATTTATAAAAGATTATTGTTATTATTAAAAGAACAGTTATATTAGTTTATGATTAAATGAATAAAAAATTTCAGGATTCCATAATGAAATTCAAAAGTCTTTATTCTATTCTATGAAAAGTTAAAGTCAATTATAGGCGAGTCAAAGTAGGGATATCTAGGAATTTCTTGAAAACAAAGATAGCATGGCTTGGCAGGGTAATGCGTATGACAATTAACATTTGAATTACAATAATATTACTCATACGGAGCAACACGTGCCTTTATGTAAAGGAAGTATTTGCGCTGAAGGAATTGCCAAAATCATTTTTATTTTTTAAATTACTCAGATTGTCTTTGCAAAAGTTAAAGAAATAACTTCAGTATTATAATGGCAGAACTGAAGTAGCTAATGTATTATGAAGTGCTTAAAATTTATACAATGTGCTATTTATGTTATTTTATTTTTTCAACCACTTAGCTATTTAGCTTAATTTATAAATTGTATTCCAAAGTGTTAAATTAAATTTAATTGTAACTAAAGCAACAAAATACCACTATATTCTCTAAAATAATACATAACTTTAATTAGGGAAGTATTGTTATAAAAATCTTATTTTTGGGACTTAAATATGGCTTACAGAGCATTACATTCGAATTACACTATCGCGATCGGTGTTGGAGTTCGACAAAAAGCTATGATTGGCAAAAGTTTTTGATTACTGATTTTGCAGATGATACATGCATGATCTTGATTAGAAAACAAAATATATTTAAATAAAACTTCATTTATTTAGAAATCTCCAAAGAAGAGAAATTCGTACAGATAGTTAAAAAAGAAACGTAATACATACCGAAGTTTAGGTTTGGTCGGACCCAAAACATATTTGTTTAAAATTTTAGGTGCGATTTACAAAAAAAAAAATGGAAAATATTTGTTTTAAAAAAAGACAGATTTTTGGTATCCTAAATAAATAAATATTCAACATTTTTTTTTATTTTTCGAATTTATTCTATGAGCTAAATTTCAGTTATGTATTTTATAAAGCTTTTTTATAATAGTCATATTCCTTCAATTATTCAGAAATGACTTTATACACTATCAGACTATTATATTGTATGTTCTGATAGTGTATAAAGTCATTTCTGAAAAATTTAAGGAATATGACTATTAAAAAAAAGCTTTATAAAATACATAACTGAAATTTAGCTCATAGAATAAATTCGAAAAATAAAAAAAATATGTTAAATATAATATAAAGTAACCTTCGTAAGGAAATAATTCCCAGTTTCTATTTGCTAAATAAATAAAGTTAATAAATTTAAAACTCTTAATACATCCTTTTGAATACAATGGTGAAAGGAATATAAGACGCGGCAAATCAGACTTTATATTTCGTTCCTGCTATACCCATAGCACAATAGTGGAAAGGTTATTTTGCATTTGTTCTGATGTGTGTTATATATATAAAAACAAATTTTTACGTGCGCAGAGAAGGACGAATCGGTTTTAAATTGTCCCCATACAATTTTTTTTTCAAATAGATCAATTATCGAGCATAAGTTCTACTTATACAATTAAGACTCTTCCTCGCACCTATAAATAAAATACCAAAATAAATTTTAATTACTACACACTTTTATTGTATTTAACTAAAGTACTTAAAGTGTGTTCTCTCTCATAAAGTTAATTTAAATCTACTTATACATAATGATCTGCTAAATATAACGCCACCAAATTCAAACAATTTTTATTGTGAAAATATTTGATAATTCTTCGAATTTCTTATTCTTATGTAATACCGAAAATTTTGGAGTCGGAAACGCTAGTTGTTGAAGCTACTCCGACTCCAACACTTCAAAATTCCGACCACCCAGCCCTACTTAGTAAACCTCGATGCCATTCTTTATATTGTTTTTACCATTAATCTTAATTCTCTTGTCCAACGGATTATTCTTTGGTCTACGTCCCAGTTTTAAACAATAGTCCCTTTTTATAGAAAATTCTTTTGAGTAAAGAGAGCTCTTACTCCTTTCTACACCGAAAGAAAAACACTCGGGATAAAGAAAGTTTTTTATATTTACTTTAAGTACGAGTCGTACGCAAAAATTTTAGTACGAATAAGAGAAAAATGTACTTAACACTATCTTTAATGGGATTACTTTCGAAAATCTATCCCGGCATTTCTTAAAATAAATATAAAATTGTTAAACCAAGTAAAAAAAGCCTAAGTCGCAAATTAACAGTCATTAGTTAATTATTAGTAAACAAAAATGATAACAATTGCTTAACTAAAGAATATTTACAATAATTGGTTAAGTAAAAATTTAAATCGGACCAAAAAATATAAATATAATTAAAAAAATAAAATTAGTTAACCAATTACATTTGAGGGTTTAAGTAATGGTTTAGAAAAAGCTGGAAGTAATATTTTATTTGTTAAGCTATTGTTATTAGGTAACCAATAACTGTAAATTTTATCCTAAACCTTTCAAAGTTATTTTCGGGAATACAAAATTTGTAATTAATAAGATTTCTCTATTACGTGCTTAGTTCCCAATTTTTACATTTGATAAAGACATTGGCGCATATTCATAAATTATCACTAAGTGTTAACTATTTTAAGTACCTATTTAAGTTATTCACAGTTGGTTACATTCAGCAGAAAAAGTTAACACTTAATTATGGGTAGAGCTGTAACTAAATGTTAACTAACTAATACATACAAAGAACAGCTGATTGACAATAGTTATCTTATAATTTCATTGGATAGCAAAACAATTTTGGCGGCCAATTTTTGTCACTCTAAAATACAGAAAACTCTAAATACTCCTACAATTTTGTAAATAAAAACTTGCTTTATTACATTTGCCACTGGCATCAATTTATACTGCGTCCAAAAACATCCATAAAAAAATAAACTAAACTAGAGATGTGTTTTTAGTCACCAAATTTTATTGAAAAATTATATTTTTACAGGCACCCATTTTAATTGATTTATATCAAAACTATAACCAAAAAATTACTTTTTTAGAATTTGTATGCATTTTTTAAGAACAATAATTGTTTTTTTAATAGCTTAATAAGCTTTAAAATAAACTACAGTATTTATCGTTCAAAATTTTATCGACATTTTGTTTTCACTACCTGCCAATATGCATGGTTGCATTTCTTCAATCAGCTGAAAGCTGTTGCCAAGCTAGTTATGAATTATGAATTAGATCTATAACTATCTATGAACTATTTTTTAGTTTCTGTTTTATTAGTTGCGACTTTAGTTATGATTTCTGAATACGCGCCATTGTCCCATAATCATAGTCAAATGCTTAAGTCGGTTCTTTTTAAATACAACTTTAAAATAAAAACATTCTTTTAATTGTTATGCTACTAAAGTCGAAATTAAAGTATGTTTTAAATTGAACCGACCTTAATTGGGTGCCACCTCAAATGTGGAAAATTGTTCATACAACATACAACAAAATATAAGCAAGTGACAACTCCAAGCAGTCGACATTGTAGCGTTGAAAATTTTTAACTCGCAATATAAATTTATACAGAAAGCAACAAAAAATTACAAAAGATTTTTCAGTTTGATTTTTCTTGCATTGTAATTTTTGGAGTTGCATTTTACACAATTAGGGCCTTTAGATATGTATTTTGTGTTTCTTTCCATAAATCATTAATAATTGCAAAATATCGGCCAATATCTTGTAACATAAAAATTTTCAACTTTTTACACGTACTTTTTTATTTGGAGAAAAACAGCTGATGCTGTTGTTGAATGAGTTAAAAACAATTTCGGCCGGTTTTCAAATTAACACCGGGCTTAGCGTGTAAATTATGCTTTTGCTTGTTTATAGCACTGTGTGCAATTTTTTTTTATGGCAACAGCTACAACTTTGTTTCAAAGTGTAAACCAAAATTCCGAACGGTTTGCAAGATATAAGCCTGACAAAATGATCTCTTTTTTGCAAAAACGACACCAAGGCCCCAAATCTTTAAGGGCCCATAAAAAAGTGCATAACTTTTAGCAAACCTGGTAGACACGGGTCTTTTTTTCGTCCTTTATGGTTATCTTTTGTCTGTATATGGTTATTTTTTCCCGTGTTGCACTGTGTAGTAGATCAAAAGCATATTTTTAATAAAAGTTTACTTTCGAACTCTTAAAGTATGCTTTGTTTATGACTATAGTTATGGGCCAATGTCCCATAAACATAATCAAACGATCAAGTCGGCTCTTTTTCAAAAAACAACTTTAAAATAAAAAAATTATTTTGGTACTATAGTCGAAATCAAATTACGTTTTAAATTAAACCGACTTTAACTGGGTACCACCTTAAATGTTGAAAATTGTTTCATACAACAGACAACAAAATATAAGTAAGGGGCAACTCTAAGCAGCTGACATAATAAATTAAAATATAAATAAAACACTGCATATCTTGTGGCGATGACAATTTTAAAAACGCAATGTGAATTTATGTAGAAAGCAACAACAAGATTTCAAAATATTTTTGTGTTCCTTTCCATTAAAGTGTTCCTCCAAATCGTTAATAATTGCAAAATGTCGACCAATATCTTATAACAGTTTTAGTTCAACTGTGATACATTACCAATGAACAACTGTGATATTTATTTACTCTTTTATTTTTATTTTTAAATAATTTTAAACAATTTCGAGTTTTATGTTGTAAAACTTGTGTGTTTTTTATTATAAAATATAAATTTAACAAAGATTGAATATTTAATAAACTGAAAATAACAGATGAAGTTGGAAAATACCAACGAAACGTAGGATGAAAATGTAAATAAATAATCTTTTATTTAAATACAAATGACCTTGAAAGCCTGTTTAGATAAATTCTAAGAAAATAATAACAAATTCAAGAAAAAGGTCGATTAATAAGTAATATAGATAAACGTTTTTAACTTTTTGCAAGAACTTTTTATTTGGCGAAAAAAGCTGATGCTGTTGTTACATGAGTTAAAAACAAATTTAGCTAGTTAAAAAAAAAAAAAAGTATGCTTTTGCTTGTCTATAGTAGATCAAAAGCATATTTTTAGTAAAAGTTTATTTTAGAATTCTTAGGCCCGTTTTCACAACTTACCGATAGCTAAAGGTAGGATTTTATCGGCGGAGTAAAAAGTGTTCCATTATTACAACTTTACTTTAACCTACCAGGTAGGATAAACCTTAATTTACTTTATCGCTCACTTTAAGCTAAAGTAAAGTTTTAATAATGGAACACTTTTTATAAGGCCGATTAAAGTCTACTTTTAGCTATCGGCAAGTTGTGAAAACGGGCCTTAGAGTATGCTTTGTTTATGACAATAGTTATGAGCCATTGAAATTTATTGTAAAGGGAAATCTCGTTTCTTAGACCAGAGCCCTGCTTCTCAAAACTACAAGTTACAAATCTACAAGTATTTTAAAATTTTGGGTTTTGTTTCAAATGTATTTTACTTATAGATATGTAACGTGTAGTTTTGAGAAACAGGGCTCAGATCATCAGGAAACATTTTTCCAAAGATTTTGGGAAAGCTTAAAATATTTTAAAAATACCTACTTGTAATAAAATTCTGTAAGGTGTAAAACGGGTAGGTCAGTCAATCACAATATATTGCTCCTGCTAATTTCGCTTTTGGTTTATTTTAAGTACGAATTCGGAATTGAATCAACTTTATGATACTTTAGTCAAGAGCATTTTGAGATTGGTTCAATCTTAGTTTTACTTAAATCAATCTTATATTCGGATTATTTCAAGTCTAAATTGAGTATGGATAAGTAAAGTATCTTGCGATTAAAAATGCTTAATTGAATCAATCTTTCTGCACTTTATTATGGAAAATTCGTACTCACCGTACTATTTATGCCGCTTCGGATTGATTTAGGTACGGATGGATTGAGAATAACTTTATTTTAACCATAAACGCAACATAGTAGACTTAACCTATTCAATATTTCAACAACATGATGTTTACAACTGAATAGCGGCTTTTAATTCGAACAATAATTGCATACAAGAATATTACCTCTTTATATGTTCAAAGTGAGCTCCTTTTGCTGATTTAAGCTTTATCGTATCTTCGTATTAGCAATGTACATAGCACTTTGATTACTCTACTAGAAAATCTTTAATAGATAGAAGCTCTTCAAATATACACTAATTTTATGAAATCTAAAATAAAGCGATTTTCTTTATTGTTGTTTTTGTATTTTTTTCAATTCTTTTGTCACCCCCATATATACTTTATTTTCATTAAAAACAAACTGTCATCAATTTCGTTTAATATTTCTAAGTTGCATTTTCTACAAGTGAATGTATAAGTGTGCGAGCAGACAAAACACTACTGTCAGCGAATTTTACACTTTTTCTACAGTGGCTGCTAGCTGCCACATACAATTGCAGTGACAGGAAAACCTTTTTGCACACAAACAGCCGTACTTTTGACGAATATGTTGCGCGTAAGTTAAAGAGGTTTGTGTGCAAGTGTTTTGCATGTGTACACATGCAATTTAGCTCCTTTTGAACTGCAATATATGTATAACAACTTTTGGTTTGATATTTACATGTTTTGCATGCCTTAACAGAAAATCAACCTAAGGCACGTTTTAAGCATGAAGCACAAGAATATCAGAACAACATGCCACAACCACAACTAACTGAAAACGGAAATCCCTTAAAACGTTGTTACACACATCCAAGAAAACTTTAAGATCTCAGTGTTTGTGTTTGTACGTTCGGGCGTCTGTGTGAAAGTGAACATACTACCATCAAGATTTGTTGGAAATAGTAGAAACAAGACAAAGCATAATAATAACAGCAGCAAGAGTTGAAATAAAAAAGACGCTGTGAAGAACACTTGAACTTCAAGCTGAGGTTTAGTCTTTTTATGTAAACATTCACACATATTGCCTTATTTGAAAACGTGGTGTGTAGTTAGTTGCATTTGTACACGGTTGGTTGAAGAGTTTGAATTACAAAGCTATACATACAGACATACATACAAACATACATACATACATATGTATACACGTATAAATGACTATGAGAAGCTTTCAAAAATTAAAAATTGCTTCAGAATGTGACATGCTACATAAAGTTGAAAGAGGTTGAATAGACTTAAAGATCCGTCTTGGCTACCAAAAAAAAAGCCATAAATAAAAAAAAGAATGAAAAACAAAAATGTTTTACCGGGCGTAGTCGAATTAAATATAGCCGTTTTGTACATAAAAAGAAAGGAAATATTAAATATATTGAAAATAAATATATGATGTTGTTTTTCGACCTTATTATTAATATAAATAACAAATAAATATTCAAGCTCGAGGTCCTTTTTTGTATAAAATATTCTTTATTTTATTTTCTCCAATATTTCGTTATTCTTTGAATAACATCATCAGGGACGTTCAAATACTTATTTACGCACACAAAAATTCTTATAGACTAGTGTGTTGCTATTACCGTCGTCATTTTCTTACTTGGAGAAAATAAAATAAAGAATATTTTATACGAAAAAGGACCTCGAGCTTGAATATTTATTTGTTATTTATATATTTAAAATATATAAGACTTGAAATTTATTTATATGTCCGCGAAAATTTCCAAATATATTGAACTTATCCGAGTCCGCTTCGCAAACCTACTTAACATAAAATTTGGTAAAGTTTATTTTTTTTAACGGATCACGTGTATTGATAACGAAGCAATTTGTAATTTTTTTCAGATATTAAGAAAATTAAATTGTCCCTGTTTGGTTAAGGTTGCCTTCGGAATTTGGAAACGTTACCATTCTGACAATTGTTGCTGATCGTACAGTGTGGTGTACTTTATGTTATACTGCGCTGCCATCTACATGGCGGTATTGGCATTGCTATAATCTACCTGACATTCAGTCATTTAAAGACGGCTTTCGATGCAATTTTCCGTGAAACCATATGGTAAGGGGGTACCAGCACAACTAATATATTAAATTAAAGTGCAATACCACGGATCATGTGCAAGGGTTGTTGACAGCGACGGCGACAGTATGAGTGAATCCTTTATACAGCTACCAGAATTAAACTGGCATGCATATTTGCGGCTATATTGTTCGCCTCCACACTAGATGCAATACTTTTCAAAATAACGGGTGCTAAGAGAGGTTTATAAGGTATAAGCTGAAAATACACAACCATCTCGAAGACCTTGACTACGCCGATGACAGCTGCATTAGTAGACTTACCGGTAAATGTAAATAAAACTTAGACCTGTGCCACCACAAAACTACCCTAATTTAATATCCAAAAAAGGTTGATAAAATACCTATACTTCTAAAAAAATGGCCTTAGGGAAAAGGGACAGATATTTTGAAATCATTAATATGTAGAGACTTTGGAGTAATGTTGGAAAAGGGTATACATTGGCAACCTTTTTCGATTTGTGATAACTTATATATAAAATGACACATTGTTAAATTTTTTTTTAAGTTATGGCTTTTCGTCATTTCAGCTTTGATTTTAACGTAAATTTGTAAAAATATACTTTAAAAAATCGAAGATCTTTTGATGGGCATCGAAAAGTATTGTCACTTAAATGTCACTTAAATGAAAAATTTTAATGAAAATTTCATTTTTTTTTTATCATTACTGATGTTTGGACTAAGGAAAGAAATAAGCAAAGTCATAAAATTGTATCTTCAATTTGCGCTGTCCGCTCTTTTTTATAAGACAATGTAAAAATTGTTATACCTTCCAGTGCACTGCAACTTATTCACTTGAAAATATGGTATCCTTACCCCTGTACGATTGTTAGGAAATAACCATTTAAAATTCAAAAAAAAATTTTATTTTAAGTTATTTTAGTTTTTTTTTTTTTGGTTAGTTCAGTTTTAAGTTCATAAAAAGAACTGATTTAATAGTTCATATACATAAAAAAGTTTATTTTTATTGCATGTATATCCCAGCAAGCATTTCGTATGATAATCAAATATATATATTGTTTTTTTCTCGCGCAAAATAACCGCATATGACCTAATTTTTCGATTCTAAATGATACTCTCGTTTTGAGAATGTGGTACCCTATCGATAAATCATATCAAAGAATAATTTTTTAAAAAATTTTCTTATCTCCTTTTTGGCAATTTAATGGTAGTTTTTTTAAAATAATTTATAGGTATTTTCCGTCTTTTTCAATCGTAAATTATATAGTTTTTGATAATATCATAAATAATTTGTTAATCGTCAGGCATTAAATTTTAACTCCGATTAAAACAGCTCTTGATGATTTGAACAAATTTTATTTTGAACTAAACAAAAGTTGTCGGATTCTCACAAATTAAAGAAGCTCTTTCATTTATTTTCATTAATTGACAATAGTTTTTGGGTTTCTTTTCAAAACAATCTTTTTATTTGTTCGGAATCCTTTTCAGTCGCTCAAGTGATGAACCAGTTTTAAATCATCAAGTGATCTGTGAAGACTCAATAGCTAGCTGAGAACATCTTTAAATAAAATGTATTTACATGAATACAAATGATTTTTTTGTACATATTTATATATTATCATTTAAAAGTTGGGGGGGGGGGATTTTTGTAGAGAAAATTTTTTTAACGCGTAGGGAAAAATAGAGATTTATTTTCGGGCTGCGAAAGGATTTTTCAAAAATGTGTATAACATTACTGGACAGAAAGTACTCGTCTTTATTGCTTAAATTAACTCTCTCGTGCATTACAGTGCAAAGACGTGGCTTGTCACCAAAAAAAAAAAAAAATAAACGCAAGCTTTAAACCATTAGCAAAAGATGCTTGCGAAACATTCTAAGAATATGGTGACCTAAAATAATCACTTACGATGAATTGCTCTCTAAGAAAACCTTACGATGAAATCTGTCATGAAACAATCGATTGGAACTCACAAGGCACTCGAACGACACGTACCAACAAGAACTACATGCATGCGGACAGTTTAAAGCGAAATCGTAAAATCGTTCAGTGAACTGCGTTCTTTAACAATTAATATACAACAATGTAGATTCTATGTTAACCGTCTATGTTCCTAATGGAATACGACAAAAGGTTTAATATGTATATAAATGTATGTTGGTGAATGGTAAATTTCTACTGTAAGATGTCCACATTTAAATTTATCGAATGAGTGAAAAGATGCCCGAGTTATAACCAATATACTGAAAATCAATACTCTCTCTATCTCTTTTTATAATTAAATCGCTAAGTGCAGAAAGGAAACTACTGAAATTTACTTCGTGTACATTATTTGAGTATTGCTAAGACCCCAGTGCAAAAACTGTAATCTTAAACAACTTCAAATTAAAGTCAGTTCTTCAGAACTTATTGTTTAATTGATTATCTCAAAATGACTTGTTTTGAAGTAGTTCCCTTTCTGCAATTAGCGAATTAATTAAGTTTGTTTGCTGAACTTATCTTATTTAATTTGTATATCGAATGCCCTAATATAGTATAGAAACTTCTTATTTTCAATTACATAATATTAAAACTTCATCTTATATATATGTATGTCCTTTATTTATTTAAATATGTACAGTACTTATACCTTAATATAACAAGTATATACTTAAATATAATGTTCACGAGGAACAAAGGGCGTTGAACTTCATCTTACGTGTAATTAAATAAACAAAATTACAAGTACTATTAAAAAAAAGCAAAGTTCAAATAAATTTATAACTAGATATTATTGTAAAGACTAGCTTATACTATAATACTTTGTATTAATACATGTCAACAACTCAAGTAATAACTAAAAGTGTGATAGTGTGAATGCAATGTGTCATGAAAATGACAAGTACAACGAAAAAAATTTGGCATCCCATACGACTTCTTCCTTTTTTTGAAATTTTTCAAAACAATAATACTTTTCACTTGATCAGAGCTGCATTTTAACAAGAGCATGTTCATGTGTGGTAGTGTGACTACAAACTGTAATGTTATATTACAGTTATTGACGGTCGCAACAAAACTTATTAGATTTCCTTCTCACAAGGTATTATGGAATATGAAAAACTTGTGTGATAGTGTAAACTAGCCTTAATTGAGAAGAGCCAGTTATATATTTCACGGAATTGTTATTGAGTTCCAAAATATAAGTTCTTGTAATTTAAATACATAAATATAAGTGCTAATATTCAATTGTAAGTTAGAAGTGATTAATTTAAGCAATTACTATTTTTATATTTTGTTTTCATACACTATGATTATGGGACTATTTTGTGATTTTATATTAAAAACAATGCTTGTTTTTTCTGTTTATATAATTTTTTCATTGAATCGATTTGACTATTTAGTAATTAACAAACAACAGCAAGAGAAGTAAAAATTAAGGACCCAATCCTTTTTTTATCATACAAGTATGTAAAAAATTTTTTTTGAAAATAAAATTCTAAAGTTTCTTTTCTTTTTTGTACTTATTTCTCACTCAAAATTTTTTAGTTTTCCTCTTGCCGTCCCTGATGTTTGGTCAAGAAAAACTTACGAATCTTAGGTATAGGACCATTTTGGTCTATGCTGGTTTTTTTTAATTAGTATACAATTTTTTTTTTACTTCGTTTAATTGTCTGCAGTCAAATACAGTTAAAATTTATATCATCTAGTCTTACTTCAGTTTATATTCTGTGCCAACACGATTTTCCGTTTCCAGATGCCATGATATATTGCATTCGTTTTTATTACTTTTTTAATCCAACACCAGAAAAAATAATAACTGAAATAAAAACAAGTATTAAAAGGTAAAATTCGACAAGAAATGGAAAGATGTAAAAACTTCTACTTTGGGTGAAATGTATTCTGTAATAATTCTTACGGGAGTTAACCGCGAAAAACATGAAGATCTGTATGATTATTATCATGTATCAACAAAAATATATTCAAGTTGCAACGGAAGATAATTTGCTCATCATATACTGAGAAAATTTGATTTTTTTTTTCATATCTATCAATAAATCGATAAACAAGAACGGACCAAAATGGTCCTAAACCTAAGATTCGTAATTTTTCATTTTTATTATTATCTTTACATCCTTTAAATTTAAAAATTTTCCAGAAGTAATAATATATAAAAACACCACATTCGATAAAGTTTTAGGTTGAAAAAAAAGAAAACAAAAAATTACCAAAATGGTTAAAATCTAACAGCAGGGTTAAATGAATTAAGACTAAAAAAGATATTTGGGGGATTCACAAGGTGTTCTATCCAGTCATATCGTCATAATGTCCTAAATAATTGTTTACAATTGTTTAAAATAAATGTTGTTGTATTTTAAACAAAATAAATCTGTTAATGCTGTTTTTATTGATTCTTTATAACTGTACAGTAGAAATCTTAATTATAAGCGGTAGCCCACAGCGGTCCTTTATATTTCTTGTAATTATTTTAGGACATATGACTTTACAACTTTATAACTACCTTGTGAATCCCCCAATTGTTTTTTTAATGTTGAAAGGACAAACGAAACTAGCTTGCATATTATTTTACTCCATCAATTTCAAAAACATTCCTCAAAATGAAGTGCAAGTTGATTAATTTTTGAGAAAATAATCCATTTATTACATAGGTGATATGTGTTACATCGTTAATATGATAATACAATTACAAAAACTTGTAATTTTATGGCCTTTATCTGACATTAAAACTATTTTGATCATCTAATTAATACTTACAAAAGTATTGTACTTTTTAATAAAATCATCTTGTTATACGTTTTAACCATATTTTCTTTTCGAATAAGGTAACATTTTCAAGGTATTTTGCTTTTATTTATCTACCTAAAATGCCGAAAGGAAAGGATCTTAGTTTTGTCAAAAGAAAAATCATCTTGCACCTTTATGACTAAGGCAAAACAGTTTCTTTTTTATCGCAAATATTTGAGAGGAGTCCTCAAACAATAGAAAATATAATGAACGAAATAAGCGATTATCCTTCGCTTATCAACATATGCCTAACCAAAAGTTTTGAATTTTGGAAATCTGTAATATTAAGCGATGAAAGCTACGCATTGTTTGGAGTAAGCCTAATGTATCCCTTAATATAAAAAATATCAAGCCGACAGTAAAACATGAAGGAGGTTCTGTCATGGCTTGGGGGCTATAGTCAGCCTCAGGAGTTGGAAGGCTAGTTCTCATAGATGGAGTTATGCACAGTCATGTGTATCTGTCAATTCTTAAAAAAATTAACGCAAGTATTGATAAAATGGGACTTCCAGCAAGAGGTTCTTATTTTCAACAGGACAACGATCCCAAACATACAACCTTACCTTAAACCAAACATTTTCCAACACCTCCTCAAAGCCCGGACTTGAATTCAATAGACAATTTAAGGGCGAATTTCAAGGAAAAGGTTCGTGAACACCATATATCTTCGAAAACTACGTTGAAACAATTTTTTCTCAAGAAAAGTGTCGAAATTCGGTGGAATCTATACCACGACGATTAGGTGCAGTTTCTAAATCCATTGTCATACGGCAAAAAATACGTAATATTTATGTGACCTTAAAAATAAACTATATTCTTCTAAAATTTCGGATGAATAGTATAATTAATAGGTTCTAATTTTTTTTATAATTAAATTCTTTTTCTTTCTCCTAATACGTTAATAAAAAAATTCCTGTTTAATATAATAAATAAGAGGATGTCAATCAAGTTTTTTCTAAAAACGTTATTTTGCCTATACGCAAAATAATAACGAGAATCACTGTATGTATATTTTTCTTTTTGTTATTACATATATATATTTGTTATATTTACCCCTGCAGAAAGCAAAGGGTCATTGAAGTTATTAAGTATATAAAAAATTGTAAATGAAAGTATTTTATTTTTTAAGGCGCTACGAACATAGTCACTAATAAACTAAGATCCCCCACCCCCACCCCCCCCCAAAAAAAAAATTACTTAGAAAATTGTTTTATTATGAATTAAAATCACAATTTTAAGAATTAAACCAAAATATTCAAAAATATGAAATAACCCCCAAAATAAAAATGGACTAAATCCCCATAAATGGAAACTTAATTATATTTGGAAATATATATAAGTGGCTATTTTGGAAATGAAGCAAAATCGGTGTTTGTTTTACTATAGAGGAGAACATATTTGCGCCCAACCCGTCAATGCAGAGAAGCTGAAATAAGCGAAGCCGGTGTTTGTTTTACCAAAAGGGGAAAATCCTTCGGCCCGGCCCAAAGCGCACAATTCGGTTTTAGTTAGCGATTTGGGGTTTTGAAATTCGAAATTTTTCATTCGATTTCTTAAATCTGGATATTAATTTCGGGCACATGACGCCAACCCATAATCAATAAGTCAATATTTGAAATAGAATTAAAATGATAATTGTATAGCATACATCAATAAAAATATTAAATGGGTTTATACTGTTTTCAAAATTTTAAATTAGTCATTGTGAAACAGTTCCCCATCAACAAAAGTCGTTTTTGTTATTCTCTGTATAAGAAATTGGGGCAATACCTAATTTTTGCATTCGGGACTTAAGTTGAAGCCGCACCAGCAAAAAACAAATCGCTTATTGTATTTAAAGTTAAAAACACCAGTTCGATGCTGGCCCACATATAAAACGTCTTATTATGTTTTTGTCTTAAAAGCATTGTTTGAAAATAAACATTAAATATCGTTCAGTAGTGTTCGGTTTGTTTTGTGGAAAACATAAACGCTAATAGTGTTTGTAAAGAATCATAAAAAAATAACGTTTCTCTGTTTGTAATCTTAGAACACAAAAATAATACTGTTCTTATCCAACATAACAAAAAGTTGAGAACATTAAGGTTATTCTGTTTTTTTTTTAAGCATTATTGTGTTCGGTTCAGCACATTAATGTTCGTTCGTTGCAGTAGTGCTTAGAAGTAAAAACCAGTGAAAAATTTTTCACCGACAAAATATGTGTACAAGCTGTTCGTGCTGGCTGTGGTCGTTGTTAAAATTTTGTATGATCATATCTTTATCAATGTAAAAAATAAGCACTTAAGAACATTAAAATATAATGAATGTCTACAGAAACATTAAAATTGTTCTGTTTTATAATGAAGAACAGAACACGGTTTAATGTTTGTTACTTTCTGGAAAATAGTTACGAATGGGTTTAAGGGTTGTGTTCGTATACACAAACACTAAAATAATATATGTATATCGTTTCTGGGTGTGTTAGCCGTACCATTAATAATCGGGCATGTTCTAGAAATCGAAAAGAAGTTGAATTGAAATCGAACCAGATTTTGATATAAAGAGTTGTTATTGGGACTCAGAGTATTAAGTACTTAAAAAGGAATATTTTTATGAACTCATCTTACAGGCTCGTTTTCAAAATTTGTTAAATTTTAAATCTAATTCATTTCTATTTGCAGAATATGCCCGAATATGTTGTTTATTTCCGAACACTGCGTAAAAGATAAAAGGTAATCAGACAGCAAAACTGGTGTTCGGGGTTTGTTTCAGTCTATTTGTCTAAATCTATGTGGGTTTGTTGTTTGATTCATGTATTTTATGCAAAAAAATGTCAAAATAACAGTTTTGCAGTTATTTTGTTTGGTATGGATGGTCTCATAAGCACTAATGTTTTGTTGTCCTATTAGTTAAAAAAAACAGTTTCCTCTTTGTTGGTGAAGGTTCAGCCTTAGTTGGTAGAGGCAATTTTTAAACAATGTGATTGCTTTAAATTTGTTTTAACTGCTAGCGAATTTTTAATTAGAATCAGAAACCACTAAAACATTCTTGTAACAAACTAAAGGATGATTTCAAATTACTGCTCACCATTCTTTCCTTCCTTGTAAATAAGCTAACGAAGACAGTGAAACAGAAATAAGACATTTTGCTTTAAATATAATTTATATTAGCGTGAATGCCTGAATTGGTTTGTGTATATTTATGTGGCAATATGTGAAGGAGTTAAAGTATTTGCAAGTGTTTAAAGTTGATCAAGAACTAAGGTGTACTCATTTCCATCTATGATGTAAGTGTGTTTGTTTGTTTGTTTTATTTTTTTGTTAAGGAGTTCTTAAGTATGTTTTTTATATGTTTAACAAAAATATGCCACAACAAAAGTAATTGTTATGCATGCTTAAATGTTTTGCAAGATTTGTACACATGTATTTTCTACTGTTTTCTCTTACTTTGTGCGAAAACTAAACAACTTCTTTCATGACAACTTTTATTTGAAGCTACATATACAAAATATTCATTCAAATTAATTTATGCATGTAGCACGCACACAACTAAGACAAATGAGTTGACATCTCAGGTAAAGCACTTTCTTGTGCGTGGCTTTTTAACTTTGTAACAACAAATACAGAAAAAAGTCAACAACTTTTTGTTCCCACTTCCTTTTAAGCGTTATTTGTTTTTATAAGAAAATATATTTTTTTAGGGGACAACTTTTCTGAAAAAGAAGTTTTTGGTTATTTAAAAACTTTAAGTTTCATTTAAGACACCATGGGCATGCTTTCTCAGGAAAAGTTAATAAATTGACAAACTATTAAACTGTAAAAGTTTGCTTAGAATATAGAAAAAACATATTTATGAATAGTTCCAATTTAGCTTAAAACGATTTCGGTTGAGGTCTTTGGTAAAGTACACACTAAAATTTTACAACCACACAGTTTTTTTGCGCTTGCAGAAAATATTCATTTAGCTTTCATTTCTAAATTCAGAAGTGTAAATTCTTTGGATATTACCGAACAAATTTAAAAATGTTTTGAATTTGGGAACCCCACGGTTAGGCATAGAATATTTTTTTATTTTTGAATAAGAGGACATATTTCAGCATATCCTCTTTTCCAGCTCTCTAGAGATTTCGATTGTGGGAGAAAAAAAACTGAAAAATATTTTCTTCTGTTGCCATAAACAAATTATAGATGATTTTAACAAGCAGCTCTGCAAACATAATATGATTATTCCTGACCACATACATGATAAAATTCAATTTTATAATGATTTCATTAAACTAAAATATGTTAATTTTTTATATTACGTAGTTATAAACGACCACTATTAAACACATAAGTATACCGATTTTATGTTTTTTGCAGGTTATAACGGATTTCTTGGAAGGTTATAATGACCATAGCACAACAAAACATAAAAATTATAAAATGTATTTATCAATCAATTATTAAGACGAGAGGATTACTGAGCTACCTAAATAAGAGCGGCAAGCGTTTTTTGTTTGTCAAAACTCATAATTACCATAAAATTTATACGAAACAAACCTATAGAACGCGAATTGAACACTACCCGGCTGGACAATCTTATTTTACAGATCGATATGCCGGTTTTTTTTATTGAAAATGTATTTGAACTAGAATTTTTAAGTTTAAAAAAACGCTTGCCGCTCTTGTTTAGGTAGCTCAGTAATCCTCTCGTCTTAATTATTATTATTATTATTTATTTTATTATTATTGTTTTTAGAAATATTTATTTTCAATCAATATAGTGTTGCCTAATATTTTTGTGAAAAAGAAATTTCTGTCATCCTGTGAAAACAATTTTTTTGAAAAAGAACCATTTTTATTTAAGGTATTTTTATTTTGGCTGTAACATACATAAAAGGACTAGAGTGAGAAGGAAATTCCAACAAAAATATTGTAAATATTTTATTTTTAGTTTAGCTCCCACAGGTTTCATGATTGAACATTTAGTCGGCTGTTTTGAGGGACGTGGTTAAGTGATCGACCGTGCTGGAAAAGGCGCTTATCGAAATGGTCTTACTGAAGGTAACGTGGAAGAAAATTATCCGTTTGTTTTAACAAAACAAACTAATAAGACAAGGCTAATAAGACATTTTCCTTACAACATTACAGAACATTTAAAAGTTGGATCTTAAGACATATCTAGACAAAATTAAAAAAGGTGAAAGCACTGCAACCGCAAGACCACCAGCAACGATTTCTGGTAGGTCATATATGGGTCACGCAAGAACCGTAACACTCCAACCTTTGACAAAAGTATGTTTGACTACAAGTATTATTACCACCCTAAAGCATATTTTTTTCGTATCGTATTAGAAGACTGCACAATTAAATTTAAACAAGCATTCACTTCATTAAACATTTTTTAATGTCTATACATTAGTATCGCTCTCACAAACAAACGTTGTGTATTAGCGAAAACAAAGGCTTCATTCACTGTAGTGAATGTCGAATAAGAAGCGGGCATAAAAAGTACTCTTAAAAGCTAACAAGGAAATAACAAAAATACGCGTAACAAAAATATTGCAACAACAATTATTTTCAAAAACATTTCTTTGTATGTGTTCGCCAAATACGACTAAACATCACAAATTCTCGTAGACTGCATGATGTAATTTTCAAATACTAGGAGTGTAAGAAAATTGTTTTTATTGCACTGAAAGGTGCTTAAAGGAATATGTACTGTCTGAAAAGTATTTCATAAAATGTGTGTACATTCACAACACTACTTAAATTGTGGGACGAACAGTAACGCGTAGCCTTTGTTATTGTGGCTGTAAGCAAATCTTTTGAAATCACATTTTGTGTTAGTAGTTTGTTAGATTTTCAAATACATTTATGCAGACCCTTAAGGCCCCGTTAGCCGACCGTAATGGCTCAGTTAGGCGAACGTTGCTGTACCGTACCTGTACTGTATCTGTCAGCTGTTTGCTTTTTGTTATATAAAAAGCAAAACAAAATCTTCCCGAAATATAATGTACCGTAGTTTCAACGCACCTTTTTCTATAAAATAGAATTTCACACCGTTGTTAAGTAATATTTGTAAAACAGTGATGGGCGCCTTGTATGTTACACTAAATGCGGGTATTTTTGCTCTTTTTTTTTGGTACTTTTTTCATTACAGCTATGGAATTTCGACAAAACATCTAACAATACAACATATTTCCCTATATTCAGGCATGTTCTGAAAATCACAAAATTTCAAATCACTTGTGATTTTAAAATCACATTATTATTAAAGGGTGTTTTGAAAACCACATAAGTTTTAACTTGGTTTAAAATGGTGGAAGAAAATAAGCGTGTAATTTAAAATCGGCGGCCACATAGCTGAACGGTTTAAAATCACAATTATGGAAAAAGTTTTTTGTCCAGAACACCTTTCTTGTGATTTCAAATCACTTTCACAAAAAATGGTTTTCAGAACATGCATCATATACATAAATGCATAGGTATATACATACAATGGAAATATAAGACATATAAAAAACTTTAAATGGTATCAAAACTTTGTATGCACAGTTACAATATATGTATGCTAAGATTCAAATTTTTTTATTGTAAATCTATAATTTAAATATTAATTTTTTAACGTTTTTTGCATACACAAAATATTGGTTTAATACCATGTAAATCACTTGGTACTTTTTCTGCACATCGGTCACCATCTTAAAATGTTTGATTCCCATCACTGTGTATTGTTTTATGTATATTATTGCTGTAGTGCCACTTAACCGTAACGTGTCGACCTATAGAAAATAGAATTTCGTTACGAGGTTACGTGACAGTTGAAGAAAGTGATGGGTATTTTAAATGGAATGCGAGTAAAATCACTCTTTTTCTTTGGTACTTTTTCAGTAATAATAATTGTGGACTTTTGACAAAAAAACTTATAATACAAACATATTATCATTTATACAAATATACCCAATAAACCATAGAACGATATGATAGCGAAAACGAAATTATATTTTACGGTGTTTATAATATTATATACGATTATTAAAAACGATATCGTTACGACATCACTTTTCAAAATATTTTTTTCCAATTTAAAAACAAACATTTGAAAAAAATCTCTTGAAAACCTGAATACATTTGTTTATTATGTTTTTTGTCCACTTTCGTCGACATTTTATTTGTACAACTAGAAGTACAAATGTAAACATTAGAACTTGTGCCATAGCTATTTTTAAGAACAATTGCGATATTTAGATGAACTGTTAATTTTAATTTTGATATTTTTTTTTTTTTTTAGTTAGGCTTGAGTTCATCAAATTTAATTTTTATTAAATTATTTTTACTGAAGGAAGGAATTTTTACAACTTTGAATTTTATTAAAATTTATTGATAATTTTCTTGGCTGAGCTGGGGCTAGAACCTGGGTTGAATTTACATTTTTCAAGAATCACCACATTCTTTGAGGTCTAACCTCTGCACCACTGCGGTGCCTGTCAGCCAACAGTCTAACATCAATCTTTTAACCAGTGATACTGGTGGTTCGAAATTTGCTGCAATTATTTTTTTTTATTTATTGTGTAGCTATATTTAAAGATTAATTTAAACTTTTAAATTGTTAAAATTTTTTTGCAGAAAATCTCTTGGAGCAATAATTTATTTATTACAGCAAAAACGCTAAATACTGTAAGTAACTGTATCTCTAAAAATAAAAAAGGTAAATTAAATATCGCTGGCTTAACATGTAAAGGCTCTAAGTCCATATTTGAAAATTTTACAGGAGAGACAAAAAACAATCAAAATACATGTGATGGAACAATTTGAGAGAAATAATTAAACTGTACTTTTAATTGGGACTCAGAGCTTTTTCTTGTGATAAATTGGACTTAGCGCTTTTGCTCATTACTACAAAACAACAACAAAAAATTAGATAACTGTAATTTTTGCTTCGTAAACAATGTATTTTTACTTATTGCACATTACTGCATTAAAATCTCAATTTCTTAAAAAAGTGGACTTAGCGCCTTTACATGTTAAGCCATTTGAACATTTCTAATTCTCATTACTGAGTGTTGTTTTATATATACTAACGGTCTAATTCATAAAAATTTCTTGTTTCAGCTTAAATGCTTACAATAGTTATCAAATACTTTTTGCCCCAGCAAGCTAAAGCACGAGAGAACCCATGAAGATTGGCCGCATCATCCTAAATCTACAAATTGTTTTTTTTTTTAACTTTAATTGTTAGTAGCGCTTTTTTGGTAATCGCTAAAATTAGTTTTTAAATTTAAAAAAATTATAAATTTAATTTCGTCGGGTGGTTTCTGGTAGGTACCTTTTTACAAAAATTTATTTTTAAATCAATATATTGAGAGATTTCGAGTTCTAGCATTTCCTGATATCCTTAATTTTACAGTTTTAATGAGAAGTATTCATAAAAGATATATTCCAAGAAATGAAGTGAGTGTTTATCAAAAGTTTCTAATTTTTTTATCCTAATTTTTCAAATTCAACATGAGTTATTTTAATTTTTTTCTATAAAAATCTATCTTTGTTTGCACTGTATTTAAAAGGTGATTTTATGAAGAAAAAAAACGAGATATCATTTGTTAAAATCGGCATATATTTTCAAAAGTTACTACAGTTTTAAATATCGCACAAGATCACAAAAATATGCATTTGTCACAAAATGTGGCTCAGCTGATTTTGGTAAATATTCCATATCATATTTCTCGTTTTCAGATTCATCACCACATTGTCTATGTAAAGTTTTACTACATTTAATTGCACTTAATACTGGCTTAGTAACAGTTAACACATTAGCATACTTAATGCTATCACGATTTTTATATTGATAACCAATGATGTTTGTTTGGAAAAAATAACAGTCTTGTGGTTTATGGAATATTTGATGATGCCAAATCATTGGGATAGATAATGATAATGGCTGGCTTATAAACTTAGGTTTCTTAAGCATACTAGAACAGCTTGTACAAATACTTTCGGAATCATACCATTTGCTAGAACTGTATGAACAGTTAAAAACTGTATTAGTAAATGCCTACCAAGGCTTTATTTTTCTTCGGATCCAAGCGATGTTTTTTTCAGCGAATAAACCGCAAACATAACAAAAATTATAACGCTTATCACACACTGCAGGAAAAATTAAACACAATTTAAAATTTGTTAAGGGATTACAAAAATTACAAACTTACTTATTAAAATCACTTCGTTTGTCACAAATCTTTAACTAGTTACACTTTTTTTACTCTTATCTAAAAACAATATCCATCACCAAAAGATAATATTTAAACTTTGCCATTGTGCTGGTAATAAAGTCGATTAGTTTATGTATTTATCCAAATATATGTAACTAAAAATTGCAAATAAAAACATTCTAAACTTTTTAAATGATGCAAAAAAATAGGACATAATAAACCCTATCCATCTGTTTTATCTTCCAGTTCTTTTTTTTTGAATAAAGACAGATTAACGAAAACTTATTAAGTAAATACCAAAAACGTAACTGTACAATTGCAACAAACAAAACACTTTGCATTATTAAGTTGACAAATTTTATCTTTATCTTTATTGTAATTTTTTTTTTTTTTATTATTTTTTCCCCCCTTTTTCTTTTTATTTTCTTTTGGTTTATTCAAAACTTGATTTTATAATTATGTATATTATTATTGAATTGTTATTATTATTACTATTATTATTATTATTATTTTTATTATTATAATTATTATTATTACTATTGGTGTTCATTATGTCATCCTCTGAACTATAAAAGAATTTAATTCTTAAGGTCCTTATAGCTGAAATAAATAAATAAATAAATATTTTTGGTTAAAAAAAAATTAGCTTGTTAATGAAAAGTTGAATAACTTATACAATTTTTATCTGATTTGTAAAATTAAAACCATGTTTTGTTAAAAACTAAATTTTCTTCATACGTTAATATAAATTTTTATAAGCTTTCATATTAAAATAGGCAATGAAAAGCTACTAAAATCAAAAAAGTTTATAATTTTCGTTTTTTTTTTTTGTAGATATTCTTAACAAAAACAATAGTTATAATTTACAAATGTATAAACGTAATTTTGAAGCATTATCAGTTTTCTTTCCAGACCCGTTAAAAAAATTAAAATCGGACAAGAACTGACTGAGCTACAGGTCGTTAAGTTGATGAACATCACTGAAAACGGTTTTTTAAAAATAACTTCTGAATTTGAGGGTGTTTCTGAAACTTTTTGACACAATTTTTAATCTAATCAACAAGACCAATAATCCACGCTAGGTCGCTTTCCAAGTTTTTTTACACTGTAGCAACGTGTTATTGACGAATTCAATATATGTAAAAAAGTTTAAGCTTGCATCCCCGCTTTATGTTACCAAGACCATAGTGCTATTTTCTTATCCATTTTGTTGTTGTGTCCTATTATCTTCATAAGCGCTTGTATTGTTGAGTGTTGTATTCACACACATTCTCGCATATATTTTTATTTATATACCACGCATTAAAACTATAAAAGTTGTTGTTGTTATTTTTATTTTTTGTTGCAAAAGTGTGTAAAACTGTGTGTTTTTATGTGCAAGTATGCATGTTTGTGTTTGTTTTCTACTTGAGCTTAATAGCGATTATCCTGTGTTCAGCATATCAATTGCTCAACTTTCATTCATACGGTTTATACAAAGTTATAAATGTTCCAAAGTAGAGATGTTGGTATGTGTTTGTATTATATTTATATGTATGTATATAAAATACTTGTATCAGTATTTTTGCATGTTTATTTTATTATATTGTTTTTTTTTTGTTGTTGCGTAAGTCAGCGGGATTTAATATGAATATCTAATGGATAAAAGGATTTTCGTAAAGTGATACCAGATGAAATTATATCTTTTTTCGTCAATTTTGGTAAGTAATGCTTGAAAATATTTTTAAGTATGTATGACTTTAAGAAATAATAATATTAAAACATTATGATATTGTAAAATTTTAATATAAAATTGTACTTTTTTAAAAATAATGATGCAATCATGTATGAAATCGGCTTTTGCTTTAAGTATAAATGCATGTATGATTTTTTAATTAAAAAAAATATAAAAAAGTATAAACAAAAGATATGTATGAATAGTAAAAAAAGTAAATTTAACATTGAAATATTTATAAGGAAAATTCTTATACGTTGGAATAAAATTGTCTCGGTCTGACTTTAATGTGGTAAATATGCATTGTGATTGTTCTCTTTATTAAATAGAGGATAGGCTATTTAAAATGTTTTATTTGAATTGGCTATAAAAAAGTATCGATTATTTTGTGAAATTTCAGGTTTTATTGGACAGGTTGTACTTTTTAATTTAATAATGGAACAGAGTAGCATTTATATGACTTGTTGAGTATATAATAAGTTTGACTTTATTTAGAATTAAGTAATCAAAAAATAGGCTGACTTAATTATACGAGGCAGCACCTTAATTTTAATTCATGACTTTAGTACAGTCAGCATTTTAATTTATTTAATTTATGACTTTAGTACAGTCAGCATTTTAATTGATAAGAACTAGGTATAAATAGCGGGCAAGAATAATTTTAACGGCAGTTGTTATTAGCAAGCCAATAAAAATCTACCTGCGATCTCCACGGAGCACTCCAGGTCAGGAAAATAAATTAAATAAATAAATAATTTTATAACTACAAAATAAAGAAAAAGTTATTCTTATTCGACAACTACAACAGACTATAATGACTGGTTCAGCAGTACCCCGCGAGATCAACCTTATTTGTCAGAACATTTTCGATTGTGTCGGATTGAATCTCTTCAATGTCATCTTCGCTTCAATTATCTCTGGATGGCTTGCGTCACATTTATCCTTAATGGCTTTCCAAAGAAATTATCCAATGGATTCAAATTACTGCTCCGAGGCGCCCAATTGATATTAGAATCGGTTGATTATTCGATTTTTAAAAACAGTTTATAAAATATCGCGTTGGCTGTTTGACATGTGGCCCTGCCTTGTTGAAACCAGATGTCGTCTATGTTCTTAATTTTTTGGAAATAAAAATTCGTTGAGCATGGCACGGTAACGATCACCATTGACGATGGCTCCTTGCTCAGAACGGCCCAATGGTGTCGCCAACCCAAAATCCAAATCAATCAGCGACTCGTTGTGGATGCATTGGCTTCCAATAGTGACGTGTGGGTTCTCTGAACTCCACATGCGGCATATGACATAGCAACCGAGATGGAAATGAGCTTCATCAGAAAACACGATTAAAGACGTTAAAGACTCACAATTTTGAAAGTAACTTTTTAATATTCCCCAAATAACGTATAGCGTCCAATTTGGCAAAAGACAACATAAACCTGAAAATTTAAATAAAAAGTCAAAGAAATTTGTAGTTCAAATTTAAAACCTTAAATGGCCCACCCTTATTATAAGATTTTTTAAACATATCTCGTGTATTGGTAACACGTTAATTTGTATCGAATGTTAAACATCTACTATTATCCTTTTATAGATGCTTAGACAATTATTTATATTGTCCTTATATGAGAGATTCAAAGCTTAATTTTTTCCAGTTAAGCTTCCTTTTTCTGTAAATAGCATGATATAAATAGCTGATCGTACTGTGCGGTGTGTTTGGTGTTTTAATGTGCTGTCATCTAGAGTTGCTCGTGCTGTGACGTACATACCAGTGGTGTGTTGTATTTAAATGGATTCTTTGGTTCTGTTTTCTTCTTCTTCTGGTGGGGTTTGCACTATTTATTGGTGTGATTTCTTTTGCTGTATTTGTATGAGAGGTGCTTCCTATAGAAAATTAACAAATATTTACAGTCTGTGTTATTCAGGAAAAAGCCGTGAAAATTTCAGAAAAATCGACTATATTTATTTCTAGTTAGATATTCTTTTGATTTTAAATTATTCTTATTTAAAATACTTCAAGAAATCCTAAGAACTATTTATTCACTTTAAATTTGTACAACAAATTTTATACATTTAAAATATCGATCCACTAAGACGGTATTTTTGAACCAATAACTCTAGAAATAAAGTTTATACCAAATTCGAAACTTAACAAAAAAAAAAAAACACGAATATGAATTTGGTACTTTCTCGAAATTCGAAAGTCTAAGGGGTGAAATCGTTACTATTTTTGGTCCTTATTTTACAAAATATTTTTCCCCATTCATTGACATATTCGTACTAAATTATGGGCCCCCACTTCAATACTGCAATTTTTGATACTTTTGATACCAAAATGGGAAATACGGGAAATTTTATATCTCTCTCTTCAGCTTTTTGGTTCTACAAAAGCAATTTTTTTAATTATCGTTAATATTGGACCTTAAAACATTAAATTCAGCATGCAATGTCATGAGTGGATACAAATCTATGAGAAACGTTCTTGGTGCTTTTTTGTATATTAAATGGTACTTTTTGAATTTCCGTTAGTATTAAACATGCAAGATTCTGTGTGAAGTTAAAACCTAGAAAAATAAACTTTGGCATACAGATATGTACACGAAGAAATTGGCTAGTTTTAAATAAATATTTATTTAAATCTTTAAAAGAATGAATATCTTTCAATCGCATTCGTATATCACGTTGCTGTCGTTTTTGAAGGTTGTTAGAAAAACGCCTTAAGATAATTTACATATTGAATGTAACATAGACTAATGCGAACTGTTCTTAATATTGTCCTTTATCATTAGAAATGTACGATTCGATTGTATTTTGTAAGTCCTTTAAATGTTTCCATCTTTTTCTTGTGAAATCGATTTTTTTCTTTTTTATATTTGTATGCCCACACCAGAAAATTGGAGAGGGTAATATGCGTTTGTTCTAATATTTGTAACAGCTTAAAACATTGGTCCTAGACACATCTTGTAGTATACCGAATCAGAATCTCTTTCCGAGTCTATCTAGCAATGTCCGTCCATCCGGCTGGCTGGCTGTGCACGTAAAACTTGTGTGCATAGTACAGGTTCCAATTTTGAAAATTATTTTATGAAATTTGGTGCATGGTTCTAATTAGCATTTTATTATTTATTAATAAGTATTGGAAACTAAAATTTTTTATCGTAATATATATAAATAATCAGGGAAAATAACTCTTAGACTTAAAAAAGATGTTAATTTTCAGTAAAATTTAAAATAACAACAAAAACAAAAGAACTACTAGATGAAAAACTATTATTTTCATATTTAAAAAGTAAAATTGAACTCTTGCTTTTCATTTAGTTTATGCCCATATCGGGCATGATGCCGGTGTTTTATCCTTCTGTAAGGTGTTAAATGGGTAATTAAATCAGTCAACATAATTTCCTATTTCTAATCCTTTTTTGGGCTTTTTCAAGAACGAATTTCGGATAAAATCAACTTTATTTTTTTTATATGAATTATTTTTTAAATTACTTAAATGAATCTCATTTTCAGATTAATTTGAGTACGAATTCGGGGTTGAATATGGATAAATTAAGTATTTCGCGATTGTAAATCCGTACCTTAATCAATCTTTCTGTACACCGTACAATTAACACCGCTTCGGATTGATTTGAGTGTGGATGGATTGATTTTTCTTTTAAGTGAATGTCATTACAAAATGTTGTGCTTTTAAGTCAAAAATGAACCATAGGTCCCATAACAACTCCCATCCTAAAATTACTTAAAGGCTAAAAAATCCCATGTATATGGCGATTTCTAAAAAAACTTTTACATGAATCTTAACCTCATAACACATTTTTGTTCTGACGGGTTCATGATCGCCCATGTGTCCCAAATATACTCTAGAAAAATTGTATTAAATACTGTGGTGCAGGGTTCGTTCTCCCTTGTTTATTTTTAAATTCCCTGTAGCACTTTTAATAAAAACAAAAACCAATTTTGTATTCTTTTATTTTACTTTTGTAGTTAAATTTGTTTAAAAGACATATTTTTGGGACCCTATAATAATGTTTTTTTTTTTAATAAGGTGGTCTTAAAACGCAGGGGTTCTAATTTCCTACAATTAATTTATTGTGTAATAGCTCAAGTCAATCAAATTTTTCTTATTAAACTTCATTAACCCTTCAATGTTCGATAATCTTAAAAAATTTTACGTTTGTACAAATTGTTATGTTGTGTTGTAAATTGGGGTGTTTGCTGTTGGGACAAACATTTAAAGCAATGTTTGTAGAAATATTCAAAATTTGGCAGACATGTTGATTATTTATCAAACTTTTCGTGGCGTCTATTGCTTAATCTATTAATTTCAGCAAAAGCTTTGCAGAGTGAAGACGTTGAAAATTGAAGCATTATATAATTTAAAATAGTAAATTTTTTTTTTATCAGTATTGCTTGCCACAAAACTAACCGTTGTTTAAATCACCTTTACTATATTGTTTGCCTTTATTTGTGACCTTCTCCGAGAAAAGGGACCTAGTTTGTCAAAAAAAGGGTTTCGACTTACCCCTACCTTTCCACATGCAAGCAATTACTTGCAAATAGTGTTACGTATTATCACAGACAAATCGAAGAAACAGGCGATTGGCTGAAAGTACAAAAATTTTGTGAATTTTAGTGAAAAAGTGTGAGTGTATTGAGTTTTTCGAACTTGCACTTGCATGCGGAAACGAGGGGTAAAAGTGGATTATGGTACCTCAAATGGTGTAGAATAATAATTATGCGTTTTTCTCAAAACTTCATTTTCACACACTAGGTCCCTTTTTTCGGAGAAGGTTACATTTAGTATTTTTTCTCTGTTTAAACAAAACGCAACAAAATTGCCGCAGCACTATCGACTTCTGCAGTCATTAGGAACAAAACAAAATGAAAAATTAATGTTTCTACGGAGTTTATTTGTGTTGTTTATTGTCAAACACTAAATGGGAACAATGTGTGTGTTTGCCAAGCATTTTGTGTGGCTTATTATGCCCTTAAGCACCACTAAGTGCACCACATGGTTTGGCCAGATCACGATTAAAACCCCCGACAACTAAGTAAACTAAAAATATTTTGTACGTATTTTGTATTAAATTAGAATAAATCAAGGGGGTGACCGCGTATTTCGATTCGAAAGAAATCATTTACGGATTCGAATAATTTGTACTGTGTATTACGATTTTCGTAATATTTGTTTCGAATAAAGGGACGTGTTTTATACTTTATTGAAAACAAAAAATCCCTTTCTTAACAGCAACTCTCTATTACGAACAAAAAGTGTTCAGCAAATTTCCCATTTTATTAAAAATTCAACTTCTGTCATCGTTTCGAACGATTGCGAAAATCGTAAAACACAGTACAAATTGTTCGAACTCGATGATTATTTCTTTCGAATCGAAATACGCAGTAACCTCCCAGTAGTGTTTAATATAATCGTAAAATGTTGAAGTTATTCTGTTTACCTTTAACTGTGGAGGTGGTGGTAAATTTTATCCTCCCTTTTTATTTTTTTAAAATACTCTCTTCCGTTGCGATCGTTCGTAATTTTTTCTTTGAAAATATTTTACACGTCGGCGATAGCGGAAGCATTTAGTAGAAACAAATTTACCCCACATCAAAATTAACGTAATATTTTCATGGAATTATTTTAACCACTCATCCGTTTTTTTGTTGGAAAAAAATTATTTATTCCAAAAATGTTTTTGTATGTAAAAATAAGCTTAAATATCGTGCATTGTTTAGGAAGCTGTTTGAACCAAGTTTGAATACTCTTCCTGTTACCATTCTGCAGTTATACAGAAATTTATGGGGTCTTTGTACTGAAGGTCTACTTTTTGAGAGATGTTCTCCTCCAATTCCGATCATTTTTAACAGATAATGTGTATTGTTAACCATTCTATTTTTACCAAATTTTGAAAATTTTTTAGTTATCGATATAAGGATATACAGAATTGTATTTTGTACATTGCCCATTTATCTAATCCTGCCCACTTTTTGACTGATGTTGCAAATTGGTAGTCAAGCTATTTGTTCCCAATTTGGAAACCTAAGCTTTTAACGCTTGGGCAATTTTATAACTTTCTCTTACCGTTCTTTAGATATAAATTAATCTGTTTTATGCCACGCCTACTTCACCAATTCCGGCCATTTTTGTAGAGAGGTTGTGTATTGATAACACAGCTATGTATACCAAATTTGGAAAATGTTTCTCTTACCGTTCATTAGATATAAAAAAATTTATTTTGTGCCACGCCCAATTCTCTAATCCCCCCCTCATTTTGTCGGATGTTGTGTATTGCTAACCTAGAAGTTTGTACCTAATTTCGAAACTTTGACTCTTGGCATTCTTCAGATATTCAAAAATAGACAAGGGGTTTGCTAAGAAGAAGGCGCCACGCCCACTTCTCCAGTCCCGCCCAGATGTTGTGTTTTGATAAACAAGATATTTAGTCTAAAGTTGGAAACTTTTGTGCTTGACGATTTGTCTGCAATGTAGTAAGCCAATTTTTATGGGATTCAGATTTTGATGAGAAAAAAAACCCCCAAAAAGGTTGACCTATATTTATCTTTATATCTTTAAATATATTTCTTCGAAAAAAGGCCCTTTAAGTTTTTGTTTTTTTTTAATTCATATTTTTTTGATAAGCTTTTCTTCTTAATTTTTTGTAATTAAAAATGTAGTAGCTTATTTTTTAAAAACAAAAAATAATAATAAAAAAAAATATTTTTTACCAATTTTTTTTTAGTAAATTTTAGAGGGGAAATATTTACAACCACGTCATAAAGTATGTCCCAAAATTTCTTCTATTATCTTCTAGGTATCTTCTATTTTTAAGACTTGTTCATGGACAATGAAAATTTAATGCCTGCATCTTATTTTGAATTAATGTACTTTATTAATTCTTCACTTCGCTAAATGTAATAATTTTCAACTGTTGCACTGCCCATTCTGCTTTTTGTATATTTATTGCATCAGGAGACATTGATTTAAATATGTACTCACTTCATGTAATTGATCTAATTCGCAACCCATCTACAGATGCTAATTTTTAGAGAATAGAAAACCAAATTTTAAAGTATAAATAGATGTTTTCTGAAATTATGAGGAATTTCTTATTTCCCGGGATCCCACAAGAAAAATCCCGGGAAAACGGGAAATAAAACAGTTGAAATTCCCGGGAAAACCCCTAATTATATAGCCCTTGCTGCTAAACAGGTGGATGGAGGCATCAAATCTATTTCTGCCGAATTATACAAGTAGCAATCTGTGTGCTGGTTGGGCCCACACTGTGAAACGATTTGTGACTTGGTGCTTAACCCGTTGTACGTTCATAAAGTCTTATTAACAATAATTTAAAAGAATGAACATCATCTAAGTAAAATAAAACTAATCAATCGACCCTTTTTGGCCACCCTGTATAACAAGTTATTTTCGAATACAATTTGTGGCTATAATGTCTTGCATGTCACTCAAACTAAATAAGTAAAATTATTTTGATTTCGTGTCCGTTGGTTAACAAAAGGGATTTACAGTGTGTTGTTTTGAAACCGAATAACATTCTTAATTATAGACTCGATGTGTTACGATTGTTTGGTGATATACTTAGGAACATTTTTTTTTAAAGAATTAAAAAACATTTTATTTATTTGTTAAAGTTTGAGACATACGTTTTCCTAATTGGAGATTATTGTGAGTAACATAAATGACATTCTTGCTTATGAAATATATTTATGCACTAATAATTTCTGAAAGTAAGGGCCGTTTTTAATAAATCCTTATTTTGTGTAGCCAACAGTCAAGTTTTGACGTCGTTGTACCATAATAATTTCTTTTTAAGGTAGCCACACTTTTTACATAACTTTTATTGATATAAACCTCACAAATATGTTACTATTCTACAACCTTTTTGGAGGGTCCACTACCGAAAACGTTATTTGTAATCATGTCTTATATAATTCTAACATTGGGAAAGTTACTGAATTTAATTTATTTGTATTGAGTGTTGATATTATATGTCATTTAAGTAGGGTATAATGGGTCGGGGCTTGTTTCCTCCACTTTTACACTAGACTCGTTATTGTCCACAATCTCTTCAGACACTCGAGGAAGCACAGCCGCGAATAACGCTTTAAGTGACAAAATAATTATGTTTCAGGAGAGCAAAATAACGTTTTTAAAAGGCAGGATTACTTATTTTAAAATTTTTTTTTTAGATTATCAAAATTAATGATAATAAAAAGCTGTACGCAAAAGATCAATAAATTTTAATGTAAAATAACATGCAAGTTTGCAGTTTGTAACTTTGTTTTAGTAGAAAAACGATGGCATTAAAACGTTTTTCCACTACGAAAGTGGCTTTTAAAATGTTATTCCAATGAACAAAATTGACAAAAAAAAACCGATTTTGCAAAAAGTGGCTTTTACAACGACATTCGTGGCTGTGCTTCATTTGTAAATTTTTAACTTTTATCTTAATGCTGGTTCACACTCTTCAAGTTTTAGCCTTCAAGGCATCAGCTTTTAGGATAGAAGGGAAAAGAGAATGCCATTTATTTTCCTCTTTTTCCTAAAAACTCAAAACTTGACGGCTAAATCTTGAAGCAATAACAAACAAATGGTGCCACACAAAATTTATGTATGTATGTATTTGCCTACCTGGGTATGCTACTGCTGACGAACGTATAATTTTTCCAATGTCGAAATAAATTTTAAAGTACATAAAAATTAAAAACTGGCATAGTAAAATATGCAACAAAATATCATAAATTGAAAACTATTTAATTAAAATTCTTCGAAATCAGCAGCTTATAATAAAAATTTACAGTTACGAAGCTTTCACAATAAAATATTTTCTGATGTTAGTAAAATTATAACGAAGAACTAGAATGGAAGAAATCGACACGTAATATTCATATCTACCCAATGTTATAATACCATGCTATTTTGTCAACTTTTTGGTAAATTTTGAGTTAATGCCCTCTTGTTGATTAAGTGCGATATATACATATACATTAGTGTGTCCCAAAAATTTTTATTTTTGGATTTTCATGGGTGCTCAAGCATAATCAAATAGTTTACAGAGTAAAGTATTTTTGAGATTTTTTCATTTTTTTCCGAAGAGGTTTAGAGGTCGCTCAAGTTGTATTTTTGCCTAAACTCAGGTTTGCCGGTCTTTTTTGTGTACTCTGCATAACTTTGCAAACAACCACGATTTTCTTCACTTTTAAGGAAATAATTTAAAAGAAAAGTGTCTAAGGTTTATTTTGGTGTACAAAGACTATAAGCCCAATTATGAATAAAAATTCCCCGGGAGTTTTCTCCCTTCTCACATTTTTCCTATGTAAATTCAATTGTAAAAATGGGAAAATGGAAAAACCTCCCGGGGAAATTGTATTCATAACTGGGCTATATACGTTTTTCCAATGCATTTGCTCATTTAGGCACCCTACATTAAAAATTTTCGTATTTTTTCCATAAATTTTGCAAATAACGCTTTATAACTTTTACAATTTTCATAAAATTGAAACAAACTAACAACGCAGTTTGAAAGATCGATTAATTCTTAATAACTTACACCAGAATTTTTTTGAATTTGCTCTTACCGTTCCTGAGTTATACCTGTTTTCAGCTTTGTACCCAGTTTATGATATTATAACTATACCCCAACAAACAAACAAAATCAAACGTTTTGTTTTGCTTTGTTTAAAAATCATTTAATGGGGTTCTTACGACGTAGTATATAATCTGCAATAAATTCTGAAAATCAGTTTCAGAAGTTGTGACATTGAATTAAGTGTTAGCCAAGGCCACACCTCGTGCTGCCACAGCATTTACTACTTGTAATTGGAAGATGCTTCAAAAAAAATTAAGATTGGTTTTGGAAATTAAGCCTTGAATTTCTTTATCTTAAAGATTTTCTTCTATTACTACATCGTTCTCGCTACTTGGCTTATGCAGATTTTTTGCAATTCAACTCAAGGTTTTGGTGTCGATATGTTTATAAAAAAGGCTAACGTAGTCAGTTTTGGGGAAAAGTACCATTGATGATTACGAAAGATGTTTAACGTAGCGCATACAACTGCTACAATAATAATTTTGTAGTTATCCAACCGCTTTTTAAGACTAAGATCATTGAGAAAAGTGTATCTTGGGCATTTACACAGGTACCAAGTTTTGATATTTTTTTTTTGAAAACAAATGAACTAGATTCTAGCAAGGTAATAACTTTTAACTGTCCCTGTAAGATTACAGCTGGTTTCGAATGCGTATAGCCCGATTAATAGCCCCTGAAGCTTTTACTGTTATAGTCTTCACTCGGTTGCATGCATTCAAGCTGGCCTTTAATTAAATTGCTTAAATCTTCACATAATGGTAATAGCGCTTACATTAATGCCAAAACTTCTGAAACTGATTTTCCGAATTTATTGCAGGGCTACATCGTATAAGCCCCAATAAATTATTTTTAAGCAAATCAAACGCAAAAGTTTGATTTTTAATGGTTTGTTGGGTATAAGAATTAATATCATAAACTGGGTACAAAGCTGAAAAGCGGTATAACTCAGGAATGGTAAGAGCTAATTCAAAAATTATTAAGAATAAATTGATCTTTCATACTGCATTGTTGGCTTGTTTCATTGCCATAAAAAAGCGTTATTTACAAAATTTATGGAAAAATAACGGACAATTTTAACGTAGGATGCATACATGAGCAAATACATTGCAAAAACTTATAGTGGTTGTACACCAAAATAAGCTTGGATATTTTTCTTTTAACCCAAGAAAGATAAGGTACTTTTGCGAGACGTATGCTTTTTCAATTTTGTGCTCTTACTTTCACATTTGTAAACATACAGCTTTCTCACGTTCAAGTATCTCAGTTGTTAGCAGCTCCTTGTTGGTCGTGGCAGTTTTTATGTTGTAAGTTATGTATGTTTTGAGAAATAAACATAAATAAACACAAAATATGTCTGAGAGACGTATCGTTATCTTTAGTGTTATTTTTGTAGCGAAGATAACTTTGTGTTTTGATTGAATTTGAAGGTATTGTTTTAAAAATGTGTTGTAAGCGCGCCTAGGACGACGCAGAAATTGGTGCTATTTTGCAAAGCGTGTTGGAGGAATCGGTTTCACTGGAAAATGTGAGCAAATCGGCAGATGAATTATTGGAGGATAGTCCTCAAAGTGATGTAGAAGATGAGCTTTTGACATCCTGGGGCCTGACGAGAAAATACCACCGATTCACGAAAATCCTCAATAACCTGAACATTTTACTATTTCTTCCGATAGCTGCGTTATTACCATATCCCGACCCACTTTAAGAAGTAGAAGTATGTGGGCTACATCGAAGGGTCAAAGTGATGGCCGAGTTTCTTCAGTGACGATAGTTCGTGCGGTAAGAGGACCAACTCGGGAATGCAATTCACTATACGACTCAATTTCATGCTTCGATATTTTTTACTACCGAAATAATTTCGGATATTGTTCAATAGACCAGTGCCGAAATTTCCATACATTTTTTAATTTTAAGGCTATTTTATCGAAAACTTTGACCGACAACATTGAACAAATTTTACCAGATGCAGAAACCTATGATTGAGGTTGTAGTGGAGAACAGCGTGATTTAAAAAAGAGATAATACGGTGGCTTCTGTCCATCAGAAATTAAACTCTGAAACTTTTTCCCCGATCTTTTTGAAAATTTGTGTCTAAACTACTATCCAATAGGACTAATCTTGATGCAAATTTCATCCTAATCGGAAGACATAGATTTCAAAATTGGGTCACTTGACATTAAATCCGGCTTTTATATATTTGAAACGTATATAAAAAGTTTGGTATTTTGTTGTTATTTTCTTAATTATTTTCTAAAATATTAATTTAAGCAAAAAACTTTCTTCGAAGCTAATGTTGTTGACTAGAAGAGCTAAAATATTGCCATATATCATATTCTTGTAAAATGTTGTTTTTAAGAGATAGTAATATGCAAACAAATTACATTTGAATAAATGGCTTGATGGCAAACTTTGAGGGGCGGACGCCCCCCCCCTTAAACACAATTTCTCGCTAGGAAATTTTTTTGTATTTGTTTTTACATAAAACTGAACCGATTTTGGGGGCGAGAATCTAAGAAATAAAAAAAAAGTAAATAACGGCCAGCCTAATGTACAGCCATCATCAGAATTGGGTGCAGTAGACTAATCATTTGCTCATCCAAGATATCATGGTTAACGAAACCTCAAATAACATGAATGGAGGCCCTATGCTCCTTATAGGATCAATGGGAACATACAAATATACATATATATAAAATAAAAATATCCTTATTTTTAATATTTTAATCAGGCTTAAGTTCATCAAATTTAATTTTCATTAAATTATTTTTATGAAGAAAGGAATTTTCATGTTGTAAAATAAAAAATAAAAAAATAAAAAAAATATTAAAAATTTGGATTAAAAACCATAAATAGTTCAACAAAATAACCACAATTCTAATTATAAATAAAAAGATATTTATGGGATTGGTATTTTTAAAATATATGTGGACCGATTCCAAAAAAGTTGGCATGGTGATAAGGGTTGCAATAAAATATTTTTGGGATCAAACTTGATCTTAATACCAACATGAATGTATGGTTAATGGGCACGAAGACTCTATCCCGGAAAAGAGCCATGTGGAATTTTGTACCGATTCTTACCATTTCTGCTGACAACTAAAACGTATATACCAAACATCGTTTAATTATCTGCAAAAATGCGACCTTTGCTATGCACATAAGGTTTGCATGGAAAGCCGGTTGCACATTTTTTTTTATGCTGCCCACAGCAGCACAAACGCATGGTACCTTACACATATAATTATATGTGAAACAAAATTGGAAAACCAAAATTTAGATAATATTTGACATACATATGTAAGTAACCGAACCTTAAAAGTTGTTCAATAAAAATTTTAGTGTAATTTTGCAAGCGGGTAATTGCATTTAAAATCGACCAATAGTGCGGCCTGACCCCTTTTGATTTAAATGAAATTTGGTGAAAATGTTCCTTTTATCCTATAAGGAACATATATGAACGAAAAAAATATAATTTTTTTTTTTGCAAAAGTTAGCCTAATGTGTTGATCTTATTTCTTCAATATCTCGTTAACTACTTTACATAGATGCTTTTTATGTTATTTTAAAGAGAATGCTTGGGGCTTCAAACAATGCAAAATATTAAATTGTAAAAACGGATAAGTCAAAAACCTATTTTTTTATTTGACTGATTTTTATATATAATACCTTAAACCGTTCTTTAAGAAATCCTGATCCTTTAAAGTTGGTGTTTTTTTTTTTTTTTTAAGATACGATTTTTTTCGCTACCTTAAAAATAGAATGTAGGAGGTTGCACAGCATATCGACCCCTTTGCGCGAAATTATCGTATGTTACAAATACCAAATTTTACAGGACAGCCAGTTTTCTACTTTTTTCTGCTTTCACTTGCAATATCAAAATGAATATATACATGTGCTTAGATAATATAAGATAAGACGAAGTGGAATTCGCCTACAATATTTTGCAAGGTGACGTCTCTTTGAATGTTGAACAAGATTGCACCAAAAACTAAATTTCCAAAAAATTGGCATATACGATAATTTCGCGCAAAGGGGTCGATATATTCGCGTAACTCGGGTCCAACTCTTGGTCGATTTGACTTGGAATTATCCATGCATATTAATGTTATATTGCATATTTTTCAAAACATAATGCGTAGTATAGGCTTTTTTGCTTGTTTTTTTTTTAATTTTTTGTGCATGTAAAAACTTTTCCTGGTAATACCAAAAAACATGCTTTCCATAACCATTGCAAAAAAAAAAATTAGTTAGGCAGCGTACACTAGCAAAAATACTAATACCTCCCACAAATTATTTAAAAAAAAAATTTTAATACAGACAATTCTCTTAAGCCATGCACACAAAGTCTTACATACACACTTACATATGTCGATTTCATAGTCAAACAAACGCAGATAACAACCGAACAACTCTTAAAGGCATAAAAACTTAATTTTACCAATGAAAAGAAATCGATATATTTTCCCTTTTCTCATGTTTTTGTTAGATTCAGTGATGACTAGCAGCCACCACTCAATTTAGTCTTTCTGATTTTTTGTTTGTTTGTTTGCTTATTTGGTTGATGTTGCTGTTGTTATTGTATATACTTTGTTCCGTATAGTTTAATACTCGCACAATTTCTTATTTATGCTGCCTTTGAGTTTGTTGTTGTTACATTTTGTTTGTGTTGTTTATACACATACATACAAATGTATGTATGTATCTATATGAGTTTATGTTTTGGTAATGAAATAGAAAAAAGAAATATGTTATTTTTATTCTTGTTGTTATTTTTTGACATTGTTCAATTAAATGTTGTAGATTTTCACGTTGATGATGATGTGGTGGGGAACACGACGTTGACGAAAGCACATACCAACAACTTTACAACTACAGCTACCACCATAACCGCCACCAACAACAACAAAAACAACGATTTTAGCTAAATTGCTACTGATTGTTAAATAAGAAGGCAAAGCGGTAATAGAACCACAGTGTTGTATTGATAAGGGGGCAAAAGCAAAAATAAGAAAAGTCATAATAAAAAAAAAATACCAACAATTTTAGTGGCATATTCCGTGGCGAATTTTTTACACTCTATGGTATAAAATAGTTATTATTGAGAATCTCAGAAATTATTTGATAAACAACTTGTAACCCTTTGTTTCCACATGCAAGTAGTGTATACGTATTATCAACGAAAAATCGAGGAAACAGCCGATCGGCTGAAAGTACAAAAATTGTGTGAATGTAAGTGAAAAAGTGTGAGGGTTTGTACAAATTTCTTCAGATTCGGCTTGTGAAATTATATAAAGCCTTGTCCAGAGGTATAATTTTTCTACGCTAAAAGGCGGTATAAATCCCCTTCATATATTTACTTTCGCATATAATGTTCATATTATGGAAACAGAGAGTTAAGTGTTGAAGCGGTTATTAATAAACGGGTTTCAGATAGGGCCGTTTGTTTTTTGTTAATCAAATCGATTATTTTGGTCGAGAGATTGCAACATTTTTTGTGGACATTTATATTTATGCAATACATTAGAATTAACAAAAAAAAGTAGATTTTTAATGGTTGGTTTTAGGTATATATAAGTTTCTATGCTAAATTAAGATATACCTAATGTATTTATTACATTTAAATAAAAATTCATTCCAGTTCAATTATCTTAACATATTTTCTTGATTATCTTTGGTACAAGATATGTAAGTGCGCATTAATACCCCATTGGTTCATAAGGGCGTTTAGTACATAAGACCCTCTAATTACAGCGGGCAGTTAAATATATATTTGAAAATATCTTAAACCTTAACCTTATTATTTAATTGCTATGTTACGATATGTTATAGCAATCCTTAAATAAAAAAACTTATATTGTACCCATTCCGCTAAACAAAGTTTAACGTTCGCCTTACCAATCCCACTCGGGGCACCATAACATGTATTTAATCAGGCATCACAGGTAACGACACAACTAATGTGCTTACCCAAATTTTTGTGGAGATTTAAAAAAAAGCAAAATAAATATGCGACACCATATAAAACAGGACAAGCCAGGAATTTGTTATGCGGCATATTTGTTATGCTTTTATTAAGTATGTATGAGAAGGAGGGCTAAATAAAGCAAACAAGCAACAACAACAACACTACCAACATAAAAATCCTGAAAATACTTTTGAAGAAATGGATGAGAAGCGAAAAACCAGAATTGAAAAGGCTTAAGGGCATATTAAATTAATGGAAGGGTCGGTGGAAAAAATTAAAAATTAAAGTTAATAGACTAAAAATCATGAAGAAAAAAAATGTGTGCTTATTTTTTTTATAAAAAAAATGAAAATTTTAGTATAATTAATATATAAATTAAAATACCATTTAAATATACCACTTTTGTCTTAAAAAAATGCCAATTTCTCATATAAAATAACAAAACCTTTCTTGATCATATAATATCATTGCTACGAACAAATACATTGTAGAATCTTAAGCAAAAGAAAAAAAGCTCAGATATTTTCTATAATTTAATTTTAAATTACCACAACCTAAAATTTATTTGCAACCTGAAAACAAAAACAACATTTACTAAAAAGTGGTAAATTAACACAAACAAATACAATTATCCTTAATGTTAGTCATGCGTTTGTAAACATTATTTCTCTGAGAGTATAAATTTACCTACATGTACTCTTTGCTACTGCTACATATATACGAAAACTGGTTATGTATAACAATACCGGCTAGTGTTATAATTTGTTAACATAATTGAATATTAAGAGTATGAGGTTGTTGAAGCTATAATATTGTTATTAAATGCTTTGGTTAGAAACTTTTTATAAATTAACTTTTTTTATTAGCGTAAACAATTGAACTATTTAGCCTATGAAAAATAATTTGTGGAAATAATAACAATAATAACTAGGGCCCGTACTTTTATGCAGTTAAAATCGCGTTTTATGCGCATAAAAAATGCACTTAGAATAGTAATATATGCGTTTTAAATTTAAAAATATGCGCTTAACATTTTTTTATTAGTGATAAAAAAAAAACAGAAAAGAACAAGAAAAAACCAAAAATACACAAAAAAAAACGTTAAAATTCAGTCTCATAAACGTAAGTAAAGTACAATACCCACAAAAGCAGAAGTTAGAATTAAGTCAAACACAAAAACATAAAGAAAAACTAAATGTAAAACCATCATGCAAATTATATTACTTGTTATACCCCTTATTTTTGGCAATATCAATTTACTTAAATTTATAATTTTTTTTGTTTATTCTGCATCACCATTGTTGAATCCATTCACTACATCTTTGAATTGGTAAACGTTTTCAGCATAATACACAATTGCTTTCAACCACGTTCCCTACCTGGTTATTATAGGCTGTGGAGGAAGGCATTAATCGGGATGCGCGAAGGTGCTTTACAAAATATTTTTTTCCCATAAGAAATCAATAAAAAATGTCATCGAAGTTGCCTCTTATCTCTTTTGCAATAGGGTGCAAGGCAAAGTTTTATTTTAAATATGCAAGAATTATATGCAATATCAGCAATATATACAAAAATATGCAGTTTAACTTAAATATGCGTTAACCAATCGATGCCATTTTACTCCAAATATTTTGATTCGGAAATATATTTAGAATACGATAACGACAGACTGTCGATATCAAATATGCAATTGCGTAAAATTCCGGGCCTTGATAATAACAAATGTCAGAAAGCTATATTATACTCTCCACCACTACTGGTGAATAAGGGTCTAACCAGGTTAGCATTCCGTATGAATCTTTTTTGGATTCATCTAGCAACTCATAAAGTATAAACAGGGTGGCGCAGAATGATCTATATCGTTTAAATGGTCTATAACTTTTTTATTTATGCAATTATTATATTATTTTTTTTTTTAAATACAGTATATTTTTGGGGATTTTTTTCAATTAGCTTTGAAACATGATATCCTGTAAGTGATGTCCATTTTCTGCTTCGAACATACGTGCTCTTTTTAGCATATGTTCCATGACTTTTCGCCAAATTTCGGGTGTAATGGCCATGATTTCATTTCGAATGTTAGTCTTAAGTTGGAGTATGGTTCTTGGATGGTTAACGTACACTATTCCTTTCTAATATTCCCAAAGAAAACTGTCAGGAGCTGTTAAATCTGGTGAACGTGGATGCCAGTTAAAATCGCTTGTGCGCAAAATAATGTTTTCGCCAAATATGTCCTTAACAAAGCCATTGAGGCACCTGCAGTATGTGCTGTGGCTCCATCTTGTTGAAACCAGAAGTTTGGATGGTCCGATATGCACCACCGCTGACAGCGATTGAGACATCCTCAACACCACACCAAACAGTGCACTTAAGTGGGTGTGATTGTCGCTGATGAAATGCTCTTTGATTTTCCGTACCCCGAATCCTGCAGTTATGCTTGTTAACCCATTTAAAAGGAAATTGGCTTCATCGCTCATTACCAAATTGTGAATAAAGTCTGGATTTTTCTACGCTTTTTCACGGAAACGAATTCAATTATTTTTGTACGGTGTTCAATCGTGTAATGGTTCATAATTAACTCCCCAACTCTCCTTCACAAAATGCTGAAGAATTCGAACCACATGGCTCATTCTGCGCCACCCTGTATGTTCCGCGTCTGTGAGCAATTCAAAGTATATTAAGCCATGTCCGTCAGTCTGTCCATCTGTCCAATTCAAGCTCACTTTCGAACGATTCAAAAGAAAATATTAATATTGATGTCAAATTGTTTCTAGTTCTCCTAAGCAGTTTGGGATTAAAGAAGTGGAAGACTATATACATCGATGTTTTAAAAGCACTCGATATAAGGTATCAATGCATCGAAACAATTAGGAAGTATTAGATTTTATAATTTTTTTTTTATAATTTTATAGCCATATGTATGTTATTATAAGCGAAATATTTGAATTCAAAAAAAATACTACAACTAAATATATTAACATAACTAAAATCGTGCTTTGAGTTTTAACACTTTTTCCCCAATTTAGATTATAATTTAATGTATAAACAACAAAGGTCAACAAACTCAACTGTTTTTTATAATTATATCTATTATGCTACAAAAACAATCGATGTATAGCAAGCATCGATGTATTTTGTAAAATATCGATATAACATCGATGCCTGTATGCAATGCATCGAAAACACATCGGTGCATTTTTTTTAATGTCCATCACTAGATTGAAGTCTAGCAAAATCGGTTCAGTAGGATAAGAGCTATGAATGAAAATGTCGAACAACCATCCTTAAAAATTTATAGTTTGTAACAAAACCTAACAAAAATAATAACGAGCATGCACCAATTGATAGGAGATTTTGCACAAATTCGTTCTATATTCCCATAAAATTTAAAATAAGAGAATTTGAAATGGCTATCTTGTTACTGATATTGATAATATTAGTAACAATCTGCTCTTAAACTACTGGCACTAAATCTGGCAGTAAGTCATGTGTCACAAACTTTAGAGGCATAGAAAAGTAAAGTGCAACCCTAAACTTTTTGAAAAGTGCGTTGCTTTCTTCCTGTCAACATGATTTTTAGAAAAGGTCGTTCATCATTTATTTAAAGGAAATTCACAGATTGTATTTACAAGGACTTTAGTAAAGCTTTTGATAAAGTTTATCATAAATTACTTCTGATAAATATTCATGCTATCGGTCTTGTGCCAAAATTTTCAGGATTGTATTTAAATCTATATTAAGTTAATTTTCATAAAAACTTAAATCGTATTAAAATACAGATTGGGGTTTTGGGTTTTATTTGAAAAGTCTTATTTAACTAAGATAAAAGTATGGTAGCACTATTAAATGCAAAAAAAATATAAGCAAGTGTATTTATTTACAAGGTGGTCTGAAGAAACAGCTGACTGTTAATGCTTTGTTGCCTGTTGTTGTTGTATTGTTGTGATATTGAGGTCACCTTGCTAAAATATTACAATACTAACTTAAGTTGAAATTAAGTGTACCACATCGGTGACTTAAGTTTTTAGTTTTTGTATTTAAAACGATTTTAAAAATAAATGTGTTTTAATATCAATACTGAAAATTGTCCATTAGCTACACTCGGGAGTTTAAATTGGATTAAATTATATTTAACAAACCGAAAACAAAATGTTGTTTTTAATAATACTACATCAAAAAACATTGGTCCAATTTTATTTTCCTTAATCATCAATGACTTGCCGTGCGTAATTAAATATTGTAAAGTCTTAATAAATGCCGATGATGTGAAAGTATTTCATAGCTATGACAACAACATTGAAAAAAATTTTCTGAAACATGATTTGGATAAACTATTTCAATAGTGCGAGCTAAATTAAATGGAACTTAATTTAAAAAAATGTAAACATATCCATTTTTGAAGAAACGATAACGGTTTATTTAACTTTTCACTAGGTGGACATCAACTTGAACTGGTTACGGACTTTTAAGATCTTGGAATAGTTTTGGATACTAAATTAAATTTCCAGAAACACATAAACACATAACATAAACAAAGCTCGCGGTTTGTTAGCTTTTATAAAACGATGGGCTAAGGAATTTACTGAACCAACCATTACTAAACGGTTATATACATCTTTAGTCAGACCAATCTTGGGATATGGATCTGTTATGCGGATTACCTCAAAACATTATTGAATCAGTCCAAAAACAATTTCTTCTTTTTTGCTTGGGTAATTCAATATTAAATCCAAACGTAATTATTTCACCTTTTACTACAAGGCTTGCATTAATACAATTTCCAACGTTGGAGAACAGAAGAACTATGCTTAGCGTTTCATTTTTATTCAACCTAATAAATGGCGCAGTCTGTTCTGACTTCCTACTCAGAAAAATAAATTTTAATGTACCTAATCGATCAACTCGATTCTACATTTAAATCTATTTACAACTAATTATGCTAATTCTGATCCCCTAGGAAAATTGTGTAAACATTATAATGATTATTAGTTTCTTATTAATATTTCTGTTAATGTTAATGTCATTAAGCGTATTATTATTTTGCACCTTAATCAGAGTAATTAAATGGATGTCTAAATTTTTTTTTTTATATATTGTATATTATGTAAATTTTTTATAATTGGTCTGTAGGGATTTATTTCGTAAACCTTAATTCAATATTGGAAGGTTTCCTTAGTTACCATTATATTCAAGCCAAAAAAGATTACACAAAAGTTGAGTCATGTAGGCTTATTATATACCAAAAGTAATTGAGATACTATTAGTGTCAAAGTTAACTCCGATTTTAAGTGATAACAGATGTATTCCAATAATTATCATTATAATGAAATAAATGGTAGTTATTATGGAATAACTTGGACTATTAGTTGTTGTTTCGGGATTAAAATAGTATCCTTAGAAACACTAGTATAAGGTCTTAAAGTAACAAATAAATATACTTCCGTACATCATTCCTCTTGTAAAGTTTCTCATAAAATACTAAACATATAAAAAATATTAAGAAATTATTGTAACCCTATATTTACCTACCACAACGTTTTACATGTGAATGACATTTTTTACAAAAAAAAAAAAATTTGTTATAAGTTTAATTGAACTACTTAAATTCCTTGGAGTACCAAATACTAGGAAGACTTTATTTCAGAAACTCACCTCTATTAGGAAAGTTCTCTTATACCCTTCAACAAAAATAAAAACAAAAAAGAACATACAGACACCCACAACTCCAATACTTGGCTGAATAAAGTCCATGTGACCTTTTTGCTGAAAGAGGAACCTAAAACACAAATAGAGCATAGAAAAAACACCCAACTGGGTGTGTTAAATATAATAACAGAACTACAACACAACACAACAACCTTGAAAATGTACACAAAGGTGGTGAATTTTACATATCTAAATGAGAGAGTACTAAAAAAGGTAAACATATGAAAGAAGAGTGATGGAAAAGAGAGATGGAAAAACCTAAACGTGTAAAAAAATCAAGGGAGAGTACTTGAAAAGAGAAATAGATAACGGTGCTGTGTTCTTACAACAAACAAAGGAGAGTTGTGAAAATTTTTCTCTGATAATAAAAAGTTGTAATATGTGTTTTAAGTAGTAAAACCCGGAAAAATTATTGAGTATAACAGTTTTTAGCTCTTTTTCACAAAATCATGTGCTTTAGCTCATGTGTTTTTATTTGTATATTTTTAGTACATTTCCTAAATTGAAAAAGTTTCTTTCATGTTTTTGTTTAAGGGTTTTAGAAAAAATTTTATGGACGAAAAAAATCAGTTGTATGTACGGCATGATATCAAATCTAGTCTTTTAGCGTCTTTCATACACAACACCACGATGTTGTGTCGTGTGCTGCAAAAGTGAAGAAAAAAGTTCTATAGAAATGTTGTACAAAAAGATGGCTTTTAAATTAAATTTGTTTATAAGCTTGTGAAAAAATTAAAATTTTTTTTTTGTGAAAATAAAATTACAAAATTAGTTAAATTTTGTGAATAATAAAAAAAAAATGTCTTTTATTAGAAAAATTAAAATAAAAGTTGTATAGGTAATCGTATAATTTGTGGGTGGCCTAAACTGTTGAAAACGTTAAAATTAAATTTATAAAAAATAATTCAACAAAATTTTAAAGCATCGTAACTTGTCATGTGCCATCTCAAATAAAAACCATTTAGCACCCATCAAATTTACCACTTACAGCTGGTATCGAGATACTCATACTCAAACACACACTCTCACGTATTGAGATGTACAGGTCATGTTGCATATTTGTAAGTGACACGAGGAGGTCGGTTTTATAAATAATTGAAACAAGTTTTTTATATTGTGGTTGTGCTTCGTGTTTATTTTGTTTTTTTTTTGTAAAACAAATTTTGAAAAAAATATTTCCTGAGTTTTTTTTCCGTTTTTGTGTTAATACATTCATTCATAATATGTTGACAGTCACAGTCAAATTATAATGGATTTTGATTGACATGATGGATGGTGGAAAATTAAGAAAAATATGAATAATAAATGTTGTTGAAGAATATAACATACGAAAAAATATTGAAAATATAACATTGTGAATTAAAGTAAACAAATTTGTGCTAAAAAAATGTAATATGTATTAGTAAAATACTTATAAGAATATAAAATAAAATTTAATATTAAAAATATTAAGAAAATTATTAATATTTAAAACATAAAAAGAAGAGAGAAAATAGTTCTTAAATTTAAAATATATATTTAAAAATTTGTGCTTAAATTAAAATTTATGAAATATAAATACTTTGCTATTTATTGAATGTTCTTTAACAATGAAAATACATCAAGTGAAACGAAAAAAAAAAAATTTATATTAGACCATTAAACTTAAAGTTATTAACAAACAAACATTTTTACTCCGAAAATAAGATTTAAAACTATCCCCCAACACCTAATCCCTTACAGGCAACCGGATTTTAAAAAACAAACACCTGTCAACTTCACAAAACCAACACAAAAAAAAATACTACAAAAAAATTAAACTTTTAAATTTAGACAAAAACAACATAAAAAACTGAAATCACAATTTCAATTAAAAGTTTCACTGAACAATAATAAAGGCCATCAATTAAAAAAAACTGATTCACAAACCACATTTATGTTTTACAAAATGTATGAAAGTTAAAATATAAAAATAAAAATAAAAATTAAAAAAGTTCTAAAAAACAAACATAAAAAATTGTTTAGTCTGCAACCACTATTTTAAATGGATTTAACTTAAAAACTATGTTCGCTCGTTGCTACAACAGCGGAATATATTGAATACTACATATTAAAAAAAATAACATCTAATAAATGTTTTTCACACTAAAAGGTAAATATGTTTTTACAATTTACAAACAAATATAAGTACATATGTATACTAAACAATAAAGAAAGTATAGACGACCATATGATTCTCTGCACTTCAGTAGCAAGAGACACCTTTTCGAGAGTGTACGCTTATTGCCCCTTATGGGAAATAATGGACACGCCAGCACAAAATTATGCTTTCAGTTTAAAATTCAAATAAGAGTTCTTTGTGCGGAAAATTATCGAGATATTAACATTTATTTTTAAAAGATTTGATTGTCATAAAGCGATATAAGAGAGGGAGTCAATGATAAATAAACCACCAAAAATTTTTTTCTTGAATTAGTAACTTTTATAAAAGTTCTCGTCGCCAAACTGTATATCAAATTTTTATGGAGGTTTTGGCATCCATAGGTATTTTCGGGAAAAGTATTTGTATGGGATGATGACTTGGACAAAATAATGAGAGATTAAGTTTGGACGAAATTGTATCTAAATACCAATAAAACGAAATAATTAATGGCCACAAGGACTCTTTTCTGAAAAGACATTTGTAGACATATGTTTGTTATTGCATTTTCAATTCGTACGACTGTCACGTTCAACACTTTGGAATTACCCATATGGGGAATTTTATGTCAAGTGACCCAATTTTGAAATCGATGTCTTCCGATTTGGATGCAATTTGCACCTAGGTTAGTCCTATTGGGTAGTAGTTTAAACCAGGGCTGTCGAGTCGGAGTCGGAGTTGAGGTTTGTGCCGGAGTCGGAGTCGTAGTACCCACAAAAACTCGCGACTCCGACTCCAAAGTTTTTCGGCATAAAAAATTAAAAAAAAAATTTCCGAAATAAAAATTATCTTCTTAAAACACATTTAAAATTTAAATAAATGGTTCATGAATACTGCTCTTATGCGCTGTTTGAATACTGCTCTTATGTGCTGTTTCCAAATGACTGGCGATGGACTGAGTGCTTTTTATATAAATTTTACTACATAATCAATCGCCAGTCATTTGGAAACAGCACATTAATGTTTGCGTACGGTAATTTATTCTCAAAACCCCTAATTTTTACGGTAATGAAAAAATAAAAGTTAATATCACTGCGTCTCATACATTCAGCATCAGATTATAGTAGGAGTCGGAGGCAGAATCGTGAGTCGGAGTCGCACTTAAAAAATTTCAGCGGTTGGAGTCGGAGTTAATACTTTCTTCGGACGGCTCCACAACCCTGGTTTAAACACAAATTTTCAACAAGATCAAAATTTTCTGAATTAGAGGTGATCAAAGAGAAGGGTTACAGTAAAATTTTTAAATTTAATGCACATAGTTCGGCTATAAATACAAAACATCTGCCAAAGTGTTCAAAGACAATATGAATTTTTGTATGTATAACTGGTGAACGGCAAGAGAAAAATATATCAAAACTGCGTAATCAGAAAAAGAAAAATACAACCTGAAGAGGACATTCTTGAGGCTATTTTGAAGATTCTGAGAGTAGCCTTACCCCAGATACTTAGAGCAAAGCGACCAACAAGGACAATTTTCTGAAAAAAATAAAAAAATTTTAATTAATGTGAGCCCTAACAATAGACTACTTTATGCAAATATTTGATAAGAAATTAGTAAATTTGTGTAGTCTGCAGATACTGAGAAATTAATTGAATTATGTACTCATCACTGTCTAGATACATATAAATACAATAAATTTGAATACATTTTTTTAGAGTTTTGTTTTATTTATAAAAATCAAAACAATTTGTGATTCATATATGTATGTATGTGAAACCAATTTTACTTAAAACTTATGTCACTTATAAGTGACTTTTAAGCAGGTCCCAAGTATGTAACACACAGTTTCTGCTTTGTTTGAACAGAAAACGCAAAAAACTGATAGTGGTTAAGGTGTCAGCACAAACTAATAATGCCCTCACCTTTCTTGCGGTGGTAATAACTACTATACACTTAGGCATCTCATAGTTGACCATTTTGGAAAAAATACTAAATACAAAATTTTTTTAAAATTTAGGCCCTGATTGTGTAAAACGCAAAGCCAAAAAATACATTGAAAGCAAAAACAATGTAAACATTTTTTCATAATTTTGTTGTTGCTTTCTACAGAAATTAAAATTTTCGACGCCACAAGATATGCAAGATATGCATTTCTGTAGAAAACACCAACAAAATGATGTTGTTTTTGGCGTTACGTTGCGTTTTACACAATCAGGGTCTAAAAGTTTCTTCTTTTAAATCTCTTCACTGTAATATATATATATATATATATATATGTTCCTTTTACTCCTCTGGGGAGCATAGGGCCGCACTGTAATATGCTCTAATAATTTTACAAAATTCATTTATATACTACATGTTTAGTTTTCCATTTTTTTAAAAAAGCTGACATATATTTAATTAAATTTATATGTTATTACAATAGAATCCATTTATTTCTCTTTTTTTACTATTCAAATTGTTATCTTGCTTGTCAATTAAATATTTGTATCCCTAATAGAAACAGGATATACTGCATGTGACTACAGCGGAAATGAGTTTGGAACTCAGATATAATTGAATTGCATTGCAAACAAACTCTTTTTATTCTCCACTAATTTGCTTAATGGCAAAAAAGGGGAAGATGTTTTGAAATATGCAGTAATTTATAAATAAATACATAGGAAATGGTTGTTTTAAAAAATGGCAAATAATTGCATTATAATTAAATATGATAAACGCTGTTTAAAGAATTTTACTTGGTCTCTACAGTTGCTATTTTTTAGGTTAGAACATATCGACAAAGAATTTAAGTTAACTGAATAATTTTTTAATTTAATTGACATTGATGTAAATAGTTGATTTTTTTTTGAATGTCCTTTCTTAAGAACCGAGAATTTTTATGTGATTTTGAATGGTTTCAAGCAAACCATCATGGGAAATTGGTGCATGGTCTTTTATTATATCGTTGGCTTAATATGCAAACACTGCTAACTCCCTTTCAGCACAAACAAAAAACTTTATGTATTTCATATTTGTAGCTTAAAAGGAAAACCAAAAATATAATTGTTTTTACACACTTCAATACTCAAATTGAAGAAAAACTATATGATGATTGACGGGGCGTATCTTTCTCTACCACGCGGCATCAAAAAATCAATTTACTTTAAAAGTGGATTTAGCATGTTTGCATTAAGTTGACGATATGGCAATAAATTATACTTTGATAAAAAATCACATGGAACTTAATATCGACAATTTAACACAAATATATTGGCTTTGGAAACATTACCGGGGGGTTTCTCCATTAAGTTTTCCATTAAGTTTCTCCATCATGTTTTAAAACACTTTTCTACTAATATACCTTTAAAAATTGATAAGAAATTGCTTTAATAACTCTCTTTCAAGTTGTGAACTTCAGTTTTCATTTAAATTTTTTGAATAATAATATTTTTTCTACTTACAAAAATATTCTGCCATTTTGCATTGTTTGCTTGGCAGCGATATACTGCAACATTAAAATGCTTTTAATTTACGTACAGCTCTCAATTTAGAGCGCAACACTGCAGTGTTAATTTGATTAATTTTGATAAAGGTGTGGACTAAATTTATTTTGAAAACTTTTTTATATCTTGAAAAATTTTTAATGAGGCCTCAAATGTCAATAAAAATATCAACTGAAAAGTAAAAATCATAGTATTTCAGTAAAACTCTTTATACAAATGTGTATCAGTAAATGAAGTGCTAAAATCAGTATTTTTTATTTTCAACATTATTAAAATAAAAATTTCGCCTTGGTTTATTAAAAAGCCTTTTACAGGATTTCTTTTTGTATTTTGCCCAGATATTTTGAAGCAAATCTATTGATATCCGAAACTAACAAGCAGATATTTTTTAAAAATTTAAATTTTATTTTGAAAAATATTTTAAATTTAACAGCAATTTTCAAAGCGGATATGTATAATCTGATCATAAAAAAATGTATCAAAGTAGAAAAGTACTTTTTTTTTTTTAATTTTATAATTTTTTCGTTGTAATTAGAGATGTTGCTTAATGGTCCTCATTAATTCTGTGCGACTGTTTCTGTATTACAGCAAAATATTATTTAAGGGTTTTTTCATAAATGCTTTATTTTGGTTAACCTGGTCAATTAATTTATATTCAACTTTTGGGTATAATGTAAATACCATTTACTTTGTGGGATTTGGTTGTGTCCTTAACGGTAAAAGGAACATGCGAAATCTAATGAAGAGCAAAAATCATTTTTTCAAATATCCCTTTGTGTAAATTTTAAACGTACATAGTTGGAAAGAATATGAAGAACAGCTTACTTTTATATTCGTTACTGCAAATCGCTTGCCAAAAAATGGTATTTTCCCATATTAATCAAGTTAAATACATTGAAATTAACTGCCACACCTCAATGTCTAAACAAAGTATTAACATTTTTACCCAGTGATAAAATATAAAATAAAGCAATTTTAAAATTTTGTTAATATTTCGCTATATAAATACTATGAAACGTATTTTGCTACTGATTTTGAAACATTTACATTTATTATTTCGAAAAGGCATTAGTTAACCATTTCTATCAACTTTCCGCATAATACTTTATTTTGTTTAAAATTTTTAGCATGGATGGGGTACGATATTCCAGGATTATTTTTTAATATAAGATTTTAGATTCCGAAAACTTGTTATACTTTTTTTTTAAATGTATTCTTTAAATATTTAGAATTTTTTTTTAAATTATTTTCAAACTTAAGGGATCATTCCATTTAACATTTTAAGCAAATATAAAATATGTATTATATTGTTAATACCTTGAAAATTAAGGCTTTGGCGATTTTGCGATTTTTAACATTGAATTTGGCGAAAAAGGTCAAAATCAATCTTACAACCCTGCTTGTTGTATGAAAACATTTCCTGCATTTGAGGGATTAATTAGAAAATTTTTTTAGGCTTGACTTTTTATTATTTGTTTGAAATCGGATTTATGTTACACAAAATTTTTGGATAGTGCATTGATTACTTGCAATAATTTACTTTAAAAAAGCAAAAACTTATAATTTTGTGCAGTGACTAGCTACTTGAAAAAATGCGCATAGAGCATTCTTAACAATTTTTAAATCTACCTTAAATACAGTGTTGCCAATTTAGACAATTAGGGGCAAGATTAATTCATATTTTTATCTTGAAAAGAGGAATTTAGCCATTAATATAATCATTTTGTATAATTAATAATATATTATTATATTTTATTTATATATCTTTAATTTTTTTTTAATATTTACACAAAAACAATCGAATCGCGAAGGGAACTACAGACATAAACTTCATGTACGTTATTTGAGCAATGCTATGAAACCAGTGTAAAAAGTGTCGTCTTAGACAACTTTAAATTAGTGTCAGTTCTCCCCTATACGAGTAAAAATGGATGGTTTGGTGTAGTTCGCTTTCTGCACTTAGCGATGCAATTATAAATGCTGGTGCAACGCAGGTTTTTTCTAAGCATTATCGAAAATTTACATTACCCGATATTGACAAAATTTATTTCTGTTGAGTATACTTAATATTTAATAATTATTTATTTTAAATTTAATTCTAAAACTTACAAAAGCAAACACATGCTTAACCAATCGAACAGAATATAATTTTTCAGGTGCGCTAAATCCGATTCTGTACACTCACAATATAATGTACGTAAAATTAACTGGTTTGTAATATAAAATAAATGAAAATTCAGTTAAAAACCGATCTACTTATTTTTCATTTATTTTTAACGAAAAGTTTTTTTAATTTTTACTTTCAAAAATTCAACCCCATGTTCCGTAAAAACAAATAAATTTTCAGTTATTTTATATAAATTAATTATCAAAAAATTAACTGAATATTCCTTAAAAACAAAGAAATATTCAGTTGTTTTATTAAATTCAGTAATTTTCGTTTACTCCACAAAAGAGCCGAATTTCTAAAAAAACACCAGACAGATACCTGTCCGCTTGTTTGTCATATGAGAGAGAGAACATTATTGTTTACTTACCCTGTTGAGCATGACCGATATGGTTTCGCAATTATTTTACTTTAAAAACTTGATGTATTTAACTAAATCATTTAAACAAATAAAAAATGGGAATTCGTTAAACAAAAGAAGCACATCGTATTTTAAAGATAAGTAAAAACTAATTTTTGGTAGTTAAATCACATAAAATAACTGAATATTCCTTTGTTTTTTACGGATTATTCGGTTAATTTTTTGACACTTAATTTAAATAAAATAACTAAAAATTCATTTGTTTTTACGGAATTCGCGGTTGAAATTATGACAGTAAACGTTAAATGAACTTTTCGATATTTTCGATTACATTTATATTTAATTTTACATTTAGAAGAATTTAATTTCATCAATGGACAATATTAACTGCAACTTATTTTTTTTTGAATAACTGTTAGAATCAGTTAAAAATTAATTATCTTGGAATTTTAAATGTTTATTTATTTAAAAATTACTGAACGGAATACTTCTTAAATAAACTACAGTCCGTTACTGTAATAATATTGTGAGTGTACTTACAATTTCTCCATCACATCAGATTTTCGCAATATTTTCACTTAAATTAAAAGACTCTGTTTTCGCCATATTCGAGAAGTTTTTATAGAGCTAATTAATCTTTATTTTTAAAACCCGTACGTTGCCTAAAATTCCTATTTATTAATTTTAAAATAAATGTTCAGCCTTAACAGAAATTTTTTGTTCACCAATTAAAACATTATTCAAAAATAAAATCAGGTTTAATTAAAAATATAATCAAATGAATTAAACTTTAAAGAATTGAATTATACATTAAATAAAATGAATTTGTTTTCTTGTGCAAATTAATAGTATCAATTACACGTTTTATTCACTTAAAAAGTGGATTTAGCAGGTTTGCATATTAAGCCGACGACATAGTTTTTCATATAGTGTTATTTTTATTTGCCATGCAAAACGAATATTTAACATATTTTGATATTTAAAAAGAATTGGCAAAAAAGGCCATTAATATTTTACAAAATACGACGGAGCGACTGACTTTTTTACATAAAAACGTGCAGCATTAGTTAGTTAAAGAAAACTTAATATAAAAAATTTAAGAAACTTTTAATTGATTTGCTTAAAATCTCGATTAAAATAAAAATTAATTGAATCAAACCAAGTTTATCAAAGTTATTTTTGGGAATGAAAAAAATATATTATTACTAAGATTTCTGTATGACGTGCTAAATTCTAAATTTTTTATGTTCGATTAATGTGTACACTGGTTTATTTTTTTAAGCATTTTCTGCACAGAAAAAATTATTAGTAGTTTTTTATCAATTAAAAAAATTATTTAAAAAGAATTTAAACTTAATTATTGTAATAATTGAATCAATTATTTTTTTTGTTGAAAGAAAATTAAAAATATAATTTTGATTTAATTAACATTTTAGTTGTTTTGAAATAAATTTTGAATTAAAATAATAATCAATTACCAAAAAATTATTTCGTTTAAAATAAAATAATTTAAACTTGTGAAATTGTTGTTGGAAATTGTCAAAATAAATCAACACATTGTTTGAAACGGCAAAGTTTTTTGATCATATTTTTTATTAAAATTAAAAATATTGTTTATTGAAAAAAAAATATTCAAAATATTAAATTTTTACAATTTTTATATAATATAATCATTTTGGTAATAGGAGCAAAATCAGCAAATGTCTTGCTTGATTCTATGAATTTGGTATAAAATTGGTGATTAGAGAAAAATTTTAATTTTTTCTGTGTTAAAAGAATTGAAGAAATAAATCCCTAGCATTTATTTCTTGATGCGAGAAATTCGATTCTTTTTAAAAATCAAGAAATACAAAATAATATTAATGAAATTCAGCTTAAACTCAGAAATATCTTCCTTATGTTAATAAAAACAAGCTTCTTTTGTATTTCTGGTTCTAAAGCAACTGTTGGCTAGAACGAACATCATTTAACAGTTTCTAAATTACATTATACAATTATCTTTTTATAAATCAAGCTTAGTAAGCCCATAGAAATGGTTTAAAATAAAGCTAAAGTTTGATAAATTTTTGATCATATATTATTTGGATTTAATTGTTTTACGAAACGAAATTCACTACTTTAGAAAATAAACTTCTTTCCATGTGTCATGGACAATTTCTGAGTACAGGCTTAAGCCTTTGAAAAGTATACGTTAGTCAAATGGTTTTGATTTTCAAAATTTTGTGGGCCTGTGTTATTTGTATCACTTTTTCGTTTAATATTTTTTTGGAGAGACGAAACCCCATTCTTTATCAAAATATGGGTAAGGTAAAAAAATAAATATTTAAAACCATGTAAAAACCTTTAAAATAAAGCGACATGGCATCAAATTCAAAAAATCGAATAAATGGACATGAAAACCACAGATTTTTAACAATTTAGCAATTTTTCGCAAAGAGTTGGTAATACCGCCCAAATAAATATATGTACCTATGTTCGTTAAAAAAAATTTGTATAAAAAACTTAAATATGATTTTTCGTTTATTAAATTTTTTATACAACTTTTGTTAATTGGGTTTTCGCTTATCTCGAATTAAGCGTACTAACCTGGGCCCAGAATTTTATGCAGTTAAAATCGCGTTTTACGCGCATTAAAAATCGAATAAAAATATAAATAAATGCGCTAAAATTTTAAAAACTATGCAGTTAAAATTATCTTAAATTTTTTTATTAGTGATAAAAAACAACATAAAAATAACAAGAAAAACAAAAATAGCATGAAGAACTATAAAATTCAGTCTCATACACGTAAGAAAGGCACAATAACCACAAAAGTTAAAATTAAGTAAAACACAAATATATAAAGAAACATTAAGACAATCATGTAAATTAAGTCACTTGTAAAGGCCCAACTATTATATGCACAATCTATTTTGAGCAACTGTGCGAATACATGTTAATCATAAGTGTCAAGCCATATTCAACTTAAGAAAACTTTTTGTTTAATTTTATGAAACTGTCATTTGCTTAAGCAAAGTGCAAAACTGATCGCAATTACATAAGAGTCAAATGTTTATTGATTTTGTTGATTTTTAAAATGTCTTTAGAGATACATTTGACCCTACATTTTTTCACAATAAAAGTTTACTGCCTGTTTTTCAAAACAAAATAAAACGGAAGTGTTAGGTGCATGATTAAATGCTGACAGTTTATCTGTGGTATATTCATGTTCATTACGCTGTTTTCGAAAACAATTTAAATTTAATATGCAACCATTTAAGGATTTAAAACAATAAATTTTAATCTTAAATTTTGTTTAATCGTTATCAAGCTTGCTGCGAATTTGTTAACTTTAGTAACCGTCCAAAAAATACATGTATGGCAATATCAATTAACTGAAATTCGAAGTTGTCTTTTAACTCTTCCGCGGAAGGGTGTATGGCAAAATAAAGCAATTAAAACAAGTTTTTTTTTCAAAATATGAAAAAAAAATATGAAATGTCAGCAATATATGCAAAAATATGAATTCAAACCAAAATATGCTCTAACAAATCGATGACATTTTACGGCAAATTTCTTGATTCATGGTAATAACCAGGTATGGGCACCACTACATTAAAAGCTTTGCATGTGTGGTATTGTATTGACTTATTTACGTTTGCATTTGTTGGTTTTGTGCTCTTTGTTTTTAGTGTTGTAATAACCCATCTATTTTTGAGTCGATTTTTGTACAATTAGGTGTTTTGGAAGCATTACATTCATTAAAATAAGAGTAAAATAACATACTGTTAAAAGATTCAGTTAAAGATATCTTTTCTTTCTCTTTTGTATCACTATGTTAGAGAGACATTCACAATAACATATCTTGCGAAACCAATTTTACTGCTAGGAAATATTACATAAATTACAGTGGATCTACAATATTTAGGTTCCCTAAAGAGTATCTGTTTGTTAGTTCCTAATTAAGGACAGTTTTTTATTTCGTAGTATCTGCATTGTTTGGTAATGTTATTTCTTAACATAAACTGATCATAGCTGAGAACCCAGTGAATAGGTCAGTAAGTGCCCTTAGTTCATTTTTTTCAAGTAAAATTAACTTAAGTGATTAACCACAGGATAAACTGATATATATTTGAGTTTGTCAAAGCCCAAAAATATTTGCCTTTATTTGAGTAAATTCTTGTTTGGACCACGATTTAATATACACAGCCGAGATAGCGAAAAATTGCTCAGGATCGATAAATAGGCGGTTAGCACCTCCATTTGTCAAACAATAGGTGATTTAGTAACTGCATGGCCCTGGTGGCAAGGCACCTAACATAAAGCCAGACTTCACCTTATAAAAATAAAGCGCTTGAAAGGAGCCTGGCTATCTGACAAATTATTATAACCTTAAATCTCTTGAGTTTCTCCTTAAACAGTCCCTAAGACATTAAGGCATAGATCCTGGAAAATTTATAGTTGTTTATCCATAGGTAGGCTCGTATGAACATTTGTAGCAAATATACTGGCACCAATAACGCCATTAGTCTGATCTGCAAGTTGTTATCACTTCTAAGTTTTTATTTCAGTCCCTACAAATACATATGCAATTTTGTTCGTACTTTTAAGCAATATTAAAAAATAAAAATATCCTATTTTAATTATGTAGTTTTTTATAATTCTGATAAATAACTAAGTGAAAAAACTTTACGAAAACACTGCATTTTATTGCCAATTTATAAAATAATGAAATAAAAAACTGTGCTTTTAAAAACAAATCTTGTATTTTTATTAATAGTTAAGGATTTCACTTTCAACGCAAACATTTTTCGAGATATTTATAGAAAACAAACTTTTTTTTTAGTATGGCAAATTTATGACCACTCGGAATTTGCTACTTTACTTTTCGAAAAATTGTAGTTTATTGAAAGAACGCAATTTATTGCAAATACACTAAATAACTACTTAATGGTGTTTTATACACAACATTAAGCAGCAATTTACCTAAAGTTGGTAAGCTGATTCATAAACTATTGGATTGGTAATAAATAAAAAGGATTTTAAATAATGGCAAGCTATAAAAAGGCTAAATATAAGCCATTATTTTTAGCAATAACAAATTGCTTTCTCTGTATTTGCTCATTTCAGTAAAAAAAGTTCAAGAAATAAATAATTATAAATAAATAATGAATTTGCTATAACAAAAATGTATATAAGCAATGATTTTTAACACGATATATTCAAATCAAATCATTAAATTATTAGCCAGCTTTACACTATCCAGATATTTTAAAGACCTGCAGCTACCAGATGTTTATTTACTTAAAAAATTTTTTTATTTTGCTTTTCCCCGTTTAAGTATCTTACCTTTTGTAAAAACTTCAATAAAATTGATATAAAGCACCCTATAAATTTGCATCATAGCTTATATATATATTTTGTTGTTATTTTTATTAATTTTGCTTTTGTTCAAAGCTAGTCCAAATAATATTTATTATTACCTCCACTACAGCACCTTGGAAATAAGGTTTCCTAAGTTTCTAAGTATCATCCCAGCGATTTTTTTTCGAGTAACTTTATAAACCTTAGTGGTTGATAGATAATTTGGGACTAGAAAACACGAATCTGAAGTCCAAATTTTTTTATTCTACATTTACATTAGGCCGAAATCTTGTAGATTTGATTTAAAATCTTCTTCGAAATCTAGTGCGTTTACATTACACTTTTTTGACATTAGCGAGATTTTGTTTTTATAACAAAACAACTAACTAAAAGTATTTTCGTTACACATACAAATACAAAAAGAAATATACATTAAAAAATTTGCATTGCCTTTTTTAATAATCAACGATATTTATTTTATCAATATTATTCGTCTTTTTTTGTTTTTTTACACTTTTTTATTTATTTATTTTATAAAACTTTTTAATTTTTTTTTAACAATTTTTGTTTTGTTTTTTTTAAATGTCATTTATTCTTGTGCAGGGAATTATTTTTTAGTACTATATTGAAAAAACCATAGTTGCTTCATTAAGTACTACTAGATTTTGAGTAGATTTCGTCGAAATCTAGTCACGAAGTAGATTTTGTTTTGTATGGGAAATCTAGTCAAAAACAACTAGATTTGGCTCGAAATCTCGTAAGTGCTAGATTCTGCGTAGGTGTAAATGTAGTATTAGATTTTTTGTTTTTGAGAAAAATGGTGTTCGATTAATCGAAAATTGTGCACTATTTGACATTTTTGTTTTATTGCTCCTATAGATTGAAAATATGGAAAACCTAAGTTTTTTATGAACTGAAACTTATTCATTTTATTTAAATAAAGAAAAATAGAACAAGACATTTATTTAAATTAAAAATATACAATTAATCCTTGATTATCCGGCTGGCACAGGACCGGGCTGCGCACGGATAACAAAAAAGTGGTTAAAAGATAAATCGGGTGATTCATCTTGAGGTTTGAATTATAATGTAAAATAAAAAACATAAATTTTTAAGTGAACTTAAAATTTGTATTATTGGTTAAAAATACAATTTATGGCATTTACTGTTTGAAAATGATATCATGCATATGTTGGCAATGTTATTCCTGAAGAACCAATACCAAACCAATAATTGGTGTGATATCCAATGATCTACGTGGCCAATTTACCATAGCAAAACGAGAAATTAAGAGCTCACCAAAATGATTCCTCAACAAAGTCATTGTTTCACGCCCTGTTTGGCTCGTAGCGCCGTCTTATTGAAACCAGAGCGCACAGAGACCATGCGCTTGATTTTCAGGTCGCTCTACTGGAGACCTACTGGCCCTGCTATCGGAAAAATGGTGCCGGTCCATTAACCATTTTGGCGAAAGTAAGGTTATTGCTTTAGATATTTCGAAGGCGTTTGACAGAGTCTGGTATGGTGCACGTTTTGCCAAGAAACTTGTTGCATTTTGTGTTGGTGATAATTTCTCTCGATTTATATCGAGTTTTTACAGAGATTGCACTAAACGATTTTTTATAGATGGGGTTTCGTCAAACGAGTTCGAAATGCATTAAGGGGTGCTACAAGGCTCCGTTCTTCCTCTTACTCTATTTCTTATATTTTTAAATGACCTCCTATGTCCAACTTTCAACCCTATCTACTCTTTTACATACCTATGCCATTCGTATTCAATTGATTATAGGCCAAGCGTATCCGATGGCAGAAAAAGAATGATACGCTTGGCCGACACCGATACCCGTACGTTTGTTCGTAATACACGTTTTTCCTCAAGAGCCCATCCTTTTTGTGGTCGATTGGCCGGTAAATCGTACAACGCATTACAGAAAAATTCGTTTTTTGACCGGACTGTTCGTATGTGGAATATCCCTCTTACTTTCAATAAGTTCAAGTCGAAGCACACACAAGCACTATTCTCTCTTTCCTCCTTCCCATAACCTAGTTCCATCACAATGCAATGCAATGGTCTAACCGATCGAGTATCATGCGCTAATGATAACTGGACTAACATTTGCGAATGATGTTGGTAATAGTGGGTTAAGTAGGTCGATTATGCGTGCCCTAACTTCCTCGAATCGCACGAAAAACATTTCTCAGTTTACGCTGATTGTGCATAACCATTTTGTTAATTAGCAAAAACAGAATATATTTATATCCTTTAATTCAAATGCGTGAAAAATATATATTATGGTAATATCCGATGATTCAGTTATCCTTTCTGAGAAAAAACAAAAGTTCTATATAGTGACCAGTGTTCGACAAATCAAAAACTGCTTTTTAAAGTCAAATAACAAAAACACAATTGAAAAACACGGACTTTTTTTGCAGTTGGTGAAAGCTTAATCGTTTTTCAATGGAACTACATTTTCACTTTTTTGATTTTTTTATAATTTATACAAAATTTTCAATTTCTTAAAATTAGGCTAATATTAATGTTTTTTCTTTCCATTTGTTATAAAAGGGAGGAGCGACGTGGTAAGAACTTTTATTTTTATATTTGTAGCGAAACACTTATAATATTTATTTATTTAATTGTTAAAAAAATGTGTTCTTTGTTTTACCTAAAAAGAGTAAAAAAAATACAAAAACTCGTAAAATTTACTGTTAGAAAAATCGAACATTGAGACGATATTAGGTAAAAAAGGTAAATATTTCTGGATTATTTAAAAAGTTGTAAATTAATTCAATTATCAACTTCTAAGAATTAAAGGCCAGTACAATAGATTTAGCAGGTAAAGAGTTAACTATCCAAATGTAAACCAATTTCCTTTTGAATAAATAAATTTTGTGTATTTCTCTAAAGAACCAACAATTAAATTTTATTTTATGGCATTCAAAGATATTTTAAAATTTTATTAAAAAATAATGTGCTTGCCAGATTCAAATTTTTAAAATTGTTGACATTTACTAAAAAAAATTGATTTTCAAAATTATTCTTGACAGTTAAAATCTTCCTAATAGAATCTTTTTTTATGAACACAATTGCTTAAACCAGTTAAAAGTCAAAAATACAAGCAAATGATCTCAAAAGCCACCAAAACTGTCTGCATGCTTTTGATTTTAGATCGGTGTCGGTGTCGATTTTTAAAGGTACAGCCGTATTCATAAAAACTTATTAATGGTTAATTAACCATATTTAAGAAAAAATTGCTAAAGTTGTATTCATAAACGAAAAATAGTCTATTAAACCTTTAATAAACCATTCATAAAGTAAAAAAATTATTGTTCGATATAACCTTCTTTAAACCAAAAATAAAATGACATTTAGATAAGCGTTTGCATTTTATGATGCTATTTTTGTGAAATATGTTGAAAAATAATGAAAAAAATGTTTTATTTATTAATATGGACATGTTAAATACATTGTTGCACGCTTAGTTCTACTGAACCTATCCAAAGAAAAGTACGTTTGGCATGTAACAAATGGTAGAACGACCAGCTCAGACGGTCAAAGGCGTTGTTCTGTACCCCAGTGGATACGTGCAATCATAGCAAATACATGCCTAAATACCGAAGCCATAAAAGAGCAAATTTACTTTACAAAACAGTCGAGAGAGTGGTGATGTTTCTCAAGGAGTGAATTTTTCCCTACCCTAACATTACAAATTGTAATACGCCTATGGCAATTTACACCCCATAATTTATCTAAAATTGCCCCTTTAAAATAACGTAACAGTGTTTAAATCATTTTTAATAATTCAAGATGCTTTCCCATTTATTATTATTTAGCAATTCATAATTTTAATTGTTCATTTAATATATAAAAAAGAATATTATTATGTTAATAATTATATTAAGTTTACAATGTAAGAATAAAAGTTTACTTCTGTGATATAATTTTAAGAAACAATGCTCATAATTATATGCGATACTTTAAAAAATATAATTTCAGCTTAAACGTTTTGATTTTGTTGAAATTTCATTGGGTAAAGCAAAATATAAATAAAGACAAATTGTTAAAATTTACTCACATTCGATTCTGAAGATAAATTTTGTTGTTACTTGATGGGAAAAACATTTAGATTTATATGAGGATGAAGTATTAATTTACATGATGATCGTTGCAATGGCCATTCAGCGAGTCATGACGAAAAGTGTTCTAATAAAAAAAAATTCTCTGAAAATATTAATTACTCAAATAACAATTAAATTTACATCTATCAATTTGACTAAACTTTTAGTTTTTGATAAATACCCATTTTTTTATATATAAATTACACCAATTTTTATAGTTTGCTTTACCTTACATGTACATATATTACGTGTCACAAAGGTGGGACAAGAGGTTTTTATTAATATCAGTTTTTTTTTCTTCTTATTTTTTTAAATAAACAAAATCTGCATACTATGTTTGCAATAGTCAATAAGATGTTGTTATTGCTGTTTTCTTCTTTTTTCCTCTTTCTCCTTTAACATTCCCCACAATATGATCCACACTCTTTCATAAATATATCAATAGTTAAAATTTTTCGTCTCTCTTATTATTATTGATCCAGTAAGTTTTAATGAATGATCTCACAAAATATGAATGAAAAAGAAATTATCAATTAGATTGTATAACGTGTAGTTCTCGTTTTTTTTATTGATATTTTATTTAGCGTAAAATCAGTGACTAACGTGTAGTTACCCTATAGGAAATTTTTCTCGTGGAGCACATACTGACGCAATTAAAGATGAATCTTTACATGGATTTATTGCATTAAATCTCCATTTATAACACCCAGCGAGTATTGATTATTGGTGTATATAAAACCTTCTCTTTCAATGTATGTATGTACAATTATCCAGGAATGGCTATGTACATATGTATGGTTTCATGGGAAATTTTTTTATCAATTAATATTGCAATGCACTGATCTTTAAGATTTTTGTTTTTACGTAACACTGTTAAATTAAATACAAATGTTGCAAGATTCTTTAAATATTTTAAGATTTATTTTAGCACACGTGAAAACTATGGCGTAATATTTTTTTTTGTCCTCACACTTTGAATGCAATTTATAAAGTGGACAGGAAATTCTGCAAGTCAAATTAAATTGCTCTCTCTTTTACAATCTTGAAGTTATTCAGAAGCTTGTAGGTAACAGTGCTACCAAATAAATTTTGTTAGTAAAACATATGTTAATAAGTGATATCGTGATAATTAAGGTGACCAGAGATAATGAAAGTTAATAAAATATTTAAGTTTTATTAAATGTGACATAATAAAATGTAGAGCACTTTAAAATAAAAAATTTTTCTTATAACTTAACAAAAGAGTTTTGCATATGCATAAGCAAAAATAAAAAAAATTCGCAACAAAACTGCTTCGTTAGACGAAATATAGATTTATATAATTCGATAACGAACAGTAAACCGAATTGCTTTTTTTTTCCATGTTGGCCTAGTCGTGTGGCACGACCCACAAAAGCCGGGCATACAAATTTTACTTTTTGAGGTCTGAGGTATGATATCGACCAACATATTTGCCATTTAAGTCTTCAATATCGTACAAGGAGTTGCCGACTCGAGCCTTTATTTTACACTTTACATATTTTGGCAAGAATTTAGAATTTAATTTTTTTGATTGATTGCTTAAAATGTGATTCTTACGGAAAACAATTTGGCCCTCATTGAAACTAATTTTTCTTGATCTGAGATCATAATACTGACTTGCCTTTTTATGTGCTTGATCCAAATTTTCCCTTAATTTATCCCTTATCCTATGTAGCTTATCTACATTAGTTTTTATGTCAAAAAAATCATAATTTAAGCAATTAAGTTTCTCTAATATTTTATATTCAGAACCGCGATGGCACATGTTTTGGCCGAAGAGGGCATAATACGGGGAACAATCAATTGATCTATGGTAATCGCTTCTTAAAATTGATAATATTTCTGGGATGTATTTATCCCACTTTGAATGATCCTTATCATTTTCTAAGAAACACCGCAGTTTAGTAATAATCTCCCTATTAACGCGCTCAGATGCGTTAGCCTGAGGAGAATAAAACCCAGTTTTAATATGGCCAATACCATACAAATTAAGGAAATCATTCATATCCCTGGAAATAAACTGCTTACCGTTATCACTATGGATAAATTGTGGTACCCCAAATGTGGGGAACACTTCGGTCTGGAAAAACAAAATAACGTTTTGAGTGGTTGCGGCTCGCATGGGTTTCAGAAAAATAAATTTGCTTAAGTGGTCAAGGCATATAAATAAGTATGAATTCTGAGACTTTGAGCATGTATAAGGCCCCAAAAAATCACAAAATACTCTTTGAAATGGCCTAAAAGTTTGGAAAGCCTCACCCATTGGTGGTCTTGAAATTTGGTTATTGCTTTTGACTGATTTGCATACATCACATTTTCCTATATAATCTTTAAGGTCCTTTGCCATTGTAGGCCAGTAATACTTTTGCCGTAATCTTGACAAGCTTTTTGAAAACCCCCCATGACATGTTGTAGTAGAGTTGTGTGCATATTTAATAACAGTTTGTGTTAATGAAACTGGCAACCAAAGTCTCCAGGTATCTTCCTCATCGTCATGCAGACCACGTCTGAATTTTACTCTTTTAAATACAAGGTTTTCTTTTACGCATAAATCTGGCAGACTTTCTTTATTATCGAGCACGGTTTTTCGTATTATTTCATATTCTGGGTGATTAAAATCACCGCAGTTAACATCAATTTCACTTTCAAAATTCATCTCATCAACATCAAAACGAGAGAGAGTGTCGGGAACTACATTGAGTGAGCCCTTACGATGCTCGATTTGAAAGTCGAATCGCTGGAGCTTAAGGCTCCATCTTGCCAGGCGACCGGACAAATCCTTTTGGCGCATGAGCCACTTAAGGCTGGCATGGTCTGTAATTATTCGAAAAGGTAGGCCTTCAATATATGGTCTAAATCTTTGAACAGATATTACCGCTGCAAAGCACTCCAGCTCCGTAACAGTATAATTCTGTTGAGCTTTATTTAACTTTTGTGAAACAAATGCAATTGGATGCTCCTTACCCTGATCGTCAAGTTGTATTAGTACGCCACCTACACCGATTTTTGAAGCGTCACATTGAATGACAAATTCCTTTGAAAAATCAGGTTGAGCCAGTACCGGTGCTGATGACAGTGCTAGTTTTAACTTTTCAAATGCTGCAATCGCCTTATCTGACAATTTAAACGGTTTGTTTGATTTTTTGAGACAATCTGTTAGAGGACCACTGAGATTGGCAAAATTGTGAATAAACCCACGATACCAGTTTGACATGCCTACAAATCTTCGAACCTGGCGTGGTGATTTTGGAATTGGGAAATCAACAATGCTCTCTATTTTTGAATTATCGACCTTTAAGCAACCGTGCCCTACAATATACCCCAAATATTTAATCTCCCGTTGGCAAAACTTACTTTTGCTAACGTTAATAGTTAGTTTAGCAGCTCTTAAGCATGCAGCAACTTCACTCAAAATTTTACAGTGGGACTCAAAATTATCACTACAGACCAACAAGTCGTCCAGATATATAAAAACGTTTTCCCTGAGTTTTGACGGAATTACTTTATCCATCAATCTACTCATGGTCTGCGGACTATTACAGAGACCAAACGGCATAAATTTGTATTGGAAAAGAGGTTTGCCTGGCACGACAAAAGCAGTTTTTTCTTTTGAGGACTCTGACAAACGTATTTGAAGAAATGCGTCCTTCAAATCAATTCCGCTGATGTAGTGAGTATCTTTCAATCTACTCAAGAGGCCGCTGATATGGGGTAAAGGATATGAATCTTTTTTTGTCACAGCATTTAGTTGTCGAGAATCGACGCATAGCCTAACTTTCCCTGGTTTTCGAACCAACACCACAGGTGAACACCATGGTGAGTTGGACTCCTCAATTACTCCCATTGACAATAGACGTTCTATTTCCTGAAATGCTTCAGCTTGTCTTGGAGGTGATAAAGGGTAATGTTTTACTTTTATAGGGGGTGAATCACCCGTATCAATATGATGTTCAAGTAGGTCTGTGCAACCCAAACCCATTTTTTCGAATGAAGGAAATTCTAAAATTATATTATCTAATTTAAGCTGTTGATCAGGTGTTAACATATGAAAATTTGAATCATTTTCCAAACCTTTTTGTATTTCAGAAATACTGGGGATAATATCAGGCGCAATAGAAAATTCTTTCCAGAAATCGACGCCGAGATATATAGTTTGTTTCAAGCTTGGCACTAAATAAAAACAAATGTCTTTATACACATTTTTAAAGTGTACGGAAAGTGTACAAAAACCAAAAATTTTCTGTTTATCGCCATTTGCGGTAGATATTGTGGAATTATATTTTCTAATTTTGATTCCATTGCGTGAAACAAATTGTAGGCAATCTTTTCCAAGGATCGAAACATTGGCTCCAGAATCGAGCAATGCTAAAAATGATTCCCCAAGGATTGTTATTTTTACAAAAGGACGATTATCCTCGCCTGTCAAAATAGTGGATTCAATTTTCTTACGAATGGTTTTTCTATGTTGGTACCTTTCCCTGCATTTAATGATTTTGTTAGATAAAGGTTTGCCGGTTATTGAATTATCAGTATTAAAATTATCTATATTTGATATTATTTTCGAATGTGTGTCTGTATGTTTGTTGTTTATATTTGATATAATTGAACTAGACTTTTCCCTAGATATTGGGGACGAATTGTTTAGTTCGCAAGTAATTGAATTTGTGTTATTAATTTTCTGTTCAAGTTTTGGTTTGTGTGAAGTAGATTCAACCAGATAACTGAATTCTAATTCTGACCTCTGTCCAGCACCGGTTGTTGGTGTTCTAAACGGGATGTCCCGGTACTCATCTCGCTGCTTTTGAAGTTTTTCTGATGGTCATTGGGACATTTAGGTGTTACAACACCCTTAAAACCACATTTATAACAGAAAATATTTCTTACTTGGTCAGGACAATAAATATAAGAGTGCCCAAATTCTAAACAATTCCAGCACTGTATTTTCGAGTAATCTAATTTACGTCTTGTGAATTGCAGCGCTTCTATTTGCGGATCTCCCTCTAATTCTTCATCAGAATTTTCCTTAAAATTCAATTCATTAACGTGCCTAATCGAAGAGTTAATTGGGTAACTTCTACTATCTTTAAGTATTTCTTCGCCTTTTCTTGCCATATCCCTTAATTCATCAAGCGTTTTTGGTTGAGAGTTAAATAACATAAATTTTAAATTTGAATTTACGTTTTTCTTTAATATGTCAATTAATGACCTTTCAGGGATCGGTTCTTTCAACCTAGAATTCATAGAAATTACAGCAGAGTGAAAATCATCGTAACACTCTTTGTGGTGCTGTTTTCTTAAGGATATTTTAAGAATAATATCATGATCACTTTCAAGGTTGCCAAATTCCTTAGTTAAGGCATACTTAAGCAATGAGTAGTTTGCATTTCTATTTTGTTTTGTAAACAGCCAAAACCAACTTTCAGCTTTTCCACTGAGAAATATATGAAAGTTTGCCATAACATGATTATACGAACATTTTGTACGCTCGCAAAGAGTCTCAATTTTAAATAAAAAATCAGAAACGGGTGAAGTACCATCATATGAAATTTTCCATTCTTGTAAACGAATAGTGGAATCGAAATTATTCGGTACCTGGGAATTAGAATCGTAAGGTGGTCTCAAACTTAGAGGTTCATGCATTCCTGAACTAAATTGCGAATCCATTCGAATACTGCCCTTTAAAGATTCAAATTCTCTACGAAACTGTTCCTGAGTATTTCGCAATGTTTGTTGGAAGAGATTTATTAATGAATCCATAGAGACACTATTAGATTCCTGTATGGTACTAGGGACACGTGTAGGATCAGGTGGCAATGCTTGTGCCAAATCCTGTAAGTCAGTATTTAAAGTTTGTTGTGGCGGAGGAATAAATGATGCAGACTGGAAAGACTGCAAGGGATTTGAATTATTCATAGTTGAATGATTTAAGTCGTGATCGCTTTGAGACCCACGGTTTTCAAACGACAAATGTTGAATAGACGGTCTTGGAGGACTATGCACGACTTTACTTTGATTTGTAGAAGTTAGTGAACTGTTTAGGTTTATGGGTGCAATATTTCTAGAAGGGGTAATATTTCGTGGTCTTCCCCTATAAGACGTATTTGTCTGCGGAGTATTGTTTGATTTAGAATTTCTAGTGTTCATATTAACATAAATTGAAAAGTTTTTTTTTTTTTCTCTGTTTTTTTTTTTTGTAGAAAAGAAAGTTTAATTAAATAATAAAAAAAAAAAATTTCGAGAAAAAAAATATATAAAGTTTTTAATATTGTTTGTTAAATATTGTAAGTCATTTAGGGAAAGCAAATAAAATTTAATTAAAAACAAATAAACACCTGCTACGAAGAATGAATCCAAAACGCTACAAATAATCACTCTTCGCAATTATTTGGACTATATTTTGAATTCTGATATTAATAAAAAAAAATTAACTGACAAATTATCTTCCTAACGATTTTCCTACTACACGCTTATATTTCATAGGAAACATTCCGATTTGAGCGGACAAATAGAAAAAAAAAATTAATTAAAAAGATATTATGTTCCCTATCTAGTCAATTGCTACGCAATAATCAGAGTTCTACTATAATATATTGGGACTTATTGAAAAGTGTTAAGAACTGTATAGTTATTGAAATAACTCTTAACATGTAATGCAGTTACGATAAAAGAAATACTTGTTTCCCTTATCTAAGACTATTAAATGGATAAAAGTTATTAGGTGTTAAATCTTTTTAGTTCCTTCTTTTAACTATACAAGAATTTGTCAATATTGCTGTCTTGTAAAAAAAAATTAACACAAAAACAAATAAAATATTGTTAAGTGCGTTGGCCAATAAATTTAATACATGTTAAACTGCATTTAAAAAAAAACGATGAAATGTTTGTTGGCCTTTTTCGTTGGGCGCCATCTATGTTGCACGCTTAGTTCTACTGAACCTATCCAAAGAAAAGTACGTTTGGCATGTAACAAATGGTAGAACGACCAGCTCAGACGGTCAAAGGCGTTGTTCTGTACCCCAGTGGATACGTGCAATCATAGCAAATACATGCCTAAATACCGAAGCCATAAAAGAGCAAATTTACTTTACAAAACAGTCGAGAGAGTGGTGATGTTTCTCAAGGAGTGAATTTTTCCCTACCCTAACATTACAAATTGTAATACGCCTATGGCAATTTACACCCCATAATTTATCTAAAATTGCCCCTTTAAAATAACGTAACAGTGTTTAAATCATTTTTAATAATTCAAGATGCTTTCCCATTTATTATTATTTAGCAATTCATAATTTTAATTGTTCATTTAATATATAAAAAAGAATATTATTATGTTAATAATTATATTAAGTTTACAATGTAAGAATAAAAGTTTACTTCTGTGATATAATTTTAAGAAACAATGCTCATAATTATATGCGATACTTTAAAAAATATAATTTCAGCTTAAACGTTTTGATTTTGTTGAAATTTCATTGGGTAAAGCAAAATATAAATAAAGACAAATTGTTAAAATTTACTCACATTCGATTCTGAAGATAAATTTTGTTGTTACTTGATGGGAAAAACATTTAGATTTATATGAGGATGAAGTATTAATTTACATGATGATCGTTGCAATGGCCATTCAGCGAGTCATGACGAAAAGTGTTCTAATAAAAAAAAATTCTCTGAAAATATTAATTACTCAAATAACAATTAAATTTACATCTATCAATTTGACTAAACTTTTAGTTTTTGATAAATACCCATTTTTTTATATATAAATTACACCAATTTTTATAGTTTGCTTTACCTTACATGTACATATATTACGTGTCACAAAGGTGGGACAAGAGGTTTTTATTAATATCAGTTTTTTTTTCTTCTTATTTTTTTAAATAAACAAAATCTGCATACTATGTTTGCAATAGTCAATAAGATGTTGTTATTGCTGTTTTCTTCTTTTTTCCTCTTTCTCCTTTAACATTCCCCACAATATGATCCACACTCTTTCATAAATATATCAATAGTTAAAATTTTTCGTCTCTCTTATTATTATTGATCCAGTAAGTTTTAATGAATGATCTCACAAAATATGAATGAAAAAGAAATTATCAATTAGATTGTATAACGTGTAGTTCTCGTTTTTTTTATTGATATTTTATTTAGCGTAAAATCAGTGACTAACGTGTAGTTACCCTATAGGAAATTTTTCTCGTGGAGCACATACTGACGCAATTAAAGATGAATCTTTACATGGATTTATTGCATTAAATCTCCATTTATAACACCCAGCGAGTATTGATTATTGGTGTATATAAAACCTTCTCTTTCAATGTATGTATGTACAATTATCCAGGAATGGCTATGTACATATGTATGGTTTCATGGGAAATTTTTTTATCAATTAATATTGCAATGCACTGATCTTTAAGATTTTTGTTTTTACGTAACACTGTTAAATTAAATACAAATGTTGCAAGATTCTTTAAATATTTTAAGATTTATTTTAGCACACGTGAAAACTATGGCGTAATATTTTTTTTTGTCCTCACACTTTGAATGCAATTTATAAAGTGGACAGGAAATTCTGCAAGTCAAATTAAATTGCTCTCTCTTTTACAATCTTGAAGTTATTCAGAAGCTTGTAGGTAACAGTGCTACCAAATAAATTTTGTTAGTAAAACATATGTTAATAAGTGATATCGTGATAATTAAGGTGACCAGAGATAATGAAAGTTAATAAAATATTTAAGTTTTATTAAATGTGACATAATAAAATGTAGAGCACTTTAAAATAAAAAATTTTTCTTATAACTTAACAAAAGAGTTTTGCATATGCATAAGCAAAAATAAAAAAAATTCGCAACAACATTTTACTAATTTTTTTTTTAATTTTAGACAACCAATTTAAAGTTATATGGTTAATTATTTAAAAAAATTGTATATGATTTTAAAAAATATGTTCAGGGACTAATGCAGATATTCTCTTAAATAACTTATTAAATTATTGCAACTAGATGTTTTTTTTTTTGTTTTAAACAACAAAATATAACAAAAATATTAACAAAAAAAAAATAGAATAAACAAATCATAATAATAGTGATGTTAATAAAAAGTAAACAAACTTTTTATTCAAATACTTTCTTATCGTATATTTAAAAAAGTTTTAAACAAGAGTGTTTATGATACCTTTCGGCAAAATATAAAGAAAGTTGCCATACTTAAACACAAATTCGCTACAAACAGTTAATAGTAACAAACCTGTTAATTTACGTTTATGAATACAAATTTTTATAGGAGGTTTATTAGACAAAAAGCGTTTGATAATTATTACATGGTATAAGCTTAAATAAGAACTTTTTATGAATATGGTTCTTAGTGTAGAAAATCATTAAAAAATAACGTTTATTTCGAACACAAAAATAATACTGTTTTTATCTAACTCAACAAAAGATGAGAACATTTACATCCGTACTGTTTTTTTTAAACACATAACTCAATGTTCGTCGCTTTTGGCTGGTAAAAAAAATTAAACAATTTCTTCATCAATGTAAAAAAAGAAACATTATAGAACAATAAAATATGATGTTTGTCCACAGTATCACAACAATTGTTCTGTTTTTTAAAGAAGAACAGAACGTTATATAATGTTCGACCATTTCTTTAAAATACAAAATGCACAATTACCAAAAAAAAATAGATATCGTTATAAACGCTAAATAATGTACTGTTTATTTTCGAACACTGGTTTGTTCTGTTATTTTAAATCTGTAATGGCTTTTACCTCATCAAGCTTGATACAAACTTGGTTACTTAAGTCAACCTCCTCAGCACACTTCTTATTTATGGAAACATCAATTAACTTAATTTATTTTCTCTATAAAAAAGATTTCGCTAGTTTCCCAATAGTACCCGTAATTTCAAGACACAAACATTATCTGAGCTTTTATATTTGGTAAATAAAAGTTTTTATTGATACTGCATCACCATTGTTGAATCCTTCCACCATATCGTTGAATTTTTCTACCACATCTTTAAATTGGCATAATGCCTATTTGCTTTTAACCACGTACCCCACCTGGTTGCTAAAGGCTGTGTAGGAAAGCAGAAATCGGTATACTTCTCCTTATATTTGGTAATTCACGTAGGTGATTTATGATATATTTTTATTTCATAAGAAATCAATACGTATATATGATCGAAGTTGTCATTTATCCCTTCTGCAACATGGTGCAGCAATTAAAACCAAGTTTTGTTTTTTAAAATATGCATTGAAAGCAAAATATGCACAAAAAAATCGTTGCTATTTTACTACAAATTTTGTAAGGTAATCTCAGACTGAAAACAACAAATATGCATTTGCATAAAAATCCGGGCCTTACTTTAACGGGTTATTACTTTTAGAGTAATCGAAAAAATGGTGATGTTACAGTTAGCACTGTTGCAATAAAAGCCCTGGATATAAAAAAAATGTGACATAAAAAACATTGAATTAAGCGTTTCAGGAGCAATTTCTACTGTACGTAAATTTACATAGAGTAAGTCTTAACGTTATGTAAAATAGCACTAGTATTGTCCCATATGAAGATATCTTAAAGAAATCATGCTGGCAGATCAAGTCTTATAAGAGCAGAAGTCTCAATTACAATTTTTTTTTAAATTCTCTATAGTTCCCACATAAAGCCTACTCTAGAAATACACCTGCAGTATAAACCCGAAACCAATGAACATATTTAGATGCAATTCGGTCCAATTTAGTTTAATTAGGGTAAACATAAATGGAAAACTTTGAAAATTGTGAGTCAATCATTTACCAAAGGTTATTTGTAAAGTCCACTCCATGAACGCACTTTAATACGATAAATGTTATAACGCGTTATTCTACTATTAAGAGATATCACAGACATTGTTTTATATGACTCGAAATTGTCATTTCAGATTTTTTTTTATGATTTATTCAAACTTTGTTACAGATTATATGAAAGTCCACTACCGAAAAGTTAGTGATGGAGGGCATTAAAGATTCCACAATGCCAAATGAAGAAATCATACTTGTTTTTTTAAAATTTGTTTCGTTCGTAAAAGCAACCAGTCATTATTTTCTCTTGTGTCAGCATGTTTTGTGTACCTTAATTAAAGTTTACTTGTTTACTACTTCTCCATCATTTTCCATTTTCATTCCCACTTTCAGCTGGTTTCTACGTCATCTGCTGTTTTATTTACCACTATTTTATGGTCTATTTATTTATTTGTTTTTAATGTTTGTTGTCAATTAAACTAAAATAGGATTTACCAAAGGGATTATAATAGTGTCAACAGAGTGAAAAATAAATGAATATATTAAATTATCAGTTCTATACCTATTAAATTGTGTGTGTATTAGTTTAATATTACAGTTTGTGTTTTGTAGCAAAAGCGGCAGTTTCCACGTTAGTTTTATAATTCGTTTGAAGATTTAAGCTTTGAAGTTATTGTAAAATAAAATGTTATGTAGATATATAATTTATTTATAATTATCCTATTGTTTTGTCATTAATTTAAGCTGATTAAAATTAATAAAATTAAAATGTAGAAGCAAGAGATAAAAAAAATTATTTGAAATGTATTTTTTATTTTTTTAATTATAGAATAATACGCACTTAATAGTTTTGAGTACTAAAAAATAGAAAATAAATATATTTCTTAAATAGGTGGTATTAGAGATTAGATTTTTTATTTTGAATTTTGCAATACTGAAGACTCGGGATAGGGAAAATTAATTCATGCACAGACTATTTAGTCAACCCTGACTATCTCTCCCAATCGATATTGAAAAATAGAGTCACAATATTTTTCCTTTGCTTTTTCGTAAGATCATTGACACCAAACAATTAATTCCGCTATTATTTAAAAAAATCTAAATGATCTTGCAAAGCAATATCCCTAATATTATTGAGAACAATAATGTATTCGAGCGAGTAAGTGTTGTTCTCAGTCTAACTGATTTCTTTCTCGAAATTTTAATGGTTTTAATTGTTGTTTATTTCGCCATACTCGTCTTCATTCGAATCAACAACGCCCCGATTTGCGTGATTCACAACGTCGTCAACATCAAAAGCGCAATTGTGTTTTTGTCGCTTAAGCTATTTTTGCGGTAAGGGCTCGTAATAATGCAGTACATTTTTGATTTTATTCATTATAAAAAAATTAATTATATGAAAGTTTGAATGTATTTTGCAAACATTTTTAAAGAAAATTTAGCCAAAATTTAGTTTTCTTGCAACAATTTACAATTTGTAGAAATTTTGCTAAGGCCCTTACTGTGTAAAACCCAACGCAACGCCAAAAATTACAACGAAAAACAAAGTCAAATAATTTTTTTCATAGAAACTGTTGCGAAGTTTCAGTTCTATTTTCAATTCAAACGAAAAGTTGCAGATATTTTTAATTAATTAGAAATTTTGCAAACTTAAGTCTAATGCAAGAATCGATATTTTCTCAAAAGCACTTTAAATTTAGAGCAACATTTTCCTTATCTTTTCCCATTTTAATAGATTGAGGGTTGCTTCATAATTCATTTATTCACTTTATTTTAGCAAAAAATAATTGATTTGAATAATGTTTAAATTTATGGAAAAGTCCATTTAATAACAACCGTTAGTTTCAATTAATATTAATGAATTGTTGATTTTTTTTGAACTGTTTTTAATCCAAATTTGTATGTATTAACCAGGCTTCAGTTTATCAGATTTAATTTTCTTAAAATTATTTTAATGAAGAAAGGAATTTAACAACATGAGATTAATTAAAAATTATTAATCGCTTTTAATTTTTTACTAAACCAGGGGTCGAACTCACTGACCGGTTAATTTGATGGTAATTATACTACTCCTCAGAAATCTTTGCCGTTTTTCCCTCACCGTCAATAGTTAAACAACTTTAAGCCAAATGTTAATTGTAGATCAAATTTGTTGTTCTGAATGATTGTGTATTTTTTTTTATTAATTTTCTTCATTAACATGTTTGTTAATTGTCATATTAACAATTTGTTTCATTTGGAGAAAATTAATAAGTATATCAGAAAAAATTATTTTTTGTCAATAAATTAAATATATAAAAAAAAAATCTGGATTAACGATCTAAAACTAAATTAAAACTAAATCATCAGACGGATGCTTTTACCAAAATCGCAATATATTGTTATCAAATGCTTTGAGTTCCTTTCTTGTTGAAAAAAAAACATTATTAAACATAAATATTTAATCGTACACTCACAATATTCTGTACGTAAAATTAACTGAAATTGTAATATAAAATAAATGAAAGTTCAATTAAAAACCGGTCTACCTATTTTTCATTTATTTTTAACAAAAAGTTCATTTAATTTTTACTGTCAAAAATTCAACACCATATTCCGTAAAATCAAATAAATATTCAGTTAATTTGTAAAATGTTACTGTCAAAAATTCAACACCATATTCAGTAAAAACGATTAAATATTCAGTTATTTATTAAAATTTTACTGTCGAATTTTAACTGTCAAATTGACCCCATATTCAGTAAAAACAATTAAATATTCAGTTATTTTATTAAATTTTCGTTTACTCCACAAAAGAGCCGAATTTCTAAAAAATACCAGACAGACACCTGCCCGCTTGTTTTTCTTATAAGCGAGAGAGGGAGAATATTTTTATTTACTTACCACACGTTTGTTTTACTTTTGTTGTACTGACCACGTTGTTTACAGAAGAACTCTCAATTATAAGACACCAGCAGCATGACCGATATGGCTTCGCAATTATTTTACTTTTAAAATTTGATGTATTTAACTAAATTATTTTAACAAATAGAAAATGGGTATTGCTTACACAAAACAAGCAATTCATTTTTTATAGATAAGTAAAAATTAATTTTTGGTAGTAAAATTATATAAAATAACTGAATATTTAATTGCTTTTACTGAATATGGTGTTGAATTTTTTACAGTAAAATTGTATAAAATAACTGCATATTTACTTGGTTTTACGGAATATGTAGTTAATTTTTTGACAATTAATTTATAAAAGATAACTGAATATTGATTTGTTTTTACGGAATTCGCGGTTGAATTTTTGACAGTAAAAATTAAATGAACTTTTCGTTGCTTTAAATTACATTTTTATTTACTTTAACATAAAGAAGAATTTAACTCAATCAACGGACAATATTAACTGCAACTGAAAATCCGTATTAATATGCACTTAGTTTTTTGAATAACTGTTAGAATCAGTTAAAAATAAAATTGCTTGGAATTTTAAATGTTTATTTACTTAAAAATGACTGAACGGAATATTTCTTAAATAAACTACAGTCCGTTACTGTAATAATATTGTGAGTGTAGGGCACACGAAAATCGAGTGCGATTCGGCTCACTTTCTTATTTAACAAAGAATAAATAACAAGAAAATAAATCTACCCTCACAACTTGTTGACCTAATAAAGGATTCTCGTAAAACCCAATTTCCTTTTAACGTTTTATTTGCATGATTATTTGCTTGATTATGAAGCTGTTCCAAAGCAATAATCGTTGATTCGCCCAAGTAAAGCATGCATTATAAATTAAATACTTATAACTTTAAACAATTTTTTAAAAATTTAGGATAAAAATTTAAGTGCCTTCTGTTAATATGATCCGTGCTTAAGGTTGTGATCCATCGGGAACTATTTATTTTAAAACTGATATTAAGGAAGTTTAAAAGGTTCTTCCACAACTAGCAGACAAAAAATTCAAATTCACCCATCCTAACCTCTTGCATCCTCAAAGAATAAGAAATTCTAAAAAGAAATGGCACCATTAACAGGACCTTAAATTTTTGCTTCCTTGGGACTGTCCTTATTTCTGTGATAATATCCCATTTTAACATTGAATTATTTTCCGTTCTTTTTATGAACTTAAATTTTATATATAATTTTGTTTTGTATTACTTAAATTATAAAATTATTACTTTTATTGTTAGTATTTTTTTTAGTAAATTTAGTAAACCTTCATTCCTCTTATCAAAAGGTAATATTTAAAAAAACAGAAGTAATGTATTAAATCTTTCATTAAACTTAAAGCATTAATAAAAGGAATAAAAAAATTATTTCACTTCTGTTTAAAAAAATATTTATGATGATAAGTCATTTTGTTTCAGAAAAGACAAACACAAAAGAACGTAACAAATATAACTTTAAAAATACTTCGAAAAATATAGTTTTTTCTCTTGAATTAATTAAGTTATTCTGTCTTAATTCCATATTCCATCAATTGTTTCTATATCTGAACTATTTTTTATTTTATAACGTTTTTTACTTCTCCTGTTAAATTAGAAGAAGTGATGTTACGTACTTTTGGATTTTCGACGGCGATATGTAGATAGATTTTTTTAAGAATTATTAATTTTAGAATTACTTTACCTATTTTTGTTTGTTTTATTTGTTTCTAGTTGGAAACAATAATTTAAAAAAGTATTTTTCAAGCACGGCGATATTTTAGTACTCCATTACTCGACAAAAAACATCATACAATAAAAGTATTTGGCACACACATTCATATCTACTTCAGCAAAAAAAATTTTTTTGTATGTGCGCCTCACGAATAATGCCTCATTTAAATATATATTTGAAAATTATTTTAGGCATATGATCAGAGCTGTTGTTCCTGACAAAGCGAATTCTGTGCATATAATTTTGGGCCACTCTTTTTAGCATTGCAGGCCGTATGTCACAAATGCCAAGAACAATGTTGGCCTCCAAATCGTTAGTCGTTGCTGGCTTATAAGCCTAAAGATACCATCGTGGCCAATTAAAGATTTGTGTCTTAAAATCAACTTACCGCCAAATTTTAGTTTTATTGATATCCATAGCTGCCGTCGACATATGGCAAGTTACGTCACGTCATTCCAAGATCAATAGCATTCATACTCTCAAACAAAAAAATCATTGATCATGGTGCAATAATGATCTCCAGGATACAGGAATGCGAGCTCCGGCTGCATGTTTAAAGAAAAAAAGGCTAGCTATAATAAATCTCTTATATCTATGTGGGTTGTTCTCACTCTATATGCGGCAAAATTGTTTACCAGCTAACCCGTTAAGCCAAAAATGAGCCTTATTGCTAAATAAAATTTCTAATTAAAATATTGATCACTGATTTCCAAAGGAAATGTAAATAATTTGTAGTGTTTTTCAAGCGTGAATGTTTTCAAGATAAAGTATTTTGAATATTTATGTGAAAGGGTAAGCGCAATATCACAATTTGTTTACATTATCAAAAGTTCTATCGTACTTAACCCATTACCAGAGAATGTCACCATCTGGGACGGCTTAATCTGTGTGAATGTTAAAACTGATGTCAATTAACATACTTTGAGTAATGAAAACAAAACTGATTTTTCTTTCAAAATAATATAAATACTTCGAGTTTACACTAAAAAAAGATTAAGTTAAAAAAATATTGATTATTCCCATTTTATAGGAGTCTCACCTACAGGTGACACAAGGCACTATTAAGTACACATTTTTAACATTCGGCTAAGAAAGTAACCGAAGTAAGCTTAATTTTCATATTTATCTCTCCTTCCACGACAGGGTTTAATTTTGTTAAACGCGATAGAACTTTCGATATGGTCAGCTATCAAATGGCGGGCATAATCTGAAGATTACCATTCGACAGCTTCTAACCGAAACTAATTCATTTCAGTTTTTAGTTTACAGTGTTTAATAATTTTAAAATATATTTTTCAAATAATATGTAACCATATAGGTTGTTTTGTTGTTAATTTAAATTTAACTTTAACTTATTCTATTAATTAAAATTCAATTAAAATTTATTAAAAATGAAACCATTCAATATGGCAATGATTTTTTTAAATAACATATATGTATATTAACACTAAATCAAAGCATTTGAAAAAAAGGTTAACAATTTCGCTTTGATTTCTGCTTATTAAGCAAAAACCTCATTAACCAAGTAGGCTTTTATCGCATAAAAATATTAATTATAAAATATTAATACCGGAAACTAAAGGCTAAATACCATAAACATATATTCCTGGTTTCTTTTCATGCTAATTTTATTGATATAAATAAATTAAAAATTCACCTACACTGTTTAATTAAAAACCAAACAAAAAACTTAATTACAAAATTAATTATTTAATAACAATAATAAAACTAAATGTTGGTAAAAATAAATTAAAAATAACACTCATACTCATAATGTAACAACAAAAAGGCAGAGTTTTCTTATGTTACATATTTGATATAAATCCTAATCCAAAATGTGTCTCATAACTATAAAGCTTATGTACGAGGGTAATTTTAAGAAGTTTTGCTTAAATTGCTTTTGCAAAACTGTTCTTTTTAGGTATTATGTAAAATTTTTGTACTTAAAAGATATACATTTTTGAGATTTATAATTCAAATACATTTTGAAGCAATTTTACGGTCTCTGCTCTTCAGTATCTTTAAACCAAATTATTAAACAAAAGAAAGTTCATGTGAAAACACACAATTCCTGTATACTTATCACAAGAGCACACACTTGCTTTATATTATTCAGTTGTTCAAGGAGTTTTATTAGATAATTTTCTTTATTTTATTAAACATTTATAACACATACACGCACATATAACAGCACGCATGAAACAGCAAACGCACAGATACAAACCGCACTAATACATGCAGAAAGTAGTCGTCGATCTGGTTATCAGAATCTATGCATATGTATAAGTGGAAGGATGTGTATTTATATGCTCGACTAAGTATTTGTATTTGGTAAGTTGACTCAGGCAACAAAAATGAAATTAACACACTTTATGTATATATAAACAATATATTTAGGAGCCTATAAACCCTATCTGCCATACTCGTTGCTGTTGGCTTAAATAACTACAAACAAATAACACAGTACAACACTTTTCAGTTAATTGATTGCCAACTCAATTCTGTGAACTGTATGTGAAATTAGACCCAAAAAGAAGAATTTCTGCATCATTCGTTTTGTCTTCTTACCTGCGATTTGAAGTTAGTATCGATTTGAAGTTAGTGCTATCGTATAGGGGAATTTATCACGTTTTAGGCCCTGTTGTTTGACATAGCTCGACAACCACTAGCCCAATTTAGTTGAAATAAATTTTAAAAAATTAAGAATTACAATTCCCTTAATCTGTTCATATATTGTACAAGTATACAAGTAACACTTTCGAAGTTAAAAATGAATGTATGAAGGGAAAAAATTATTTTTTGCCTAAAAATTAAAATTTTTTTTTTAAAACTACATAAAAAATCCAAAATGGAAAAAAGTTTCAAGTCTAGTTATTTTTTCGCAAAGTCACATAACCTATGAGCAAAATGAGACAAAGATCATAAAAATCGATGCACGCGTTTCGCTTTTATTCGCAATTGAGTAAATGTATGAATTTCAAAAATTTGCTCGAGATATGTACAACATTATTTGGAAAAAACATTGACACCTTTTTCATGATTCTGAGAATTAAAAAAAAAGGAATAAACAAAAGGTTATTTGATTTTTATGATTGCGGTAATAAATGTACGTAGACAATTAAACGGAAAGTGGACCTTTTTATTATTTGGGTTTTTCCGGTGGCTACCTATATGATTTTTTTTACAGAAATTGCACCCACATTTAAGGGTGGTCATTATTTGGAAAGTTTTGCACAGTTTGAAACGTACAAGTGCTGAATCAGGTATATAGCCAGCCGCCCTTAAAATATGCGCCCATTTATAAGTACCTGGCAGTAAAATATTCAAAAATACGTAGTATTTATAGGTGTGCATTGATCGATTTTTGGCATTCAGCCAGTGCCGACGAACGCGAACAGTAAAAGTGATTTTTCTCCAGTTTTTTAAAAGTAAATAACAACAAAACATAAAATATATCAATATGGAAAACAACAAGTGCCCATATTTGGATGAATATTGTTACGTTTGTGGTCATATCGTCCGAAAAATACAGAAAAAAGATCGAACAAATTTGTTTACTGAGCAATTCAAAACCGCGTATTGTAATTATTTCGATGAAGCAGATTTAAGTGGTGCAAATTTTACGCCGAACACAGTGTGCAACAGTTGTTATACTACCCTTCTAAAATGGATTCACGGAAAAAGTAGAAAGTTATCTTTTATGAAGCCAGTAATTTGGGTGGAAGACACAACTGGACATGATAAATCCAGGTGCTATGCATGCATAAATTTTCGTCCTGGATTAAACAGACAACAATTGAAAACAAAAGTATACACTGCTGCATTTACTGCCACACTTCCAGTGCAACGTTCTGCTGATACCGATGCACCTAAACCTCCGAGTGCGGATACTGTGTCCCTGCTAGCCGAAACCGTTTTCACCAATCCGACCGATTTAGATGATGCTGATTGGATACCCGATATTGAAAATAGTGCACCACAACCGCTACCACAAATCGAAATGGATTACATTGTGGCCAAGCTGGGACTATCACAACACGACTCCGAATGGCTGACATCATTTTTGAAGAGAAGAAAACTCACACAGCAAAATGTCAGCGCAACATCATACCGACAACGCCAAGCTGATTTTCAGATTTTATCAGATTAATTGCATATTATTTTATTTTCATTAAGTTTTTATAAATAAAGTTTTTTTTGCATGATAATTTTTTAATTTATATTTTTATTTTTATTTTAAGGGTGGTGGCTATAACTGATTTTTGAAATTCATACCTTTACTCAATTGCGAATAAAAGCGAAACGCGTGCATCGATTTTTATGATCTTTGTCTCATTTTGCTCATAGGTTATGTGACTTTGCGAAAAAATAACTAGACTTGAAACTTTTTTCCATTTTGGATTTTTTATGTATTTTTAAAAAAAAAAATTTAAATTTTTAGGCAAAAAATAATTTTTTCCCTTTATACATTCATTTTTAACTTCGAAAGTGTTACTTGTATAGGAAAACAATATATGAACAGATTAAGGGAATTGTAATTCTTAATTTTTTAAAATTTATTTCAACTAAATTGGGCTAGTGGTTGTCGAGCTATGTCAAACAACAGGGCTTAAAACGTGATAAATTCCCCTATACGATAGTACTAACTTCAAATCGATACTAACTTCAAATCGCAGGTAAGAAGACAAAACGAATGATGCAGAAATTCTTCTTTTTGGGTCTAATTTCACATACAGTTCACAGAATTGAGTTGGCAAATCATGTGTTGTACTGTGTAATCATATATTAAATTTTCTTAAATTATTTAGAAAAATATGCCTTAAGGAAGTTAAATGTGACATAAAAAGTTAAAAGAAGTTAAATAATAAACTCAAAGCAAAAATTAAATAAGAATATATAATTTCATACAGGCAAATACAAGTTTAAATGCCGTCATACACATATTTGAAACAGTAATAGGACTTCTTATTGGAACACATGGAAATGTAAGTGAGATAAAATCAAAAAAACCATAAGAGGTAAAGAAATGGCACAAATGAGTTGTACAATTTAAGAAAATGAAGTATATAAAAACATATTTATTTAATTCAACTAAGAGTTTTGGTTAAATATTTTAACTTTAAAATTTTTGTAATAATCAAGGCCCGAATTTTTATGCAAATGCATATTTGTTTTCGTCAGTCGTAGATTACCATATAAAAAATATCTATGCGAATCAAGAAATTTGCAGTAAAATGTCATCGATTTGTTAGTGCTTATTTTGCATATTTAGGTTTAAATGCATATTTTTGCATATATTGCTGATATTACATATTTTTTACACATTTAGAAAAAACTTGTTTTAATTGCTTTATTTTGCCGTGCACCCTCCCGCAGAAGAGATAAGAGACAACTATTATGCTGAAAACTTTTGCCAATTCAAAGATGTTGTAAAAGGATTTAACAGTGGCAAACTTAAGGTAATTGATATTGCCATACATAAGATGTATTTTTTGGACAGTTAATTAAGTTAACAAATTCGTAGCATACTTGATAACGATTAAACAAAATTAAGGATTTAAATTTATTGTTTTAAATCCTTAACTGCATACATATTAATTTAAAATTGTTTTCGAAAACAGCGTAATGAAAATGGATATACCACAGATAAACTGTCAGCATTTCATCATGCACTTATCACTTCCCTTATATATTATGTTTTGAAAAACAGGCATTAAACTTTTATTTTGAAAAAATTTAGGGTCAAATATATCCCTAAAGGCATTATAAAAAACAAAATCAATAAAAATTTAACAAAAAGTTTTCTTAAGTTGAATATGTGTTGACACTTATGATTAACATGTATTTGCACAGTTGCTCATGAGAGATTGTGTATATTATAGTTGGGCCTTTACAAGTGACTTAATTTACATGATTGCCTTAATGTTTCTGTATTTATTTTTGTTTTACTCTATTTTTACTTCTACTTTTGTGGTCATTGTGCCTTTCTTACGTGTATGAGACTGAATTTTAACGTTCTTCATGCTATTTTTGTTTTTTCTTGGTATTCTTATGTTTTTGTTTATCACTAATAAACAAATTTAAGATAATTGTAACTGCATATTTTGTAAATTTTTGGCGCATATATTTCTATTGCCTTTTTTTATGGGCATAAAACCCGATTTTAACTGCATAAATGTCCGGGTCCTGGTAAAAGTAAGTACTCTTGAATTCTGTTAACGTTTTGCTTATGAAGTAACTGCAAATTATAAAATGTTTAAAATTGTTCTTTTGTTTGTAACACATTAAAATGTTTGTCGAAAACTCTAAAATTATTCTAGATCCTTGAAAACTTCCAAGGTAATCTAGTGATGCACAAAGGGAGATTTTGGAAAAAGAATGGAAATAATTTTTGAGTTTCTAAACGGCTAGTAAATTATATTATGTAACTTGTCTTATTCTTATACTGTCATTTATAAGATATGTTTGTATTGTTGTATTAGAAAATCTATAACATAAATAAATAAAATAAAATAAATAAATAAATTTAAGTTGGTACCTGAAGAATTGTAGTCGACTTTAAGTTCTGAATTTAAAGTGTATCGACTTTTCAGGAGAGGCGTCATATGTACCCAGAGTAGAGCACCTTGGGTATTAAAAAAATTCAAAAAGCGACCCAGAATTATTAATTAAAGTTCGAATTTTTAATTTTTTGTATCATTAAAATCCAGCAGATAAATTAATATTCTACAGAAAAAATTGTAAAAAATCAATTGTAATTAAAAAATTATAAGCATTTGAAATTAACATTCTGAAAAAGTGTTTTTTTGCAATTTTTTAGCAAAAAAAATATTTTTACTCTTAAATATTTATAGAAAAGAACTGTCAAGCACAATATTTATTTATTCTTTTTTGAATCTTATCATACCTCATGTATGATATTGCTGTTAAAAACTAACCACTTAGATCAGGCCGAAACGGTGTCAACAGTACGGTAAGTACGGATTTCCTTAAATCGAGTACAGCATGCTTGGTTGAAGTATTGACTTAACTAAAAGGGAAATAAATCTCAATCTGTGCTTCATTCCAGAATTTCTAGAATAGTTTAAAATCGATTCGTACTTGAAACAATAATTATGTAGATGGGTCAATTGCAAAAAAAAACGCAATTTTTGTGTCCCCGTACTTTACACTTCTATTTTAGGTAAAAAAAACCCAAAAACAAAAATGTCAGAGTGATCAGCGAGGAATATGTAACAAAAAAACGTAGTTCTCAAATTTGTATGTTTGTTTTTTTGTTTATTCAGAATGGTGTTTTGTTTTTCCCTCGGACCCCCCGTTAGAATTTTTAGTAAACAAAATGAAATAAAACCAAGAAAAAAGTAAATATGCAACATTTAATAACAGTTTTCGAATTATTGCGTTTCTTTCTTGTGTTTTGATTTGTTATAGTCGTCAAAACTGAATTAGTGCGAATTTGGCGTTGCAAACAAAGGTTGTCCCCACAATTTGCATTGAGCGTCACTTTTTTATAATTCAAGTAATATTACTAGTTTTCAATTTTCATTTAAATGAAGTAAATAAAGTAAGCAAAGTACAAACTTTAATTATTACAAAAGTGAAAATAGCGAAAAAAAAATAATTAAAAAAAGTGTCCATTTGCGTAGTTTTTGTGAACACCATGGTAAGGGCGCGATAAAATTTCATGAGCGTCACGCTAATGTTTTTAAAAGTGAATATATTAAGTGTAAAAAATTGAAGTTGACAATCATTGTTCACATGGTTTCAACTCATTTTTTTATAATTTGTGAATTTGAGAAAAAAATTGCCTACGAAAAAAAACCAAAATAGGCAAACATTTCATGAGCGTCACTTTTGATATATATTGCTTCATAGCTTAAAATGCTTAATTTTGATTTTATTTTTGTATTTACAAGAGTTAAACAACAAAATTACCGGCCGTTGAAAGAGCTCGATAAAGCGCGTAATGGCGAATGTAAAAGAAAGAAGAAAGAAAGAAAGGTATAATTGATATTCACCATATAATTACAAAATCCAGAGGTGAATAAATTTACAGATCTCGCTCGTGGTTTTGCAATTTAAACCTCTGAGGGACCGGAAACTTATGCAACTGCCACAAACTTAATTCGAAAGTGCTAAAACTGAATGAGAATGAGAAAAACAAAGCCGCTTGTCATTTCACAGAGTTTATACAGATTCAGAATAAGAATTGGAATGAAAATTTATAAATTAAATTAAGTTTAGTTATTGTTTTGCGTCAAATATTACATATGTGTATAAGTTTCTTCAAGAATTAATTCCTTTTTTCCATTTTTGTTAAAGACATCAAACAGTATGTACATGTTTAGTTTTGTATGAAAATTTTTGTTTTTTGAAGAATTTTTGTTTTTTTTTTATTCAATTTTTGTAAAAGAATAACCTTTTTTCGTTGAACTTTAAATTAGGCATTATTTCTTGTTTACGTGCAACAAAATATCTTGATCGTCACAAAATATCTTGAGCGTCACACTTAGATTTTTTCCCTTAGAACGCTTATAATTGCTGTTTTTTTTAAATACATTGTTACAAGCCTATTACTTTGCAAGTAACCTCTAAGTTCAAGTCTTTTTTCAACAAAAATTTACATATTTTCATCTTAAAATTTTAAAATAACTAGTCACTGTTAAAAAAAATTCAAAATCAAAGTGAATCGTTATTTTGTGTTTATAATCAAAAAGGTGATTTTCACAAAAGTCAATATTGAGAAACAAAAGAACATCGTAATAAACTTGAATTTCAAATATTTTTGCATTTTTAGCGAATTCTTAATCATATTTGGTGTGGGACGCTCAAGATCGAAATCATAGAAAACCTAAAAAAAATCAAAAAATATTGATTTTTTTGAGAGCCTAAAAGTACCACCGGATTCTTCATCAATTTCTACATAAATTTGCCACTCTTACAGGCGAATTGAAAAAACTTTAAAAATAAGCAAAAAAAAAACTCGATGTGTACGTTTTTTTTTAAATTGACCCAGATAGTAAAATTAGATTGATTCTAACCTAAGCACTTACCAAACAGAATCAGAGACACTATTTCACTGTACGCCACGATTTTGCACCCATGATCAAACTGTCCACATTCTAAAAATATAGCTTAAAAAAATATACGTATCTCTTAGTTTTTCTTGATCAATTTAATTCTTGTTTTGGCGCGCAATTATATTTTTAATGTTCATCACTTGGCAAGTTTCGATTACACTCAAACCTTTTGAGTTCAAAGATCATGATAACATTTCATACATTTTAATACAATTTTTTATATTATTATTATTATTTTTATTATTATTATCATTATAGAGCAAGAATATATTAAATTGTATTAACATTTAAGAAAGTTGTTCTTTGAACCCCTAGAGCGATTTTGCTCATTTTTAACACATTACATCTTAGATAAGCACCAAGTATTTAAGCAACAAATCTGGCATCGCGATCACATTAAGAATTGAATTGCGCGTAAGAAAGAGAAATGAATTGATCTAGAAAGGCTAAAAAATAAGTATATTTGTATACCTTCCACCACAATTTGTTGTGATGAGGGTATACTAAGTTTGTCATTCCGTGTGAAACTTTTTTTATATTCATCTCTGACCCCATAAAGTAATATATTCTGGCTCCTTGAGTAATTGTATGTCGATTTTGCCATGTCCGTCAATGGAAAACACACTCACTTTCGAAAAATTCAAAAGAAGAAAACAAACTTGTTGTCAAATTGCTTGTAGTTATCCTAAGCAGTTTGGGATTGAAATCAAGCAATATCGGTTCACTTTTATCAGAGCTATGAATCAAAATGTGGAACCACCACAAAAACTTACATAAATGGTAGATCAATGCACAGAAAGATAAAAGATTTTGCAAAAATTAGTTTTATTCGACTGGAAATTATGCTGTGAAATATCGTGAAGAGAATGATTTACCCTAGAACCCATATAACCCCTACTACTGGAAAACCGTTTAGTACGCCTAAAGCCGTAATTAATTATGCGATCATTACAAAATTTGGTACGTCACAGTTAAAAAGGACTAGAAATGACACTTACAAATTATCGGTCCATAATTAAGTTAAGGCCCTTTATAAAGCCTACTCTGGTAAATTAATTAAATACGCCTAAAATCGTAACAGATATATTAATTGCGGTAATATTTCTTTCAACTTAGGTTCATATGACCAGAAAAAATTTCATGCAATTTTATGATCTACGGTCCATAATTTACCTTTGATTTCATATTCACTATGCTCCTTATAGGAACAATGGGAATTTATAATCATAGTTGTAAGCTTAAAGCTTACAAGCTGTCAATTAAACGATTGATTGAAGCTGGAACATAACATTTAACAAGAATAAAAAACGAAATAACATTATTTTTAAATTCGACCAAATCATGGCACTACAAAAGAAATTATGTCTTAAACTAACCATCATTTAAAACCATAATATGGTAACCTTCAAACATTACAAAATTTCTTTTTTTGATTTGTCACTCAATTTAATTCGCTTTGAATGATTTGCTTATGGAAAAATCTTGGCGAGTTATTCTTAAAATGTTTGCATGAATCTTTTAAAATTCATTCTTTTGTTCTTATTTTTTTAACTTTTTTTGGTTAAGTTGACACAAATCTTGTATATTTTTTCTACAAGATTTAGTTAAGTGCAGAATTTTTAAAAAGTAAATAGTTATTATGTTTTAGAGAGTATGTGAACTTTTAAAGCAATGTTTTTTTTTTGTAAATTATCTTTAAAATGCGCTTATTATGTTCACCTAGACTGTATTATTTTTACTATTTGGAAAAAATAGCAGCCGCAAAAGCCAGCCAGCAGTTAATCCATATACACCACATTTAAATGCATACACACACGCAAGTCTTTATATATCTACACGCAAACAGATGCTCACAAACAGTCCCATAATCTAAGTCAACATTCAAATACAGATTTTTTGGAGTACGGATGCGTTAGTATTTATTTGTATATGTGTTAAATTTATTTATCCTTTAATACAAATTTACATATGAAAATATATATATATATATATATATATATATATATATATATATATATGTATACATTAACATTTATATTTGTGTATATTTTTGTAATTTAAAACCGAATAAAACAAACATAAGAGTTGTTTTTTAATCTGTTATCGTTTTTTTCAGTTTTTTCTTACTTGGTAGTTTTTCAGTATAGATAAATTGTAGGAAGGCATCAAGACTACTGAAATACTTTATATGTGTGTGGTGTTCAGTCAAATGTTTTTAAGCGTACGAGAGTTGGGATATAAGTCTATACAAATCCACTTATGCATCATAATATTTTTTCTATAATTATGAGTACACTCACAATATTCTGTACATAAAATTAACTGAAATTGTAATATAAAATAAATGAAAGTTCAATTAAAAACCGGTCTACCTATTTTTCATTTATTTTTAACAAAAAGTTCATTTAATTTTTACTGTCAAAAAAAATTCAACACCATATTCCGTAAAATCAAATAAATTTTCAGTTATTTTGTAAAATTTTATTGTCAAAAATTCAACACCATATTCAGTAAAATCGATTAAATATTCAGTTATTTATTAAAATTTTACTGTCAATTTTTTACTGTCAAATTGACCCCATATTCAGTAAAAACAATTAAATATTCAGTTATTTTATTAAATTTTCGTTTACTCCACAAAAGAGCCGAATTTCTAAAAATACCAGACAGACACCTGCCCGCTTGTTTTCCTTATAAGCGAGAGAGGGAGAATATTATTATTTACTTACCCTGTTACACACGTTTGTTTTACTTTTGTTGAACTGACCACGTTGTTTACAGAAGAACTCTCAATTATAAGACACCAGCAGCATCGCAATTATTTTACTTTTAAGATTTGATGTATTTAACTAAATTATATTAACAAATAGAAAATGGGTATTGCTTACACAAAACAAGCAATTCATTTTTTATAGATAAGTAAAAATTAATTTTTGGTAGTAAAATTATATAAAATAACTGAATATTTAATTGTTTTTACTGAATATGGTGTTGAATTTTTGACAGTAAAATTGTATAAAATAACTGCATATTTATTTGTTTTTACGGAATATGTAGTTAATTTTTTGACAATTAATTTATAAAAGATAACTGAATATTGATGAAAATTAACTGCAACTGAAAATCCGTATTAATATGCACTTAGTTTTTTGAATAACTGTTAGAATCAGTTAAAAATAAATTTGCTTGGAATTTTAAATGTTTATTTATTTAAAAATGACTGAACGGAATATTTCTTAAATAAACTACAGTCCGTTATTGTAATAATATTGTGAGTGTATATAGTGTTGGATTTTATAAAATAAAAGAATTTATCAAATTATACTAAAAGACAATAACAAATAAAAAACAAATTTACACACAGGACTATCGTTTTACTTAGACCTTACCAAATGTGTTTATGTCAAAAAAGTTTTTGTACCGTTAAGTTAAGGATAGAATTTTTATCAAACATTGTGTACGATTGCAACAAAAAACGCTTTAACATTAATACTTATCACAACACTTTCTCAAAAGTTGAGTATGAGTAATATTAATATGTAGATAATATTACTCATCCGTACGAAACCTTACCAGCAAATACCATTTGAAACAGTTCCATGTACAGAAGAGTATTAAAATTATCCGATATACTGAAATTTTATATTTTGTTCCTTTTGATTAGTTTAGTGTAAAGCAGAGAACTGCAAAAATCACTTATTTTTCTTTTTAAGGCAATACTACCTAATGAAGTCGATGTAAATAAAAAACAAATTTGTTACATTTCATCCGTCGTTTTATCACTTTTTTGGTGACTTTTTCAAGGGTCGTCTATTTAAATAAAAATAATAATCGAACAATATTAATGAAAAATATTTTTCAAGCAAATACAACTTACAAAAACTACATATTTTTTCATATTAAAAACATCAGATTTTTTAATAATTAGTTTTATTGATTTACTCATACGCTTAAATTAACATCAATTCTATGCCTGCAAAACAAAGTTCATCGTTGGTAATATTGGTGTCGTTTCGTAAACATTTTATATGTGCATGTGTGAGTTTGATGATTGAACGTGCTTTGTTTGCATTTATTAATGCACACGCCATATCACAATTGCTAAAAATCAAAACGCAGGCATTCTTATGCTTTTGCATTAAAGTAGTCATTGTCCACTCTATGGGACAATGAAGAACGTAAATGAGCATGACTGTAAGCCCAGCGGTAACAAAAATGAGTAAAGAGGCCTAATATAAGGCCTTATTTAGCAGACACAAAACCTCCTCGCCGCATTACATACTTATTTATTTTTTACACAGGTTGTAATTGGGTGCAAGCCCTTCCACACTTCCTTTAATAACAACTTCGATTCCTTCCCAAAGAAGGGAGAAAGGAAGGTCACTAAAAATAAATAAAATTGACAAACTTCCTTTCTCCCTTCTTAAAGAAGGGAGTAGCGAATGTATACTGAATATTTTGAAAGGTCTATCAAAAAGACATTTATACCTACCGAAGCGAATCTTTTAGAAAAAAGTATAGAGGCCTGCCACTATCAGTCCTTTCAATATTTACCACTGGATGACTTTGCTTTATTTTTTTAGTGTTTGTATTTGTATAAAAAACAAATAAAGGGAATACTTACAAAAAAAAGTGGCAACAAAAAGGGAATTTAAGAAAAAAGGAGCACCTGTTTTAAAACCAGAATGAGTTCAGCAAATTATGTTTTTTCACGTATTTTGTTCAATTTATTTTAATTTAAAGTAATAATTTATAAATGGTAATAAACACAACAGAAAACATTATGTAATAACAATAGTCAGCAAAACCCAAACAAAGTTGGGAGCAATAAATTTTGTATGTGGTTTTAATTAACTTTAGCGTGCCGTATCCAAATCTGTTCAGATTTGTAGGCTAAACAAATATTTTGCCCGATATAAGGCAGTTATGCTAATTCATTTTAACATAACTTGTAATAGCAACAATTGTGACGCTGCTTGTATATTGTTTTTGTATTGTGTTTGCGTTTCATTTAAATTTTTTCTTCCGGATCCAGCATATGAAAAACTAATACGTACTACATAGCAACTGCTGAATAGGCATCAGAACAATGCTAGCTGCTTTTTTTTCAATCAATTATTGACGAACGAAGCTTAACATGAACTTAAAAACAGCAGCGAATGTGTGTGGCTGAGAAAGTTTGATTGCACGAACACAAATGAGTTTATTTGATAATGTTCAAAAAAAACCATTTTTTTGCAATCACACAAAGCTCCTCTTATATAAATTAAGGGGAAGTTTAATAACCCTTTCCGATACCTGTGTAATCATCCAAAAATGGGACAAAACATTTGTAACTAGATATTTCGCCTCGACATTTTTTATGTACAAGTAAATTGGTCAATCAATTAATTTCGCTTAACAATTATTACACTCCGTACGTTGAAAAACAAACCTTTGTGTATTCTTTTTTTTTTTTTTGTTACGACAACTGGATGTTGAAAGCTTATTCTTAAGGTTTTTTAAATAAAAAAGAGTGTTGGTAAGCTTCTACTTACTAACTTAAAAACTGAACAACTTTCTTCCTTAAAATTCCATGGTCGAACTCTTCAGTATAAAGAATTTTTTTTGGCAAATTTAAATTAACATAAACTGACAAAAAAAAAATTGTTTGTTCGGCCAGCTGCAGAAAACCATCCAACCTTGTGGTTTCAATAAAATAGAGCCACAGTATAGACTTTCATTGTTATATCTCTTAAGATATGTTATACCAATACATAAACCAAAATACCGTTATAATCCCATTGGATTAATATACATTAATTTGCTAATATTTCTTTTTTTTTTTTTTTGATTTATCATTTAGTTTTTTAACTTTGTATGATTTGCTAAGGCGTGTTACATCTAAAAGCTCTGCATGAATCTTTTTGAATTAATGCCTTTTGTCCTTTATTATCTTGTTTTCTTAGTTCTTTGTGGCTTTAAAAAGGGTCACATTTGGGGAACGCATTTTTTCAATTTTAACTGGCATACACGTTCACCGCATTTAGCAACGGCTGCAAGTTTTCTTTGGGGATACTTCAAAGAAATGGTGTACATATGTTAACAACCCATTCAGAATTTTCGAACTTACGCCCGAAAAGGTTTGCAAAATATGTGAAATGTTCGAACCAGAAAATGGTCACACACTTACATGATATCACCTTTCAAAGCAAATAAAAAAAGCAAAAAATAATAGAAATCACAGAACTATAAAAGTTATTAATAACACTACACTCAAAAGAAAAATCAATCCATCCGTACTCAAATCAATCCGAAGAGGTATAAATACTACGGTGAGTACGGATTTTCATGAATCAAGTACAGAAAGATTGATTAAATTACGAATTTTCAATCACAAAATACTTAAATTATCCATATTCAATACCGATTACATTCTTGAAATAATGTGTAAAAATGAGATTGATTTAAGTAAAACTATGATTGAATCTTTCTCAAAATGCGCTTGATTCCAGAATTGTAAAATTGTTTTAATCCGAATTCGTACTTAAAATAATCCGAAAACTAAGATTGAATCAATCTTAAAATGCGCTTAATTCAAGTTTTATAAAGTTCATTTTGTCCCGAATTCGTATTTGAAAAAACCAAAATAGAAATTAGAAAGAAAAAATTATTAGGATTGATTTACTTACCTGTATTACACCTTACAGTATGATAAAACACCAACATCATGCCCGATATGGTGCTTACTTTAGAGGTTTTATGTACATATTTGACCAAAAATATAAACTAAATGAGAATCAAGAGTTCAAATTCACTTTTTAACCCTTCGTGTTGCACATGAGTCTGGCGAGACCTCAATGTGCATAGAAAATCAAAACATGCGTAAGCCGAAAAGTTTAATCTTTTTTCTTGATTTTAGAATTTTATATTTTTTTCAAGAAATTCCATTTATGATTGTTTTGTTTACGCTTTAGAGTTATTCGTACTTAATTTTTTAATTACGACTCGTACTTAAAGTTATCATAAAAACTTGATTTATCCCGAGTATTTTTCTTTCTGCACGCAAAGAAAAAACATGGTTGTGGTAAACATATTCTAAGAGCAACATATTATGATAAGATTCATGATTGTAGTCACCATATTACGATTGTTATTAAATCATATTATGACCAAATATGTTCGTAATATTACATCATAATATTTTTCTCTTAATCATATTGTTATCCTGTTAATCATAAAACGTTAAGAAGTTATAATATTACTGTCATGGTAATCATAATAAGATAAGAAGTAATCATATTGTTGTCATGGTAACCATAATAAGTTAAGAAGTAATCATATTACTGTCATGGCAATCATAATAAGTTTAGAAGTAATCATATTGTTGTCATGGTAACCATAATAAGTTAAGAAGTAATCATATTACTGTCATGGCAATCATAATAAGTTTAGAAGTAATCATATTATTGTCATGGCAATCATAATTAGTTTAGAAGTAATCATATTATTGTCATGGCAATCATAATAAGTTTAGAAGTAATCATATTATTGTCATGTCAATCATAATAAGTTTAGAAGTAATCATATTATGATGCAAAGTGATATGAACTGTTATACATAAATTTTTTACATCATAATATGATACAACTTTAAAAATAATATTTTTATTGGAAAAAAATACTTATGATAAAATAAAAAACATAATATAGTTACTGTAATCTTTTTGTCGTAGGTCGCAATTATTTATAAATTATTTTATGGAGTTTTCATTATTTTTCTCTTAAAATAACACAAAACTTACCAGTAATGGTGAATATTTTGCACCAATATTTCACAAATTTTTCCACCACTTTAAGATTATTAAAATTTTTAAGCAAAGATATTTTATTTTGTGACACTACAACCGATTTTTAATGTTTTTTTTATTTTTTTTTAATTTCTTGTTTATTTTAATGGTTATTTTGTTATTTCTTTTTTAATATTCTTCTTTATTTTTTTTTAATTTCTTTTTTTTTAATGGTTATTTTTTTATTATTTAGCCACTCACTAACAAATAATTCGATATGTTTATGTAAAACACGACACAACTGATACAAAATTATTTTACAAATGGCGATACCAAAATATTATTAGAGTAACGATATTTTGATTGCATCTTTAACTTATTATGATAAATGTATATAAAGTTATCATGTTATGGCTATTAAATATCATGTTATGGCTGTGAGTAATATAATATGTTTTGAAAGTTATCATAATTTAGTTGTTAGAAAAATAATTATTTTTCGGTCAACAATACTCAAATTTATAATTGCGATAAACATTAATATGTTTACAGTAACTATAATATTGCTGATATTTAATAAAAATAACAATTATTTGTTTACAACAACAATATATTGTTACAATAAACACAGTGTGGTTGCCGTAACCATGCCCAACCATATTTTTTCTCTGCGTGTGTGTGCGAAACAGTAATTTTGTGGTCTGGAGTTTGAATGCAAATTTTTACTAATTTGAGGGCGCTTATTTCAAATCTAATCTTCATTTTTTTCTATAAGCTCTACTTCTCGAGTTACACCGTTATATTCAAAATTAAGGCACTTTCACTACATATATTGGAATAACTTGGAAACGGCTCACCATATTCAGTTATAAAATCTGGAAACAATATTATTTTGAAGGCGTGCTTACATTGTTTTTGATCTCAGTAGTTGAATTTTTGAAAAATAAGAAAAATTTTTAAGAAAAAAATAATTGTTTTGTTCTTAAAGAAATAAATTTTGGTCTAAAAACATTTATGTGCTGTTTTAACAACACAAGTGCTTGAACGTGAAGTAATATTTATATGGAAAGCACTCAGTTTTTTGAGAGTTTTTCATATAAATTTTACTACACGTCCAACCACTTGTGTTGTGAAAACAGCACGATAAAATGAGGATTCTTTCATAATAATCGCTGCGCAACTTTTGATTTTATTCACAATTTACTGAGACAACTGAACATCGATTTCAAAAAAACATTTTAAATAAGTGTTCGAAAATAAACAGTACATTATTTAGCGTTTGGCTCTCTCACCCAATAATAATATCTATTTTTTTAGTGATGTGTAGACGATCAGAACCCTTACTACCGTTCTTAACTATTTTTAAGAAAGAGCCGAACATTATTTAGTGTTCTGTTCTTCGTTAAAAACAGAACAAGTGTAGTGACACACATTATATTTTAATGTACATTGGTAAAAAAAAGAACAGACGAAAAATTTTAGCAACGACCGCAGCACGAACAGCTTGTGTGTGTATTGTGTAAAATTTTGTGTGTGTAAAATTATTTTGCTGGCTTTTTGTTTTTTTTTTTCAAATGTGTTGTTTGTTTTTGTAAAAAATGTTTGGTTTTTTTAACAGCCAAAAGCGACGAACATAAATGAGCCGAACCGGACACAATGATGTTTGTGGTTAATAAAAAAATAACCGAACGGAATTAAAGGTTCTCATCTTTTGTTGAGTTGGATAAAAACAGTATTATATTTGTGTTCGTAAGATGACAAACAGGGAAACGTTAGTTTTTTAATGATTTTCTACACAAACACAATTAGCGTTTTGCACAAATCTACCAAACAAAACACTAAGGAGCGATATTTAGTATTTATTTTCGAACACTGTTTTAAATATTCATATTTGCTACTAGTATCATTATCAAATCGTTTTATTTTGTGTTCCTTCTTTTCACATAAACTATGAGACGGTTCAGTTGTGCCCATATAGCCTCTTGAGGGCTTAAAACTAAGCTGGTCCTATTATTAAGGGAAATCCCCATTATGCTTGTTAAAAATTGACAAAACTTACAGTGCGTCATAAGATGGAGATGTCTCAGAATTTTAGGCATCCGCTGATTGAGGAAAAAATTTATAGTTAGCACATAAAAAATGCAAAACGTACAATTGACCCTTTCCACATTAAACGAGCTAGATCGGCAAAATTTTGCACAAGGACATACAAAAAATTGTCTGGAATTAAAAATGGGCCAATTCGGTTTAACATATAATAAAGTTTTGCTACACACTTAAAATTGTTAAATGTAAAATATTGTTTGAACACTTTTCCTCGTTACTGCAGTACATTCAATCTAACATGATAAGGATTTATGAAAAAAAGATATAAAACAAACCGAAGAAGAATTAAAAAAATAAAAATCCAAATTTATGAAAAATATTTTACATTTCTAATAATTCGACCTTCGTATATTATTCACAGAATCATATTTCCATTGTTTTTATTTCCACTCTTTAGCTTTCGATTATATATTTTCATCCCTTTCGCATTTTCTTAACGTATGTTTCGAATCCTGATGATAAAACCTCATCTGCATAAATATTGTATGTACTTGTTCAGTCAGTCAGACACATACTGACAACATGTTCTAAATGTAAGCCATAAGAAACACAATATATTGATGTTGTTGAAATAGCTGTTGTTTTTGTTGTTGCTGTTATACTTGTTATTTTGTTAGTTTCTTTTTGCAATCAACAACATTTCTTGTGTAACTATGTATGTATGTAGACAACTTATGCTTCATATACGTATTATCGTAAACTTGATGGAATAACAATTTATATGTGTGTTTGAGAACGTCTGATTCTGTGCAATTTTTTACGTATGCAAGTTTTATTGACAAGAAAAAAGTAGTAACTCAAAATTTATGTTCTGTATTATTTTTTAAAAAGTTTTTCTGTTAAGTAAAATGTAAGTTGAAATTTGTTTCAGACTTTGTATAAGTAACTTATTTTCAAATTTTATTATATTTTATTGAGAGTATATATCATCTGAAACATTAAAAACTAATTTAATTTTTTACTTTAGTTAATTTTAATCGGCATTTTACATTTGTGACACTTTTCTTGCAAACGGTTAGTCTGTTAGTCTTCTATGGGTTAACATAAATATGTTTTGCGGTATTTATTTAAAAATACTTTCGTACGAAAATATATTTTCAGCCAGAATAAAATTTGTTTTCAAGTAAATATTTATGTTTTTGAAAATATTATTTTTCCTATACTTTAATTAAGGTTGAAAGCCAAATTTGTTTTCTAAATGTGTAAACTGTGCAAATGTCTGTTATATTATTTCAATTTTTATCGTATTTGAAAAGTTTAACTAATATCTTTCAAACTATTTTGCTTTTATATAAATACCAAAATTCTTCAAGTGAAAGACTGTTGTCATATTTGAGTACATTAACACAAAGGACTTTTGTGTATGCTGGAAAATTCCTTTGTTTTGCTTAAATTGAAAAGAGTACAAAAAAGCCCAACACAAATAAAATAAAGTTAACTTTTCTAGAAATACCTGAATGAAACCTCTTTTGTTTAGGGTATAAACAAAATTTTTGAGAGGTGGATAACATTTTTTTTAAACATACCATCATGCCATCTTTTTGGCAATGTCAATTTATATTTTAACAATAAAAGAATGTTAATGCCTAACATTTTTTATACTAAATTAAATACTCTTAGGAAAAATCCGAAAAACTATTCTCATATTTCGCATATTAGCAAACAATTTCTCGAAATTTATATGAAATGTTTACGGAAAAATTTGTGTTGTCAAGCGCTATTTGAGTGGAAAATTCCAAACCTTATGATTGATTTAAGAAAGAAAGATTTTTTTAAAGGTGAAATATTTTACCTTAAGTTGTATTCGTGTTTATACTGAATGAAAAGAAAAGCTGCGCTGATGTTGATGTGGCTTTATTTATATTTTTCATTTACAATGAGGGATAAATTTCTGTTGTGTTGGAATAACGGCTGAGTGTGTGCCTACAAGCAGAGAAAAAACATGGTTGAAGTATGGTTAAAAAAAACATATACAATTTTGTTTCTATTTGTTTCTTTTTAAAAATAAAATGTTTACCTCCCTTGAAATTTCAACTATGGGTGAATTTAACAATAACGTTAATAAAATTTAGCTACAACCATGTCCATTAACAGATTATGATTACTTTAACCTTATTATTTTCAATGGCAACAATATTATCGTTATATTGGTCGTCAATCCAAAAGATGCTATCATGTTATGGCTCTCCAAGAACATGATATGGTTTTAGAACATTGTAGTTTAATTGTATTTTAAATGGACAAAAAAAAATGTTACAAGTAATAAAATTATAGTTGTTTTTTCTGTTTTTAAGCTAATTTATATATTTTCTTGTCGAAATTGGATTTGTCATTTAAAAGAAAATATTTACTTAAACATTACAGAGTTCTGAACAGTAATTAGTATTTGTCGTCAGTTCTAATTTCTGTTTTACCCTGGAAGGCTACATTACATATTAGTACATTTCGTCAAATCGACGTAAAAAATCAACGAAAATTATTCAAGTTTAGCATATATTAATTTATTTATCAAAAATCGTGTTTTTCAAATTTATTAAATTTTTAGGCTTTCATCATCAGCTCACGTTGGTAGAAAAGAGTTTAATTTGAATACAAATAACAAAAGTTATGTATATCATTTTATTAATATGCCCTGTGGTTCCTATAAGGAACAAAGGGCCACCATAAACTGATTCCATTCAGCTCTATGCGATGTTGTACGCTTAATTTCACTCCAACTAAGACCACTTTGCTATTATTCTTGTCCTACCCTGGGTTGTCCAGTCGATGGCGGCTTTTGCTATGTCGCCTGTGGGCGCCATTTGCGATTAAGGATTTCAATCTGGATTGGCTTTTGATTGGTTCTACTCAATAGCTGTACGTTTGATATTGTTGCAGGCCAGAATATTCGAAGAATTTTTCGTAAGCAGCGATTGACAAACACCAGCACAGCATTTATATCACGTGGCAATGCAGTCCACGTCTCGCTGGCATATAGGAGCACGGATCTCACACAGGCGTTGAACAACTGTATCTTGGTGTTTAAAGAGATAACTGTAGATTTCCATATATTACTCAACATGCCGAATGCTTGATTTTCTTTAAATATTCGGTATACCACATCATTGCTAGAGCCGCCAGTGTTTGTAATTATACTACCAAGGTAGCAGAAAAATGTTATATCGTCTAGTTCTACGTTGCGTATTTTAAACTTGTTTAAGATAATAGTATTACATCGCATGCTTTTGCTCTTGGTGGTGTTTACCTTAAGACCGGCCTTTGCGGCTTCAATCTCTATAGACTTAAGTTTGGCCACCATATCTCTGTGGCTATGTGACAGCAAGCAGATGCCATCTACATATTCGAGGCATTCAAGGCGTTTATTTAGGCCCCATCTTATTCCTCTGCAACAAACAAAAGTTATATGATAAGGGGTAAATGAGCTTTGTCGATTCGACGAACCGTAACCATCCAGGGTTCAGAATTTTTGTGGTTCACTAGAATGGAATTTATTCTTAACAGCAGCTGAAAGCAACAAATACCTTCATTAAATCACTTAATTTTAATCAAAAATTCAGAACAAGGCAGTTTCAGTGCGCACCCATACACTTTTCTCGGCAATAATAAGCTAAAGAAAAGATGAGTGACTTCTGTTTAAAGCTAACCCGGTCCAAAATAATACGAACTACTTAATATTTTTTTTTTGTTTTTGTTGCATAAAACGACAAAATAACGTGAAATTTATGTTCTATTCCTGGGAATAGAAAAAGTCCAAACGATTTGAAAACGTTGATGGCAAGGGTATTGCCCCAGAATTAGTTTTTGGCGAGATGGTTGCACTAGGTATGGCACTAAAAATTATTAAAAAAAGTTGCATAAATTCACTAAGTATCTAAACAGCTAACTCTCCGGAAAAGCTTTTAAGACCATTAACCGTTTTTGTAACTTATTGCACACAAAGAACTAAAACATGATTTTTTGAAAGCATATCAATTTATATGTGTTGTATGATACGACTTATGATCTCCATTTAATTTGAGAGCTGTATGATTTAAATATAAAAATTAAAGTGCGAGTTTTCTTATAGAGGCGAAAATGTTCATGGCTACTTGTTTTGGACTGCCATTATAAATTTTAATTGATTATATCAAAAATACTTTTAAGCCGATTTTAACAACTTACCAACTTATTTTCTTTTTTTGATAGCTAAAAGTAGACTTTTAGCTGCCTGGTAGGTTAAAGTAATGTTGTAATAATAGAACACTTTTTATACGGCCAATAAATTTTTTGTGAAAACGGGCCTAAAAGCTTTAAATGCATTTAAAAACTTTGATAAGATAAAAACAGATTGATTTCCTTTCCGCTCTTTTCATAAATCTCTAAATTTTTAGCTTAACCCTAAATGCGAAAAATTCTTTCGAAATAATTGTATATCTTTTATTTTTAAAACTTGTCTGATCCTGCGAATCCAGTTATTTTTTCTTGCTTGGGAAGTTTGTTGAATTTGCTTAAAGAATTTTCTTTATTTTATATGGTGCTCGTTGTTGATTTCCTGCTTACAAAAATTTGTAAGCTTTTTGCTACAATATTTAAAATTTTTCTGCACACCTTTATAGCTTTTTTTTTGTGTAACAAACATATATGTGTTAAGGAAAACCAATAAATTGTTCGCATTTAACAGCTGCCGAGTTAATGTGACCTTAACTCTGTGGCATTTTGACAAAACATCTTAAGTCGAGATAAGATAGCAGTAAAGTAAAAAAAAAACTCAGTGAAAACATATTTTTAGCAAATAATAATATAAACCAATATTAAAGAAAAATTTTATTTGTTATTAAAAATTTTAAGAACGTAAACAAAAATGTTTTTGAAAGAAAATTCATATGATTAACATAATTTTTTCCGACTTTTTAAATTTGACTTAATATGTTTTGTCAAAATGCCACAGAATTAATATTTTTCAAATAACACATTGGTTTTATTTTTTGTAAATTCTCATGCACGTGCTTTTTCTATGTTTCGTTGAAACGTTTAAACAAAATATCACTAAATTTTTTTTATAGAAATTCAATTTTTAATTTTTTTGTAACTTATTTATAAACTTTTCCTAAATAAGTTAATGACTTTGTCTAAATAAATAATTAAATACTTTGACATATTGCAGGAATGTTTAAATTTTACCATTTTTTCTTTCCTGGCTTAACTCTAGCCCTTTCTAATTAACAAAATACAAAACGTTTCTTGAAAGGCTATAAATTATGTTACGAAAAAAATAAATTTTCTGGAAATTACGAGTAAGTTTGATTGTTAAATGTACCCTTGTAAAATTAAGTTATTTTAAAAAAAGCTTTAATAACTGTAACATATTTATTCAAAACTGCTTAAGAGCGGTTGACTACAATGTGGAAAGTTACAGCATTAACAATAACCTAACACACACTGACAAATATAAAAAAAAATTATATAAATAGATCTAGAAAAATGCAGGCTTTTGTTCATGTAAATACTTGTGTAATCATTTGTATGAGTGACTGTTACATCCATACCCAATATGCATACGCATTTCGTAGAAATGTACCAACACATACATTTACAAGATAATTTATGTAAAGTTTAAAGGCATATATTTATTTATTTATTTACGTACCCACATTTACAAGATGTGAAATTGGAAATAACAGAAATTTGTTTTGTGTGCACAGCTTAATTAACATATACATATGCAGATAAAAATTGTGGGACTTTAAAAAGCCCAAAAACACAAATAAAAGAGATAGAAAAAAATAAAAAGCGGCTTATCATCATAAAATTTGTAGAAATTTTAGAACATGAAATTGAATTGTTGTTTTGTCTGCTGTGTACAAATGTGGGTATCTGTTTTATTTGGTCATTGTTTTAGACGTTTTAGGCCAACCGGCCTTAACACAAAATGAGTTTAACAATGTCTGCGGTAAAGCTGCTGTTTCTGGTCAAAAGAGTAGGTATAGTAATTATATGAGTAAATGGATTCTATAATAATTTAACAAAACGGGCAAATGTACGTGAGATTGTGCAAACAATTCGTTTTAATAAATTTGACTATTTAAAAACTAATGCCTGTATTCATAAACATTTTTTAAATTTAATAAAGGTTTAAAGAACCAATTTATTATGAAAATTATACTTAAAAAACGTTTGTTAAATTTAATAATCGTTTATGAAAACATAGGTAAATATTTTAAGTAAAGCTTAGTTTTCTGAGAGAAATTTATTTAGAAATTTTTATTTTTTTAAATATAAATTTACTGCCCGGCCCACGATGTCGACAAAAACATTTCTTTCGTATATTTATATTGAAATCAAATACAAATTTTAGTTTTTTTTTTATTGTTTTCAATATAAATATGCGAAAGAAATGTTCTTGTCGACATGTTGCGCCTGGCAGTTGATTTTTTAAATTGTGTGCGTCTGTATGTAAATTTAAAGAAAATAGTGGTAAAATGCAGTTAAATATGATAACAGTTAATTTTTAATGCGAAGAAGTTGTTATTTATTAAGTTTTACGACCGATTATCAAGAAAAATATTTTTAGTGAATTCATTTTGTGAACCTTTATTAAGTTTTAACCATTTTCACTGGTAACTGATTTCAAATCTTGTCTCCAAATCTCGACTTTTTGAGATATACCGTTGTGTCCAAAATTAGGGCACTTTCACTACATATATTGGAATAACTTGAAAACGGTTCACCATATTAAGTTAAAAAAATCCGAAACACGGCAACAATATTATCTTTGATTTGAAATCACCGACCTAAAATAAGTAAAAATTTGGAATTAAGTTCCAGTCCGCAAAATGGCTGGTCCCCAGTGTATTTGAATGCATTGTTCTTTGAGTGCTTTTATTTTTTTAATAAAGCTTCTTCTTGATTGCAGTTGCTTATTAAACTTTATCATGTTGAAATTAAAAGAAAAAAAAAAAAAAAAAATAAATAAAATATAGAAAAACTATGATGACATCCTTTTACGGTAGGGGACCTCGAATTATAAAATTTGTGTTGTATTCTGCGACCATGATTTGATAGCGTTTTTAAGAAGTTCTTTGCTGACATCCCTGGGTGGATGTACAAAGTGGGAGCTTTTTGAAAAAAAAAATAAATTTTCATATTATTCGAATTTGTATTCTCTGTCAAATTACAATCCTCAAAAGGTTTTATAATTTTATGGCCATTTTCTCAATGTACCGTCAAACTGCCTGTTACTTAATGTCAACATAAATTTATTAGACCGATAAACTGTCTGTTAACAATTTTGGGTTTCGCAATATACCTACAAAAACCATGGTTTTAAGCTGGCAACACCTCTCAAAATACATGTAAAAGTTGGAAGTCAGCTGATTAAATTTATCTGTACGGCAAATAAAAGGAAAATAAATAATCGGCAGATGAGTGCTGATTAGCTTTGCGACAGAATAGAAGCAAATGAGACATTGAGAAAACCAAATTTCTTTTATGTGCAGTTTTTCGTTGGGAAAAAAATTAATCGTGTAATGAGAAAACGGCCAAAATAGTGTTATTCCTTCAATATTTTCAAGGAATATTTTGTATGCACTATCAGAACATGAGAAATAAATTCCCGGATTCTATTTGAAAAAAATTCAAATAATTCTTGATTTTATAAACGGTAAGTCTGACTAGAATAACATTTTTGTTTCGTATTCGAATTAAATATCGATTTGTGTTCTGTTGATCTTTTATAATGCGGGAGGGGGCGGTCAAAGGTTTCCAAAATTGGTCACCTCGGGTACTACAAAAAATAAAGTGGATTCATCACTCTTTATTAAAGCCTGATATTATGATTCACATTATGAGTGAAATATAATAGTCGAGTCAATAAGCATATTCAATTGTTTCTCCTTCTAGTGTACGAAATATCCGATTTTGAGAATTTTTAATTTTTTAATTCTATAGATCCCAAATTCCAGACATAACCTTGACTGAATGACTTTAAATTTCACCTGAAGTTTTGTTGCAATCAGCCAAGCAGCTTACAAAATCCAGTGTCATGTTCTGTAACTCCTGCGTCGAGAAACTTTTCGATTGAAACGTGAGAAAGGAAACAAAAATGTCATTAATTTAAAAAACAACTGTTTTTCTAACTTAACAGCGTCTGTAAAATTTTTGGCGAGTAATAACTGGCACGTAAGGAAAAGTGAGTATATACAATTTTTGTGAGAAAGTTCGCGCTTTGATCTGTGAATCAAATAAACTCATGAATAAAAATGGGGTGTGAAAAATTGTTAATTCAAAAAAATATAGTAAAAATGCAATTAATAATAACACGAAATGGGTGTTCTTGGGAAATTTTTTGATTGTTTTATTATGTTGCCTTTAAATAATTGAAAACCATACGAATGTTTTCAAAGCCAAACAACAAACATTAAAGTCGCACTGTAAATTATTTGGTATAGCCATAGTAAATTTTGGCCGCCGTCAACGATACGTATGACTGCCATTTTACATCGGCTTCGGGTAAAATATTATGACATTTATAATGTAAAGACGCAATCTCTTTTGATAGTTTTTGACATGAGTAACCGACACACTTTTTGGGAAACAATGAAATATTTTGTTTTATGTCTGTTCGATACAAAATTATTTCAATTTCTCTCCATAATCTCCCATTGTGAGTTAGTAATTTTCTCTTGTCGTACTCTTTGGCTTTTCGAGGTAATTTGCATCAACATTGCGATAGCTTTTCGAAAAATTAGTTGACGGCTTTGAATATTTATTCAGAATCCACATTAAAAAGCGTCGAATACCTTGCTGATATCCACAACATTTATATTCCATTCCATTTTAGCCTCTCTTGTGCTGAGAGTAAAAAGTGTTGCTTAAAGCAACATTGATTGCACCTTTTTGAATGTCACAATTAACCAGGTCATTTGACATAACTTGCATCTTAAGAAATGGGGGAGAATATTTTTATGTACAAATTTTGTTATCTTGGAGATTACGATACTACCTAAAATTTTTCTAGATCAGTTTATCTTTGTAAAGTAATGGTCATTTCAAAATTACAAACAACATAAATGAGAAGGATGTTGTTCATAAGATGCTTTTTAAATATCAAATCAAAAAACACATTTCGTCATGCTCTAATTTTATTGCTCAACAAACAACTATTTTTCTCTTAACTCCTTTTCTCCACAAGCTTGGCAAGTTATATAAATTCCATTAAGAAAATATTGTATTTTGCTTAGTTTAATAATAACAGGAAACGGAAATAATACGCATTATATCGTTGTCTAAAATGCTATAGGGCCTTACTAAACTAAATGGTTTGTGATTTTTATGTGCTCGTTGAATCAGTGGTTCGTATGTCGTCGCAAATAATGATCATCAGAGCGTTACAGTCAACATGAAATGTCTTAGAGACAGTCTTGCTTACTCTTTTGCACCTCATTTAGCTGACATTTGGTTTCAAAAGAGGGAAGCCACACACCACACAGCGCATGCAGCAATTAATTTGTTCAAAGAAACTTTTGATGAACAATTATTTGGCCACGAAGACCGTGTAATTTAACACTACTAGATTATTTTTTCGAGGTTATGGAAATGCTGCAAAATAAATGTAAACATTGTAGTTCCAGATTGCAGCGACTCCATGTCCTCAATGTACTTAAACGCTTATATCATTAAATTTTCTATCCACTTAATCCAGTCTAAAATTAAAAATACTATTAAAAATAATTTTCTTTGCGTTATTTTAATTGAAAATTCTGTAACACAAAAATTTTTTTTTTATGTATTTTTTCATTGCATTTATGTTTATATGCGCATAAATTTAATATAGAGAAATGACACTTCATCTGTCATTTAATTGATTTATAGTGTAAATATATTTTAATGGTTCTTGACAAAAGGTGTAAATTTTATATAATGCGGTTAACATTTTGCGGAGGCAGTAAGTGAATGCGAGTGAATGACTGAACGAACCATTTAATGAGTGATATATGAGTTATACTTTATTTGTGGCATTGTTCTTTTGTGTTCAAATATGTATAAATATTTATGTACATACATATTTATATTAGGGTGGGTCAATTTGTCCCTTAATCAAAATCGAGCTTCCGGTTTTCGACTTGAACATTTGGTGCTCAGGAAATCCGTAAAAATTTTACTTTTTTGGAAATATATATTGCAGTTGGTGAACAGTTGACCTGTATCGCTGAAAGAGGTACTTATTTTTAGAAATTTCTGTATATAAATAATTGGTTCAGAGGTTTGTATTTGTCAAAATAATAAGTCAAGCTGGTAAAATAAAAAAATGAATATTATTTCTAACTTAAACTCAATTTTCTCTTTGAAAAATTAATTACCTTTTTAGAAAAGTAACTGAATGAAAAAAATTAAATAAAATTTACAATTTCATTAAAAATGTATATATTTAAAAGAAAAAATAATGGCCAAACTGGGAATTAAACCGTAACATCCTGGGTCACAAAGCACGACATAATCACTAAACAGCAACAGCACTTATTAAGTTATGCTCTTCATACGAGTTTTTGTACATTATTAAATATTACTGGCTTTTCTTGAAAACGCGTCAAAAAAGTGAAAATTTTTATTAAAACTAAAACAAAGTTAAAAAATTTATTTTGTTTACCATACATTTCTTATGTACAAGCTTTTTAAATTTCTCATTACTCACTTAGATTTTTGTTTTCAAATTATGCGTACTTTGCTTACCCGGAAACTGATTTATTGACAATATTTTTCGATGACAGAAAAACCTTGCGTGAGAGATGCAAAAACAAAATTTTGCATTTTTTAACAGCCTTTGGGATCCTTCTTACGAAAAACTTAAAACAAATTTTGATTGCTCAGACTACGTTGACATGATTGACTAAGAGAACGATAGTATTTTGTCTGAGTCGCAATTTACTAAAAGCATCCCCTACGAAAATTTGCTGGGATACATTGAATTTAATGATCCACCGTTTACTGATCTATACCGGCACATATTCAGGGAGCCGACTGATTTGTACAATTGCTTACCAATGTTTCCCAGCAAAAAAATCTTGTATGTAAATTGCCGATATAAGCGGAAACTAAATTTATTTACCACCGGTTTGGCCAGCATTTTTGTATAAATTTTTTATTTCATTCGGTTAATTTTTTTAGTAAGCAAATTTTTGAATTAGAAAAAGTGCGTTTTAATACAAAATAGAATAAATAAAATATATAAAATTTTTTTTAATATTATGATTTTCAGTTTTTGATTAATTTTTTTTTTTTTAAATTTTCGTTTATAAAAGTTTTGAATCAGTTATGAATACAAATTAAGTTAAATTTTTAGATTTAATTTTTTGATAGCAACATTGTAGCGGTTGTAAGTGTTTTACCAGCTTGACTACGATTATTTTGACAAAAACCTCTAAACCAATTATTTACGTAAAAGATTTTCCAAAAATCAAGTACAGATATAGAAAGCTGAGAAAATTTCCTTTTAAATAAGCCCTCCTTTAGCGACCTGTAAACTGTTCACTAATTGCAATAAATATTTCCAAAAAGTAGATTTTTTTTCGGATTTCCTAAGCACCAAATTTCCAAGTCAAAAACCGGAAGCTCGATTTTGATTTTAGAAACATGGTTTCTTTAGGAAAAATTCTAGAATTTTAACATGGGTTACTATTGTGCTAAACGCTTGGTGGGCAAAAAATTGACCCACCCTAATGTACATACATATATGTTTGAATTTGCTATATGTAAAGGTGTTTAAGGCTAAATTGGACAACATAAACTTCGTAAGTACATTAAATTAAAAAAAAAAACGGAAAACAATAATAAACACATTATTATTTTTATTTATGTTGACATACACATACATACATAATATGATGTGTATGTTGTTTTTAAATTTTATTGAATTAAAAACAAACAAAAAAAAATAATTAATGTTTATGCTTTACAAGGTAAATTATTATAATGAATTATTAAAGTTGAAAAAAAACAAAAATATAATCGCTCATCTTTTTAATTTATAGAAGCGAACATTTTTTGTATATATTAAAAGGGGTTAAAAAACATGTTCAAATTTATTTTATGAAAATGCTAAATTCAGTTCTATCAAATCTGTGTTCTGTGAAACATAATGACTTTACGATTTATTGTACACGGAAAAATTATTTGCTAATACCATGATCACACTTGGGTTCTTAAACGCGTTTGGCATCGTACGTAAAATTATCTGTGCTGTCAGATTAATTTTAAAAGTATAAATGGCGAAAAGTGACACGAACTGTTTTGTAGATTGATTTTGACAGTGCGTCGAGGCCTTGCAAAAATATCGATCAGAAATCCAAGGTTATTCTTAAACTCCAATTTTCGAGGGAGTACGTACTATTATCTGTGTGTTAAGCTGGGTCGAAAAAAATTTAGTAGTTATTAAGTTTCAAGAACTTTAAAAATCAAGCCATGAACAACGATATGCAATGTGATGAGATTGGACTTTAAATGGCAGCGCTATATATAAAAAAACAAAACGGGCTCTATATGGAGGCGTGGCAATAAAAATGTTGCTGTTATAAAAACATTGTATTCAAGGGGGTGACTGGCACAACCTCCAATGTACATGCATACAGTCAGAGAAAATACATGTTTAAATATGGTCACCTTTAACAAAACTATTTTTAAAGAAAATTTTAATAATAAAACCATATTTTTGCCACTGACAACCATACTATGGTTAAATTAGTCCTCCATCAAGAAGCCATAATATGGTTGCCTCTAAGCATGTTTTTTTTGCTTTTTTGAACCTGTAAATACATATTTATGTAATTATAAGTGAACCTTTACAGAATATATTATAATAGTATTAGTTTTTAAGGTTTCCTTTTTTAAAATATCGCAGCTATTTTAATTTTTGACGATTTGTTTTTTAAACTAATGCCTTTTACTTATCGTCTTCTTTTCACTTTTGTTTTCATTTATTCCGAACATGTTCATTTTATTAGGACCAAAAATATGTAGAAAAAAATTAAAGCTTTTTTTGCCACTCATCGGTTAAGTCTGCATTATACCTTCTTCTTAACCTTCGCTTCCATGGTATCTACCGGTGTAGATATTTTGACCTTCATTTCTTAATAACTTACACGGTTTTCATCAACTCAGTTTCAAAAATTTGGCTACGTTTTAGGAAATAAACAACAAAATATATTTTGATTGCGGAAGTTTTTTTATGTTTTTTTTTATATGCGGGCTTATAAATATATACCTTGGTAGATAGTCCGGATAAAAAACTTACTAAATACCGTCTGGCTTTCGGATCGATAATTTATTTGTGATACTCAAAGATTTGCACCCAAGAAGTTCAAGAATAATCCACGTCGAGAATTTTTAACTTTGATTTGTGTGTTGTTTTTGGCATGTATGTTGTAAGTTGCAAGACAATATATTGTCCATTGTGTCAACTCCTATTCTTAGTATCTTATAATATTAAAGTTTTTGATAACAAATTTTGTACATGCATAAAATACCTTACACAAATTGCATTGTAGATACCATGCGTTCACTTACAAAAATATCTTCATAACTATGTTTATTACTACTTTAAATATATTTACCACAGCCTTTTCTTAAAACTTAAACTTAAACAAGATGTAAATAAAACTTTTTTTACTAAGAAACTGTTAGTTTTGTCAATTTCTTAGATAACTGCCCACTGATATCTCAAGTTGCCGATTGAAAACGCACCATTAGCATAACAAATTCTCCAAGTATACTCTCAAATAAAAATACGCTGAAATAAACCCTCTATTGATCTTTAATAAAATTGATAAATTAAGCTTTTTGTCAACCGTAAAATTTATCTAAATCCTCATTACCAAATACATATAATAACGCTAAACTAGCTTATCGAAAAATGTAAAACTTAATTTTTATAAATCAATAAAAAACGTGAATTTTATTTTCCAAATAATAAAACTAGATCTCCCAATACACTGCTTTAGCATAAGGGCATTTCCACAGAAAAGTCAAATTTTTTTCACCTTCCGCCAACAAGCAATAAAGTTTGTATCTTAGACCCATATACAGTCAAATACCGATAATTCATACCCCAATAAATCGTAATTCCCGATAATTCGTAATAAACTGTCGGTCTCTTAAAAAAATCTCGTTTATTCATAAAATTTCCATAAATGTTGGTCCCCTCGCTAATTAGTATTTTTTTTTTCAAATAAAATCTTCTTCAGCTCTTATAAATCGTAATTGTTCGCTAACTACCACTTATAATTCGTAATAAAACAACGGGAACATGGAATTAATGATTTTTTATTTACCGCTATTTGTTTTTGTGAGGGGTTTTTCTTTTGCTTGTGTGTATGTTTATTTTCTTAAGATTCTTTTGTGTTTTTTTTTATCAATTTAGTAAACAAATTGAAAACCGCCGTTAATTCGTATTTATTTTATTTTAACCCCGTTAAATCGAAACCCGCTTAATCCAAAACCCCTTATAATTCCTAAGAAATGGCCGGTCCTTGCGTTTACAAATTATCGGGAGTCCACTGTAGCCGAATTTGTTTTTTTATTTTTCGCTAAAGCTATATGTGCATCACACGAAAATACAAGAAAAAATAAATAGTATATATAAACTTTTCTTTAAGAAACCATTTTAATTGCTTGCTGGCAAAACGTAGTAAAATGGGCAGACTTTTCTGTGGAAACTCCCATATTAACATTGAATTGAAACGTTAAATTTATGTGTAGCAGATTGTTTGCCTTTTACCAAGATTAAGACTACAAAATCATCGACATTGAATGGCATAGGAAGGAAAAGTATGTGTAATAAACTGAACACAACCACATAAATAAAATTTCGCTTATATCGCCTCCGCACAATACCATTAAAACCATCAAAGTCAGCATTAAATTCAAAAAATTCTCGACATACATAAAATTTTTTTATCTGCAATATTTTGCTCCATATTTGCTTCAACACATACACACACCCATTTTTGGGGTGTATGGCATTCACTAAAGTTGTTGTTGTTGTTTGCTGTTACTCAATACAAACTTTTCTTTTTATAACGTTCACCGAAGGTAAAAGGGTATATATAAGTTTATCATTTCGTTTGTAATTTCTGCATAAAGTGTATATATTCTAGGTATTTATGAGTAGCAAAGCCAGATCGATAAATAAATGGCTGAGATATGAACAAAAAACCACGACTGCATCTTTTTATCATTTAATCCCAGGTTGTTTTTTTATACCCATCACCGAAAGTAACATGGTATATACCTGGTATAAGTTTTCTTTAATTTATTTATAATGTCTAGAGTTTTTTTACATGTCGTCGTTCGCAAGTTATTGTGTTCTATATGACAAAAATGTTTTTTGGGAAATCGCTGTTAAAGTTTAGTTGTTCGTTACAAAAAACTGAACCAAAAATGTTGTCGAACCCTTCTTACGAAGGCAACTTCTAAAGTTTCTGGTTTTGTAAAAAAAATTTCAGTCCTAGTAAAATCTTCTAAGAGCGTTCTAATAAGCGTTTAGAAAAAGCTTTGTGCAAATAGAACTAATAAACGAAACACTTATTGTTTAATAGCATATAGAACAATATGTAAAAAATGATTGTTAGAAATAAAAGGCAATGTGTTTTCACGAAATAAAAACTTTATTTCAAATAATATTAACTTCATCTTATATTTATGCTTTTATAAATCCACTGAGGTAATACTTGGTAATTTCTTAAAACAAGATTTTAAAACTTCGATTTGTATTTTAAGCTTGTTCAAAAAAAAAACAAAGACAAACTGCCGTAGTCATAAAAATAGTTTAAGTTTAATAAAGGTTTACAAAACAAATTTTTTATGAAAATTTCCCTTATTAAACGTTTCTTAAATTTAATAATTGTTTATGAATACGGGGGAAAAAGTTACAATGCAAAGAGTTCCAAAGTACTGCAAACTTTATTTACACTTTCATATAGAACAAAAAAAAAAAAGTTTACCTAAAAATCAATCTTATCTCAATTTTTTATATTTTGCGATATAGAACGATAGAACGACGATATAATGAATAAATACAGTGCCGCTCACATGAATTTGGCACATTTTTTTAATATTAAAACTAATTGTTTTTTTGTTAAACAATAAAGTAATAAGTTATATTAAATTTTTAATATATGAAATATTGCATTACATACCATTAAAAAAGCAAAAATTACAGCAATAATTTATTTCTGATTTTTAATAATTTTTTTTTCGTTCGATACTCTGTTTTGGAACACAATTTTTTGGCTCATTTGAATAGGTTCAACGACATATATTTAACAACAATTAAGAAAATATAATTTTTATTTAACATTTTTTATTTTTAAAGAAGTTTTATATTTTAATAAAAATTTAGTTAAGAGTATTCTCCTTTATTGAATATTACTTCACAAATACTATTTTGGAGGGATTTGTAAAGATTCTCAATAAAAGTCAAGAAAATTTCGGCGCGAGCTTTATTAATATCTTCAATTAAAGATTCTTTTAATGCATATTACCTGACTGGCTCATACACTTTTCGAGAAAGTAGTCCGCTTTAATTTTTTATAATATTCAAGTCAGGAAAATATGGTGGTGACTCCAAAACTTTGACATTTTGGTTTCGAATCCATTCTTTTACAACTTTTGCTGTATGGATCGTGGTGTTATATTGTTGAAATATCCACTGAATAGGTTCAAAAACACTGGAATAATGTGAAAAAAGCCTTCTCAACTACATTTTTGTTTGTGATCGCGTTCATTCTGGATAAATGAATTTAAAGCTCATATACTCCATACGAACAAATTGCCCCCACACCATCACACTACCCACACAGCTATGCGCACGACTCAGGTAACGTTCATCTTTTCGTTAATCATGGAAATAGTAATTATAACCATCTGGACCTTCCAAACTAAAATTTTTTTCACAAGAAAAATCAATATGTTGTCATTCCTTTTTATAACACATGTGTTCTCGGGCAAACTAAAGTCGTTTTGCTTTGCGAGTTTCTTTAAAAGGTGGCTTTTTTAATTTTAAAACTTTTTAAACGCTTGGTTCTTCGTATAATACGTTTTATCGTTGCGACGCTTGCTGTAGCACCCGTCTTTTGCAGATTCACTCGAATTGGAGGCAGATCTTACGAGAGCTCTTCTGTTGGCCTTTGTTGTGACTCCATGCGTTCGTCCTTTGGTTTTTCCGTAATAAGAGTGTTTTCTGTTTCCACAGACGCTTTAATTTTTCATTTTTCTTTTTCAGTTAAGGGCTTAATGCACCCCATTTTTAAAGAAAATATTAAAACAATATTGCATATATTCAAAAAAAACTCAAATTATTAAAGTTTTATTCGTTGTTATAAGTAAACTGAATTAAATCTTAGTGAACATGTATTTTTACTGCACTTTTAGAAAAAAGGTAAAAAATTACAAAAACTATTTATTGTACCGTTGGTTTTGATTCTCTTAATTATTAGCATAGAAAATATCTATCAACTTTAGCACTGTACATGAAAACGCAGTTGATTCAACGATGTCCGTATGTATTTCTGTATGTCTAAAGAAAGGCAAGAGCCAAAGTTTCCTAATTGGAAACAAGCATCTCGGTTAGCCAGACACAAAATCAGACAAAATTTGGGCGGCATTGGGAAGGTGACCGTTTCATTGATATTACTTTTTGTTCTTATTGTACAATGGTAAAGGGTATATAACAATCGGCATAGCCTAATATAGCACTCTTAGTTGCAACTTATATTATTTTGCATACTATTTTCAAACACAATTTTGTTCTTTCCCCTTCACCCAATTTACGGAGATATTGAAATTTAAAAATTGAAGGGTTTCAATTTTCGTTTTGGTTGCATGAAAAATTAAATTATGTTTTTTGATATTGATTAAGAGAGGGAATAAGTTTTGCAAACAAAAAAATGAAAAAAAAGAAAAAAAATTGTGTAGTATTTGAAGGGCTTATTTAAATACAGTGCTTTTGATATAAATAACATAGAATATTTTTTGCTAAGAGGAAACGAAATTTTATCTAGTGTACTTGTTTGCAATTTGTTTGAAAACTTTTATGGTTTAAACCTTTTAATTAAGCTCAATTACTTTTTTAGTAAGAGATAATAATGAAAAAGCAAAACAGTAGATAAAAGTTTTAATAATGTTTTATTTTTATAACTTTATTTCTTGATTATTGGCAAAATTGTTAATGATGAGAAAGTTAGATTGGTTAAGGCTCTCAGGTGATATCTTTAGAAAAAAATCTAGTAATACAAGTTGAATGAAATAACTATCGAATACGCCCTGGAAATCAAAATCGAGTGGTGATTTCCAGTTGAATTGTTTTAAAGATATAATTATGTGGTACGTAAAGATTCCAGTAATGTTAAAAAAATATTTCTTTAAGCTTTTGCAACAGAATCGTTTTAAAAATTTTTGATTTTTAGAACTGTGTGCTAAAATTTTATGTATAATACTTTTTTAAATTCTTTCTAAATGTTCAGTTGTAATAATTTGCAGTTTAATAAAAAATTCAAAAAATATATTTTTTAAATTATTAATTAGATTTCTCTATGACGTGAACTTTTGAATAGATAAAGGTTTGGCTTTATTTTCTACAGAAACACTTTAGTATACTTCAAACCGTGACGAACAATGGATTTGTAGTGAAATTCGGACTTAGCTCTTGGCTTAGAATTTTGAGCACAACATTTTCTGAAGGATACTCCATGATCAGTCATATATTGAAGATGTTTAAACAACACGCAAGTGATTGTGTAGTAAAATTTTTATTCAAATCACTCGATAAACTGAGTTTATTTTCATATAAATTTGACTACACAATCACTTGTCTGTCATTTGGAACTTTTTTCTGTTTTTATTTATTTACTAAATTTAACCCTCGGTCTTACACATGGTTTTATTTTCACATTCGTAACACATGAGTCTAGCCAGACTCAACCAACTTTTGAATAAATAAAACCAATTTTCTTAAACAAATGTTATATTTTAAACATTATTAATTTAAATTAAATATGAAATTCATTATATGAAATAACTAGCTGACCGGGCAAATGTTGTTTTGCCATATAACTTATTTCTTTTAGAAGTTACAGTGTCTGCACTCCAAAGTTTAAGAAAACCGGTTGATTAGTTAAGAAGTTAATACAAATGATAGGCTATAGTTCTTTCCAGATGTTACACAATTTGCCTGCCAATTTTCAAGAAATTCAGTTGATTAGTAAAGAAGATATAGGGAGGGGAATCTTTTACCTCTCTTGCTTTATTTCATGCCCTAAATAATAAAAACTTTAGGTTTGATGTACTTTCAAGCTGTAACACTATTTGCCTGCTTTTACCCTTATTGCCCTATTTCACAGCCTATTCCTTATTTCCTTTCATATTTAACAGTGTCTGCATGCCAAATGTTAAGAAACCCTGTTCATTGGTATAAAAATATAGGGATGGGGAGATTTTATCGCTATTGCCCTATCTCAAACCCTGTTCCCCATTTTCTTTCAGATGTTACAGTATCTGCATGCCAAGTTTTAAGAAACCCGGTTGATTAGTTTAAAAAACTGTGGAGGGGGAGCCTATTGGCCTATTTCACGAATTAAATAATACAAATTTTAGGCTATAGTTCTTTCCAGAGGTAGATTAGCTAAGAAGATATATGGAGGGGGAACTTATGCCCTACTTTGCGCCCTCTAGCGATTTAAAATATGGAGGGCATTTTGTTGATATTTTTTATAGGAAAATCTAAATGCCATATCTGCGGAACCCCTAACCCGATTTCGTGCAAACTTAACTTAAACCTACAGACTATCCCCAACGTACCCTGAAATGTTGGTTGAAATCGGTCGACCCGTTTTCGCAGTTAGTATTGATATCAAAGTTTACACCTCTTTTTATATATATATAATATATAATATAGATCGATAAGCTTAATTAATTTAAATAGGATGATTAAATGGGTTTGGTTTGTTTCTGTGCAGCTCTCAAACAATGGGTCCGCCAACAACTGAAGAAATACAATTCCTTTTGGTGGTATTAAGTCAAATTTGCATACAAAACATACATTATAGACTTTTTGATTCTTCGACTTTAATTTTTGGCTTTTTTTATTCCTTCCTTTTTTCGCAACCATCGCTGTCACAAGGCAAAAAAAGAATCATTGAAATCGGTCAAGCATTTATCGAGTTTAAGCAGACTAATCCACAGCAATTATTGGTGCAATGTAAAATTTGCACAAGTAAAAACTACGCCAACAAAATAATGTGTTAAGTAATCAGAAAAACTTAAGAGCACTACTTACAATTCTACTGAAAGAACCAATGAATTTTATATGGGATGTCCCAAAAGTAACGCATTCAAAAGTAAGTCATTATTTTTTTACTGGGTACCCAGTAAAAACTTCGCTTACTTTTTCAAAATGAATAGCTTCTCTCACACATTATTTAGTAGCTCTCTTCTTTAACTGCTTCTTTAACAACTTCTATAACTACTTATTTCTGGATGTATGCTTGAAAAATGCGTTCATTTTGGGACATCCCTTGTAAAATTCATTGGTTCTGTCAGTAGAATTGTAAGTAGCGCTTTTAACACATTTTTGTAGGCGAAGTTTTTACTGGGTAATTATTATAAAATCCAAAAATAATAAAGACATTATGCTTTCCCTTTTAAATCGCCCCTACAAAAACAAAGTACTCAAATTTTGTTTATGTAAATCATCAAAGAAAGAAAAACACATTGGAAACGAAAAAAGAAAATCTATAATCAAATATTATTTTATGACCACAACTAATTGGCCAAACAGATTTTCAGCAGCATTTTATGGCGAAAACTTTTTACTATTAAATAAAGTTAATTTCTTTCGTAGTTAGTTTACATCTTATATATATTTTCTTAAGAATTTATAATTAAATTTATTTCGTAATCTTGAATACCACTCTCACTTAAGCCATCCCTTTGCAAACATTTAACTTTAAATAACTTATAATTTCTTTATTGGTTATCATTCTGTTGGGTAGTAAAAAAATATTTTTTCCACATTTTAAAAAGCAGACCGAAAAGTAGAAGGAAGATAAATTTATGATGACTTGATGTTTGTCTAATGAAAAATATTCACAGAGATATAAAGAAAATACCTAAGACATACATAGAAGAAGAAGAGGCAAAAAGTTATGAAAAATTAACTCAAATGAACTCATACTTGAAATTTTTCCAACACGTTTTCTAGCTCATCATCTTTTTTCTCATCGTAGCATATAAATATCGTTATAAACTTTATTTAAAGTACATAAACTCTGAGAAAATTAGAAACATATAAAAATTATTCAAGCGTTCATTCATTCATAAGCATACACACATACATATATTTAACATAGATATAAGGCAACTTTTTATAACAAGCAGCAAAAATTGCCATCTCTAGCATCCATTCATTTACGTTTGCCTATTAACACACTTTGATGTATAATTTTTAGTTAGGTGAGAGTTTTTCTAACGATTTTTTTCTTCTTCTCATAATGCAGCCATGTGCGTTCTGCTTCTTTTCTTTTTTATGCTATATTAGTAGTATGTTTTTAATGAAAGTGATGGCAATTTACAGGTATTAAATTTTTATTGAAATTAATAAAAATAAAATTTTATTACGTTTTTTTTAAGAAGTTTGTAGACAAAATGTTTAAAATAAAAATATACTTAAATTGAAGAAGTTGATATTTAGCTGTGTTATCACAGCGTATACGTAATATTGTTTTCAGACATTTTTATTACTTATACGCTGTTAAGCATTGCGAAAATAAATGTTTTTAATAGCAAACGGTAGATTATACATTTGCTTTTACAAATTAGCTTATACATTAAAATTTATACATTTATGCATACAAGAACATATTTAATATTTAATTTTTAATTCAAATGTTTTCCAGCTGTACTTCAAAATAAATATTTTATAAAATAAATAAAACCATATATTTTCTTCTTTTTAGGTTGTACATAAAATCACATCATTTACGTGAAATCTAACTTAGGTAATTTTACCAAATATTAAAAAAAAACAAATTTCAGAAAAATAGAAATGCTAAGAATTTTCGAATTTTCCGAAAAGAATAATGGAAACTTGTGCAGAGTACCCTTTATCCCTTCGATGTTCTATAGCCTTAGTACCACTAAGTGCATCACATGGTCTGGGCAGACCACGATTGAAACCCCCAGCCAAATAAGTAAACTAAGCAGAATGTATTACATGTTTTGCGTTAATTTAAAATAAATCAGTCTTTTTTTTAATATAATTGTAAAATATTGAAATTATTCTGTCAAACAATCATTGCAATTATACGTGTTTGTCGCTCTGCCATGTTGAAGACACATGGCTTTGTTGCAGTTACCGAAGCAAAAACGAGTTTTTCTCTGAGCTTTGATTGTGGTTTTACAAACAACGCACAACGGACGGTAATGAGTTGAACTTGACGGGTACGGTACCGCTTGTACATGCTCGGATTGCGAGCTTGTATTTTGGCCCTGTAATAAACATTTAAGGTATCTGTAGTCCAGCCAGGCCATGAGGTGCACTAAGCGTACTATTTCTTGTGGGAGGGTTTTTGTACCCTAAATGTGATTCAAATGATTCCTTAATTGTTTTATTCGAATCAGGACAAGTTTTTTGTAGAATTCATAGCCTTTGTTTCTTAAAACTTTTGCTACAAAAAAATATATGGCATATGAAAATCAAATATGGCAAGGCCAGACCATGTAAGACATCTAAGGATTATAGAAGTGTTGAAACCTTAAAGAACACAGAGAACTTTTACATTTTTAAAATTTGTTTTTTCGGAAGAATATGTCTAAAATATTTAACTTATTTTATTTAGTATATTACCAACTACAGCCAACTTTATAATTCTTATTCGCTTAACAGTTTTATGTGTATTATATATTTAGCTTCTCTTAAATCTTTGGATGAAGTTTCCTGACTTTCTGGCCTAAGCATAGGAATAGCTTATCCCTTCAACAATAAAGTTCAGTTTCTCAATAGTATGAAATGGGAATTTGGCAAATTTGAAAGAAACCTTGTTAGCTTATTTTTGAATCCCTAAAAAGACTTTGATAACTAATCAACTGAAGATGAAATATATTCCGAAAAAAAGAACATAAAAAAATGGGTACAACGAAAAAAAGTACCTATAAAATTATGTTCACTTCATGTGGTACTTGTAATATAGAAATTTTTGTAATTACCCAAAAATTAGACAAACATTTATTTCTTAGACTATTGATAATTAGAAAATTGTTTGTGTATGTATATTTTTGTCTTTCCTAATTCCTGTTATATACTAGCAACTAGGGCTAGTTCTAAGTAATTTAAAGTAAATGTATCTACTTGTAAAATACTATGTTATCCATTTGGCCTTTTAGGCTTCCGGGATTACTATATGAATTCAATAAAATCTAAATCTAAAATCTAAATTTTTTTTATATACAAGAAAATTGTTTAATTCTAAAAGAAGAAAATGTTTTCGTTTTTCGGCGCAAAAATCGATTTCCTTTTTTTGTAAAAATTGCTAGATGTTTCACATGATTATTATTTTCAAATAATGTTTATTATTGCAAATTAATTTCACTTTTAGTATTTATAAATAAATAAAAATCTAAATGATCTAAATAAATAAAGTTCTAAACTCATTTATTTCCTTTTTTTTTGTTTTATTAAGCTTAACATTTAAAAAAAACTTTATGCATGGAACAATACATATTATTTGTTTTTAATGTTTGCAAAACTTCACGTGGTACTGATAGTACCTTGTGAAGTTTGGCTTTATGAATGGTCAAGTGAGAGAGAAACACGAACAAGTTGTTAGCAAGCACAAACAAAGTCGAGTAACAACCAATAGTAACTCGTTAATTTTGTTGTTCTCAAAAACATGTACTTTGTTTTTTTAATATAGTTCGAGTAAGTCTTCATGCTTTGCTAGATCATATGTACTTTTTAAGTACAAATCCATTTTTGCAGGGGTCTAGTAAATAATAACCATTTTTCAAACCAATAAAAAAATACTTTTAAGAAAAAAATTCACATAAAATTTGTTTACAGTTTGCTCTAAATATAGGTAACTACTACAGCAAAACAATTTCACTCACCTATATAATTTAATATTTTTTGGAACTAAAGCAACCAAGGAGATTCATACAACAGAAATTTTGAATTTAATTGTTAGAATTAATAATAAACGTACTACACGAGTATGTTTATCTGTTGACTTAAAATTAGATATGGTACTTAAGATGTTTTTTACCCGTCATATTAAATGTGTAACAAGTGATACATAACGCGTTACTCAGAAACTCAACCTCACCGTTTTATTTAATTTAATTTTAATTATATGTAAAAATATTTAAACATACCAAGAATTGGATTAAGAAGAGACAAGAAATGAATTTGTTAAACCAATTTCTTAAAAAGCAAATTGATGAGTTGTTTTTGTTGTTGTATGCTCGCAATAAAACTCATTCATTATGAAATTTGTTTTTAAACCCCATTCCAAATCAGCATAAAATTACTTATTTCAAAAATAAATTTTTATGGAAAATTAAAAAAAAAAATTGTTTATGACATGTTTTTGCACGTTTTGTGACCTGTAAGATACACATACGCTTTAGACATTAAAAAAACATAAAATGTATGAAATACCTTAATGGTTTAGAAATTCGATACACAATAATTTAGTGCCTTTTTTTGAAAAAAATAACAAATTTTGGAAATCTATATTTAAAATAAATTGAAAAAAATTACATTATATAATATTATTGTATCTATATGTAATTCGCCATATTATTTTTAGGTTGCCCTTTATTATGCAATAAGCGGCATAATGGTTTTTTTATTTTGTATTATCATATTCTTTTTTACTCATAACTCATAGCAATTTTACAATTTTGAGCTTCAGAGCCTAAAAGGCATTGTTGAAGCAAGTTGGCAAAAAAAACAATAATTCTTGAGTTAGTAATTTAATAAACAAACGTAATTGCTTAAAATTAGCATTATAACATTGAAGAGTAATACGTACAATTATTTAGTTCGAAAAAATTAATTAATAAATAAAGTAGAATTCATCGTGTTACCAAGGTAATAACTCTACACGAACATCGTCAATAAATATAGTTAGAACGGCAAGGGGACCAACTCGGGAGTGTAAATCGCTTTACGAACCAATTTCATGTTTTGAAGTTTTTTTCACGGACGAAATAGCTTCAGAAATTGTTCAATGGACAAACGCTGAAATTCATTTAAATCGTCGAAATGATAACGTGACTGCCACTTTTCGAGATACATGCGCCGATGAAATTCGATATGTTGTAGGCATACTTACACTTACAGCAGCATTGAATAATAACCACTTATCAACCGACGACTTGTTTAACAATATCTACTGTGGAACGTTATATACAGCAGCCATGAGTCGTGATAGATTTGACTTTCTAATTCGAAATCTTAGAATGGACGATAAAGCATTGCGACCTGCCCTTCGTCCAACTGATGCGTTCGTGCCTGTCAGAAAGATATGGAACATTTTTATAAAACAATGTCAAACTAGTTACATACCAGGATCACATGTTACAATTGATGAACAACTGTTGGGCTTTCGTGGTCGCTGTCCATTTAAAATATATATTCCCAACAAGCCAAATAAATATGGAATCAAAATTCCAATGATATGCGACAGTACAACGAAGTATATGTTTAATGCAATTCCATATCTGGGGAAAACGACAAAAACGTCTGACCTTCCATTAGGAGAGTTTTATGTAAAGGAACTGTCGCGACCCATACATGGCACATGTCGAAATATAACTTGTGATAATTGGTTCACTTCTGTTCCTTTAGCAAAGAGTTTACTAAAAGAACCTTACAAGCTGACTCTTGTGGGAACCATTAGATCTAACAAACGAGAAATACCGGAAGAAATGAAAAATACCCGAGCACGTCATGTTGGAACTACCATGTTTTGCTATGATGGCCCTTTAACTCTCTTATCGTACAAACCTAAGCCATCTAAAATGGTATATTTGCTGTCTTCCTGCAATGAAAAAGGAACTATTGATAGCACAACTGGAAAACCGGACATAATATTATATTATAATCAAACAAAGGGTGGTGTCGATACTTTCGACCAAATGTGTTCGTTGATGTCGTGCTCCAGGAAAACAAACAGGTGGCCCATGGCAATATTTTATGGAATGCTTAACATAGCATTCATAAACTCCTACGTTATTTATTCCCATAATTTGATTTCTATTAATAAAAAGCCTTTAAGTCGCAAGGAATATATGAAGGTACTTTCTGCTTCTTTAACAAACCCATGGATGAAAAAACGAATGGAAATTCCCACTTTATCGAAAACCTTGCTCAGCAGCATTCAAAATGCCGTGTCCGACGAAGTCAATAATGATGGCGGCAGCAGTGGAGATCAGCCTGTCTCAAAAAAGAGAAGATACTGTGGTTTCTGTCCATCAAAAATTCGACGTATGTCCAAAATGACATGTATCAAATGTGCTACACCCCTATGTGGAGACCATAAAAATTTAGTTTGTAACTCTTGTATATAATGCTTTCCAAATTTATTTTTTTTGATTTATATAATATGATAGAGATATAAATAACAATTTTAAGTAAAAAAATATATAATTTTTTCAGTTTATAGAACCGATTTAAAGGTCCTTTAGAGAAGACTGCTTATTTTTTATAACTTTGTGAAGTCAAATTGAATTTGATTTTTAATTTAATTTTTAATATTAATTTTAAGTTATAGATACTTTTATATAAACAGAACTGAACTAAATAAATGATCTCAATAAAAAAAAATATCAAAATTCTTTCTCTTAATATCCTTTTAAGTCCATCAGCCAGCATACGTCGTTCAGACGTATCGTTATCTTTTGAGTAAAAAAAAATAACGTTATCTAACTAGGGTTAAATACATCTAGTAGGTTATTGGTGCGGGTGTTTCTACGCGCGTGATATAGGCGATCGACTTTGTATATTTTATGACGAGATTCAGCAGCACCTTCTCCAAAAAATCCAATTAGAAGTGGAGCATTTTCTATTATTTGCTTTGAGTGAATTAACATTTTGTGAACCGTAGAAGTCATTGGCAACCAGGGATATCGCTCCTGAAAAAGTTTTGCTGTTTCAAAACACTATAATTCAAATTTCTCTAAATTTATTTTGAACTGACAGGATAAACAAATCAGTATTATTTTGAAACTAAATATTATATCCTTATCTACACCAGTTATTTCTGAAAAAATTTCATGATCAGCGAAAGCTCGGCGAGCAGTGTTTCCGTCGTTAGTAGATCCTGAGCCACCTATTCTGGGCATATCCACGCGATGTCCGAGTTTTTTCCAAAAATCGTTTTGTATATCAGTTTTCCTTTTCAATACAATTGACTTGTCAGCTCCTCGTATTTGCCATTTTTGTACCTTACATTTGTATCCTATATGTAAAAGAAACTCAAAAACTCTTATCCAGCAATGAAGTGGGCTAAGCCCAACCTTTAGATTTTCTTCTTTTGCACGGAATATTTCACTTTTATAATCAAACGTGTTCATAAAGTGTTTTTGTGTAGCATAACAAATAGGGCAAGCCTGGTTTGATTTGTTTCCGGTTAAAAAGTTCAAAATTTTTCCATCAATTAGTGTCAAAAATAATTTAAATGTAACTTCGACTAATTTTCCATCACCAAGTGATACTTGCAAGTTTCTTAAATTGTTTCTTGAATGGTTTCAAGTTTGTCAAATACGTGTTTCAAAACGGCATCAACTTTTTGTTTTTTTGTCTTTAGAATTAAAAAACAACAACAACAATAGTAAAACTGCAAGTTGATTTTTGGACTTTCGCACAGAAAAATGTGTCGTTTGACCTAATGTGCAATGTGGAGCTACTTTTTTTATAAAAATATAACCTATAAGCAAAACAATATTGTATAATGTTGCCAAATAATTTCACAGTACATTGTACTTATTTTCGTTGCCGAAAAAAAATCAAAAGTCTTTTGATTGTTGCCAATATGCTGTGCCATCTTCGAATTTCAAATTTCAATTTATTTTAATTATAATCGAACTTTTCCTAATATTATTGTTATGTTTTTGTTTAGAAAACTCTAAACGGGCTATGAATAATTTTTTTCTGTCGACTTTTCGTTAGAGATTTCCAACATCTTCAGGTAGATGACTACTTATATCGACAAATTAGTAAGATATTTTTTGACAAATAGGACCACGAAGGGAGGTGGGAGAAATGTTTGCCCCTTTGAAACTACCTCAGAGATTCAAATGAAATTTAAAACATAGACAGAATTCTACTTATACCATAAACAAAACGTATTCCTGTTTTAGGCGTAGTAACACACGCCGGGCCATCAGATAGAAATAACTTCAATATGTTTTTTAATCATAGCATGTTTCTCTTGGAATAGAGGAAAAATTCTATTGTTAATTTAAAAGCAAATAATTGTCATATTTGACCATTAGAATTTGTAAAGTGTTTCTAGGTTTTTATGAAAAACTACCAGTTTTTAGAAGAACACATACAGCTATTATTAACAATTTTTTTTATTTCCATAGCATCTGTCATTAAACTCCTGGGGTCTAATCACCGCATTCGATATCAAGTAAACTATCGTATCTAGTTAACTATCGTATCGAGTCAACTATCGTATTTTTCTGCATACGATAGATTCTGACGTATCGAATGAAAACTTGAGAGACGTAATGTTTTAGTTAAACGAAATGGAATGCTATTATCTCGAATACCGATACGTCTTTTTCGATATCGAGTATCATGATACCAAAATTTCGATCAATTTTGTTCGATATCGTATGCGGTGATAAGATCCCAGGATTTTAATGATAGATTCTGTGGAAATAAAAAAATCATCAAAGATTAACTCTGTAAATGTTTACTAACTTGAGGTCGCTGATTTCAAATCTAATCTCCATTTTTCTCTATCAGCTCTACTTTTCGAGACATGACGTTTTTTTCCAAAATTGAGGCACTTTCACTACATTTATTGTTAATAAATCCGAAACTCGGCAACAATATTATCTTCACAATTTAATGAAAAAACTGAATATCGGTTTCCATACAAAAAAAACATTTTAAATATGTTTGTGGAAATCGATATTCAGTTTAAGTGTCTTCATTTTATTGTAACTTTTCTGCAGTTGAACATGTTTTTAAAAAAATTTAATTTTTTGCCGAAGCTATTAAAAATGTCAGTTGTTAATGTAATTGAAACTAACGATAAAATAGATAAAACACCTCTTTTAATTGTCTTAACATATTAATCCAAATTTTTAATATTTTAATCAGGCTTCCTCAAATTTAATTTTCATTGAATAATTTTTATGTAGAAAGGAATTTTACAACATGAAAATTAATTAAAATTGTTATTGATAATCATTCATTCTTGACTGACATGTGATCCGAACCCAAGAAATGTACTTTGGACTTCAAGAGGAATTCTTGACATAAGTACGGAGAAAACAGAAGTTAGGAAAAACATGTAAAATCAATTAAAATGGATAAGCATTCAAAAAAGCAAATTTCGATCTACCAAAGGTTAAAATACAATTTGGTTAAAGGATTGATGTTTGACTATTGACGTCAGCAGTCGTCGATGGCTGCGAGTGTAAGACGGCAAATCCATCTGAGGTGATCGAGTGGTTGCGATCGAAACATGTCATGGTAACCAGCCGCCTAGGTTCGAATCTCAGGTCAGTCAAGAATGAATGATTATCAATAACAATTTTAAAAATAATTTAATGAAATTTAAATTTGATGAACTTAAGCCTGATTAATATATTAAAAATTTGGATTAAAAACCATAAATAGTTCAACAAAATAACCACAATTCTAATAAATTAAGATATTAATTTTATACAAAAACTCAAAAAATTAAAAATGTATTTTTAACACTTCATCACTCTTTTTTGTTACTATTCGATTTTTATAATTGAAAGTACAAGCAAACTAAAGCTTAAAGGGCCAAATACACTTGTCAAATGCTTGTCCAGCCGGCGAATTCAACGTGTACGTGTGCTGGACGTAATATTCGCCGTCATATCTAAATTTTTTGATTTTTCATCAAGCGTTGTCGGTGTCACACACACAAACACATTTCACTAATACTACCGCACTGCTTGATGAGTGCTTTGATCAGTGTATTTGGACCTTAAGGCTCAGTAAGCCGGGAGTAATAGTTACAGTAACCTTACCGTTAAAAAGTAAGACCAAGTTATTTCTTACAGATTGAGACGTAACATCTTACTGCTGACTATAATCGTTCTAATTGCTTTACATACAACAAAGCTGATTTGCAACGTTACTGTTACTCCCGGCTAACTGAACCTTTAAGAGTCTTACAAAAATACTAATCCATTCAAAAGTTACTGATTTTTTATCCGAAAATTACTGCTTTGAATAACTTGTTTGTCTTTACCCAAAGTGCACATATATGAAAAACTCAAAGAGATAAGAAGAGAGTAAAGCATATACACAAATAAGAGCGAATGAATTAAATAAAAAACAATTTGGGATTCACTTATAAATAACTAAATTTTGCAATGACCCGTTATAGAGAGCCAGTTAAAAGAATATTTTCAAATAATGTTTGAATTATTGAGTGTGTTTATATTTATTTGAGTACATTGACATAATAGGTGTGTAAGCTTATAGCTTCTTTTAATCTTTTATTTACATACATACATATTATATGTACAAAAAATTAGATGAATTAAATATTCAAACTATGTTGCATTTATGAATATTTGAATATTCAACTCATTTGATTTGACTTGACTGAATTGAATGAGTTGTTGTTTGTTTTATCTTTGGTTATTCTCACATTTGTTTTATTATTATTGGGTACTTAACTCATTGTAGATAAAAACAAATGAGGGTGTGTGTGAAACGGTAGCAAAGTACTCATGGAAGTAAATTTTTGACACTGTTGAGGTGAATAAAATTTCACTAGCCCTAGGGGCTAGTATACATTTTGACATTAGCGTAGAAATTTTTGACAATTTTAATACACCATAGAACTTTGCTACCGTTTCACACACACCCTGAGTGTGTTAAAATTGCTTTTTATTTATTCTTGCAGAACTCTAGATCAGAGTTTTCAACCACTATTTTAATGATGGCATGTAAAGATGAATAGGAAATCACACGGAGTTTGACATGTCTTTGAAGTTTCTTCTTTCTGTTATTTCACCCCAAACTCAAACTGATTTTACATGAAATTAAACGTGAAATAATTTACATTGAACGTGATTCTTAATGTTATTTCAATATCAATGTAATTTTGCCCTCACTTTACTGGTATGTGAAATTAACATGAGTTGTAGTTGTCTTAAAAGAAAAAAAAGGTTGTTCGCATGTTATTGTAATAATAGATATCTTATATTTACATGAAGTACCTATGAAGCAGAATCATTACTGAGAAATAAAATTCAACCTTGTTTTTGATGTTCTGATTTTATATTGGTATTTGGCTGTGTGTAGATATATACATCTACATTGGGTTTTAAAGTGATTTAAGGGAAAGTGTTGATATGGGATCGGTTTTATATGTTCAAATACTAACCGATATCCATAAATTTTTTTGTAATAAATTAGGTCTAAAAACTACAAGTTACAAATCTACATGTAGAATATATTTAAATCAAAAATTGTAAAATTATTTCTTATTTTAACGTATTTTACTTTTAGATTTGTAACATGTAGTTTTGAGAAACAAAGCTCTGTACATTACGCTCAAATGTTACATGTTCAGACAACCAGGTGGACGGACTCAAAGAGTGTTCTGAGTCGATCGGTATACTAAAACGAGGGATAGCGAAAAATATTTTTAAAAAAATTTAAAAAATTTTAAATAAAATATTCCCTTTATAAAGTTGTTACAATTACAATGTTTTAAAAATTGAATGCAAATCTCGATGGCATTATTATCCAGTTTTTAATTACATTTAAAAAAAACATACATTTATAAACCTTTTAATATATTTTCAAAATTCTATCTCTTATTTAAGCTCCCTTGATACTTTTTCTCTAACATGATTAAACAACCAAATAAATTTATGCTTCAGAAATGTTTAAAAACATAAAAAAGATTTTTAAGGATGTCATATGTTTTTATGTGTGTGGGTGTGTGTAGTTACCATTGACAGCCACCACCAAAGTCAAACGTTAAATAATTGCACTTGAACAAGTCCTTAATAAAACGAAGTGCAACGCCAAATACAGTATTTAAGAACGGCAGAAGTCTCAAGCAGTGTTATCAGATGAGGGGAAATATCCCCAGTTTGGGGATTAATTTTAAGAAGCAGAGATAGAGGACTAAATTTAAGATTTCTGGCACCAATTAATAGTTTTCAAATGAAAGCAGAAAAAATCTTAATAAAAATACTTTCAAGTAAAAAAAACCAAACCCATCTTACTTCTACCAAGCGTAGAAAACCCGTACGCACGGTCGTACGTCTCATGGAAACCCTAAAACCCAGAAGAGAGTTTCCAATTACAAAAGTGTGAAAAAGTACAAAAAAAAACACACAAAAGTAAATAAAATAATAAAGAATACTGTATGTGTGAATCTGACATAAGGACTTCTCATATGCTGATGACGATGATGAAGGAATATGAAAATATGGAATGAAAAGGATGTTGTATGGAATAAAGAAAATAATTTAAAAAAAAGTGGAAAGAGATTGTTAAAGGGAATTGACAAAATTTGTTTCTATCTTTACAACCAAATTAAACTCATTTTAATATGTGGCATACAATTTTATTCATGTGAATACACTCAGAAATTTTATTTAATGTGACTTTGTATATTTTATATCTTATTGTCTGAGATAGTTAGATATTTTCACCGTACACCACATTTAATTTTTGTTTGGTGTGTACTCAACAAAGCTCTTAATTAATGAACTTTTTTAAATTCTGTCTGACTCATTTGTTTGGGTCTATTCAGAGAACAAAATAACAGCTTTAGAACAGAATTATAAAATAATACAAATCTATTGATCTGTTCATTTACAATGAAAAAAAATTGCTAAGAAAAAATTATGTTACAAAAAATTGTTTAAAAGAAAGCCAAAAAGTTGTTAGCATATAAGTACCACAAAAAGCGCAGAAGGGGTAGGCCGAGACTATGACAGAAGGACAAAACGAAATATGACTTACAAATTCTTGGCATAACAAACTGCAGAAAGCACGCACAATACCCAAATACTTGAAAATCATTTCTTAAGCAGCCCCAGACCAAAAGCAGTATGTAGAGCCAACTTATATGAGAAGGAAAGTTAGTTAAGGATAAAATTACTATTAAGATTTTTAAATAAAACTTTGATGTGTCTCTAAGACACATGTATATGTACGTAGAAAATTTAAAAAAGGTTCAATTAATTAAATACAAGTAAATTTAGAGATTTTTTTATCATACACATTATTTTTAACCAAAAGTTTATGTACCATGTACATTACAAACATGTTTGACAGCATTGTTCAACTACTTTTTTAGGATTACACATACAGCATATCTTGTGTTTATTTTTTGCTCAACTAGTAACATTTGGTGAAGCTTCTTCCTGAAGAACTTCCTGCAAGCTATGAATTATAGGCCGTTGTAATTAATTTCGGGATTTTTGGCATATTTTGGGGCCAAAGGGTGCTTCAGTGTCTATGAGACACATTTTGGTAGTTGATGTTGCATTTTTACATTTCGACTTACAAAAAATAAAATAATAAAGATATTAAGTTTTTTTTTGTTAATCTGTGCAAAACATATTTGAAATAGAAGTGAAAAGCTTGGTTTGCGATATGCCGAATATTGTCGGTATTACATAAGACTTAACATCAAAATGTGGCTCACAGACACATGTTGTTAGGATAAGGGTTTAACTCAGTGATTTTTAATTAAAATGTGTTTTTACATTAGTATCTAATTCTATTTTGGACTTATAATTATTTTTGAAGCTAAGTTACATAAATTTTTCTTTTTAATAAGGTTAATTAAAGTAAAAAAAATTGCTTCTTCAATATGCGACATAAAGCTAATATTAAAAACAGATAAAAACAAATACGTAATTTAAAAGCTCTGCATATGCCATTATATATGTACATTGAACAGTTTTTCATTCAATAAACATTTTATACGTGTGTATTCTTGTGTAACACATATAAGTGATAAAAAATTTAAGCTAATCTTTTAAGCTAAAGCAAGCATTCAAGCTTTATAATGTTATGCATAAGAAAAATTAAATGAAGAGAAATCAGGGGAACGACACAATTTTAAATTCAAAAGCTAAGGAAATATCTTCGTTGTTGGCACATAATATAATGTTATATATCCTCCACCAACACGACTTACATATAAAACCAATACATGTTTATCTAAGGCCACATAGGGTTTATATCCCTTATTTGCTGCAAAGTCGTCATAGCTCAAAAAATTTAATTTTGGAGTTAGTGATGCAGAATGGATTTCTTTGTATTGTGTATAAAATGTATATTGATATATTTTATACTTTCCCTTTTAAAGCGAATGTATTGTCATTTTTTCTAAGTGGTGCCAGCAAATAAAAAATTTTAAGTACGTTTATTTGCAAATGTATTTTTTTGAGTTATGACCAGTACCCTGTTCTGTAACTATAGTGAGAACTTCCCGCATCGAAAAGAAGTGAAACAAAATATTCCATCGTTTCTCGAAAAGTGAGAAAAAAGTGTGTCTGTAACACATGTCGAAAACTATCAAAAGAGATTACGTCGTTACGTTATAAATGTCATAACATTGCACTCGAAGCCGATGTGACATTGCAGACGGTGAGAACGCCAGTAATACATATCGTTAACGGCGACTAAAATTTACTAAAGTGAAAAGTTTTTCAACAACGGCGGTGAAAATACAACCGTCGGCCATACCAAATAATGTAAAGTGCGAATTTAAAGTTTGTTGTTTGCAAACGAGCTTTGAAAATATTCGTATATTTTATAAAAAAGTTTAAAGTAAAAGAATAAAAATAAATAAAAAATGTGCCAAGAACAAAATATTATTTTTATTATTCTTTGTGTTTTGCATTTTTAATTGTTTTTTAGTGTTAAAATTTTTTCTCGCCCCATTTTAATTCGTGAGTTTGTTTGATAGTTCAAAGCGGGAACTTTTCTCACAAAAATGTTACAGACACACTTTTTCTGTAAATTGGCGAGAAATTTACTTACGTGACAGCTAGAGCTCGCCAATAAAATTACGGACACAGTTTAGTCAGAAAAACAGCTGTTTGTTTCAATATATGGCATTTTTGTTTCATTTCACACATTTCAATCGAAATGTTTCTCAACGCGAGAGTTACAGAACACGGGCACAGGGCTGAGGAGTCGTTCAAAAATAGTACGCACTCCGACTCCGAGTCCAACCGGTAAAATTTTTTAAGTCCGACTCCGACTCCAACTCTATCCTTGTTACTAACTGCCGTATTCATAAAAAATAAAACAAGTTTGAAATGAGTTTAAAGGCAAAATTTTCATACAAAATTTTCTTAAAATACAACTCAAACCTATTTTAATTTTTAATGAATTCGGCAGAAAATGGTGGTAACATTTTAAGGGCCGATGTTGGATGTGAACCACACCTAAACTTCAAGCTTTTTTCTGCATTTCATTTGAAATTTCTCAATTTCAGACTAAACAATTTGAGCCATGGAGAGACACACAAGCAAGCAACGCGTTAACGTTATTCATGCACTTAAAAAATTATGTAGTTAAATTCAAACGAAAATTAATTTTAAACAACATAAAAATCATTTAAAAAACGGATCATTTACATACATTTCATTTAAAAAAAATGGTTTTTACATTAATTTTTCATTTTTTTATTTATTAAACAGCATATTCCGTAAAATTGAATAATTTTTACTTTTAAAAAATATATTTTAACCGAAAAAAATCAAACTACATTAAAAAAAAACGGAAAAACATTTGCCATATTCACAAAACCCCTTGTATTGTTGTATCAGTTGTATGTTGTATTAAAAAACATAGTTCAGTATTGGTTTTTTGTACAACATACAATAGATACAACGATATTAAGAAAAAATAATAGCTTTAGCTTGAAATTAGTTTTAACTCTTTTAAGCAATTTGCAACTATAACGCAGCACTGCTTAATAAGAAAAGAGTTATGGACTAAAATGTTAACCAAACTCTCTAAAACATTCACGATTCTTTTATGTTGACATAATATTTAAAATTTTTTTTCCATTGCATACAATGTCAAAAATTCGGTATAAATTGCTAAATTTGCTAACAGCGGCATAATAGCAAAAGGTACAATTTGTTATAAATCGTTAAATCTGTCAAGAATCAGAAAACTTACTGGAACAAATCGATTTTATTGCAAACATGGCTGAAAATCGCGAAAAATTGCAATATTTGAAACAAACCCAAAACTATGCTGAAGGAATCAACTTTCGAGTGTATTCAGATTCTAGTAAAAAAAATAAGGAAATGGATTTGCTGCATTCTTAATTTAAAATGTTAAGAATAATAATCTAGCGTCCAAAATAAAAAAAATTTCACATTTATACCTAAAGTTAACTCACTTATTGTGTCTCATTTGACGAACTTACGCAACGAATTCTTGCCGACGAATTTGCCGTACTATGTGAAGTTCGGCGTTCGTCCTAGTTGTGTTTATACCATTAGTATAATGAAATTTTCGATACAATTGTTATGACAACTTTTAAGTTATAATACATCTATAAGAAATAATTTCTCTTACACTTTTGTAACATAAAACCCAATTTTAAATACTTTTGTTTACCATAGCGATGGATAAACATCTGTTAGTATATTTCTATTTTTACAAAAATATTCAAATATGGAAAAACTAAGCTTTGACTATAAACAACAAGCTTTCGTATGAAGTTTTTTTTTCTTTCAACCCACAACCAATAGGTCTCTTTAATGCTCCTTGGCTAAATGCCGTTATATAAATTTTCCACAAGTATGTATTCTATATTCTTTACATATGCTTATATGTACACAAATATTGAAAAGCACACATACATACATATGTGTATGCATGTATAGGCGTATAAAATAAAATGTGGGAAAAATAAATTTTTTTTTTTTTGGTTTTTGCAAACATAAAATTTATGTTTGTACTTAACGCTTCATTGGTCTGGCAAATGTTCTAAATTAAAGCCAATTTAAGAAAATGAAAAATATAAAGGATTTTATAGATTAAAATAAAATTCGAATAATACATGTGCTAAAGTGGTAGTTATGGTTTGTGTGTTTTCAATTATGATTTAAATTAGAAAAGAATTTATTTTTTTTACTAAGTATTATTTTTAAAATGTTTGTATGTACTTCGTTAGTATTTTGCTTTGAATATATTTTTTAACGTAATAATATCAAAGAGAAATCTTTAAGGATTTTTATTTAGAAAACAATTTATTTGTGAAAAAATTTTATTATGTATTGTAAATTGAGTATTAAAAAAAAAAGTTTAATATTTTAATAGAAAAATTTTGCACAATATTTCCAAGGAAACTGTTTTTTGCTAAGCTGAATTTTTTAAATCTATGTTTATATATCGCTGGTTTAACATGTAAAGGCTCTAAGTCCATATTTGAAAATTTTACAGGAGAGACAAAAAACAATCCAAAATGCATTGATGTAACAATTTGAGAGAAATGGTTAAACTGTACTTTTAATTGGGACTTAGAGCTTTTTCTTGTGATAAATTGGACTTAGCGCTTTTGCTCATCGCTACAAAACAACAACAAAAAATGAGATAACTGTAATGTTTTCTTTGTTAACAATGTATTTTTACTTATTGCACATTACTGCATTAAAAACTCAATACCTTAAAAAAGTGGACTTAGATCCTTTACATGTTAAGCCAGCGATATGATACTCTTAAATGTTTTAAAGATTTGTTTTCTAAAAATATATAACTTAAAGAGAGTTCAATTTTAAAGCAAACATTTCGAAAGAACATTTGTGTGAGTTTAAAGTTGTACTCAATTTTAAACTTGTATTCCTTTATTCATTTAAGATCAAATTTGTTTCAGATTGAGCACCTACTATAATGGCCTGACCTTAGAGTGTTCTTAACATCTAGTGTCCTAAAATCCACAAAACGAGTTTAATAACATCTCTGTATTTAGAGACGTAAATAAAGAGGCTGCAGATTTGTTATCTTATCTGTGTGTTGACTTTCACTAAAGTAACGGATGCATATCAGCACTAAGCTGAAAATTTTCAAAACTCTCTTTCTGCGATTTGAACAATAATTGAAGTTACAATTTGATGCATGTTGAATTTTACCTTCGAAATTTGAAGATCTCCCTTTCTGCGATTAAGGTGTCAACTATAGAAACAGCGTGATTTTGAAAGGATCCTCACGAGAAAGGAGTCTAAAGTAAGGATCTAAATATAAAGAAGAAGCATACTGCTACACCCGCTAAGAAATCATGGTGGAAGTGTACTTAAAAAAACATGTTATATACAGAAGCAAACTTTTGTTTTTCTTTACCCTTCATAACAGGTGGAAAACAGCAGTTTGTCATTTCGTTTGCAATTTCTCCACACCTCTCCCCGTGGTGCGATAAAAACTGAAAAATATACAAAAATCGTTCTTTACACGCAGAGAAAAATTCAGGTTGGGCATGGTTAGGGAAACAACACTATGTTTAATATGACAATATATTGTTGTCGTACACAAATAATTGTTACTTTTCTTTAATATCAACCATATTATAGTTACTGTAAACATATTAACGTTTATCGCAATTATGAATGTGAGTTTTGTTGAACGAAAAATAATTATTTTTCTAACAACTAAATTATGATAACCTTCTAAACATATTATATTACTCACAACAATATAATGATATTTAATAGCCATAACATGATAACTTTCTAAACATTTATCATATTATGTTTAAGATGCAATCAAACCATTTTTACTCTAATAATATTATGTTAGCGTCATTTGTAAAATAATTTTGTATCAGTTGTGTCGTTAATTTTATATGTGAGCGGTTAAACAATTTAAAAATAAATTCCCATAAAAAAATAAGCTTAAAGAATTTAAAAAAATTAAAATATTAGCGGAGTTCATTCAGTTTAGTGATTTAATAGTTCAAATGGAAATTATCGTAGTTTTTTTTGTTAAATCCAACAACAAAACACATAGAGATTTCGTTATATTTCATAAAAGTGTTTTGATATTTCTGTGGTTTTCTTGGGCAACTGCGTATGTTTTAAAACAAAATTTTCAGGAGAGCCGAAACACCATTCTAGATTAATCTATGGGATAGGTATTGTGCACCACGTTAAAAAATCGGAATTAATACGTCTTTTTTCAAAAGTTTTTAGAAACATGTAAAGAGCAATTAAAATTAGGCAATATGGCATCAACATCTCAAAATCGGAAAAGAAAAATAAGAAAAAATGGACAAACGCGGTTGCCCATGAAAACCACAGATTTTGGATTTTCTCTTTTGCAAGCCTTATATTGAACTCCGCTATTTGATTTACATTAAGAAAAATTGTAAAAAGCCACAAAATAAAAATAGATGCAAGAAAATTTTAATTTATTTTATATTTTTATGACAGTTATGAAAGGTGCTGCATCATAATATGATTGCTTCTAAATTTATTATGATTAACATGATAGTAATATGACTACTGCTTAGCTTATTATGATTAACATGACAATAATATGAATAATTTCTTAGCTTGTTATCAATAACATGATAATTATATGATTGCTTCTTAACTTATTATGATTAACATGACAATAATTTTATTACTTCTTGACTTAGTATTATTGACAGAATAATAATATGATTAAGGGAAAAATATTATGATGTAATATTACGAGTATATTTAGTCATAATAGGTTTCAATAATTATCATAATATGGTGACTACAATCATTAATCCTATCATAATATGCTGCTCTTAGAATATGTTTACCACAACCATGTTTTTTCTCTGCGTGTATAACCGATAGTTAATTATAACCGAACTTGGTGAAATTGGCCGTAAGGCATTTATAGGTAAAATTAGAGACAGTCATGGTGTTTTACTTAAGCTTCAACTTCATTAGCAAACTTTAACGGAGTATATATGATATAAATATATAAAAAGCGATTCCCTATAATTTCTAAGTTTTTCGGAAACCCCATTTCAACATACACACAAAAAGACACGCAAACAGACAGACGGGCACAGGTAAGGACCCAGAAGAGTAATACATTATAGGTTCTACCTAATTTCTAATAATGTTTTATTTCATTCATATAACTATTATAGCCATAATTTCATTGACAACAAACATTAGCATTTTTAAATGTTGCTCTTAGAATATGGTTTCCTTTAACCATATTTGTTTTCTGCGTGCATCAAATAATAAGCGTAAGACAATGTTCAGTAATATAAATTTTCGAATATTTTTGTAATGTTGCATATAAACATAACTTTTGACCAACTTTTCGTTTAACGAAGCCAAGTTATTTTAAATATTTCAAACGCTATTAAATTTATTAATATTAATGAGTTCTTTTAATTTAATTTTGCTACACACGCCAAATTTTTTACCGTATTTAGTTCACTTCTTCCTTCTTAACTTATTAAACTTTTACCACCTAATTCTTTAGTCAGAACACATCCTTTAAAACTATTTAATAATTTTTCATCTCCATGTAATAAATCGTTGTTTTATTTATTGATTCATGGCACATACAATCCATTGAACTTCAACTGTGTCGTAAAAAAATGTTAGGGAAACATTGACCATTTCAAAAGTTTTAGTAATTTCTGTTTTTTATATTCAACATGATATTGTTAAGAGAAACTAAGAAAACAAACTCCATTTCTGATGTTATTTTATGGGCATTTCCACAGAGGTGTCAAGTTATGCCACCAAGAACTTAATCTTGTATTTAAGACCAGTACTGTTTACATTTATTCTTTGAGAAACAATTTGAAAAGCTTGACTTTTCTGTGGAAATACCCATATGTATACAAAGTTATTAGTATATAAGTATTTGCAGCGACAATAAGTCTATACATATCATTTGGATGTTTTTCTTTTCCTTTTTTTTAATCCAGGGAGAATAAAAAATATTTTTATGATGTACGTGTTTATATATTTTATAAAATTGTATGAAGTGATCTTATAAACAGAAATGACATGCTATTTTTACCACTTGCTTTACTTTATATACAGTACAGATAAAGGAAAAACTCGTTTTCAATTTAAGTTTTTCTATTCACTTTTCGTACAAGTCGTACTTAAAAATTTAAGTACAAATAAAACTAAAAAGTACTTCAAACAATCTAAAATAGAATAACTCTCAAGAACCAATAAATGCACTCTTCTGTTTGTAAAACTTTGTAGAAAAATCAACAAAAACAACACAAAAGTACAAGAAAAAAAGACATAAATTTGCTTATGTTTAAAAAATAATATAAGAAGCAAAAATTCCCAAGTTCTATTTTTTAAATGATTTAGTTCAAAACCTCAAAATACTTAGCATTATGCCAAAAAAAATAATTTTTCATTTTCAAGCTATGAATGCCGAATGATTTTTCGGGGTAGAGTCAGCTACCGTCATTGCTAATTAGATTGTCCCTCACTTGTCCTTAAACGGAAATTTAGGGTAGCCATTAAAACTTCGATTTTTAAACTTTTTATGTATTTAACGCTTTATTTATGTTAACAGCTACTAAATCCATATTTTTTTTATTGGATAGTTAGTTTGGGTAGTAATCTTTCATTTTTGGATATTGCTGTAATAATACACTGAGAAAAAAAATAGCAACAACAAAACTTGGAAGTAAAAAAAAATGCTACTGCTAACATTTACCGCAGCACAATTTGGGCTGAAGATAATGTCTTTCCATTCAACACATTTGTAAATGACTTCGAAATCTAAAATTCTGCGGTTGTGTGGAAGATCGTATTTTTCGTTTACAAGGAAAATAGGAAAATGTTAAAAAAACCGATAAAATTAAACTCTTGTAGTAGGAATGCAATCTTTAACCACCACCGCAGAATTTTAGATATTATAGGCATCAACAACTATGTTGACTTTCAAGATTAATTTGTGCCGTATAAAAACATTAGAGCCTATTTCGGATATTTTTATTTATTCATTTAAAAAATAGAGTTTTAAAAAAACACGCATTTATGCCAACGAGATCACAATAGCTGTGGAAGACCAACTGGAAGTTTAGAAACAGCTTTTGTTAACAACTTCTAACTACCAAAATATATGCACCTGCGTTTCCAAGGAAATAAGGCATGATATCTCTATTCAATGCCCAGATATCGCAAACGAATTGGATGCTGTGCTGTGCACAACAAATCGCTCGAGATGATTAAAGCCGATATCCATACTGCAGGGAACATATTGCTTCCCCTTATCCAGAAATTCTGGCTCACACATGAACTCGTTTCCAATTTGAAAGAAGGTTTTATGGTAAATATCATCAAAAAGGGTGGCCTGACACAGTGTTAGAACTGGCGAGACATAAGCATCCTTAGTGCAGTAAATCAGATCATAGCGTTAATCATTAACCGGAGAATATCCGACAGTGTACTAAGGGATCTAAGGCCCGAACAAGCAGGCTTCCGGTCCCTAAAATCCTGTGTAGATCACATCAATAGACTTAGAATTATAAAAGAGGAATCTACAGAACTTCGCTCTCCGATTTACCTGTTGTTTATCGATTTTGGAAAAGCATTTGATACCCGGAACCAAAACGCAATATGGAGCACTCTTGCTGGCAAAAGGGTCCCACCTAAAATCATAAGCTTTACTCAAACTATATACCTTGATTTTAAATGTCGTGTTGTCCACAATACCTTTCTAGATGGCGCAAAATTAATTTTTATTGAAAATGCATCAAAACGTCCTGTATTTGCAAATATTATGAGTTCATATGTCCAACAAAAATACTAGCTAAAGGAGTTTGTACAAAATTGCCAAACATCATTTGGTCAAATTATTGTAATTAAAAGTCAAAACTTAGATTTTCTTCAATAACCTAAAAATAACGGTAATTTTGCAAATAACGGAGTTATGAAAAAGTCGCAGAGCAAAAAATGCTGCTGAAGTCAAAAAGAACCATCTCAGCAATAAAAAAGTTCTTTTTCTACACAAATATAAAAAAAATTGTGCCGTATGTATTTACCTAAAACTCAAGAACCGCTGGATCGATTGCCACCAGACTTGGACAATAAACTATTTTGGTCGGGGGCTATATTTCTCTTAAGTTTAATCCCGATAAGTGGCATATATGGTACGATTTGGCTGAAATTCACAAAATATATTTACTAAAAAGAAATAACATTCCTAAAAAAATTTTAATCAGGTAGATAGCGCTGGGTTGAAGTTATTAACAATCTGCAGAATTTAATTTTTTGTTTTTAGCTGGAAAATTCCGAGCAGCGCCGGGACCAAACAGCTAGTTTACTTATATAAATCTAACTTTTTTAGAAAGTATATATTTTTTTTCTTACACTTTTATATTTGTCAAATATATTTTGCTACATCTCTTTTTTGTTTCAACTATGTAAATATTTTTATAGCAAATAAAAATAAAAAATCAATAAAATGTACTCGTTCTTCGGGAAGGATAACAAACTTTTACTCATGTCAGCCTAAAAATATTATAATAAATACCGCGAGAAACTTCATAAAAAGGGTACTTACCATAAGCGATAAACAGTTTCATAAAGAAAATTTTATAAAAATAAGGGAGTTATTACGGAAAAATGCTTTTCCAAATAATATTATAGAAAAACTGATAAAAGATAATAAAAATCAAAAAGAAAGATCAAGAGAAGAGACACCTAAGATTTACAAGTCACTAACTTATGTTCCCAAAATATCAGAGAGAATTCAGAAATCCGGAATATATAATAAAGAAAAGTATAAAATAGCATCAACGACCAGGAATACACTTAAACAACTTTACTCTAATACAAAAACAAAAATTGACAAAATGGAAAAATCTAATGTAATATATAAAATAAAATGCAACGGCAACGAAAATGTAAAATGCGAAAAAGTATACGTCGGAACAACCAAGAACAAATTAAAAACCCGAATATCTGGACACAAATCAGATTTAAAATGTAAAAATAATTTGTCTACACAAAAAACTGCACTGCTGGCCCATTGTGCGGAGAGAGAACACTTGCCAAATTTAACTGATATTGATATCCTACACATAGAAGACAACTATAAGAGAAGACTTACATTGGAAATGCTATACATTATAAAAACAAAAAAAGAGCATAGGATGAATTTTAAAAAAGATGTGGAAAACAATTGTGCAAGCAGCTTTCAACACATCATAAACAAAACGACTAATTAGTAAAAATTAGCGGGCAGTCGTGTAATGACCGTAGATTAGTACTCTTATTAATAATAATAATTTCTTTATTTTTGTGAGTTTATGTTGTTGCTATATTCTGTTTATGTTTGCAATTTTGTCTGTTATAGTCTTTTATGTAGTGAAAAATTTTGTGTTAAAATATAAACAAAAAATTTTTGTTTTTTCTTTATATTTATTTAAGATTCCTGAAGATGTTTCCCGAAGGGTTACGAAATATTGATACATAAAAATAAATAAATAAAATTTATTAAAAACTAAGGCCTCGAGCTCAATTATTCGCTTACGTATTATATTACATTTTATTAGTTTTTGTTGTTAATAGTAGTATGCACTTTTTGTAATTTATGTATTTTTGAACTTGAAGGTAGATAAAATAGGTATTAAGTCCATTAAATAAACATAGTTTTATTAGTATCCCAGCAAAAACTTTACTAACACTTAACAACAACTACCTACCTTTATCTTTCCCTGCAAATAATACGACTAGTCCATGTAAAATCTAGCCCATAAGAGACTAGGACTAGTCCAAAAAAACTGAAATATATTGAAAAAACATGGTATATTTAACATAACGATATCCTTAGGCTGGACCATATAACCCGCCTTTGCATAACATCCGAGTAGTCATTTAACTACCCCATGTTCACACATATTCCATGTGGATTAATTCTTAATTACTCCATGGTAAACTCCACAGGATAAGTTTAAATTTCGTTTAAACCCGAAAACATGTCGTTTAAAGACGAAGAAATCTCGCTCAGCTACAAACTCTTTTTTAACAATGACATGGTCCGAGCTTGCATGACATTGGATCATGTTGAAAGTAGTAAATTTTATCTCAAATTGATCAAGTAGTCCAATTTTATTTGTAGGGCTTTTACCTAAGCGCTAACCCAGGTACTCTGCTACTAATTTACATTGAAATATTTAAACGTTATAAAAATAAGAATGGAGCATCACCAAACTATACATATGTTGCAATATCGAAGAAAATCACTACGCGTTTGTGGCCATTCGTAGTACATACATTTATTATAAAAATAAATAGGGGGTTCCACGCTATGAATATGTGTCATTCAAAAGTACGTTTATGGTAACTGGAATGGAAGACTTAAAAATGTGTGCATAACACTTGCCACACAGCCAAAGAAACAATGTCTCATTTGCGCGAGAAATTCAATGGCGGTGGTGTCTCAAGTCGTGGCAATGGAAATTTTCCGTCATTATCATGTCATTTAACACCGTTGGACTTCTTTTCTTGGGCATTTTTTAAAAAAAAAGTGTACGTCAATCAGCCAAGTATAATTCAAAAGCTACAGGATGAGATAATTCAGCACAATAAATATATTGAACGTAAATTTTGTGCCAGAGTCATTGAAAACATTTTGTTTCACACATACATAATTGTCATGGATCTTCCTTTCATAATTAAACATATGAGTCGTTTATTTTGAAAGTGGTTTAAGTCCATTTTAGGTTCTGAAACACAGCTAATTTTTCTTGTAAAGTTTACAAAACGTATAACGTTATATATTCTTACATGTTACAGGACACAAAGTTATAAAAAAATGAATACCACTTAACAATATTTTTGAAACAAATCAAACACAAACCCTTAAATATCTCAATATAAGAAAAAATGGACTTAAACCACTTTCAAAATAAACGACTCATATTATGAAAACTTTTTTCTTTATTTACAATTAACAGCGTGCATTTTAGTTGGCTACACTTCATATAAAACAATTAAAGTTTAAACTAAAATTCAACAAAAATGTTGTTTGTTTAATTTCTAAGAGCAGTGTCCAATCTCTATTACAAGCATACCGGGCTAATGCTGGGTGTGAATTAAAGATGTTAGTTACATAAACTACTCGTTTAGCGCTAGATTTAATACAAAACAAGATTTAAGGTGACTATTAAACATTTGATATCGGAACATTATCCAGAACTCAATATACATGCATACATCAATTTAAAAATGAAAAACATACCCAGATTAGTGGGAAGACATAAGTGTTGAACTAGCTGCACTGTGTATTAAGGATTTGAAATGGATAACTTTAGCCCCCTCTCTTGCATTGTTCAATTAAATACAAGATGAAATAGTATTTATAACAAAAAAACAGACAAAAAGTAAGGAATATTGAAATTAAATATTTATATTTTTTTTTCTGTGCTGATATTCGCAAAGGAAAAAAAGAGAATACCAGGTTCGTATTGCTTGGTAACGAATATTTTATCTAAAACACTAAATAATTATAAGTTGTATACAATTGAACTTCTACTAAAACTGGTCACAACAAATTTATGTTATATTTTTTGAAAAAAGTTTTTATATTCGATGAGTTGTAAACAAAGACGTAACTACTATTGAAAAATTACAGTTAATAACTTTTTTAACTAAATAAACTTTTCTCAAGTGCTTTTGGAATATTAACTACAAACAGCTTAATTAATACAAAAGTTTCTAATTTAAAACAATTTGGGGTCTAAATTTAAACACAAAAAATTCAATTTTTATTGATTTGCTCGTATCATCAAGAGTCAACATTTGCAAAGTACTTTTTTATGGCCGTAAATGCAACAAATAAAAGGGAATAGGAACCTTAAATTTACGTATTAAGTTTGTAAAAAAGTTGTATGTTTATTTAGGACCTTTAACAGAGACAAGAAAAAAACACAACAATTAAAAAACTTTTTTGATGTGAATTTTTAAGTTAACTGTAACTATAAGTAATTTTTTAAAAAAAGGTAAACATTAATTGAATTTTGTCCAAAATAAAAGTCAACAAATTTCATTGGAGTGCTGTTAGTTTATTCGAGTTTTAAAAATAATGATATTAAAATGTTCTCAATGGCAGCGCAAATAACGTTGAAAATAAATATTGTCTATGCTGCAGGTTTAGCCAAAGCAAAGCTGGTGTTGGTATTTTTTTAATATCAATACATTTTGTTTACTCATGTTAAATTTAAATGAAACGTTTACAAAAATATTCACGTAAAATTAATTTCTATATGTTTATTATAGATGGGGGTAGTGCACTCGTTTTGCAGTTTCAACTCACACTTAGTGATAGTGCAAAAATATTGCAATCAATATGTTGGTTGAGTGATGAATTTAAAATTTTCAGCCTGTAGCCCGTTTCTGTATTTCTCGCATCGTGAAATTTTCCGCATGAAACCAGTGAATCTAGACAGAAACAGTGACAAATGAAACAAAAAATGGGTTTTCTCACACAAGTGTTTCTGTATCTTTCCGTTGCGAGAATTATCTGTCATTTAAATAATTTTCCAGCAATTATTGGAACGATGTTTCTTACAAGAACTGTCAAAATAAGCCACATAAGAGGTCAGTGTACTCAGTTGAGTACACCGCAAAACCTCAATTAAAAAATTTTTTGTATAATTTTTTCTCTTTTATGTTTTTTTAATACTTATTTTAATCAATAAATAAAGTTGAATGTAAAAAATTGAGGCCAGTTTTTGTTTGACATCTAATGGGTTAATCTGTGTCCAGCTGATGTCATTGGTCGCAGACATTATTTCCTTGGCACGCAGAAAGAAAACATGGTTGTGGTAAACCGATAGAGCAACATTTTATAAGATATTGTTGCCAAAACATATCATTTTTATTATTATTAGAATCATCAAATATCGTATTATGACCAAATATATTCGTAAAATTACATCATAATATGTTTTCCTAATCATAATTTGTTTTTATTACATCATGTTAAAATTTAATGTAATCTTACTTTTATCATATTAATCATGATACGGTTAGAAGCAATCATATCATATCTGAAAGAATCATATCGCTTGCTTAACATGTAAAGGCTCTAAGGCCATATTTAAAAATTTTACAGGAGAGACAAAAAACAATCAAAATACATGTGATAGATCAATTTGAGAAAAATGGTTAAACTGTACTTTTAGTTGGGACTTAGAGCTTTTTCTTGTGATAAATTGGACTTAGCGCTTTTGCTCATCACTACAAAACAACAACAAAAAATGAGATAACTGTAATTTTTTCTTTGCAAGCAATGCATTTTTATTTATTGCACATTACTGCATTAAAATCATTACATTTTAAGCCAGCGATATTATGATTCAAAATTTGATTTCTGTAATAATCAGGGGTGTCATGGAAATCGAAAACGTAAAACGAAATAATTTGGCTATTCTTTTCATTAAACTTTTAATCTAATTTTTACAATTTTTGTTAAAGAATTCTGTTTAATAGAGCATAATTTGTATAATTATTGTCATAAAATTTGTTATTACAGAAACCTTATCGAAAAATGACTCTTAAAATTCTTTCGTTTTACGTTTTCGATTTCCATGACACCCCTATATATTATAACCGTAGGTTATCATAATATCGTTGTTACTTATAAATTATTTTATAGAATTTTCATATTTTTGCTCCAATATTTACGCACTTTCACAATAATAAATATTTTTGTACATTGTATTAGCAATGCTATTTTATTTTGTGACACTAAACGATTTTTTTAATGAGCAATTTGTTTACTTTTTTTAATTTCTTTTTTTATCTTTATTTTTATATGATATCGTTTTACCGCTTTGTACACTAACAAATAATTCTATATAATACAAAAGATGATATGAAACTATTTTAAAATTGGTGACAACAAAATATTATTTAAAGTAAAGATATTTTGTTTGTATCTTAAAGATACTATGAGTACACATACATATAGAAAGTAACCATGTAATGATTATTTAATTTCATTAAGTGGTTGTAAATCAAATAATTTATTTTTAAAGTTGTCATTATTTAATTGCGATAAACATTGAAATGTTGACAGTAACAAAAATATTGCTGATATAAAATTAAACAAAAAATTGTTTGTGTACGATTACAATAAGTATATTGTTATATTGTTATATTGTTATATTGCATGTGTCCAATCAATTTCCACTTTTTGCCGGCCATCTCCTTCTAAATTGTAATGTGTTTACACCTTCTTTGTAGTGCGTTATTTGAGATCCAGTTGTATGGCCACCATACACCCAGAATGTTTCTTAAACAGCGGCTTAAATAGGCTTAGGTTTTATTTGTTCCCTAGCGGCTATAAGTCTTGTTTCACTTGCATATGAAGATGTAGATTTTACATTGGAATAGAAAATGTATCTTTATAAGGCAAACATTATTCACACTGATACGTACACAGAAAAAATTAAAAATTGTCTCTAATCACCAAATTTATACCAAATTCATAGAATCAAGCAACCCATTTGTTGATTTTGCTCCTATTACCAAAATGATTATATTGATTACTAAAAATTGTAAAAATTTTATATTTTGAATATTTTTTTTTTTCAATAAATGATAGTTTTAATTTTAATTAAAACAATTATCAAAAAACTTTGCCGTTTCAAACAATGTGTTGATTGATTTTGAAAATGTCCAACAACAATTTCACAAGTTTAATTTTTTTTTAAACGAAATAATTTTATGTGATTTAATTATAACATCAATTCAAAATTTATTTCAAAACAAAAAAAAGGTAATCAAATCAAAAATATATTTTTAAATTTGTTTCAACAAAATATAATAATTCTTTCAATTATCACATTAATTAAATTTTAATGCTTTTTAAATAATTTTTTTAAATGATAAAAATCTACTAATAATTTTTTCTTTGTAGTACAAAAACATATGATTTATAAACTATATTTATAGCATTTACTATTAAAAAAATTTTGTTTAAAATACATTTTTATTTGCTTAGTAGGATTTTCTTTAAGGATAGTGGTATTTAAAAAAATTTTCACCACACAGATACATAGTTGCACAAATCATATAGAATTTAAGAAAATGTTTGTTTCCTAAATTAATTTTCTATTTTAAAGCAATTTTTAAATTATTAGTATTGTGGTTATTTTTTGAACTGTTTTATGAGTTTTAATCCAAATTTGATATTTTAATAATTAAGTTCATCAAATTAAATTTTCATTAAATTATTTTTATGAAGAAAGGAATTATACAACATGAACTTAATTAAAATTTATTGATAATTTTTCTTTAATAATAAATCTTGACTTACCTGAGGCTCGAACCCAGGCGCTTTTTACGGACAGGTTACCCTTACATTTTTCGATTGCAACCACTCAATTTCATAAAAATAATTAAATGAAAATTATATTTGATGAACTTAAGCCTAATTAAAATATCAAAATTTGGATTAAATTTTTAAATTATTATGCTATAATTAACTATTACTATAACTGCCAGTTAATTTATAGTGATAGTTAATTATAAATGAATTTGGTGAAATTGGCCATTAATCTATAAAACATTGCTTGGTTTATTTTTAATTCATAAAATCTAAAATAATAAAAAAAAATGTTTCAATAAAATTTATCAGGGGTGTCATAGAATCCAAGTCGGTTTTGCTTTTTGTCGGTTTTGTAAAACAATATTGGTTTCATTTGGTGGCATGAAAACAAGTCGGTTTTGTTATTTTCGAATACAAATAAAACCGATATTTGAAAAATCTGTTCTATGTTTTGGATCATGTGTTTACGGCTTTAAATGCAATTTTTGTTTGATTTTAATAAACAGAAAATTATAGAAAAGAAAATAAGAACGGTAATACAGTAAACATATAAAATAATTGCCATCGTTATATTATTTGCATTTGCTGTTTACATTTGTATAATTTTATTGTTTTGTAAAAATATAAAGCAAATTTTTTAAAAGTACAAAAAAAAAATTATTTATATACGACGAAAGATCAGCAAAGCTGCGCAAAAATTCGAAAAATTTGCAAAAATCGCGAAAATCCGCTAAAATTTTTAATATTTCACGCAAGCCATAAAATGTATATAATAATAATATAAAATAATAATATTTGCTGAAAAAGGGAGGGAAAGACTTTTGCGAGTTTGCAGCAACCCGCTGCCGGAGACATGCAAAAAATGCTATTTTAACAATTTTATGCACTTCCATCTATGCAAAAAATCTAACTGTTGAATAAATAAAATAAAAATATTAAGCTTTTAACAACTATATGGGTAATTCCATGTCAAAACGACCAAGAGTGGGACACGACCTCTTCCGATTGTAATGAAATTTGGTGAGAAGGTTCCTTTTATCTTATAAGGAACTTATATTTAAAAATTTTTTTTTCAAAAGTTATGTCATATTAAAAATGGCATAATTTCGCAGATTTAGCCGAATGTGTTGAGCTTATTTCTTCAATATCTCGAAAACTACTTGACATACGAAGATGATTTAAATGTCATTTTAAAGAGAATACTTGGGGCTACAAACCATATACTGAAAAGAAATAATTTTTTTGAAAAATGTAATATCTGCAAAATACAAAATTTTAAAAACGGACTAAGTCAAAAACCTATTTTTTTTTAATTTGGCTGATTTTTTTTTATATAATACCCCAAACTGTTCTTAAAAAATCCTGAAACTTTGAAGGAGGTGTTTTTTTTTTTTTAAGATATGATTTTTTTTCTTTCGCAGCCTTTGAAAAAATAATCTTAAAATAGAATTTTAATATTGTAATTTGGAGCAATAAGTACACTGTGCTAGTTGCAAAAAACAGACCAGCCGCGCACCATGCATTTTGCCCTAATTGGGGCACGATGAATCCAGTGGGACTTACCGTTTTTTTTAGATTGGCACTTGTTTTCAAGAATTACCGTTATTTCGAAAATGTATGATTTTGCACAGCATATATTTGCGTAAATTAAAAACGGTAGGATGCTCCTAGATAGGTCAACTGTATGACCAACCCCACTTTATTATTTATTGCCGAATTTCGGCTTTTTTTTAGTTATTTCAATAAACTAAACCGTTTTCGATTTACGCAAATATATGCTGTGCAACCTCTTACATTTTCGAAATAACGGTAATTCTTGAAAACAAGTTCCAATCTAAAAAACGGTAAGTCCCACTGGATTCATCGTGCCCCAATTAGGGCAAAATGCAAGGTGCGCGGCTGGTCTGTTTTTTGCAACTAGCACAGTGTACTTATTGCTCCAAATTACAATATTAAAATTCTATTTTAAGATTATTTTTTCAAAGGCTGCGAAAGAAAAAAAATCATATCTTAAAAAAAAACACCTCCTTCAAAGTTTCAGCAGTTTTTAAGAACAGTTTGGGGTATTATATAAAAAAAAATTAGCCAAATAAAAAAATAAGTTTTTGACTTAGTCCGTTTTTAAAATTTAGTATTTTGCAAATATTACATTTTTCCAAAAAATTATTTCTTTTATGTATATGGTTGGTAGTCCCAAGTATTATCTTTAAAATGACATTTAATTCATCTTCGTATGTCAAGTAGTTTTCGAGATATTGAAGAAATAAGCTCAACACATTCGGCTAAATCTGCGAAATTATGACATTTTGAATATAACATAACTTTTGAAAAAAAAATTTTAAAATTTTTTTCGTTCATATATGTTCCTTATAAGAACCTTCTCATCAAATTTCATTACAATCGGAAGAGGTCGTGTCCCACTCTTGGTCGTTTTGACATGGAATTACCCATATGTATTTCCAATAAAAAACAAGAGCTGTAAGCTGCTTGGTTTGTATTCAATAAAAAACCGATAATATTGGTTTCTGTGACACCTAAAACCGACACTAATTTTAGTTCGAACAAAAAACCGACAATATTGGATTTCATGACACCAACGTATTTTTTTTGTCGGTTTCAAATCCAATTCCAATAAAATTGGTTTCTATGACACTCCTGTATAACAAAAATTTCTGTCTGAACAACAATCAAGTGAAATTGAAAACGATTAAGTTTTTGTAAAAATTAACGTAGCATTTCCTGATTTCTAAAGAAGTTTAGGTATAATTTTTTTTTAACATTGACCACGGATTATTTTCCAATTTTGTTCGTTTTCATTTTCACGTGATTTCGATTTTCAGAACATGCCCGTAAAATAAATTAAAAATGTTCTAAAAATTAAAGATAATTATATAGTACTAGCTTAACCCGGTGCGCTTTGTTACCTCCATTGAAATAAAATTAGTTAACATTTTTTAAAACATATCGTGTATTGATAACGAAGCATATTTTAATGATTTAAATGTAACCGTTCTACAAAGGTCGAAGACATTTGTCTTCAGATATTCGGTTATTAATATTTTCGATCTATGCTCTCCAGTCGTCTACCCCGCTTTTTTTTATTTAAAATTTGTAGTTTACCATAATAGTGGTTTTATTTACGTTTGAAGACTTTTGCTATTATTGTTCTTCTAGTACGCGATATTTAATATATGCATCTTATAGGGGCATTGCTCCCTTTGCGCCTACCCCCTTATTTTTTATTTTCAAAGGTGTAGTTTACTATAAGAGTGACTCCTACCAAGTTTGAACGGTATCACTATAACAATTCTTACGATTTGCGATATTTAACATTTACGTCCTTCTAGTGTTGCTATCTTATTTTAATATCTCAGAATATTATACTTCAAAAAGGTCAAGAAAATTGGTGCAGCGGCTCTTTAGATATGCGATACCTAATATCGTCATCTTATGAAGGGTACCACATGCCCCAACCCTATCGAAAAAAAATAGTATATTTTATTTTCGGGGCTCACGTAATGTTACTGTGTAAATCGGTTTGGTAGTTTAAGAGTCTATAAACCAACAAACAAACAGACAAACTGTTTATGTTTTCATATTTCCCAATAAGTACACACATTTTTAAAATTAAGGTTTAATTGAAAATGAGAAAGGATTGAATATGGAAAAACTAAATGAAATTAATGAATGCTATTTTTGTCAAGCAAATAGGGCCTAAATTTCTTCAGTGTAAATAAAATTAAATTTTTAATTACAATATTTTGTTCCCGACGTTTCGTCGATTGTTTGTCGACTTTTTAAAGGGATTGTCTATTTTAAAATTATTAAACAATAAAATAAGTACAATTGTTTTACACATAAACAATATCGACTTACAATATGCAATTAAATCACATTAAAAAGTTTCAGATGTACCCAGGAGCATACAAACTTGAATTTTTTTTGAATTCCAGCGAAATTGCTTATTGGGTTATTCATAATGTAACTCAAATACAAATTCTATTTATTTATTTTTGCAAAAAAACATGTTCCGGTATAAATTTGTCTATATTTCATAAATAATGTTTGTTTGCTTCTCTAATGATATTGCTGTTATGTATTTGAGTTTCAATTGTTATTTTGTTTATTTTTCTCTTCTTATTCAAATACCTAAACAAAAATACTCGTATTTTATCCATAGTCCATGTTCATGTATGAGATTGTGTATAATTTTTGACATTATTTTTATTGTTAATGGCTTTGTGTTTGTTCCCGTTTATTGTTTTTTTGATTTTGAAATAAGTTGTACATTGTTTTGCAGAATTTATTTAATAAAAATATTCATTTGTTGTGTTTTTTTCTGTATGAAGTATATATGTTAGATACATATCGCACATTAAATCATAAACAGGCACAACTCAAACTTTATCAAAAAAAATTTTTTTTCTATAACATTTGTACAACTCAATATGATTAAAAAATTGCAAACATGTTTTTAAATCCATTTTCAGCCTTTCCTAAAAATTTTTGAATTTCGAGTTGTGCCTGTTTGTGATTTAGCATGAGATATATAAAACCAACTTTAATTTGTCGAATTTTGTTCTTCCAATAAAAAAAAGTAAATATATGTATACTTGCTTTCATATCTTGATAAAATATATACAAGGACGCCAATATGTCTGCATACAAAATTTTGAGGATTTTTTTTGTTTGTTATTCCAAGTTAAAGAAATATTTTTTTTAGCTAAGAAAATTGTATAGAAGGAAAGGAGAATGATAAGAAAAATAATTTATAATAAATTTAAGAATTTTGTATTCAAATATTATTGACCAACAACTGTATTTACATTAAAAAAAAAGGAAGTGATGCCTATCAAGCGCAAACCTACCAACAACATGTTAAACAGAAGGAAGTTTGAATTTGTATTATGTAGCGTATTTTTAGAACTTTTTTTTTATCTGATTTACCCAATAGTTTTATTTTTAATAAGAATGTTAAATGTTAATTACTTTTTGTTTTAAGTAATATAAAGGTAAAATTATTAACTGAATTAGGGTAAGGGAATATTGTACATTCATATGTAACACCCATTAAACCTAGTAGGTTCAATCAGTTCTCTACAGACGTTTTGCAAATAGAAGTTTGTATATATTTTAAATTTTGCGTGCAAAAGACGAATATATTTGTTTGACTGTTATAATTTAAAATTAAGTATAAAAATAGTTATAAAGCCATATGTAAACCAACTTTCTTGAATAATTTTTTATATCTCACATTAAAAAGGAACGCGAATTAATACTGGGCTACAGTTATATTGTGCTTACTAAAGCCAATGCCTTTTATTTTTATAATTGAAAACAATGAGTTCGTCTAAGGTTGTGTATCGCCTGGTTCTAACTCTATATAATGATTTTAATATAAAGCTTTGTGTGATTGTTCTGGTTATCTGGACTTAAGTTTTTTTTGTATAATAAATTATTAGAAGAGGTTTTGTTTTCAGTTTTGTTTGCATATAAAATTATATTGCTATATATTCATAACCACAATGCAATAGTCGTTTAGGATAACAGTCATATTCTAGAATAACCTGGACTCCCTGGGAAAGTAGCAGAGTCACTAGATTTCAAGGTTTGACAAGTATAAGTATAAGCTGTACCCATAGGGCACTACCAGTAACCTGTGACTGTCTTATCTGCACCGATGAGGCTTATCTTGTTCTTAAAGGTATATGTTCCTGTATTACAAAATACCGTTTTAAACTATCGCACAAGTCTTACGTATATTGACAAAAATGCATCTCTGATCTTATTATTATATAAAAATTTTCAAAAAACAATAACAGCTTATTATTACAGGGTTATATTTTTTCAAAATATCTACTTATTTTCCCTGGATAAGGTTTTGGAATAAGCTGCAGTTATATTTCTCAATTTGTGACCCCAGAACCTTGGAAAGAGCCAGCAGTTTTTATTTAAAGAAATGTAATATCTTCTCAAGTCTACACGCAGGAAAAAAGACATGGTTAAAAATCGTTAAAAAACATAATTTGGTTCCTGCAATGGCCACAAAAAAAACTTTTGTTGTTTTTAACATTACTATTTTTACGAATGATAATATATTGTTTCTATTTAACAATAATGTTTTTACCTACATTGAAACTTCAAATATGGTTGAACTTAACAATATAATGTTTCAGTAAACTTAATTTGCAACCATACAATTAAATATATTATGGTTACCTTAACAATTTTATTGTCACGGTAACCATATTATGGTTAAAGTCATCCATCCAGAAGCTTAAACCATACTATGGTTGTCTCCAAATATGTTATGGTTAATTATAACAATAACATGTTTGAAATTATAATATTTTAAAACATTTAAATTTAAAGTAATATGTTTAAAAAGCAACAACATTATGTTCGTTTGCTCTCTACAATAGTTGAGGGCTTTTCAATTAAAATTCTCATTCATTTTATTTCAGTTATTGTTTAAAATACATAAATTTAAGCAGTAGTTTGCATGAAAAAAAGTGTCTATAAAGGTTATCAAAGACTGAAATATGAAATAAATTATAATTTGAACTAAGTAAACAAATTGAAAAATTAGAAGAAATAAATAACCATATTATGATAAACATTGACCATATTATTTTAATTTTCTGACCATAATATGGTTACTTTTGTCCAAATTTAGACACATTTTTACCATATTATCAATAATTTGATAAATAATATGGTTAATTTTGACCATTAATATGGTTAATTGTATCCAACATATGTTTCATTTTGACTATATTATGGCAGATTTCTGGAAAATTTTTTTGATTTTAACCACATTATGAGCATATTTAACCATAATATTCTGAATTCGATAGAATAAAAAATTTTTATTTAACAATTGTATCGAAAACTTTTTTCTACGATATACAAGTGACATTAGTGACATTAGCTTTGTCATTAATTTTTGCACAAGAGTTTTCTTTAACAATTTTTATTGTAAAAACATCATATCCACAAAAAACTGGTAAGCGAATTTAAAGTAAAAAAAAAATTTTAAATTATATTAAACAGTACACCCTTTTAAGAACACCTTTAAAGCGACTATTATTACACACCCATTATTGGACAACAGTTACATAGTAAAAGAGGAAATCGCTGTATTCAAAAATTACTGCACCTAATTTTTAAATAATTTTCTTTAGGTAAAAAAATTCATGTATTTCCCATACTTAAACTAAATATTATAGGTATTAATAAAATTGTTGACTCCCAAGAAAACCTTTGATAGCAAATAAGCAAGTTGCAATGCAAAAAACTAAACTGGCAACAATGAAATACGGTAATTTGTTTTTATTTTTGTTTTCACCTTACAACTACAATTAGAGTTGACAAAAAATTAACCAACTGTAGTCGGGATTGTAAGAAAAGATAAACTCACTGTTTGTTGTGATATTATTACGGGTAAGATTTTGATTGCTATTTTTAATTTTTGTTTTTATGCTTCCAATTTTATTTTAATGAAGAAATCATGAAAATGTTAGTTTGCAGTATGACTAAAAAGATTGCATGCTTTCATTTGTTCACGTGTGAAAGTAGCTGTTGTAGTATATTATGATTTGTTAACGCCTAGCAATTTATTTTTATTAACAAGAATGCCAGCGTTTTCTTGAAGCAGTAGTAGTGACATTTCTTTGCATTTAAATTTAATTAACTGTAGATCTTTTTTTTAACTTAAAGTAACATTTCCTTTTAATATTTTAATATATTTAAACAATGTTTTACAGTAATGAACTTTTTTCTTGTATCTAAGATTAAGTGCAGCAATTAATTTACTTAAAGAATGTATATTTTATATCGAAATTTTTGTTGCTAGAAAATTATGTAATAAAAAAATTACCCACAACGACCCTAAAAATTGTATAAATAGAAAATTTTTATACGAGTGGATAACTCTTCATATTCATTTATTAATGTTGATAGTAAGTAAGGGATATATTTCTGCCGTAAAGTAGATAGTTATATTTTCTCCTTTTTACCCACAATTTATTGTATTTGTAAGTTTTTGTATGTTTACCGAGTATGTAAGTTTGTGTAGTTTTATATGAATTTATTTGTTCGTTTACTCTTTTTATTCTATTTATGCGAGTCTTTGCCAATAATAACTCGTAAAAGTAAAATTTATGGCTTTGATGAAAGGATATTTCGGTAGCTTTGGTGTGACAATAAATGACACACTTGTCACATTGAAACATAGGACTATATGTAGGGCTATATTTCGTTACAGAATTTATGAAAAGGTTTTTTGTTTTCGTAACATTAGGTACACTGCAAATAATTTACTATACGAATGACATTAATGTAGGATCAAGTAACAATATTAAACTGTTAAGATTGTATTTTCAAAAATTTATGAATGAAAAAAAATCCATCTGAAAAGCTGGTTAAGGCTCTTTTACGCTTACACACAAGTCTTAAGTATTTTGACGAAAATACATCTCTGATCTAACGATTGTTTGAAAAATTTTAAAATTAATAACAACTTATCATAACCGGGGTGGTTCTCTGTTCCTTTTAGGAACCACAGGATATTGATTTATGGCAGGGTTGTATTTTCTTCAAAATGCGTAAGACTTGTTAGAAGGTGCGATAGTGTAATGTACCCTGTAGTAAAAAGTAATTTATACAAAATTCCTTTAATTGCATATTAATTAAATTAATATATTTTACTATGTTTCAGTTATTTGATCTATTATTTCCAACCATGTATACAGTAATAAAATAAAAAAAATATTTTTCATATAAATACATGCACGTATAATATAGGTTTATTTTAATATTACAACAGAAAGTAATAAAACAAAGTAAAAAGCAAAAGTGTGTTTGTGTAAAAATATATAAAATGTTGCCTGATATATAGACATTATGATAAATACGACTGACTGTACAAATGACGGTGCTGATGGCACAAGGTTGACTGACAAATGATATATTTACGATGGTAAATTATGACTTGTTTTGTTTTGAATTATGTTTATTTTACTAGCAAAAACTAAATTTTCGGTTGATATATTAAGTGTTTATAACTAAGCCCTTAACACCGAACAGTAAATGCATAAAAAAAGCAACAAAAATTATCCTAATTACACAATATTATTTTTTTTTTCACTCTTTAATACAAATTTATTAAGAAAGTTCTAAACAATTTATTGATCAAAACTTGTGTTTTGTTGTCTTTCTTTTTCGATTTTAGAGTTTGTGCTTCACCTAAATTTTTATGTCGGAAAAACGTTCGTATAAACATTTCATATTTATAACATTATTTTTTTTATATTATAGAAGAAAAAAAAAATAAACATAAACAAAATTTATGTCAAGGATAGTTGTGCTCTAGATATTTTCCAAAGAGTGGGTTTTCCATTCGCTCTCATCTTTGTAATAAATATAATACTACTGGGTGACTGTGGCAGCAATAACAACAAAATTAATGTTATATGCTTGCAAATATACGAGGATAAACTGACGAGGGCTTTAGTATCATACATTTGTGAGTTTCATTTGAGTATTTAAAAGATTGTCTTCCTAGTCACTCTATATTTCATAACAACCTAATTCCTTTTTGATTTGCAAAAAGTAAAAAGAAATCAATCATTTCAAATTATTAGTTTTAGGTATATTTTATTACATTTCAAATATATGCATGTAAATTTTTATGCAAGCTAATATAATTTTTTAAGCCCAATTTTATAACTTGAAAATTTTTTACATATCTGGGCTTTAAACTAAATAATAATGCACCCAAATTAATTCACTCAAAAACGAGTTATTTACTTAATTGTTTTGGATTACTTTAGTTTAATGATCTTAATGAATGAAGAGAACATTTTTATTAAAACGTCAATGCTGGACTAAGGAGCCAATAAACGCCATCCCTCCGAAGAGTAAATAAACTCTATCAAAATTGCGTTATACAAAAAGGAAAATATATTTTAACATAGGAAGTTATAAGATCTTTATTACCAACCATATTTACCAAAAACAAATTTTAAATAAATCATCTGGTAAAAATATAATCCTCTTTAAACAAAGATTAAATAAAATTAAAAATATAATTTTGAAAAAACTTTTAAGATTTCCCTCTCAAAAATGTATTTGTTTATCTCTGCACGAATGTGGATTGCAAGAAATGAATTGTCACATTTTATGTATGTTCAAATCTTTATGTCAGAATATAAACAGTCACACAGATTTATCTATTTAGTTTTAAGCTCCCTACCACAACACACATACGCATATATCTAAGTAATATTTGTAATATGCTCGTCATACAGCATGTACCCATCAACTGACGCAGTTTGGGAGACGTGCTTTTGAATACTATTAAATACAAAATAAACAACAATAAAAAAACAACATCAGCTATAAAAATTGCTGTAATGAATTTTCACTTTCACAGCACACACACTTACAAAACAAATTAGGACACATCAACCTATCATGTATTTTAAAACATCCATGAGCTTACAATTGTTGTTATAGTTACACTTACACACTCACACATATTAAATTTTTACTCTTTACCCACTTTTAATTCCATCATTGCAATATAAAAATCCAGTAAATGTAAAATTGAAAGAAAGGCGTAAACAAACACACACACACACATACATATTTAAACAAGTTAAACTGTTTAAATAAATTTTGGTGGTTAAATGAATAAGAAATGTCTATTGCTTTGACTTCCTGGTTTTTTACTTTCATTGACCTTTTTTATACATCAAAATATTAAAGTAATGTTTTTAAGAAAATTTTTCATTACAGAATATTATATATATTCTTCATTTAAAGTAAAAACGTAACTGACAAAAATCTATTTAAAATATAAAATTATTGTACATATATTATACTCGAGAGCTCTGAAAAGAGACTGTGTATATTTGTAAATATTTATAATTACTAACTAGTGTTTATTATAGTTCTGTTAATTTTTCCAATATTGCAAATTAATAAACAAATTAAAAAAAAAAAAAAAAAAAAAAAACTGTTTAAATAAATTCATTGTGACAAATACGTCGGCAGACATTGATTGATGTAGTTTTAAATATTTTACAGACTGCATAAAAACATAAACAAATCCATAAATACATTTAAGGGAAACGTACTTTATGTCCCGGTAATAAATAAATACCAAAGAGGGTATAAAATTTTACCATAATATTTGCGGTGAGTTCAGAAAAGCAAAAATTACGAAGATTTAACGATTGTAAAGAAAATTATTTCTATGAAAAAAGCGGTCGTTAATAAAATGTATATTTATGTTAAGCAACTGGTGAATTGAGAAAAGTTTTACGTACTATGGCCTACATACTGATTTTACTATTGGCCACATATCAGGCCCACTCTCAGAGTCTACTTTAATACGCTTAAAAATGGTTAATTAAGAAAAGAAATCATTCCATAATATAACGTTAGGAGCAGCCCATAATATTTTAAAGGCCCCATTTTTACCAAAACTTTCAGAAAGCACTTGGATACGTCTAAACTGGCGTGAATAATACTATTGTTATAAGCATTCTTTATAGTATGCTTAATTTCCTCAACGTGAATGTGTTTTTTTTTATTTTCAAAATTTTTTTCGATACACTTGGAACTTGGTACCTACCCGTGCAAATGTATGTTCAACATTTTATTGTGGGATCAAATGTTATTATAAACAAATTTTAGCTATTAATTTCCCGAAAGAAACAAAAGTAATGGATGTTTGGTCTTATTATGATAAATGATCCCTGTGCATCCCTGGAAAAGTTTGCAAATTGAGCTGATTATTTTTACACACCGAAACATTTTTTGTATTATCAATAACTTTTTTATTTTTTTTATTATTAATATAAAACTACAGAACTTATGAATTTTAATAGTAAACAAATATTATTTATAATGTACACATAGTTTTACAATTATCTGTTGATTAAACCAAATCAAATAAACTACACATTTGTTATTTATTTTTTTAATTGAATCAAACAGTTCAAAAATCATTTGTATATTTATATAATCGTTATTAAGTTATAATCTTTTATGTATATTTCAGATCAATTATGACTGCTTATTTAAATATATGATGTGATTTTAATATGTTATACAATTTTTTAATTGTGTATTTTTGTTGCTTCTTAAAATTTCTTAACTTGTTGTCTAATTGATTTTTATGTATATCATCAGTTATAATTTTTACCTTAATTCTTCAACATCATTCTAAAGAAATTTTATATATGCCTTTATATATTTATTATAAAATAATTACAATGTGGGCATCGAACCTACATTCAAACAAATGCTTATAGGTATGTATGTGAGTTTTTAAATCCCAATTGGATTAAAAAAAACTCGTAAAATATTTTCAATTAATCATATTAAAAATTTTACACGCATACGCTTGTAATTAATATACATAATTATCTTAAACCATATAAGTATGCTTCATTTTATTCATATTAAGTGCAACATTTTTAGGTATTCATACGCCATGTTGTAATATATTTTTTAACACTGAAGCATACGAATTTAACATTAATCATACTTGGGTAGGCCAAACTTAATACTACGGGTTTTAAACATTTAGGTATTATATTTTAGAAAGAGTTGTTCTTTCCCGGACTTTTTCATTTCCCGGGAAAGCATGATTGATTTTTAATGTCCTGGGAATTCCCGTTAAGGAATATAATATCTAATCGTACTTGTTACTCTTATTTAAAAATAAATAAATCAATATTTAACCAAAAGTGAAATGAAAGAAAAATTTTACAATTCTCAAAAGAGCATAAGCCATTTGATCTTTTGAAATGTACACAAGGGTAAATCCCTATGCAAATTGCGTTTAGAAAGGCACTTAGTCTGAGTTTTTAAAAAAGACCAAATCTGTTGTTTCACCTTTATATCCCAAAATTGACTTCGGAAAATAGGTTTCCCAATAAACACTCAAATTGTAAAAATTCAAGAACTTTAAATATTGCTTTTATTCAGCTTTAGCATATGCATTATTTCACGGAAAAAATAAAAAATTTTCTTTTATCACCAAAGTCATACAAAATTCATAGAATCAAGCAAACATTTCGTTGCACCTATTACCAAAATGATTACCAAAAATCGTAAAAATTTTAAATTGTGAATATGTTTTTTTTAATAAATGATAGTTTTAATTTTAATTAAAAAAATGTTCAAAAACTTTGCGGTTCAAACAATGTTTTAATTGATTTAATTGAATATAGCTCAGGTTTTTACAATTCCCAACAACAATTCAACAAGTTTAAATTATTTTCAATCAATTAAGATTTTTTGTAATTTAGTTAATATTTTTAATTAAAATTTATTTCACAACACCTAAAATGTTAATTAACTCAAAATTATATTACAAATTTCCTTTGAGAAAAAAATAATTGAATCAATTATCACATTAATTAAATTGAAATACTTTTTAAACAATTTTTGTAATAGGTAAAAACTTCTGATAATTTTTTCTGGGTTTCAAATTATATTCCATTTCATACAAAAATGTTTTAAATTATTTTTACTTTTGTACTGAGAACATTTCTGTGAGCTGAATTTGAAACTTTTTCGGTACATTCATATGTAATATCACGGAAAAACACTAAAAGTAAGTCTAATGGTACCATTTACGTTATAGAAAAAAGTAACATCGCTCGGTCCTCTCAAATTTTTTTCCAATGCTATCACATTTGTATTCAGAAACAAACTAAGCAATTTTCCATCAATTAAAAAAATTGTTTTAAAAGTATTTTTATTAAATTAATGTGATAATTGAATCCATTATTTTTTTGTTGTTGAAAGGAAATTAAAAATTTATTTTGATTTAATTAATACTTAAGCTGTTTTGAAATAAATTTTAAATTAAAATATAAATTAAATAACAAAAATCTTAATTGATTTTTTGATATAAAATAAAATAATTGAAGCTTGTAGAATCGTTGTTGGACATTGTTAAAACCTGAGCTTTATTTAAATTAATAAATTAATGCATTATTTGAAATTTAAAGTTTTTCGTTAATGTTTTTAATTTAAATTAAAATATCATTTATTGAAAAAAAAATTCTGACAATTTAAAATTTTTTTTCCAATTTTTAGTAATCTATAAAATCATTTTAGTAAAATCTGCAAAATTATTTACTTGATTCTATGAATTTGGTAAATTTTTAATTTTTCTGTGTAGTAAAAGTGAATTTTTTCCCTATACTATATGGGTAATTCTATGTCAAATCGGCCCCATTCGTTTTAATTAAATTTGGTGAGATGGTTCCTTTTGGCAAGAAGGTTCCTATAAGGAACATATGTGACCAAAAAAAAAAAATAAAAAATGTTTTTCAAAAGTTATGTTATATTCAAAATGTCATAAATTCGCCGATTTAGCCGAACGTGTTGAGATTATTTCTTCAATATCTCGAAAAGTACTTTACATACGAAGATGATTTTAATGTAATTTTAAAGAAAATACTTGGGGCTACAGCCATACATTAATAAAAAAATAATTTGAAAAATGTTATATCTGCAAAATATTAAATTTTAGAAACGGAGTAAGCAGAGAACCTATTTTTTATGTGCCTTATTTTTTTATAAATTACCTCAAACCGTTCTTTAAAAATCCTGAAATTTTGAAGGAGGTGTTTTTGTTTTAAGATATGATGTGTTTTTTATCGCAACCTTTAAAAAATAATCTTAAAATAGAATTTTAATATTGTCATTTTTAGCAATAAATACATTGTGCTAGTTGCAAAAAAACAGACAAGCCGGACACAGTGGTGCTATCCGTTTTTTTAGGCCAGCTCTTGTTTTAAAGATAGACCGTTATTTCGAAAATGTAGGAAGCTGCACTGCATATTTTCGCGTAACTCAAAAACGCTGGATCCGAATGTGAAGTCAGAATGGGCAAAAGTAGAACAGTTTTCGAGATAACCGTTATTTCTATTTTGCTCTTTTAAACCTATTTTTTTTAAACCAAACAATAAGATTTTATTAAGTTTTATCCCTTACGACGTTAGATTATTTTAATACGCATTGTACGAGATTAAATTGAACTCCAATTTTTGGTTTTTAAAAATAAGCAATTCTTTATTAAGCAGCAAGGCTGTTAAACTTATTTTTTATGCAGCTAGGCAGAAATTCTGTTGTTTTACGTTATACGTTTGATCAACAAGTAAATTTGACATGCACAAAGAAATTACTTTTAAATCTGAGCCTAGCTTAGCTTAATTAATAAAAACCTGTTTTTTTGTAGGTTTACATACAAACAGTTATTAATAATATGTAATTTCAATATGAGTTACGATTAAAGAAAACATATTAAAAGAATAAAATAAAAATAATTCAGTGAGATAATGAGAGTAACAGAAATTAATTACGGTATATGTAAATACATAGCAATCTTTAAGCATACTAAATTAACATTGTGAGAAATAAACTACATTTATTTAGAGTTGCTGTTAATACAATGTAATTTTAAATAAAATGTAAAGGGTGAAACAAAAATATAAAGTTTTTAATTTTTAAATAACATAAGAATTTTCAACATTTTCCGCCACCAAGAACAACTGTTCTTAATTATTGCTTGTGTAGTTTCTTAAAGTCTTCATCGGAAGGTAGAAATGCAATCTTTGCTACTGGTCGTTTAAAAATCTTATCACGAGACTGTAGTGTTACAACTCGAACAATACCATCTGCACCAGGGTGTACTTCTTTAATTCGTGCTAGTGGCCACATTCCAGGTGGACAACGTTCATCAAAGATGAGCACCAGGTCACCAGGTTTTGCATTTTTTGTTGGCTTTAACCATTTGGGTCTAGATTGTAACCGACATAACCACTCGTTTCTCCAACGATGCCAAAATTGTTGCTTTAAATTTTCAATTGCCTTCCATCTCGTCAATCGATCAATCTTAAAGTTCATTAAGTCTTCTTCAGGCAAACAGTTTGTGGCTTCTCCTATAAGGAAGTGTGATGGTGTCAAAGCGTTCACATCTGATGGGTCGTTACTTAACGGACATAATGGTCTAGAGTTCAGGCAACCTTCAATTTGTGCTAGAAGGGTACTTAGTTCTTCATAAGTTACCACTTTGGTGTCTAATAAACGCTTAAGATGGTATTTGGTCGACTTTACTCCAGCCTCCCAAAGGCCGCCAAAATTTGGAGTAGCTGGTGGTATAAAATGCCATTGCGTTCCGTCAGTGGCTAATCTTCCCAAAAGTTCTTCGGGCAACGATGACCTGTTACGGTTATAAAGTATTTGTAGCTCTTTACTTGCCCCAATGAAATTCGTACCGCAATCGGAGTACAAATCTGTACACATTCCACGACGTGAAATAAATCTTTTAAAAGCTGCCATAAATGATTCGGTTGAGAGGCTTGTAACAGCTTCTAAATGTAAGGCTTTAGTTACCATACAAATAAATAGACAAATGTAACCTTTAGTCGTAATTGAATTTCTTGCAGTTGACTGTTTTATAGCTATCGGCCCCGCGTAGTCAACGCCACTATGTTTAAAGGGACGTGTAGGCGTTAAACGTACACTTGGTAGGTTACCCATCATTTGCTGAGATGCTTTTGCGTTGTATTTAAAACATTTGATGCAACACCGCAAGACTTGTTTTGCTATGTTTCGGCCATAAATTATCCAATACTTTCTCGCAACATAAGATTGCATCTGTAGAAGAGATCCATGTAAAGTTTTTATGTGTGCATCTGAAAATATAAGGGTAGACAAAGGATTCTGTTTTTTAAGTAAGATAGGATGTTTTGACGAGTAGGCCAAAGTAGAGTTTTGTAGTCGCCCACCTACTCTCAATATATTACTAGAATCAATAAATGGGCATAATCGTGCTAGATGATTGTTACCCGACAATTTTCCGTATTTTTGTAATTCGTTTATTTCGTCATTGAAATCGACAATTTGTGAGATAATTATAAGTTTTTGAAGCGAATGCCTAAGTTCGGTGCTTGTGAGAAAACCAGTCATCTTACATTTATTGTTTGCTTTACTTTGTTTGCGTTGTTTCTGTATTAAAACATTAGTACGGTATCTAAGGATGTAAGCTGTTATTCGAATCAGTTTTTCTAAGGATGGAAAAAGTTTAAATATATAAGAATATTGATTGTTGCCAGTTTTATCAGTCATAGTATTGATTGATAGGTAAGATTTAGACATTTCCTCATCTGTATCCAAATTTAACAAGGGTTGCTTTGGCCAGTACATGATATGCTGCTGTAGCCATTTTGGACCGGTCCACCATATTTCGTGGTTTACTAGTTCATTTGCTGGAATGCCTCTAGAAGCACAATCAGCGGGATTTTCACCAGATGCTATATATTTCCACTGATTAGCATTTGAAAATCGCTGAATTTCAGCCACTCTATTACCAACGTATACTGTCCATTTTGAAGATTGGCTTCGGATCCAGCTTAGCACTGTGGTATTATCAGTCCAGTAAGTGACATTTTCAACTTTATGATCGAATATTGGTTGTATTTTATTGACCAATTTTACTAAAAGTGTTGCCCCACATAATTCCAGCCTCGGTATTGATAACCTTTTTAAAGGGCTAACTTTAGTTTTAGCTTGCAGAAGATGAACCACAGAATTTCCACTTTCATCAGTTACTTTAGCGTAAACCACTGCAGCAAACGCCGCCATAGAGGAGTCGCTAAACCCATGTAACTCAAGTGCAGCAGTTTTACTCAATCCGATCCATCTTGGTATCTTTATCATTTCAAGATCACTTAAGTTTTTCATATATTCTAACCATTCCGTTACTAAAGTTTGAGGCAGTGTATCATTCCAGTCTACTCCTAACAACCAAAGCCTCTGAAACATTATTTTTGCTTTGATTGTTGTTGGTGCCAGCCATCCTAATGGATCGTACAGTTTTGAGGCATCAGAAAGTAAGGTTCGTTTCGTTACTTGTCTGTTGTTAATGAAATTTATTTTAAAGGAAAATGAATCTGAAATTACGTCCCACTCTAGGCCTAGGGCCTTAACGCTTTCTTTTTTATCTATTTCGTAAACATTATTATTTTCTCTAAACTCAATAGGTATAGAATTAATTAATTCTTTGTTATTTGAGATCCACTTTCGAAGTGTAAAACCACCTTTGCTTAACATTTTGCATAGTTGTTGTTGTAATTCAATTGCCTCATTGTAATTATCAGCACCAGAGATTATATCGTCAACGTACGTATCTGAGATAAGGACTTTACTTGCCCTTGGGAACTCTTTATTTTCATCTTTTGCTAACTGGTGTAATACTCGTATAGAAAGAAAGGGAGCGCATGTCGTCCCATACGTGACTGTTGTTAATTTGTAGATGGCTATGTCATTATTAGTATTATTACGCCATAATATTTGCTGATATTTTTGATGGTCATTTATAACATTGATTTGGCGAAACATTTTCTCCAAATCTGATCTAAAACCCACCTTAAAACGCCTCCAACGAGTAATAGTAGTAGGTAAGTCATTTTGCAAAGCTGGCCCAGCTGCCAGTTCATCATTTAAAGAAGATTGATTCCGATTTTTTCCACTACCATCAAAAACTACTCTTAACTTTGTTGTGGAACTACTTTCCCTCCAAACACCATGGTGAGGTAGAAAATAACAATTTTTTTCTAAGTCTTGTGGGTATACACCAATCCTTTTCATATGTTTTAAGTTTTCATACTCAGTCATAAAGTTGTAGTAAGCTTTGCTAAATACATTATCTCGTTTGCATTTCGATTCTATATGTTTTAGTCTTGACAGTGCACTATAATCCGTCAAACTAAAGGTCGGCATTAATTCCCCTTTAATTATATTCTTAAAAGGTAAAGCAACTGTGTAACGACCATCTCTGTCACGAGTTGTAGTTGCCGCAAAAAAGGTTTCACAAAGTTCTTCTTCCTTTGTCAATAGTCTCTTTTCTAATAATTCTTCCTGTATCCAGAAGGCCTTAAGTTGCTCGTCTAATGAGCAAATATTCACATTGATTGTGTTACTATAATCAAATTCTGAAGTTGGACCAGACACGATCCACCCAAAATGAGTGTATTGTAAGAAAATGCTTTTCTCAAATTTCTTTTGTTGGGGTAAAATCACATCACCGTAAATATCGCCGCCAAGTAATAAATCTATGTCTCCATAATTTAAAAACTCCGGGTCAGCAAGTTTATAGTTATCAAGATTTGGCAATCTACATTCTTTAGTACGTACTGGCTGATAACTTGTTATAGAGGGTACAACAAGTGCACTACAATTCAATTCAAAATTAGATTCTACTCTTGATTGAAGTAATAAATTTACATATTTGCGAGTCGTAATTGCCTTATTTTTACCTACTCCATTAATTTGTGCAAATGTTTTAAAGTACTGTAATTTTAAAGTTTGTGCAGCATTTTCAGTAATAAGTGATGCTTGAGCGCAATGATCCAAAATTGCTCTAAGAGAAAAGCTACCTGAATATGTTTTAATGTTAACGCGCATGGTGGCTAATAAGACTTGAGGCTTAGCAAGTGTACTGCATTGCACTGTAATGTTACCGGAGCGTTCTGGTGTATCTGTTGTATTTAACGAAGTTTGAAGTTTAGTTTCTGAAGTGGTGAATTCATTATGAACTGTGGTGTGATGTTTTTGTTGACATCTCTGACAACGGGATTTTGAACTACATTCACGACTAAAATGACCAATGTTCAGGCAATTATGACAGATTCGTTTTGCTTTTATTAGTTCACATCTCTCTTGTGAGGGCATTGATATAAATTTAAAACATTTGTATAAAAAGTGACGTTTATTACAGCATGGACAATTATCATCACTATTGGATGTTGATAAATGAATATTTTTTCGAAAATTATTTCTTGGTTTTTGCTGAGACCTAGCATGTGCAATTGAATGGCAAGGCTCAGCGAGGCATTCGAGGGTTCTGAACGAAGTTTCCAGAAAACTAAAAAGTTCATTTAATGTTGGAACCTCAATTGAAGCTTTGAGGGACTGTTCCCACTCCTTTCTTGTTTGTATATCAAGGCGATTAACCGTTAAATGTATTATAATCGCATCATAAGTTTCTCTTGTAACTCCTAATGCATTAAGCAAAGCTAAACAATTACGTGTGGTATCCAAAATGTTTTGTACGCTTTCGGCAGTACCATTTGAATTGGGTATTGAGAAAAGTTTTGATAACAGTGTGCTCACAATTTTCCTAGGGTTATGATAACGTTTATGGAGTGCATCCCATGCTAGTTCATAGTTCTCTTCGGAAGCAGGATATTCATTAACAATATCAAGTGGCGAACCAGAGCATGAGCCCTTAAGAAAATAATATTTTTGAATTTTTGATAGAGATAAATTGTTGTGTACTAATGACACAAACATATCTCTATACGAGATCCATGATAAATAATCACCTGAAAAATTAGGTATATCGATTTTTGGCAATCGTGCCTCAGCAGGTATAGTGGTATTCTGTCTGGAAGATGACGCATGAAAAGTACTCGAGTGGAATGGCGGTGAGTTAGGTTGCTGCGATTCAGCTATTATATCTAGCAGTCTTCCTTTAAACATTTGAAAGTTGTCTTGAAATTCCTCAAAAACTTCTTCACTGAAATATGGGACCTCGTCAGACCTAATAGATTTTTCCCTAATAATATTAACGAGCTCATAATGTATGTCCGTAAACTGCTGGCTCAGACCCTCTATACTTTCTAAAACGCTTTGAGCATAACCGCGTGTTTTTTGCTCCCTACTTTTACCATCAAATCTAGTTCTGGTTTTGGATAAATTAGTTAATAACGTGCGTTGATTTTCAATTATGGGTGAAATGTCCTCCATAATAAAATGTTATTTATACATACAGTTTAAATCCAATTCTATTTATTAAGTTGACTTCGAATACAAGCAGTATAAATGTAAAGCTGGTTTTATCAGTTATTCTCACAAAATAATGATCCAAGGAACCACATCGATAAAGGCCAACAAATCCAGAACCCAAATTGTAATATGCCAGTAATTTTAACGAATGAAGTATTCTCCCGGGTTTCGGCACCAATTTTAATGTACGAGATTAAATTGAACTCCAATTTTTGGTTTTTAAAAATAAGCAATTCTTTATTAAGCAGCAAGGCTGTTAAACTTATTTTTTATGCAGCTAGGCAGAAATTCTGTTGTTTTACGTTATACGTTTGATCAACAAGTAAATTTGACATGCACAAAGAAATTACTTTTAAATCTGAGCCTAGCCTAGCTTAATTAATAAAAACCTGTTTTTTTGTAGGTTTACATACAAACAGTTATTAATAATATGTAATTTCAATATGAGTTACGATTAAAGAAAACATATTAAAAGAATAAAATAAAAATAATTCAGTGAGATAATGAGAGTAACAGAAATTAATTACGGTACATGTAAATACATAGCAATCTTTAAGCATACTAAATTAACATTGTGAGAAATAAACTACATTTATTTAGAGTTGCTGTTAATACAATGTAATTTTAAATAAAATGTAAAGGGTGAAACAAAAATATAAAGTTTTTAATTTTTTAATAACATAAGAATTTTCAACACGCATATTTTGTGACCAATAGGATATGTAAAAAGGTACAAAGTTAAGAAGATAAAACGTTAAAATTTTTAGTTGTTTGGTATAAAAAAAATAACCTGAAAAGGGCAAAATTGCAAAAAATCATAAAATTTTCAACGAAGTTTGAACATTTCTTGACAAATCTTTACTAGTAATCATTGTTATTTTAGTTATTATTATGTTTCATTAAAAAAAAATGCATAATTTGTTTAATTTTTTTGATGAAGTGGCATCATCTTTTTTAAAAACACAAATAACGGTTATTTTGGAATATCTCGTTCTACTTTTGAGCATTCTGACTTTATGTTCGGATTCAGCGTGCAATTTTACACAAAGATTAGGTGTCAAACACATTTGGTCAAAAAACTGTCACATAGTGTAATTAGTTTTTAATTATTATTATTATAATCCTTGAGCTCTCTTAACCTCTTAAACCTTGAGCTCTCTTAACCCGCATATTTTACATTTTTTGTTAAAAATACCTAGATTACTTTAACTTGCGCGTTAAGCATTTTAATTTAGCGTAAAAAGAAAATATTTCCATTTACACCTAAACCTTGAATAACAACCCCAAAAGAGAAGGAAATTATTTATTGATTTGTTTTCTTTATATACTTTAATACTTTATTTTTCCATTTTAGTGCACAAAATATGGAATTTATATTTTATCTATATTATTTTATACAAATATTTTTATATGTACTATTTGTTAAAGTATGTTCACACGTTAGCAAATATTCAATAATAAAAAACACACAGACAGTCAGGAATAAATATATATGTTTATACATATATATATATATATATATATATACAATGAACGATTTAAGCCTTGAAATATAAAAAAAAAAAACAAAAACAAATTTCGATTAAAACAGTATTGGAAATATAAATAGGGATTATTAATTGCTTACAATGGAATGCATACGAGAAAAACTTAAGAAAGCAAATTCACAATTTTGAAAAAATTCTAAAATAAGTTTATTTTACACAAACAATTCTAAATACAAAAAGGGCCAATTTGGTATTTTAGTTTTAATAATGAGATTTTCAATAACTAAATAGCTAAAAATAATACAACACTGTAAAAATATAAATTTTTGTGAATTCATAACACATTTTTTGTAAGGATTATTTTTGCAAAAGGAAGTAAAAAAAACGAATATACATATTTTCGTGGTAAGAAGTATGCTTTTGAATATAGACTTAAGTACGAGAATATATTACACAAACATATATGAAAATAAAATACCAGCACATGTTTGTATGTACTTTTTTTATCTACATATTTTTGCGTTGTTTGGTTAAATTGTTGACTATTTTTCTCACATAAATGCTTGCGCCATTTAAAGTATTTTATGGGGTGTTTACATATTTTGTTTTTTTTTTTTATTCTTTCAAAAATAAAAAAACAGTTAAAAAAAACAAGTAAAAGTTCTTTTTTTTCCTTACCCCGACCTTACCGCTGACGTCATCAAACCAAGAGTTACGTAAGGGACTTTTTTAAGTAAATTGCCGAGTGTGAAAGGGGTATAAAGAAGTTGCGGCAAAGTTTCTTATGAATAGTAATATTTTTCAAAACGCTATGTGAGTGTTGTACAGTTTCGAAAAATTTCCTATAAATAGTAAAATGTTAAAAAAGTTGCCGATGAGTATTAAAATTCTGTAAATTTTTCTTGAGAACAAATATCTATAGTTTATTTAAAATGCAATTTGTATTTATTTCCGAATTTATTTCATTTTTAATTGTGTTGCCAAAAAAGTTTCTAAATCTCTGAACAGTAATAAATTGTCAAGAGTAAATGAAAAAATTATTTTTCATTTGCTTGTATCTCATATGTAACCACGGTAGTCGTATTATGGTCACAGGGGTTTTTTGTTTGCTTTATCTTCCTTTTAAATTCATATGTGGCGTCGTGGTAATAATAAACTGCAAAAATTCATATGCAGACAATAAGCCAGTACAGAACCAGTACAGAAAGAAGCTGAGTTAAGAGTTATAGCAAAGCTTATATCATAAAACAACACTCGTTAATAAATGTGGTAGTGAAAAAATATTGCAATTTTTTCGTATACGAAATGTTAAAAGTTAAGCTACGGTCATACTTATCAAATATTTGACAAAGATAGCCAACAAGCAAACTAAATAATTATTTTCTTCAATTCAAATATTTATTTAGATTATAATACCACATCTTACAAATAACAATTTTTTGCTATGTCTTGAAGTAAAATTAGCTGGATTAGTGATAGTAAGACCATTTGAAATCTCAATAACTATTAACAAAAGTAGGGGTTACACTAATTTGGTCAAATATTTAATAAGTGTGACCGTAGCGTAATTGTAATAATTTTAAAAATATTTAAGACTTTTTGACTTTTTATTTTAATTTACACAATTTTACCATTAAAATGAATATAAAATCAATATACCGAGTTTTATAATTTAATTAAATTTATTAAACTAATATTTTGCTTAATTCTACTGCTTAACGCAATAATGTAGTTAAATATTTATTTTTTTTTCTTTTCTTATCGTTTCAGTGATGAATGGCTCCAATTAAATATGCTATGTATAATAACGTGAACAAATGCCTGAATCAATCCTTTAGGTAATTTTCTTGCTATATGTCTCTTTTTGTAAAAGTGAAAGATGCGTTTGTAAGCAGGTGTTTATTCATTATGTTTTATACAGAAGTATGTTCTTGCTGTAAGGCATATGTTAAGAGCTACAATGATTATTATTTAACATCATACCGGCTGTTAAGTAAGAAATGTGTTAATTTATGATTAATGCATGTAAACAAATAAAAATGAAAACAACAAACCATCTCTTAAAATTTAATTGTGTTTGTTTTTTTTGTGTGAAATTTTAATATAATTGAAGGTTTTCTTCAGAGTTTGTATTTTTAATTTCCATTATTTTTTAAATGTATGTACTAACCCTAAATAAAAACAATAGCAGAGTATTTTAGCTTTGGGTTTGTGCATGGTTTCGTTTGTTGTTCTTAAATTTTTAATTAAATGCTGCTTCTTTAATATACAATCCAAAATTTCCTGAAGGTCTGGACAAGGAATAACAATAAAAAAATAATAAAAGTAAACAGTTATTTTCTTAAGTCCTGCATAACTAAAACTTTGCTCTGTTTTTTTCACAAAAAGTATTATCAAATTTTTTCAGGGTTCCGGTTCAGTTTTATAGTTCTGGAAATCTAAGACTAGAAAAAATTAAATCGGACGAAATTTTTATTTACATAAATTTTTCAATGGCCGTAGTTTTTCATGATTTTTAGTAATTCTAATAAGTATAAGTGGTACTCAGAGGATGATGTGTATAAAACGGAATATTTTTACGAGCCTTTCAAACAGCATCGTTTTGAAAATTTGTTCGATTTCTATTTCACTCGAATTCGATTTCCAGATCAAGGCTGATATATACAATAGAACAGATATACCTCTGTCTGAAAATACATTTTTCGATATAGTTTTCTAAACATATCTATTATGGTTAATTTAACCCTTTTGTGTTCAATAGCAACCTTAATATGTCTTTATTAGTCCTCCGTCAAGAAGACACTTATAAAAGTTTGATTGTTTTTCCATTATAACATATGGCTCTTGAAAAAGAAAAACAATTAGAGTATCTAATCGATTAATCGTTGTTCAATTAATCAAGGAATTTTTTTCGCCATTTTTTGATAGAATAATTAAAATACCCAAACTGGAACAATTTTTGCCAATTAATTGACTAATTTTAATTTCTTGGAAAATTCTGCTTTTTTAATGTAAGAATATTTCGTTTCGATTGCTAATCTTAAAACTAAATTACATGTTGTTACCTTTTGCATTTATTTTCATTAGTCCCAATTTCCACAATGCAAGTCTTATTGATCAGCTTGCTACTTTGTAGGCGAGAGTGACGAGGGGAAAAGAAACGAGTACTCAGCTTGCTGTACTCGTCATATGCGTTTTGTTTTCTCATTCGTAATTTTCAGCAGGTCTATTTTGACAATTATCTTTCATATTTAATTTCGTTGTACAAAGTTAATTTCGTAGCGGGTGTGATCTTTTGTGTGTGAATTTTTTTAAATATTTGTTATTTCACAAAACAAAAGAAATTTATAATTAAAAGTACATTTTACACAACTTTAATTTTAAATTAAACAATTGTTCAAATGTTTAAAGTTGTAAATTGTTGACCTTTAGTTTTGTTGTTTGTTAATGTTTTTCGGCATTAGGTCATGAGTTAAAACCAAATTTTTAAATAAAAAATATAAATATATTTTGTTTAAAAATTCAAATTTATTTTATTTTATTTCCCAATATTTCGGTCAACTTTGTTGACCATCTTCAAATATTCAACACGAATTTGAATTTAAATACATTTTAATAAGAAATATGTTTTAAACGTAATGTCAAAACGCACATATACATTCATACAAATGGAATAACAGATAAATAATAAGACTTGACTCGTGGAAACGCCGAAGCTGATTCAAAGAAGAAAATGTGATAAGTTTATCAATAAGACTTGCATTGTGGAAATCGGGACTTACTAATACCTTTAAACACATTTTAGTCCATTTTTAGATTTGAGCGTGTGTGACAAATTATCTAAATCACCATTAACAGGGTTTATAAAACTGCAGTTTATAAAACTGTCGAACAAAAAACGAAAATTTTTTTGAGTTGGTTTGTCACCGACTGTTTAAATTGAATGAATTCGAAGTAATAACAATAGTTTTTCTTTGCAATGACAAATGTAGAATGGAAAAAATTGCAGTTTTTCTACTTTGGCTGCAGTTTCTTAAACGTAAAAAAATTCATCAGCAGTTATAAATGTGTAAACCATGTATCGTCAGGCTATGGTTACCTGTTATTAACCAAATTTTAATTTTTTTCCTCATATCTTCTAATAGACTCGATGTTGACATTTGAGATATCATTATATCCGTCTAAAAAACCTAAGTGTGCTTGTTTGAAAACGAAGTGTCTGATTATAGTCGTGAAATAGTAGCTCGTTAAAAATTAATTAACCAAACCTATAGAGTATTGTTTTAAAATAAAGGAAATTAAAAGGGAATTAGAAAAAATATATATATAAGTTATCAGCCATGTTCTGTAAAGCGAATACATACGAGTGTAATTGGAATCAAACGAATTAAAAAAAGATCCTGTTTTAAAACTTTAAAAAAATCTTATCTTAACCAGAACTTCTCTTAAAATCAGGAAAAACTGCGGTGATTTTTAAAAAATTTAACGATTTCAATTTCACTCAATTTTAAGAAATAATAAATTGGAAAAAAATATTTTTTAGAACTGGCTGGCACCTCTCTTTTTCTATTTATTAATAAAATAAAAGTAGGAGTTTAAATAGAGATGTTTATTTTTTCCCATTGGTGTAAATTATTTGAATTCGTCTAGTTATTCGAGTAATTTGAACAATATGAAACCTTTATTCGATTAATCCAACAATCGATTAATTCCTTACTCGAACAAAACCAAAAGTCGAATAACTGGATACTCTAGAAACCATACAATTTACAGTGGAAAGCCAATGATTATAATTATTTCCATGACATACTCGAAGACAACCATAATAAGGTTGTGGCTACCTAATGGATGACTGATATAACCATAATATGGTTGCCATTGAAAACAATATAATTAAGTAGCCATATTTTATGGCTATTTTTAACGGTTCTATATAGAAAGCTGTGTTTTACCTTAATGTAGTTATGAGCAGATACCACCACGATAAATAGCTAAATATAAAGCTAACGGGCAATTTCACCAAGTTCAGTTAAAACTATCTATTACTTTAACCTCCTGTTAATAATATGTTTTTTACAGTTTTATATAACGAGTGTTCGAAAATTAACAGTATAGTATTTAGCGTTTGGCTCACACACCCAAGAACGATATCTATTTTTTTATTGATTGTATGGAAGAACACAATCCTTAGTACCGTTCGAGGCTAATTTTATGAAAGAGCCGAACATTATATATTGTTCTGTTCTTCGTTAAAAACAGAACATTTATAGTGATACTGAAGACAACCATAACATTTTTAATGTCTTATAATATTTCTCTTTTTACATTGATAAAGAAATGAACAAACAAAAAATTTTAGCTGGTGTATGTCTGTGTACAACTATTTTGCTGGCTTTTTTGTTTTCTTTTTCCTATGTGTATATTGTTTTTGTAAAAAATGTTTGGATTTTTTTACCAGCCATAAGGGACGAACATTAATGAGCCGAACCGAACACAACGAAGTTTGGGATTAAAAAAAACCGAACGAAATTAAATTTTCTCATCTTTTGTTGAGTTTGATAAAAACAACATTATTTTTGTGTTCGAAAGATGACTGACAGGGAAACGTTATATTTTTAACGATTTTCTACACAAACATTTTTAGCGTTTGTGTTTTCCATAAATCTACCGAACCGAACACTAAGGTGCGTTGTTTAGTTTTTATTTTCGAAGACTGATTAGAACTCAAATTGGTAAAATTGGCCGTAAGAAGCGTATATTTTCAACATAATTTTTGCGGTCACGCAAAATATTATTTATCGACTAAATAAAATATAGTTCAACGTTGCGTATCTAACCATTTAATAAATGGATTGAACAATTTTTAACCCTGCTTAGCTCTGAAGGAAATAATTGTTTAGATATTTTTATTTTGCAAAATTGCTTAAAGGTGTTAAAAAATGTTGACGAAAGCATTTAATAAGTCCGGCCATGATGGAAAAATAACACACACACAGATATAGACGGCTTGTATAGCTGGCAGGGGTTTTCATAAGGGCTCTCGCACATTTTTCGGGAAAAAATCCCGTAAATTTTGTGGTTTAAATTACGTGAAATTTTGAAAAAAAAGTCAAAACATTCCGTAAAAGAAAGTTAAGAAGGCATAAAAAACTAATACAGTCCAATAATTTTTTTTTAATAGCGCAGACTTAGCTATATCCATGAAAAATGGATATATGTATACCGATTTCTCAAAAACTGGAGCCAATCTGACTTTCGAACTCAGGGGTTTCCCCCCTAATAGTTCGAAAAGGATTCATCGAAGTTCATTTTTTCAACTATCATAGTGTTATATGCATGTAAGTGATATTGAGCATCATTTGGTGGGCATTGCCGGATTATTCTTTATATTCTTTAGTATTTGTTTTAAAGTATTGCCATTTGTCTACTGTTTACAGTTTTGTATTTTATTAATATTGTTTTCACTTTATTTTTGTTCTAATAAATATTAAATCGGTGCAAGAATTATATATTTTATAGAAATTAAATTTAACAAAAAAAAAAAAAAAAATTAAAGTATTTCTTTTAAAATATTATTTCTTGCACTTGAACATCTTAACATTACGAAGTATTTTAAGATACTTTATGGATTAGTAAACATATAAATATAAATATTTCCTTATGTATTTAAACATGAAAATAAAATTGTAATGAAAAATGTAAAAAACTAAGTCAAATTGTGTTAAAGAATTTAAATTGCTGTACATATTTTTGTTTCCAGATAAAAAGATTTTATAATAAAAGTTAAAACATTTCGTCACCTTAAAGTGCAAACACCTTAAAGTGAAAACACCTGTCTCCCGTCGTTTCGCAAAAAAATCACACGCAGGGAAGCCAATTTCTAAAGCCTTTACTGAACCAATAAACCAATGAAAATGTACGTTAAGTAAACGAAAAATTTTATAATTTTCGTCTAATGAATTTTTTTGTTGTAACAATGAATGACCGTTCTTTAAAATAATGGCTATTTGTGGTAACAAGACTTAATAAATGTTTCTTTACCTCAAAGAAAATTTTTTTATTTAAACGTACATTTTATATAAAATACTAAATAAATGCATGTTTATTTTGTCAATGAACAGTACTTAAATGCCAATACCTGGATAATTTTATTTTTCATTATATTGACGAGTAAATCGTTAAGCCCACGAAAACTGGTTTTTTAACGTTGATCGTTTGCTAAACGTACATTTTCGTTGCTTTTTTGGTTCAGTTTTCCAAGAAATTTTGAACCGAAATGAATAATAAGCCGTAGGAAAATTTTTAAATCTAAAGCAGTGGAGTAATTCCAAAAAAGCATTTAAGTGATACGTATAGGAATATATAAAAACTATCAGGTGTATATTTTTTAAAATTTCCGTGAGGCAAAAACAACTTTTAATGTTTTACACGACTATACTATGCCGTTTTTGATATTCGCAAAAACTGTTAAAAAGTTATAGCCCTATTGTACATATAAAAAACTATGCATTTTTGTGGTTGTGTGAGTAACCGCGTATGTCTTTAAGTCAAATTTTTCAGAAGAGCCTAAAAACCTTTATAAATCAAATTATGGACTCGATATTGAACTTTTTGAAATTGATCAATACGTTATCAGTAATTGGTAAAAACCATGTAAAGACCGTTTAATATCAAGCAATATGTTTTCAACATCACAAAGCAGAAAAAGATGGACATACGCGGTTGTCGAAGAAAACCACAGAGTTATGTACTGCTATGTTATGAGCAATGCCTCACTCCACACTCAGGAATCAAACATGAAATTATAAGTGAATAAATGATATTGGAAATATAAAAAAATCAAATAATCAAGGCTCTTGCAGAATATATTGCCATATACAAAGCAGCTCGACAAATGCCTTAATCGTAACTTATTCGATTCGTTCGTTTTCTTAAAATATTCAATATTGCAAGAGTATCCGACCTGGTCGTGGTGAGAGTAATACCAAAGTAACTGATAAGTGGCATTAATTTTTATCCAAATATAAAAATTTACATAAACAGCCTGTTGAACGATTTCGAATGTTAACATTTGCATAGAAAATTACATTTAAAATAAAATTCTAAAATTTATTTTTGTTTTAAATGTTATTTTTTATACGAACTTTAACGTTCAAAATCGATGAAGTGGCTGAAGGCTTAAATTTTGTGAAGAATGAATTGTCGCAAATACCTAACAGAAATATAATGGTTATGGTGTTTTTAAATTTGCAGAAAAATAACCGAGAGAAAGAACGAATGCCTGAATTTTTTAAAATCAAGTTTACAAAAATGTCATTACAAGCTTTAGGATGATTTACCACAAGAATAATCTTATCTTCTTAATTGTTTTAAAATTTCAAACCTCTTAATTGTCTAAACATACATACAAATCCGCATAACTGTCAAAAACATGTTCATTACCACATTCGATATCGTGTAAACTATCGTATTTTTTTGCACACAATAGGCACTGACGTGTCGAATTAAAACTCGAGTGATGTAACGTCTATTTTTATTCGATATCGAATGCTTTCATCTTAAATTGCGATACATTTTATTCGATATCGAGTGTCATGATACCAAAACAAAAAAATTTTTGATAAATTGTGCTCAATATCGTATGCAGTGATTTGACATCCGTATTTTTAACAGCCATAAATTATTTAAACCAAATTATATCTGTGGCAATAAATAATAATGGCTTACGTTGATGCAAGGGCTTTTTCATTTTATATCATATTCATATTTTCTTCTTCAAGATCTATTACTAAATTCAATCAGGTATAAAATATCATTATTTAATAAAACTATACGCATTAATATTTTAACTTACACCACAACGCACAAAATTCATTTTAGACAAAACCTTTAATATCTCAAAACACGTAATTTCGACTTAAGCCATTATTATTTATCGTTACAGATATGCATTAAACCAACAAACGAGAAAAGAGCAAGTAATTGTGTTAATTGTTATTTAAAAATAAAAAAATATAAATTGCAAATGTGCAAAAGTCCTAAATGAGATAATACTATTAAAGGACCATACTTTTCGACAGGTTTGATTACCGATATTGAAAACTGATTAGTCGGAGTAAAAAATTGAGTTTGCAGCTAAAAAAAATTATTAAACACAAAAAAAGTAAAAAGCTTTAGCTGCTTCCTATTAAATTCGAATAATGGACTTGTTATGTTTGCATGTTAAGGTGACGATATGTATTTTTATTTGAAAAATATTTAAAATTATAAACTTTTTATTATTTAGAGTCTATAAAATAAAATATGACAATTTAAAGACACATTACAAACCTTAAGAGAAATGGGTTGTTGTGATTTTTTTTTTTTGCTTTAGCAAAAACTAAATGTAGTTTTGTTTCAGCACAAACGTCCTTACATTTACCATAGTAAAAAAACAACCTATTAAGATGTTTTTTAATCTTATTTAAAAATGAGTTCAAATGTATATAAATTTGCAAAAATAATAATAGTACTTATTTACTGGTTTTATTTTCCCATATGCATATACCTACACATAAATATATGTATGCAAATTTAGGGTTGTAAAAAATATTATTTATTGTACCCACACGTAGAGAAAAATCATGGTTGAAGAATAGTTAAAAAAAAACATATTATGGTCCCTGCAATGGCAACAAACAAACTTTTGTTGTTTTTAAAAAAACTTTTTTTACGATTGATAATGTTTTGTTTCTATTTAACAATAAATTGTTTACCTCCCTTGATACTTCATATATGGTTGATTTTAACAATATAATGTTTAAATAAAATAAAACTACAACCATACATTTAAACATATTATGGTTACCTTAACCATATTATTATCACGGTAACCATATTATGGTAAAATTCATCCATCCAAGAGCTATAACCATATTATGGTTGCCTCCAAACATGTTTGGTTAATATTTAATAACAATAATATGTTTGAAATTATAAAATTTTAAAAAATTGTATGATTAATTTAAAATTTAAAATTATATGTTTAAAAAGCAACAACATTCTGGTCATTTGCGTTTTATTTGGTTTGCTTAAAATTCTCATTCATTTTATTTTAATTATTGATTAAAACACATAAATTTACGCAGAAAAACTAGTAGAACAGAAAAATGGTAATATGAAGGTCGTCACAGGCTGGAAAATGAACCAAAGGGTAATTTTTTTTATAAAATTGGAACGTAACACCTATCAAGAATATAAAATTAAATAAAATTATAATTTGACACTAAACAAGCAAATTGAAAAAATGGATTAACCATAATATGATAAGCAAGCACCATATTATTGTCCTGACCATAATATGGTTACTTTTCTCAAAATTCTGGGAAATGTTTACCACATTATGGTTAATTTTTAACACAATATGTTTAGTTTTGGCCATTATAATGGTTCATATTAACTAAAATATGGTTAATTTTTACCATATTATGGTTGATTTAGGGAAAAATTTTGTTGATTTTAAACATACTATGGTCACATTTAAACATAATATGGTAACCTGCAAACATAAACATTGTTAAAAACCAGCCATAGTATGTTGCTCTTAGAATATGGTTACCTCTAACCATATTTTTTTTTTCTACGTGCACTACCAATAACGTGGGTAATAATTTAATTAATCTCTTGGGTTCATTTAAATGTCCAAGCTGATATCGCAATGTCCGTCTTTCTGCTCAAAGCACGATTGTACTTGAAATTTATAAATTAAAAAGAGGAAATTTGTAAAGAAAATATTGCTGCGCTACACAAGTAATATTAATTTTTTTGTTATCACGACGCATTTGCGGATACTCCGATTAGAATACAATTTCAGCTGCTAATTAAGGACTTTTATTAGAGTTTACATTGTAAGGTTTACAATTTTTGAACAAATTTCGGAAATTTAAGCAACAAACTTATGATTTTAAAAATCTGTAATTTAAAATTAATGTTATTTTTAAAAACGATATTGTGCAAGAAATGTAGATATTTTTGTAATCTAAGGAGTTCACTTTTGCTGGAAAATAAGTCACAAGGACCCACAACGTACTGTGTATGAAGGGCTAAGTGATATAGCCCTTTATATATATTTTGTCTTAATAGAAGCTTCATAAAAGGAAGAAAATTTGGTTAAAATACCCGATCTATTATTTTACATTGACCACGTACAAATATGAACTGTATAAAAATTTGTAACTTCTACTAGTTGAATATATTTCTAAAAAGTTATTCAATCATTTTTTATTTTTTTTCATAATTTTTCATCATTTTAGTTCAACTGATTCTTGTAAGCGTCATAGATTCAACAGAGCCGATTAAAGCAATTCCACAAGTTTAATATTTAATACTGGCAAACAGATAGATTTACGTTAAGATCTTTATATGCATGTTGCAAAAATAAATCTGTTGAAAAACACAGAGATTCTTAATGTTGTACATTAGACTGTCCCAAGCTTGTATGGGGAATTTTTTTTTTTCGAATTCAGATATGAGTACCCTCCAAATTTTTTCCTTTTGATCCGAATAACCGAAATATGAAATATTATTGTGATCGGATAACGTTTACCATTGCCGACTTGAAGTCAAAGTTTGAGATAAAGGCCAGTGTGAAAGCCATAGAATAATCTTGGAATTTAAAACCATCTTTTAATTTTACTTGTGTAATACACATTTATTTATTAAAAATATGCTAATATTCAGTGTTTTCTGAATCCTCTAACCACGCCCACTACAACCCCCCTCCCCCCCCCATGCTGGTACTGTACTGTTGCCCTGCCACAAGTCCTAAGTTCCATTTATTTACATTTATTTATTTATTTTAATTGTGAAAGCAATTTTGCGTTGTTGCTAGTTGGTTTTTCTGTATAGCTATCTAACGGTAATTTTGCTTCAATACCACAAGCATTGTTTTCATTCAGCGATGGTTTTTAATGTATGCTTCATTAGTAAGAGAATTGTTTTAATTCAGTCAACATGTCAGTGGTGCTGCGAAGTTTTAAAAAATCCATATTTTTAATTGGGGAAGTAAAACATCAAATTACAGGTTCAAAACTTCCCTCAAATAAACAAGTGCTTTCAGTTTTATTCTATAATATTCGTAACGTAAATTTAAGTGTAAATGAAAGCGCAAATCTAACAATTCGTGAGTGCGTTATTTATTGGGAAAAGGCTCGGATACCAATTAAATGTTTATCTAACTGTAATAAGAAACTTGTTGCTTTATACAAGGTTTGGAGAGGTTTGCAAAAAAATGCAAATAAAAAGCAAGAAGTATTTGAGCTTCGTCGACAGGAGTTTGTACAAAATTTAAACAATTTGTTTGATATTGCACACGCCGATGCAATGCAGTTAATCAAGATAGATGAAGATAAAATCTTCTTGCAACAGCAGAGAGAGCCAGGTCGATCTGGTCATTTAGGAGGAGTGGATAAAAAACTGGCCGAAAAAGAGAAAAAATCACAACTTAGAACCATTGAAGCGGAAAAGCGAAGTGATAAATATATTTCATCTTTAGCTCCTTCAACATCATCTCAAAAAGAATTTGAAGAAATTTCGTTTTCTGAGTCTGAAATATCAGATTCATTAGAATGTATACCTATTCTAAAGGAGAGCACTCTGCCCAGTGTTAGTAGAACTTTTAAAAGGGACGGCTTTATCTCTCCAAAACTTGTTGCAACATTAGATAGATGCCATTTAAGTAACAGAAATGCTGTGTTTGTAATAGAAGCAACCATTGAGGCTTTAGGATACAATACTGATGAATTTCCTATAAGTAAATCAGCAATTCAAAGACTGCGAACGAAACAGCGAAAAAAGCGTGCAGAAGCTATAAAGGCTAATTTTCAGAGCGATATACCGGAAATTGTAACTGTCCACTGGGATGGAAAAATGTTACCAGCCCTAGATACACGCAAATCCAAAGAAGAACGTCTGCCAATAGTTATTTCTTACGAAGATAAAGAACAACTTATCGCTGTGCCAAAATTAGAAAACTCGTCAGGAATGGAACAATCAGAGGCAGTATGGAACGCAATACTAGACTGGAATCTTGAAGATAGAGTGCAGATTTTCTGTTGTGATACAACAGCTTCAAATACAGGTCGCATTAATGGTGCATGTGTACTTTTGGAGCGAATGTTAAATAGGGATATACTTGTTTTTGCTTGTCGCCATCATGTGTACGAATTGGTATTAAAATGTGCGTTTGAGACAAAAATTAGTCAAATTAGTACAAGTCCTGATATTCCACTGTTTAAAAACTTTCGAGAAAATTGGAAAAATGTCGATTGCAGAAAAATTCAAAGCTATACAGAAAAGCTATCATGTCTAAATGTTTCAGAAGTTAACAAACTGATACAGTATTACCAATCTGAATTGACTAAAGACATCGCCAGAGGTGACTATCGGGAACTGATAGAGCTGTCAATAATATTTCTTGGTGGAGATACACAAAAAAAAATTAAAATTCGGCCCCCTGGCGCCATGCACCAAGCTCGATGGATGGCAAGGGCAATTTATTCATTAAAAATAGTATTACTTAGCTCTCAGTTTAAAATATCAAAGCGAGATAAGGAGGCTTTGTTAGATGTCTGCCTTTTCATCGCAACAACATACGTCAAACCTTGGGTAAAATGTATTTTAGCTGTTAAAGCACCTTACCAAGATATGTGTTTTTTGAAGGCTTTGAAAGCTTATGAAAAAATTGACAAATGCCTTTCAAAAGCAACGTTGCAAAAGTTTTGCCAGCATTTATGGTACTTGACAGATGAAGTATGTATGTTGTCTCTATTTGACGATGATGTAGATCAAAAAACTAAAGCGAAAATGGTGGCTAACTTAAGGAATGAAATTCCGTTAGCAACAGGTAAACGCTACATCCCATCGAAAGAAGAACTTTGCGGCTCACTTTACGGTTAGTCTTGCATATACTAATAATAGATTTCATTTCTTTCAATAAATACTTCAATATACAATTGATAACAGTTTTCCCTTTTTATTTTTAGACAAAAATATAGATGACTTTATTTCATTTAAAAGCAAATTCTTATTTAATCGGCTTAAAATCGACGACAGTTTTCTAAGCGAATGTCCCACTACGTGGCAAACTAATGCATCATTTCAACAAAGTAAAAAGAAAGTTAATGCACTGAGAGCGGTTAATGATACTGCTGAAAGAGCGGTTAAGTTAGTAAAAGATTTTCATGGCTTAATTACAGCTGAAGAGGAGCAAAAGCAATATTTACTACGTTGTGTACAAGAACACAGACAGATGTATCCGGACTGTAATAAACAAACTTTAAAAAGAAAATTTAATGAATAAAGATAATAAAATCTAAAACTTTAAAATTAATATATAAATATTTTTTTGTCTACATTATATCACTTACCATGTCCAGATGGTCTTAGGCAGGAACTTAGGACTTGTGGCAGGGCAACAGTACAGTACCAGCATGGGGGGGGGGGGGGGTTTGTGGTAGTAGTGGGCGTGGTTAGAGGATTCAGAAAACACTGAATATTAGCATATTTTTAATAAATAAATGTGTATTACACAAGTAAAATTAAAAGATGGTTTTAAATTCCAAGATTATTCTATGGCTTTCACACTGGCCTTTATCTCAAACTTTGACTTCAAGTCGGCAATGGTAAACGTTATCCGATCACAATAATATTTCATATTTCGGTTATTCAGATCAAAAGGAAAAAATTTGGAGGGTACTCATATCTGAATTCGAAAAAAAAATTTCCTGGGACAGTCTATTGTACATAAAAAAAAACCTGCTGCATTTCTTAATATTAACTAGTAGGCAATGCCTACGTCGTAATGCTGATTAATGGGTGCTTACAAATAATTTAACTTTCATTTTTTTTTCAATTGAATTACTTTATTTTTTTAATTACCTGAGATAATTGAATAAAAAATAAATTTATTGTTAATATTTTCTTTTTTTAATTGAATGTAAAAGTCATCATATTGTTTTTATCAAAATTTTGGTGATATTTGCAAAATTTAACATACTGTTTGCTTGATTTTAAGAATTTGGCGATTGAAATCAACTTTTAAATTTGTTGTGTTAGTTAATACATTTTTGGTTTATGTGTTACTTAAATAATGTTTTTTGTTATTTTTTATAACTTAAGCTAAATGAAATTAGGCAACGTATTTCAAGACAATTTGGACCCTAATATAAACTAGAAGGAAATTTATGAAAATGAAAATGAATTAATGAAAAAATTAAAAAGAAAATTCTTCGTTGCGGAAAAAGGCAAATAGTATTAACTACATTTTCAAAATCAAATTCAAAATATATTTAATGCGGCTGTTCCGCCAATTGGATAGTCATTGAAATTTTTGAAAAACTTTTTTTCTTTTTTATAAAATAAATCTGGGAAAAATTGTGTACATTTTTACTCCACTTTTTTTAATAGTTAAAAAAATCAAAAATTCACAAGCAGTAACTTTAAATTCTCTCTTATTTCATTGTTCTAGCTGCTAATTTTCTTTTTTTTTCTGTTAAAAAAATATATGAAATTTAATGAGATTATGAAATTATACGTGAGAGCTTAAGAAAAAACGTTCTCAAAATACAATAGATTTGATTTTACTAATTAGTCCTCTACGACAAATTATCAGCAGAAAAGTTGTCATAATTGCATAAAAAAAGTTCCGACAATTACAAATTACCCCGAATTTTTTCTCGAAAAATATGCGGTATCCCGCGATGTATATCCCAGGAACGGGATATCGATTAAAATAATAACATCAAGTTAAGAATCACTGCCCTTAAAAATAATAGTGCGTTTATACTTTAACTATTTTATAGTTGTTGATTATATTAAAACAAGAAACGTTAAACGATAAGAATATACTACCACGAGTAAACTTTCAGCTTTAGTTATATTAAATTCACTGTAGAACACGATACGATGCCTTCTGTTATTACAGTTTTTTTTTTTCTTCTATCATCCTACTTAAATAAACGAGAGAGAAAAAAATCTAAAAGTACCGCATAACGATATTCCGTGGTCCTTATTAGAAACACTATTCCTGCACGCACACACACACATACGTATATATGTATACATACATGTACAAAATGTGTAGATGTACTACTAAAGCAGTGTTTCTGAACAAACATTGAAATGCATATAGAAAAATATCTATTATGCACACGTCAGGCATAACGATTATGTTAATATATTTTTTATGAGTGCAGCTTATTTTAACCATTAACTAAATTTTTGTTTGCAAACTACAATTTTTATCATTCAAACTTTGTAACACCATTATTACCATCATCAGCAGCATCGAATACTTTTAACAGAGACACAAATACTAATGCTTATACACATACAGACACATACATATTTTTAGATTATATACACGAGTGTAATATGAGTTTTGTTTGTTTATCAAGAATATAATAAATTTTTTTAGCGTTGCATGTAAAAGGAGTATATTTTATATAAGATTTTTTTCATTTTTTTTCGTTATTGCTCAAACAAATACAAATATATATACAGTGTTTTTATATACGCATGGTTGTGTTTTGGTATAGCTGTTTGTTAAGTCTTTTAACTTAATTTACATGTGTATATTAAGTGCATAAAAATGCCATTATTTTAATAGTAATTTTAAATAGCAGAACAAAACAGAAAAAATCTAAAAGAAACTGCTTTATTATAAAAGAGATGTTTTAAAAAATCATCTGCATAAAATTTTTTGGTAAATAACATTTTTAGAAACATCAATTTACGCTGTGTTGCGCAAAAGCGCTGTGAAGGACAACTGGGAATTATATAAAAAAAATTATAAACAGTATATGCAGCGCTTTTTTGTTTAGAAAATGCTAATTATTAAAATGTTGTTACACATTTTAAGGACCATTTCTATACATATTTAGAATAAAGCAAGTGAGAAGGCTATTTAAAGCCCTGCTGAATCTTTGGTAGATCTGTCTGCCATCACTAGAACTGATGAGTGAATGAGAACGACAAAACGATTAGAAAAATAATTATTATATTAATCGATTAGTATGTCAGATGCATCTTATAATACAAAACTAGCTGACATGGCAAACGTTGTTTTGCCGTATAACTTATTTCTTTCAGATGTTACAGTATCTGCGTATCAAATTTTAAGAAATCCGGCTGATTAGTTAAGAATATATGGGGATGGGGAGCTTTTTCTTTCTTGCCCTATTTCACGCCCAATTCTATATATTCTTTCAGATGTTATTATCATCTGTGAAATTTGGAAATTTCAAGTCTTCAGTGAAATTAAAAACCACCTGATCCGCTCAGTTTTTTTCACAACGCATCGCATTTAATCTATCACACTTATACGTTTACAAAGTATAAAAGTGTTAAAGGCCTTTTAGTAAAAAAATATAAAGCTGAACCTTTTTTGCTTGTAGATTATTGTAAAAAGTTTAAAACACGCTTTAGTAAATTTTTTTTTTTAAAACCAAAAAGTTCCCTTTACAGGAAGCAGTGAGATATATCACTAGAAATTAGACAATTTATTTCTTCTTGTGATCAATATTTCATTTTATCTACGACCTATTGAAAGTTGAATTTTGAATTTAAGTCTAATAAAAGCTGTGGTGCGATTCACTAACTTTTATAACAATAATCGAATCGTTAAAATAAATATAACGAAAATTTATCGAATATGCTATTCAGTAAAACTTTTAACGATATTCGCTGTCGTTAAAAGTCAGCTGTTACTTTAAGTGTAACACGGGGGGTTAAGAACAATTTCATTTGTTTTTATTTTATTCTCTTTTGTGCTTTTCGTTTTTTTTAACATTTTGTAGACAGAGATGTTACAAAAAAACAGCTGTTAACAATCGTTAAAAATAAATTACTGAATCACACTATCGTTACTGCAAGCGAATATTTATGTCGACAAATTTAACGATTGTCGGATCGTTAAAAGTCAGTGAATCGCACCACTGATGCCTGATATAAGTCCTCGAAGTTGGCATATTTGAACTTTCTAAAGGAAAGATAACAAAATGGTGTAGATTCTTTTAATTGATGAAATATATACCCTCAAGCTATACAAATAATAACAATGCAAAAATGGATAATAACCCTTGAATGCATTTGAGGTCAATATGACCGCAAACTTTTTCAACTTGGTAAAATCTGTAAATTTGAATGGCGCTACAATTTTTTTATGTATGTTGATGTCTTTAATTGCAGAGTTTCAGACTAGAACACAAATATTTTTAAAATATCACATATCCTTGTTTTTTTATCGATCAAAAAAACAACATTTTTAGAAATTCGTTATATTCAAAAATGTAACTCTGATATTAATTTGTTTAAGTACTCCAATGAAAAGTATTGAGTATCGAGTAACAGAAACATTTGTCAGCATTAGCTTGTAATATAAAAAAATTTTATTCAAGCATAAATTGAGTGGCCGTAGAATATACACGATAAAATTAAAATTATAATTAAATAGAATCTGAAAATTTATTTCTCATGGTGAGTAACATTTATTTTATAAATTCGAATGTGTATTGCAAGTCTTATTATAAGTTAAAAAGCTTTCATACTTTATTACTCTTAAAGCCGTATTCATAAAAACTTATTTATGATTGATAAACCGGTTGTAAAAATTCATAAACGAAAAATAGTATTAATAACCCATTTATTGCTGGATTTGCCCTTCTTTAAACCAAAAATAGGTGCGTTTGAGTACTTTTGCAGTAAAATGCAGTAAATGAGTTAACTGAAAAATTTGCTCTCACAAAAAGCTGTTGTGCCAAAAAGTACGCGAACGCAAAATTTGTAAAAATTCGTAAAATAAAGGCAACAGCTGTTGGCAAATATTTGAAGTGTTGAAAAATGTTTACACTTTTGACTACTTAACTCGTTTTCTTATCGGTACTCGATTAAAAACTTTTTATAACACGAAAATTTTTGGAAAATACAAACAAAATATTTTATTTAATCTTTCATATTTGATTGTTTTTAATTTTATTTGATTTTACTAATTTGTAATGGGTTAAATTATTTAAAAGAACATCAATAATTTTTTTGCTATTGTTTACTTAAGTCCCGAAGTACTTCACACTTTTACAACTCTAAAAAATTAAATTAACAAAAAAATTTCAAAAGTTTGTATTTAGCCAAATAAATGCTTCACAAACAAGATTAATTTATTAATAGTTATTCACTTTTTGTTTTGGTTTAATTTTTATTTTAACTTTTCTTTTATTTAACAATTTTTTCACAATTTATATGCATTTTATTTGTTACTTTTGTTTGTTTACCTTTTGGAACATTTGTTTTTTTGATTTACTAAATTTTACTGCAAAAATTTCTGCAGTAAACATTTGTAAATACTCAGACAAGAACTGTCACTTTACGCTCTCAATTTGTGTTCTCATTTACTGTATTTTGTGTACTCGAACGCAATTTCGTAAAATGCAGTAAAGTTCAGTAAAAAATAGTAAAAACTTTTGTGTTCTCGAACGCAGCTAATAAAATAACATTTTGATAAGTGTTTGCATTTTATGATACTATTTTTGTGAAATATGTTAAAAAATAATAAAAAAATGTTTTATTTATTAATGTGGACATGTTAAATACATTTTACTAATTTTTTTTTTCTTTTAGACAACCAATTGAAAGTAATGTTGTTAATTATTGAAAAATAAATGTATATTATCTAAATGACTTTTTTATATTATTGCAACTAGTTGTTTTTTAATTAAAACAAGAAATTATTGTTCGAAACTATTAAAAAAATGATATAAACAAATCTTAATGATAGTGATGTTAACAAAAAGAAAACAAACTTTTTATTCGAATACTTTCTTATCATATATTTAAAAAAAGTTTCATCAAAAGTTGTTATGATACCTTTCGGTAACATTTTGTTCAGAAACTAAAATAATATGCAGTTTTATTTGATAAGAATAATTCTCAAGGTCTACCATAAAAAAAATATTAAAAATTCATGTGTACCGAATAGAATTTCATGCATCACTAGCAATAGAATCGCAGCAAAATATAAAGAAAGTTGCCATACTTAAGCACAAAATCGCAACAAACAGTTAATAGTAAAAAATTATGTTAATGTACGAATATGAATACAAATTATTATAAAAGGTTTATAATACAAAAAGCGTTTGATAGTTATTATCTACTATAAGCTTAAAATACGAACTTTTTATGAATATGGCTGTTTTTCCTTAGAAAACACATTCGAATTAATATGAAAATATTTATTATAATAAAAACAAGTCTTAGTGACCCCAAGTGCTTTTAAGGCTAATGGTGTTTTCTTTTCTACACAAAAATACCACATTTTAAAATGTGCATCTATAAAATGTCTTGCCGAACACGTAATACTGCAATTTTTAATCTGACGAGAACAAAAAACAAAATTGGATCGCCCTGTTTTTAACAGCTGACAAAAAGTTTGTTCTTCAATATATAAAAAAAAATATGTATGTACATTAATTAGTCAAAAAGTGTGTTCCTTAAAATATAAAAAAATATACCTACACAAAATCGTTAATAGATTGATATTAAATAAATAAATAAATAAATGAATGACAAAGTTCCAATATCTTTAGTTTGTTTTTCATAAAATATGGTTACAAGAAAATACCTTTGCCAGATTGCCGATTTACTAACACCAAGTTTTAACGATTTCTTCATTTGACGTGTTTTTTCAAAAAGAATTTTAGAAAACCGAATCCATTTATATTTTATATCAATGACAACCTACAATTTTATTGCTTTCTTTTGTTTTAACTATACAATAATAGAAAAAATAACTATTAAAACTTAAAACTTTTACTGTCCTGATTAGAGGCGATTTTTTTGCAACTTCGTCTGGTAACATCTTTTTACAGGGCATTATCAACACTCTAGATTTATACAGGGCGTAAAATGCAATGCCTTATGACATTTAAGGGTGAATTTTTTTAGAATAAAACACGCTGCCCTTTTTGAGAGGAAAGCATTTTTAAGAAACGAACACCAAATTGCATTTTTTTAAATAAAATGTGACATTTTTTGTAGAAAATAAAACACCATAAGTCACCATTTTTGCACTTTTTGTCTTGGAATGACTTAAGAGTATATTTTTAGCCAGTTTCGCATAATTCGGCAGAAAAATATCCAATATTTCGTTATTTTTCCTTAAAACATTCAAATATGTCAATTTAGACCTTCATGATTTTGGGGTTAATATTTTTTTTTAATTTTAGTACGAACTTCGGAGTATATTAAGAATTATCTGAACTATAATTTTCTAAATAAGGTTTAGTTAAAATTCATAACAGTAAGCAAAAGGCAAAAAAAAATTAAATTTTCCCGAAAATCGCATTTACTAATAAAATATGGGAGGAATTGGCAAATGAAAAACAAATTTTTTTGGTCATACCTGCGAATAGGATAACATTCTACGAAGACAAAAACTCTTATTCAAATATTTCTCAAAATGTGTTAATTTTGTTCTTGTATTTCTTGTTAATTGGCCTGTGAAAATATTAATAACTGTAACATTTTTAAATCAAATTCTCTGCCTGTTTTACGAAAACGAAAACAATTTAGTGAGTGAGAAGTTATATTGAAAACAACAAACGAAACGAAAATTTGTTTTTGTTTTCAATATAATTTCACACTCACTCACTTGTTTTCGTTTCCTAAAAACAGGCAGTTTGTCTTTTATTTCTCATTAGAAAAAAAGTTACGGACGGATTTTGATTATTTTACATTAAATTGCAAAATGAATTAATAAATGTCAAAACTTTTACAAAAACTGAATTCATGTTTAACAATATATTATTTAAAAATGTTTTAAAATTTTTCTTGAATACTTCTCTTTTGTAAAATAACTACCTTTAAGTTACAGGCTCCATACATTAAGAATTGGATTTTTATTTATAAAATAAATTACAAACTTTTATAATAAAAAAAATAAATCCGTTGGAAAATAACTTTGTTATGGTCGTTGCGTTGATTAAATGCCGTAACTCTAAAGTAAAGCCAAGTTCCTGTATTATAAATAAATATTATTACAATTGATGTTGAATTTTTTTTTAACAGATTTAGCGAAATATTGGATTTCAACTTTTTTCATTTGTATTTTATACCAAAAAGTTTTAAATATTTAACATTTCAAGAAATTTATGAAAAGAATTACTTTAAACACTTTTCTAAAGCATAAATTACTTTACTCTGGGTTTAAATAACGGTCAAACAATTACAAATGGTTTTCGAATTTATTACTCAGCTCAAAATTGTTTATATACAGAAGGATCTGATGTTCTATTTAATATTAATGTAACTTTGATTGTACCAAGACTGTGGCCAAAATATAAATAAGCAATAAAATCACATTTGAAATCTTGTTTTAGTTTATTATGTTTTATTTCGTTTGTGGATTTCGTTTCTTTTAATTTGTATTTGCTTACCCGAATGAAATTTACTTAAGGTTAAGTAGTATAAGCTAAAAGCAAGTCCGTCTTATTTTATACAATATGTTGTACAATTTTTCCTTTTCTTCAAGGTTTTCTCTATCGAATACTCTAAGACCTCCTAAAAAGTATTTAAGTCTTTTTGTAGACTGTCCATCTTACTGAAGGCTTTAAATTGTTTGCTCCTTATTTGCCGAGTGCTTCTGAATGTTTGGTGTGATGTTTTTTTGCTATTTTATTTCTTATAAAATTATCTTTGCTTTTTTTTGTTTCACATCCATATAAATAAATTGACTTTTTAGCAGTTTTTTCCGTCGTTTTATATCTTCCGGTTTTTTCTAGTTTAAATATACTTTTGTGGAGATTTTTCTTCAGGATTCGATGTGTATTTCAATTTATTAAATATCTCATTTCAATTCTATATTTATTAAATGGTCAAAACGGTTTCCTCTAGGGCTGGCTTTTATTCTTTAAAGTTAGTTAAAAGTTTTTAACTCAAATGGGAGTTTGTAACAAAAGTTTTTGAAGTTAAATTAAGCCTTAAAAAACTTAACAAACTTCAAATGCCAATAAAAATTGCGTTTTTATATTTCTTCACCTGAAAGGCAAACGGACATCGCTACACTTTTATTACATTTACTTTTTTAACAAAATCAATAATAATCAAGTTTTCTTGGCGTTTGAATTTAATTGTTAAAGTCGCCATGCACATAAAGCTTGATAAAACCATAGTCAAGAAAGAACACTTTCCTAAATTTTGTGTAGTTACGTCTGTTTGCATTTAAGGTGACGATTTGTATATACATTTACACATATGAAACTAGAAATAAAACACTCCTTTATATAGACTGTTCCTATCAACAAAATTAATAGAAGTAGGTCACAAGTCTGCCTTAGAGATTCTCAAAAGGCTTAAAAGGTACTTACGTTTAATAAGCTTGAAAATAAGTTTTGGCATTTTTCGCAGGACTTTCAAGAAAATGTTTTGGCACCGAAAGTAATATGTACTTAATTAAGCGATAGATATTCAAATACCAAGTAAGAATTTATAGTTGGTCAAGTCCGACCATTTGATGCCCTACACCACAGAGTATATAAAGAAGAAAAAAAAGTGTGCTATATTTGGGAAACATTGGCAATCCTAGAAAAACAAAATTATCGAGTGGAGTTAAGATTCCATAGTTGAGTTATTTGTGCTGAATATTATATAGATATCTAAATATGCACGAGTTGTGGGTTGTTACATCTCTTTTTGTGGGAATATTATATTAGCTTTTCTAAAGGATTTTGTTTTGTGTAACATGTTTTTTTTTACCAGAAAAAACAGCGGTAAGCACAACTAACTAAATTAATGAGCTAAACCGAACACAATGAAGTTTGTTGTCAAAAAACCCGGACAATATTGAATGTTCTCATCTTTTTGTTGAGTTGGATAAGAACATTATTATTTTTTGTGTTCGAAAGATGACAAACAGGGAAACGTTACCCAATTAAAAATGGAGGAAGGGAGAAACAAAAAAGTTTCGCTAACCATTGCGCTTATGGAAGACATAAAGTTCACACTTTGAAGCAATACATGTTTGACACATAAAGCGCATTATTCAGCGCATATAAAAATCGTTGGATGTAACGTTCAGCTCTACACACTTAATATTTTACTACAGTTATTTGTTAGTATTCTCCCTTACAAACCTGCTTCGTAGTAAGGGAATGCCGTGGCATTTGAAATGTTTTTTGTTTTATAAAAGTTGTTGAGAGTTCTTTCACTTACTTTACTGCATTTCTGTATGTCTTATTGCGTAGCGCGTAATTGTGCGCATATTTTTTTAATGTACCCTTAGTGCTTCGCAAAATTATAAAATTTCTTTTTGAGTATTTTTCTTAAGATTAACTACACAAACACTATTAACGTTTGTGTTTTCCACAAATCTAGCGAACCGAACACTAAGGGGCGATATTTAGTGTTTAGTTTCGATAACTGGACAGTGTAGAGCCTCCAGTGGATACTGACTACCGTGGTACCAGATAGGATATCACAATAGATCGGAACGATTTCTAAAGAACCGTTAATTTTGGAACATTGCCGTATCGCAGGTATTGAGTGCACCTTATTTTCCCGGATAATGTTACACCAGCAGGTGGATTATCCTTAAGAAGATCCCTACAAACCACATTGGGACTTTTTATTTGCAATGCGATTTCTTTGCAAATATTAATTAGTATTTTATTTATTAGTATATATTTAAGAAAGAATATATGTGAGATGTTAACCCTGCCGATGGTAACCCAATATATTATTTTTTATATTTCATTAATTGGATTTGCATAGGAAGTTTTTAATTACACTAAAAATATTGCCCGTAAAAAATATCATTTTCTTATTCAGATATTTTACTCTTTTTTGAAAACCTTTTTGACAACACAACACTAACCCAGTTCTACTTTAACTAATGAAAATAGAAAGGAGCATTTAACTGCCAAGAGCAAAACTGACCCTTAAGTCTGCACGTCATACACTATTGTATGTATGAATATGTTCTGTTTGTACTATTTTCGTTTGTCACGATCTTTATATTTTTCTTTGCTATTTTGTTCGTTTTTATTTATTATAATAATTGGCATTTTTTGCATTGTAGATGAAAGCTAAAAACGTGATTTCATTTCATAAGTGTTTGCTATTTTTTATTTTCATTTGGCATTTATGTTAGTAAAAATATTATAATGCTAAAAGTAAAATAATATTGTTTCAAAAGAGCTGGAAGCAAATATACGGGTCAATAAGAAATAAATTACAGTTTTATTGGAGTTGTGGTATTAGAAATTATTATATTTTTTTTTTTGTTTAATATTTTTAAGATATAAGTAGTACTATTTCCAAGAACATTTTTCTTTTAACATATAAAAGTATTTTTGAAATGCTGACACCAAGAAATGTAGGCAAAACATTATGGAAATATGTGCACAGCATCATGTGTTACTGCAAAAAAACACTGATTTTAAAGAAGACTATAAAAAAAAGTTTATGTGGCGTTTTTATTTCTACCCTACATTCGAATGTAGGGGAAACTCTAATATGAAGATACATATGCAATACATTCCCACAAAAAGAGGACGTATTTAAAGAAAAAACAAAATTAATAATTTCTAAGTACCCAGTAAAAACTTCGCTTACTCTTTCAAAATGAATAGCTTCTTTAACTCATTATTTAGTAGCTTTCTTCTATAGCTACATCAATAACAACTTCTATAACTTATTTTTTCTGCATGTATTTAAGTAAAAAAATAATGACTTTATTTTGGATGCGTTCATTTTGGGACATCCCTTGTATTGTGTCTTGTATTCATTGGTTCTTTCAGTAGAATTGTAAGTTGTGCTTTTATGTTTTTCTGATTACTCAACACATTATTTTGTAGGCGAAGTTTTTACTGGGTAGTTATATGTGTACAATGTTTATTCGCGTCCCAGAAAGACGCCACGCTTTTTTTATATTGCCAATGTTACCAATTATTGATTAATGTGAACTTGCTGCGTATGTTCACAAGATTGAAAGTAAAAATCTTGACAAAGATAAGCTTTCTAAGCGTCCAGAATGTTCCTAAGACAAAGAGAACTAACAACAAACTTGTAATGGGACAGTTTTAAAATGGAATAGACCGGTTCGAGTTCTAACACTTTATTTGAAGGGGACTTGTAACTTTTACATGGCGATGTACTAGGAGGGGGTTATATGGCACCTTTTTTACACTTTGTACAGGTCACTGAAATAACCATATTTGATAAATGCAATTTTTTTAAAAAAATACATAACACAGGGATTGTCCCGAGTAAACAATACATTTAAACATATTATGGTTACTTTAATCATATTATTGCCAACTGCAACCATATTATGGTTAAAATTATCCGTCCAAAAGCCATAACAATATTATGGTTGTTTCCAAACATGTTATGGTTAAAAAAATGTTTGAAATCAAACATTCTATGTTTTATTTTAAATTCAAAATTATCAATTTATAAGAAACAAAATTATGGTTGTTTTGCTCTCTTCAATTGTTAAATGCTTTTCCATTAACTACTTGCTTGGTGGTTTCTCAATTATTATATTTTAAGAATTTACTTGACACTTGATAAGACATTACAATGCAATACATTAGTAGGGGTCATCCCCTGAGTGCTGGTCCTAACAGAATAAGACAACAACTTTAAATTGCTAAGATTTCATTCTGTTTTCTTTTGTTCAAATTATTGAAAATTTATAATATGTGACCATCTCCAGGACAAGGGACCTTCCCAGTTAAAAAATGTGATCCAAAAGGAGCAGGTTTTATGTATGAATGTACACCTCAAATCGCTTCAAACCTGCTGATAAGATGCCTGATTTTTGTATGGAGTGTTCCCGGTTTGGAGGACTATTTACTGCTGACAATAAGCGCTTTTAAAGTGCTTTTTTAAGGGCTAACTATTTAACATATTCATTAATGCTTTTCTTTTACTGGTTTAAATACCTTTTGTCAATCATTTTCGTAAACCATAATATATTTTAATTTTTTCCGCTTTAAAACCTGCTTCGCTGTCAGCACTAAAATAGTAGGTTTTTTCTATTTTTTTGAATTTTGTATCATTTGCTGCTTTATAAGAGCTCTCTCATTGAAGCGCTCGATTATGCGCTTTTTCTCTTAAGTGCTTCAAAAAATCCAAATTTATTTACTGGGTCATTTTATAAATTTGTAATTAAAATCTTAATTATACCTTTTTATTCATTCAGTAAAAATTTTAATTTAATCTTTTAAATATTTTGATTACTTGTTCGCTTAATTCAATTACCTTATTATTTATTTTTTTACCTAAAGTAGCTAAATATATTATAGATTTCTTGTTAACTATTTTTTTTAATTGAATCAATTGACCGATTGTTTGAAATTGTAAAGTTTGTGTAATCAAATTCCAAAAAAAAATGTATGGAACAAAATCACAATTATTTGATTGATTTTAGAAATTTGAAATTAATTTTTTATTCGAATCATTGAAAATTTGTTTGTATGTCAGACACCGAAAATACTGAATAAAAAATCAAACAATTTAAATTTTAACAATAAGCACACGTACGAACTTGATGTCAGGCAGCTAATAAATGTAAAGTGCCCTTTAGGGTCATACGGCGTAACCCTCTTTGGGGGTAACGCTTCTGAAGGAATATAGGCAAATTCTCATTACTGTGTTAGAATTTATGTTTACAGTAGAATACCTTTTAGCTAGTTTTTTTCTAACGAAGAGTCCTTAAGAAATATCTATAATTCATACATATTTATATATATACAATGTACTTTCTACCGCTTAATGTTATGCTTTTTTTATAAAATTTTTATGATGTATTATTGCAAGAGTTTTTTTTGTTATTGTTTTTTTAAGACATGACAGCTATTTTCTATGAAAGATTTGTGAAATCCAGCGGGTCACATACATGTGTATCTCTCAAATATTTTTAATGAAAAAGAACTTTGTTTAATAAATATGTAACCCCGTATTCATAAACGATTATTAAATTTAACAAATGTTTATTAAGGACAATTTTCATAGTGAATTTGTTCTTTAAACCTTTATTAAATTTAAATAATGTTTATGAATACAGGCAGTAGGCTTTAACGTGTTTAATAAACAGACGTAATTTATATTTGAAGGCATTTTACTAGGACATTAAATATATTTGTTTTAACAAAAAAGCATCTTGCACATAGCGTCAGATTTTTAAAGATTGTCGATTTGGGATTTAGCAAAATATAGTTAATGAGTCTTATGCAGCATAAGGAAACAGGCTTTTGGAAATGGTGGAAAAAGTCCATAATTTTGCATTAACCACCATATATAATGCTTAGAAATGTTAGAATGTTGCAAAACTTATCAAAATTAAAATGTCTCCACAAAACTTTGTCCACAATTTATAATAGTTTCTCAAAAAGACAGATACCCGAAAACTTCTTCATCACGAACTGTTGTAGGGTATCATATGGTCGGACTTGATCTTCTATACTTTCTTAGTTACATTGATATCTTTTTAATATGTTTTAACATTTTCGTCCTTATCAATCAATGTAATTATTAGTTTCTCTCTTATAACTTTGACACGAACTTTTAGTTTATTATTAATAGTAATTAGATTTATTTACAAGGAAAAACAATAATTTTTTTTTAATATTTCTTAATACAATTTAAACAAGTTTTCTTTCATCTTCTTCAAGAATTAACTTTATATATGAAACTTTGCACATAAAATTAATGTTATATGACTTCAGTTATTATGTTCAATTTTCAGCAAGTACAATAAGATATTGAAACGACCTGCAACAAACTTATAAACTTAATTAAAAGTGTAAAGCAAACGACAACATATTACATTCATAAATATTTACAGAGAATGAGCCTGGTGACGACAGTGCATTGCTCTATATTGAAAATGAATTTAAATATGTTGCTTTGTATAACATGATATGGAGACTGCATATTTCAGATGACATCTGGTATACGGATAATATTGTTTGCTAAATTATTGACTTGGAAACTTTTATTGTTATGGTTTATGTGACATACAAAGAGCTTAGAAGTACCGGGGCTATGTAAATCAATATTTGTTGTCGTATTTCAGAAATTTGTCTACCCAATTCTGCCTACAACAAACGATGCAACCCTCCGTGTTGTTTATTTATTTATTTTGATACAAACAAACAGACGTAGCACCAATGTTATAAAATTTAACAAGGACAATAAAATTTAACAAAAACTTTATTTTTATGTTACTAAAAAAGCAGAAAAAATAAGATAAACATCAACAGCAAACTGGAGTCACTACACTGCAGGTAAAAAAAGTCCTGTTCATATATTCAAAGCCATACGCATATTTTTACGTACAAATAAAAATTTTGTGTTTATAGGAAAAACGTGAGTAACATAACAGAATTGTTTAAACATTTTGTAATGTTTTCTAAAGCAAGAAGCAACACACTGCTTTTCTAACTTAAGTTTAACTGTAGAGAAATTGAAACATGTAAGACAAAATAAATAAATGAGTTTTGTGCCAAAAAATTTAAATTATGGATTGATTTTGAAGGACATAATATAAAAAAAAACACTTACATTTTAGAACTGCGGAATATCCAAAACGATAGGACGTCTCAGTAAGATTCAAATTTTAAAATTGAGTGTATTTTTTTTTTGTGAAATTTGGCAGCTGTCACATACACTCCCCGCCACATGAATAGGACACCATTTTGCACTTCGTACAACTGTAATTATCTCGAATATGTGCAAACAATTATAATTGGTTACTGTAACGGACTTCCGCAGATTATACGATGATTTTGAGGAGCTGGAGACGAGCATGTGCTGTGCCACTGTCCGAGGATGCAGGGTCTCAGACAGAAATGGCTAGGAGATAGATTTCACGACGAACTGGGTTGCATCGCTGGATGTAATCCGGCTGATCTACTGGGGTTTGTCATGGAAATAGTACGGTTGTTTCTATTGAGCGGACTGTAGAGAGGGTAATGATTGTGCATTGTACCTGATAACTTTCTAACTTTCTTAATTATATTCACCTCTAAATTCTTTTTTTTTCTGTTCTCTATCTCTTATTTTCTTATTGAAGGGATTCACAATGGACCGCATTGCTCTTCGAGTGGAAGTGTGCCCTTGGGCACATAACCCTTCTGAACCTAACCTAACCTAACATCCACAACACTGTGCTAGTTAAAAAAACAGACAAGCTGGGCACCTAACGCTAACCGTTTTTTAGGTTAGCGCGGGTTTTCCAGATATGCCGTTATTTCAGAAATGGAGAGGTTTCACAACATATGTTCGTGCAACTCAAAAACGCTTTGGCTTATTTAAAAAACTTAAGAAACTTGAAGAAGCTGGTCCACACGCTTCAACAGAATGAAATATTAAGGAAATATGTTCTGTTGGTATTTGGCTACTCGAAATAGGAATTGCATCAGAATGTGGCAGCGGTAATCGAGCGTATGCCGTAAGATATAGAAGTCATTTTTCTTCTGTTAACACCGGCTGTATAATTTATGCACGCATAACACTAATCTTCAACATGAAGTATGGGATTTCTCCAAATCATTGGGACACCAAACGGCATGACGTCTCCATTTTGTTTACTTATTTAATGGACTGTGTACACACTATTGATGATGTCCAACTCTAACCATATATAACACTTAAAGATAAATATCCCAGTAAAAAAAAATTGGATTTTTTGAAGTTCTTTAGAGAAAAAGCGCATAATCGAGCGATTTAATAAGAGAGCTTTTATATAGCAGTAAATGATAAAGAATAAAATATAGAAAAAAGCTGCTATTTTAGTGCTGACAACGATGAGGTTTTAAAGCGAAAAAAATACAAATATATAATGGTTTACGAAAATTATTGAAACAATGCATTTAAGCAATTAAAAGCAAAAAATCAATGAATATGGAAATATAGTTATCACTGAAAAAGCGCTTTAGGAGTGCTTTGTTTGCATGATAAAAAGCGCTTATTGTCAGCAGTAAATAGTCTTCCAAACCGGGAACACTCCATACAAAAATCAGGCATCTTATCAGCAGGTTTGAAGCAATTTAAGGTATACATTCATACATAAAACCTGCTCCTCTTGGAGCACATTTTTTACTGGGATGTTTAATACAAGTTATTTGTTTCAATAGTAATTTTACGGCATATTTCCTACACACATAACAAAAGTAATTAAACTTGTAACACGCTTCCATCTTAGATATTTCAATATAACTGATTAGATACAAGACTGTCAAAGGCCAACAAACATTTAAAAACTATAAACGTAACGCCGTAGGTACACAGAGCGAAAAAAGACGTTAAAAAATGTCAATCAACGGTATTCAAACGACAAATAAGTGTTGTCCATATTTCGACAACATATGTTGTCAAATTTTTATCAAAACATTGTAACATTGAAACCAACGTTGTGAAAAACACATTTGTTGTCATAAAAGATTACATAACATCATGCTGTATTTAACTAAAAAAAATATCTATGAAGGCAGTTCTCCGCGTTAAATTAAGGGAAAAATTATTATCATGGAAAAAACACAAGTAAGTAATATTGGGCTGCAATTTTTTTTTTATATACACGCAAAGAAAAAATATGGTTGGGCATGGTTGCAATATTACTATGGTAAATGTAACAATATATTGCTGTCGTACACAAATAATTGTTATTTTTTTTATTTAATATCAACAATATTATAGTTACTGTAAACATATCAATGCTTATCGCCATTATAAATTTGAGTATTGTTGACCGAAAAATAATTATTTTTCTAAAAACTAAATTATGATAACTTTTAAAACATATTGTATTACTCACAACCCTATCATGATATTTAATAGCAATAACATGATAAGTTTCTATACATTTATCGTATTATGTTTAAGATGCAATCAAACAATTTCTCCTCTAATAATGTTATGTTAGCGCCATTTGTAAAATAATTTTGTATCAGTTGTGGCGTTTATTTTATATGTGAGCGCTTAAACAATTTAAAGATAAATTGCCATAAAAAATAAATTTAAAGAAATTAAAATTTTAGCGAAGTTCATTCAGTATTAGAGATTTAATGGTGCAAATGCAAAATATCGTAGTTTTTTTTTGTAAAATCCAACAACAGAACACACAGAGATTTCGTTATATTTTATAAAAGTTTTAGGATATTTCTTTGGTTTTCATGGGCAAGCGCGTTTGTCTTAAAACAAATTTTTCAGGAGAGGTAAAAACCATTCTAGATCAAACTATGGGCTAGGTATTGCACTGTTTAAACTTTGTTATTACGTTGTTGTGATACAGACGCGTATTCTTAACCCCGCATTAAAATTTTAATTATTAATAACATTTTAATATAACAATTTAGCGAATGGACGCATTTTTTAAATAAATTCTTAAAATAAAAGTGAACAATTATCAAAAACGAAAAATTTAATAAACAAAAATTAAAAAAAAATATATGTATAAATGTATGTATACATATACTGAACAAAAACATTTAGTTTAAAATTCTTATTTTTGGTGGAATACAATAAATAATAAAAATAAAAAAGCACAGCAAAACGGTGAAAAAACAAAAACAACTTTTTGCATGAGCAGTCACAATGTAACAACAATAAAACTAGATGAAAGAAATGCATACGTAACAGTTAATGCTAAAGAGTGCAATCCTGAAACAAATAAAACAAAACAAAACAATATTAACTACCTAACGGCTAAACCAATTGTTCGTACACGTTCCCTTTCGCCCTCTGTTTTTACAAAGTCGGTTGATGCTGAGACATTAAAAAATATTAATCTCTCGCTAGTGCCTGCAAGTGTTGCCGCTTCGGCAAAAAAAATTTTAGTAACAAATGTTACCATGAATACAAACACAGACGCAATGGAAAAATCACAAGTAAAAAGTTGTCAAAAGCCTCAAGTACAAGTTGGTATGGACAGGTACATTACAGTGCTTAAACGGGGTCGCAGCCCTACCTCTGCAGCAGTTGCTTCGGCCTCAAAAGTACCTTCTTTTGATAAGATAAATTCTCAAAACCGTTTTGCAATTCTGGAGGATGAATCCTCTGAAGCACCAAATGTCATAAGATCGTCCAAGCCTCCCCCTATATATCTTAGGGAGCAAAACTCAAACGAGCTAATAAAGAGTTTAGTTTCGTTAATTGGTGAAAATTCGTTTTACGTAGCGGCAATCAAACGTGGTAGTATAAACGAGACAAAAATTCAAGTAAATCATGAGAATGACTTTCGCAAAATTACTAACCAATTTGAGACATTAAAAAAAAGTTTTTATACATACCAACTGAAGAGCAGCAAAGGTCTTCAAGTAGTGATTAAGGGAATTGACTCATATGTGGACCCTGAAGAAATAAAAGCATTCCTTGAAGGGAAAGGCTTCAAAATAAAACATGTTGTAAATATCAAAAATAGGGAAAAAAATCCACAACCACTATTTCGAGTGGAGTTAGAGCCCGGCGATGTTAAGCTAAAAAAAAACGAAACTCATCCTATATACAGTTTGAGATATATTCTGTACAGGAAAATCACGATAGAGGAGCCGCACAAAAGAAATGGACCCGTTCAGTGTTTAAACTGCCAAGAATTTGGTCATACTAAGGCATACTGCTACTTACCCCCTGTTTGCGTAGTATGTGGTGAATTACATGGTACAGTTCTTTGCGATAAGTCTAAAACCGACCCCAACGTAAAGAAATGCAGCAACTGTGGCGGTAATCACACTGCCAATTATAGAGGATGCCCTGTATACACTATCGTCAAGCAGTCGTCTGGACCGAAACCTAATCCCCCTCAAACGCAGGTAACAAATCAAGTAAACACTAATGACACTCAGGCTCCGCAGCCTGGTAGTAACAGAACCTCTTACGCTAACGTCCTTAAATCAAACCATGTTTCAATGCAAGGTGCTGCGCCAAGTAACGAAGAAACTCCTAATTTAAGTCGTCTAGAAAAAACCATGGAAACATTAGTGCAAACAGTAAATAATTTTACTAACACAATGGGTAATATGATGCAGGAAATTCTCAGAATGCAATCGATGTTATTGCAAGCTGTACTTAACAAGCCATGAACTGTTTAAAAATTTGTTTTTGGAACGCAAACGGCATCCGCCAACATAAAAATGAATTAGAATATTTTCTTAAAAGTAAACAAATTGATGTCATGATGGTTTCTGAAACTCATTTGACCTCAAGAAATAGTTTTAAAATTAATGGTTATATACTGTATGATACCAAGGACCCTCGAGATAGAGCTTGTGGAGGTTCTGCCATTTTGATAAAAACTCGAGTCAAACACTACTTAATGTGTGATCATCGTGAGGACTATCTGCAAGCAACAAACGTTTGTGTTGAAGAGTTAAATCGAAACATAGTAATTTCATCTTTATACTCTCCACCTAGATTTTCAATATCAGAAAGCCAATATTGTGAATATTATAAATCACTAGGACCCTGTTTTCTGGCCGCTGGTGATTATAATGCTAAACATACCTTCTGGGGGTCACGACTTATAACACCAAAGGGTCGTGTTTTGTTTAATTCAATCTCTAAAATGGATTTAAATGTGGTCGCGAGCGGACAACCAACATATTGGCCTACTGATCAGCAAAAAATTCCAGATGTTATAGATTTTGGCGTGATTAAAAACATCCCCTCAGAGGCTATTCGTGTTGAATCTTCCTTAGAATTATCCTCCGACCACACACCTACAGTTATTACTATAATGAACCCCAATAGAATTGTATCTCCGACTGGTTATTTTGCGACGTCAGCCACACAAATTAATTGGTTAAAATTTAAAAAATATCTCAGTACCCATTGCACAGAAAATATTCCGCTTAGAACACCGGAGAACGTAGATCGCTCTATTGTGAATTTTGACAGTTATCTGAAACTAGCTGTTCAACATTCTAGTACTGCCCCCAAAAAAACAAAAAATATTAAAATATATTCCACAGATGTCGAGCGGCTCTTGACTGAAAAAAGGAGAGTTCGAAGAGAGTGGCAAATTTACAGATCCCCGCAACTTAAGAATTTATTAAAAGAGTGCACAAAAAGGCTTAGAAACTTACTGCAGACCCAGAAAACGGCTTCTCTAGAAAAATATCTTATGGAACTTGATGCAACTCCACAATCTGACTACTCATTATGGCGTGCAGCTAGAAATCTAAAAAGGCCAGTTATACCAAAGCCACCATTAAGAAACTTGAATGGTAGTTGGGCAAGAAACGATATTGAAAAAGGAAATCTGTTTGTGAGTCACTTGAAAAACGTATTTACACCAAATTTATCTAACGATATTGCGGTCGAGTTACCACCTATTGCTGCCAGAGCATCTATTCCCATAAGATTTGAAATAAGAGAAATCGAAAAGGCTATTTGTGACTTAAACACTAAGAAGGCACCTGGTATTGATAAGATCAGTAATAAAATGCTTTTAGAGCTACCTCGCATAGCAAAGAAAATTATACTTTTTATTTTTAATGCTATTTTACGGCTTGAATACTACCCGCAAGAATGGAAGGTTTCCTTAGTTACCATGATACCAAAGCCAGGGAAAGATCATACAAAAGTTGAGTCATATAGGCCTATTAGCTTATTATCAAATATGTCAAAGCTGTTTGAAAAATTATTAGTTTCAAAATTAACACCAATTTTAAATGACAATAGATGTATTCCAAACCATCAGTTTGGATTTAGAAGAAAACACAGCACAATTGAACAAACTCATCGAATAGTAAATGTTATAAGAAAAGCATTTGAAGAAAAAAAATATTGCTCAGCACTCTTCATCGATGTTTCGCAAGCGTTTGATAAAGTCTGGCATGAAGGCTTACTACATAAGTTGAAGCAAAATTTACCAGCAAACACTCACAAACTGTTAGAAAGCTACTTAGTCGGCCGTCAATTTATTATTAAAGAAGGAGATTTTTTAAGTTCACCTCAGCCAATTGGCGCTGGAGTTCCACAAGGCAGCATCCTTGGCCCTCTTTTATACTTAATTTATACTTCGGACATGCCAACAAACAACTACACACAAACTTCAACATTTGCAGACGATACAGCTTTTCTAAGCGTACACGAAAACAGTTATGAAGCATCTCGTTATTTGCAGGATCATATATTTCAACTAGAAATATGGCTAAGACAATGGAGGATAATGGTAAATGAGCAAAAATGCGTACATATAACATTCACCTTGCGCCGGGAATCTTGCCCCCCTATTACAATCAATAATCAAATAATTCCCCAACATTCGCATGTAAAATATCTCGGTTTACATCTGGATAGGCGATTAACGTGGAAATGCCATATAGAGGCAAAATTAACTCAAATGAAACTAAAAGCCATTCAAATTCATTGGCTTATTGGAAGAAATTCTGTCCTTAGTCTCGATTGCAAGCTTCTACTTTATAACTCTATCTTAAAGCCTATCTGGTGCTACGGTATTCAACTATGGGGCACCGCCTCGGCCTCTAATATCGAAAAAATTCAAAGGCGTCAAAATAAACTTCTTCGAATAATCACAGCAGCTCCCTGGTACGTTAAAAACTCAAACATTCATAAGGATCTCAATGTGCCATTAGTAAAAACTATGATTACAAAATATGCAGTAAAATATTTAAAAAGGCTTGAACAACACCCAAATCCACTAGCTCGAAATATTTTAAATCATGGCGGCCACACTCGATTAAGAAGAAGAGACACTGCAGCACTTACCCAACTAGAAGAGCGATAAGCACCTATATATGTGAACAGAACCCGTGATAAAGAAAATTTTTGTCTGGCACTGGCAGGACATAAATAAAGTATTAGGATAAGATTTGATTAATTATTGTTAGTTCATATTTAATATATGAAGATTCAATAAATAAAAAATGAACAAAAAAAAAAAAAAAAAAAAAAAAAAAAAAAAACGTTAAAAAATAGGAATTGATTCATATTTTTTCAAAAATGTTTAGAACCATGTAAACAGCGTTTAAAGTTAGGCAATATGGCATCAACATCTCAAAATCAAAAAAAATGGACATACGCGGTTGCCCATGAAAACCACATATTTTGCATTTGCTCTTTTGCAAGCCTAATATTGAACTCCGCTATTTGATTTACATTAAGAAAATTATAAAAAGTGACAAAATAAAAAATTTATGCAAACAAATTTTAATTTATTTTATATTTTTATGACAGCTATGAAAGGTGCTGTATCATAATATGATTGTTTCTAAATTTATATTAGCGGTTTTCACCCTTTGTATTAAGTATACAACTCTGCTTTTCTTAATACGATTTTATACTACAAAGCATGAGTATCTTTTTCGCTTGTATTGTAAATTAATGAAGTTGCTGAGTGAGGAAAAGAGACAGATATAGTTTCTTCAACGGTTTTATTCTGGGTAATTTTACAAACGTGTTTACTACAGCTTTTTGTTGGATTTTTCAACAACAGCGTAGTAAATTTCAGTCTAATATATTTTGTTGTTGCAGTGTTGTAAATCTTAGTACTTTTACTAAATTAATAAAATTTACAAGGACTACAAGGGACATTACTATCAAGGGTGAAAACCGCTATTGATTAACATGATTATAATATGATTACTTTTAAGGTTATTATGATTAACATGACAATACTATGATTAATTGCTTAGCTAATTACCATTAACATGATAATAATATGATTGCTTCTTAACTTATTATGATTAACATGATATTAATTATATTACTTCTTTTTTTACAGTTAGAAGATCTGTTAGTTCTTTGCTGAAATTTTTTTTTTAAATTTTGATAATTTATGGTGTTTTATTTCCTACAAAAAAAAGGCACTTAAATGATTTTTTTTAGGTCACATTTTTGTGAAAACGGGATCACATTAGTCGGTTTGTAAACATTTTTAAGCCATATGAATTTCTGAACGAAAAATAACATGAGAAAAATTGCATGTTTTTTGAACATCAAGTTTTAGCCGAAAAGCAAAACCCAAATAGTATTTTATTAGATTTGATAAGTACTTCAAGAAAATCCACACGCAAATGAGTTTGCCATTTTCTTTGTTGCACTGTGTTATAATTCGCGCTCTTTTTTGTCTTTTGTCTTCTAGAGAAAATAATGTTTAAAGTGAAAAGTAGTTCACCAAGAATAAAAGGTTTAATCCGTTAAAAGTCATAGATGTTTGATCTTAAAATATTACCTCTAACTTAACCTATAGCTCCATATCTTTAATTTATATTTTCCAATATATTTCAATTTATTCCTATACAAGTTTTTAAGCACGTATTAATGGTATCCTATGCGATCATAAAAATATTTTGAATGTGTTTTTATTTATGTGTGTGTGTGTGTGCGTGTGCTTCTGCCTTAAGCATACATGTGTATACATTAATGGTATATATTGATGCGTTCTGCATTAAATGTCTCTTTATTTTGTTTTCCTACGCATACAGTTTCCATTTTGCTTGTCCACCACACATGCTGTTTACTTTTATGAAAGAATACGTGACAATGTAAGGACATTAATTCATAAAATCTCTTCAGACTTAAAAGAAGCTTTGAATAAACGTAACACTAAACTATTTATATGCCTACGTGCCAGTCACACTTATTCGATTATTGTTATTTGGTGTGTAGTTGTGTAAACATTAGGCTGCAACTGATTTAGGTAATCAAAAATTGTGTTACTAGTTAAAACTTTAGAATAGATATAAATCTTTAACTGTTAAAGGATTTCAAAAAATTTGGAGCTGAACCTTGCGCAAAAGTTTACACGGATAGCTGCACGGAAAATTATGCTGAGTCGATCGATAACTTAAGGACCAATAGGACCAATATTTTATTTTCTATGAAAATTTGATTAATGAACCCTTTATAAACCTAGTTTTATTTTTTTTTATAAATAAGGTGGTTAAAGTTATTAAACAATCGTAACATGGTGGGTCATATAGGGCTAGGTAAAAAGTATTATCTAAAGAATACTTTTGTTTAATATAGTAAAGCTTGTATTAACTTTTTCCTTTTATTAAGTTTTGATTTTATCTTTTATTGTCAATTTAATACACATATCAAATTGTGTCAATTTTTCTCTAATAGAGAGAGACACATTTTTATATTCAATACAAAATCTTTTGTTTTATTCATAGAAATCTACATGTTCATACACATATTGTTGCTCTTAAATGCATACAAGTAAACAAAAAAACAAGTAAGAAAGTATAGTCGGTCAAGCCCGGCCATATGATACCTACACCACAGTATTTAAAAACACATCATGCTTATGTGTCCATATAAATATGGATTTATATATGTTTATAAACTTCGTGAAAATCGGTTTGAAAGTTTGTGAGAGGCAGAAATTGCCCCCTACCTCCCCTTGTGGTCCTATTTTTGAAAAACTGTATAGCTAATGTGTCCATATAGATATGGATCTACCTATGTTTTAAATTTAATTAAAATCGGTTTAAGAGGCAGAAATTGCCTCCTACCTACCCTTGTGTTCCTATTTTTGAAAAACTATATAACTAATATGTCCATATAGATATGGATCTCTCCATATTTTAAATTTCATTAAAATCGGTTTGATAGTTTCTGAGAGGAAGAAATTTCCCCCTATCTTCCCTCGTGGTCCTACGAATCGGCCCATTTTCAATTGGTCCTTCTGCCAATAAGAACCTTTGACCCAAATTTTATCAAATTATCTCCAAAATTGCGACCTGCACTTTGCGCACAAGGTTACATGGACAGCCAGCCTGCCAGCCAGCCGGACGGACACCGTTAGTTCGACTCAGAAAGTGATTTTGAGTAGATCGGTATACTTAAATACTATTTTAAGGCGTTTTCACATCTGCACAAATGCATAATACCCTCTCCACTCTTGTGGTGTGGGTAAAAAAAAAGTATACATACATAAAATGCTACATTCATTCATATGTACGTAATATTTATTTATCCTTCGTTGGCAGTTTTTTCTTTTTGTTTTTAAGGAAATGTCACTTTGGTTTCTCATGTTTTCCTCTTTTGTCTCTTTATTTTTCTTTTATTTTTAGTTATTTATTATGTAGTTTATACATTAATATTTAATAACTTTATTCCCCTCTACTTTCCATAGCTTTTTTTGTCTTTGTGGCTTAGTGTTGATTGTGGAGAGCTGAAGTCAAAAAATGAAGAAAAGAAAAAATGTTCATTATAATTTATATTTTAACACAAGACATCTCGTTTGTATTCTGTCGTTCTTATATCAACATGAATTTGTATAAAAATTAATTTATTTCATGATTTTTTTTTACTTCAGCACTCTTTGTCGCATCAAAAAGGTTGCATGTTAAATATGAGACATTTATTTTTTAATACAGAAGATAAGAACTTGAAAGTTTTTTTTACGATATCGTCATTGCTCTGACAACATCGGCGATTTTGAAGTTTGTTTTATTAAACCCTTTGAAACCTTTATTAGTGATACATCTATCCGCCAAACCATTTAATGATATCTTTACTGGTTCAGAAGTTAATAAAATTAGGTATGTGTAACCCATATACAAAATGTACGTACACGCAGAGAAAAAGCATTGTTGAAGTATGGTAAAAAACATATTATGATCCCTGCAATGGCAACAAAAAAACTTTTGTTTTTTTAGCAAAACTTCTTTCACGATTGATAATATTTTGTTTCTATTTAACAATAAAGTGTTTAGTAGCTCCCTTCAAACTTCAAATATGGTTGAATTTAACAATATAATGTTTTAATAAAATAAAGCAACAACTAAACACTTAAACAACCATAAATAACCATATTATTATCACGGCAACCATTTATTATGGTTAAATTAATCCATCCAAAAGCTATAACCATATTACGGTTGCAAATTTATAAAAAAAATTTATAAATAAGCGCGTGTATGTATAATATTAAATTGAAAATAATATGCTTTAAAATCAAAAACATTCTGGTCGTTTTTATTTTACAATAGTTGATTGGTGTGCTTAAAATTCTCATTCATTTTATTTTTTTTATTGATTAAAATACACAAATTTACGTAGAAAAAACTAGTTAGTAGAACAGAAAAAATGGTAATGAAGGTCGTCACAGGCTGGAATGTGAATCAAAGTGAAATTTTTAAAAAAATAAAACATAACACCTATCAGGAATAAAAACTTAAATAAAATTATAATGTGACACTTAACAAACAAATTGAAAAATTAATGAAATTAATAACCATAATATTGTTAACATTGACCATTTTATTGTTAATACTGACTAAAATATCGTTATTTTTATCAAAATTCTGGAAAATTTTGACAGTATTATGGTTAATTTTGAACATAATATGGTTAGTTTTGTCCATTTTTATGGTTAATATTGACCAAAATATGATTAATTTTGACCATATTGTTTCGGAAACATTTTTGTTGATTTTAACCATACTATGGTCATATTTAAACATAATGTGGTAAGCTGCAAACATAAACACTGTTTAAATCTAACCATAGTATGTTGCTCTTAGAATATGGTTACCTCCAACCATATTATTTATCTACGTGTACAGAAACAGCCAAGTGTAAAAATTAACTTAACCGTTTTCACAACATACATATAAATTTTAACCAGTATTTAAGTTATTTTATGACAACAAAGTGTGCCACGGTAGAATTGATGAGCTGGTCTATCAGTGCAATTGTTGCGGGTTCGATGCCCGCCAGAGAATCTGGTCTGTTTCGTTACTATTGCTTGATCAAGTTTAAACATTATTTTTAAATGTAGTTGTAACTCTGAATAAATTAATAATATATCATAAATCTATCGACCAAACCCGTTTATGAACGCTTTTTTAGCATCCCATGTGGATAAATCCAATTAATAATGAAAAACTATTTGTCGATCTTCTTCACTTATAACACCAGATAGCAAACTTCTAAAAGTGTTTTTTCTTTAACAACATTGTTGGAGGTGACCACTTTGTGAAATATTTTTGCTTTGGGTGCACTAGGAAACTGTAAATAGAACGATCAAAACATAGAAGTCTGCGGTCACTCAATAAATATATTCATAAAGCATTCCACGAAATTTATGATAATATAAAGCATTATCTCTCAACTAACAATTTTTTAAACTTTTTAGTGTTCTATTTTTAAAATACTAAATACATTCCTTTTAGTTTTTTTAGTATTTCTCAAAATTAATTAGCATTAACCCATTAATAGCCAAAACTTTTTAGTGGAATAAAATTTAAAACGCATTGTATTTTTAGTCTTAGTTACATATTTTATTCAGCGACTTTACGGAACTGATTTGGTAATTTGTGTTTTCACCCGACAACTTAAGATGGCAGTGGGCCTTTAGCTAACAAATCGTCAATACAACTGTGGTTTACTTCTAAAATTCAATTCCTTTTCTGCAGTTCTTTTAGTAAGCTAGCGCTCGTGATTAAGTTTTCAAAGAATAATGTGTGATCCAGTAAAAATAAATGTTGTGTTGAGTTCTATAAAGAAATCTAAAATATACAAAAGGATCCCATCAATTGCCCGCAAAACTTATTTTTCCAACGTCTTATTGAGCTGCTTAACATAAATCTGCATTCCGAAATTGTTCTCCGCATTGAATTTTAAAATATATGTATAATTTCAGCCAACTGTGTTTTAATATTTTTTTTTTGTTATTTTAGCAAAAGACAGAGAAAATGAAAAAACAAAGCAAAATGAGAAAAAAAATAATTACAAACTGCTGCTGTATATGATTAAATATTTATAAATTTAATTAAGCATACCAGACAAGTACAAATTAATTGATTGTATACAATTTTATTTTTTTTTATTTACATATTTTTTCTACTTTTTAGTAGATTACAATATCGCACGATTTATTTCGCATTAAGCCCAGAAGAAAAATAATCATACGCCTCAGCGTTCAAGAGAAATCAATTACTCGTAATGTTACTCATACGTCTTGCCAAGGTAAAAGATTTTATTTTCATATATTTTTTGAATAAATAACTTTTTGTGTTAAACACGTGCTCATCATTAATTGGATCTTATTTGTTAGTTGTACGTTTAATGGAAATTTTTGACACATGGTTGATTTCACAAGTAAAATAACGAGCGTCGACTGGGTTGGTATAATTTTATCCAAAAAAAAAAAATTAGTTTTGTTACTAAAATTTTGATAAATTGCAACACAATATTTGCCAAAGTAAGAGAAGTTAAAGCAGGAACTCATTTTAAGGAGAAGCTTATTTTAGATTTATATGGGAGTTGTTTTTAAATATGACTTAGATTTTATCGCTATTTGTTGGAAGCTAAAAATGCTGTGTTTTATTGACATTATAACTTTTCTGCTAAGAGAAACACACATAAACAGTTATAATGAAAATCCAGTCTAAAGGTAAATAAATTACGGTACAAGAAACTAATTTTATATTGAAAATAGTTATGTAGTTCTAGATTACAAATCTCGCTAATAACGTTTGCATATTTCATATGGGGCTGAATTAGTTTTTTTTCTAATGTATAAATGAACTGGATTCCCAATATAAAATGAAGCTTCCAACGAAGCAGGTTTGTAAGGGAGAAACATTAACGTTTCGCTTTCCATTGTGCTGACGGAAGACATGAATTTTATATGGCGAGTTCCCGCTTTGAAGCAATACATTTTTGATACATAAAGCGCATTATTCAGCGCATATAAAAATTGTTGTACGTAACGATCGGCCTAACACACTGAATGTTTGAATACAGTTATTTTTTAGTATTCTCCCTTACAACCCTGTTTCGTAGTAATGGAATGCCGTAGCACTTGAAATTTTATTTATTTTTATAAAAGTTGTTGAGAGTTCTTTCACTTACTTTACTGCATTTCTGTATGTGCTTCGCAAAATGATAAATTTTTTTATTGGGTTATTAATATATAATTAATATTAGTTTTTTTAGTAAATTATATTTATTATTAAAAAAACTGATTCTTATTCTTATATATACCATTTAGAAAGAAACCATAGAAAAATGTATTCCTTTTTTACTAAGCACATGCATGACTTATCACCCATCTTCTGAAATTTGAATTCATTCGAGTGAAATTTAAATCGAATAAATTTTGAAAATTATCCTTTTTTAACAGTTTATAAAAAAACCTTTAAAATACTTCATTCTTTGAGTTCCTATCTTTATAAGAATAATAAAGTGATTTAAAAAGTTTTTCATTTTATAGTCTGTTAAACAAAAGGCTCACCTTATGGTAGATCTCAAGCATTGGACGACAAAGCATGGTTTCACCAATCGCCCGTGTGTGTGTGAGCAACCAGGAGAAAAATATCCGGCAAAATTATTTTCTTGGCCCTTTATTTAGGAGCTGGATCTTTCTAATCTACGTTGTTTTGGAAATTCGCTAGCAACTTTTTTTAAATAGAAAAAGCACCTAGGAAAGTTCCAACTTCACTAGTGGTGAAAAGTCCACGCTTTAGCGCTTTAGCGGTATTTTCAGGATCCCCCTTTCTGCAAATCTGGATAGTAAAACGCAACCAACATGTAATTCACGAGATTGTTTTTTATTTCCAAAGAAAAGCGATTTTTATACAACAGTTTTAACTTTATTTCCTAATATTGTTTTGGGGTTTTTATTGCATTAAAAACTGGTTAAAAACTTTGATGAAAGAATCGACACCTGTCAGCGTGCCCGTGGTGGACATTTGCCAGATATAATTTTTCATTTATAATAGGCAAACTTTTCTCTTCGTAATACAATAACAATTTGAATCATCTTCTTCAAAATTTTTTGTTTGATTTTGTTTTAGAAAACAAAGTTCTTGAAAACACCGGTATTAAATAATTTTCATAATTAATATAAAATATATCGTTATTGTGTATCTTCTGTTAAAATCCGATGTATACTGTAGACGGAAAGAGATCAAAAGAAAGCGCCTTGCCTATTACTAAAGGGTGGTAGAACTTAAGCGCACGATGTTTATTGTAAATAAAAAAAAATTCAGAGAAATATCTTGTTATTTTTTATTATTAAAATATCGGCTAAATGCTCCCCACGGGCTCGGTGGCATACCTCTATCCGATAGTCCATATTTTTAATGACTCTAAAACTAATTGAGGTTCAATTTCGTTAATTTGCTGAATTATCTCATCCTTAAGCACTTGTATTGTTCTTGGCTTATTAACGTACACGTTTTCTTGTAAATAACCCGAAAGAAAGAAGTCCCACGATGTCAAATTATATGACCGTGGCGGCCAATTTACATTGCCACGGCGTGAGATGCCAATGCCATTAAAGTCTTGCGCCCAAGAGCCATTGTTTCGTTGGCTTGGTGGGAAGTGGAATCATCCTGTTAAAACCACATGTCGTCGAGGTCCATATCCTCAATATCTGGCCACAATAAGTCCGTTATCATCTTGCAAAGCGAACACCATTCACGGTTACTTTCTGGGCGACCACATTTTCGAAGAAGTTTGACCCGATGACGCCAGAAGCCCATAAGCCGCACTTAACTCATTTTTCACATTTTCAAATAAAAAACATGGTTTAGATAAACATATTCTTAGAGCAACATATTATGATAAGATTCATGATTGTAGTCACCATATTACAATTATTTTTAAATCATATTATGACTAATATTATGACTAAATTTTCCCTAAATCATATTATTACCATGTTAATCACAAAAAGATAAAGAAGTAATCACATTTTTGTCATGGTAATCATAATAAGTTAAAAAGTAATCTTATTATTGTCATGGTAATCATAATAAGTCAAGAAGTAATCATATTATGATAAAGCACCACTTTCACAAAAAAAATTAAATGTTTTGCATCAATTTTATATTTTGTGGCACACTACAATTTTTTTTAATATAAAACAATTTCTTTATTTTTTTGATTGCTTAAACTTGTGTTTTAATTTTGTATTTTTTTTAATTGTTGAACCACTCACTAACAAATAATTGGATAAAAAATATTTAAAACAAACGACACAACTGATGCAAAATTATTTAACAAATGGCGATAACAAAATATTGTTTGAAGAAAGGTATTTGAATTGCATCTTAATCATATTATGAGTACACTTGTAGAAGGTTTTCACAATAAGTAATATAATATAATTCAAAGTTATCATTATTTAGTTGTTAGAAAAATAATTATTTTTCAGTCAACAATACTCAAATTTATAAATGCGATAAACATTAAAATTTTTGTAGTAACTATAATATTGCAGACATTAAAAAAAATAACGATTTATTGTGTACGATAACAATATATTGTTACCATAAACATGGAGTAGTTGCCATAACCATACCCAAAAATTGTGGACACATTATGCTGACCAAAATAAATACAAAATGCATTTTGATTTGAGCGCCTCATTAATCTTAACGTGGGGCACAATTGTAAACCTCTCCATTGTTGAATTTGTCAAGCACTGAAGCAAAGAATAGTCAAATTAAAATGGCAAAAAAATTTATGTCAGGGTGTGACTCACAATTAACCTCGTGGCGACGATTAGCTTACAAAAATAATATGAATATAGAACAGGGTGTCCGCCGGGAGCTTTACTACTTTGTTTATTTATAATTTTTGATTAAATGAAAGAGAATGGATCTAATATCGATAAATGTTTTATTTAATGTCGGCATTATGTATGGAATACAATATAAGATAAATGCCTGCCTCTGTTAGCCTCACAAATACTCATTATGATATTTCATGAAAATCGGGCCTTATCATGGGCGAGCTGTAACATCATATTGGCATATGTACTTTGGCGTAAATGGTCTTGTGGAAGAAACTTTTGCTCGTCAGCTGCATCTTAAATGAAAACAAATTTAAATCCTTGTGCAAAAATGTGGCCAGGATTGTTCTTTGAAGCCCAAGCTCTTGAGCACGGCATCAAATTGAGGTTGATGGATTGTTTTGAACAATTTCTTGAACAGTCTTCTGTCTTTAAAATCATTCACTACATGATAAACAGAACGCTGCAGTACATTGTGCACATTGTGGTCCATGTCTGAGCTAATCACCCAGAGACCCTCTTATTTTTGCCCCCAAATTATTCACTACACGATAAACAGGGCGTTTTGTTTAACACGTTGTTTCTCACGACGTACACCCTTTATATAAAAATTGGTTTGCAATTGTAAAAAGGCGTTAAAAACTTGCCAACTTTTGTATGTATACGTATTAACCCTTTTTTTTTGCTTAAATTTGCTTAAATTAATATGCATGAGTTTTTCATTTAGATTTTGTACGAATTAACACATGCAGTCGAAAATATATTATCAGCAAAAAAAATCACCACCTTATTAATATAATAAAAATATTAATGTTAAATGTTAAAATGTCAAATCATTTATTTTTTAACCGCAAAATGTTTATAAAACACAAAAAAAAGATCTGTAAAACAGGCTTTTAGTATTTTGTTAAGTACAATAAAAATTTTGTGTGAATTTGTTTAATGCCATAACATATGTAATATTTAATGTTAAGTGAAAATACATACTCGTAAAAATAAAATCAAAACAACAGAAAAACAAAAGAATAAATACAAAAAACAGTTTTGTTAAAAATACTAGTCAGAGTACAAGTAATATGTACATGTGTATTTTATACTCTTTTCACGTAGAAGTATGTATTTGAAATGTGTGCATGTAAAAATTTTATATAGGTCGTTTACTTTTTTGTCACTTTTTTTTATTTTATTTTTCTTTTATTAATTTTTACAAAGGTTATAAAACATAAATTCAGCGAAAACAGCGTTAAAACAATGGCCTGCAAATTACAAGCATTTGTTACACAAAAGTTACATGTATTAATACCTACACATCCAAATACACATACGCTTTATATCTCATACACACAAAAAAAAATTAAACAAAGGGATGTAAAATTAAAATCATACATACATGATAAACACATTCATATACAAGCAATAGTCCTTATTCGCTTACATACCCATACAAACTTATCATTATGTATAAACATAAATTGTGGTTTTATTTAATGCTGACAAATTTTTAATCATTAGTTTAAATTGTGTTAAAAATTGTGTGGCTTTTGTGGTTGTTTGTGTTGTTACTATTGTTTATTACAGAACAGCGGCACAGACAGAAGCAAAATTACTGTATAAAATAAATAAATAAAATGTTGTTCTTTCATTAGGAGTAGAAATTATACAGAACTTCAAGCGAATACTTAAATGAATAAATACAATAGCAACTGCAGATCAGACAACTTAAGCTGCTTAAATAGTTGTCTGCCTAGTTTTACGCTACAATTATAATTATAAACATAGTTTTTTTTATTTATTTACACACATACATAGAAAAAAATTCTCGTTTTTGCGCATAAAATTGTAAAATATAATGCATATTAAGCAAAAACCTTAAAATTAAGTGGTTCTTTAGAGGGTATCAAAAGAGAAGCGTTTTTGGAATATTTGAATTAAACAAATTTAATTAGTAACTTGTACGGTTATTAAGCTAATATTAATAAATTTTAAGGACCGATGTTGATTTTGAATAAAACACAAATTTTATAGGAAATTATTGTCTTTTCTTTTTATTTTAATAATTATGGTATCGTTTAATTATGTGTGGAACAAAATATCGGTCAAATGACCGCCGTGACTTCGGCGGTACACCTCCATCCGATGGTCCAAATTTTCGATGCCACTGAGGCATAATTGAAGTTCTATGCCGTTAATATGCTGAACTAGCTCATTCTTTAGCTCTTGAAATGTTGCTGGCTTATCTACGTTTACCTTTTTTTCAAATAATGCCAAAGAAAGAAGTCCAACGGTGTCGAATCACATGATCTTGGTGGTCAAGTGACATCGCCATTGAATTTGTCGCGCCAAAGAGCCATTATTTCGTTAGCTGTGTGGCAAGTGACACCGTCCTGTTGAAACCACATATCGTCCACATCCATATCTTCCAATTCGGACCATAATAAGTTAGTTATCATTTCACGATATCGAACACCATTCACAGTAACTGCCTGACCAGCGCCATTTTAGAAAAATACGGCTCGATGATGCTGCCAGCCCATAAACTGCACCAGACAGCCACTCTTTGTAGGTGTATTGGTTTTTCGACAATAACTCTGGGATTATCATTCGCACAAATGCGGCAATTCTGCTTATTGACGAATCCAGTGAGGTGGAAATGTGCCTCATCACTGAAGATGAAGTGCACGACATGCATTTTGATTTGAACACCCATTTTCATAATAAGCCTGAATTAGTTTAACGCGTTGTTGAAGAAAAAAACTTGACGTTTTGGTGTGGTTCATATTCAACATCAGCCCTTAAAATTTAACCACCCTTTATATAGACTGGTTGATTATTTAATGGAAATGTTGACTGGGGAAAAGTATTTCGCAGTGGTATACATGTTGATATACACAAGCAAAATAAAAATATACACGGAAAGAATTATTTATTTAATATGGCTTGAGCCAAGACAAAAATTACATATTCTAAATATATGTATTGCTTTGTTTAAGCAAAATATTTCTTTATTTAAGAAAATTTTACTTAATACGAACAATATAAATTAAAATCAAGAAATTATTTTTAGATTTTTGATTTTCTTGTTTTATGAAATGAAATTGATTACTTTAGAAAATTAACTTCTTTCCGTGAATGCCACGATTTTTATTTAACCTGGTCCTCCATAAATTACGAAAAAATTCAAATAGTTTTCCGATTACTTAATATATCGCACCCAAAATACTAAAGGGTCACAACCCAAAATTCTTAATTTTTCAGTAGAGCCAAAAAACGGGGTTCTTTTTATATGTACACTAATCCTACAAAGAAGGTTTCAATTGTATTTTTTTCGCAAAATTCTAGAGGAATTGATCTAAGATTTCTACAGTGCGTAGATATGAACATTGTGCATCGATTTTTTATAGAAAGTGAAAATTGAAAAAATTTTTTGCGATATGTGAAATTACGTTAATCTATAAGTAAATACTCAGTTAGGCAAACGTTGCTGTACCCGTATTGCACCGCACCGTACTGTAAGCACGTTGGTGCACTTTTAGAACATTGAAAAACGTGTCACATGATTTCCCATACACAAATAACAACAAAAGTGGTATACATAAAACAATACACACAGTGATGGGAATAAAAAAGTTTAAATGGTGAGCGCTATGCAGAAAATGTACCAGGTAACATAAATTGTATTAAAACAGTATTTATGTATGTAACTAAATTAATAATTTTATATTTGATATATATATATATATATAATATAGATTAACAATAAACAAATATGTTTATTAGCATACACAGAACAGGGCTTTGATACCATTTAAAGCCTTTTACATATGTGTATATCTCGCATATTGATTACATGTGTATTTGCATTTGTTTTTCAAATCTTAACATACCTATGTATGTATATTTGAAGAATGTTATATTATAAGTTGTTTTGTCGCAATTCCATACATATACTAAAAAAAGTACAAAAAAAAATAGCGAAAATACCCCCATTCAATAAATATACAAGCCTCCCATCACTGTTTTCGTACATTCGCTTTAATTGTTGTAAAAAAGAACTATATTGAAATTGATCAGAATTTCTCCATAATTTCATTTGGCTGCCATACAAACTACTTTTCGGAATAGTCTTTGTGCTCTGAAGCAACTGTCTTATTATTTCAGTATTTAAATTTAATCCAATAATATGTTATTGCAACATAAATCGTCTTACCAATTTTTTTTAATCGATCCATATTTGACCATAGTTTCCATGCAAATATAACTCCCGAAAATAGCTTTAAATGCCATAGCTTTCGTATAAAATTTTGTATTGCTATAAAATTGAGCACAGAAATCTTTTGTAACAGCCATTAAACCCTTCTCTTAAATAACTATAAGATAAAAACAATTTTATATTAATATAGATATGATCTATATAATAATATTCGGCAAAAAGAACTCTTATATCGATATAAACAAATTTTTTATTAATACGATTTCCGTATGACGTGCCAAATTCCCAGTTTTTCATGTTTGATAAATACACTGAAATTTATTGTTGAGGGAAAGCTAGCTTCTATGCGCATTTCACTGGTTGCTTAGGCCAGCTCATCAGGAAACCTTTTCCAAAGACTTTAGAAAGGCCAAAAATATTATACAAATAAAACCCTAAAGCGAATAAGAATTATAAACACTCAAAGTCTTACTTGTAACAATATCAAAGCCAAAGCAAAACACCAACAATAAACAGTGAGTTTATCTTTTCTTACATTCCCCTACAATTGGTTGGGTTTTTTCCGACTCGAATTGTAGTTTTAAGTGGGTAAAAAGAAAAAACAAACTGCTTCATTCTACTGTCTTCGTAAGAAAACAACAAAAAAAAACCAATTTGCCAATTCAGTTTTTTGCACGGGCACATGCAAGTATGTATATTATCAAAGTTATTTTCGGGAATACAAAATTTATTATTAATACGATTTCCGCATGACGTGCTAAATTCCCAGTTTTTCATATTTGATAAATACACTGAAATGTATTGTTGAGGGAAAGCTAGCTTCTATGCGCATTTCACTGGTTGCTTAGGCCAGCTCATCAGGACACCTTTTCCAGAGATTTTAGAAAGGCTAAAAATATTATACAAATAAAACCCTAAAGCGAATAAGAATTATAAACACTCAAAGTATTACTTGTAACAATATCAAAGCCAAAACAAAACACCAACAATAAACAGTGAGTTTATCTTTTCTTACATTCCCCTACAATTTTTATTATAAAATTTTTGTCTCGAAAATTTTTCTTTATTTACTTTGGTGTATGGTGTAAAATTTTCGGGCTTGACCGACAATTTTTTTAATGGAATTCGTTATATTTTTATATAAAGTGCAATCACGTAAAAAAATTCATAATTTTTTTTATTATGTTCATTTTTATTTTTATTACTAAAGAGAAATAAACCACAGAAATATCTTTATATTTCATTATTTATTCATTATTTATTCATTCATACATACATATGCACAGAATGCAACAGACAATTTTGTTGAGAACTACACACAGACGGACTGACTGCTGCAACAAATTTCAATCGTTATATTTATTTCCATTAGCAACACTGTCATTTCATATTAAATTATACTAAAAATTATATTCGCATAAAAATAAAAAAAATTGAAAAATGCTTACAATATTGTGAATATATGCTAAACATATTTGGGAGGAAAAATAAATTTATAAAATATAAAAGTTATTCACTTTGAACAACAATATTTTATATTGATTAAGAATATGGCAGGATATCGCTGTGACAAAGTAAAACAATAGAATATTTTTGCTAAGTTTCATTACAATGTAATTATATGTTTTGTTTAAAGGAAAATCAACAAAATTTAGGAATGCCATTTTTTTTTTCTTAAATCCGGGTTATATGATGCCCTAAAAAAAATTGTAACCATGAAATATACAAGCATTATATATATCCCTTATTTCATGATAATAACGTTAAAGGTAACTTTATTGTTAGTATTTAAATATAATTTTAAAAGTGGACTTATGTGGTACTTTTTTCAAGCTATGAGCACCCCAAAAACCTTCTTTCATAAAAATGTATCTTAATTTGTTCACAAGCTCATTATAAAGTTTTCTCTAATATCAAACATTTTGAAGTGTAATTTTAATTCACATAAAACAAGCTTGTTAACAATATACTTATTAAAAAGGCATAATAAGTATAAAAGCATTTTAAGTAGTTGACTTAAAGTTCAATTCAACCGAACTTTTGCAAAATCTCCTGGAAAAATCGTTAACCATTGTGATTTTAAACGTAATAAGCGGTTTCGGAAGCAGGCTTTATATAATTTCATGGTTAATTTCAAATCGATCCTAATAAAATCGAGTTTCGATATCGATCGAAACTCACATAATTATTGTATTGCTGTTTCGATCGATATCGAATGAAGTCATCTGGACCCCGAATTGTACCGAATAACTTGACAATACTTTAATTCGTAGTGGGCTTAAGCGTTTTAAGGAGTTTTTCGTAAATGAGCTTTATGCAGATCTTTAAGTCAATTATAACCCGATCCTTGCAAAATTAGGTGTAATAATTTGCTGTCAATTCAAATAAATTTCTCTCATATATATGTTGTAAATTGATAATGGTGGCCGTTATGAAACGACTGAGTTTAAAAAATATCATAAATAAGTGGGGATACAAACATAAAAGCTCCCACAGGCGGGCGCCAACCGGAGATGTCCGTTTAAGGGATTATTGGTTTCAATGCTTAAAAAGAACATAGAAAAGAGGGACTTCGCAAATGATTCACCTAACGCTTTCGGTGTTTTTGATGCCATTTTTCCTCATGGGTTTTCAAAAAGTTGTAATTTCGATTATTTCCAATAAAAATTATTATTTTTCATGCAGTTTCGCACTCAGAACTTTTAAAAACAATATCTAAAAAATGTATATGTATGTTTTTTTTTTGTAACTTTGATATGAAACACCGCTATTTTAAAACTCTTCAAAGTGATTGAGTTCTCAGTATGAAAAACGTGCATTGTTAAACACAATATTTTCAAAATTAAAAAATAAATTATGACATTTATTTGCAGAAGTATTTAAAATTAATTTAAACTGCCTAAAAAATAACTAATTTGAATGACGCCATATGACATCAAAACTTACTCAAAGGAGCTAAAGTATGTTACAGAAAATAAAGACTTTTTACGTTTGATTAATAAGATCTTTCATTTAAGTGCTTTTTGTGACACAACAAAGAAGTTTATATGCCGAATAAAATTAAAGACTGTGAAATTAAAGTGATTTTAAAAAATTTTAATGATCGGATATTTCTGATATCGAGGATTCAGAAATTGTCACATCAACAAATGAAGCACTGCTCAGGAGCCCGGGTACAGCTTTATATATAATCAGTGAATAATTAATCAGTTGGTTCAATTGTTTATCCTCGTCTAAAAATGTACTAGTCAAAAGCAACAGAGATTTCTTCTTTTCGTCACTGTATTTTAAGAACCCGATTTCATGCCCTGCGCAAAACCTTGAAACAAAAATGGTAAGCTTAACAAGGTTCGGCCCCTATTGGATGTTCTGGTGTGCACCTTATACGAAAATCTCTGTGTGGGCGAAATGGTGGTACCTTTTAAAGGTGCCTTTACAGCTCTAAAGGAATCATCAATGATTTAGAAATTTATCAACGATAAACTACGATAATTGGGGGAAAAAATGGGTTTTGTTCTGATATTCTCATTCATTTAACAAAAACAGTTCCCGCATATAAAAACTTTAAAATATTTTTTGATAATTTTTCGCAACATTTGCCTTAGTACGATTTTTGAAAGAACGCGGAATATGGGCAAAAGGAACAATCATAACAAATAGAAAAGAAAGAGTTTCGCTTCAATCTGAAAAAGACCTTAAAAAATTGGTTGAGGTGGCTTTGACTAACGCATTTAACCCTTCCTCTTAATAACCGGGCACCATGGTACCCACCTGGGTATATTTACATGAAAAAAACGTATTAAAAATAAAAATTTTTAAACAAGCTTCTGGATCGTCGTTATTTTCCTTAAAAGAAAGCGAATTCAGATTCTAGATTTATTTTTTGCTCCTTTTATACTCCAAAAAATTTGCTTAAACTGTAACCATCACAACATGCGCATCCGGGTACCCTTGTACCCAATACAATACACTTTATGGAATAACACAACCACGTTTGAATTGCTCAAAAAATAATGTTGGGTATTAACACAAGGGTTAAAGAACCGAATATTTTATCGTATTAAAATGGTTTGCCGGCGGCATTGTACAGCTTGTATCAACAATTAAGCTTCGTTTACAATAAACAGCAACATTTTCATTGGTATTCATAATGGAGCAAACATTTTCATTTCGTCCCAAAGGGTATGTGTGAAACGGTAGCAAAGTACTCATTGAAGTAAAATTTTAAGACTTTTGAGGTGAATTTCACTAGCCATGTGGGCTAGTATACTTATATTTTGATATAAGCGTAGAAATTCTTGACAATTTTAATTCGCCATAAAACTTTGCTACTGTCTCACACACACCCTTTGGGAAGAAATAAAATAGAAGAAAACCCGTAATTGTCGCTCTCATTGTACCCAAAGCTTTATGGTCCAGAACGCGTTAATTTTGTGACACATTTTTGTGCGACAGAAAAAAAGAAAATTTAAATTGAACAACAAAATACGGTTTCGATTTGCAACCAAATCATCGGCGGCGTTGATTAAATTGTACTTCTGCTCTTCCTTTATTGTATTTCAATTAGATCCAAAAATGGACCTTAAAAATTTTGGCCACTTCATTGATCTTGCCGTATGTAATTCTTGGCTGGAGTACAAAAAAGAAGATGTCCTTTAGTAGATCTTTGATATGTTCAAAGTTAAACTGTAGTTTCATTAAAGTGCAAGTAAAGCCAACATTTTTCCACAAATAAATTCATTAAATAAATTTATTCCGCATTACATTTTTTCCACTTATGAATACCATTCACAGGAAACGTGATATGGTGAATAAGCAATGCATTAATAAATGTTGTATATTTATTACACTATTCCCTCCCACACTATGCTTTTCAAGAACGTTGAAACTTTTTAATTTTATTGATTGTTTATTTTTGTGTCATAGGTGTATTGAAATATTTGACAGGATTCTAATACAATTGAAATGTTAAATTCATTTGAGTTTGTCTATTGGGCCAGAAATTGGTAGCCATTGAATTTTATTTGATTTATTTCCATTCATAAATGTATAGAAAGATATTTGTATACGAATAAAACAATAACTATAAATGTAAACATGAAATCAATACTCGTATAGAATTAGGAAATCCTAACGAGTATTTGTATTATATGCTTTGTTATTGTGGCTGTTTATAAATTTATTATGTACATTTATTTGAAAAAAAATTAAGGCTAACGGAATTTTGCTAAAAATGTAATTTATAACTTTAAGAATTAAAGTATGCATATTAGAGGGGCGCGCTATGTTATAACGTGTCTTATATCATACGCATATGTATGTATAATATTTTGACGAAATTTCTGGGATAAATATTTTAAAATATTTAATGATAATTAGAATTGTGGTTATTTTGTTGAACTATTTATGGTTTTTAATCCAAATTTTTAATATATTTTAATCAGGCTTAAGTTCATCAAATTTAATTTTCATTAAATTATTTTTTATGAAGAAAGGAATTTTACAACATGAAAATTAATTAAAATTGCTATTGATAATCATTCATTCTTGACTGACTTGAGATTCGAACCCAGGCGGCTGGTTACCATGACATGTTTCGATCACAACCACTTGATCTCCTCAGATAGATTTGCCGTTTTACACTCGCAGCCATCGACGACTGCTGACGTCAATAGTCAAACATCAATCCTTAAACCAAATTGTATTTTAACCTTTGGTAGATCGAAATTTGCTTTTTTGAATGATTGTCCATTTTAATTGATTTTACATGTTTTTTCCTAACTTCTGTTTTTTCCGTACTTACGTCAAGAATTCTTCTTGAAGTCCAAAGTACATTTTTTTTTTTTTTTTTTTTTTTTGTTTTTTTTGTTTTTTTCACTTTGTCTTTTTTTTTCTTGTTGACCTTTTTCAGCACAACTTGAATATTTAATGATTTCTTGACCAGAAATCTCAGAAGCTTTTCCTACAGTTTTCACCATTATTTAAGGTTTTTGTATTTTTGTCGAGTAAAATAATTAAACCTATTTAGAACTTAATGGAAAGTGCGGAGCTGATCTTTATATCTGTTCATTAAAAAGGGATTAGCAAAATTAAAAAGATGAACAATGATGTGATGTCCGACATATACTTTGTTGAATGTTTTACATAATGAGGCAGGTTAAATCTTCTGAGTCCAGCAAATGCTGGAACTGTTATCATCTGCCATTTGATCGAATGTTTCTTAAAGTAAATTCCAATTATTTATTTCTGAAATAATTTTAAATATGATTAAGAGAATTGAAAAAGATGTCAAGCATTTTAAAACACAGTGCAAGCTAACCAAATTTGTTAAAAGTATTCTTAATAATACTAATGAGTTAGTTATTTTCTGGTTAAACACATCAACTAATAATCAATAACTGTTAACATCTCATATACTTTTTGAGATCTAATCGGAGTTAAACTTAATAGCACTGAACTTTAACTATATATTTAGAATGCTTATGACCAGGGAAACCACAAATATGAAATTCCATGTTTTTCCTTGTGCGTTTTAGAGCTTTTTACGAATTTTTGCATCGATTTGTTAGTGCATATTTTGGCATATTTTACCGTTTGGAGCCTATTTTTGCATAATTTAGTTAAAAGAGCTTTTTTGCAGCATTTTTTAAGTTTTTATCGCATATTTTGCCTTTTTGAGGCATATTTTGATACAAATTCGATTTTTTAGATGTCTGTTGTAAGCTTTCGTAGCAAATTAAAAAAATTTTTTTTCCAAATTCTGGTTAACAGATTTATCTATATGTATACCTGTATGCTTTTATTGCGCCATCTACATTTAATTTTTACTTTAGATTGAAGACAACGTAGGTTGTCATTAAAGATAATGTCATTTAAAACTTTCAAATTTTTCATAAAAGCAAAAATTAAGGAAAAAAAAACTATAAACATACGTTTTTGGCGATATGTGAAATATATAGAAATCTGAACCAATCTTTTAGTACACCGATCGAATGAGAATTACTTTATTAAGATGATTCAACGATGCCCATTCCATTTGTCTGTCCATGTCTACCTTGTGCGCAAAGTGCAAGTTGCAATTTTGTACATAATTTGATCAAATTTGGTAAATACATTTTAATTGTGCCGAGGACGAAGTCTATGTAAATGGTGAGAATTGGTCTTTGTTTAATTTATTCCCCATGAAAACATATTTCCGAATTAGCCTCTTTGTGTACGAAAGCCATCTAATTATGTTGGCATTTATATTGAATTCACCCAAAAAATTATTTTACAGCAGATTAAAATATTTTCGAATTGGCCTGTAAATACTATGGTGTTTAGATTTTGCCGATTATAATATTAGTATTGTTTTTTTTTAATATTTTGTTTTCAAATAAACAATTTTTGATTTTTTGGGGCACATTTTTAACAATTTTGAGGGCATATTTTCGAATTTTTGCTGCATATTTAATGTGCATAAAACGCATTTTTTAGGCCACAGTTCTGGTTTCCTTGCTTATGACCGAAAAAGCTATTAATCTTCACAATTTAAAATATACTTCCTCACTGCTCTGGTTTGACACTATTAAGAAAACGGAGTGTTAGGAAAAATTAGCAGATGAGCTGGCCAAACAGGGTGGTCGCATGGATGATGCATTCATTGACCAATTCATTGGCCTTCCAATGGCTCACTGTAAATCACTTATAGGGCGTGAGTCCTATAGAGTTGCGCAGACGCGGTGGACCTGTGAATCCACCTGCTCGATATCCAGGATCCTTTGGCCTGGATATGATAGACGGAGAACTAGCTCTCTACTTGGGTTCAGCAGAGACCAGATTAGGACTGTGATATCGGTTGTAACTGGACACTGGCCAGTGGGGACTCATGCTGGAAGAATGGGTCTGGAATTTAACGACTACTGTAGAAGTTGTCAGAACGAGGAGGAAGAGGAGACTGTGCTCCACTTTCTCTGTCATTGCCCTGGTCTGCGGGGTATTAGGGTGGAATGCCTGGGGGAACCGGTATTTGCCTGTTTGGAGGATCTATCTGGGATGGAACTGAAATCGCTCCTTCTCTTCACTAGGAAGACGAGGTGGTTGGCTGCCCATGGAACCTAACCTAACCTAGGAAAAATTATGATACATTGCATATTCTAAACAAATAAAAACTTATACTCCCAAAGGCAGCGAATGGTTTAAATGCTGATTGAATTAATGTCCTGGCTTTATGTAAACTTCTTTGTCTTAACACCCTTCACACCTAGTGGTCGGTCCCTGATGTAAAACGCCATCATAAAAAGAAATTTTTTAGAAGGCAATTAAAAAAAATAAATGATCTAAATCACCCCATCCAATATACAATATTATTTATGTTATTCGCTATATTATTTCCCTTTTCCTCTTTATTATGCAATAAATCGAACAATGGTTTCAATTAAAAAAAGGAGCAACTTTCATTAAAAAAACATAACCTTTTAGGAACACAACATTGAATAAAGCTGGCAACTCATTTCACAGTTTATTGTACTTCGTTTTTTTTTAATAAAAATCAAAATATTTTTGCCAATAAATTGCACAACCAACTAATATCACTTACACATTGGCAATATAATGGTACAATACAAACAATTATTTTGCAAGTTTATTTCTGGAATTCGGATTGTGCTTTGTTGTGATACAGACTTGTATTTTTAACCCCGCATACAAGTTAAATTATAAATTAATTACATTTGATTTTGTAATAAAAATATTTAGCGAATGGACGCAAAAAATAAATGATTTTTAAATAAATTTTGTTACTTGTAATTTCTAGATTAAAGCCCAGAAGATGTTTTTCAATGAAAAACGAAATATTGGCAAAATATTATAGAATTATTAACAATAAAACCAGGACCTAGAGCTCAAAAGAAAAACAAGTTCTTTTATTAATACATATATATTAAAGGTTGAATAAAACACAAAATAATAAATTATTTTACTTAAATGTGAACAATTACCAAAACAAAAAATTAAAAAAGAATTATTAAAAAAATATATGTATGAATGTACGTGTGTACATACATATGTATTTATACATATACTGAACAAAAACATTCTAGTTTAAAACTCTTATTTTTTGGTGTTGTAAATATAATAAATAATAAACAAAAACAACTTGTTTTTATGAGTAAAAAGAGTGCAACAACAATAAAACTAAATGAAAGAAATGCATACGTAACAGTAAATGCTAAAGAATGCAATGCTAAAATAAATAAAACAAAAGAAAACAATAATAATTACCTAACGGCTAAGCCAATTTTTCGCACACATTTCCTCTCACCCTCGGTGTTTACAAAAACGGTGGATAATGGCACATTAAAAATTATTAAACTGTCTCTGGGTATAAGTGTATAAGGTACATGTGTTGCCATGCCTGCAAGTATTGCCGCACCTGCAAGTGTTGCCGCGACGGCAAAAACAATCTTATGTATATGATACAATGAACTCAAGCACACACTTAATAAAAACCCCACTAGTAAAAAGTTGTTAAAAGCCTCAAGTACAAGTTGGTATGGACAGGTATATAACAGTCCTTAAGCGGGGTCGCAGCCCTATCTCTTCAGCTGTTGCTTCGGCCTCAAAAGTACCATCTTTTGATAAAACGAATTCACAAAATCGTTTTGAAATTCTGGAGGATGAATCCTCAGAAGCACCAAAAGTGATAAAATCGTACAAGCCTCCCCCAACATATCTTAGGGAGCAAAATTCAAATGGGCTTATAAAGAGTTTGGTCTCGGTGATAGGTGAAAATTTGTTTAACGTAGCGGCAATCAAGCGTGGTAGTATATACGAGACAAAAATTCAAGTAAATCATGAAAACGATTTTCGCAAAATCACTAACCAATTTGAAGCACTAAAAAAAAGTTTTTATACATACCAACTGACGAGCAGCAAAGGTCTTCAAGTAGTGATTAAGGGAATTGACTCACGTGTGGACCCTGAAGAAATAAAAACATTCCTTGAAGAGAAAGGCTTCAAAATAAAACATGTAGTTAATATTAAAAATAGGGGAAAAAATTCCTCAACCACTATTTCGAGTGGAGTTAGAGCCCGGCGATGTTAAGCTAAAATAAACGAACCCCATCCTATATACAGTTTGAAATATATCCTGTAAAGGAAAATTACGAGGAGCCGTTCAGTGTTTATACTGCCAAGAATTTGGTCATACTAAGGCATACTGCTAACTACCCACTGTTTGCGTAGTATGTGGTGAATTACATGGTACAGTTCTTTGCGATAAGTCTAAAACCGACCCCAACGTAAAAAAATATACCAACTGTGGAGGTTATCACACTGCCAATTATAGAGGATGCCCTGTATACACTATCGTCAAGCAAAAAATTCCCGATGTAATCGATTTCGGCGTTGTTAACAACATCCCCATAGAAACGATCCATGTTGAAGCTTCCTTAGAATTATCTTCCGACCACACACCTACAATTGTTACTTTAATGAACCCTAATGGAATTGGTTATTTTGCGACGTTTGCTACACAAATTAATTGATTAAAATATAAAAAATATCTTAGTACCCATTGCACAGAAAATTTCCGCATAGTACACCGGATAATGTAGATCGCTCTATTGTAAATTTTGACAGTTTTCTGAAACTAGCTGTTCAACATTCTAGTACTGCCCCCCAAAAAACAAAAAATATTAAATTATTTCCCACAGATATCGAGCGCCTTTTGTCAGAAAACAGGAGAGCTCGAAGAGAGTGGCAATTGCGCAGATCCCCTCAACTTAAGAAATTACTTAAAGAGTGTACAAAAAGGCTAAGAAAAAAGAAAAGAAGCAGATACAGAAAACAGCTTCTGCTGAAAAGTATCTTAACGAACTTGATGCAACTCCACAATCAAACTACTCATTATGGCGTGCAGCTAGAAATCTCAAAAGGCCAGTTGTCTCTAAGCCAGTTCTAAGAAACTTGAATGGAAGTTGGGCAAGAAAAGATGTTGAAAAAGGAAATATGTTTGTTAATCATTTGGAAAAAGTTTTTACCCCAAATATATCTCATGATATTGCAATAGAGTTACCACCTGTTGCTGCTAGGGCAGCTGTTCCCCTAAGATTTGAGATAAGAGAAATCGAAAATGTTATCTGTGATTTAAAACCCAAGAAGCTTCCTGGTTTTGATAAGATCAGCAAAAAAATGCTTTTGGAGGTACCCAGCACAGCAAAGAAAATTATTCTTTTAATTTTTAATGCTATTTTACGCCTTCAATACTATCCTCAAAAGTGGAAGGTTTCCTTAGTCACCATGATACCAAAACCAGGAAAGGATCACACAAAAGTTGGGTCATATAGGCCTATAAGCTTACTTTCTAATATATCAAAGCTGTTTGAGAAGCTCTTAGCATCAAAAATAACCCCAATTTAAAATGACAATTAGTCTATACCTAACAATCAATTCGGCTTTAGAAAAGATCACAGCACAATTGAACAAACCCATCGAATAGTTAACGCCATAAGAAAAGCCTTTGAAGAAGGAAAATATTGTTCAGCTCTCTTTATCGATGTTTCTCAAGCTTTAAAGTCTGGCATGAAGGCTTGTTATATAAATCGAAGCAAAATTTACCAGCAAACACACAAAAGTTGCTAGAAAGCTACTTAGTCGGTCGTCAATTTATTATTAAAGAAGGAAATCTTTTAAGCAAATCTTTTAAGCTCACGTCAGCCAATTTGAGCTGGAGTCCCACAAGGCAGCATCCTGAGGCTTCTATTATACTTTATTTATACTTCGGACATGCCAACGAGCAACTACACACCAACTTCAACATTTGCAGACGATAAAGCTTTTCTAAGCGTCCACGAAAACAGTTATGAAGCATCTCGTTATTTACAGGATCTTATATCTCAACTAGAAATATGGCTAAGACAATGGAGGATAATTGTAAATGAGCAAAAATGAGTACATATAGCATTCACCTTGCACCGGGAATCTTGCCCCCTATTATAATCAATAATCAAATAATTCCTCAACATTCGCATGTAAAATATCTCGGTATACATCCGGATCGGCGATTAACGTGGAAATGCCATATAGAGGCAAAATTAACTCAGATGAAACTTAAAGCTATTCAAATTCATTGGCTTATTGGAAGAAACTCTGTCCTTAGTCTCGATTGCAAGCTTCTTGTTTACAACTCTATAAAACTTTTAAGTTAATATCCTCTTGTTGATCAAGTGCGATATTGTGTTTATACCCTTAATTTGGAAAAAACAATGTGAACTTACTAAAATTATTTGGGACTATGCATAAGTATGAACGGATTATTAACAGGCTTTCCTTTAATGATAGTTAAATTATATGTATGTACAAAATATAATTAAAATATGTCACAAAGTTTACTTTGTCATAAAACCTACCAGCCAGCCGTGCAGACGAATTTTTTTGTAGTTGTTTAGTGTACTATAAATTTAATTACAATAAAAAAGCAATAAACAGATTATCAATAGAATTTTAAAATTTCTTCATTAAATGCAAAATAACAATAAACTCTGATGTGTTTTTCAACTAATTTAATTATACCACCGAGAAATATAATTCTTTGCATTTAATAACGCATTACTGTTTTAAGTATTTCTTAATTTTTATATTCCCTTTGGTGTATTGGGAATGTTAAATGAATGACTGCCCGATTATAAGGACATCTTTAAGTGTGTATGTGTGTGTATACAACGAAATATGTTGTGCACGAAAAACTACAACAGGAAAAAAAATCAATTTCTTTTAAAAATGTTTAGCTTACAAAGCAGATTTAACATTTATATTATTATTTTTCACATTTATAAAAATTTTACAAAAGTAATTTTCTATGAAATTTTCTTTAATAGAAAATTTGTTCTATTTACCAACATATAAGTACATAAATATTTTTAATTTTTAAAAGGTTTATTAAACAAATTATCACATAAAATTCTTAATTTACAAATCACTCACTCACTCCAATAGTGCCATAACTCAATAAAATCAATTTCAAGATAAACGCGTTATAAAAATAAGAAAATTTTTCTTTAAATGGAGAAAATATAAAACATTTTAAGATGAATTTTATACAAAATATAAATAAAAACATACACTAAATAGAAAAATCAACCTATCCGTACTTAAATCAATCCAAAGCGGTATAAATAGTACGGTGAGTATGAATTTTCTTGAATCAAGTACAGAAAGATTGATTGTACGGACTTTCAATCGCAAAATACTTAAATTATCTATATCAATCCCGATTTTGTACGTGAAGTGATCCGAAAATGAGATTGATTAAAGTAAATCTAAGATTGAATCAATCTCAAAATTCACTTGATAATCCGAATTTGATTGATTGAATCAATCCCAAAATGCGCTTGATTCAAGTTTTATAAAGTTGATTTTATCCTGAAAACCAAAAAAAGAAAATAGAAAGAAAAAGCTATAAAGATTGATTCACTACCCGTATTACATCATGCCCGATATGGTTTTTACTGTAGAAATCTAATGTACAAATTTAACCAAACATATTAACTAAATGAGAAGCAAGAGTTGAAATTTTCTTTTTTAAACATGAGTCTGGCCAGGCCTTTTTTCAATTTGTATAGAAAATCAAAACATGCGTAAGCCTGGGGGTTAAATACAACGAAAAGTTTAATATTTTTTCTTGATTTAAAAATTGTATACTTATTTCAAGAAATTCCGGAATTGATTTTCGAAAGTAATCACATTTATGCCCAATTTTCAGGATTGATATTAAAACAGATTTATGTTTAAAATTGTTTTAAACACAAAATTCTCTTTTTCACTAAATACTTAAATGAAACGTAATTCACCGATGTGGTACACTTAATTTCAACTTAAGTTTCCATTGTTATATTTTAGCAAGGTGGCTGCAATAACACAACAATACTACAACAACAGGCAAAGCAATAACACCTTATGGACAAAAATTAAAAAATCCATTTTTTCGCTATATTGAAAAAAATATTGAATGAATGTTACAATTATTAAAAATTACTAGTTTTTGAAATGTAGACATAATTTCCGGTATATGGATGTATAAGTCAGTTATGAGCAGGGAAACTAATTGCATGTTTTTCTTCGTGCGAGCAATGAAAGCAGAAACAACATATTTATCAGTTTTAGAGCTTTTTAAGAATTTTGGCATCGATTTGTTAGGGCATTTTTGCAGCATTTTTAAGTTTAAAGCGCATATTTTGCCTTTTTAACGCATATTTTGATACATGACAAAATTTTTATATGCCTATTTCGCAGCAAAAAAAAAAATTTGGCGTAATTTTTGCTTCTTTTAAAATATTAATCTGTATTACCAACGTGTTGCTTCACTTTCGACACTTAATTTTTGAATTTTTATATATAAACAACAACGTCTGGCTGGTTTTTTACCTTGTTTCTAAAGTAAAAGTTGCAACTTTGTAAATACATTTTAATTGTACTAAGAACTAAGCCTAAGCAAATGGTGAGAATCGGTCTATAATACTCATATACCCCATTAAAACTTCTTTCCAAATTAGACTTTTTGTGGCCGTTATTTATCTGATTATGTTGGCATTTATATTAAATTTGTCCCAAAAATATTATACTGCAAATAACTTTTTTTCTACTCAGTACACATTTGCCCAAAGCTTCCATCTATAAATAGCTATAACTTCCTTATAAATGTAAACATTAATAAACAATTCAGCGACCGTCCCTAAAATCCCTTTAAGACAAATACTCGCATATAAATATTAATATGTAGATAATATTCGGCACAAATAACTCTTATATGAATTTTAACATCTTAACATAACTCTGTTTTTGTGACTGGCTGCCCAGCGTTTCCAAATGGGGCAAAATATCAAAAATTCGCCTGTAAATACTATGGAGTTTGGGCTTTACCGATTTTAATTTTACGAATGTTTTCATTAAATGGAACTGTTATTAAATTGGTAAATATTTTGTTTTAAAACCAGCAATTTTTGAATTTTTTGGTGCATAGTTTTAATAATTTTCAGGGCATACTTTTAAGTTTTTACTGCATATTTAATGCGCATAAACGCATTTTTTAGAGCATATTTTTGGTTTCCCTGGTTATGATATTTACTGGAACCGCGCCTGTTTTTGTCTATGTATATTAGGGGAATAACTTTTTTGGACGTCATTCTCCCAATATTGTTTTGGTAATAAAAAACTTTTTTTTAATTTAATTTGAAAAAACTTTACGCACCAAATGCGATTTCTAAAATGTATTTAATTTTTTTTTTTAATTTTTTTTAATAACTACAGTAAATTTTAATGCTATTTCTTCGAACTTATTTATTAAATATTATACTTAAATGCAAAAAATATAACATATTATGGTTTTGAAATAGAAATAAACATCAAGTTCATTATTTGGAATGTTCTACAAAGTGGATATATGGCTTGCACTTATTTAATTCGACGTAATGCGCATATATTAATTTAGGTTGCAAAACTTTTTGTAATTTGGAAGAAGAATATGGGACAAAATAGCAAATATTGCCCTTGAATTCCACCTTATTTTGCTTATCTAATGGCTAATTTTGACTATACCAACTTTATTTCCATTTAACTGCAAAACATGTGACAAAATGACATTAAAAGCAAAGTATTTTCACATTATATTATATAATTTTATTACAAAAAAAAAAAAAAAACAGTTTGATTCAAAACTTAATGGCTTAATATATTCCCATGCCCTACACGATTTTACCTTTGGAGAACGTATATTTGCAAAAATGTCAAAAAGTAATGACCCAAATGTATAAACATACATATGTATGTGTTTACTTGTACTAATACTCGTTATTGACTTATGCAAAATATTGTTCAAGTGGGACTATATCGTGTTATATACAACTTTTCTAATATTTTGTTTTCTTCTTTATTGGAAAAGTATTTGAAATTTAATCCAATCATTACATTAAATTTTAAATAATTAAATTATATTAGAAATTTAACTTTTTAATTTAATTATTGCAATGTGTTCTTTCAACCTGCACATGCCTGATACACGAACACAAGCAATCATACTTCGACTTTGTAACCCTACTTCACTTACAGTCTATTTTTCTTTTTCTTTTTTTTTTTTGATAACAAAAATGTATTATTAAGTGAACCTTTCTAATTTTCCTAACTCAAAATAACATTTTGCCCACTTTTCGAAATCTGTTCATGGGAACAACCGAAGTCAATTCAATTGTAGCAGCAAAGTGATTGTTTATAGAAAATATGTACATTAAATTCCTAAAATAATTTTCCATTTTAATGTTTAGTAATTTTTTTTCTTCCAGCTGTTTAGTTTGTTTGTTTTCATTTAACTGATATTGATTTAAGTAGGAATAAAACAAATTTTAAACGAAACGAACAACTAAAACTGACTAAATTAATGAACAAAATGAATAAAGGAAAGGATGGATGGATGGATGAAGGCCAAAATAAGAGTAGTAGCAGTCAAGTCAAGCGTGAGAATAAATAACAGACAAAACCAAACAACAACAGCAGTCGTTATATGAAACAATATCAGCTAAATTTTTCATTTTCAAAATAATACTCTCATACCGTTGAGAAAATATTTTTATATAGTTTTCGCTCTTGTATATATGGATCTATATAACTACATACTTTTATTTATTATATATCCGTATGGATGTTGCTGTTTGCGTCTGGATGTTTATATACATGGATAAATAAATAAATAAAGAGCAAATGTTATGGCATCCTTGAGCACAAGATAGGAAAAAAAACAAAAGAATACAAAAATAACAATGCGAAACTAAACAAAAGAAAAGGGAAGCAAACTTAATAAATATTAACATTTTCTTCATAAGTTTATAAGAACAGTGGTACGAAAATGGGCATCATTTGCTTTCTATAAGAAGATTGATTTTTATTTAAATATAATAATCTTACATTAAATAATTATATATTTAATTTTATGCAATCTCTAGAAATCTAAGTCTGCAAATGGAAAATTTATTTAGATTTGATGGCCTTAACTTCTTGTTTAAAATTTTAAATAAGGTTTGACTGAATCAGATTTTCATATGGTCATGACCTTATTGGTTTATTAAAAAGGTTTTTTTGTTTTAAAGTTGCCCTAAAGACGTTTATTACATGAAAGGTTTGAAAAAATGTTTAATTAAGGTACAAAAAAAAAGTTTAAAAACAATGGCCCATATTCATAGTCAAAAATAAAGTCGACTTTTTTTAAAGTAAAAAAATAAAACCGGTTTTTATTTAAAGTCGACTTTATTTTTGACTATGAATATGGGCCAATGTTTATAGCTGATTTCAAATACGAACAGTTTGCACCAACTAAACAAAAATTGGCGAGAACAATACAAAAGCAAAATATTAATTGCACAAGAGTTCTGCAATTGTCATGCATTTGGTCTAAAGGGAAATTTTAAATAATGAGCTATAGAAAACTGATAAATTTTTTGAGCCATTTTACAGCTCTAGATTATTAATGAATTTCTATTTTTATTATTTTCAGATACTTGAGTATATTCAAAGTTGATACTTAAAAGAAGGATTCCAAATAATTTTCTTGGTCAAGGTCAGTATACATTATTATTTTTGCCTACACTTCTTGTCCATATAAAAGTCCCATGATAAACTCTAAAAGAAAAGATGTGCTGCTTGAGGTCTATCTCTGTTAAAACTATACCAGAAATAACCCTTAAAGTTTTCATACATCACTTGTTTATATAAAAATCAATGATTTTTCAAAAGTGCATGGCGCTATTTGAACGTCGTTTGCATGTGCTTCTCGAGTTATGATAAACAAAATAGCCTAAAACGTGACAAATTCCGCTATACGATACTTACTAGCTTCAAATTATTTTTAAATTATTATCTGAGCCACCTTGACCAAACTAATGATGCAGAAGTTCTTCTTTTTTGGTCTACTTTAATAAACAATTGTCAGAATTGTGTCCCAAAATCATGTGTTGTACTGTGTTAGTAACACAAGATCCCCCTGACATGCTTCAGCCCTACTATTATGAAGATTTAGAATTAATGTGGGCTTCTGTCAAATAAATTATTGTAAAATTGTAGTGTCAGTATTGACAATTTTACAGTATTTCCAGCATGCGACAAAAAAAATAATCAAGATATGATAGGCAAATTTTAATGCTAGATTCGAATTCAGCGCTCCCAGATTAGTTAAAAAACATGCTTCGTTTCTGCAGTTATTTTTTCCAAATTTGTAGACCAGTGTTATTAAAGTCCACAAATTAGGAAAAACAACAATTACATTTTATTGTTTCATTAAGACCTTATTTTCAGAGAAATAGCCAGCTAGTCGATCGTATACTGTGGATGATTATTGCAACAGGAAGATACAAATATTCTGGTAGTGCCTAGAATACACATCTTCGGCTTTGTTGCAGACCAAAAGGTTGGCTCAAGCAAGAGTATGTAAAATATTAAAGGAATTTTAGCTTGACTCAAACATCAAAATGTTTGAATTTAAAAAAGCAATAAATTCATATAGAAGATGTTTGCAGTTTTTTTTAATAAATAAACCACTGTGTAAGCTTTTATTAAAACTAGAGGCAGTACTATTTAGCAAAATGTACTAAAACAAAAGAATTTGACGATTGTTCAACCATGCAGATTAAAGAGCACATTTACGACTACAACAAACTACAGAGATCTACAGCAAAACAAAACGCCTTCCATGTCTGCATACTAATGTATTCAAGATGTTGCCATCCATCTAAAGAAATTAAACAATTTAACTAGAAAGAAATGCCAATAACTTAGAAAAGTTAAAGCGCGTTTGTTGGTTGTATTCAATTTGGAAGGGAATTTAATTAAGTAGTTTTGTGTAGCTTTTTCTCTTGTATTCTATTTTAATTTCATCGTTTTTTAGGTCCGAAGTTATTTCGGAACTTAAGAGTACTTTGTTTTTTTGTATTCTATACGAAAATTTGATTATTTGAAAGCTTTTAATCCTGAAAGGCTTAAAAAGGATTTTATAATTGTGTATCAGAGCTGTAAAAGATTGCAATCAAGTAGGATGGCAATCAAAATGATTTCAACTAAACTTTCTTTGATTTCAAATTTATATCACATTTGTATTGATTGGAATCATAGTATTTTATGATTCTAAAATCATTATTTTTATAAATAATTGAATGCAATAAGTCTAATGGCAATTAATTCGATTGCAATCAAATTTTAATAGCAATTATTCGATTTTAATCAATTCTTTTGCAATCACAACTAAGGTGAAAGTTCGAAGAAATAATATACACTTGGTATCTAGTGGTTGTAAGCAAAAATGTATATTGTTTGCAATTTAAAATTAACAGAGTGAGCTTTATTTCTAGAAGAAGGAGTTTCATTTGCAGATAACGACGATTTTGATCCTAATTTCATTTGCAACGCAACTCTTATATATGATTGCAATTAACTTATTACAATCAAATCGATTGCAATCAAATTTAATTACAATCAAATAAATATATAAATTGATTGCATTCAAGATCAGAAAATTGGTTGTACAATTTTATATTAAAATATTACAATAAATTTTCCAATTTTGAATAAAGAAATTAGCATTCATTACCGAAAAATCTGGGGTTTGCAGTTAAATCGATTGCATTCGTTTACAGCTCTGTTTTGTATGAAGTTGTAAATGAGTAAAATAAAAGGTTAAATTGTTATTGAAAAGTTTTTAAAAAGAAATAAAATTGAAATGAAATTTGCTACTAAAAGCACAAAGATGTTATTAAAATTAAAGAATTTAAAAGAAACACGAAAAGAAATTGGGTTAAATTTTAAAGGGGAAAAGTTAATTTAGAGTTTCTGTAAGTGGAGTTGGAAGTTTTGGAAGACACTTTAAAAAGTTTTATATTTGTATCCTCTTTTCCTTTAAAACTCTTCGGTAATATTTTAAAGTTGTAGGCAATGAAATACTATGCAAAGGATTTAATATATATATGTATACAAGCAACTTTAATATTTTCTCATAGGGTCTGTCCTCCAGCAGCATATACATACATATGCTTCTAAATTACAAATATTTCCCCTTAAGACTTATAAATAACAACACATGTTTATTTTGTTTTTCACCTAATCATACTTTTTTTATTTTCCTTCTCGCCAAAACAAAATGATCCCATAATATTCCAATAACTTTATGGCATATGTAGCTAAAAGTTGTTTTTTTTTAAATAATTTATGCATTTGATTATTTTCACTGCCGTATTATCCCCTACTACTAATACCACTATCCTCATCTTAGTGTCATCAATCGAGTGCTTCTGGTACAAATAGTATGCTGTAGAGCACTTGTAACATAAACAGGCAAAATTCTTTCCAATTCGTTACACTTGGTTTGTAAAGCCAATGAAACATCACCATGTTTTGCACGCCTTTGCGCCACAGGCCATAAACATAATAAGTCACACCAGCAAGGGAAAGAGTGCTCAGACAGTAAAAATACATTCAAACACAATCACACATTCAGCAGTGCCTTATGCCAGCAACATGAAATAACCATTTCCATACTAGTCGTTTTTTCTTCTGCAATTTAAATATCTCTTTTACCATACCGCTCGGTGTCAGTTTGTATTTTATTTGTATGATTGTTTCGAATTGGTGTTTGCCGTTTTCCATTTGCATTAAATCCCTGGTGAAAAATCAGTATGACTCTTTCTTAGAAACCATACCTTTTAAAGAAATTTTTCTGTTTTCTACTTAAGTCATTCCTGAACATTAGGGTAAGTTCTTTTTGCAATTTTTGCGAATATCAAATTTTTCATCGCACAGCCGTATAGACTATGAAAAAAATATTAAGAAATGATGTTGGGCAATTCCACGCAAAATTCTACCATAAGTATGGTGGCAACATTATGTTACTTTTAAATGTCTATAGTGGCAACAATTTTTTGATATTTTTTTAGTTTTAATTTTGGTTTCTAACTTACTGTTAGTGTTTCAAAAATAGCATTTTAACGATTTCAAAAATTACAATTTTGTAGCTTTTAAATAATTTTAGAATTCCTATTTTATGCGCTGTGATTTCAATTCTAACGTTTCATGTAAAAATACTGATTTCTATACTACACAAAGAGAGTGTAGTGTCTATCACGTTTTGGGCTGTAGTGTCAGTCACAATTTATTTCACTAATAACTATTTTTTTAAATAACTTACCGCTTTTATTTCAGCATTTAAAAAAAGTTTGATTCTTGAACTTTTGATAAAAACACGAATTAAAGTTATTACGAAACACTCTCGAAAACCACTCCCCTTTGCAAGTAGTGTCAGTCACATTTACATTTAACTGTATAAATGATATTTCGAAATATTGTTGGTTGCCATTTTTTTCTCTATTGGATAATTGTTGAAACTGCTACATAGCCATTTGTAAATTGATCCTAAAAAAATAATACTAATAGTAATATAAGGCAAGACAAAACGCAAATTTTGTCAAATGTAGAGTCAGTCACATATAGAATTGCCCTGTATTACTTTTTCGCTATCCTGAAAAAAATTTCCGCAGCAAACGCGTTGCACAAGATATTTTTCCATTATGTAAATCAACTCGCACTTTAAACTTAAAATTCATTAAACCCAAAAAAAAATAGCTTTACATTTTTGTTATAAATACAGTTCATTATTTTTATATTAAAATATTTAGCATATATAAACAATAAATGTACCATATACGAGGCTATCAGCGCAGAAGTGGTGTAACCCCAGGCTACTTATTATGAGATAATGAGGAGTTACACTACTCTTGCACTATAGAACTTGGTGGTAGCGACCCGTGTAAAAACCATGTTTCTAGCGCCATCTGTTTTCGATACAAACAGTTAACTTACTACACTTTTGCACTGTAAAGAGCATATCTTACACCAGAACCAAATTAAATTGTGGGTTACACTAATTCTGTGCTGATAGCCTCAAAAAATATGTTTGGAAATTAAAAAAAAAAAAATAGTTTGAGGAGCTTTAGAAATTGCATTTGTTGAGAATACTTTTTTGGCCTAAAAAATCATTTTCATTTTCAATACTAAATTTCCCATCGCGTCATGGGATGAAGAAATTTTGTCCAAAAAAAAGTCATTACCCTACTGTACATGTTCTTAAAAAAAATGCCATAAAATATTTAATTTAATATGTATGCAAGATCGTAAACCGCAAAACAGTGATTCTTAGAACATTTAAATATAAATATTTTCTTAAATGCTTTACTTCTTCTTTTTTAACATTGCACTATGGAATAATTTCTCAATTTTTCTGAAAAAATTAAATATCTTAAATTTAAAATTCATATAAAATATAAATATAAAATACTGCTAAACTTATAAGTATATTAAACCTATTTTGTGTTTTTAACCCGAACATATTTAAAAGTTTTAAGACCTAAAATTTTTATAAAAGTTACAAAATGTTTAGGTATTTGATAGAAAACGTTTTTTAAATATGGATTACACAGTACATTTTATGTAATTAATCCCCTTTCAGACTCGGTAAGTTACTTGCGCAACTCTTGGCTTCTAGATTTCAGCGATAAGATTGGGATAAGGGGAAAAATTGAGTACAGACTTTGTTGTACTCGGCAACTGTCTTGCGCAACTAACATGCCGAGTCTAAATGGGGTCATATATTGCTGGAGAGAATGTTATTATATTGGTCCAAAAAATTAAAGTGAGTTCCATGAATGAATGGCATAATTTTGTTCCTTTGTATATAAAATAATTTAATATGAAGTTTGGTGCCGATTGGATAAAGATAAGTCGAGGCGGAAATTGATTGAAAATTTGCATAGTGAATACAAGGCGTAAAAGTCACTTTTTTAGATGATAAATTAATCGAAATGAAGATACCAAGAACCCAAAATAGGCTAAGATTAAGCCTAGTAATAAATCATGGGATATCGTGAGATATTTAAAACGTTTTTCTTTTTTTTTTTGGATGGCGTAAACCTGTCCCCAGGTGGGGTCAAATACAAAAAAAAACATTTTTGGGGTTTTTTAAAACATACAATTTTAAATTTTAAAAAAATGTTCAACAAAATCGAAAAAATTGAGATTTCTCCATCATGGATTTATTTGAAACCGCCGAAGCACTTGGGTCGAGCAGCGATTTGATTTTTTAGAGTTTCCAGGAAAATGTTTTTTTTTTGCATAAAATTTATCAATAGATCTATTTTTATTAAGTTCCAATTAATGCTATTCAGAATTCTATGACACAAACTGTAATGAATATTTTCTTAAAATTTGGTAAAGGCCATAGTGCAAAGCTAAATAAAAGCTAAAAAATTTAATATGAATAAGGAGAAATAAAAATTAATACATTTTTCCATGAAGAATTTACATTAATTATGAAATTTTATGGTTTTGAATTTATAATTGGCACATAAACTGCTTCCATTCGTAAATAATATTTAAACATTTTAAAAATTAAAAATATTTTATATTCTTAGGATTAACTAACACACATGAATTTTTTGGTATTCGTGTGTAGACTGTAAGCGAAAAAGCCGAAGCCTTAACGTTTGATACTCCAAACTGCTTGAGAGTAGTGTCGAGAGGAACGTATTTGTGACCTATGACCCATTATTTTTTTGCGCTAAAGCTTCACAAAAAACTGATTTTGGTGAAGGTTAATAAAATATTAACATTGTTGTAATAAGATTTATTTATTTGAATGTGAAGTTTTGTATTTGCATTAGAAAATACGGAAAATAAGTATAAAGCCTGTGTCAAAATGCACCGCTCGTCAAGAAATTTTTCTCAAATTCGTTTCGTGTGATTACAAATGATGCTTAAAATTTTTATGTTGATTTGTCAATCATTTACTTAAGTTCTCACTAAAACCTTATCGAATAATTTCATTCAGGATAAATATGACTTAATATAACACCATATACAATTTTTAAATAAGCGATCTCTAACTAACCCGAGATCCTTTTAAAGGCCACTGTAAAGAGTAACATAAAAATGTCTCCAACTGTCATAAGTAGTGATGTTGTGTTCACATTTGTCCAAACAATTATGAGGCTAGAAATCACATGCCGAATTTTGTAATGCTCAGCCCTTAATTAACACATGAAGTCACTTCTCGAAAATCTTAGAAACAATGATATTGTACTTAAGTTTAATTCAGTTTAGTTTTTTAAGAATGAAAATTACACAACCCAAAATTGTGATGATAGGTACACAATTTACAATTTTTTTTGAGAAAGCGGAACTCAGACTGCTTGTTGGCCTATTTACGCGGCACTGTGGTTTTAGATACCACCAGTTTAAGTTGGGTAGCACATCTACTAAAATATGCAGATTCTGACGAAACGTCAGAAAATCTGCTCTGTCAAGTCCCGGCTTGGGGACTTCTAGGTGGAAATTTTTCGGGGGGCAAATAGTGGGTCTGACTTATATTTATGATCTTTCACCGGGCAGGGAAATGGACTTTATACGCAGCCTAAACCGGACATGGGCTGCACAAAAGATCCTCTGGGTCGGTGTGCTCATGGCCTTCACTTATATATACTACTACTATACTACTAAATAGTTAGATCAAACCTATTTGAACGAAACAGAGGCAAGTTTGAGAGGTAAAAGACGCAATTATGGACTGATATTAGATGGTAATGTTTTTCTATTTTCTGCTTAACGCTTTTCTCAATAGACTCAATGTGGCTTTGTGTGGTTTTACCTGGTTGTAGCCTTTTAAACTTTTAACACAAGAAATTATAGAGAATTACCTAAAGGCCGTTAGAGTTTGACTTTAATGTCTATCTTTCTATTTGATTCATACAATCCGATACAGAAATTACTTCTTAGGTAGCACTGATACACCAAGCATAATTCTTTACTGACATCCCTAGATACCAGGATACAGTTCTTGTTTTCTTTTAATAATTAAATAAGTACTTTCGGCGTATTGATCGAACAAAACGTACAATTCCCTATCTTCAAATTTGTCGTTTCAAGTAAATAAAAATCGACTATCAATAAGATCAGTCAAATATACAGACCATAATGATTTTTATTTTCTGCACGACTATTTGCACAGATATTTTAGTTGTGCTTGAAGTTTGTACCGAAAAAAATTTTTGGTAGTAGACCCTCCCTTTAGAATACTCGAAAAACGTTCTAGGTGGATTAAAGAGTATAATTTCAGGTTGTTATTTGAAAACAATTAAATAAAAAATTAGTAAGTAGTAAGAACCGTTTTATATGTTAATCTGTCTCTTGTCGCCTAAAAAATGTCCAAACAAAAAAAAACATTTTCTGAGACTATTATGCCTACTTTTTGAGTATTTTTCTCGTGTTATACACACTCGCAGAAAGTGATACTATACTTCAATTAAACAAACTAATTCCTGATTTAACACTCCACACTAATGTATGCCCAGCGTGTCAAATATTGAATACAAAGTTTATATAAATAACCGACAATATGCAATTTTCAGCACACAATTTTGTGTAGTTGCCCCATAAGCAGGTTAGAGTGTTATATTTGGCTATTCCGAATCCAGCACACCCTTTACAATGGTGTGGAAAGTAAAAAAAAAATTATAGCTTGTACAGGGTGTCCGGCGGGATGGTATACTTTGTTTTGCCGTCATTTTGGTAAACATTAGTCTTGACAGTTCATATTTAGCAGTCGTGAAGTAGACACGTGGAAAATTTTTTATTGAAAAATATTCGATAAGCCAAGGTGTTTTAATCGTTTAAACATTTTATCAAAATCAATAATCGATTACTGTGACGATGAGGAAGTTACGTTTATTGTGTACTGAATGATTTCGAAGAGGGTCTGGATATAAATAAATCAATTTTGTGTCACGCCCAATTCATTGATCCAACCCACATTTTGTCCGACGTTGTCCATTGATAACCATGGTGCTTGTTTATTATAATGCCATGCCCACATTAATATACTGGGCTCTTACCTTACCCCATATAAACAGCTATCTATATTGTCTTTGTAAGGGAGGTGCCTAGCCCACTGAAAATTTAAAAAAAATATATTGCCTATATCTTTTTTAGAAATAGACTGAACATTTTCATAAACATCGGTTCAGCGTTTTGGCGGCTATACACATTTCTGTTCTTAGGCACACATTGTTGAATCAACTTCGCTACTTATAAACCCCTTGAATATATATATTTGTAGGCCTAAGTTCAATATTTCAGAAATTAAAACAAAAATTAATTTTCAAAGAAAAAGTGAAACGACAATTTTTATATTCATCTGAGTATTCACAATATTAAACATTTTGTACAAAAACACAAAAACATAGTTAATTCTCAAAATACTGCATAAAAAAGTACTTAACGGAGATCTATAAAAGGGTTTTATCTCACCCTTAAATATAGCTGGGGGAAAATGTGAAACACGTTAATCATTTATTTGTGCAACATATTTATAAAGGAAAACGAAAGCCTTTCACATTTGTGCATATATTTTTCAAATGGAACATAAAATCGCACGAATAGTAGTATTAATGGAACATTTTTCTCACAAAAGAAAACACCATTAATAATGCTGCCATTTGAATTTTTTTTATTTTATCTATCTTAATTTCAGCATCAAATAATTCCACCTATAAAAAGTTTTTTTTCTACGAACAATAAAACTTCTCATAATAAAATAAAGGACAAAAACAAAATTAAATCATTCTTATAAATTGTAAAAGTAGTATATCAACAACCTGAGAAATTATTATCATTAATCACTTCCCTGTATGAGTGTCATAAACTTAAAGAAACCAACCAACAAAACCAACGAACATCATCAATTTTGAAATTAAATTTAAAAAAAAAAGAAAATCTCATATACTTCTCAACAATAAATGAGTGCGAGTGAATGAGTGGTAAATGCAACATCATAAAGCATTCACCACAATATAAATCCTCCCTCCACCCACTCTCAAACACATGCATGAGACCACTGCATGATGAAGGGAATAATGATGACAATGATTATTGTAATAATGACGTTGATGTTGTTGTAGGAAATCATGATATGCTGCTGATGAAATGTCAAGCTTATATAAGACAAAACATAAAACAATGTCATATGTGTGAATGAAAATGATGTAAAAAGTATAAATGGGAGAAATAAATAAAAAAAGAAAACAAACAAAAAAAAAACACTATGCAGTGATAAACCAATGAACAAAAATGTCAAGTGCAAAAAGGGGAACAAACAAATTGCACCAGCATTAATACCATTCTGTCTTAAAGATAAAAATACAATTAAATAAAATAATATGTATACATATATGTATGCATGTATGCATGTTTGTTTTTCGTAACATTTGCATAAAACATTTACAAAACTTTGCTCAGATGTGCATTTTAATTTTTCTAAATAAGCAGAGATGTAAAAAATATTGTTTTATTAAATTACTTTAAATTTTTTTAAATTTGGTTAACTCCATGATAATAATATTTTTAAAAAATTATATCCAATAGTCAGTGCTGCCAATTCTTCGCCACTAAAAATGACTAAAATTTTGCGTAAGAAACTGAACAAAATTGCTAAAAAAAAGATTATTAAATAACTTTAAAACTTTCTTAACTCCATCGCAATTATATCTTTAAAAAATGATATGCAATAGTTAGTGTTGCCAATTCTTCACCACTAAAAATGGTTAAATTTTTAGTAAAAATTATAAAAAAAAATGTTGTTTTATTAAATAACTTCAAACTTTTTTAAATTTTTTTAAAAATGCCATCCATGGACTAAGCACTGTAGTGGAATTCTCTAACTTTTAACGACTAACGTTAACGTTAATTTTACCTGCACAGTTTATTGCTTACGGTAACAATACTGCAATTCAGTAACTCAATTTTAACAACAAAGCTACAAATTTCAATCAGGTGGCATCTTTGTTAATTAATTAGTATATTTAACGAACACTGTCATCGAGGGCAAATTATTTATCGTGTGGAAAGACTTTAAGTACTTTCTAAACTAACAAAACCCTATTTAGGTTTTGCTATTCTAGCGAAAATTGCAAAAATTCTGAAAATTTGCAAAAATAGCGACAGATTTTAATATATTTTATAGCATATATAAAATTTTCAAACAGCGGCTGTTTGTCAAAAATCGTTAAAGCTCTAAAGAACCACAGGAAAAAATTGCTTATATCGCGAACATGGCTAAAATTCGCAAAAAATTGCAAACTTGCAAAAAAACGTAAAATGTATTGGAAATCGATAAATCGCTTAAAAATCAAATTGTCGGAATACATAATTTTTTTTTTTTGCTGAAATAGCGAATCTCGCGAAATTCTTTAATAATTCGAACTATAAGGAATGGCAAAATTCGGTAAACATTGCTAAACTATGGGAAATTCGCAAAAAATTTGCGGCATGGTTGGAAAGTGTGCCACTTATTTTTTGTGTAGAAAACAAAACACTTTTAGTGATACCCATAAGCTGTATCTAAAATGTAATATTTTTAGTGATATTTATGAATTCCCAAAAAAAAAAAATTTTTAATATTATTTTGGCAAAATAACGCGAATTTTAAAAATGTTAATGTGGCTTTTGTTTGCCAAAATTTGTGTTTTTTTTGAAAAATAACTACGAATTTAAAAATAAACAATGAAAAATATTTAGTCGTTAAAGGCGACCGTACACGACATGTATTTGTCATCTGACATGCCAAATTTCCCACAAATACATACATGTCGTGTGATACCTTTTTAACTTTGCTTCTGTAAAAGACAGACGCAAAGTAATCTGACAAAATTTCAATTTTCTTCTGACAAACCATCTGACATCAGAAATCTATGCCAGGAAGAAACCGGCAACGGCGTCCACTATTGACGGAATTATTAGCCGGCTGAAATTAATATTTTACAATCCCGATATATGTATGTACTTTTGGTTTCTGCAATGACGATGCGAAAAAAACTTAGACAATGTCAGAAGCAAATTACATGTACGTTTGTGACCGAATATTATAAACCTTAAGTAAAACAGCAATTTTGACAGACATGCACAATTACATGTGACTTGAAAAGTAGACAAGTCAGATGTAAAAAACATGTCGTCTACATGCACCTTAAGATAACTTAAATACCTGACGTTAAGATACACAGAAAAAAATATCAAAAGTTATTTAGTTATTTAGAAAATTTGTTAAAACTTTTCTTATATTTTTAACAATTTTGTTAATTAACATGTTTGTAAATTGTCATTTGTAGAAAATTAATATCATTTAAAAAAATAATTTTGTATCAAAAAATTAAAAATATAGAATAAAAAAATCTGGATTTTCGATCTAAAATCTTTAAAAGAATAAACGATATGATGATTTTTGCGAAATTAAATCAATATATACGGTAAGAAACGTTATTATCAAATGATTTATAGCGCAATTTTAACCATTCTTTTATAAATGTTCACAATAAGAAAAACAATTTCGTTTTTTCTTCTATCTTTTTTCTTCCCAAAGTATTTCATATATTTTCTTTCATTTTTAGAACAAAGATTTAACTAAAATTTTTTTAAAAATGTAACTAAAGTTGAGTCAACTAGAACTTCAGCATCAATTTCTATGAAATTGTTTCTGACGTTTAAAATAATTTTATTTAGTTTTAAATGAAAATTTTAACATAATGTTGTAAAAAATAATAATAAAAGCATAATATTGTTGTGGGTAAAATTTCCAAACGGTTTCTTAATATAAAATGTGTTTGGTTGAGAAAAAAAATCGTTGCTCAATTATGAACACCAAGTGATAATGTTTCTGGGATTGTGAACAAAGCTTAATACCTACTTAAAAATGTAATTTATTGACTTTTTAACTAATCGTTTTTTCAATTCTATTGCTTTACGAAATTAAAAAGTTGACTAGAACTATTTTTGACAAGCGAAAAAGAGGTGTTTATAAACAATAATGTTAAATAATCTTAATTTTAAATTTATTCTTTTGCTAAGGCTAATACCCAGCTTAAAACAATATAACTTTAGAATTATGAAAATATGAATTAAAATTATTACATATTAATTTAAATTTGGATATTTAGATAGGCTTGAGTTCATTGAGTTTTTTCATTCAATTATTTTAATAGCCTAACTAAGTATCAAAATTTCAAATAAAAAATGTACAGTTCAACTAAAAAATCACAATTATTTAATATTCATAGAAATCGGTTAAACAAAGATACACTTGAAAACATTTTGCTGGTAAAATTAAATCCCTCCTTTTTAGATGAAGATTTAATGTTCGTTTGTTTTTATTTTGCTGAAGATTTCAAATTTTGATTACTTCTGCTGCTACCAAAATGTTGTTGTATGACTGCTAAAATGTTATAAACATACTACTTCAATGTTATTTAAAAACTGCTTCAATGTTATTGAACAACTACCTAAATGTTATAATTCTGCTACATCAAATGCTAGGTTGTCTTCTCCTTCTATAATTACTAAAGAAGGTAGTAGTAAAAATTCAAAAAATAAAACTACTTCAGCAGTAAAAGGTAGCGAGAGCAGTAACAATTTTTTTACTATACTGCTCCAATTATTTTCTATTTGCGCTACTACTACCGCTACTAAAATGTGACGGTAGCGGTAGTAATAGTAAATGAACGACTACAAGTTTTTAACATTTTTTAACTAGACTATTTTGAGTTTTTTCGTTACTACAGCTACTTGGAGTCTAGTTTTTTAAACACTGGTAATAACGTCTAGTGCCATAAAAGTCCACGGACACACCAATAATATCCAATGACTTTATCACACGCCGTTCATAAACAATGTGCATGGACATTATGACACTTTTTGTGGTGCAATAATGTCCTTGGACGTTATGATTTGCCTCTAGTAAAACATATTTTTTAGGAAAATGTTTCTTTAATTCTAAAAATAAATTGATAAAATGCATTTTTAGTCGGATGACTAGTTTTTTCAATCAAAATCATTTATATGACGACGGATTATTTTATCAGTGATTCTGGTTGTCCAAGTTATCAGCAGTTTTCTTTAGGTTTTCATATTTTGTCTTAAGGTTTTCAGTTAATGCTTTAATTCTTTCTTCTAAAGAAGAAAGGGCAGACTTTTTACACTCTTGTGACTTTTTTCTGCACTTATTCATTAGATTTTTTAACTTTTTTTTAGAAATATTGGTGGACCGTTTTGTGACATTTTTAACTACTTAAGAGTTTTTTTTTACTTTTAGTATGAATTTCTTTATTTTACAAATAACATTTTTTCCGCTTTAATTTTTTTTGTGAAACAATGAAGAGAACTGAATTGTAGTTTTTAAACACCTTTAAGCATTATAGTCATAGCATATATACTGGAATGCAATTAAAAACGAATAGAAATAGAAATAAGCATAATGTTATTTGCTATTGTGAACGAGGATATATCAGATGAAACAAAATACGAACATGTGAAACCAAAAATTCTAAGCCTTTGAATATTAAACATTAAACGAACTGTCGGTCTTAGAAGACCCGAAGTAAAATGTGATGCAAACAAAAATTTTTAAAACATCTTAACCCTCTAATGAGCCGGTTTAGTATACTTTTGTGTTAAACTTGGAAAAAGGACGCCTATTAAAAAATTCAAAAACTTCAAGGGTCGAAATTTCGAAAAGACGAGCTAGCTTTTCAAAACCCTTTGGCAGATTTACTCTACCAAAAGTTTAGTTTAATTTCGTATTGTAATTATTGGGGCTGGCGGCGATGACACGAATTTTGCTGTACTGTGCAACAAAGAACTATTAGTGTGAGAAAGTCAAGATTAATAACATCTTTTTAAATTCACAAACCAGAAAGATTTAATTATTTAAAGTACTGCTCTGCATGTTGATAGAAAAAAAAATTAAACACTTTCATCGAAACAAAAATCTATATGTACGTTTGCTTCTTTATGTTTTATGACTACGTGAATATTTCATTGCCGTCTCCCCCTTTTTGGCAGAACAAATACTATTATGAAGCAATAATATTTTTTAGGGTAATTTTTCATCATACATGTTGGTTGCATACATATTGCAAAGATGCCAAATCATCATTACGTATAAAAAACAAAACTATGATGCATGATGTGGCAACAACAACAAATCAAATACAAATTCTTTAACATTTGCTAAAACCTTTACATTAACATATTGTGGTTCTGTTGAAAGTACTTGATTTGACTTTGTCTGCCAAGTGATATTAAATCGTTTTTCACACTTTCCATGCAATCGTCTTGTTGAAATAAAAATACACAAACTCATTTGAAGTACCAACATTTTTAAAGATTTAAAAAAGGCGTTGGCTGTCATTGTCACTCAGCCAGCAGGAAAAATTAACCATAAACACAAATTACTAATATTATGAGTTGAGCACTGGAATATATTCTACATCAATATGTTTGAGAAAAACGAAGAAGAAATAAATTATAATAATAAAGTTAAATCAACAACGAAACGACTGGGGTGAAAAAAGAAAAAAAAAATATATTTATAAAAATTGTCTCATTTATCATCTTCCAGCATACCGCAGATGCGTTGAACTAAATGGAACAAATAAAAATATTCTGCTTACAACTTTTTTGCAGAAAGAAAAAATAATTTAAATTCTAGATCAATAATCGATAAATGGTTTGGCGTATAAATATGTTCTTCTTTTGGGTTCAGTTTTAGTAAATAAAACATTTTTAAACTTTTATGACAGAGACAAAATGATGACAAATCTGTTCTTTTATAATTATTTAAATTTGTTGTGTTTGATAAGTTACAACAAAATGACTTACGATTTTTGAGAATAAATGCATATTTTTTAACATTTTCACAAACATTCATAAATATGGGCAGTTCCTGCGAAAAGTCTACTTTTTGTAACGTAACGCCAGAAGTAATTTAAAGTGTTTCCCAAAAAATTGTGTATCGCTGGTTTAACATGTAAAAGTTCTAAGTCGATATTTGAAAATTTTACAAGAAAGACAAAAAACAATCAAAATACATGTGATGGAACAATTTGAGAGAAACGGTCAAACTGTACTTTTAATTGGGACTTAGAGCTTTTTCTTGTGATAAATTGGACTTAGCGCTTTTGCTCATGACTACAAAACAACAACAAAAAATTAGATAACTATAATTTTTTCTTTGTAAACAATGTATTTTTACTTATTGCACATTACTGCATTAAAATCTCAATTTCTTAAAAAAGTGGACTTAGAGCCTTTTCATGTTAAGCCAGCGATATGCATAGTTTACTTTTTTATATTTTGCTGTAAAGCGCAACTAGCTTCACAAATAGTAACAAAAGGGATAACGATTGAACAACATGGTCCGAAAATACAACCTTATTTGCAGTCTGGCGTTACATTAAAAAAAAGTAGACTTTTCGCTGAATATGCCCATATTTACCTTAAAACGAGCATTGATTTTTAAATGTTAGAGCTTGAAAAACAAATCTGTTTTAGTTCAAAGTTTACTAAAAAAGGTTTAATACCAAACGTCTTGCTCAATTCGCATTCTTATTCTGTTTTGTAATGCAAGTCAAAATCCACTTCCGTTTTTTTTAACGTCACGCCAGCGCATATTTTTGCTTATATCTGCAAATCTTTAGCGTCGATTGCTGTAATTTTTTTTTCTGAATATAGTGCTACTTCATTTCGTTGTATATATTAAAATATTTTACACAAATTTGACTTCCTCATTTAATTTTTTTACATTTTGTGGTACAAAAATCACGACACGTAAAAATGGAAATGCCCATATTTATAATACTATGATAAATATGTTTCACAAATTTACCCTAAAATTTAAATGGGATTTTGGTAGCATGCAACAGAATAAGATTAACATGCTTTCTCTTATTACGAAAATTATTTTTGCATATTAAATCATATAAAAGTTGGTACAGAATTTCTAATAAATCAGCAGTTTTATTGTTTTGTTTTAATTCTTACCATCTTTTGTTTTAAGCAGTATTGTCTTTATTCTCAACACTTGTGGTACCTCTATATATTTACTACCCAGTTGGCCAAATTGCCGTTCGCGACATAGTCATCGAAAAATTATGAACGGAATTTTTTATATTGTCTCTAATCATTTATGTTTCCTTGACGAAATCTTTGTTGGCGATATATGATCGACAAATTCTGAAATTTGTCGTTGATTTGTCGCATATGGTGCCCGCTTTATGACAAAAAGAATAACAATGTCAAAAAAGTTATATACAATTACGGTTTATAGCTGACATTATGAGAGATTCTGTATTAAAAGCTGTCATATATTCAAAATAATTGCGATATATTTAAGTGCAGATAAATCTTAACAATATACATTATTCGTCTTCATGGTGACAACATAAGAAGCCCTTTATTACTTTTCTTCAATACAAAATTACATTAAGGGCAATTTACTCTACGAAACCGAGTGTAATATTTTACTTTTAACTTTTTTGTCATAGGCATACGTCTCTAGCATAATCTGCTATCAAAAACTATTACAGACAATGTGACAAGCACAATTTTGGCAAATTTTGTTCTGCAATTTTTTTTAATTCTGCTATAAAATTGCACTTGTATTCAGAATATTACTTCTAAGGGTTGCACTTTTTGTATTTTCTTCGTGCTCTTTTTATATTTTACATATAAATACAAATACACTTACAGTCAACTTAAAGTTAAAAAGTGTTAAGGCAGAATAAGTCTTTACCAAGACGAATTCATGCAGGTGACCGTAACATGTTGGAGCTACCGTTAATTGTAGATCATTCACCACAAAATTGGGGAGAGTGATTTTTAGTATTAAAAAAAAAAATCGAAAATAGACCGAACTTCAATACATATATGGGGTATTCACAAGGTAGTCATAAAGTTGTAAAGGCATATGTCTTCAAATATTTACAAGAAATATATATGACTGCTGTGGCCAACCGCTTATAATTTAGATAACAGTTATGAAGAATCAATGAACACAGCATTGCAATTTTCATTTTGTTTGAAACACAACAATATTTATTTTAAGCAATTGTAAAATATTATTTAGGTCATTATGACGATATGACTTGATAGCACACCTTGGGAATTCCCCAATAGATTTTTGCCGAATTATATTTGTTCGTTGAAAATTGTACCCATCCTTTAAAATTTGGCCAACTGGGTATAAACATTAATCTTGTGTATACATATTATTTATAATTTATTGTCTGCACCTGTTCAATTGTGCTACGCGTAATCAGCGCGTACACGTGCAAATACTTGTAAATATAATTAAAAATGACTGTTCACATCTTGAGCATTAAATGAAGTACATATGTAATAGAAATACGCAAGTATTTTTCTTCATAAAGACAAACGTTTTTGTCAACGTGCACTTTAATATTAATATGTGTACAGCTGTTTCTAAGGGGTGTTTATTTGGCTTGTCGGATCTTTTAATAGAAAAAACTTTTGTACTTTTTAACTGTAAGTTATTCTTTAAGTCTGCGTTTATACGGCTCATGTTTTATTGACATGATTCTTCCTTTTTCTTCTTTGAACATGAATTGGCGTTCAAATGATTCATGTCATGTTGACGACATGTTTTCTGTTTTGTATAGTCGTGCGTATGCATGTGTGCTTTTTTGATATTGAAAACAAAAACAAAATTAAACAACGAATGAAAAAGCAAAGCGTACATGCATCTGTGTACTCGTTTCTTTTCCCCTCGTCCCTCTCGCCTATAAAGTAGCAGTCATATCATTAAAACATAAGACGTATAAACACAGCCTAAGGAAGCTTTGAAATTTATTTAAAAAATCAAAGCCCTTTTTCAAAAATTTTTACAGCAAATAAAATTGGCGAATATCGAGAAGATAAAAACAAACAAAAAGTAAAGTCGGGCAAATCTAACAATATTATACCTGTTACCACTTACTATTACTATTACCTAGTACAAAATTTTTACAGCAAATAAAATATAAATAAATATATTTTGTGCGTCTCCTCCAATCCTGCCTAAATTTTGTTGGATGTTGTGCAATGATAACCAAAATGACTGTACCTTTTTGAAAACTTTGCAATGGGTTTGTATTTGAAGTGCCCGCCCAAATTTTGTCATATGTTCTGTTTTGATAACTAAGACGATTGCACTTTATTTGGAAACTCTTGCTATTCTGCAGATATACAAGAAGAAACTAGATTTTTTTTGGGCCGGTCGTGGTTTTTTGCCATATATCAGCCTTTTTTGGAACTGACTTTCAATATCAAACTTCAAGGGAGTACATGTGACATATATATATAGCAACTAGTCCCCGTATTTTCTAAGGTCTTTGGAAAACCAAGACACACGGTCAAGCGGACATCGTTAAACCAAATTCGATACTCACTAGGAGTCAAAATATGTACATTTTATACGGTCTAACATCAAGTTTGTATAAATTACATATTCACCCGTGGTGAAGGGTATATAAACCAAATTCAGAGACTGAAGATAAACTTTAATTTACATATATAATAAATAACAAAAAAAAACCTACATCGATATTTGTGTTCAAAAGTCCAAATAATTGTATTAAAAACTAATAACGAAATAAACAGCCAGGCCCACGATTGATTTGCGGCCTACTAACAATTTTAGCACGACAAGTCGATCGACAATGTAAACGACCAAAAATGTCAAAATCAGTTACTTGTGTTGTGGTTTGTGATGCCACTTACTATTACTATTACCTAGTACAAAATTTTGCTACAACACACACATTTAGAAAAAATCGATATAATTCTGAAAATGTTGTAATTAATGTGAATTATAAGAAAATTTAATTGCTTTGCTTTTCGTAAAGAAACTACGCTTAGTACGTGGGTTAATTAAATGAAGGCCGTTGCACTAACGTTTTAAAATAGTGCCCCTTACCCTGACACTTGTTGTCCAATATTAAAGATATTAATATCATTGCAAATGGCCTTAAGACAGATATATTTCCTACATATGTGAATCTAAAACCTGTGGCAATATCTCTTTTTTTATTTTTATATAATGAACTAATTGTTTATGGGTAAACAAATTATAAGTTTTTGTTTAATTTAGTTTTTATTAATTCATACATAAAAATTTTAACACAAAAAAATTAATATTTTTTGATTTGCTCGATGTTTTTAGAAATATCTGTTACTATTTGCTAGATTTTTTTTATTTGTATGTGGGTTCCATACATTGAAAAGTTTATAGTTTGTAATAATAGCCCAGCGGTAAATTTTAAAAGGACTGAAAGTGGAAGGCCTATTTGAATGCCTCTGCACTCCTTTCTAAAAGATTCGCTTCGTATGATATCCTGCCTTCAGAAATATGCCTTCTAGAAGGTATGAATTGCTTTTAGAAAGACCTTCCAAAATATCCATTATACACTCCCTTCTTTAAGAAGGGAGAAAGGAAGTTGTTCAATTTTTATCTTTTTTATTTTTTGGTCAATAACATTTCAAAAACAATTTTATACATTTCTTTTTGCACGTGATCTTGTTCTTATAACGTTTTTTTATTTTTGTTCCGTCGTCCCTTAACGCGTCGTTTGTCTTATGTAAACGTATACGTTGCAGATCAGCTGTTTCGTTTTTCCTACTAAGTTTTAGTATAATAAGTAATAATAACTCCTATGTTAACATGACGTTGCATTGCGGAAGAAAAGAATTTTATCTGACAATAAAAAATTGAAAAGTTTATAAAACATACAGTATTATATGAAATAAAGAGCTGAAGCTTGGAATTCTTCAAAAAAGTTTTAAACAAGTAAAAAACTGCTGAAAAAAGGCTTTTATAACGCGCGTTGTGTAACTTGCTATTTTTCATGCACTAAAGATTTTAAACGCCTTTATGGAAAAGACTCTTGATTAAGAGAATTTTTATCCGTAATTGGCAGGTCGTAAACTTAAGAATTAAATTGAGATTTGATTAATTTTTTTTATTTCATATACTTTATATATGAAGTTTGTGATTACTCGTATTTTTAAGCAAAAATCGTTTTTCTTTAAGAAAATCGTTTGATCGAAAACAAAAGTTTATTTTGTGATCACACAAAATAAGCGTATAATAGAATAATCACCAAAAATCGTATTTTTATATTGAAAATACAAAAATAATTAAAATGGCTTATAACTCCTTAAAAAAGAGTTTGATCGAAAATAAAAGCTTGTCTTGTGATCAAACATATTTTTTGGGTAAAGTTGTTTTTTGATAAAAAAAAACATTTGCTTGTAACTTCCAAACGGAACAATTAGTTTTTTTCACCACTCATATTTTTAATCAACAATCAATTTTTAATAGAAACCTTTAAAACGCTGGTTATTCCTTTAATAAGTTTTTAAATTAAAAAATTCGCTCATTTTGGGATCAATAGTATTTTTTTTTTTAAATCAATTGTTTTAGAAATGTTAAACGTTTGCAATTATTTTCCCTATGTATAGCTTATTTTTTAGAATAAGATCACGCATTAAAATAAATATAAAATCTGTTGGAGAACAGTTTAAAAATTTACTTGACAAATTATAAATGTTTTATATAAAGGAATCTTGGATTTTTTTATTATAATTTTGAAAATAATTTTTCTGTGAACTTTTAAAAAATTCATTTAAAACATAAATTTAATCCAACTAGGACATTTTCAATGGAAAATGGAGAAGAAAAATATGAATTAAAAGATGTGGTAGCTTTTCCAATCGGTAGCACTTTCCTTTTAATTCCTATTTTGCATATTTTACCATTGAAATTGTATGCATACTAAATGTCTACGAATGTACATAAAACTAAAATTTTCAGAAGTCCCCTGTCGGACTTTTATGAGCTAACTCAAAAAAAGGCTGACTTTTAACTAACTCATTTTTAACTAACTTTCGAAATAACTGAAATCTGATACAGAAATAAACAAAAATTAAAAAACATACAGGTGAAACTTTATTTTGTTGAAATATTTTTTTGTTTTCATTAAACAGAGAAAAATTTGTCGTTATTTCATAAAATGAAAAAAATTTTAATTGAATTGTAATTTGACTTAGAATACACATTCGAATAATTTGAAAATTTATATGTATAATAAATGTACTCACCATGAGAAATAAATTCCCAGATTCTATTATGTTAAATACATAAAATTTATTATAAATATTGTAAGAAATAATAAAAATATATACATATGTACATAATTAGTTAGTAATAATATAAATATGAAGGGTGGAGTGAGTGTTGACTTGTTCTGATGAACTACAAGCTGCCTAGTAAAACCCAACTATAAGTTAGTCAATTTGTACCTAACTCATAGTGCACTCTTACTTTATGCACTACAAGCTAACTTAGATTGAGCTGGCTTGTGGTTAGCTGAAACTTATGCAGAGTGAGTGAGTACTGACTCGCTCTGATGACACTACGTGTAAAAACTGAATAGAGTTTAACAAGGGAAATGAGCTAGCTTTTTAGTCACCTGTGACTCATTTCTGGTTGACAATAAGTTAGTTTTAAGTTAACTCAAAGTCCGACAGGGTCCTTTTAAAAAACCTTTTTTTATACATATGTATGTATGTAGGTATTCGATATGTACTTTAATAGAAGCCATTTTTTCGGTATACCTTTGTAATGCCTTGTAACAGTCCTTTATTAACAGGCGTTCTTATAGACATGCATCAGAAGGGCTAACAAAAGAGCTTCTTTTGAAAGCCTTTTATAATTACTGTAAGAAGAAGGGAGTGTGGAAGGCCTTGCTCCCAATGACAACCTGTATAAAAAATATATGAGTATGGAATGCGAAGTGAAGAGCTTGTGTCTGCTAAATAAGGCCTTCTATTAGGCCTATTTAATCATTCTTTTTACCGCTGGGAGGGAACACTTAAAAGGTAATAATTAAAAATCTTGGCCTAACTGGGTTGTGAAACTCATACCAGTTACTTGTAAGTCTGTAAACTGCAATTTGGTTTGGCTCTTTAAACTCCTTAAACTTTAAACCCTTTTAAAGCTCCGCAGCTTACTAAACCTTATACTTTTTTATTGTTGTTATACATATTTTTTTTTATTTTATATACTAATAGTCCTATATACACGATGCGGTCAAAATTATTTTATTAAAAACGAGTAAGAGTGCAGTATTTGGCTATACCGAATCTTATATACCCTTCACAATGGTGCGATAAGAAAGAAAGAAATATAAATACTTTTCCTTAGAAATCACCAAATATATTTTTTTCACGCCTACTTCTCCAAACACGCCCACATTTTGTCGGAAGCTATGTACTGATAACCAAGATGCCTGTACCTTATTTGGAAACGTTGGATGTTGCCGTTCTTCAGATATATTGAGGTGTTACACTTATTTCTCGTATCCCGCCCATTTTTCAAATGGGCATGTGTACACAAAATTTGGACAATTTTTTTCCTACCGTTCTTTAGTTATAAATAAATATATTTTGTGCGTCTCCTCCAATCCTGCCTAAATTTTGTTGGATGTTGTGCAATGATAACCAAAATAACTGTACCTTTTTGAAAACTTTGCAATGGGTTTGTATTTGAAGTGCCCGCCCAAATTTTGTCATATGTTCTGTTTTGATAACTAAGACGATTGCACTTTATTTGGAAACTCTTGCTATTCTGCAGATATACAAGAAGAAACTAGATTTTTTTTGGGCCGGTCGTGGTTTTTTGCCATATATCAGCCTTTTTTGGAACTGACTTTCAATATCAAACTTCAAGGGAGTACATGTGACATATATATATAGCAACTAGTCCCCGTATTTTCTAAGGTCTTTGGAAAACCAAGACACACGGTAAAGCGGACATCGTTAAACCAAATTCGATACTCACTAGGAGTCAAAATATGTACATTTTATACGGTCTAACATCAAGTTTGTATAAATTACATATTCACCCGTGGTGAAGGGTATATAAACCAAATTCAGAGACTGAAGATAAACTTTAATTTACATATATAATAAATAACAAAAAAAAACCTACATCGATATTTGTGTTCAAAAGTCCAAATAATTGTATTAAAAACTAATAACGAAATAAACAGCCAGGCCCACGATTGATTTGCGGCCTACTAACAATTTTAGCACGACAAGTCGATCGACAATGTAAACGACCAAAAATGTCAAAATCAGTTACTTGTGTTGTGGTTTGTGATGCCAACAGTAGGGAATTTTCCCTTTTTGTAGGAATTATTTTGGGAAATATGTATGCTAGTTTTTTTATTTTCATTTTTAAAATATGTTATAAAAAGAAGACAATTCCCGTATTCTTTTAATTAAAATTATTTAGTTAAATAGTACATCAAGTTTTCAAAGTAGAATGATGACAAAACTCATATCGGGCGATTCTGCTGATGCTTCTCTTGTGTTACAGGGGTAAGTGTTTTGAATAATTCTTAAATTTTTGCATATGTTGTCTCTGAAGCTTGTTCACACTGTTATAATTTGATTCTACACAAAATTCACGTTGTTTCAACTTTAAATAACTTTCATTCAACGTGATTCGGATTGTTATTTCAATATAAATGACATTTTGCTCTTACTTTACTGCAATGTTAAATTAACATAAACTATAGGTGTTTTAAAAGAAAAAAATGTTGTTCGCAAGTTATTGTAAAATCAGGTTGAATTAACATGAAAAATGTATGGAGCAAAATCAACACCGAAAAATTTTAAATCAACCTTGTTTTCTGCATTTTTAACTTTATTTTTTTCTGTGTGTAGCATTTAAGTAAGTCCAACCTACTAATATATAATTAGGGAACGACGTATATTCACGTTCGCATTTGCGAACTATTCTCTTATTTTTACTAGTTGAATTCGCACTCACATTCGCTAAAATGTATACGAATCTTAAAAGCGCGCATATAATAAATGAAATTTTAACATAGAAATAAATTTGTAAAAAAAACAATTACAATTTCTAAGCTAAGATAAATAAAATATACAATTTCTAATTTTTCGAATTTTTTAAACATTTTTAATGAAAGCTTTTAAGGATAAAACGGAATTATTTTTAAAAGGAATTTTTTTTATATTTTGGTTTAATGATCTGAAGAAAATATATTTTTAAAATTTAACAGAGCATTCCCTTTTATTTGGGACCAAGTTTGCATAGAAAATATTCCTGGAAAATATTAGAGGAATTAGACTATTAAAGTATAAAAGCTTTTAAAATTGTAATTTGACTTAGAATACAAATTCGAATAATATGAAAATTTAGTAGAATGTTATTCACCATGAGAAATAAATTCCCAGATTCTATTAGATATTTATATTAAAAAAAATATTTAAAATAAGTATTCTTTAAAACTATTTAGCTCTTCAGAAAGGAAAATAGATAATGGAAATGAAAAATCAAATGCGAAGATTGACTACGTTTTGTCTCTAGATTAAAGGATAAATAGAGGCATTTCTGCCAAAAAGAAAAAAAATAAATTTTTCACAAAGTGTTAATTTTAAAATAAAATTTTTTTATGTGTATGAATAGCATTTACATATTTATTTTGTTTTTTTTTTCTTGTTGTTTATAAATGCTTTTAATTTAATATTTACCAAATGTTAACAGAATATGTATTTGTTGACTTATGCTAACAACAATAGCAGCCGTATTCATAATGAAAATTTGGCGTGAAGTTTATTCATAATACTCTTACCAAACTCTGGCTAACGATTTGCTTAGCTCTTGTTAACGAGCTCCCCAATGTTTGCCAACTTGTGAAAAACAGCCGTTTAATATCAAACAATTTTGTTTTTTTTTTTGTAATTACATCTTTTACTTAATTTATTTTCATTTTTAAAATTGACAAATTCAGCGATGATTAATGCAGAATGTGTTGCATTTTTGAGTCATACAATGTAGCGTCATAAAAATTCAGAGTTGATTTATTAAAAGTTGTCAAATGGAGACAAGTTCGTTATGAATTAACTCTGTGCCAACAATCTGCTAAGATTAATCGGCATTCTAGTTAGCTGCTCGTTGTACGTTTTAACGTAGGGAAAGTGGGACATTTTTTTTGGATGTAGGTAAAAAAAGGATTTTTGTAAAAACGTAGGGATTTTTTTAAATTTCTCCTGGCATCACTGGTGGTGGTTGCCGACAGAGGCATTTTGTTTTAATATTAAACGATTTTTTCTTTACACACCAAAATACATAAATATTTTTTTGTCTACTGCTTTGTTTGTTTTTGCTTGCTGCTATGTTTTCTTTTCTGCCTTGTTTGTAGCACAGAGTTGTATTTTTATTGCAAAATGTATGTGTTTTCCGTTTTGTATGCTCCAACTGGCATTTTATTTGTAGAATTTCGTATGTGGCAATACAATCTTTTGACAATTAATAAGTGGATTACTTAAGAAACGTAAAACCTATCGACCGACAAGTCGATAGTTACCCTCCGTTTCCACATGCAAGTGCAAGTTCGAAAAACTCAATGCACTCAAACTTTTTCAGTAACATTTAAACAATTTTTGTACTTCCAGCCAATCGGCAGTATCCTAGATTTTTCGTCGATTGGCTGAAAGTACAAAAATTGTGTGAATGTTATTGAAAAAGTGAGGGTGTATTAGGTTTTTCGACCTTGCACTTGTATGTGGAAACGGAGGATTACCATACATTTTCACATTTAATTTACTACGTACAAGTAGTGTATACGTATTATCAACGAAAAATCGTGGAAACAGCCGATTGGCTGAAAGTAAAAAAAATACCTGTAAATGTTAGTGAAAAAGTGTGAGTGTATTGAATTTTTCGAACTTGCAACTGCTTGTAGAAACGGAGGGTAAGTTGTCGTCGACAACATGGGCCAGGCTGATTAAGTGTTCACTCTAAAATTGCCCCTTTATTTTTGGTCGAAATTAACTTCTGTGCTGTGTTAAACTTGATAAAATTAATAACTTAAAAATCCAATTGCCATTTAATCCTAGTATTTATATTTCAAAAAAACAAAAACTTCAAAAAATATTGTTTTGATATTTTAATGCACATAAAAATAAAGTAGATTTAAAAAAAATTTAAATCCATCTTATTTGTGTACCCTTCAAACGGCGTGATAAAATAATTTTATGTCAATAAAGAAAAATAGAGTTTATAAATCCAAGACGTAGTCTTGCCCCCTTTAGTGCATTTGTCATTTTACTATACTATGAATGTGTCTGCACAACTTTAGTGACATTTAGCAAAGTGAAGTTTATGTTTTATCAAACACATTTCATGCTTTTTGCGCTTTAAATTTAAAATATACGAGTGTTAACATCTAAACAGAATTTATGACATATGTGTGCGACTACTTCTTTTATTATTTTTTGTATTTTGTGTGTGTGTTTTTTTTTTTGAATATTTTTATGTAAATTTTATACATTTTTATTTAGTGGGAGGGTGTCGGATTTAGCTTTGCGCGACAATTGATTTATGTTTGAAACACTTGCTATAGGGGTCGCTCCCGCACAAGTAACGCAGAAAAGCATTTAAACGGAAAAGGGGATTTATCTGCATACATGAGAAAAGTATAAAATGTCTTATGAAAAATAAAAAATTTGAACAATAAAAAATAATTATTAATGTTTTTATATATTTTGTGAACCAACAAACATTTATTAAGTTATTTAATTTATGTTTAAAATAATTAAGGAACGTGTATATGAAAAAATATTTATGGAATTTATTTCAGAAAAACACAAATGTCATGGGAAACATTTAAATTATTTATAAAAATTTTTTAGAAATTTTTTGAAAAAAAAAAAGAAAATACACTTAGGCCCGTTTTCACAACTTACCGATAGCTAGGATTTGATAGGTAGGATTTGATCGGCCATATAAAAAGTGTTAGCACAACTTTACTTTAAGCTACCAGCTAAAAGTCTACTTTTAGCTATCGGTAAGTTGTAAAAACGGGCTTTAACATGTGATTTTTTTTGTGCTGTTTTTAATTAATTACAACATTACAAACAAGTATTCATATTATCAAGTTAAAATTTCTTTGAAATTTTTCCAAGCAAAGAATTTAACAACTTAAGAGCATATCTCCCTAATTTATTTTGTCATAAAAGAATCGCTTTTATTTGATCTTAAGACGGTTTTAATTGTCTCTACGACAATGCGTCACACTTACTTTTTGTCAGTTCTTTTTCAGCTGTGTTGACTTTTGAAGAAATATACAATTTTGTTTTTAATTTGAATTAAATGTGATTTAGATAAAACAAAGTTGAAGTTTGCACATTTGTACATTAATTAGTTGAAAAATGTTCATATAAAACTAATTTCATTATAAAATAGCTTTATGGCAGGGAATAAATATTTAACGAGAAAAAACTACATACATGCACCTCCATAGGGAAGAGAATGTAGTTTTCGTTTGTGCTTGTGTTTGCAACAACAACAATATAGCGAGGTTTAATTAGACAAAGTAAGCAAATTTTAAAATCAGTGGAAATTGGTTGATGCTTTTGTTCTAGCCGCTAAACAACTATCTCCCGAAATATTAATGATCAAGATTAAATCACTTTTTAATGGATGTAAAGTCCATAATTGATCTACTTATATAGGATCTACTAAAAAACTTATTAGTAACTTGTTATGCGGAAACAACTTTCGTGCCAATTTAGACGACTATTTTATTGGTATAGATAGATAAATTTTTCCATTCCGATCTACTTAATGGGTAATAGTTTATTTAGTTCCAGCTACTTCCCAAAGCACCCACTTTGCCTTCTACTTCTCCGGCTCTATTGCGAATTATTTTCTAATGCTTGCCACCTCTTGGTTTACGTGGCGTATAACACTCAAAAGAAAAATCAATCCATCCGAACTCATCAAGCAGTATTAATACTACGGTAAGTAAGGATTTTCTTGAAACAAGTACAAAAAGATTGATTCAAGTACGCATTCTCAATCGCGAAATACTTTACTTATCCATATTCAATTCCGAAATCGTTCTTGAAATAATCCTAAAATAAGATTGATTTAAGTACTAATGCTGGGTACACACTATGCAACACATTTACGCAATCTAGTGAATTAAATTCATTTTCATTCATTCCAGATTGCATCAACATCAAAACGCTTTGATATTTTGAGGTTGCATTGAAACAGATTGCATGTAGGTTGCACTGTGTGTACCCAGCATAAGATTAAATCAATCACAAAATGTGCTTGATTTCACTTTGATATTTTTAGTTAGGCTTGAGTTCATCAAATTTAATTCTCATTAAATTATTTTTACTGAAGGAAGGAATATTTACAACTTGGAATTTTATTAAAATTATTTGATAATTTTCTTGGCTGAGCTGGGGCTCGAACCTGGGTTGAATTTACATGTTTCAAGAATCACCACATTCTTTCATCAGAATTCTTTGAGTTCTAACCTCTGCACAAATGCGGTGCCTGCCAGCCAACAGTCTAACATCAATCTTTTACCAGTGATACTGGTGGTTGGAAATAATGCGTTTTTGCCTTGTTCGTTTTGTTTGTTTCTACACAAAACAAGCAAATCGTTTTTAATTGAATGTGTGGTGTTGTTGTAGTGTCTGCAATTTTACTTTTTAATCATGGAAATAATGTGTTTTCGTCTTGTTCTTTTTGAATGTTTTTACACAAAATGCTCACTTTGTAATTATACTCTCAGAAACAATTTTTAATATATAAAATTTAATTTCGTTTTGAATCGAAAATTTAACAATTTGTTTTAATATTTTACGTAATATTGTTTTGGGCAACATTTGCAAACGTTTTCTTGATTGAAAATGTGTGTGCTTGTCAAAAAAAAAAAAAAAATTGTTGCTTTATTGTGAACACCAAGTGAAAATGTTGCTGTCATTGGGAATCTGGCCTTATAGTTCACTTTTAGTGTAGTTTAAAATGCTTATGGTCACCTGGAATTGATTTGTTCGTCACTCGCCAGCTTAAGAAATATAAACAAATCTATTGCAGAATTCGACGCGATATGATTGTATCTGTGCCCCGGTAGACTAGTTGGTAGTAAGCTAGTCTCAGTGCGATTTCCGCCAGAGACTCTGGTCTGTTTCACTACAAAGGGCTGAAGGTATACGTAACTATTGCTCGGTTAATTAAGTTAGAATATAATTTGTAATTGTATTTGTAAATCTTATTAAATAAATAAAAATAAAAAAATGATTGTGAGTATTTTCTCATTTCTCTACCCCAGAGAACATATGCATAGTCCTGGCTCAAATCGCCAGACAATTCTCGCAATTTTTATGGAACTCATTCTTGGTCCAATATAAGGTAATAGAACTAATTTCTTTTAACTATTTCTAAAATTAATTCTGTACCCCTCATGCAGAAAATTTGTTTCAAATAATTTTAAAGCACTTATCCCGTGACCAGTGTATACAGTATTATTTTAAAACGGACCAATTGTGATTGTTGAAAAAATTACATTTTTCTTAACTAGTGAAAATTTGTTTAGTGTGTAGTTTCTCCAGAGTAAAGGTAAATGACACAAACTAATAGGTTATTTTAGAGACTTGTTACTAAAGTTGCCAATTAACCCTTCCCTAGGATATGGCCATATTAAACTGACAAGTTCCCCTCATTTAAGTTGTTAGAACTAAAACCAGTCGACGGTGTTAATTCGCTTTCCCTTGTATTTGTTCGCCAGTATTTCAGATAGACGGACGACCATATTATTTAAAGCCAATTGATATAATTAAAGGCGGGCCTAGTAACAATATTTCTATGCATTAAAAACTTTAGCACAAACTATAGTGATTATTTTGTCAGTCAATTTTACAACCTGTGGTTGTGTAGGGTATCATATAATCAATTTCGACTGACTTTACTTTTGCTCTTGTTTATGTTTACACACATGACTGAAACTACAAACAAAGTGACTGTAATGATTGTACACGTTCCATATCAAAGCGATTAATTTGTAGGATATGGCATGGATTTTAATAAAAAAAAACTAAACACCCTACATTTTAAATTTGAGCAAACATTGAATATGCAAACTTGCAAATTGCCCAACTTATATTAAAATCAGTAAAAATATATATTTAGGAACAACATCAAAAAGGTACTTCAAAACTTTACACCCACTTTATACAAAAGAAAAAAATGTCCCCTTTATACAGTTCCCCTAATGCGACTTAATTCTTATAAAAAATATTTTTATAAACATTTCTGCTTTTTACTCTCTCCTTAAATTTTTTGTTGTCTGATGTCAACAAAATATGTTGCATTTCTAAACTCTATGTTTGAGTGCAGTGCTGTGGCTGTGTATTTTAAATACTTTCGGGCTGTGCGGTTATTTTCTAGAGTTTATGGCAAATTAAATTTAGTTTTTATTTGAATGCGTTCTAGAGATGTCGGTTACATTGTTAGTGTTTCGTATTGTATTTTGCTTTACATAAATACATATTTTGCTAAAAGTTAATTTGTTTTCTTAAATGTGTGTGTGTTTTTATTTGAAATACAATTTAATAAAATTTACTTGCAAACTATTTAGTAAAATATTTAATTAAAACAATAGTAATTAAAAAAAAATGTTAAATATGCAAATATTTTTGTGCAATTTAAAATATATAAATATTCATAAGTAATTATTAAAAGTATTAGCTCAACAGACCTTTTAGAGTATATTAAAAAAAAAAAATAATGGTACAAACATTCTATCAAGTAATGAAGATTTTTGTTTATTTTATCTATTTAATGGAAAATCCCAGTATGCAACTGAATACAATATTTGAATCGTTCAGTGGATAAAGGGAATGAGTCCATTTTTGGCATTTTTGAGATTTAGCGTGGATACACTTCCTTTTATGACTAACGATGTATGGTAAAAATTTTGTTTTAAAATTTTAACGGAAACCCCTTTTTATAGACAAAACGTTTTTTTTACGAAATACAAAATTTTTATTTTCAGTGCAAAAAGGGAAAAAGTCCACGCTTGCATTTATATTGCATTAATCACTTGTTAACTTTGCTTTTAATCACTCTTATTTGTTTCTATTTCTTGCCTCTCTTCAAGCTCTCGCTATCTGCGAATTTTTTGTGTTCTTTAAATTGTTGTTGTACTTAGTTCATTGCTGCAAGAGAGCAGCAATCGAAAGCGTAACTGTAATCGAACTTTATGCTATATTACATATGAATTCGACCTTTGATAGCTGTTATGATATCGCTGTGGTTAAAAGAGTTTCTAATTTAGCTAGTGCAGTGAGTGCTGATCGGTCGTAACCTTCGTCGTAAGTTTCAACCTTCCTGCTGATGCCCGTAATTTCTACAAATATATATCTAGCTGTGTATAGATATCTATGGGGTAACGAACTTTTCATAATTTTAACACGTATGTCTTACCTACTGGTTAAACTGTAGTGTATTTTACGTAATCGATTTTTGACAGTTAATTCTAAAAATTAAGATTATTCTGAAGAAGACACATTATTTTGTTTAATTTGTTACACTTACGATTCATTTAAAAAGAAGAAATATTTTTAGTTATTTTTTGTTTTAAAAAGAAGAAATGTTTTATTATATTTTTTGTTTTAAAAAGATGAAATATTTTATATTATTTTTTTAAGTTCATTAAAAATAAAACTGTGCGAATACACTGAACTAAAAAACAAATTACCTGCAGCGTTTTTTGCAAAATTATAAAAAATGTACTCTTTCCAAAATATACCCTTTAAGAAATGAATGAGCGAGTAGTCACATTTTTCATTTTGGTGTTAAGAAAATGAAAAATGTGACTACTCGCTCATTCATTTCTTGTAGGGTACTAATTCAATTAAAACACTACGCGAGGTAAGCCAATATTTAGATGGATAATTTTTCTTTTTATTTTCGAACGAATGCTCATGTCAAAAATTAATAATTTGCATTTTTACGCTATCGATTTTAACAACAAAAAATTTGGTGGACTTATTCCCTTTTTCCACTGAAACTCTTATCATTAAAAACGTATTCGTATCATATTAACAGGTTTTGTGAACACATACACTTACATACTAACATTATATACCCAGCAAATAAAATTGGACCACCTGACCCATTTTGATAAAATGGACTACTCCATGGACTGGTCCGATGTAATGCAAGCATGGACCATGTCATTGTTAAAAAGTGTTTGTAGTGAGACGACATGTCTTCGTTTTTTAACGACGTGCTTTCGTTTTTAAACGACTTCAAAACTAATCCTCTTGAGTATACCATGGAGTAGTTTTAAAACTACTCCTTAGTGGTCCAAAGGTGGGTTATATACCATGGAGTAGTTTTAAAACTACTCCTTAGTGGTCCAAAGGTGGGTTATATGATCCTCTCCTAGGACATCGTAATGTTAAATAGACCAGGTTTTTTCCATACGTTTGGGTTACTTTTGGACTAGTCCTGGTCCTTTGTGGACTACTCTTTACACGCGTGTTTGGACTGGTCCTATTATTTGCAGGGTATTTACAAATTGTAAAAGAAGCCCTAAAAATTAATTTTGCAATTTTAGTTTTGAGTTTTGTTGCAACAACTAGTTTTAAAGTCAACGTCAACTGTTCTGTCGTTTTTCTCCATTTCAAATTTTTGGACTCATTCCCTTTATCCACTGAACGACTCATTTAAGAAAAGCCTCTTGTTACAAAAAGTTAACTTTTGGAAAATAAAAAGATACTGTTTTTCCTTTATACACTTTTCTGTCGCTTCAACTTTTCTGACAATGTTTAGGCTTCTTGAGCTGAAAATAATAAAAAATGGACGTTTTATCACATGACGTAGTACCGATTTTCGTTACAAAAAGTCTTTGCTAAAAAAAATGACAAAAGTACTTTCATAAACAAACGATTCAACTATTCGAGTCAACATAATTTGGTTTAAAATTTTCTATATTTTGTGAAAAAATTTTATATTTTTTTTACATTATAATGTCTATACTTGTCATTTTCATTATTTTACCCTCTATAACTAGTCGTGAAACCTTTTAAATATTCATCTCAGATCCAATAACGTATATCGTCGCCTTAGACTAACTTCTCGCTACTTTTACAGGGCAGACAAAAAAATTCTAATGTCTTCTATTTTATTTATTTTCTAATATTCTATTGCGTGCCGAATTGAAGTAAATGATTTATTAGTCGACGCGACGTCTCTTTATCTTTTGAACGGTATCAAAATATCATATAATCTGGAAAATGGATTAAGCAGGTTTACACTCTAATACCCCTGACAGCCATAAAGTTTACATACCATGGTATATTGGCAGACTAGTAGTACGTAAGATACCACATTTATACTACGTACGTTTTCGTAGTATATAAACCGGGAATATACCACATTGTTTCATGGTTTAGTTGTAATTTAGGTTGACACACATGTAGTTCACCATGCTAATATAATATAAAAATTCTATGTCTGTCAGGGGTATAAGCAGACGATAAACATATATTCTGGTTCCTTGAGCAATTCTAACTTGATTAAGCCATGTTTGTCTGTACCTTTGTTGAAAACACCTTCACTTTCAAAAAACTCAACGATTGGTGTTAAATCGTTTCTAATGCAATATCAGGCTCGGATCCCGAGGGAAAAGGATAGTTCCAGCTAATAAACGATTTCCAAAAATATATATTTTGCATACAAACATTTGTTTCAAATCCAAATATGTGCCTACAAACATTGCGAAGAACAAACCAGTGCTTAAAAGCATCCATCACCTAGAAGCTTTTTATTTTTGGTTTTGCAACTGTCATTGAAATTTCTATCAATAGCCAATGTTTTGATTTTAGTTTGTGCAAAAACACCATTCCCTTTTTTTATATTTTTAATTTTTGACATTTGCTCTTTAAACCACCTAGCAACAAAAATTGATAGCCACCTAGAAAGCAAAAGCTCAAAAGGATTATTTCGCCTTTTTCTTTTTTTTAAGTTTACCTAAAAAAAATGTGTTAGTCAACAAAGGCAAAACAAAAAAACTGAAACTCAAACAAGAAAAATTCTTCACAGGCTGTTAATAACAAAAATACTGATAGTAAGTGCTAATAGCAGAATATGTATGATATATTAGACAATCACTGTTGCTTGGTAATTTAGAGATTTTTCCGTTTTTTGAAATGTCAAAAGCGGGGAAAAATACGTTTTAGCGGTAAGTGGGAAATCCAGCGAAATCAGCTTGAGCCGCATTTCCGCTACGAAAACATTTCTCAATATTTAAATTTACAGATTTTATACTTTTTCTTATAAAGATTTTTTTTTTATTTTTTGGTTTAAAATTACTTGTTTATGTTCACGGTCTTACTTACTTGTGTAGTTTAAGTTAGCTATGGATTGTATGCGACATTTTTTCGATTTTCAGTTAGTATTTTGTTAGGGCAGTATGTGACAATTCACAACATTATTCTTGCTAACAAATTTGAAACAAAAGGTAAAGTATTGATCTAAATTGTCTCAATAGATCCCAAGCAATATAGTTCACTTACTTTCACCTAACTAATTTGATCAAATTGCTTAAAACGGCAAATAGTTGCCAAAAATAGCCTAAAGGTAGGATTTAATGGGCCGTAAAAATAGTGTTCCATTATTTCAACTTTACTTTAACCTATCAGGTAGGATGAACCTTAATTTAATTTATCTTTCACTTTATATTAAAGTAAAGTTTTAATAATGGTACACTTTTTATAAGGCCGTTTAAAGTCTACTTTAAGCTATCGGTAAGTTGTGGAAACGGCCCTAAGTGTTAAAAACTTTTTTGCGTTTTTATATAGGAAGTTGTAAAAACCCCAACACAAAAAGTTGTGATGAGGGTATACTTAGTTTGTCATTCAGTGTGAACTCGATTTAGCCATGTCAGTCTGTCTATCCGTCTATTGAAATTACGCTTTTCAAACGACTCAAAAGCAAAGATAAATATTGGTATCAAATTGTTTCTAGTTTGTAGGAAAAGAGTTATGAATTTAAATGTGGAACGAACCACCCTTAAAAATTTATCATTTTTTTACGAAAACTAGCAAAACTAGTGGCGGAATGCACATATTGATATAAGATTTTGCACAAATTCGTTCTATTTGACTAATTAGCTTTTAGTAAGCCTAAAATCGTAATAAACAATGCTATTGCAAGCAATTTTGGTCTATTACTAGAAATTACAATGTCAACTTTCATGCAGATCGGTCCATTACTTACCATTGACTCCATATAATGCCTACTTTCGGAAAAATCCGGAAATATTTTTTCTGTAGGTGGAGGGTATCCAAGATTCAGCACTGCCCAATTCATTACTTTAACTTTTTTTTTTTTTATATAAAAGAGCTATGGAAGTTGGAAACCTTAGTATGAATCGTATTTGAGAGTCATATGGCCATTTGCTCAATGTACCGACAAACTGTCTGTTAATTAAGGTCAAAATAAATTTATAAAACTGACAAACTGTCTGTTAAAAATTTTGGGTTTCTCAATAAACCGACAAAAATATTTTTTTAAGTTGGCAGCACCTCTCAAAATACATGTTAAAGTTGAAAGTAAGCTGACTGAATTTATCTGTACAATAAATAATCGGCAGATCAGTGCTGGTTAGATTTGCGACAGAATAGAAGCAAATGAGACATTGAGAAAACTAATGGTGTTTTCTTTTCTACAAAAAAATGTGCCTTTTTTAAAAAAAAATGCAATTTGGTGTCTGTTTCTTAAAAATGTTGCTCCCGAAAAGCATGAGTTTTTTAGAATAAAACAAGCCACCCTTTTCAGGAGCAAAATTTTTAAGAAAAAGACACAAAATTGAATTTCTTTTATAAAAAAGGCACATTTTTTGTAGAAAATAAAACACCATAAATTTCTTAAATGTGCAGTTTTTCGTTGGGGAAAGAGATAATTATTGAGAAAAAGGCCATTATACCTTCAAAAAAGCAGCTTATATCTAGACTTATTTAAATTGAATTTTTTGTTGTAATATGAAATATGATATGATGAAAATATATCAATCGAATCAAATCAAATCTCAGCCGTCTGGTGTTGAATTCGCGATATAAAGGCTGTAATTGAAAATAGGGCGACTGCTGGAAGTAAAGATTAATGTTTGATTATTTACTGCTGGCGATGGCGGTGAGTGTCAAACGGCAAAGGTTTCTAAAGAGATAGTGAGGTTACTATCGAAACATGTTAATTCAACCTGTCCCTGAACGTGGGTTTAATCCCATGGTCAGTCAAGAATAAAAAAAATTATTACTAAATTTCAGCTCATTACATGTTGTAAAATTCCTTTCTTAATAATAATAATTTAATGAAAATTAAATTTAGTGAAATTTAGCCAGATTAAAATATAAAAATGTGGACTTACATACATATGTATTTCAAACGAAATTCTCCACACAATTGAACACTATCCTTTTGTGTAACGAAGTAAACAAAAAGTGTTTCGTTAATAAGGTAACGGTAATAAATTCTAGTCAATGGCTCCAGAAATTTACAAGTGTTCCCTTACTCAAACTCAAAACTCCATATAGAATTCCATATCGATGAAATTTTATGACAAAGCAATGAATTTTCGATACTATTTTCACTTCTTTTACATACTGGGATTGAAGATAACTATTTGTAAAAAATAACTACTACTAGTTATGAATATGCTATTTTAATTAAATTAGTTTAGCCTAAACTTGTTAAGAATTTTTTTTAAGTTTATTAGACTGTAATTAAATTATGTTTTTGTCTTTCTGTTTTTAGGACTGCAATTAACTTCCAGTGGAATAAATAAGGTAAATGGCATTCCTTTTTTAATCTACTTAAAAATTTACAAAGTTTTTTAATTTGGTTTAAATGTAAGTTAGGCGAACGAAATCTTCGTTCGAAATGGACGAACAGGCGAAAATATTTTTTAGCAAATCTTTATGTTAAAAATAGTATTCAGTGGCATGCAGATGGCAAGACTTCAATATTGATTTTATTACATCTTAAACATTCTAAAGGAAATACAGAAAGAAGTTTGGATGAGCTAAAAATTCTGTAATTAAAATTTTATTAAATTTTTTAATACACTCATTGATTCAATATGGGATTTAATCATATTAGACGTAAAAATCTCAGTCTCCGTTTCGCGTTGTCGAAGTTGTTTGCACGAATAACATTTTGAATATGTTTCTAGAGTGGAGAATGAAGAATTTATTTTTCACGGAGAAATGTTTTTTAAATACCCTCAAATGCAAAAACTTGGGAGCGGTTGAATCCAGGAAATGCGATATAAAGTTAAAATTGCTTTATCTTGAAATATTGCATTCCTCGAATGTGTCTCGTAACAGATTGATTGAATTTGAGCTGTGACTCCATCATTTTATACCCTACTCCACCAGGAATAAATTTAATACATGTCCTGCCTTGTATAACTTCGTTTAATTCTAAGTCAATTAAGGCATATCCATCTGTCAGTCATCTTTAATCTATAAATAACCGCTCTCTTTTAAACAACTCAAAAGAATAGAAAAATGGTGTCAACTTGTGTCTATTAGTCGATCACAAATCCAACAAAACCAGTCAAGTTAGCTAAGACTTAAGGCTCAGTTAGTCTTTACTTTGTGTTCTGTTACGAATCAGCTGATTTGTTTTTCTGTTCTGTAATATTAAAAACTTGTTAAGTAATTGTGACAGCAACAGAAACAGAAAGTAAAGACTAACTGAGCCTTTACGGTTCAAAATGTGGAATAAAAATTAATAATTTTGTCACAAAAGCTAAAATAAAGGTGACGGAATGCACGGATTGATATATGATTTCGTACGAAATATGTCACTTTTCATATAAACATGATTAAGTTCTAAGGTAAGCAAATTCAGTCTAATAATTTTTCTAGTTTGCTAAAAAATTTTCTCATACATGACAAACAATTTCCCAAAATAAAAATTGGGAATTAAGCACGAATAACAAAATCATTTTAATACAATTTTAATATTTTAAAAACTTTCGATAAATTATCATAACTTAGAAAATTTCTTTAAAACGTTTATCTTCAGTAAATTTTTCTAGACTTAAATTCCAATGTTGAAAGTAACTTTAAAAGTTAATTTAAGTTCGTCACATTTAAAAACAGAGTTTATTAACAAAAAACTGTAATAAGATTTAAAATACAGACAATTTAATTGTATAAATAATTTTCGTATACTGGGTATTTCACTCAGCAACACAATCTCATTTTAAGCTTTGGCTGACTATGATATAGATACCTAGAATTGTTCTACTTTTTTAATTACTTCAATGTTGTAATTTTTTTCTAAATATAAGCTCATAACAATATTATTTTTTAAATATATTCTTTATGGCAAAAATCTTTTTATAGTAAAATTTAATGATAATTAATAAGATTTATATTTCTTCATTGCTCTTCTTTTTTACCATAATAAGATTTCTTTTGTTTAATATCTACCGGATAATGGGTTGTAAATTATGTTTGTCATTGTGTCTGCATTAAGAGAAAATGAATAAAAAATGTTGGCAATAATGAAATATTAATTAGGATGTTCCAGGAAATCTACGAGTCAGAATAAGTGGAAAGCAAATAAATTTTAAAATAAAGAAAATACTGAAAGCACTTTAATTAGTTTTGGTACTTATTATAAAAGTAATAAATTTAATAAGAAACTTTTTTAAATAAAAGAGAAAAAGAAGAATTTCGTTTAAAAGCCTTGGATAATTTTCCGGAACTTTTACAAAGTCTTATTTAAAGCAAAATATGCTTAAAAATAAAGAATCTTTCAAACTCTATATAAAATCAATATGTTTTTTCAATACACATACGTAAATAGATAATATTTAAACTGTACATACAATTTTCCTTTATAATAACAAAGTTTATTTGTATGTTTTAAAGGTCTACGAAAGTTTCTTTCGTAAGACAACGCTTTGGTTAAGATTTATTTAGCAAATTCTTTCTACGTTTTCGTAAGCAAATGTATTTAAGAGAGTTTATATTAATTAAATATTCACTGTTAAACAAAAAGAGTTTTGCCCACATGTTTTTAAACACAGCTCTGAGTACGCTTCCCTCATCAATGTTGTAACACTGATGTATTTCCTTCAGAACTTTACTTAACGTGGGTTGTGGAATAACTCGATTTTCGGCAATAATAATTAAAGATACTTTCAAGTATAGTGTGCCAAATTTTTGGTTTAACCCTTAACTAACATGCGTTTCTAAATAATTCACAAATATTTTACTAACACATTTTCAGTTTATAGGCAAGCACCAAAACTAACGCTTACTTATCTTCTCTGCTCCCTCTTTCTTTCTCTGTTTATAACTAAAATCATAAAATCATTAACTATTCCTTAACCATTTTAATTTTTTTGATTTTTACGTTTGAATTTAAATGAAAAATGATTTGAAAATAATCATTTGATATACATACAAAATTTTATCAATTCGATATCAAATTGTTATCAAGTTTTATTCTCCATTCAAAAACAAACTTGCCAACACTGAAGCGAAAAATAAATGCAAACATTCAGAAATGGCGATTAAAGCAAAATTTTAAAATTGAATTCGTCATTGGAAAACTTTAATTTCTTGTGAAAAAATATTAATTACTAGCTGACCCGTCAAAGTTTGTCCTGCCATACAAAATATTTTTTATCGGATGTACTTAAATGACCGTTTTCTCATTAGGCGATTATCTTTTTTCCCAACGAAAAACTTCACGTTAAAGGAATTTGGTTCTCTTAGTGTCTCACATGCTTCTTTTCTGTCGGAAAGCTAACCAGCACTCATCTGCCAATTATTTATTTGCCGTACAGATAAATTCAACTTTTACACGTATTTTTTACACGGTGTTGCCAACTGAAAACAATGTTTTAGTCCGTATATTGAGAAAATTTAAATCGTTAACGGACAGTTTATTTTTTTAACAAATTTATGTCGACATAAAGTAACAGGCCGTTTGTCGATACATTAAGAAAATGGCCATAAGTGTGTGGGGATTGGATCTATGACAGCAAGAAGAACCGTAGGAACATATACATTGTTCGATATCTTAAAAGTTAAATGTGAAGTATTTATTTTATTTTTTATTTTATTTTTATTTTATTTTCTTTTTTTGCACGCCAATGCTACAAGACCAGGTCTCTTTAACAGCATTGGGAAAATATTGTTAATAAATACATATGTACATACAGAGTTTCAATTAAATTAAAAATAATTATAGAGAATAAATTAAACAATTAATGACAGAAATAACAAATCAAAATTTTAACAAAAAATAAATTTAAATTTGAGCAATTGTAACAGGCATATTTATCATTAGTTATGCTAAATTTAAATGTTTGTTTTATCAATTTTTACATAGTATTAATTTAAAAATCATAGAAAGTGTCAATTAAGTTCAATATTTAAATAAAATTAAATCATCTTTGTTACGAAAAATACTTGAAAATCTCACATTTAAAGTGCTTTGCATTGCTTGTTGTTTGAAAGTTATGAGGTAAATGGTTCCAGAGACTAATAGTGTGAATTAAAAAGTGTTTCTTAGATTGCTCATCGCGATGTTGGATACTGGTTATCTTTTTCCCCCTATTTGATCTGAAGAAATTAAGTTTACGATACAAGTAATTTGGCTGCTTTGTGTATATAATCTTGTGTAGTAATATTAACGAACGGCACTTTAACAGGTTATCAAATGATATATTGTACATTATCTTTGAATAGCGTGAGATTCTAGAAAAACGTTTCAATCCAAAAACATATCTGACAATATTGTTATATGTTACATTTAGTTTTCTCTTACTTGACGAATCACAGTTTGTAAAAAGTTCACATCCATAAATTAGAGTTGGCAGTAGGTAAGATTTTGCTAATAACATTCTAATTGTTAAGGGAGTATAATGCTGACTGATCCACAAATTACGTAACATTGCAAATGTTCTACCACAGATTGCATTTATGTGGTCTGACCAATTTAGTTTTTTATTAAAGATTATTCCTAGGTTCTTAGCAGTTTCAACTAATTCAATTGTTGTGTTATTAATCCTTATTGGTGGTATTAAAGAAGGAACCCGTTTTGGTTTTCCTATTATCATCGCATGAGACTTTCTGGCATTCAAACAAAGTCCATTTCTTGTCGCCCATTGGTTAATCCTGTCCAGATCTTCACTTAAATTACTAATACAGTCGATGACTCTAGATGGCTCGCAGCTGATGTAAAGCTGGACATCGTCTGCATACATTTGGATTCCACAATGTAGGAGTTGGGAAGGTAAGTCATTTGAATACATGGCATATAGAAGAGGGCCAAGTATTGATCCCTGGGGTACACCTCTAGAAACTGCGCAACAATTAGATTTTTTAGAACCATGGCAAACTGACTGCGATCTATTACACAAATAAGACGACATTAGTTTTACTGCAGTTGATGAAAACCTAAACATATGCTTGAGTTTAAGGCATAAAATCGAATGTTCTACGGTGTCAAATGCCTTAGAATGGTCTAGTAACACTAAGAAAGAAATTTTGTTATCATCCATTTGGCATCTTAATTCCTCTGATACATCAATAAGTGCCGTAAGACAACTGTGCTTAGGTCTAAAACCTGATTGTCGCTCAGTAAGTAATGCATTTTCACAAAGGTATTTGCTCATTTGTTTATGAAGCAAACGCTCAAAGACCTTTGACAAAAAAGGTAAAATGGCAATTGGACGATAGTCCTTATCTGATTTTGGTATCGGTACAATTTTGGCATGTTTCCACATAGACGGGTAACAGGATGTTGTTATTATTGTGTTAAAAAGGTAAGTGACATGTGGTAAGATATACGGCAGAATAAGTTTTAAGAATTTTGGATGGATTCCATCATGCCCCACAGATTCAGATTTGACATTTAAAAAAGACTCCAGAACATCTTCCTGAGTAAAATGAATGAAGTCAAAGCATATGTTGATGTGAATGTTATCGTTAATATTGTTGGTGTAGTAATTGGTAGTTTCGCTAAAGAGATTGCTGTAAAAATTTAAATCTGCTTCAGGCGTAGGTATATTTGCAAAAGTTGAGTTTAATTTATTAACATCAAGATTGCTATCTATGTTACTATTGTTTGCACAATGTAAAATACCCATATTCCGAACATCCTTCCATTTCTTTTTTGAGCAGACGGCGGATTTGCATTTTTCCTCGTAATATTTTGATTTTGCGATCTTAATCTGTGAGTTTACTTTTCTTCTTAATGATTTAAAAATTTGATGAAGCTCAGTTGTTTTAAACCTTTTCCATCTATAATATGCAGAATTTCTAGCATCAATAAGCGATTTTATTGCATTTGAAAACCATGGGTGCTCCACACGTATACGTTTTGACTTAAGTGCGACATATTTGTTGTAAAGCGAATCAAAGTTGTTGTGTAAAAACGTTATCTGATTATCCACAGTAGGCATGTAGAAGATTTGATTCCACGAAATCATGGCCAGCTCAGTCTCCAATGACTGATAATCAATGTTCTTAAAATCTCTGAAAGTTATTGTGCTATGGCTACAGGCTTCAGTTTTAAAACAGTATGTTAAGAAAAGAAGATCGTGTTTTGAAAATAATGATGCAGAAATCTGGTCAAATTGTAGCAGTCTGGACTTATTGTTAACGAAACACAAATCAAGAAGTGTATTAGACGTCTTAGTAAAGTGTGTTGGTGTTGTGCAATTTACTAAATCTAGACCTATTGCGCACATACTTTCCATAAGTTCTCTGTTTTCTAATATATTGTGGTTAAAATCCCCAACAAGAATAACATCAGAAAAGCCCATTGTTGTTGTTGCAAGTTTGGTTAGCCAGTCATCCATTTTAATTCTTTTGTTTGGCCTGTAGATTGTGCCTAATAAAAGCCTAATGCTTCCGTTAAATATCTCTAAGAACATATGCTCTATCTTCCCATGTGGATTAGCGCCATTGCTATCAGTTTGCATATGTATTTTCTTACAGTGTATTGATGATTTTATATATATGGCAACTCCACCAGCGTTAGTAGCTCTATCTTCACGAAAAAGTCGATAGCCGCGTAAGTTATAAAAATTATCACAGACATCAGGAATAAACCAAGTTTCAGAGACACATATGACGTCTACTCCGGAATCTTCAAAGATAAATCGAAACTCATCCATTTTGTTGTTAAGGCTTTGAGCATTCAAATGGCAGATTTTAAGACCAGATTTTCTATTAGAAAGTAATCTAATCATACTAAAAATATAAAAAGAAATATTTTTTTTTATCCTAAAACATGAAAATGAAACAAAAAAAACAAAATTCTTTTAGAAAGAAGAGTGTACGGGTTTTTTATAAGTAAGTCTTCACCCAACACAAATAAGCTCCATATTATGCCCACATCTGAACATGGCACGTGTCTACATCTAATAGTGTTTTCTTTTCTACAAACTTCTTTTCTACGTTTTACAATCAACACTTATGCGTATTTAGCGTGTTAAATATTGAAAGCGATATTCATAAACGTTAACAACACTGATTTTCAATAATTAATATTACTGTTGTTAATATTTTTGCGCAAAAAAAATAATTATTAAATAAAGTAAAACAAATGAAAAACCAAAAGCATTACAATATAACCACAAATCACAATATAGCACAATTGTACGCAAACATAATTAAAATAACACTATATACGGATAAAAAATAACCATAAAGGACCAAAAAATATAGACCCGTGACTCCCAGTTTTACCCAAAGTCATGCACTTTTTAATTTATGGGCCCTTAAAGATTTGGGCTGTGTCATTTAAAAAAAGTGATCGCTTTCTCAAGCTCATATCTTGCAAACTGTTTGGAATTTTGATTACATATAAACATTGAACATATAAAATCTAAAAAATTCATCTTCCAGATCAAAATCGCAAAAAATTTTTAAAAATTTAATTTTTTTTTACCTTTTTCCCCCTGTTTAGGTCCATAGGTAGCAAACCGTTCAAAATTCAAGGAAACAATCAACTAAAAAAATGTACCTATGATCTCAGTAAACAACTTTTTGGAGCATATGAACTTCCTAGGAATGTTTCTTAACGCCGTTTAGGTAGCAGCAATAGTGAAAAATTTCCCGAAAATTCGATTTTTCTTACCTTTTTTCCCCTGTTCAGCTCCATAGGTAGCAAACCGTTCAAAATTTAAGGAAACAATCAACTACAAAAATATACTTAAGATCTCAATAAACAACTTTTTGGAACATACGAAAATTACCTATTTAAAATCTTGGCTTCTAAATTTTTTAGTGACCAATCGCGTACTATTGTACAGCCTTGGTGAAATTAAGTTCCAAAGTAAAAAACCGGAGATCCAACAGTCAGTCGTAGAAGGTGTAGTGACATTCCTGGCAAAAACAGCATCTTGGCAACACAAATTGTATCGATCGATTTAAACAGCGTTAAAAAAACTGCAGTCAAAGTAGAAAAACTGCCATTTCTTCCCCTTCTTTATTTGTCTTTGGCTATTGCTTTAACTTCTGATTCAATAAATGTAAACAGTCGTTGTCAAACCAACTCAAAAAGCGAAAAGTTTTATACAAATTTTCGTTTTTGGTTCGACAGTTTTTGGTTTCGACTGCAGTTTTTTAACCCTGACACGACGATGCCTTACAACGACTGCTGTATCTTGAAGTTTAATTCGTTTTTGTTTAAAATTTGTTACTGCCAAAATTGCTTTTCTGCCAGCCACTTATGCTTTTTGTAGCATTTTTGCAATCAACAATTTTGCAGAATTAGGGAGCAATTTCATGCTCCAGTATTTTCATAAACAGCAACTTTTATTTTGCCAATTTCTAACAATTGGTGTATTTTTTTTGATGCCAAATACTTAATGAGTGAGAACCCAATAAAAGGTTTCATCATTTTGCGAAGCGCTAATGGTACATTTAAAAAAATAACCGCACAATTATGCGCTACGCAATAAGACATACAGAAATGCAGTAAAGTAAGTGAAAGAACTTTTAAAAACTTTTATAAAAAAACGATAACATTTCAAGTGCTAGGGCATTCCCTTATTGCGAAGCAGGTTTGTAAGGGAGAATACTAAAAAAAACCTGTATCAAAACATTCAGTGTGTAAGGCCGTTCGTTACATACAACAATTTTTATATGCGCTGAATAATGCGCTTTATGTGTCAAAAATGTATTTCTTCAAAGTGGGAACTCGCCATATAAAATTCATGTCTTCCGTCAGCGCAATGGTACGCGAAACGTTTATGTTTCTCCCTTACAAACCTGCTTCGTTGGAAGCTCCACTTTTTATTGGGAATACGGATAAAAACAAAACGGGAAAGTGAAGAAATTATAAGTTTGATGTACGATTACGGTGTCACGCCGAGCTATGTCAATCCTCTAAATACACAAGGAATCAAGTATTTCGTCTTTCAATGATTTTGAGGACGGAAGGAAAGCTATTACATCTTTCAGCAGCAGATATGGTGCCAAATGTAAAGCTGACAGTTACTGTAGATAAGTGTATGCAAATAAACACTAAACGCTAATAGTGTTTGTTTAGAAAATCATAAAAAAATACCGCTTCCCTGTTTGTCATCTTTCGAACACAAAAATAATACTGTTTTTACACATACGTAAAAAACACAAAGCCAAAATAATTTTACACACACAAGCTGTTCAAGCTGCGGTCATTGCTAAAGTTTTTGTTTTTTTCACATCTTTATCAATGTAAAAAAAGAAACATTATAGAAAATTAATATATATAATGTTTGTCTACAGTATCAATAAATACAATTGTTCTGCTTTTTAACGAAGAACAGAACACTATATAATGTTCGGCCCTTTCTTGAAAATAGTTACGAACGGTATTAAGGGTTGTGTCGGTCACTGCTTTCAATGAAAAATTTATTTACTGCCTGTTTAACGATTTCGAACGTCAACGCTCGCATAGTATATTTATTATATTTAAAACAAAAACAAACTTCTTAAATTTGTTTTATATGTAATTTTCTATGCGAACGTTAACGTTCGAAATCGATGAAGAAACTGTATAATAAAAAAAAATTGTATATATTTCACATTGTATTACAATCCACATTTGAAAAACATTTATCGTTTAAAAAAAGGTTAGATTTTAAATTATTTTCAATTTGAACCTGTATGTTTGCTGGGTGTGTATAGGAGTACACTCGTACTTTGGTTCACACACATGTATTATTGAAGTGGCTATATATATAGGCTATATAGTTTGTTTGTATACACTACTTTAAATATCTCAAGATTTGTCTGAAATATCTTGTTTTTGCCAACATGAATATAATGATTTGAATGTTTTTTGCCAAATAATTGTGATGACTTTCCAAAATTTGATTAAAGTTTCAGGTAGAAAATGTTGTCTTAATTTACGGGCGATTTTATTTGAATACCCTAAATTTCTTAGCTTTTCTATCATCTTAATACTGATTAAATTGTCTTTTAGATTCTTAATTGTCCATAATAAATACCAAGTATATTTCCCAAAAAATCGTTTATAAGTCTTAAAGAAAGAAAGGCAAATAATGAAAAATTCTAGTATATAATTTAATTTTTTCCCTCTTGTACAAATTTACAACTGGTAATACCAAATTACTTACACAATTTGTGAACACAATTAAGAAATAAACGCCATTTCAAAAAACAGAGAAAAGAAAAAAATGCAATTAGGGAAAAAGTATGTTAATCATTGTTTAAACTAGAAAGAATAACCCTCAAAAAAAGTAATGAACAATAAATATTTTATACATACATACAAACTAATACGTACATACATATGTATAAGAAATGCCAAAATTTTTAAAGAATCTAAAAAAATAAGTCTAGAGGATACCACAAGGACTTCTTCGATAAAAATAGGATGAAATTAAAGCTATTAAGTGTGTTCGTTATCTGTTTTTTTTTAGAATTAAACTAATATAAACCTGGAAGGCACAAAATGGCTTTATTAATTTAAAAAGGCGTTGATAATCGGTACAAGAATAACTACTAACTTACAAGTATAAGGACGAGCAAAGTGAGCTTTATTTTACTAAAGACTGTTTCACACTATACAAGTCTTAAGTATTTTAGGTAGAATGCAACCCTGGCATGATAAATTGCTATTGTTTAATTATGTTTTTAAAATTACAACTCGATCAGAAAAGCTTCTTCCTCAAAATATTTATGACTTGTTTTATAGTGTTAGTCGTCCTTAAGCCAACATTCTACTCTGCTTTTAAGCTTGAAAGTTCTCAGTTGTTGCTTGTGGTAAATGAGGGTATACTAAGTTTATTATTCCGTATAAGGCTTTTTTTAATATCTATCTATGCGCCCATAATGTCAATTCTATTCTGGATCCTTGAGTAATTCTAGGTCGATTTATGTGTGCTTGTTCGTCTGTTAGAAATAGAAATCTAGTGTATTCGTTTTGGTAGGATGAGAGTAATGAACCAATATGTAGAACAACCGTCATAAAAATTTATATTTCTGTTACAAAAATTAACCTTAATTGGTGGCAAAATACTTTGCCCATTAAAAAATTGTAACAAATTATGCTTTAAAAAAAAAAATTTGTCCGTCATATGCGCATAACACTAGAAATCACACTGTTGAATTTCGTGAAAATCCCAAACAAACATAGTCTCCATTTAATCGTACTTTTGGAACAGATGTCAATAAGCCTAAAACTGCAACGAATTATGTTACTGTGAGGTAAACATTTAATAAATTTTTAGATCCCATATAAAGCCCACTCCGGTAATATACTTAATTTCGGTGGAGGGTATCCAAATTTCGGCACAACCGACTATAGTACTTTTGCTTGTTTTTCTTCCTTATTTACAAGTTTACATAGTAAACTGACAATTTCGAAAAATAGACAGCAAAAACTATAAAAATAAAAGCCTCAAGGGAATGCATTCAGCATAAAGCTTAATGAGCCAAGTTTTTCGCTTGGATTTCTGTTTTTCCCTCAAACTTTGTTTTCTTTATTTTTACTTAAATGTTTGTAAGTAGTTAATTAATGTTATTTCCAAGAAAACGCCTAATTATCAGCAAAAATTCAAGCAAAAGCAGTATTCCTATTAATATAAATGACAATTGAATGAGAATATATAATATAATTGTTTGTGGGTGTACATCAAATAAGTTATACAAGTATTACGTGTTTAACTTTTGCAACCTTTTAATACAAAAAAATAAAAATAAAGGAGTAATTAACTGTACCTAATAAAAAGCATATTACCTTTTTCAATTTCTATTCACAAAATCTTAACAAAAGGGTTAACAGCAAATTACACTATTTAATAGTATTAAAAATACGAAAGAAGAATTTCGAAGCGTAGCGAAGACTTATTGAACCGTATTGGTTTTGCCTTCTGCACTCCGCATTCGATGTCAATCAGGTTTGATCGGCATGTGCTTGTTTTGAAAATGAGTGATCCTCAAAAGGTGTTATAAAACCGAATTCGTGTGAAGTTGTTTTAGTGAGAGTTTGGTATTAAAGTTATGATGACTGAGACCAATATATTTTGTTGAAGGGTCAGTGCTGTTTCTACATTAAAGTCAGCATAATTTAAAACAATAATTATCAAAAGTTGTGGTCAGGGTTGTCAAGCAAAGATATTTGTATGTAAGAGAACACAAGAAGTTAGTACTTTCTAAAAAGATTACAAATATTAACAATTAGAAATAAAATTTTTGGGAAAGTTTGTCTATATTTATGTTTGTAATCAAGGAAACCAGGAATATGCTCTAAAGAGTGTTTTATGCGGATTAAATATGCAGTAAAAAAAAAATATTTGTCCTAAAAATTGTTAAAACTATGTCCCAAAAACCAAAATTGTTTTTTTGAAAATCATATATTCTATTTAATAACATATGCGTTAAAAAGAAACAAGAAAAAATTATAATCGGTAAAACCAATACAAATACATTAGTATTTATATATGAGTTTTCGAGATTGAACACTATTTGGAACCGATAGGCAGTCACGGGTCAAAAACATATACATAAGTTATCTAGATACACCATATCGGACCCTTACCGCGAAAATAACGTAAGCGCCAAAAATCAAATTTACCTTATGTGACTATGACATTTGAGGAGATGATGCAGGTGTTGCCAATAAATGAAATTTGAAAATAATGTCGATTACGTGATTTTCGCGGTTAGGGCTCGATATATATGAGTAATATTAATAAAGCAAAGCATTAACATTTTAAAGAAAGTTAAAGCTTTTTACAGGTGAGAGGTATGGTCAAATTTGAACCGATTCTAAAAAAAAAAATTATTTGCAGTAGAATATTTTTTCGAGCGAATTAAATCTATAAACGAACAGAAATATATAGATGGTTTTTTAACACAAATCATCAAATTAAAGACTGGGTTTACATAGGCTACGTTCTTAAAACATATTCACCAAATTTTATCAAATTTCCCAGTAAAAAATGTGCTTCAAAAGGAGCAGGTTTTATGTATGAATTCATACCTCAAATCGCTTCAAACCTGCTGATGGGATGCCTGATTTTTGTATGGAGTGTTCCCAGTTTGGAGGACAATTTTCTGCTGACAATAAACGCTTCATTTAACATGCAAAACAAGCGCTTTATTAAGGGCTTCCTACATATATTAACATATTCATTGGTGTTTTGCTTTTAATTGCTTAAATCCATTGTTGGAATAATTTTCGTAAATCATTATATATTTTTATTTTTTTCGCTTTATAACCTCTTCGTTGGCATCACTAAAATAGCAGCTTTTTTCTATAGTTTATTCTTTATCATTAACTGCTGTATAAGAGCTCTCTTATTGAAGCGCTCGATTATGCGCTTTTTCACTTAAGTGCTTCAAAAAACCCAAATTTTTTTTACTGGGTATCTACAAAATTTTAGCTTTTACTTTGCGCACAAGTCAACCATGGAGAGACAACCAGCAAGATGGACGGATCGACATCGTAAGATAACTTTTAAAAGCCATTCTTAGTCTATCGGTATGATAAATAATGAGCTAGATTTCTATGTATAACACACATTGGCATGCACGTACTATATAATTGGTTTTTCCTCAATTTTTGATTATATATAAATATTGACAGTTAAAAAAATCTTTAATAACAACCTTCTTTGGCTTACAAATCACTAGGTGAGTTGCAAAACTATTTAATTACAAAATTAAAATAAGAGAGGCCAATTGGTTCCAACAGTACTTTTGGCACTTTATAAGAAGAAATATACTATTTCTTAATGTATCGACAAACTGCCTGTTACTTAATGTCGACATAAATTTGTTTAAAAAAATATATCTATATCTCATGCACCAAACTCTGTTATGGCAGCTATATTTTTGTTAAACATTGATTTTAACTTTATTGACCTTAAAAAAGATAAAAAAACGTAAAATTTTAATTTACGGTTCCAATGTAGTTTTTGTAGGACGTTGTATACATACAACATGGCACATAAACGGGGTAATAAGGTAAATTATTTTGCTAGAAGAAAATAATTGTTTTACATATATTGTTTTTATTAAGTAATTTATAAAAGAAAAAGCTTTTAATAACGGAATAGTTTTTAAAATATTTAAATATACATTTTTCATGGTACTCCTTGAAACAATTTTTTTAGGCGTAAAACATATATTTACATTGCATTTAGTGCAATATACAGTTGTAAAACCATTTTTACAAAGTTTGGTACTGCTTTGGTTTGTAACATGGGAAATTACCAAAAAATTCTTATCAAAAAACAAAGGGACAGAGCTACAAGTGCGTTTATTTTATAAATTCAAAACCATGTAATTACCCTTTTTTTCTACAAAATATAATGAAATTGTTTTTCTGAAGAATTTCATGGACAACTTATCGATGAATGTTTTTCTGACATGTTTACAGTTTTCATTTTACAAAGTTTTTTTTTCTGTAAATTTATATATGTGTTAGTTACACTTCTTTGCATTTTAGCTAACGATATAAAGAATTAGCCAATTAAAAATTTGCATCACCCTTAAATTAGAAAAAACGTTGACATATTTTATCAATATTATTTAATAACTTTTTTCTTAAAATTTTTTAATTGTTTTAATAAGCCACCAATTTTTTATTTTTTTTTTAGTTTGTTAAAATATATTTTTTTCCTTCTACGGACAAGTATTTCTTAGAACTGAAAAAGCTAATAGTTGCACCGTCATAGTTGCATCACTAAAAACCCATAGCTGCAACACTAAGTACATTCTGAGTTAGTTAAACTAACGAATTATCTTCGCCAACTTAAATAAAAAATAATATATAAAAACGAGGAGTCGATCAAGCCCCAAGGAGTAATAAGATTTCTGTTGTAATCGTCCCAAATCGATTATATGGACATTAATCACAATTTACGAAATCCTAAGCAACTTCCAAGAGTGATTATTCTTATAATTGTAAATTATTTACACAAAAAAAACATTAAAATTTATAAAAAAAATTGTGAAAAGTTACAAATACAATTTTATTAACTTATTAAGCGATACATTGATAACAATTCTATCTAATAAGTAATTTAAATATTAAAAAAATGTAGGATACAAATTTCTATGCATAACAAAATTTATTAAATATTTAATTATACATAATAAACACACATAATCACGAAACAAAATATTTTAGTTTTGACAAATAGTTGACTTAATTAAAAACAAAATTATTTATCTCAAATACGATCATGTCAGCATTTATGTACATAATAACACATGTAATTGCACATTATCTACATGTGTTTTATAAAATGTTCTACTAGTTATGTAAAAGTTGTTTACTTTTACACATAAATATGTTTGTTTGCGTGCATTCAACAATAAACAGAGATTACAAATCTTCCAATATTCACATTTACTTCAATAAATATTTATTAATATTATCAAGCAAATAAGTAAAAGTAAATTATATTTAATGTTCAATAACTACTTAAATATCCCAAAAGGACAAAACAAACTAAAAAAATAAATAACAAAAAATATTAAATGAAATCAAATACATTAAATGCTTTGATATACATACATATTTGGCAAAAGTGACAATTTAACAAATAATAAATTTGTATGAATATGCATACAGAATCTATTTGTGTATTGTTTATAATATTGAACACAAACACATAGAAAATATTTAGTATATCATTACAATTATTATAAACATACTTTGTGTATGTAAATCGATTACGTCTCTAGTATTATTTTCTCCTTCGATATTTTTTACCATGAATCATAAATAAAAAATAAATAAATACACAAGTGTAAGCAAGTGTCAATGATGTAAAAAATTCATTTCCAATATTTTTAACAATATGTTGCAAAAAAAAAAAGATAAGTGTTATTAAATTTTTCTCAAATATGTTAAATATGGCTGCAATCTTAAGGTCATTAATTTTAATTAAAAATCTTATAGACTTAACATTAAAATAAATAAGATATGGTGAATTTAAAAAGTTTACTAAAGTTTAAGAAATGTCTTATAAGTTGAGATAAATAACGATGACAATTTGATATAGTAACGTAGGCAAAGCATTAGTTTTAATACTGATTACAGAAATTTTGATTGTTTGAAGAAAATAAAAACAATCAAGACGCATCTTAAATTGGGTTTTGAAAAAAACGTCTCCTGAAATCATTTTAATCATAGATACTGTTGAGGTGTAGCTCTGATTAAAAGGAATCGATTTAATCATAGATCCCATTAAGGTTTGATTCATCAAAATTCATTTAGATATCTTTAAACTGTCGATATCCAGATATAAATCAATTACACAGTCTCTACAAAAACTGCATGAGGCTTAAATAGTTATTTTCCAAAGAAGGTGCCTGACAATATGAAAAAGACATTAACGGTTAAATCATTGCGAAATTCTTATCAAAATACTCATAAATTCGGTAATACAACTTATTTTTAAAAATAATATATATAACAAAATATTTTTTTTCGCTAAGCTTGTATTTATCCTCAATGTCAGAGATTTTTAATAAGATTTCTGTATGACGTGCTAAATTCCCAATTTTTCATATTTGATAAATACACTAAAATTTATTTTATTAGATTTTCATTTTATTAAAATTTCTTCTTAAATTTTTGTCGCAATTATGCATTTAGCACTAGGGATGGGCAAGTTGAAAAAATATATCGATATTTTTTTAGAGTATTGATATTTATTATTTCAAAAATATCGATATATCGAACGTATTTTGCTGAAACTATTACCAAATTAAAAAAATTCAGTATACCATTGTACACACATATTTACGAACAAACAAATTATATGTAATTACATTGTTACTTTTTTATTGTTTCATTTTATTGAAAAAAAATTAATAAAAACAAAAAAATTTAATTAAAACAGAAAATTAAATTTTAACAAAAACAAAAAATCCATATGAAATAAAAAAAAATATATTACGAAAAATTTCAATGGAAGAAAATAAGTCATGGAAGTACCAACTTTCCTTAACATTTGAATTGCACCCAAAAAGTTCCAACTGGTTTTAGTCAAACCAGTAATCATCAGATATGGACATCAGGAGCACTCTCTGTTTTATGTGCTCTCCAGTCAATCTGCTTCTTGTATCCGGCACTGCTTCTTATAAATGCCAATCATTTTAGATCTTCATATTAGTTTAAAAAAACATATGAAGCATGCAATGATTCCAACTCTTAAAAAACATATTGTTTGAAAAACGGCTAAAATTTTGAGTTCTTAATGAAGACTGACTTTAAAAAATATCGAATTCGATAGTCGTATTTTAATATCGATACATACGGTATTTAATATATCGGCGATATATATCGATTATATTTTTTTTTAAATATCGATATTTTTTGCCCATTCCTATTTAGCACTATGCTCTTATGAACGTATATGTTTGATATCTGATTCACAAGGTAGTCATAAAGTTTCAAGGCCATATGTTTTAAAATAATAACAAGTGGCAATATAGCATCACAATTTTTATTTTGTTTGAAACACAACAATATTTTTTTAACCTACTGTTAACTATTAATTAGGACATTAGGACGATATGACTTGAATCCTTGTGAATCCCCCTTATATGATATCAGCAACGTCTTATTTTTAGAAACGTCAAAATAAAGTTCAGAAACAGTTTTTGGACCACTCTTATGTAAAGAAAATGAACAATGAAGTTAAAGAATCCGATAACTTTAGTATATGTGGCCATATATTTGTAAATATTTTCTTAGTTAGTTTCATTAGATTCATTTTGAAATTTCTAATATGATTTTCCTTATTTTTTTTTATATTACTATTAGAAGACTTGGGAAATTGAAAATTTAAAGTTTCACCATTAAACAGCGTTCAAAATAAATAAGTTTATTTTTAAAACTACATACTATTATTTATACAATCTGATAATTAGTCGTAACAGAGCCTTTCATCAATTAAATAAAGAAAATTGCCATATATCATCAATTACATTTACGCCCTCTTAAAAAATCTTATTGGAGAAAAACTTTCCGAAAATCGTTTAAAAAATCATTAAAAACTCATTTCAAGGAGTGAAGATACGAAACTGTCGCGACATTTTTCAACATCAAGTTTATTTAGATGTTCAATTTTGAATTAAGTATATTAAGTACAATTTGAAGCATCTTTTAGTTTTTAGTATATCATATTATTGAATATTCAAATTTTTTTATTTCTCTTGGGCCACCCTTTAAAACATTGTTGGTTTATTTTTATAAACAACATTGTAAATCATTAATATACCTGTCTGTAAAACATTCAAAAGTATGCAATTATAGTTTTGGTTTTTAAATAAAAGGTACACATTGTTTACTTCATACATGGATCACTAAATATAAATTAAAAAATCAATCTATATTAATTTAATGTGAAAATAATTTAAAAAAAAAGTTTTCTTACTTTATTTAATTCACAAAACACTTAAATAAAACAAATAATGAACAAACTAAAATTTGTCAATCATTATATTATATCAGCGTAGCAGTATATTTTACCCCTTATGGCTAGATGATTTAGCACCCACACATGTTCATATATCGTATGTGCCACAAGCTACTACAGATTTTATTTTATTTGCATAAAACAACTATTGTGCTTCACAAATGTTTTTTAACGTGATAAACAATCAATCTAAAATTGTTCATCTGATTTAGAATTTTTTATGTTAAAAATAAAGTAGGAGGGTATATTTTTAGAGTTTTACATTTTTTTGATTTTGTATTTATTTATTTTGGCTTCTAAAAACCAGCGGTTTTCTAATATTTTTCTAAGTAAATGTTCTAAAATCGGGCTATAACATTTTTAAAAATTAGATTTTTGTAATAACTTTGTGGCCTTTTGCTCAGATTTCGAACTGAAAAAAAAAAACAAATTCCATTATATCTTTTACAAAATGCATTTAAATTATACGGAAACTTTTAAAAGATTATTTATTTCAAATTAATTTCGAATGGGGGATTGGTGAACAAGTGACCTATAGGGCCTATTTAACATTAGGACTTATATATTGTTATCGTGTTCATGTAAAACCCCATTTCCAGGAGAAAATCTGTATGGGGACTAAGTAAACCAATTAACTTATTAAGCCCACGTTTTCAAACAAAAAACTTTGTGTACGGAAAATATTTAAATTCAGTTCAATCTACATCATTCCTCTCTTATTACGGGTGCATATTTGCATTGGCGTTAGGTAAAATAATAGATCGGGTTTACTAACTTTTTTTGTACTCTATCGCACGAGAAGCCCTAAATTTCAATCCAATTGAAATAATAGACCGATTTGGTTGGTTTTTTTAAGCCTCGATACTAGTTTTATTGTACTTAAAAAATATCTTAACCAAATTTCACGCGGGTGATAAATATTTGGCGAACTAAATCATGGGTTTTATGGCAACAAAAATATTTTGCCTATTTTCATTATCAGTATTCAAATAAATACAGGGTCAGTAGATCTCCAGTAAAGCGACTTGAAAAATCAAGCGCATGGTCTGGTTTCAATAAGACGGCGCTACGAGCCATACAGCGCGTGAAACAATGACTTTGTTAAGGAATCGTTTTGGTGAGCACTTAATTTCTCGTTTTGCTATGTTAAATATCACACCATTGGACTATTTTCTCTGGCAATATGTAAAGTATTGGGGTCTTCAGGAATAACATGGCCAACATTTGCATGATATCATTTTTAAAGAGTAAATGCCATAAATTGTTCTTTTAACCGATAATACAAATTTTAAGTTCACTTTAAAATTTATGTTTTTTATTTTACATTATAATTCAAGCCTCACGATGAATCACCCGATATATCTTTTAACCACTTTTTTGTTTATTATCCGTGCGCATCCCGGTCCTGTGCTAGCCGGATAATCGAGGATCAAATGTATATTTTTAATTAAAATAAATGTCTTGTTCTATTTTTGTTAATTTAAATAAAATGAATAAGTTTCAGTTCATAAAAAACTTAGGTTTTTAATATTTACAATCTATAGGAGCAATAAAACAAAAATGCTAAATAGTGCCCAATGTTCGATTAATCAAACACCATTTTTCTCAAAAACAAAAAATCTAAAAAAATTTGGACTTCAGATTCGTGTTTTCTAGTCCCAAATTATCTATCAACCATTAAGTTTTATAAAGTTACACGAAAAAAAAATCGCTGGGACGATATGGGATTAATCAATCTCATTTTCCGATTATATAAAATACGAATTCGGAATAAAACAATTTTATAATTCTTGAATCATGGACATTTGGAGATTGATTCAATCTTAGTTTTGCTTAAATCAATCTCATTTACGGATTATTTCAAGCACGAAATCGGGATTGAATATGGATAATTTAAGTATTTTGCGATTGAAAATTCGTACTTGAATCAAACTTTCTGTTCTTGATTCAAGAAAATCCGTACTCACCATACTATAAATACCGCTTCGGATTGATTTGAGTACGGATGGATTGATTTTTCTTTTGAGTGTACATGGAAATCCCATTTAAAAGTCAAGCGGGCATCGTTAAATCAACTTTGCAATTCCTTAGAACGCAGAATATACACATATACTTTATAGGCTCTAAGATCAATATTTTAAAACTACAAAGAGAATGACAATTTTATATAAACCCTTATCACCTGTAGTGAAGTGTAAAAAAACTGTTTTTGTTTTTCGGCTGCTATTTTTGTTTTAATATCCCGCGACACTACTAAATGATTGATAGCTAAAAAGAACAGAGATAAAATTTAATTGATTTTTTCCAATTCAATATGTTTTTTCCAATTCAATATGTTTTTTCAGTTGTGTTTAATTACATTACAAACTTTATTTATTTATGTAGTTGTTTATTTTTTTCAAACATTTCAAATGCTTTAAAAAAACTAAGGATTTGATTGAAAAAAGGGTGAAAGTAAACAAATTGGGATTTAGAATGACTGAATTTTATTTTAAAATTTAATTAGAAACGAAATTGAGTTTCCCTTTTTGTTGAGTGTGTGAAAAAAATGTGTTAGTAATGGAAATTTTTTGTTAAATTCTTTTTAAAAAATAAATGAAAAATCTTACTTTTTTTTTAACCAGAAATCACATGCTATAATATCATATCTATTGTAGTTAAATTAATAGAAAGTATGGCAAAAAATTTAATTATATGCCGAATTAGTAAAAGTGAAATAATTGGACATTTTGGTGAAATAAATAGTAATTTTTGACTAAAATTTACTATTTAAAAGCAATTTAAAATATATGCGAAAAATTGTTTATGTATTGAAAACTTAAAGAAAATTTTTTATTCGTCGGGAACGTGAACATAATTTGTTGAATTTACAAAACTTGGCGAAAAGTAAATTTTTTATTGAATTTAGAATTTTATTTTGTAAAACATTTGATATTTGTATAAAAAATTCTGCAAAATTTGCTATTATTCTCTATGAAATTTTTCAAAAATTCTCTATTTATAGCAAGTTTTGCAAAAAAATTGATATTTAACAAAAAAAAAATGCTTTAAATTTATATGAAAATTTTAAAAATGTTTTTTTAAACATTGCCGCTGGTATCGTAGTTAATTTCACTATTTTTAATTTTATATAAAATCTAAAAAAAATGTATATAATTTTTTTTTAAAAAAGACACGATATTTTTGACTTTTAATAACGAAATTATTTATATACACACTTAATTGCAATTTTCATCGTTCTTCCCGTTGCATGGCTGGACATTATCAATTAACCAGCAACTATTTATTTTAAGCGCGATGTAGAGAGTGACTGTGCAAAACAATATAGACTTTTAGTTAATAAAAGCAAGCAGTATTTAAATTAAAGTAATAAATTAAATAGAAACTGGGAATTATTTCCTTCTGAAGGTTACTTTATATTATATTCAACATTTTTTATTTTTCGAATTTATTCTATGAGCTAAATTTCAGTTATGTATTTTATAAAGCTTTTTTGTAATAGTCATATTCCTTAAATTTTTCAGAAATGACTTTATATACTACCAGAAAAATAAAAAATGTTGTAATAAATTAAAGGTAAAACTACCACAATAGTGTTACCGAATAGGTAAACATAACTGTTCGGTACGAACACGTCCGGATATCTGTTTGTAGAAGAGAAAATAATATATAATACTGTGTCAATTTATCGTGTTGCAGTTCGAGAAAAAAGTTGTGGTGGCCTTTATAGACAAATTCAATTAATATCAATACAGTCAATGCTTGGGAAATCCATTGCCTTATTGCTAAAGCCGAAGAAACCAAACCACTATCGCAAATATATTTTAAAGCTAATATAGCTACCAAATAGCTTCGGTTTCAAGAAAACCCTGATATGCATTAAGCCAATGCAGGATATTGAGCTTACCAAATTCGAGAACCCAAACAATTTACATCGAAGTTATATACGTGAACACATTATTTGGAAAGTTCCAGAAAACGAAGGAGATGCAATGAATGGGTTTCGCAAAGGGTTTATCAATGCAAAAAATGTAATGCCACATTGCATCAAAAGTGCTGTGATAAATACCATAACAATTTAAATTAGATTTAGGTAATTATAAAACATTATATTCTTAACTTTAATGCAAGTTTTAGTTCTAGCGAAAAATTTATTAAAATAATTAATAAAACCAAAACTGTGCTTTGGTACAAGATGGATTAAAAATGTAGAATTAATATTAATCGATTAATTCACATACATTTTTCGAGTTATTCGTTATTCGAAATTGACTATTTTAATTATTTGATCAACTAATGGGGGACAAATTTCCCGTTTAATCGTTGTTCGAGTGGATATTCTAATCTGATGCACATCGGCCTATGACAATGCAAACGAACATACGCGGTTTGCGCTTTAGCCTAGTGGGATGCATGTGTGTGGCACGTTTCCACAGAAACAGAAATTGATTTCATTGGAGGTAGGGCTACTTTAATTTAATATGACGAAAACGAGGACGAGTAGTAGTTTGTACACCAGCAGCAGCATTTCTCTGCACTTGACTTACGAGCTGCAGGAAATATGCAAATAAATAACAACAATATACGAAGAAAAACGAGAATTAACTTACAGATCCCAAGAGAAAGGAGCCTTAAAGAGAGTGTCAAATTTTGCACTGTGAAGGTCATAGGATATTTTGCAAAAGTTTAATATTTAAAGAAAATTTTGCAATTTTCATGGGAAATATTGTATTAATTTAATATTTATTGCAAGTTTTGCAAAAATTTAATATAACTAGAAAATTTTGCAATACCAATAGATGCACAATGGGTTCTTACGTTAGTACACAAACACATTTTACCAACAGAAAGAAAACATTTTCCAATTTTAAAAGTTATTATGGAAGGAGACGATTTGGTTCAAACACTAAAAAATAATGAAGATCAGGAAATAGCTTGGACAAAATTAACAACAAGTATAGACAGCAACATAAATAAAATGAGATTGACTAATTGGGATGAATTTCTTCTTGACAAAGTAAAGGAAACAATAAAGTTTTTAAGACTTAATATTCTTATTTTGAATGTAGATAAAGGTAATACGACAGTAGCAATGAATAGAACAGATAATAATTAAATTTAAGGATTATAAACTCTGGGACAACTCAATTTATAAGAAACTGGGTAAAGATCCTACTAATAGATTACAAAGCATAAATAATGACTTTGTTCAGGATCTTTTTAGGAGGAATATTATAACAGTTGCGGAAAAGAATAAAGTTTAAACTAATATAGCAATTGCACCTAGATTATATGGGTTTCCAAAAATTCATAAAATTGATTTTCCGCTAAGACCAATATGTGCATGTATTAATTCTCCATCATATGAACTTTGTAAATATATTACAACAATTATTAAGAATAAAACGGAAAATTCAAAATATAATGTAAAGGGCCAAATACACTTGTCAAATGCTTTTCCAGCCGGCGAAATCAACGTGTACGTGTGCTGGACGTAATATTCGCCGTCATATCTAAATTTTTTGATTTTTCATCAAGCGTTGTCGGTGTCACACATACCAACACATTTTCATTAATACTACCACAATGATGAGTACTTTGACTAGTGTATTTTGGCCTTAACCCAACAAACACGAAGTCAAACCTTTGATATGAAATGACTTTATAATTTTTTTTCAATTGTTTGATTTAACATTTAAATTCAAATTGATAATGATTTGAAAATAAACATTTGATATCAAATGTTTTATCAATTTGATATCAAATGTTAAAATCAAATCAAAAATAAACTTGGCAATACTAAAGCGAAAAATAAATGTAAGCATTAAAAATGGCGATTAAAGTTACATTTTTTTCCTTGTGGTTACATGTGTTTTACTATTAAAAATAAATTTTAATATAAAGTGAACAGTTTATTTCTTGTAAAAAATAAAAATTATTTGTGAGAAATTACAAATACGAAAAAAAGAAAAATAAAACGGGAAAGTGAAGAAAGTTTGTTGAACGATCGCGGTGCTACAATCCTCAAAATAAAAGGGAGCCAAGTATTTTGTCTTTCCAAGAATTAGAGGACGGAAAGAACACTATTTCATCTTTTAGCTATGGTACCGAATGTTTATCTCAAAGTTTATTTAAATAAATAATAAATTTAAATTTAAAAAATTAAATAGTTTTATTTATATTCCACATTGTATTATAATCCACATTTGAAAAACATTTGAGAATTACGTTTGAAAGCAAGTTGAAAATAAAGGCATTTTTCAATTTGAAAATAATTTCCCCTTTTTGTTGAGAACGCTATGATTTTCAAATGATTTTCAAATCATTATCAAATGTTTGTCGTTTGAGAAAACGTTTGATTTCAAATCATTTTCAATTTGAAATCAAACCTCCGTGTTTGTTGGGAAGGGACTCTCTTCAATTTAATCATAAAATTAAGCGTATTAAGTTGAATGATGATGAGAAAATAATCGCTTATTTTAGTTTCATAATTTGCAAGTATACCTATAGATCTTGCTATGGATACAATAGAGAAGCAATGGGATAAGATAGGAGAACACACTTATTTTTACGTAATCTGAAATTTTGTATAATTGATAATAGATATTTTCAATTATACAATAATGTATATATTCAACTTAGGGGACATCCTATGGGATCACCTGCATCTCCAATTGTAGCAAATATTGTTATGAAGAGATTAGAAGATATATATATTATGACAAAATATATGGATGATTTATTTTGCGTATTTAGGGAATCAGAAATAGCAAACATTTTAGATACATTTAATTCCTTTCATGCAGATATAAAATTTACTTTTGAATCTTAATTGTCTTATTTAGACACTTTGATAATAAGAAAGGGAAAAAGTTTATTAATCGATAGGTACCAAAACCTGCATCGTCTGGCAGAATTATTAATTATTTTTCAAGTCATCCTAAAAGGATTATAATTCACACGGCTAAAAATTTTATAGATAGGGTATTGAAAATAAGCGATTCTTGTTTCCATAGGAATAATAAGGAGAAAATTTCTAGAGCATTAAGAGAAAATAGTTTTCCAAAGGAAATTATATCTTATTTCTTAATACAATATAATAATCATAGAATAAATAACTTGAACGGTAATACGGAACCGAAAGTTTATAAGTCGCTAACTTATGTACCAAATTTTTCGGAGAGATTAGAAAAATCTAATATTTGTGATACGGAAAAAATTGCACATAAATCTTATAATACAATAGGTCGATTATTCACTAATATGAAAGACAAACTGAATAGGTTGGAAATGCCGAATGTATTTTATAAAATACCTTGTAGGGAATTGTTAATGGACAATGTGGTAAAGTGTATGTTGGTACAACGAAAAATAAACTGAAAACTAGGTTAACAGGACATAAGTCAGATCAAAAATATACACGCATTTCATCGCAAAAAACAGCTTTATCCGCTCATTGTGCTAATCTAAATCATTATCCTGATTTTGGAAATACAAAAGTTTTAAATACGGAAAATAATTATAAACGTAGATTAATGTAAGAAATGTTGCAAATTATAAATGTACGAACAATATCGAGAATTAATTTTAAGTCAGATACTGAAAGTTTAGGCATTTTATTTATAAAATTAGAAACGGAAGTTAAAAATTTATTTATACTGTAATAGATTAGATTTGAATTGTAAAACCTTTTTTGTATTTATTTCAAAATTGTTATATGAGTTTTTTTTAAATTTATTTAATTTGTTAAATTTGATAAAAATTGTTAATATTGTCAAAAATTCAAGAAAAAAACCCTGAAGGAGGCACACAACGGAATGCCGAAATATTGGTTTAATAAATTTAATATTTTTTATAAAAAAAAGAGACCTCAAGCTTAATAAAGGGTTTGAAAAACTTGATCTTAATAAGAAATTTTGTAAAAGTTTAATATTAGTTAATTGGACTTCTGCAAAATGTTCTCTTTCACAAAAAATTTTGCAGTGTTTTTTTATAGGAAGTTTTGCAAAATTTGTTATTTGTAGAAAATTTTGTCAAAATATGGCTTCACGGTAATATTATGCGAATCTTTGCTATTTAAAGAAACTGTTACATTCTATAACAATTTTAATTTTTGTTAGAATTAACCTGTAATAGAAATAGAAATAATACTCTTCGTAATTACTTTTGCATTAAGAAATTATGAATTCTTATCATCTCTTTTTTTAACTGTAGCACTAGCGAACCGATTGTAATCATTAAATCTGGGCTTTTTACTGAAAAAGCTTTAAAGGAAAAAAAAACAAAAATGCAAAATTGTATTTTTCTGAGAAATAAAGAGTATGCAACAAATTAGAAATGAGTGAGGGAAAAACTAAAGGAAATTGTTAGTAGCTTGTTATGCGAAGCAGTCATTCAACCATGCCAGACAACTGTTGTAATGTTTATATCCGTAGATGGGGTTTTCCGGTGACTGTAGTATTTTCTGTGCATTATTTTGTATATTTCTTTAGGTATAATCACTTTTTTTTTGTTGTGCTGTAGCCGCTGCTGATGCACATTTGTATTTTACTATTCTTAAGTAGTCTTAAGAAATAAAAAGCAAACAGTTATTATAAGTATGTGGGTAGGCAAACATTTCTCTGATTAAAATTTTAAGTAGAACTTAAAAAGAAGATTAAAGTGAAAACGAAGAGGAATATAACGAAACAATAAAGCGAATGGACTTTTTTAAGGAGCTGCAAGAAAGAAAGACAACTTACAACTCTAACAGGAATTAAAATGATTTGCAAAAAAAAAATCCAGTATTTTCTAATTTAGTAAAAGTTTACTTTGAAAATATTTCATTTCTGTGCACAACTACATAGAATTGCTGTATGTTTTTATTTTGTTAGTTTATATAAATGTTTCAAATATTTTTCCATAAAAGTTTCTTATGAATATTTGAAATTTTCTTTAAAGAAAAAATGTGCTTTTATTTTGTACATACGAATGTAAATTTTGTATAACAAAAATAACTTTTGAGCAAAGTTTTACACTTTGTTCTTATAACAATATGATTGCAAATTCATTGTTGTTAGTTTTAAGGATATGCCTTTTTTATTGCAACATATGATGGAAGGAAGCATTTTGTAGAATTTATGCTTTATAGGAGAGCATTTTGCAGTGTGTTTGTAAGAAGAGAATTTTACATACACTGAAAGGACATTTAAGTTTATGTATAAAACATAATAAAGACTGATACTAGGAACCAAAAAATTGTTTTTTAATTTTCTACAGGTAACTACTTGTAGCCCTAGTTGTGCCAAATTCTTGTTATTTTGAGAAATTTTTTGATTGGCTAATATCTAGTATACTTTTTTCTAGTTCACTCAGTTTGGGTCTTTATAAACTAATCTAATTCCTTGTCATGAAACATATTATCAACTAACAGGGGATATTATGACTCTCTCCCTAAAATCGCTTTACAACGAATACAATCTTTACGAAACCTGGTAAGAAGGCGAAATTGGGCATAGAAAACTCTGTTATAAAATAAAACCTTATAACAAAATTGGGTGATGGAATCCAGGGACTATATTGGTGTACTGATGGATTCAAATCAGAGCATGGAGTTGGTTCTGCGGTAATTGAACCTAACAAGAGGATCTTAATAGCCGTGGGTAGAACACCCAGTGTATTACAGGGCGAGATCCATTATATTGATGTGTGCTGTAACAATATTCATGGCAAAGGAAAGGTTGGCAACAACATTGTGACACTCAATGATAGCCAAGTGGCCACTAAAACACGCTTTTTCTTGAAAGTTGGTAGCGGAATGGCGAGGAAGGCTACAGGAGTTGGGAGCAAGGAAAGGACCTGATCTTTTCCGGGTGAACAATAGGGACGAATTGTCTCAATAGACGAGAGCTACGACTGTTTGTGGCTTATCTGCCTGGCAAAGCATGAATGTAGACTTGTGTCTTTATGCGGACGAGTCCGCAGGGCAAATATTATGTCACTATCCGGTGTTAGTTTGGGCCAGGAGGAGACACTTAGGGCAAGACGCGATGGGCGCGTCCCGCGTCGGTGCAACTCCGGTAAAAGACCTACTCTGCTAAATAAATTAAAAACCGAAGTAGGTAAACTTTTTTACAACATAGATCACATATTAAGCAGCCTTATAAAATTCACTGTAAATGCTAAATTTAATTTCACCGCTATATTAAAATTTATTTATATTTATGTTTTTAAATTCCAGAAACCTCTCTACAGAATTTTGGAATGATTGGTTTATAATTTAACATGGCTCCAATACGAATTACCCTTCTGAAAATCATTTGGGTTCGGCTTAAATTGTTACGAATCTAGATATTTTACTCAAGCTAGTTCAAATTATTAAAAGAAAAGCATAAAACTTTCTGATTATCGGTCAATAATTTAAAATAGGTCAAAGCCGTATCCAATTTGAATGCTGACGTCCGGTTTTATAAAGATAAATAAATAATAAATAGATATCATATAGATATCACTTCTGAAATATTCGAACTGTTGGTGAAGGGTATCAAAAATTCGGTACCGCCGAATGTAGCACTCTAACTTGTTTTGAAGAGAATTGATTGAGACTAATTTTACCTTAATCGATCAACAGGTTTTAAAATTAATGAATTGTTTTACATATCAAATAGTTAAGCGTGTAACAATAAAGGCAGAAGTACATAACACGCGTTCATTCGTCGACGTTTGTCGTGCGTTTAAAAATTTTAGCGCATGAAAAATTTCAAGTTACACAACACGCGTTACAAAAGCCGTTCCAGTCAGCTGTTTTTATTTGTTTACTTATTTGTGCATTGAACACGGATTCGCAAGTTTATCAAGATTTATTTATTTTATTGAATTTATTCTTTTTACATAAATATTGTATGTTTTTGAAGCTCTTCAATAAATTTTTCTTTCACGATTCGCAAATTTGTTAAACATTTTTTTTTTATTGTCAGCTGATTACTTGTCAAAAATACACAACGCGTTAAAAAGTTCAAAGTTAACCAACTTTCTGGCGCAGACGCATCAAAATATTTTGCATGTAGCTTGATCTATGAAAATACACTAGTTTAACTTTTTTTGACAGAAGTCTACAGAGCTCGCGCGCACTAACGCGTGTTATGTACTTTGACCTTAAATTAAATTCTTACCTTTTCCTTTGTTGGCTCTATACCGAGGTTGAATTGACATTGTTTTTAATTTGTATGAAAAAAATAAATCAATCTAAAAAATAAATAAATTTTTATTTTAAGTATTTAATATTCTATAAGAACTTCTGCTGACTTCTTTGATTTTTCGATTTCAAAAAAAAAAAAATGTTTTATCTATTTCCTGAGTATAAAAATTATACAACAAAATAAACACAAAAGTTCAAAAAGATTGTAACAATTTCTTTACTACAAGTACTTTCTACACTTGTCCCAAATAAAAGATAGTTTGTATGAGCCAGTAAAGCTACTGTCACACTTGTCAAATATTCACTGAAAGAAAAATGCTTCATATATTTAATGAATCATTTTCATAAAAAATTGTCTATGGGTAAATGAAAATTTTCATTGTCTAAATGGAATTTCATAGTTATAATTAAGTATTTTAAAATCGCTTCATGGGTTTGTTTGTTAAAGTTTGTTAAAGTAAAACAAAAAATTCTACATATATTTGAGTAATGGAAAAAAACTTAAGTTTTTTTATTAAAAAACTACATTGCCCGGGTAGGCCAGCTGGTAGTGAGCTAGTCGATCAGCGCCGAGGTTGCGGGAACGATTCTCGCCAGAGTCTCAAAAAAATGAGATAGAAAAACAAAGTTAAAAAGAAAAAAAATAATTAAAATGAAAAAAAAAATAATAATTCTTACTTTATTGAAGTATTCATCCAATGAATAATATTCATAGATCTATGTAATGTTTCATTAAATACATTTTAATGAAACAGGTTTAATTGATCCAACGAAGCGCTGCATAGGTTCCTTTTTAATGAAATTTTTCATGGGATTAATATCAAAATTCATTGGTATTGCGAAGAAAATTCTTTCAGTGTTTGACGAAAAAAACGGAACCAACAAGCAAACTAAATTATTTTTGCCTTCATTTCCCATATTTATTTTGATTATAATTCCACATCTTATATCTTTTGCATGTCTAACAGTATAATAAGCTTTAATTTGTAACGTTAAGAGTTTGTTAAATCTCACTAACTATTAACAAAAGTAGTGATTACGCTTATTTGGTCAAATATTTAATAAGTGTGACCGTAGCTTAAGTCTACAAATAAATTTTCCTCAAACAGAACAAACTTTTTCGAATACTTATGTGTTGTGTTGTAGTTAACAACTATAGGAAAAGTTTTCCATGTAACTAAAGCATGTTGCATAAACATTAAATGGGACTAGAAAATCAAAAATGTTTTAATATTTTAAACTTTAAATAGAAAACTGAAAGAATAAAGTTTATTTCGTAAAGTAACAAAAATACAAAGTTACAAAAGAATAGTTCATCTAGCATATGCACTTAAAACAAATTTTGGTTCACCTATTTGCAGAAAATTAAGTGAAGAATTAAAATTATTTTTAAAAAGAATGTATCTTTTTAATATTTAAGGCTTTGTTCATCTTAAGATACGAATCTTTTCCATCTTTCTGCCAATATATGGAGGGACCCTTAAGAACAAAATAAATGTATATTTAAAACGATTTTTTTATGACTCTCCACACGAAAAAGGCGATAGTCAAGTTAATTTCCATCGATTTATTTTTCATTGGATTTTTTTTTAACAAATATTCTCGAAAAGGGAACCTTGAATGTGTTTCTGAATTTTGTGTTAAGCTTGAAAGACCCATGTCCAACTGTAAATAACTGAAAAACGTTAAAAAAAATGGTCACATCTACCACTTCTAGCGTGTTTCCTAGACAAAAAATCGTATCCAAAATTGTAAGTAAAAAATTGATCAGTTGATATAAAAAAATAAAAATATATGTTTTGCATTAGTGCAAGCCTACATTCATTAATTTATTCAATCATACACCCATTTTGAAGTTGCAGGTCAGAAGACCTAATTTTCATGATTGTTGCTGCGTTTCGGGGTTTCAGTGTTTTTGTATATATTGTATGTAAAAACGCTTAGAAAATGGAGAACTCTGTTAAGTGCTCGTTCAAAAGCGGTAAATACTGTAGTACAATTATTGTTCAGAAATAGAGAGGTTTATGTGAAGTTGGTTTTTGCTAAATGTGTATAATACAAGTTAACGTATTCAAATTTTGTTTTTATTTGGTTCTCAAATATTCAATTTGAAAACACAAAAATAAATAAATTTTTTGTCACGTCAAAAAATATTAATAAAAACTAGGCGAAAAGCAAAATAATATTTTAACCTTTAACTGTGGAGGTGGTGGTCAATTTTACCCTCCCTTTTTATTTTTTTAAAATACTCTCTTCCGTTGCGCTCAATCAATTTAATTCTCTAAGTATCTTCTCATGCTCTTCGTGATCCTTGTTATGCACCAGCGGAGCTACACACATGCTGGTGTAAAAATTACCACTCGTCATCATTTACGTAATTTTTTCTTAAAATAATTTACCACCACGTCAGCGTTAGCGTTAGTATTTAGTAGAAAACAATTTACCCCTCATCGAAATTAACGTAATATTTTCATGGAATTATTTTTACCACTCGTCCGTTTTCTTGATTGTAAAAAATTATTTATTCCAAAAACGTTATTTTATATAATACAAGCCCTCACTTAGCAAAAAAGACCGCACCGAACTTTATCTTCTGGTTTTGTTTTCTGTGGTACAAAATGTGGTATCTAACATTTATTCTCTTGCGACTTCTTTTTGTAACCAGTTAAAACTTCATTGCAAGTATGATTTAATATTAAATTTTTGAAGTTATTTTTAACACGGTGACTTACGTTTATTACAATATAGTTGTATTTGATAACAAAAAACTTAGCACATTTTTACTATACCCAAAATCTCAGTATTTTTATGTAAAAACCCCGGAATTCGGGACTCCAATTTTTAGAATAATCCCGGGATTTCGGTATTCGGGATTTTGGGATTGGCATCCCTATCCGGGACATTGCAATTGAAAATATGAAAAAGTCAATCAGGATCTGGATAGATGATCAAACTCTACCATCTACAAAAGAACATCGTTTCGGCAAGTCATGGTTAGCTTGAAAAATTTAAGCAAAGCCATTCCTAACATAATCAAATAATTAAAAGGTGAACAAACTTGTTAAAAATGTGGCTTAAGAATATCCGGACAAATTTGCTAAAATTATTACTGCCAATTCATACACTCCTGTTCAAGTCTTTAATGTACACAAATCGAATTTAATTTACTTTGAAATAAATAAATTTCCTAAACAAAATTTTAAATTTAATCTAATGTAGGCCTTTTTTCGATTCATTTCAATTTACACAATTTTTTCATGACCCCATCTGTCGTGTAAATCGAAGGAAAGGTGTATAAGCAAATCATAAAAACATATTACAACCCAATAAAAAATTTTATCATTTTGCGAAGCACTAATGGTACATTTAAAAAATATAAGCACTCAATTATGCGCTACGTAATAAGACATACATAAATGCAGTAAAGTAAGTGAAAGAACTCTCAACAACTTTTATAAAAAAAATAAAATTTCAAGTCCTACGGCATTCCATTACTACGATGCAGGTTTGTAAGGGAGAATACTAAAAAATAGCTGTATCAAAACATTCAGTGTGTAAGGCCGATCGCTACACACAACAATTTTTATATGCGGTGAATAATGCGCTTTATGTATCAAAAATGTATTGCTTCAAAGTGGGAACTCGCCATATAAAATTCATGTCATCCGTCAGCGCAATGGTAAGCGAAACATTTATGTTTCTTCCATACAAACCTGCCTCGTTGGAAGCTCCATTTTTTATTGGGAACTGTATTAGAAAATCTCATCATTTTCCGAACATCTTACAGCAAAAATTGTTTTAAATTAATCATCAAATTCATCAACAATGTATAATGGAATTAAACCTAATTAAATGTAAAAATATGCGCTTGACATTTTACTGGATGTAAAATTGGATTTTATTCAACACATAACAATGACTGTCAACAGGGCTCGTTGTACTCTGGCATTTATTAAACGTTGGGCGAAAGAATTCAATGATCCTTTCGTCACTAAACAACTTTACACATATATCTTTAGACCAATCATGGAATACGGTTCGATATTATGGGATCCACATTATATGGTTCATAATGATCATATTGAATCCATTCAAAAACAATTTTTGCATTTTTGCCTGAGAGATACATACCGAGGATATGATAATTTCCTCCCATATTCTACAAGATTTACCTTAATACTTAACACAGAAAACTCGCAGAGTTATGCTAAATGTCTCATTTGTAATTAACTTAATAAATGTAAAAGGATGCTACAATTTTTTATTAAGTAGATTATCATTTAAAATTCCATGACGTACGGTACGGCACTAAAATCCCTAATTTATAAAAACTTTCCGAACTAACTATGCTATGGCAGACCCATTTAGAAAACTGTGTTGTTGCTTTAATGAAATGTTTGAATTTGTTGATTTTTCTCTAGATGTAAATATTGTGAAACGTAATAATATACTTAAGTTAAATAATCATTTGTATTAGGCTGTACGGATTTATCCATAGACCTAAATATATTAAATAAATAAATAAAATAAAATACCCATTATATGGGAGCAGACATAAAACCACATGTTGCATGACCAGTTTTATGGAACAAAGTGTTTAGGAAGTATTGTCTAACCTGCTTTATAGTCCAGAAATTGTCCCGTCTAAATACTGTTTTTTTGATCAATTGATTTCTCTTAAGAAGTGGGTATCCCAAATTGGCTTGATTCGGTCTTGGTTAAACAAATTAGCAGCTCTTAATCCGTATGTTGTAGAAAGGTTGATCGACTAATATTTAAAGAAAATTTATATATTCTCTACCAATGGTGATTCAATATATATTTAAAATATTCAAAAAATGCCGCATTCTTAGTTTATACACCATTATATAAATTTGTGTTGTTCTTAAAATAGAATTTCAAGAGCCTAATTTTTATTGTAATAAATTTTTAAGTATTATTGTATGAGGCCGCGTTTCAAAAACACCTACCATGTTTTTTATTTAAATAGCACCTTTCTCTTTGTTAACTGCTTTAGCATCTGGCGGTACAAGTTATTTAGTTATTTTTATTTCAAGTTCGTTTTTTTATACGAGTCATTAACAGCAACTGGTATATTCCTTTGTAAAATTACTTTTACATTTTTGTTCTTGCTTCTTATGAATATTTACATCTCTTATTTTCTTGAAAATTTTCCAATTAGATTTTCCAATGTCTTTTAGCTATGTAGCATCACTTTAAACTAAAAAAGAGACACTCTTTTAACACAACAAAATGTTAATCTTAAGTAGAGTCTTCTCTAAAGATTTTACACGAAGTTTTAAAAACAGACATACATACATACTTTTTATTTTTGTTTTTCTTAAAAACAACTAGCAGAAAAGTTCATTTACTAAATAGTAGTTATGAAAAAATGTTTTTAATATTTATTAAAACAGCATGCTTTTAGGCATGTTAACTTAAATAATATGCAGCATACTTAACAAACAACAGCAACACTTACGTCTTCTTATAAGTAATGAGAGAGACAGAGAGAGAGAAAATATATAAGAAAATATTGTGAAAAAGATTGTTTTCTTTTGCCGCCACATAACAGCAAATACAGACACATAAAGTATACTTAAATGGCATGTTACACATACACAGTCTTATTATTAACACTTTTGTAAACACTTTACTTTTTATTATTACTTTCCACACCACTTTCCACAATGGTACGGGGGTATACTCATTTTTAATTTAAAAGGATTTTTCAAACAAAACTTTTTAGAACATCGTAATGCTTGTGATGTATACAATGTAAATACAGGCGGACAGTAGCTTTCGTTGGGAAAATGTGCTAAAACCTTAAGATTCCGCAAGGCATTTTTGCTTTAAAATATTTATAATTATTCTTTGAGTTAAAGTTGTTGTTTTAAGAAATAATATTGATTAAAAATGTAATAATTCATAATGTTTCTATTTTACAGCATAATTATTCATACTTTACAGAGTCCCAATGAGGTTGGACGTCTTGGCTTGTGTAGCATATTGCTATAATTACGTACACCTTTTAATGGCCTGAACATTTTATTTTTATTTTAATAGCAGTTAAGCAAAGAAACCCAGTAAATATTTTTAAAAGGATTTGTGTAAAGTAAAATTATTAATTTGAACACGGTCCGCTATCTTATCAAGGTTCTTCAAAGAGATGTTTGTTAACATTAAAAATTAAGCAAAACGTTATATTAAATCAATTCTAGTTACGTTTTACCCTTATCTTGTTCTTGACAAATTTAGCTCATGTGGTATTTGTGGGCCAATTTTGCCTAATAAAGAAAGTTTGCCATAGATTTGTGAATTCTGTTTATTGTTTATTTAGCAACCGTTAATTCGATTTGATCAATTAGGAATATATATTTACCATAATAATATATTTATTACCACACCACAATGGTGGAGAGGGTACTGTGCGTTTCGGCTGATGTTTGTAACAACTTTAAATATTGTGAGTGAGAAAAAAAAAACACATTTAACAGATTGACAGGGCACCCGGGTACCACATGCAATATATATGAAAGTTGTATATTATTAGGGATATAACTTTTTAACAATTTTTTAAAATATCAAAATCGCAATTAATGTTTAAAAAGTTACCCGGGCTGTCCCTCCGGCTGGTTAGTAGGCTGTATGGCTGTCCATCTAAAGCTTGCGCGCAAAGTAGAGGTCGCAATTGTGGAGATAATTTCCTAAAATTTAGTGCATAGGTTTTATTTGGCACAAGGACCAAACCTAATAATAATGGGGTGAATGAAGAATTTGCAATCAAATTTCAGACCGCACAAAAAACCACAAATTTGTTCCCTTATGTAATTTTACATATCCCCTAAACAAGTTTCTTTTTGGAATGGGGTCTTTGTGGCCATAAACCAGCTTATGATGTTGGTGTTCAGATGAAATTTGGTGCAAAATTTTAATTCAATCAATATCGTGTTGCAAAATTTTATTGGAGTCGGGTCCAAAAAAGTTTGGTAGGACGTTTTAAATTGCAAAAAAAAATGTTGGACTGAATGTAGTCCACAATTAAAAATGATTTATGGGCACAAATACTCTATTCCGGAATGAAGCTTGTTTAGGGGATATGTAAATTACACAAGGGAACAAATTTGTGGTTTTTTGTGCGGTCTGAAATTCAAAGCAAAGTCTTACTAATTTGAAGCCGCTGATTTCAAATCTAACCTTCATTTTTCCCTATCAGCTCTAGTTTTGTCTAAAATTAAGGCACTTTCACTACGTATATTGGAATAACTTGAAAAATGTTGACCATATTCTGTTAAAAAAATCCGAAACTCGGCAACAATATTACCTTTAAGCCGTTCTTACATTGTTTTTAAATATGCCCTGTATTTTCAGAGATCTCGTTGAGTTTTTGACGAAAAAAATAGGAAAATATTGTACAAAACTATTTTTTTGTTCTTTAAAAATGCATTAAAAATTAAAACGCGACAAAAATTAAAGTTTTGGTCAAAAACATTTTGCTTAACATAATTTCGAATGAAATGAGGTTTTTTCAATTGTAACCAGTGCACAACTTTTGATTTTATTCACAATTTAATGAGGAAACTGAATATTTAGCAACAAAAAATCATGCGTCCTATTTTCACAGAAACAATTCAGGAATGAAGTTTGATAATACGAATTTGTTGTGGCTGTGCTTAAAAATGATCGTGATACAAACACATATAAAAATTTTATGAACTTCTTTGATCCTTGTAAAAACGGCTAAATTTTTTAAGACGTGCTAAATTAAACCGTATAAAAACAAAAATGGGCGCACTGTTTTTTCGGTAAAAAATATCTGACCCGGCGACTAAGTAAGGCGTTACATATCAAAAAAAAACTGTTTAACCAGTTCTTATACAACATTAGGCAGAAATTTGCATTATATCCGTAGCGGAGTATTGTCATGATATTTGTTTGCAAAGCTTGTCTTATTTGCCCAGAAATCACATTATTGAATTTAATAACGACTATTCCAGAATAGTTCGTATCGCATACATGACAAACACTTTAAAAAATCTTATGCCGCAATAGGAAATGTAAGTACCCCGGTAGGCTAGCTAGTAGGGAGCTTGTCTATCAGCACCGGGGTTGCGGGTGCGATTCCCGCCAGAGATTCTGGTTTTTTTCCTGCAGACAATCGTAGGGAATTAAAAAAAATAAAATAAATGCAAGGTTGTTAATTAACGAAAAATTAATTAATTGAAAATGGAAGTCAAATTTAGACCAATTTAGTTTCAAATAACATAAAAACAACCAAATTTTGTAATAATCGGTTCTAAGTGCCCATTTCACCAAATCTATTTAAATATCAATTTATGTTTTAAATTCGTTTTTAATGTAAGATTAAAATAAAATTATTTATATTGAAAACAATAATAAAAAATTAAAATTTGTTTTTGTTGTCAAGGCAGGTAAGGTAGTACATTTAAATATGAATTGATATTAAAATATAATTGGTGCCTTAGGCTCTTAGTTCACAATAGGTCTAATATGATCTCACTCGCGAAAATGAGCATAAACTAGTAAGCGAACAATGTAATGTGATCAAATTTGCCACAAGTTGTATATGACTAGATATTTTTAAGAGAGAATTATTAAAGATTGATTTAACCAATATGATTCAGTCCTCAGTTCGTTTTTTTTTCTCTTAAAATCTTAAAACTTGAAGGCTAAAACCTGATGCGTGTGAATCAGCACTAAATTTCTTTTAAACATTCTTTTTCATAACATTTTTAATATCTTTCTTTTTTAAGTATGTTCTTTATTTTACAATTTTTATAGCATTCTTAATGGCTTCACCACTTTTCTCCAAAAAATACAAATTTTATCAGACTATAAACATTTTTTATGTTTTCCTTTTATTGTAAATAATTTTCTTACGTTCGCAAGATTTAAAGTTCTACGTCATTGTTTTCGTTCTTCACTATGTTGCAATCTCATTATAAAATCATGTGGATTTTAACACTGCCAATAAATTGAGTAAGGAATGCCTAATGGTGAAAGGAATTTATGAGAAATATTAAGAAAAACATTTCAAATAATGTATGGTATTATATCCGTAAGTGAATTTTTCAACTCAAACTGCTAAATAAAAAAATTTATATACATGTGTTACTACTTATGTGTATATGAATACGAGAATATGTTGTGTGTCTGCATGAGTAACACTGACATCGACCATAACCATGACTATTTGATATTGTTGCTGAGTACTGTCCAATCATTTGCATTCGCTTGAGGGATTGTTTATAAATGGCAATGAACTTAAAGTGTTTAAAACGTACATACGTTAATAACATGCTTATGATTAAGTTTCAAAAATTCCTTAAAGGTTTCAAGTACATTTAACAATGATTGAAGAGCTTACAACAAGTTTTTAGTTTCAACGAGGAAAGCCGCTTAACTTCTTAAACAATAAAAATTTTAACAGACTTGAGGTAAAAAAGCTTAGGAAGTTGGAATACAAATCGAGATAGTTAAAGATAGTAAATTATGACTTCAACGAATTAATAGTTTTTTCTGATAATTTAGGATTAAGGCAACAGTAATTGAATTATTTAAATATTGTTCAATTGCGACCCAAGTTTCAATAACTGCCTGGTCCACGATATCGACCGCTTTTGTTTTTGCATTTTTAACGGCCCACTGAAAAACATTATGCGACCACAAATCTCAAAATGAATTACTTGTGTTTTGGTTGTCGACAGAGGCATTTTGTCAAATATTAAACGAAATTTTTCTTTACACACCGACATTAAATATTTTAAAGTATAATATTTTTTTAAAAACAAGACTACACAGAAAAAAATTACGACAAATCAATTGTTATATTGAATACCATATTCGTCAATACAATAAATTTTTTAATTGAAAAGGCACCAACAACCGATTTTGTAAATATAAAAAATACTTTTGTTAATTAAAATTGTTCTCATTCAACAAATATTTTTAACATTGAGTTTGTAACATTAAATAAAATAATTGTTGGCAATCAAATACAATTTTTTATTAAAAAATTGTCATATTAATAAAATATATTGTTGCTAATTAATTTTGAAAAATGTATTGCACTTTTAAAAGAAGGAAAGGCATTACAAATGTTGATTTAAATTATTTTTTTAATTAAATATATTAAGGATCTCATTGCAAACAGCTTGAGCAGGGACACACTTAGAAGTGGATGCGCTTGAAAGTTTTAACATGTGCACAAAACGGAATCTTGACACAATCATCAACTATAATTTGAAAACTAAAATAAACAAAACCCCGTTAAAATGTTGATAAGAAGTTTTAAATAAAAGCTTTACTTACCCCAGAGATTGTCTTAGTTTTCAATCATATCGTTAATTATTTACGAGATTAAATTCAAAAAAATTTTGAATTTTTGACACAAAATTATTTTATTTTTTCAACTGAAACAAATTGTTATTATGACAATTTACAAACAATTTAATTAAGAAAATTGTTAAAATTATTAGAACATTTTAAACATTTTTTATTGATTACATAATAATTCTTGTTATTTTTTTCTGTGTACTAATAAAATTATATAAGTTAAATAAAATATTTTTTACAAAATTCTCTTCTCTATTCCTGCCGACCGACAAGTCGATTGTTAGTGGGCCAGAACGATAATGAGTGACTTGTTTCCGCTCACTTCAGTTGTCGATCGATATCGTGGGCCAAAGCTTTTGTGTAGTACCCTATACATTAGGGCTGGTCAAATTGTATGGAACGATTTTTTTGATGAAGCGTATAGCAAAAACTTAATCTATAGGTGATTCTGAGAAATTTTTCTCAAGAGACCATAGCTCTAAATCGGGTTTAGAGCCCCCCAAAATTTCAAAATAGATATTTTTCCATATATACATAGAATAATTTAATTAGATTCGTCATAAAATCGGATAGAATTATAGTAGATTTCTCAATCTTTTATCACCTTTCAGAATCTGTATTGATACCAATATTTTCCTTTTTATTTTAAGTAGAGATATAAGGAATGTTTTGTCGAAAAATAGCCCAAAATGAACTTTTAACTAATAATTTCTGAATTTTCTTTGAGATTTTTTTTTTTTTTTTTGCAGATTATGAAAGTTCAGATAATTTCCAACAACTTTTATTACGATAATTTTTTTTGTTTTCGAACTACTTTTTGTAGGAAAATCGATATTTTGAAATTTTGGCGGGCTCCAAACCCGACTTAGAGCTATGGTCTCTTGAGCAAAATTTCTCAGAATCACCTATAAATTACGTTTTTGCGATACGCTTCATCAAAAAAAATTGTTCCATATAATTTGACCCGCCCTAATGTGTATATATTAACTCATAGAAGCACATTCGAAAAAATGTTTAATATGATAAAAATAATTTATGAAATTTAAATAATTCCCACTTTCTTTTTGTTTTTATATTTAGAACTAAAAAAGTTTATAAATTTTACTGATTTCAACAAAATTTTAAATATTATATTGTATTTTCAATGAAATAAAAAAGACAAATTCCTTCTTTTAGTTTATTTAACTTCCGCTTTATATCCTTGAATAATTTCATACTTTAAATAGTGTTTTGCTATCTAATTGTTTTACTTAAGAATCATTTGTTTTGTTTTTGAGACACATCCCCCTTGAAGTTGTATAGTTTGAAAAATTCATGCATAAATTAGTTCACATATACATTTATGTAAATGTACATGTGACATTGTAAGTGGCTAAGAGTATACCCATAAGTTTATTCATTTTCTAAACAAATTGCAATTTGTAACCATTCTATTTTTTTTTGTTTTTTGCTTATGTTGCTATTTTTCCATTGCAATTCTATTGTTGCACATATTTTATGCGACTATTCTTCCTAAGACTCTAACAATGGCATTCAGAATTCGAACAATAGTTTTGTTAGACAAACACATTGGCATTGAATGCAGAAACGATTCAGTACAAAATTTTCTTTTCTTTTTTATAACACTTAAATAGTAGACGTATAATTGTAGTAGTTGTAAATAACAACAGCTTAAATAGACAATTGAGAAGAACTGAAATTTAAGAATATTTGCACAAGATTACTAAAAGATATTAGCACATAATATTTTGCAAAAGAAAATAAAAATCAATATATTTTTAAGTGTGTGCAAGAGAAGCAAAATGCAGGAAAGGTATTTTGTTTTTAAGCAAAATGAAAAATAAATTTAAAAAAATGTTAAAAGAAAATGATCATTATAATAAGAGTGCTTAAGTCCTTTTACTTTGTCACTCTTGTGATAAAATTGTGTAGTAAACAACTTATTAGTTTACTTACTTTTATAAATCTAAGGTGTCTTCAATTATTATTTTGAGTTTGAAAAATTACTTTAAAATATTGAATTTTATTGGTTTATTGGTAGTGTCTTAACTTATGTCCTAATATACATTTCTAAAAGTTAATTGCTTATCAAAAGTAGGCTTAACTATAAGGTGAAGCACAAGTTGTCCCTCGAAGTTCTTTCTGGTACACAGAAAGAAAAACACTCGGGATAAAACAAGTCTTAAATGATTACTTTAAGTACGAGTCGTACTCAAAAATTCAAGTACGAATAACACCAAAACGTACTCAAAGCAATCCTAAATGGGAACACTTTCGAAAATCAATCCCGGAAAAAATAATACAATTCTTAAATTAAGTAACAAAAAGATTAAACTTTTCGTTGGTAGGGACACTCTGAGAGTAAAATTACAAATTGAGGGGTTTAATCTCATCAAACTTATCAGTCTCATCTCTCAGTATTGCATTTTATTATGCGTGCATACGTGTGTGTTTTTCAAAGTTTTTTGTAGATTTACAACAATACAACAATTTAAAAAAAAACGATATTCGTGTTGTGTGTAGAAACAGCAAAAACAACAGAAAGAGAAGAAAAACATATCGATGCCTTACTTTCTCAACCTTGTATCTTAAAAAATACAACTTTTCAGGAGAGAGAAAAAACATTTCATCTTCTTATACTTCGGTGTTTGGGTAAAACTTCAAATGCAATTATTAAAGGATTGATTACACCTATGTATATTAGTAGTAATAGCATACTAATCTTCTTTAGTTTAAGCATGAAACGCATATATTGAGATACGAGTTTGCTGCATTAACAGTAATATTAATTCTTGATACTTGATGAATTAGTTGCGCGTTTGTTGCACTCATAGCTATACAAACAAATAACCCCGTTATACCAAAATTACCCAATGAAACCCATATTTAATAAATCACAGAAAAAATTAAAAATGGATTTTAATCGCCCAATTGACAAAATCAAGTTACTAAAAATTTTAGAAATTGAAAATTGAAATTTTTTTTTTTTTTATAGTAAATGATATTTTCAATTTTAATTTAAAATATGATCAAAAAACTGTAAGATTTCAAGAAATGTGTAACATAATTGATTCAATTGCAAAAATAATTGAGAAAAAATCTATATATTTTTCAATTACCTCATTAGATTGAAATGAAACAAATAGTTAATGAATAAAGTAATTGATGAGCAATCTAGTAATAAAATTATTTGTTAGATTCAATTAAAATTTTTATTAAATAAATTATTATAAATAATTGAAATTTAAATTAAAAATTTGTTATTAAAATCAAAAACAAACAAAATTTAAATACGCTCTTAATTCTATCCGGTAATATAAATTGATATTATGGTGAAATTTGGTCGAATTAAGTTTCGTTACACATAAAAGCACAGCGAATACGCTGGCTTGGACATGTTTTACGAATGAACGACTGCATGACAGTGAATAAAGTTTTTGAACAACACCCAGAAGGTATTAGGAAAAAAGGACGGCCAAGAAAAAGGTCGAGAGATGATGTTGAAGAAGATTTACAAGTAATCAAAGTTGAAAACTATAAACAAAAGGCCATTGTCAGAGATAAATGGAGAACGATAGTCGCAGAAGTATTGGTCAATAAAGGACTGTAATTGCTAAGAATAATAATAATATACATAAAAACTTTTTTTATAACCGCTTCAGAATTAATCACAGGTTCCATATAAATCCTCCTCCAGAAATGCCGGACAATTATATTTTTATATTGCAATGTAGCAACTTTTTCACTCTGCCCAATTTTGTGATGTTTGTTTCATAGCTTACCAAAGATCCAATACAAAACTTCCTCCCAAAGAGCCTAATATAATTTATTTCAGAAATGTGTCACAAGGTTACATATACTATGTACATAAGTACATGAATACTTACATATCGCACTGCTTCCTCTAAAGAGAGTCAACTCAAGATTTTTCCATTTTCACTTTTTGCACAAAATCGATGTACAGTAGTCACTGTAAAAATCTTAGATCAGTTTCTTTAGAATTTTACTTAAAAATAATACAATTGTATCCCCCTTTATAGTATAAGACTACATATAAAAAGAAAACATGTTTTTGTCTCCACTGAAAGTATATACATTTTGAGTTAACCTCCTTTAGAGGAACGCACTGCACTGTACACACGTACTTATGTTATATTTTACGAACGCGACAGCATGGCATTATATTAGTTTATTATCTTGTTTTCGGATTTTTTAAAAATAACTTGCTTTTGTTGAAAGTCTATAGATTTGCTTGCTTCTAATCTGGCTGTTGAGAGTCGGAGTATTGAAGGCTGTTGTGATATCTTGTATAATTCCTGACATATTTCTTATAGAACATTTGTTTTGCCATAGTTCTTGTTTAAAAGGTTTGTCGTTTTATAAAACCATACAATTTGGAAAAACTATTAAATTTCGCAGAATAGCCTTTCTAATATATGAAATAGGATAAATAGTTTAATATTTCTGTATGTCACTTAATATAAAATTCAACCAACTTACCCAAGAACTAACTTCTTAACCTCAAAAGAACTGATGACGATTGCACGGTATCAACACAAAATATTATAGCTGAGAAGAGAAGAACTCGAACCACAATTATCTCTAATGAGACTGTTAAGGCCATGTCAGATAAAACTATTTCTTCGCGTTGCGTTAGAGGTTCGCTTTGACATCCAAGATGAAATATTCATCTTTATACGAAACATGTCATGCATAGCGAAGCGAAAAGTTAGGCATCTCTCAGCTTTTTGTCTGCTAGTATAATACTCTTTAAAAATTGTGAATTGGTGCACATGCAGTTTTGTTTTATAGTAGTTTGCTCCAGTTGAAAGTGGATTTGAATATCACCTCTTAAACAACGTTCCAGACTAAATTTACGCAAAGACGAAATTTTTAAAATTCCTAACTGTTTAACAACTGCACATATTAAGACAAGAGTTTGACGCAGTAATGAAAATAGGAGTAAATGAGATACGTGAATAAAATTTATCAATATTTACAGAATTGAGACAAAGTACTGAAATAATAAGTTGTTGCAGTAATAAAACACAAAAATAGCAGTCGTTTGATATGAAAAAGTCAAAACCGTATTTTTTTAAGTTACGAGGTTGAGGAAGTAAGGCTTCGATATAATATTTACATGCTTAACCCTCCGGCTTACGCATGTTTTGATTTTCTATACACATTAAAAAAAGGACAGGCCAGACTCATGTGTTCCACGAAGGGTAAACAAGTAAATTTGAACTCTGGCTTCTCATTTAGTTTATATTTTTGGTTAAATATGGACATAATTTGGGGATTCACAAGGTAGTCATAAAGTTGTAAAGTCATATGGGTTAAAATAATTACAATAAATATTTATGGCTGCTGTGGGCAACCGCTTATAATTTAGTTTTCTACTGTACAGTTATGGCGAATCAATGAATACAGCATTAAAATTTTAATTTTTTTTCAAAAACAGCAATTTTTTATTTAAACAATTGTGAAATATTATTGAGGACATTATGACGATATGACTTGATAGCACGCACACCTTGTAAATCCCCCAAATATTTTTAAAGCTAAAACCATATCGGGTATGATGTTGGCGTTTTATTACTCTGTAAGATGTAATACGGGTTAGGAAAATAATCATAATAATTTTTTCTTTCTAATTTCTTATTTGGTTTCTTTCAAGCACGAACTCGGGATAACATGAACTTTATTATACTTAAATCAAACGCATTTTGAGAATGATTGAATCTTAGTTTTACTTAAATCAATTTCATTTTCAGGTTATTTTAAGTACAAATTCGGATTAAAACTATTTTATTATTCTTGACTTAAGCGCATTTTGAGATTGATTCAATCTTAGTTTTACTTAAATCAATCTCATTTTCGGATTATTTCAAGTACGAAACCGGTATTGAATATGGATAATTTAAGTATTTTACGATTGAAAATCTGTGCTTGAATCAATCTTTCTGTATATGATTCAAGAAAATCCGTACTCACCGTGCCATTCATACCGCTTCGGATTGATTTGAGAACGGATGTATTGATTTTTCTTTTAAGTGAATTTTCTTTATAAATGATAAGCTTTAATTTCGCTTTTGAATTGTGTTTAACTGAAGTCTATCTAATTTTTTTTTATTAAGGGAAATAAATGATATCGGCTAAACAGGGTAGCAAGCCGAACACCGAACATCGGCACCGACGGCTGTGAAATTACTTGCCTATATACCAAATTCTACCAAATTATTGATACAAAATCGAGCTGTACTTTTCGCATAAGGTTCACTTGGGCAGACATCGTTAGAACAATTTAAAGACTGATTCTAAGTCGATTGGTATGTCAATATTTTACGGTGTTAAAAACATCAGCTCAAACGCATAATAGCCTCCCAACTATTCTGGTGTTGCTATAAAGATTACTAATGACAATTATGTTGCCTAAGTTTATTTCATAGTGACATAAATCATGTTCCAGGAAGATAAGACTGATTTCTTGTACTAATCATTTTTTACATTTAAAGAATATTCAGGTAAAACAAAATTAATTTTACGATGGGTAGCTGATATCTGCCAATCCTTGTTATGTGTCGTTTTTTATGGGGGTAAAGGTGATATGGTAAACCTGTCTGTCGCATTTCTTCAGCTGCTTAATCTTTGTATAAAAAGCCTACATTTAGAACCAAACAATTTTAAAATATTGTTTTTGTTTTAAATGCAAGTTAATCGAACGAAAATGTTTGTTCAAAATCTATGTTGCGTTAGGTAATTACCAAGGCGTGGATTTTTATGCAAATGCATATTTGATGTCGTCAGTCTGATATTACCATATGCTAAATATCTTTGCGAATTAAGAAATTTGCAGTAAAATAGCATCCATTTGTTAGTGCATATTTTTGCATAATTTCCTTTGAATGCATATTTTGAAAAACAAATTTAGTTTTAATTGCTTTACTTTTCCTTGCACCATGTTACAGAAGAGATAAGATTCAACTTCGATGATAATTATTTGATTTTTTATTGTTATTCTTTTGCGAGTTGACGCATAAAAAGAGAAGTACCTTCCTCCACTGCCTATAAAAACAAAATGGGAAACGTGGTTAAAAGCAATAATGTATTATGCTGAAAAATGTTATCAATTCAAAGATGTGGTGGAAGGATTCCACAATGTTGATGCAGTGTCTATACAAAAATTTAATATTTACCATATATAAAAAAGCTCCGATTATATATGTGTCACTAATTTATGGGTACTTTTGTGAAATTTACGAAATCTCATACATTGAGAAAGCAAATTAAGTTAATTAATATTGCTATAAATACGAAGTATGCTGTGGAGGGTAACTTTTGCTTACAAATTCGTATAAAGCTTGATAAAGTAAAAAAGAGGATAATAAAACAAGCTGCTGGCATATTTAATTTGAATTTTTGCAAACACAGCGAAAATTAATATCCCACTAAGGAGCTATCAGCATTAAATCATGCACCTATCCCTTCCATTTTATTTTCTTTTGAAAAGTAGGAAGTAAATTTTGCTCCTCCAAAAATATTTAAGAAATTTGTGTTCTTATTTCATTTTATATTTGGAAATATCTTTTTAACAAGTGACTTAATTTACATGATTGTTTTACTTTTGGGTTTTCATTACGGGTATTCTTTTCAGTTTTTGTATATGTTGGAAAAATGGAAAAGAGGAAAAATGTAATTTTTGTTACAACAACCACAAGAAAAAAAAATTCCACCAAAATTTACATTTTTGTCAAACTATAACCAAGTGAAAAAAAGTCAGTATAAAAAGAAGTAGTTTTCCACTATAAACGTCAAAAGAAATGGTGTTGCCATTCATAAAAAATTGGCAAATTTTAATATAAAGTACGAAAAATTACATCTCTTTTTATAAACTCTTGACTTGTACAACTCTGATTTTAAAAATTATTTTTTTTAGTCTTTGATCACACTATGAAAGTTTTCTTTCAGAGAGTCTGAGTTTATTGGTGAGAGGGGAAGAGAACATGCTTTTCTTTTCTCCTCTCTCACCCATAAACTCAGACTTTCTGAAAGAAAACTTTCATGGTGTGAACCCAGACTTAGTTACAACATTTTAAACATAACTTCTTTCTCATTTAATTTTCAAAAAGAAAAAACACTTAAGAATGAGTTCAATAAAAAAAGTTTTTAAAAACTAATTTAAAAAAAAGAAATGAAATGAATGAAGTAAACATTTCTGCAATTTAATATTTCAAAGTTTAAATTGTATTGTTTTCATGAAAATGTATCTTTACATACCCTTATTTTCGTAAATATTATCAATTTTAGTTAATGATGTGACAATTAAATAAATTAATTTATTCACTTTTTACACTTATTTGGCATATTGAAAATATCAATTACTTCCACGAATTATTTGGCAGATTTTTTTTTTGTACAGTTTGTACTTTTTCCAAAAAAAAAATAAAAAAACCCCGTTCACGTCAATGAGAGTGTAATTTTTCTTTTTTCCATTTTTCTAACCAAAAAAACTTTGAAATGAATATCCTTGTTATATTTTTGGGTTGATAAAAACCCGAGTCAAACACTACCTAATGTTTGATCATCGTAAAGATTATCTCCAAGCAACGAACATTTGCGTTGAGGAATTAAATAGAAACCTAGTAATTTAATCGTTATACTCACCGCCTAGATTTTCAATATCAGAAGGCCAATATTATAAATATGTTAAATCATTAGGACCGTGTTTCCTAGCCGCCGGCGATTAAAACGCTAAACATACCTTCAGGGGATCACGACTTATAACGCCAAAAGGTCGTGTTTTACTTAACACAATTTCTAAATGAATTTAAATGAGGTGGCGAGCGGACAACCAACTAATTGGCCTACTGATCATCAAAAAATTCTAGATGTCATCGATTTTGGGGTGGTTAAAAACATCCCCATAGAAGCGATTCATGTTGAAGCTTCCTTTGCATTATCTTCCGACTACACACCTACAATTGTAACTATAATGAACCCCAATAGAATTATTTCTCCGACTGGTAACTTAGCGATGACAGCTACGCAAATTAATTGGTTAAAATATAAAAAATATCTCAGTACCCATTGCATAGAAAATATTCCGCTCAGTACACCGGAGTATGTAGATCGCTCTATTGACAATTTTGACAGTTTTCTAAAACTAGCTGTTCAACATTCCAATATTGCCCCCAAATAACAAAAAATATAAAAATATATATTTCACAGATGTCGAGGGTCTCGTGTCTGAAAAAAGGAGGGCTGGAAGAGAGTGGCAATTGCACAGATTCCCTCAACTTAAGAATTTATTAAAAGAGTGCACAAAAGGGCTAAGAAAGTTACTGCAGACTCAGAAAACAGCTTCTCTGGAAAAATATCATTATGGCGTTGCAGCTAGAAATCTCAAAAGGCCAGTTGTCTCTAAACCACCATTAAGAAACTCGAATGGAAGTTGGCCAAGAAATGATGTTGAGAAAGGAAATCTGTTTGTTAATCATTTAAAAAACGTATTTACCCCAAATATATCTCACGATATTGCGGTCAAGGTACCACCTGTTGCTGCTAGAGCAACTGTTCCCCTAAGATTTGATATAAGAGAAATCGAAAACGTTATTTGTGATTTAAACCCCAAGAAGGCTCCTGGTTTTGATAAGATCAGCAACAAAATGCTTTTGGAGCTACCCAGCATTGCAAAGAAAATTATTCTTTTAATTTTTAATGCTATTTTACGCCTTGAATTCTATTCTCAAAAGTGGAAGGTTTCCTTAGTCACCATGATACCAAAACTAGGAAAGGATCACACAAAAGTTGGGTCATATAGGCCTATAAGCTTACTTTCTAATATATCAAAGCTGTTTGAGAAGCTGTTAGCGTCAAAATTAATGCCAATTTTAAATGAAAATAGATGTATTCCTAACCACCAACGCGGCTTTAGAAGAGAACACAGCACAATTGAATAAACTCATCGTATAGTAAACGCAATAAGGAAAACCTTTGAAGAAAGAAAATATTGTTCCGCTCTCTTCATCGATGTTTTTCAAGCTTTTGATAAAGTCTGGCATGAAGGCTTGTTACATAAATTGAAGCTAAACTTACCAGTAAACACACACAAGCTGTTAGAAAGTTACTTAGTCGGTCGAAAGTTTATTATTAAAGAAGGTGATTATTTAAGCTCTCCTCAGCTTATTGAAGCTGGAGTCCCTCAGGGGAGCATCTTGGGCCCACTTTTATACTTAATACATACCTCGGATATGCCAACAAACAACTACACCCAAACTTCAACATTTGCTGATGATATAGCTTTTCTAAGCGTGCACGAAAACAGTCAAGAAGTATCTCGATATCTACAGGATCATATATTTCAACTCGAACTGTGGTTAAAGCAATGAAGGATAAAGGTCAATGAGCAAAAATGCGTACATATAACATTCACCTTGCGTCGGGAATCATGCCCCCCTATTAAGATCAATAATCAAATAATACCTCAAAATTCATCTAGACCGCCGTTTAACGTGGAAAATCCATATAGAGGCAAAACTAACTTAAATGAAACTAAAAGCCATCCAAATTCATTAGCTTATCGGAAGAAACTCTGTCCTTAGTCTCGACTGCAAACTTCTACTTTACAACTCCATCTTAAAGCCAATCTGGTGCTATGGTATTCAGTTATGGAGCACTACCTTGGCCTCTAATATCGAAGAAATTCACAGGCGCTAAAATAAACTTCTTCGAATAATCACAGCTGCCCCTTGGTATGTTAAAAACTCAAATATTCACAAGGATCTCAATGTTCCATTAGTTAAAACTGTGATTACGAAATATGCAGTAAAATACTTAAAAAGGCTCGAATTGCATCCGAATCCACTAGCTCGAAATATTTTAAATGATAGCGGCCACACTCGCTTAAGAAGAAGAGATACTGCAGCACTTATCCAATTAGATTAGCGATAAACACCTACATATATATGTGAACAGAACCCGTGATGAAGAAAATTTTTGTCTGGCACTGGCAGGACATAAAATAAAGTATAAGGTAAAGATTTGATTAATTATTGTTCGTTCATATTTAATATATGAAGATTCAATAAATAAATAATGAAAGAAAAAAAAAACTTTATTTTAACTTCTACTTTTGTGGTTATTGTGCCTTTTTTACGTTTATGACACTGCATCTTAACGTTTTTTATGTTAAATTCGTTATTTCTTGTTATTTTTACGTTTTTTTTATTACTAATAAATGTGTTAACAAAATTTTAAGTGCCTATTTTTTTTAATTTTTAATACGCGATTTTAACTGCATAAAAGTTCGGGCCCTAGTAATTATGCATATGCGCTATCATCGCAAAGTCATTATTCTGGGAGCACTCCTGTACCCCTGTACGAAAGCAAACAAAACTGTTATTTAAAAATGATTTTTACAACGCGTAATTTTCTTAGCTTCTTTCGTGCTTTTAGCAAACGTACTGACGGAAGCACATGGCCGCTCCGATGAATTTTTCGATTTAACATAAATGGAATGACAAAATTAGAGCACTGTAAAACTGGGTTAAGCGAAAATGAAAAAAACCGGGATTTTTGTTGCGTTTGAATCAAATTTTTAATTAAACTAGCTTAGATAAATCATCCGTTTTGGTAAACTAAATTTAGTAATTTTAGGACTGTGTCCAGAAAGCCCATATATGGCATTAGAAATAAAACAAATAATTAATACTTTGGGTAATTCCATGTCAAATCGACCAGGAGTGGGACACGACCTCTATCGATTTTAATGAAATTTGGTGAGAAGGTCCCTTTTATCCTATTAGGGACATATATGAACAAAAAAATTAAACATTTTTTTTCAAGAGTAATGTCATATTCAAAATGCCACAGCTAAATGTGTTGAGCATACTTCATTAATATCTCGAAAACTATATACGAAGAATATTTTAATATCATTTTAAAGAGAATATTTTGGGCTACAAACCGTATATTGAAAAAAAATTTATTTGAAAATGTAATATCTGCAAAATATTAAATTTTTAAAACGGACTAAGTCAAAAACGTATTTTTTTATTTTGCTGATTTTGTTCATATTATACCTCAAACTGTTCTTTTAAAATCCTGAAACTTTGAAGGTTGTGTTTTTTTTAAGATATGATTTTTTTTCTTTCGCAACCTTTAAAAAATAATAGAAGCTGGGAATTATTTCCTTCCGAAGGTTACTTTATTACACCGTCCGACAAAAAAAGAAAAAAATTGTGAGACACGAACCGGATGATAAAATTGTGAAACTATACATTAAATGGAGAAAAACAACGTTTTCAGTTTTTCATTTCGTGATCCTGTGTCCTTTTTAAAGGACTTCAAACTTTCAAAGAAGAACACTTTTAAAAAAATATTTTAAAATACTTCCGCGGATCCAACAATGCCAAATTTGATGTCAAAAGAACAAGAAGAGCTGTAAAATATTTTGTATTATTTTTATTTTATCCTGTCAGGATCAAAAGTTGTCAAAAATGTCCTTTAAAATATTTATCCTTTAATATCCTTTAAGATTGCATGTGGTATTCAATATTTGGTCCTTCAACGCACTATTTGTTTTAAAAAAAATTATTGGAAATCTAAAAGGACATTAAAGGATAAAAATTTGAAAGGACATTTTTGACATCTTCTAATCCTAAAAGAATAATAACAAAATAATGCAAAATATTTTACAACTCTTCTTGATCATTTGACACCAAATTTGGCATAGTAGGATGAGCAGAAGTATTTTAAACCATTTTTTTAAAAATGTAGTCCTTTGAAATTTTGAAGACCTTTTAAAAGGAAACAGGATCAGAAAATAAAAAACTGTGAACGCAGTTTTGCTCCATTTAATCTCTAGTTTCAGACTTATGTCATCCGGTTCGTGTCTAATATTGAGTGTCGGACGGTGTTATATTCAACATTTTTTATTTTTTCAATTTTATTCTAGGAGCTAAATTTCAGTTATGTATTTTATTTTTTTATAGGACTATTTCAAAAAAGCTTTATAAAATACATAACTGAAATTTAGCTCATAGAATAAATTCGAAAAAATAAAAAATGTTGTTGTTGTTTTTTGTTTGGCTTAAGGTCATATATTAAAATTATAAATAAAAAATCCACAAATTTTTGTATTTTTAATTTTGTTTTTTATTTTTAATCCGATATTTCGACCATACATCGATGGTCATCTTCAGGGGCTACAAAATACACATATAGTTAACATTTAAATTTTATAACGTAACACTAATCAATACATACATTTAAAATACTGTCAAAATAAAACTAAAAAAAAGTTGATACGTCCTCACTGTTTGTCAAATTTTCATCAACTGATATTGCATCATTGATTTCGTTCTAACTAACGGCTTTGTCTTATTTTTGTTTTCTATGTCGGTGTTTGTTTATTGTGTATTTGTATATATGCGAAATCTTATCGGTGTCTGTCTTGTAATTGAGATGTAAGTTTGTTGGTGTGTTTACTATATGTAACATTTCCAGTGTGTATCTCTTAGCATAGTTACTCTCTTCTTGTAAGATGCTCACATTATTAAAATTTGGTTTGTGTCCTGTTATTGTACAGTGGGCCGCAAGGGCAGTTTTTTGTTCAATTGGTTTTGCTACAGCTCTGTGATCAGATTTGTGTCCTGATAATCTTGTCTTGAGTGTTGATTTTGTAGTCCCCACATATACTTTTGGGCATATGTTGGACCCGTCCCCCTCACAGCTTATTTTGTAAACCAAGTTTGATTTATCTTCCTTTTCAAGTTTCGTCTTTGGTTTGCTGAATAATTGGTACACAGAGTTATTGGTCTTAAGGGTTATTTCGTATTTTTCCTTGTTGTATATATTAGAGTTCTTAAGCCTTTCGGAGAATCCGGGAATGAACGTTACTGATTTATATATTTTAACTAATTTTTCTTCTTCTTTGCTACCGAGTTTTTTTTGATTTTGCATGTTTGATTAAATCTTTAATAGTTTTTATAGGAAAATCATTTTTCTTTAGCGTGTCTATTATTCTTTTAAAATTATCTTTGTGGAAAGAGTCATCACTTATCTCTAAAACTCGTCTTATAAAATTTGTTGCAGTGTTAATAATTATTCGCCTAGGATGTTTAGAGTAGAAGTTTATGAGTCTTCCAGACGATGTTGGTTTTTGATACCAGTCTGTTCTAAGTAGGTTGTTTTGTCTAAGAACCACACAGTCTAAGTACGGTATTCTATTTGCATTTTCCTCTTCTTTCGTAAAACAAATCTGTCTATTAAATGAGTTTAAAATTCTTAAAACATCATTCACATCTTTTCTTTTGATAACATAAAACAAGTCATCCACGTATTTGGTGAGAATTTTTGGTTTTTCTCCCATCAGATCTACTGAAAAGTCTAGAAGCTTTTCCATTATAATATCCGCAATCACAGGTGATGCTGGTGAACCCATTGGCATACCTTTTCTTTGTTCAAATATTTTATCTTCATATTTGAAATATCTTGTATCTTTGATACAAAAAGAAAGGATATCCATAAAAAGCTTTTTTGGTATTTTGGTGTAATTTTCCAATATATTCCAGTTTTCTTCAATTGTTTGGAGAGCAAGATTGACCGGAATACTCGGAAATAAAGCCACTACATCAAATAAAATCATTATTTCGTCACCTTCTATTCTGGTCTTATTGATCCTTGATTTGAATTCAATTGCATCCTTCACATTGTATTTAGATTCTTTTGTAAGATTTTTTAATATGCCTACCATATATTTACATAAACCATATGCTGGGGAATTAACAGATGAACAAATTGGCCTGAGTGGGGTTCCTTCTTTGTGTATTTTCGGCAATCCGTATATCCTAGGGGCTATTGATGTCCGTGTACTTAGCCTGTATTTTTCCTGTACAGTGATCAGATTTAAATTAAACAATTTTTCTATTAACAAGTTATTTTTGTTCTGTAAAGTGGCGGTTGGATCTTTTTTCAAACGTTGATAAGTGCACATATCAGCTACAATGTCTCTCATTTTGCGTAAATATTCATCTTTCATAATAGCTACAGTTTTATTACCCTTGTCCGAACTTAAAATAAAAACATCCTTATTTTTGTTCAAAAAATCCCTCGTTTGTACCACTGTATCAATAGTTAATTTGTCTCTAACATTAAGTTTGGTTTTATTTAAGTGTCCGTCTATGAGAGACGTTAGTTTGCTTAATTAACTGTGCTAGTTGCAAAAAAACAGACAAGCTGGGCACTTAGTGTTTTAACCTAATTCGGGCACGCTAAATGAATAATATAGTGGGTTTGATCATACATTTGACCCATCTAGGAGCATCCTGCGTGCTGTAACATACAATTATGACGGTTTAATAAAATTCTTTAATTTGGCCCTGCAGCGCATAGGATGCTCCTTTATTTTTTATCGCGGAATTTCGGTTTTTTTTAGTAATTTCAATCATTTCCGTTTTTGTGTTTCGCGAATATATGTTGGGCAGCCTCCTCTATTTTCGAAATAACGGCATATCTCGAAAACAAGAGCTAACATAAAAAAACGGTAAGCACCAACGTAACTAGCACAGTATACTTATTGCTCAAAATTGCAAAATTAAAATTCTTTTTTAAGATTATTTTTTAAAGGTTGCGAAAGAAAAAAAAAACAATTTATAAAAAGAAAAAAAAACACCTCCTTCAAAGTTTCAGGATTTTCAATGAACAGTTTGAGGTATAATATAAAAAAAAATCAGCCAAATAAAAAAAAAAGTTCCGTTGTTAAAATTTAATATTTTGCAGATATAACATTTTTCAAATATATTTTTTAATGTATGGTTTATAGACCTAAGTATTCTCTTTAAAATGACATTAAAATGATCTTCGGTTGTAAAATAGTTTTCGAGATATTGAAGAAATAAGCTCAACACATTTAGCTGATTCCGCAAAATTCTTACATTTTGAATGTGACATAACTATTGAAAAAAAAAATTTAAATTTTTTTTGTTCATACATATATGTTCCTAATAGGATAAAAGGAACCTTCTCACCCAATTTCATTTAAATCGAAAGAGGTCGTGTCACACTCTTGGTCGATTTGACATGAAATGTCCCCGTTATTATATTAATCTTAAATAAAAAAAATATTTTCTCAAATTATTTTTGTTCTTTAAAAAATGTTCTGTACTGTAGATATTTTTCTATATTTAAAAGGAGATTATTATAATTATGTAAGCATGAAAACATTCATCTGTTTTTGTTTGTCTCATTTGATTTAACCCTCCGTCATACACAAAAGTTATTAAAATAAATTTCTGATTTAGCTAGGGTTTTGAGTCTCCAATTGCCCTCTACAAATATTCTTAGCTATCATTTTATGAAAAACAAAACATAAAAAAAACAACCAAAACAATTTATGTGGATTTTTCGTCTACACGTCACATACATACGTAGCTCTTGTATCTGGCCTGATACACTTGTATTTTGTATAAAGAACAATATAATTTATTTGCATTTTTTATTTTTTTTTTGTGTTTGTTAACTCAAATCAACTGAAACTGCATTTTATTTGTACTGTACATTGTTATAGCTGTTGTAATTTTTCAATTGAAGTAAATCGAAATAAACGTTAAAACCATTATTTGTTTGAAATTGAAAAATTTATTGCTCTTTAATTTTTTTTTTCTGGGTTTAGCATGTACTAAGAAAAAAAAACAAAAAAATATAAAATATACTTCTGCCTGGCGTGCTTATAATATAACAATGTAATATTATCACTAAAATAGCTTTTTTCATATAAATGTATTGGAATATTGGAATGTATTGGAGATACATGAGCTACGTATGTAAATACCGAAACATGTGCATGACGGAGGGTTAAAATTGTTAAAAAATTATTTGTTCGAGGACAGCGTTTCTAATTAAAGCTAATTTCTAATAAAATCTATAGACTTAAAAGCCTTATTCACAAAGAAAGCAAACATTTCGTTTTTCAAACGTCTCGTTCTTTTATGTTAAGCAAATCTACTTCTAATACAGCAACAATTTATATGAAGTTCTAAATAACGTTTACGAAAATATTTAAAAGTTTTGAATATACATTTTAACAATATGTATTAAAAATAATTATTTATACATAACATTGTACGGGGCGTAGTTTGCAGATATTTCTTTCTCTGAAAATTAGCTTGTTTGCAAACAAGATTGTTGCTTAAATTGTGAAAATGTACAATAGTAAATTTTGGATTGTTTACTTTTGTCAACAAATTTTTAAAATTCGGGGCTTGTTTCATAGCGTGTATAATTTGGGTGTTATTTCATTTTTTATTTGGGGGTTATTTCAGTTTTAAAGCTGTTGGTTTTTGGGGGGGGGGGGGGTGAAACTGACTCTTTTATGAATTTTGGGCATAATTTCATTTTTGTTGCTGATGGGGTTTATTTCATTGGGGTTATTTTATTTTCATCATTGGGTGTTATTTCATATGAAATAACTCCCAAATATTGGAGGCTGTTTCGTTTTCGCTTTGGGGTTTATTTAATTTATTTTTCGATGTTATTTCATTCACTGTTTTTGGGTGTTATTTCCTATTTTTTTGGGATTTATTACATTGGGGGTTATTTCCTGGGCATTATTTCATTGGGGGGCTTTTCGTGGAGCCAACAAAGATGTATTTTGAATGAAAATTAGTATGATTATACAATATTTTTTTCAACTTTTTAAATTTAACTTAAGATGTTTTGCCAAAATGCCACAGATTTAAAGATTTAAAAAGTTGTTTAAGCTAAGAATATTATCTTAAATAAATATTTTGTATATAGATGACATTTTATATGTTTGGTATATTCTGACTAGATATATTGACCTCGATAATTACTCAACGGTAGCCTTCATTACCAAAAGGTGGTGGTTATAAAAATGCCATGCAATGCGTATGGATAATCTCTAATTAATAAATAACACCACTTATACGCATGTTATACAATGTCATGCAACAACAGAAATCATTAAAATTTTCAGTGTACATTTTATTCTATATAACGTTAATTATTTTATATAATATCTGTCAGCATTATAAAAACTCCAGTCAAAATCAAAAAATTGTTTTTACTTCGTCATTTTCATTGGACAAAAAAAAATCTGATGCTTTTACTTCTGATTTATTCAATGAATTCAAAGCGAATGAAAAAAACTAAAAGTTGTTCACACTTCGGCGGACGACATGTTCGGAAATTTTTGTTTTGACTGACTGAAACTTTTAATAAATTCCGAAGTTTACGCAGATGGGATGTTGTGTTTTGTTTTTTTTTATTTTGGTTATGCAGTTTGAACTGCGTTTTCCTATTATGTATTTAATCACTTGCTGGAAGAAATAAAAAACTGTTGTTTGATTTATGTGTGTTGTATTAATGTATGTACATTAGGGTGCACGTTATCTGTATGGAGCATATTTGTTTTCTATTTTTCCTTGGTCTTACCCCCAATTGATACAAAACGACAGCAAAAAAAGTTTAAGGACAATCGGCGAAGGCTCAACCGTCCCTCACGTCCGCCAAAGTTTGGTAAAAATCGTTAAGTCCGACATTTATGCCTTATAACTTGGAAAATATTAATTTTACATAAAAACCGTTTGCAAAGAAGTTGTTATTAGTGAAGTATTCAACAAATTTTGTCTTAATAAATTTTCTCTAAATCTCAAAGAAAAAAAAAATAAATTAGCAAACAGCAGCATTGATGCGAATTTTTTCTTTAGAAATATTTTTTCTTACACACGTGAATTCAGATTCAATATTTGCGTTTGTACGGTTGCTTACAAAAATGATAGTCAAACGCATATCATTTGTTTCTGCCATACCTACCCGCTTTCTCCATATCTGAATGGGGCTCCCATACAAAATTGTCATTACAGACTAGAAATATATTGAAGAAAAAGGCCCATATCTGCCTCTTGGGACATTTAATGTATGACGGAGTTTCATTAGTTTTTTGTGCTTAACATTTTCTTAAAACTTACTAACCTGTACAAATATGGCGGTTTACTGAAAATCTTAAATTTGGCCCCTGCAGTGCCTTAGATGCCCCTAGATGAGTTAAATGTATGACCGCTCCCACTTTATTTATGATCGCCATCATTTATTTTTAAAATACCTTCCCGCTATCTTTATCCCTTAAGGGGGCTCCCATACAAAATTTTCAATACAGACTAGGAATATATTGAACAAAAACCCCATAAGTGCCAAGGAATCGCCCCTAGGGGTATAAAATGTATGACGGACCTTCATTAGTTTTTTTGTTTTTAGCATAAAAAAAACGGTTACCACCACTGAATTCAGGGTACCCGAATTAGGTTAAATCACCAGGTTCCCGGCTGGTCAGTTTTTTTTTTAAATAAATAATAAAAATATTTTTTAACAAAATTAAAGATACGTGTTTCATAGAATATGCGTTGCTTTAATTCGACATTTTTCAGTTTATTTTGTTTAATGAGAGATTAAGGAAAAAAACTTGTTAAGAACTTTTCTACAAAATTAATAAACAATACCCACCAAATTGGCTGGTGAGACCTAAAGGAATCCAACTTTTGATTTTAACGGTCACCCTAATGTACATATTTTGTTTTTGTGTTATTTTTTAGTATTAATTGTTTCGAAGTTATTAGGAAAATTGTAATTATTCATTAAACATATTTAAGGTTTATAAAATAACATTGAAATATAAAATTTTGATTAATAAGCATTTCATGAAACTGAAATTTTTTTTATTAACCTACGCCTTATGAAAGATTGTTATCTACATCGTTTACCAATACCCAGCCGGTGTTACTGCATTCTTATTTGCGACAAGAACAAGTTTTCGTCAAACAATTTTTTTGTAGAAGAAGTTTTCGTCATAAAGAGAACAATTTGTTCCGTGAACAAAAATTTTCTTTCAACTGAAGCAAGTTTAAGAAGTTATTAAGGAAGTAAGGAAAAAAATTGTTAAGCAATTTAAATAGATAATCAGAAAAAACCAATTTCGATCTGCCAAAATTAAAATACCATCTGCTTTAAAGATTGATGTTGGAGTATTGACTGCCAGCCGTCGTTAATGCCAGTGAGTGTTAAACGGCAAACTCCTCCGATTACAATCGAAACGAAAGGGCAACTTGTCCGTTAAAACCTGGGTTCGGTACCCAGTTCAGTCAATAAAAAAAATATCAACAAAATTTCAATTTATTTCATGTTGTAAAATTCCTTTTTTCTTAAAAATAATTAAATTCAATGAACTTTAAGCCTGATAAAATTATCAAAAGTTATTAAAGAAATAAAACCGAAATGGTCCCCTGGAGGATTAAGGCTTTTGAAAAATTCTTCACAAAGGCGAAAGGAAAACGTGCTTAAGTCGACTTTAGAAAAATTTGAGTTTATGGCACCTTTGTAATATTTATGTTTAAAAGTAACCATATGTTATTTTTTTTTCTTCACTTTTTCCTTGTGCAATAACATTTTTTAATAAAAGCTCACGTTTAGAAAAAAATATATAGAATAAAATAATATTTAATACAACCCTTTAAATTATAAAATAGTTTTCATAAAAAAACTTAAAATCTAGACCAAGGCGAAATGTATATAATGTCTTTCAGACATGTCTAACAAACACGTTTGTTTTGTTTTGTGCACGATCGGGTTAGAGAAGAAAGAGGGGTTGCCAAAAAGACACGAAATGAGTACTTATGGTTTTTAGTAAGCTTGTATATGTATATTAGGCAATAAGACCTAATATAGATATACAATGCAAAGCATGTTTAATACAGAATGAATAAAATAAGTATTTCTGAAAAGACTTCATATAAATGCCGTCTTAAAAACTTTTTCACTATTGCCATAGACAGTTTGATATTACAATTTTTTAAACTTAATGAAGTTACATAATTTAGAAGAATGATCAGACTTAATGGATTCATCAAAAACCGTATTGTATTTTATACGGTGAAATTTCGTATTGTATCAATTTTTTTAAGAAATTCAAATTAGTCAAGTAATTTAACAAATTTTGTTAAGCGATAATACCCAAAAAGCAATTTAAGCATTCCTATAGTTTTAATACAAGTAATTTAATTTTGTATACATTTTCCAAGAATTAAACTTAAGTATGATGCATTCACTTTAGAGAAAATTTAACTTAAATAAATGTAATCAGATTAAAAATATGATAAATAGAAAAATTTAAATAATCCTAGTACAATCATGCATACTATTTTATGCCACAAAATATTAAGCTTCTTCATAATTTATCTACCATTGTATACTGTAAACATTTTGCTGTTTTTTGTTTAGAGACAAAAAATTAAAAAAAAAATCATTTTTAAACGTGAGTAAAAACTTAAAAACTTTCATGAAAATGACAGGAAAAAGAGAACAAAATTCTTTATTTTTGAAGGAAAACGAAAATCCTCCTTAGAAAAAAAAATTTAAACAACAATACATAAGTACCAAAAAAATTTGATATTTTTAGTCTGATGGCCGTAATATCTAACACATACTTGAAAAAGTGGCAGTCATGTGACAGCAGTAATGCCTTTAGTCAGAAAAGGCAAACCACTGGTTTCAGGATGAGAGATTTTGCTAAAGAGAGAAAGGAAATAAGATTTTACTGGGTTTAGGTTTTTTTTTGCTTTATACCTGACTTTTTGCTTTTCTTTTTTCTTTGGGTTTGTTGAAATGTTATTTTTATTAGATTTGGCCAGCATATTAAATTAAATTTTATATTTTGACAATATTTTTTCGTTTATACAAGAAATTCATATTAATTTAAAAGGAAGCTTAAGGTTAATTTATGGTTAATTTTAGGAATATTTTTTGTTAAAAGTTAAGAAAAGTATGATATATTTTATAAAGCAGGAAATATTAGTTTAAAGTTTACATTGGATAATCTAATGTTTGTAACAAGGTAAAGACCTGTTTTATGGTTACTAAATACAATGTCGTTGATTGTAGAAAACACAGACATTTAAAGACTATTTCACTTTGATTTTTAGTCTCAGAATTGGAGACTTTTCGATACAGAAGATAAAGTGCTTGATACTAATAGTTGGATACGTCTAATAGAATGGGATCAGATGTACACAAGATTAACATAAGCACATACCATATTGCCTTATCTCATGGTGGATCTTAGCCACCGTGTGACAAACAATCCGCTAACCGACCGCCTATGAGTGTGAGAGTAGCCAGCACTTACTGGCAGCAATTTGAGTGCATATTCCGGCAAGATAAATACACTCACCCCTTGTTAAGGCAATGGAGTTATCCAATCTCTGCTGATTTTGATAATATGCAAGCAGCATCTGTTGAGTAGCAACACCGCCTCGGAATGATCCTCCTTCAAGTCCAACTCTCTTACAAGTAGGGAAAAATTAGCCCATGAGTGGGATGTTTCCGATCTCACTTTCCGAAAATTTTAGTAGTTACCCACAGTCATCACGTGATCCCCGAAACTATATTTTAAACGAAAAATGAACCTTCCGCAGAGAAAATTTTACTGAAAGACAGAGAGCATTTCCCGCAATAAGCATACTAACGAAGACTGACTCCCGTGGTACCAGATAGGATCTTTGGTCAGCCGCGACCCAAAAGATCGTACAGGGTGTCTGGTAGCAGATGTAATAATTGACACAAAGTTTCACTAAGAGCATTGAACGATAGAATGGAAATCCGGTTTTTATTTTTTAAAGAGTATGTCATCCAGAAGTATTCTGTCGAGTTAAACACACTTTTCAAAACGGAGCCATGTTTTTCGAAAATTTTCGAAAAAATGGTCCAATTATCTCATACGTGGATAGAGCACACCAATCATTTACCCTGGGGCAATTAAATGGTTTTTGATATTTCCATCACGGGTTGCGGGTTCTTGGTAACGGCATTTTTGTTTGATGACGCTGCCGTTTAAGTGAAAATTAACTTTGAACAAAATTGTTGCCAAGCAATTACGTTAGAGTCATTACTCTTAAAAAATGTCTCCACAGCGAACGCGCAATGCTCACTCGCCGACTGCTACATCGTGACACACGAATCCGCACCGTTTATTACTTTTAAAACAATCGTATTTAAAAATATAAATTTGGCACCAGACGCCCTGTATATTAATACCTCTTGGAATCTGTCAAGTATGGATTTTTTGCCCTGTCCAAAGTATTGACAACATGATTTCCCTGTAGGATGTAGCACGAATATGGCAAAACTAAAATGTCCAAACTTCATGTTGTTGGTGTTGCCTAAATTTAAACCCTACATTATAAATTTTATATCATAAAATCGGTTTAATCTTTTAATGTAGTGCATTGGTAGGGTAGTTGGTGGTGATATAATCTATCAGTGCGACGGTTGCAAGTTCGATTCCTGCTACAGACTTTTGTTTGTTTCACCTACAACGTGCTTGACGACAAGTGCCTGGTATGTTATGTTAGAATACAACTTGTTGTTGTATCTGCAACATTAAAACAAAATAAACATTTCACATATGCGTACACTTTTTTTCTGTCAGTGTAAATCTTTTTGTTTCTTAAGTTATTTGTAATTCAAAGCAAAATAAAAATAAGAACCGAATAGTTTTTTAAGAAATAATAGCATTGTTTCTAAGCAAGACATTTTATTCTTTATAATGCTTTACTTTAAAACCACAACAAATTATCCTTAAATAAATGCCAGTTATAGTAGGCCATTAAAAAATTAAGCTCTTCTTCATTTTAATTGTCTGCTCTTTTTAAAAACATCTACATATCTTTCTTAAACAAACATGTTTTTGATACATAAGGAAATAAAGATTTCGGGAAAAATTCGCTTGGGAAAAAGAAAACCAACAAATTACTGAGCAATAAGATATACATTCTTCGCAAATACAAAATGTAACATTAATACACAATTTCCGTCTAGTAAAAACGCACTGGAATATAAATCAAAATGTAGCATATTGCAGGAAATTACTTAAGAGGTAAATAAAACATAAATTACCAAGAATTACAAGAAAAATTATACAAATATACGAACAGTTAAACATTGAAATTTATATTTTAGTGCTTTTGTTATGTACATATATACACAAACATATACAATAAAACAAATGAGAATCAAAAACAAAAAAATAAACAATCTTTTATATAAAGAAAACATCACCAAATACTCCGACAGTCGGACAGACAACCCACAAAAAAACATAAACATTGTCAGACAATTAGATGAATATAAATTTTAATAAATTTAAGCTTTTAACTTTTTGTCAAAACAGACAATAAGACAAAGATTAAATGTTTCAGTGAGAGAGAAAAAAGAAATGGGAGTAGAAAAGGTTTGGTAATAATTTCGAGATAAGAGTCACAACACGACACATACATACTTGCGCCAGATGTGAAATAACGGGCATACGAGGTCTTCCCAAAAAGTAAATTGTTTTAATCATTGATGTAAGGCACAAAAAAACAATTCACTATCTTCCCTCGTACACATAAATAATAACAAAGTATAATGAATCTAAGCTTTGTAAAACACATAAACAACTAAAGTCGTGATATAATGCTAATATACAGCACAAACAAATTTATCTATAGCACTTGCACAAACATACTCATACAACCACAAACCCACACATAGACAAAGAGTGATAAAAATAAACAAAATTCGTATAAAATATGCTAAAGGGACACAAAAGAACAATTAGTATACCTTTGTGTGTAGTAGATGTTTTATTACATGTTGTACATGTAAATAGTAGTCGTAGAAGTAGTTTTTGTTTCAAAGGCTCTGGTTTTAGTTGTAGCACAGGGTGGAGCATTAAACCATTATTATTTATATAATTAATAGCTTTTTTCTTTCAGGTTATATTTTAGGTTAGAATTTGCTAAAATTTAGATAATTGTTTGGAAATATTTATGTTCACATTATGTCTTGAACATAAAATCCTTTAAAAGCTGCCCACTGTTTCCTTCAAAGTAAGTTGTAAGGGCTAATGTTGAAAGTGAACCACACCTTAACGTCAAATTTTTTCTGCTTTTTATTTGACATTTCTCAATTTTAGACTAAATCAATTTGAACCATGAAAATAGGCGTTCAAATCAAAATGCACATCGAAGAAAATCAACTTCAGTGATGGGACACATTTTCATTTTCACCTCACTGGATTCGTCAATAACCAAAATCGTCGCATTTGGGCGAATGATAATCTAAGCGATATAGTCGAAAAACCAATTCACCCACAAAGAGTGACTGTTTGGTGCGGTTTATGGGCTGGCCGCTTATGCAGTTACTGTGAATAGTGATCGATATCGTGAGATGATAACGAACTTTTGATGGCCCTAATTGGGAGATATGGATGTGGACCATATCAACAGGACGTTGCCACTTGCCAGATATCTACGAAACAATGGCTCTTTTTCGCGACAAATTCAATGGCCGTGTTATCTCAAGTGGTAGCGGTCTCAATTGGTCGCCAGGATCATGTGATTTGACACCGTTGGACTTCGTTCTTTGGGGTTATTTGAAAAAAAGGTGTACGTAGATAAGCCAGCAACAATTCAAGAGCTAAAGGATAAGATAATTTGCCACATCAACGGCATAGAACCTAAATTATGCCTCAGCGTCATCGAATATTTGGACCATCGGATTAAAGTGGCCGATTGTTTTTTCCATACATAATTGAACCATACCAATATTATCATAATAAAAAAAAAAACGTCTATAATTCCCCAAATAATTTGTGTTTTATTCCAAATCAACATCGGCCCTTAAAATTTAAGCACACTTTATTTTCCATAAATTTGCTTAAAATATAAGAAATGCAGAGAAAAAAAATGTTTGGGCATTGTTACGGCAACTACACTATGTTTATTGTAACAATTTATTGTTGTTGTAAACAAAAATTTTTTAATTTTATAAAATATAAGCAATATTATAGTTACTGTAAACAATACAATTCTTATCGCATTCATAAATTTGAATATTGTTGACTGAAAAATAATTATTTTTCTAACAACTAAATAATAATAACTTTGAAAACATGTTACATTAAACACAACCATTGCATGATATTTAAGAATTATGACAGGAGAACTTGCTATTCGTGTAGTCATTGTTTGCTAAAGAAGAAAACAATATATGATTACTCTTATTTTATTATGTTAGCGCCATTTGTAAAATAATTTGAATCAATTGCGTCGTTTGTTTCAATTATGCCTATGGAATTATTTGAATTATTTTGAGTGAGTAGTTAAACAATTAAAAATAAATACTTCTTAAAAAAACAAGTGTAAACAAATTATAAAAATATAGAAATTGTATTTTCATTTAAAAAAAATTGTAAACATAAATGATTTTATCAAAGTTATTTTCGGGAATACAAAATTTATTATTAATACGATTTCCGTATGACGTGCTAAATTCCCAGTTTATTCATATTTGATAAATACACTGAAATTTATTGTTGAGTTGCTTAATTCCCAATTTTCATTATTTGATAAAAACACAAAAATTTATTGATTCCCACGAAAATTATTTTGATAAGGAGAGATAAACTCACTGTTTATTGATGATGATTTTGTTTAAACTTTGATATTGTTACAAATAGAACTGTTTCTGTAATTCTTATACGCTTAACAGTTTTGTAAAAACAAAATCTCGCTAATGTCAAAAATGTATAATGTAAACGCACTAGATTTCGAAGAAGATTTTAAATCAAATCTACAAGATTTCCGACTAATGTAAATGTGTATTATGAGGGTAGCAGTGGGTTTAGCCCTTTCAATACAAAATTATCTTCTCTCCTTTCAACTATATTTTATTTTAAGAAAAATTGTATTCACTAATTAAGCCATAACGTTACCTATGTGCCACCCTGTTAAGTATAATTTTAGTAAAATGTATAACTTCTTAAACCAAAAGATATTATCAGCAATATAAATTGTGTTGTTTTCTTTAATTAAGAGAATGCATTTGTATAAATGTACATATTTTTTTACAATGTAAGTGCTGTTTACTTATTTTGGTACAGCACAGTGGCCCTTTTTAAAAAAGATTACTATATATGTACAAAAAAATCTTTTTAATAAATGATTGTTGTTAATGACATTGAAATTATTTTTATTGTGGGGAGGATGTTATGCGGAAAATATTTTTGTTTCCTAGTTCTCCGGATTTGCTGTACTTCCGGGAAACTATTTATCAAAACGATACAAAAAAGTATATAAGAGCGAAATATTTGACAGTTGGTGGACATTTTATACAGGGTGGCCCAAAATTAACGAAGGGGTTTGAATTCGTTATAACTTTTTATTTAAGAAATAATTATTAAATAAGTACATAAATGGCGAATATTTTAAGTTTAGTTATGAAAAATAATGTCTCGCAAGTGGTCGCCATTTTCTGCTTCGAAAATTCGTGTTCTTTCCAACACAATTTCCATAACCTTTTGCAAAACTTAACGTGTTATGTTGTTTATTTCGTCGCGTAAATTGCTTTTTAATTACTGGATGGTTCTAGGGTTATTTGTGTAGACTTTTCCTTTCAAATAAGAGCAAAGAAAACAGTCTGGGGCGGTTAATTCCGGTGAACGTTTATTGGTGGCTCTGAACGTCCAACCCGCACATTAAAATAACGACGATAAGGACGTTGAGTCAAAAAAATGGATCGTTGGTTTGAAAAATAAAGCTCAAAAATTTGGGCACGTTGTTCAATTCTTTACAAAATACTGAAAAGAAAAGAAAAAAAATATATAATAAAAATGTTAAAAGCAATTCAAACCCATTTTGGTAATTTTGAGCCACCCTGTATAACAAACCCTTCTTAATTAGTAAAAATTAAATCGTGTGTATATTTAAAGAACATTTTTACAAGCAATATGCGAAAAGAACTTGAAATCAAAACTTGAACATGTGACTGCAGCATAATTGGCACAAGTGGATCCGTTGCGATAAACAATAACGACATAAAATTTATTGACGATTTAATTTTAAAATTTCCTTAATATCTATTTTATTTAGATGTTGTTTTTATTTTTGTTTGTTTTTATTGAATGTGAGTTTTTGTCATACAAATTTTAGTTAAAGTTCCATCACTTCTGTTATAAAAACAGCACATATGTATGTACATAACTTTGTGTAACAAATTCTCTTACTTACAATTTTAATGTTATTTTATTGAATAAAAAAAAGTTTGAAGCCATTTTTGCGAATTATTATTTTTGGTGTGAATTAACCTATTTAAGGTTATCAATTTCTGGCAACACTGCACATAAAAGCTCCTTGTTATTAAACTTTACATCAATCTATTGAGGCCCTATGCTGCTTATGAAAACTGTGAGAATATATATATATATATGTATATGTATGTACATCAATCATTTAAATAACTTAATTCCAACTAGTCTTTATTAGCCCAATTATGAATACAAATTCCCCTGGAGTTTTTTCCCTTTTCACATTTTTACAATTGAATTTACATAGGAAAAATAGGAGAAGGGAGAAAACTTCCGGGGAATTTTTATTCATAATTGGGCTGATTTAAAATTATAATTTTGATGTCCTTGAAGTTGTTTAAATATTTTAATTGTTTATGACGGCGAAAGTTTTTTTTTTTAATAATTACAATGTGTGGCATAACTAAGGTAAATTTTATAATAAACGTTATTTTAAGGAGTGGGACTTTTGCTTAAAAAAATGTTTTCCCATTCAACCCTCGTGCACTGATTCAAATAGAATCCAGGTTAAAATAATGTTTGAATCACAAGAGATAAAAACCCCCAACAAAGTCTCTTCACATAGACTTAGTTAAACTATAGAAGTCGTATAAATAGCCTAAATTAAATAAAGTGTTTTGTACATTCACCTAAATTGCACAAAATAAAGTGAAAATAATTTATTTTCCACAATGAAACTGTTAGAAAAGAATATTAAAACAAATCTCTTTTAACATCTAAGCCAACATTCCATGAAAGCTGTAGAAATGTAAAAACAACAACATTTTCCTAATAAAGTAGTATTTTATATGCGAACACTATAATTTTATACAGATACAAAAACATTAAGTATTAGGTTTGGGCTAAATTGTTTGTACTTTGTTACAAATTGCTAGTAATATATCACAGTAAATTGCTACTCGTGTTTAAAGCAAAAATGTTTAGTGAGGTCAAAATGGTTTAAAACTGGGATGAAACATAATATTATGTTTTTGATTTCGGTTCACACAACGAAAGATTTCTTCCAGAAAGTCTGAGGTTATTTGCAAGATGGGGAAGCATGGCATGTTCTTTATTAACGTTTATGAAAGAAAATTTTCATTGTGTAAACCCAGAACTAGATCAGAAATTCGGTAATTTTTTTAGTAAGTGGCAAGTAGAAATTTTCAATTATAATTACTAGTAATTAAAAAATAAAATTATGAAATTGCATTATCTTTATCTGAGATATATTTAATTACAATCAGGGCTGTGAAGTCGGAGTTGAAGAGCCGGAGTTGACGTTTTTGTACATGAGTCGGAGTTGTAGTACCCACAAAAACTCGTGATTCCGACTCCAACATTTTTCGGTATAAAAACGTTTTTAATATTTTTTAAAATAAATTTTTTTTAAGAGATTCTGTTTATAAATTTTATGGTCAGAAGAAAGGACCACTTAACTTTACATATGAGTAGGTGAGTTTCAAAAATTAAGAAATTGAGATAAAAATTGATTTTGACAAATCTTTTAGAACTTTATTAGAATCAATATATGGATTATATCGAACCATGTCCTTTTCTGCACGCAAAGAAAAAATATGGTTGATGCAATTACAATCACAAACTATCATTAATGTTTGAGGTTATGATTGTGTCAAACACATCTTAAGTAACAATATATGTTCAGGCATGATGTTTTTAACTTATTATTACATAAAAATATATTTGATATTATTATGTTTAGAAGAAAAACGAAACGACCTTTTCAACCATGTTTCTATAAAAACAATAACAAATTTAATCTCAAAAATTTATTTTTTTAAAATACATTTGTATGTACATAAACTTTGTTTTTTTAAAGCATATACAAAATTTAAATAAATACATACATTAAATACTTGTAAATAACAGGGTTAACATATTAGGCAAATATGAATAACAATTTTCGTTGTGACCACTTATAAATCACGTTTTTTCTCTGCGTGTGTGTTTTCATGTGTGCAGTTGGTAACATAATTGGTTCGATCCACTCACCAGAAATTTGCAAAACTACCTCTGCATTTTCTGTAACAAAACTCGCTGGTTCATATTTCATATTTTTTAACTCTGCAGGTAGCAGATAAACTACACCAAGTCACAATTTGAAAAATTTACAACAGACCGAAAAAACATTATGAATATCAGAAATGTTTTATTTCTGCATTAAAAATTTTCCTTTGTTCGAATATTTTATATGCCTAATCGGGCGCTGCACGTTTTTGGCATTTTCTCAATGTTCAAATAAAGTGTAGCGAACGAGTTTTGCATCTCAAATACTCATATGTAATTAACTATATTATAACAAGCTCAATGTTACAATTAAAATACCGATTTTAAATTTTAATCATCTCGCTATATTTAACCATTTAAAAAATACTGCACACAGAAAACAAATTGGTTAGAAAACTGATAGTGTACTAAAATTCAAATGCTGCTATCAAAAATATTATGTTTAGCAGCGAAGTTTTCAGTAATTGTAACCGAATTGTATGATAGTACATGCAACCGACGAAATTCGATTGGCGACAAATTCAGTTGTGATCACGAGTCTGTTTCTTCTAACTGAAAATAAAAAAAAAAAAAAAATGACATAAAAACTTGTAATATTGAGCTAGCGAGTAACTGCTAAACGTTTTCCGCTATTCATACTTTAAGTTCCGGTCTAGAAATAGTCTTTGTTACACACATCAGCACGAATGTGTGACACCTTCTCTACCCAAGGTGTTATTGGTAAAAATATTTTCCCGGAAACTGCAAAAGTTTTTTTGTGCCACGCTTTTTAATACTCAATAACCGTGTTTATATTATATAGATCTTCCCCTATCGCACCGCGGTGAAAGCTTTTTACTCTTTTTTCGCTTATTCGATACCTAAAATAATGGTGAAGAGAGGAAATCAAAGATATCATCGTGATAAATGTTACGTTTTTTTTAAAAAAAGGGCTCAAAATAAAGTATAAGTCAGATTGTTAATGATCGTACAAAATCTAAATCCGAGCTAAGCCAGAAAATCCTAAACGACTTTTGGCCTAATTTCGATAAGGCCGATTTACACTATCACACAAGTCTTAAGTACTTTGACGAGAATTCTTCCCTGATCTTATTATTGTTTGGAAATTTTGAAGAAACAATAACAACTTATCACGACACGATTGTATTTTCTTTAAAATACGATAGACTTGTTTGATAGTATTAAGTGTACTTTACACTTAATTAAAACTAAATAATATCCGAAACAGAAATCCAAATGAAGATCACATTTGATGACCTTGCATATGTTGAGATGCCGAAAATATGATTTGTCATGAAAAGTTTAAAGAATAAATCAGTTTTAAAAAACCGCAATTGTCATCATCTTTTTAACAAAATTAAAAACAAAAACCTGACAAAAATTTAAGAATAGAAAAATTCCACTGATTGTTTCTAGTTTTTCCTCATTATTTCTTTTTTAATAATTCTAAATAAAACAAAAAATATATATGAATTTGTATAAATAACAGGCAGCCTTTACCTCACTCAACATACATAACTATCAAAAAGTAGAAGTGTGCGAACGACAAGTTAGATACAATTTAAGTTAATTAAGTTTCAGCATTGAAATCTGTCTGTCTAACTGTGTGTAAATTGTGTGTCTGACAACTGACTGGGAAATCAAAGAAAACTCATATAAGAAAACGAACTTTAAAATTTAAACAAATACTCAGTTTATTAAATAATAAACCCCTTCTTCATAAAAAATATTTATGATTTATCAAAGGGTTATTAAACAAATTTTCATAGTAAATTCGTTTAAAAATCTTGTTATAAACCTTAATTATATTTTATGAATTAGGCCTTGAAAATTTGATTTCTAAAATAATTTTCATTTCTATGAATACTAATATAAATACAGGTATGTCTGTTTGTTTGTAGCAACTTATCTCCGTAGCCACTGGCCGGGGCACTTTTCATACAAAGGCAATATAGATTTATATATGTATATCGGAAAAACAGCAAGAGTTAACTTTTCCAAATTAGGCACAAGCATATTGCAAAACATTCAACAAAATGGGGGCGGTTTTGGAGAAGTAGTCGTAGCAAAAATTGATTTTTTTATAATTGGAGAAAAATTGTCCAAAGTTTGTTCACAGAGCTGCGTTACAATACACCAGTACCCATGTTCTGTAACTATAGTGAGAACTTCCCGCATCGAAAAGATGTGAAACAAAAAATTCCATCGTTTCTCGAAAAGTGAGAAAAAAGTGTGTCTGTAACTCATGTCGAAAACTATCAAAAGAGATTACGTCGTTACGTTATAAATGTCAACATTGCGCTCGAAGCCGATGTTACATTGCAGACGGTGAAAGTGGTCAAACGGTGAAATTTACTAATGTTAAACGTTTTTCAACGACGGCGGTAAAAATACAACTGCCGGCTATACCAAATAATGTAAAGTGCGACATTATTGTTTGTTGTTTGCAAACGAGCTTTGAAAATATTCGTATATTTTATAAAAATGTTAAAAGTAAAAGAATTAAACAATAAAAAATGTGCCAAGAACAAAATATTATTATTATTCTTTGTGTTTTGCATTTTTAATTGTTTTTTAGTGTTGAATTTTTTTTTCGCCCCATTTTTATTCGTGAGTTTGTTTGACAGTTCAAAGCGGGAACTTTTCTCACAAAAATGTTACAGACACACTTTTTCTGTAAATTGGCGAGTAATTTCCTTACGTGACAGCTAGAACTCGCCAATAAAATTACAGACACAGTTTAGTGAGAAAAACAGCTGTTTGTTTCAATATATGGCATTTTTGTTTCATTTCACACATGTCAATCGAAGAGTTTCTCGGCGCGAGAGTTACAGAACACGGGCACAGTTCGCTCAAAAACGGGCGTTATTGCAGAAGTAGGCATGTCTCCCACTCTCGACGTGTCAATACACATCATCAGACAAATTCTGAGTGGTATTGAAGTGGTGGGCGTGGGACAAAATAGAATTTTGTACATCTGGAAAATAACAAATAGCTTGGTTATTAATACGCAACATCAGTAAAATGTGGGCGGGATAAGATAAGTACGAACAGTAAGTGGAAAAAAGTCAAAATTTGATACTTAAAAATGGTTATCAATACAAAGTATCTTTCAAAAAAAGGACTCGATTAGAGAAGTGTGCGTGACACAAAATAGAATTTTGTAAATCTAGAAAATAGTAAGAGTAAAAATTTGGTAAAAATAAATTGGATAGCAACGCACAATATCTGTTAAAAAGTAAAAACAATTTAATAACTGAGCCTGACACCTTCTTATACAAAGGCACTATAGATTTCCAAATATATTTGAAGAACGGTTACAGTAAAAGTTTTTAACTTTAAAACAAAAAGTTTTTTTCTATACAAAGAATCTGATAAAAAAAATATACTGGATTGGAGATTTATCCATGGCAGGCTCAATATATTTAAATGCAATATAGTTTTATTAGTTAGCCTCAGGTCAGTCAAGAATGGAAAATTATCAATAAATTTTAATTGATTTCATGTTGTAAATTTCCTTTCTTCATAAGAATAATTCAATGAAAATTAAATATGATGAACTTTAGCACGATTAAAATATCAAAATTTGGATTTAAAACCATAAATAGTTCAACAAAATAACCACAATACTAATTATTATAAATATTTTTATTTTACTATAAGTTTTATTTCAAAGGTAGCGAAGGCCATTAGGTTAAGCTAGTTTTTAAATAATTTTTGATTTTTTTTAATTGGAAAGAACATTCTTGAAAAATGCTGTAACAAAATCGCATTAAATACAAGTATGCAATATTTAAAGCGCCGTAAAATATAGCATAATTTTCGCTGAAATATCGTTCTAAAATAAAAAAAAAAATATATTTTTAAAAGAAAATAAGCTAATATTTATTTTCCTTTTTATTTGCGCTGTGATATTTTAACAACTTATGCAACTTAAAAATTAAGGGTTTTCTTTATTTTAACCAAGCATGAAAACAATAGTATTGTATAAAATTTAGTAAAAAGAAGGGCTGGTTTCTTCAGACTTTAAGACAAAATGAAACAAAAGTTATGTTAAGTGTAACCAAATAAAAATCTGTCTACTCAGCTTTCTATATTTGATTACCATTGTTACAATTTTATATCGTAGGTTTTTTTTTTTTTTTTTTTTTTTGTTGAAATTTCTGTTGTTTTGTTTTTCCTGGCAACCTTTTACTTGGAGCGTATTTTTAAACATTCTCGCTTATAATAATAGCAGTATAAGGCTAAATAATTAAGAGCGGTGGGCTTAAAATGGTTAAAGTATGGATATTATTCTATTATCAGAAATGTTTTTAGTTGTGTACCTAAAGGGTAAAGCAAAATTCCGAAAAATTATCCAAGTGGGGACTCGATCAAGCATTTCGTGCATAATACATAAAAGCGATTTTTACTGGACTTATCAATGATGTACTTTAATGTAAGAGCATTTGTGCAAATATTTTCAAATTTTTATAGAAGTAGCTTTTGCAATTATAATTATTTGAAAAGCTTACTGTAGTCAATAAGAATAGTAAACAAAATAAGATTTGTCTTAACATTTCACTAAATTTCGAATGATTAAATATTTAAAGTTTGCGAATTTTTTAATGTACCAAATATTTTTCAAAGTATAATTAAACATTTAAAAATTTCAGCAAAAATTTTAACAAAATTTTAAAAATTATAACGAAATTTATAAATTTTCTCAAAACTTTTACTACAACTTACATATTTTAGCCAAAATTTTGAATTTCATTAAAATAAGATGTTGCTGCGAAAATATTTAGCCAAGATATAAGTGTTTTAAGCCTTATTGGAAATGTTATCAAAAAGTAATTTAAATTTTTGGGAATACAAAATTTAAATTTTCAAAAGATTTTGTTATTCGTGCTCAATTCCCAGTTTTTGTTATTGATAAAAACACTTGAAATTTATTGTTGAAAAAAACACTTAATTGACAACATCTTTTGTAAGTTGTTGTTGTTTTTATTTTGTTTTTCTTAAACTATTTACAACTACAATTAATGTTGAGAGAATTTCAACTAATTGTAGGGGGAATGTAAGACGAGATAAACCCACTGTTTATTGTTGATGTGTTTATGTTTAAACTTTGATATTATTACAAGTATAACTGCTGCTATAATTCTTATACGTTTAACAGTTTTATTTGGTTTAATATCTTTAGTTTTTCTAAAATCTTTATGGATGAAGTTTCCTGATGATCTGGCCTAAGCAACCAGTGAAATGCGCATAGGAATAGCTTATCCCATCAACAATAAATTTCAAGTGTTTTTATCAATAATAAAAACTGGGAATTGAGCACGAATAACAAAATCTTTTGAAAACTTATTTAATAAATATTAAATTGTCTTCCGATATTATTTATACCAAAGTACAGAGCTATCACTTGAGACCACAAAAAAGTTTATTCTCTGTAAAAATGTTTTAGTGTTTTTGGTTTTCTGCTATTTTTTCCCCATAACTGTTTTTGAGTTTTCCTTTTTTTTGGTTCTTCGTTATCTCGAAATATTATTTCGAGTGGTTGCGTTTGTTTATGACATTTTGTTATTATCATCATCTTGCCAAAGTCTCACAACAATCATGATAACCTTCAGTTTGAGCTTGAACAACTTAAGCATTTTTACAAACAAAATATACAAATTTATCTAATATTGTTTCATACTTTCAACTGAAATTTACCATCTTGTCATTATCTTTAACTCCTTCATTTCATTGCATTTGATTTTGTTTTGTTTAGTTTTTTGTTTTAATTTTATGTGTTTATTTTTTACTTTTGTAGTTGTTCTTGTAAATTTGATTTGGAGTTTTTCTCACAGTAGATTGACTAGAAAGGAAAGAGAGAGAATAAGTAAATTTTTTGATTGTGGTAGAGATATCCTGCAAATAATATTGGACTACCTAATCCATTTTGATAAAATGGACTACTCCCTGGACTGGTCCAATACAATGCAAGTTTGACCATGTCATTGTTAAAAAGTGTTTGTAGTCAGTCGACATGTATTCGTTTTTAAACGGCATGCTTTCGTTTTTAAACGACTGCAAAACTAATCCTCTTAAGTATACCATGGAGTATTTTTATGAATACTCCCTTGTAATCCAAAACTGGGATATATGGTCCTGCCCTAGGACATCGTAATGTTAAATATGCCATGTTTTTTCCATTCGTTTGGGTTACTTTTGGACTAGCCCTAGTCCCTCTTGGGCTACATTTTACACGCGTGTTTGGACTAGTCCTATTATTTGTAGGGTTAGAGATGTGTGAGACTGTCTGTTTAAAGATAATTTTTCATTTTGTTTTGAGATACTTTTCCTTCTAGTCGATCTTCTAGGGTTTGTGTTTTCTATAATAATAAAAAAGGGTTAAATATTTTTCTAATACAAAAAAAAAAAACAAATACAAAAAGGAAAACCAGTAATATTATTGCTTTGTCAATAAAGTTGGACATAAAAATAAATACAAATAAATAAATTGGTTTCTATGTAAAAATAAATATTATTTGTTTAAATGACACATAAACTGCTACACGGGTTATAAAATCAAAAATTTTATGTTAAATTGTTATTGGTGATTTTTGGTATTTGAAATAAAAAGAAGACAATATACATAAATGTTTTTGTAATGTCCTAGACGAAGGAAAACAGCCAAGGTTACTTTAGAAGATATGATGAGTGTTGTACTCAGATAAATAGTAACTGCTATATAAAGTTGAATTAAAAAGTTTAAGTTGTAAGTGAAATAATTTTATGGAGACAAAGACATCATAAATTATAAAATCTCTTTTTTTACAGCAAAAAATATCTCAAGAAAATTTTTAACAACTTTGTTTGTTAAAAATAAAATTTTAGGTCAACAAACATTTTATTTTATTCTATAAAAAAATGTATCAAAATTGCGCTTTGAAAAATAGCACTTAGTCTGGGTTCACAATTTGATAGTTTTCTTTCAGAAAGTCTGAGTTTATTGGTGAGAGGGGAAGAGAACATGCTTTTTTCTCTCCTCTCTCACCCATAAACTCAGACTTTCTGAAAGAAAACTTTCAAAGTGTGATCCCAGACTTAATAAAACATATTTGTATTTATATTAAATATTTGTTCATATTCAATTAAAAAACTATTTGATTTAAAGTCAAGACAGTATTTTGACAACTCTTGTCCATTTTTAATAGCTTTGATTAATTCTCAAGTACAGTTTTATTTTCCAAAAACTTTGGAAAAAGGTTTCCTGATGATCTGGCCTAGGCAGCCATTGAAAAGAGCATAGGAACTAGAATATCCCCCAGTGCATTTGTCAAAGAATAAAAATTGGAAATTTAGAACATATAATTAATAAATAAATAAAAAAAGTTTCAATAAACATATTGTTTGATTTTTTTTCTAAATTTCCAACAATTTATTGTAAAAAATCACGTAAACATTTTGTTGAAAAAAATTATTTTGGGCAATAACTTTTTTAATTGACTCAATAAACTTGGTTGTTGACTAAAAATGTAATAACTATATAAGACTAAACAAATTTTAAAAATTGAAAGCTGTTACGTAGGCTGCATGCAAATATTAAGCAATATACTTTCAAGATGTCATCAAGAAAATAATATAAAGAGACAATCGAAAAAGTTGCTCACTAACTTTGTAATCAGCTGTTTTCTTGCAATGTAAGTTGAAACAATCCTCGTGGAAGAGAATTTCAAAGGCTAGTACGTCTCAATTTTTAAAAATATGAGTGTATTGGTAAAAAAGTGTGAGTGTGTTAAACATTTAAAGACAAAACCCCAGCGGTAAAACTCAGAAGACCTTCTTACTTCAGGCCTTTTAAAAGGCCTGCTTAAAAATTGTTTTGATTAAATTCCTATTCTTATCTAACTGCTAAAGAATGCCTCATAGAAGGCCTTGGCTCTTTGGTGTAAAATATAAGATACACCTTCCACACTCGCTTCTATGAGAAGGGAGTAGAGAAGGAGTAACATTTTTTGTATTGTTTTTTCTTTGCACAAGCAAAAGCAAAACAATTATTTTTTTGATCCCGTTGCCATTCTTATGTACCTGCTAAAGAAGCGTGAGCGGATAGCCTTCTCCGCAATGACAACGTGTGTAAAAAAGATATGAGTATGGAATGGAGCGAGCAGGGCTTGTATAGCCAAAAGAAGGAGTACAGAGGCCTTCTAGAAGGCATCCGTACCCCTTCTTTTTCCCGCTGGGACTTTGTTGTGCGTGTTTTATTGTACCACCAAATAAACATTCCGTTTGTAAAAATTAAAAAAAAAATCATGGGAGACCCTGCATATGTACATATGCTGTATACTTGTTTAATTTTGTAAAGATCTTGTGATGATTCTCTGCCGGCTGGCAAGTCGAAGCCAAAGAAAAATTTTCTTTGTGAAACAAATTTCATGATTTTGGGATATAATTGTTTTGGTATTGAAAATTAAACCCATTGGTCTGTGGTGTTGTTCAGGCTGTATACAAATCGTTGTGCCGAAGTTATCTTGCCGTATATCACAAAATTTGTTTTTTGGGAAATCGAATCTTAAAAAGTCGTCCAATATTTTTGTCAGATATTGTGTTTGAAGTTCTTTATCGATTTATGTAAAAATATCCAAAGTCATGGAGAAAAATTTTTAAGGTATAGCCATTGTCACTTCCAAAGTTTTTTTTTCAATTTTTCCGCATTTTGTCCAACTTAATTTGACATTTCCTTGTATCAGTGTCAAATTCAACCATTAAGAGGTAAAGCATTGAGCAGCGCGTTAAGATTATTAAAGCCTTTTACGAAAATGGGAGTTTTAATCAAAAATACATTTCGTGCACAGCTTGATTTTTTTTTTTGGTCAGCATAATCGATCAAAAGTGTCCACAATCGGGCCGTAATTCTTCGAAAAAGAGGTTTGCCAAGCAGTTAGTGTGAATGGTGTTCGCTGTCACGTGCTGATAACGGATTCCTGGTTGCTAGAAATTAAGAATATGGACCTGGAAGATAAGTAGTTCCAACAGAATGTGTCACATGGCCAACGAAACAATGGCTCTTTTGCGGGAGAAATTCAATGACCACGTTAATTGGCCGTCACGATCATGTGATTTGACACCGTTGGCATTCTTTCTTGAGTAATATTTAAAATAAAAAGGTACGTCAATAAACCAAGAACAATTTAAGAGCCAAAGGATTATATAACTAGGCAAATTAAGGACATTGAACATCAATTATGTCTCAGAGCCATTGAAAATCTGGACCATCGGATAGAGGTATGCTTCCGAAGTAGTGGCGAGCATTTGGCCTATATTTTGACTCACACATTATTGTCATAGATCCTTCTATAATAATAAAAAATATAAAGATAATTCTCTGAAAACTTTTTGTTTTATTTACAATTAACACCGTGCATAATGGCTGGAACACCCTGAATATATAACAATTAATTGCTTAACAAAAAAATGAATTTAAGCATTATAGAAATAATTCCATCGTTGTGTACTACATCCGGAAAAACTCTAAACATATGAAACGAAATATGTTAAAATAACAGTTATATTAATCAGGTAGTCTATTTTTTGCTGCATGTCTGATACAACAAGATAACGCAAGATTTTTTAATTTAAAGTTTTTATACGCTTTTTGTCGTATATCCACAATAATGCTGCATGCGATATTATAACGTTTAAATTTTTCGCAAAAGTGAATAAAAGCAAAATGGGTTCGTAGTTTCTCATTAACCATAAGAGATAGAACCATGAGGATTGCGCAGATCGATAGATGTTAAAGGAAACGGTCTTATCTCATTTTGTAATATGCGACAAGATAACTCCGGCACGACGAAATGTCTATGGGGTGCTAAAGTGTTGCCGTTTTGTTTTTCTCTTCTTTAATTTATTGTTTTGTACTAAAAAAAACAAACAATTAATATACATAACTCTTACAGGAAATCGTTTAATCTTTTCGAAAAAAAAGTTTTTTTTAAATTCATCTGCAAAACCGGAAATGGCCAAACTAAATTAAAATTTTTCTCAATTCAAACAATTTGTTTCTCTTATTTTTGGCTCAAATTAGCCTATTGTGTTCTCATTATACTGTAAAAGCTTAATAATGGGATCCCCATAAGTTTAAGAGTTATGCAAATTTCTTTACATACGTGATGCACTGTAAAATTGAAAGTGATAATTTTGAACCCATTTTTTTAACTAAAACCCAATTTTTTATATATTTTGAATCTGAAATAAGCCCAGAGCTTACTCAAAATACTGCAAATGTCTTGAAGTCGAATATGCGTTAGTTTAAAGGATACGCAAATAAGTTTCCATAGTTTTCTTACTGCAAAATAGGAAGTGAACATTTCAATGAAATTTTTTTTAACTTAAACACAATATTTTTGTTTTTCTTTTAATCGAATTAAGCCCACGTAGCCCTAATTATATTGTAAAAATCTTAAATTGGATATCCATAGGATTAATAATTATGCAAATTTATGTACACTAGTAATGTCATAGTGATGTAGGCAATTTCTTAGTAACAGGATCTAATTTCGGAACAAACATTCGCGAGTCAAAAAATGGGTAAAGGGTAGGGTTCAAAAAAAAAATATGCGTAACTTCTGGGGAGTCATTCCAAGAGGGGTAAAATGTAGCACCGACCTTTCTTGATTTTCCCTTTCCGACATTTTTCTCGAACATATTTACTATTTTATTCAATTAATCGATGTTTTGTATTAATAAAAATTTAATCGAATAAATTCATATTATTCGGTTAAACGAAATAATTTAATTTTGTCTCATTTAGAAGTTTGAAAATAAGACCAAAAATGAAATTTGTAACAAAAAAATTTGATTAAAAAGGAACATTAATTTAACAAAAGTTAATAAGAGAGGAACACTCTTGGACGTTGAACACCCCTAATGGGGCCAAATGTATGACCTACCCCAATTTATTTATCATCCCCAACATTTGTTTCTTACATACTAACCCGCTATCTCCATGGCTTAAGGGGGCTCCCATGCAAAATCCATAGCAGTGCTTTATTTATTTCTTATAAAAAACTGTATTAAAAGCTGGCATTTTGCATGGGTATTCAAAATTGCACACAATATTGGTTATCACACGATTAAATTTAAAAGGAATCAAGAGCTACACAACACAAAGAATAACAGTAATTTGTCAGTAGCAAGGTGTAGGTTGGAAACAACCAAACAAAGAATTGGGCATATGGGTAGTCGTGAGTTTAATAACTCCTTAAGAGAATATTTTTTATAAACCAGTTTACAGCTGGGGTATAATCCTTCACATAAATTTGTTTGTTTGTTTCAATCTGTTGCATTTGGACTTCGTTTGAACCAACAGTAGTAATTTGTAATTTAGTTCGTATGCGATGCTGAATGCTAATTACATTTAATGGTTTTACTTTCTTTATGCTTTACTTTTGCTCTTCCTAACGGCATTGTTTATAATTCTGTGTTAAAGCTGCTAGTCAGTATGACCCAACGCCTACCCATATTATTTTTCAACCTCTTGTGCCACGTTGACGTCCGAGTAAACTAGAATGAAATGTAAAAATATTGTCTAATTCAATCCGCCTTTAGTGGATGTATGTTATTAATTTGCTGCTCACCATATAAAGTTCATGCCTTCTGTAAGCGAGATGGTAAGGGAAGCTCTTAAATTTCTCCCTTACAAACCTGCTCCGTTTGGAGCTCACGTTTTTATTCGGATGCAACATTTTTTTAATTTTTATTTAGTATTGTTTTTGGGTAACAAAGAGTATGTACTATATCTGTGGCATTTTGACAAAACTTCTTAAGTCGAGATAAGATAAAAGAAAAGTTTTTGAAAAAAACTTGACGAAAAAATCATTTTTATTCAAAAATATAATAAACCAAAATTAAAGAAAAATTTCGTTTAGATTTTTATATAAAAATTCGTATGATTAATAAAATTTTTTTTTCAACTTTTTCAATTTGTCGGACCGATAAATAGCTTTGCATTATAAAACCTTCATTTATTATGTTTTCATCTATTAAATATTATTATTATTGAAAATAACAGCATTAAAAAATGGAAGTTGTAATAATGCAAAGCTATTTATCGGTCCAACAAAATCCGACTTTTAACTATTGGCAAGTTGTAATAATGGCCCTTAAGATGTTTTGTCAAAATGCCACAGATAATTAACAATTGCGGTTTTCACCCTTGATTGTAGTTCTTTTGAATCTTATTAAAGTTAAAGTACGAAGATTTACAGCACTGCAACAGCAAAATGTATTAGACTAAAATTTACTACGCTGTGGTTAAAAATCCAACAAAATGCTTTAGTAAACACGTTTGTTAAATAACCCAGGATAAAACAGTTGAAGAAACTATATCTGTCTCTTTCCCTCAGTCAGCAACTTCATTAATCTACAATAATAACGAAAAAGACACTAATGCTTTGTTTGTAGTATAAAATCGTATTAAGAAAATCCGAGTTGTACACTAAAAACAAAGGGTGAAAACCGCTATTGATAAAAAAAATTTAAACGTACTTTTTGAAATTATATTATGATCCTTTATTACACCAATATAAGTGTACAGAGTATTACACGTTCGTAGTTACATTTTGTTATTGGTTCTGAACCCACCTTTTAGCAAAGCGAAGAACTTTTGCATCGATCAAATGATGTCCGTCCGCCCAGCTGACTTGCTGGGAGTCAATGCAAACCTTGTGCGCAAAGTACAAGTCGTAATTTTAAAAGTAATTTGATTAAATCTTGCATGTACATACGTCATAAGGTACAATTCTACTGAAAACCGCGAGAATCGCCTTATAATTTCATATAGGCCACATACAAGAATCTTTCCAAATCATTTATTATGTTTATACATTTATATTGTTTTCTAGTCCACTTGTCTCTAACCTACAGCTTAACTAAGTTTTGTTGCGTATTTTATCTGGAATTAGTTGAAAAAAAATAAGAAATTTTAAACATGTTATCGCCATATCCCTGCTTTTGCACATGCAACCTTGTCATATTGAGCCAGCGATATATTAAAAAAAATCTTGGAAGCGTTTTTTTATTAGTAATAATTTACTTAACAATATTTTAAAAGTTCAACAAACATTATTAAATAAATTTCATATTATTCGAATGTGTATTCTAAGTCACATTACAATCCTCAAAAGCTTTTATTAAACTTTAATAGTCTTATTCCTATAATGGTTTCCAGGAATATTTTCTATGCACTATCATCACAATGCACATTCGAATAAAATGCAAATGTATATAATAAATGTTACTCACCATGAGAAATAAATTCGCCGATTCTATTCGATAAACATTACTAAAATTCTACAAAATTAAAGCATAAATAATTTTCGTAGAATTATACAGCAGATTATTGCGCCAGCAATTAAAAAGATAATTTAGCGTATTCCATGCGTATTCCATGCAACTTATATAAGATACAATTTAATTGTTCTTTATTAAAAACAAACAAAAAATCCTTAAACTGAAGGATAATTTTAGAATAAGCTCTATTTTGTATAGAAACTAAATAATTTTTAATTTGCAATATTATTTATGTATTTTGTAAATTAAAACTCTTTAATTTATCTATTTTTTTAAATTCATCTTCTTTCGTTTTTCTTTTGTTCACTTTTAGCCATCACAATATCCAACAACAAAAACACTAATGGCCTTAATGATTTGGCGAAAGAAAATATAAACGAAAAATAGTTAAAACCCCAAATTGATTCTATATTCATACATTCATATATACAATGAATAAATCCACAAAACTCCAGGAAATCTAATATACAACTAAAAAGAAATAAATGGTTTACCAACAAAGAAAAAAGAGAAATATTAACAAACACATTCTTGATAAGAAATATACAAAAAGTACGGAAACAAAAGCATTTGGCGCTTATGAAAAAATATTTAGGAGCCAGCTGGAGAGGAGAAAAAATATGCTGACGTCAACTGGTATAATGAAGACAGAGATATAAACTACAAAAAATTGTAACTTAGAGTTAATAAAAAAGAAACCCGAAAAAAAGAAACAGTAAGAAAAAGAAAATATAAAAAAAAAGAACTTTACAACAGGATATACATATAAAAACACAACAACAAACAGACAAGCAGCCGCCTTTATACGTAACAACAACATTGTGGTATTGGGTTTGAAAAAATATAAAACAAAAAGGGACGGCATACATACAAACTAAAAAACAAAAAGAACGGAAAAACTGGTGCGTAATATGAGCTTAAGTGACAGTTTAAGAAATTAAAACAAAAAATCGCAATAATAAAAAGTATTTTTACTACATAGAAAGAAGAGTACAATAAAACCATATAATACCTAGACAAGGACATCCAGGATATTTTTTGTTCTTTTGCTGCCTGCCATCATGATTTTCCTTTGTAGCAGGCTGTAAAATCCAAATGTCTCGAGGGATTTGGTTAAAATTATAAGAAAACCAAAAAAAGGGAGAAGAACTTAAAAGTAGCAGCTGCAGCACTTGTCAAGCCACATCAAACCATACAATTCATTATCCTGTCAATAGATGGCATTAATGTTGCCCAGCTGTCCAGCAGTAAACAATTTTTTATTATTTAGGCGTAGATTTTTTAAAGAATTCTACGTAATTTTTTGACATTCGTATTAAAATTCACTACCAAAAAGAATATAAGGATAATAAAAAAAACTAATTAAAATTAATTAAATAAAAGAGATTAAGGAATATTAAAACAAAATGCGTTGTTTAGGTCATAAATCAATAGTTTTAATAATCTGTTGCATATTGGTAATTAACTGTGTCCCGATCCATGGCGTTGAGGGTTGTCCAGCTGAAGTGTGCATATGTAAATGGAAGGGTGGCAAACAGACGGTAGAATGCGGTGGACAATCACTGCCAAATATACCCGAAGGAATGGATCCTGGCACTCAGGTGTTAAACTTCAGTGGTAATTCCCTGCAGGTTTTACAAAGCGAACGTTTTTTACGCATGGATTTACTTAATCTACAGAAAATCTACTTATCCCGCAATCAATTGATTAGAATACACGAAAAAGCCTTCAGAGGTCTGACAAATCTAGTGGAACTTGATTTGTCCGAGAATTCTCTGCAACATATACCCACTGAAACATTTCAGGATTATAGTTCTTTAATGAGACTTACTTTGAGTGGCAATCCTATAAGAGAACTTAAAACAGCATCCTTTAGATATCTCTCATTTCTAACTACCTTGGAGTTAAGTAATTGTCAAATAGAGAGAATAGAAAATGAAGCGTTTGTGGGTATGGATAATTTAGAATGGTTAAGGTTAGATGGTAATCGTATAAGCTATATACAAGGTAATCATATCCTTCCAAAGTCTTTACATGGTATAAGCCTGCAAAGCAATCGTTGGACTTGCGACTGCCGTCTTTTGGATCTACACTCTTGGCTTAATAACTACAATACTCCCCAAACAGAAGAGCCCAAATGTGTAGAACCTCCTCGTCTAAAAGGCCAAGTAATAAAATCTTTAAAACGCGAGGAATTTGCCTGTCTGCCAGAAGTTTCCCCCCAATCTACCTACACCGAAGTATCAGAAGGCCGCAATCTTACAATATCATGTGTGGTGAGAGCCATACCTGAACCAAAGGTATTATGGCTATTTAATGGTCAAGTAATGACCAATGACAGTTTTGTGGACAACATGCATATGTTGTACTTTCTTGATGAGTCATCTACCAACTCGGAGGAGAAAAGAAGTGAAATTTTTATATACAATGTAGGTGTAGAAGACAACGGCACATTTTCTTGTGTAGGTCAAAATATTGCTGGTACCACCTTTAGTAACTACACCATAAGAGTCATGATAAAAGAACCACCTATAGTTAATGAAGTATCATTTCCCCAGAATTACATGAACTACATTGTGGCCAGTTCAGCCGGAGGAGGTATTATTTTCGTTTTGATTTTAGCTTTTATTATAATACAGTGTAAAAAGCGCCAAACACCAGTTAAGCGTAAAAAATGTCCATCTTCAGGAGTTACTTCAGTCAACGGTAATAACACCTCTTCTTCTGATGGTTCATCCAATAATGATAATGGTCTAATGAAGTGTTCTTCCATTATAAATGACAATGATAGTTTAAATGGTAATTCCGGCTTGATATTGGGTCAATGTGATGCCTTAACACCTACTAAGCTGTGCAAGGAGAACGGTGTTATTTTGGGCAATCAAATTAAGCAAAACATAATGCTGTATAATCCTTTAGATAGCTCTACACAGACATTACAATTAAGTGTTAACATGGCCCAGGCCTCAGCTTTGAGTTCTTCTACTCCACCACCACAATCTCTAATGGTTAATCCCGCCTTAAGCTCAACACTGGCCTATTGTTCACCACCCTCGTCTCTTCGCAACTATACAGAGAAAAATCCTGATTTAGTTAATGATGCTGAATCAGGTTATAAGCACAAACTTAAAACATCCTCTTCACTGGATACTGGTAGCTTAGAATACGACAGTCAAAGCGACTGTCAAAATCCCGTACAATATGATCAGTACTATCAGCTTTCAGCACCACAGTTTGGTTCACAAATCCTTAGGCCTAATGCGACTGCTGCCATGGCTACATCAAGATTTGGAGGCATGACGACTTTGCCCAGAGGCATGCAGTTGAAAACTGTAATGAATTCAATACCCACTCACCCAGTCGATGTGCACTTAAATCCTGTTTGCTTTTTGGGTCAGGATGGTTTTGCATACGATTACACAAATGCCCATCTGCAACAATCACCACAACAGCCTCCATCACATCATCACCTAATGCAACAGCAAACATCAACGCAACAACAGCAGCAGCAACAAGCCAGCATACAACAACAACAGCAACAAAATTTCTATCGTACCTTACCGCACAATAGGGCTCACAAACAGCAACAATTTGCCAATGCAAATAACAATAATGGTATGCGCTACAGTTTAGAGGCGGAATTTCTACAGCAACGTTCAGGCACACCCACGTCCTATGATAAATATAATTTACCAAATGTACGCTTTACGGCCGAAGGATATCCACAAACGCATTTGGTGCAGTATCCTTCACCTCCGGAAGGTTACAAAAGTAATACAGATCAACAGCAGCAACAAACAATGCACCAACAACAATGGCCACCCTGTCTGCCGGGATATCATGCCCAACCAATACACTATGCACCCTCCATAATTGGTATGTTGAGTCCACAACAACAGCAACAGCAACAGCAGCAGCAACAACCACTTACCTCTATAAATACTACAACAACACCGTTAAATACACACAATACACCCCCAGCTACAACCACGTCATCAGCCTCTTCGCAAACCAATATGGATGCACAAAGAAAAAGGTGTGCTGATTCTGATACCATACCAGAATGCGATGAAACGGATATATCACCAACAACATCATCACTTACAGTTAGTATAACACAGCAACAATCTAAGCAGGAAACAACAACAACATCCAAATCTTGTTCCCTTAACACAACAGAAAAAAATACTAAAATACGCCATTTAAATGGTCCACTTGCCGACAGTCCTGACGAGGGCTACGTAGGTGATAGCCAAGAAACGGCGGTGACGACAACATCGTCAGCCCCATTACAGGAAATGTGACAACAGTCATCACGTTTGCTTAAACTTAATGGTTCAATAGGATCTACTCTCAACACCACCCTCACAACCACCACCTCAATATCATCATCAGCCTCACCTACCAGCTCGAGTAAATGTTCACATAATACTAGTGCCACCACACCTGCCTCTAACCACCTGAAAGCAACAACGCTAACATCCAGCAGAAATGCATCAAATTCACTTTCTGACGATTCGGTAGCGTTGTAAGGATTTTTTATGTGTATGTATCAAAGCTTTTTAATTTATGTTTAAGGGTTTTTCTTGTATTACTTTTTTATATCTATTTATCTATTAAAGTTAAAAAGAAAAGAAAGAAATAAGTAAAAGTTCAGTTAATTAAGAAAATTGTTGCCTTTTTATGTAAAAGAAAAATTATTTTATTTTATAAGGTAACCTAAAAATTAAAAACCCCGTCGGTTTTGCTTACTTCCATCAATTCATAATATTAAAAGTCGGATTTTGTTGGACCGATAAATAGCTGTGCATTATTACAACTTCCATTTTTTATTGCTGTTATTTTCAATAATAATAATATTTAATAGATGAAAACATAATAAATGAAGGTTTTATAATGCAAAGCTATTTATCGGTCCGACAAAATCCGACTTTTTACTATTGGTAAGTTGTAATAATGGCCCTATAAGTTTTGTGAGGAAAAATTATAAACATAAGTAGTAGCCCGTGATTTTTTTGCAATAAAATTTCTGAATCCATTTAAATATACATATGTACATACGTATTTAAAACTTAAAACAGTTTAAAACATGATATTTGTATAAATAAAAAAAAGTGGAATTAAAGGATAATTGTGCATTTTGCCAATCTGTTATGACAAGGAATTCAGTTATACGCTTAATAGGTAATTATTTAGAAGGTAGAATGTTTACTACAAAACAAGTCCACTTTGAACCTGTACAAATTAACTCTGAGGTAAACAAAAGGAAAAGAGCTGAATATGTTGAATTCTTGAACTACTACATACAGCATGGAAAGCAAATTGTTCGGCGTCGAACCAGAGGCCATGCAAGAGCTGGGGATAGAACAGTACAACACCTTCCAGCATCAAGAGGTCCTTACATATGTACATTTAATAGGAGCAATTTCAACTACAGGAATCGCACACGTGGGGTTAATTTACTGCACATTTTAGGTAATTACATTAATGCAAAAGTGGCAAGATATGGGTAATCTACTGGAAGATTTGGTGATTGTTGCTGACAACGCACCTTGTCATTCAAACCTTGAAAGAGAAATCAATAGTACGCCAGCATAACTTTTGCGGCTCGGACCCTACTCTCCAATGCTAAATCCCATTGAAAATATTTGGTCCAAAGTTAAAGCCTATGCCAAAAGCAACATTCGTGTTCCTGGCGTGATAGAACAAAGATTGGTCTACTTGGAGGAAATTATAGATCGTGCAACAAATACCATAACTGGGGGTGATTGCGCTCGTGCTGTGCAACACTGTACAGTTCACCAAGCTTCTGCGTTATCAATGAATGACATGGCGGTCGGTCGATTATCATAAATATATGCATTTAAAAATACAACTACATAAATATTAGCTCTAAAAAAATAAAAATAAATAGTTAATACAAGTTTTTTGCTGTCTGAATTACAATTGACAATTTCTGATTTACAATTGATGTTTTCTGAATTACAATTGACAATTTCTGAATTACAAATGACGCTTTCTGAATTACAATTGACTAATCTGAATTACAATTGACGCTTTCCTAATTACAATTGACGCTTTCTGAATTACAATTGGAAAAGGTGTAGAAATCACACTTATAAACTTCGTGATGCTCGGTCCATAATTTGCAATAGGCCCCATATAAAATGCACTCAGCAGCATCAAAAGTAAAATTATTTTATATGTATTGTGTGAGTATTATTCAACACCATAACTTGCGTTTGTATCCATATGGATACATACAATGTTTAAAAAATCAGCACAGCTTTTTTCCGGCTTAAAACTAAATATTATTGATGGAAAAATTTAAAATTAACCTTTTTATTTATGTTGGATGTGTTTTTTTTTAACATGGTCAAATATATATACAGGTATCCCTTGATTTGCACGGTACTCCATTTACGCGATTTAGATATAGCACGGATCAATAATAGCAGCCATTTTTTGAATTACGCGTTTTCTTTTACGCGATTTTAATTAAATACTCTCAATATTATGGCAAATTTTCTTTCAATCGCAGTAAGCCGTTCTCTGTAACCAGGGTTGTTAGGCTTTTTTCTTAAAAAATCGTCAAAAGTTTTAACAAAATTTGTCAAAATCGTCACGAAAATTTAACAAAATCGTCAACTAATCGTCAAATATTTAAATTTTACAAATTAGAGACAATTTATTGAATTGATTGGAGGTAATTTTTAGCGCTATCACTATTGCAAATTGGTTTTACTCGTGAAGGTGCTAAGCCAAGGGTTATGTCTATATCAACAGTCTTTTTACCCGACTTGAAACGTTTTATTACGTCCAATTTTAGCTCCAAACTAATGCATTGCCTTCTCTTTGAGCTCATTTTTCTACGCAACTTCTTATTAAGCATTAACTCCTTACTTCCTAACACGCAACTATACTTAGAATAACTAGCCTAACAGAAATAAATGGGAACATGTGATTATGGCTACATCGAAAAATTCAATCGTATGTAGAAATCGAAATCATAAAAACGCAAAGCGGATTTAACCAATTTTTAAAATGCGGAACTAATAGGACAGACGAAAAGCGGGGCTCCAGTGTATATTTTTTGCAGTATCGATGGCATTTATATAATTGTAGAATTTGAATTACTAATGGTTCTAATAAAGATGGGGGAAGAATTTTTTTTTTTTTTGTTTAATTTCAAAAAATTTTTGTATTTCGAAAAATAGATTTTTACGTTTTGGACTGTTCCTATTATACATAATTGTAAATTTTTCTTGTCAGTATTTTATTGATGCCAGAAAATCGTCATAACACTATTGCTTTTAGTTAAAAAATCGTCATTTTACCGTATTTTCTCAAAAAAATCGTCAAAATGACGTAAAATCGTCACATCTAACAACACTGTCTGTTACATACAATTGCCATAATTTTCTTATATTTTTGATTTTAAATATTCGAATATATTTCAAGTATTGTTTTTGTTCTCTTTTAATTGAATTATTTTATGAAAATATAATAACAAAGCTTTAAACATTTCATTGTATAGCAACATCTATTTATTTAAAAAAAGTACAAATTAAATTATTAAAAAAATATAGAATTCATGAGTTCTTCATTTAACACGTTTTTTAGGCCCAAAAATGGAATTTTTTTTAGGTATCTTTTGTTTTGATTTACGCGATATGTTGAATTTCTGGTCCCATAAACGAAATTTGTACGAGCCCTGAACCTTGTTTTAAGCGAATTTGATTAACAAGCGCTTTCTTCGGTCCCAACAAACCGCGTAAATCGAGGGTAACCTGTAAAAAAAATATATAAAAAACGTTTTTTTAAAAATGCGATATTTTTCTCAATTTTGTAATAATCCAAGAGTGTTTCATTAAAAATGTTTAAAAATATCTTAAAATGCAATAAAATGCCGATATCTAAGCCAATTCTATGACCTGGAGATTTTCAGATGCCTCCAAAGTTGAGCGTGTCCATATGGATACAATATAGCGAAAGGGTTAATACGAAAAAATGATAATTTTAAATAACGTCCATAATTTTGCCCCAATTTTCCATGATTTTAAATCAACATTGCGCCATGTTAATGAAACTTATGTTTTTGTGGCAGTGTGTTTATATAGATTGACCTACAACTTTTATTGCTTTTAGACCCGTCCTTATCGATTGTGCCTTGAATTACAAAAATATATATGGTCTTACAAATCAAGTTAATAAAAGCTCAGAAAGAAAGCTACGGGTATATTTGCAATATTTTTAGTAGAAAATATAAAAAAGAATTATTTGTTTTAGAGATTTTTAATTCAAAGAAAAATTTTAATAAGTATTTTTGAAATTTTTTAAATATTTCACACATCTATGTTCTTTGTGCTTGACAAAAGGATAACGAACTCAGCTGTGAGATATTAAAAACTGCAATAGATAAGCTTACTCATGTCAAAAAATATGAGAAAACAGCATTTCTAAAGGTTTTAACAATTTAAATAATAGAATATTCTAAAAAAGGTAACAACTTTCTTCTAATACTTAACTTATTTTGTCATACTTGAAAAGAAAAATACGATTCTCTTTTTATCGTAGCGTAAAAAAAGATGTTAACATTTAATATTAATAAAATATATAAAACAAAAGACCCTCAAGACTTATAAATTTAGTTTTTATTTAAAAAAAAAAAGGAAAATAAATTTTAATAAAAAAGGAAAATAATATTTTCCATGAGAAATTAGAACTTAAAAAAAGCACTAAATAAATAAAATAAAATCCATAAGATATATAAAAACAAAAATAAACTAATTAAGGTTTAAGAAATAAAAAGCAAAACAAACAAAAAAAGAGAATAAAATTGTAATTAATATACATTCAATGTAAACTTACATACGAAAATATTAATAAACTTTTAGACGCACCAAAAATGTAATGTACTCGTATACCAGAATACTAATATAATTAATTATATTTGAGAATAATGAAATACATTAAATAAGGTTGTATATAATACATAGACACATACTTACATATAAATAAAGTTTTAATTTTATTCTATATTTTTTTTTTTATTAAACATTTATGTTTTCCTATTGCGTAAAAAATTATGAAAACAAGTCAAGCTTTGTTCACATTATGTCTATTTGTCATGTGGAATGTAATTTTTCTCCACACATGAGATATCATGTATATGTTCACATGTTGGTAAATATACGTATTTGACATAACATTTTTTTAAGAGAGTTCCCTTTTTGGGACCAAAACATAAATCTTAGCTTAAAATTATTATCAATAATGAAATTGTTAATTAGGTTTAAGCGTTTAAGGCGTTTATTAAAATTTGGTAAGACGTTGTATGTTGGAATGAGAATTTTTTGAAGCGAACTTAATCTAAAGCTTAATATAGTAAGAACACGAAAGAACACGAAGCCCCTATTCCGGAAAGAAGTTTTTGTGGAACATGCGTTATTATACACCGCTTCTTACCATTTATAATAGGCTTCATCCTTATGACAATTATCTTCAAAATTACGACCTGCACTTTCCGCATGAGTTTACATAGACAACCTGCCAGCCAGCCGGACATCATTCGATCGACTCAGATTCCGAGTGGTCTGAATATATATATTTGCATTTGAGTAGTACGCATGTAGTGATAACGTTTGAGCACTACACAGAAAAAAATATCTCAAGAAATTTTTTAACAACACAGTTTGTTAAAAAGTAAATTAATTTTAGGTCAGCAAATTATTTATTTGATTAAATGAAAAACTTTATCAAAATTACACTTTGCAAATAGCACACAATAAAACATTTTTAATAATGAAATAATTAAAAATTTCTTCATATTCAATTAAAAAAAATATTTGAATCAAAGTAAAGACAGTATTTTTCCAACTTTTGTCCATGTTTTTACAGTTTAGTTAAATAATATCTTTAGTTTTTCCAAAGTCTTTGAAAAAAGTTTCGTGATGATCTGACCTACGCAACAAGCGAAATGAGAATAGGAACTGGCTTCTTTCCCCACAATAAATTTTAGTATTTTTATTAAAGAATAAAAACTATGAATTTAGAACATCATAATTAATAAATAGAGATTTGATAAACATTTTGTTTGATTTATTCAAAATTTCCAACAAAGCGCGGCCTCTTACACTAAAAATAAATAAATAATATTTCATAGGGGTGTAATGCAGGCAATGCAACATATTTACGCTATTAGAAGTCGATACGAAAAGAACATTTTTTCCCCCTCTAATGAGCACTTACTCAAATTATCCAAAAAAACAAAAAGAGAAAATTTTTGAGAACAACAAATTTGTGTTATTCCTCTTCTTCGTGCAGTTTGATATATTTTCATCTTTTTATATGTGTGTAATGCTACCGATCGCATTTATTTCAGTTCACGAATTCATGTCGTATCTAGGTACTCGGCCGCTTTCTGCATAAGTACATACCACGAGCTAAGACCTTAATATGTACAAAAATTTAACATTGTCTTCATCTTCAACTTGTATGCACATGAAGACAGAATTCAACGTTAAAACAGGGCCCAGATCGTCACAGTCGTGATCGAGTGACTTTGATCGAAATTTTACTTTTTGGAATCGTCCCATTCGTTATCGAAAAATTTCTATCGAAATTTGAGATTATGTAATTCGATAACGAGTAGTCGATCGAATGCTTTTACTCGAAATGTCTTTTAGTGTTTTCACACTTAAGGTTTTACCACAAATTTTGGTTTTAACGATAAAACCAATCATTAAACCAGGTTTTACCATACAAAATAATTTTGTTAAAACCATCTTTTGATTTGGTTTTAAGTAGATTTTATGAAATACAACCATGTTTTAGTTGTACTAAATTCAGTGCTACCAAGTTAAAAAGATTGAAAACAGCTGATAATGTTTAATCCCAGCTAGCATTTTATATCACAATCGAATCTTTTAGGAATGAGCTCATATTTCGATCATAAATGATACTCTTGTTCGTGATGCAATTATCTGATTCTTTTTTGATCAATTTAATGGTAGGTTTTATAATCATTAGTTAGTATTTTTCGTCGCAGTTTTTAATCGTTAATTATAAAGCTTTTAATTATATTTTACAAAATTTTTAAATTTTCATGTTTTGAATGTTTTTTTGGATTTCTTTGTTAAAAGTAACCCCTGATTATTTGAACAAATTTTATTATGAGCCAAACAAATTTTATTGGGTTCTCGAAAAGGAAATAAGAAACTATATTTTTCTCTTTTAATTTGACAAGACGAATGAACAAAAATACAAAATATAAAGAAATAATTATAATAAATAAAATCGTCAATATGTTATAATAATTATTATAACATATTGACGATTTTATCGGTACCAAAAACGCAAAAGACCGTATATAACATCTGGAAAGTTTTACATGAGAAGCAAAAAAACTATTTAAAATAATAAATTGAGAAATCTACTTAAAATGTTTATAATTAATTTTTCATCTATTTTCCTAGTAAAATCCCTTTTCAGCCATTTAGCGTTAATCATTTACGGCCTTATTTATAAAAAATAAAACAGGTTAATAAAGAGTTTTTAAATTGGATTTTCATACAAAATCTGTTTCATAAACCCTTTATTAATATGTTTTGTTTTTTATAAATAAGGCAGTTAATCTTTTGCATATTGGGTCGTTGTGTTAATTTGTGTTAATGCAATACATCAGAATCAATGATTTTTAATTTTTTGTCAATAAGGCCTTTTGCGTTTTAGGTAACGGTATATGAACTAGCAATCGTTCAAGTGATAAATCACGATTTAATCATCAAATAGGATCTAAGAAAACTCATTTAGGTAATATTTACAAAATATTATCACCCAAATGCTAGCTGGGATGGCGCTCAATAAAAATAAATAAATTTAAAAAAATAAAAAACGTCAAACCGATGAAATATTCTAAAATTAATTATTTATACAAAAATGTTTGATTTCCAAGCATTCAATTCATTCGCTTCTTTTAGAAATTTTCTTATTCCTACTAGAAATTAATTTTATTTTGGAGAAAATAATTAGCCAAACTGTGATTTAAAACCTGATTTAATAAAACTTGTAATGTGAACGCAAAATCAGCTGTTAATAGATTTAATGTTAAAATCAGGTTTTAACTTTAGGTGTGAAAACACTATTTCGTATTATAATTAATACGATAATAAATTAATAAACAATAATTATTAGATTTTTCAACAAATAGCTAAAAATGTAAGTATTAAACTAATTAAGAAATTTTTACAGAATGGCTTATTCGAATTATTGAAAATTTTCGCGAATTTTCGCAATTTTTGTAAATTTTTTTTTTTTGTTAATTGTTGAAATTGTAGCCATTTTCACAACATCAGCGACTTTTTCTATAAGTTATCTGATTCATTACAGCTTTAACAATTTTTAATAAATACTAGACTTTACTTTCATGCAGCTGTTTGCAAATTTTTGCGAATTTTCGCTAATTTAAAATTTTTTATCGAATTTTTGCCATTCCTTGTACTTTTTTGGACTTTTAATCAATTTAATGGCTTGTTTGATATATTAAAAACTTTCGAGAATTATCGCTATTTTTGCAAATTTTATGAATTTTTAAAATTTTTGCGAATTTCTATAGTTTTCCGAATTTTTTTCAATTTTGCGTTGCTCTTTTTGGCAAGCGCCGAAAACCGATATGCCGAAGTCACTATTAACACTGTTGATTTATATACAAGCATAAAATCTATTACATTTTTTAAACAAATTTCGATTCGAAAGCTTTCGAATGCCGCAATCTCGTTTTTGATACGTGATTCGATACGAAAGTTCATTCGAACACGTGTGCGACGATTTGGGCCCAGATGTTCAAAGTCGAAACAACGAAATTTTTTTTTAATTTAACTTTTTGCATTGGCTTTCGTATGTCGTAACGGAAGCCGTATTTTGAAGAAAGTATAATAAGTTGAACCCCACAAAGTTCGACTTTATTTGTTTAATTCTTCTTAAGACTTTTAAATTGGTTAAATTTCGGGTAATATCACGCCCATAGCTTACTAAATGAATGATATTAAGACAGTTATTTTTTAGAAATCAGATGAATTACTTAATAAGCTTTCAGTGGAAATTTTAATATTAGATGGTGACATCTATAACCAATCAATTCAGGAGCAGTAAAGTACCAGTGCCACTGGCTACTATTGTAATATAATGAATTCTGGTTATTAGCAGTACCAACTTTAATATATTTTGCCCATCCATATTCAAGCTGCGGACAATATATATGCAAATATGCTTTTAACCAAAAATGCGACACTAAGAGGCACCTACTCACAAAAATATATTCACCGATTTTTTTTAAGTAAACCATTAATTAAAGAGAAAATCATTTTTAATTAAAAATGCAATCAAGTGCACTAAACGTTTACTTAGTAATATTAAGAACATTACTGCAGAAAATGTTGTTAATATTAAAAAATATTTAAGTGAATTTGTATTCAAAATCACAAATTGTTCAATTGAAATCATTTGTTACTTTTCAACGTACCTTTCCATGATAATCGGATGGAGTGCCAACGCATTGATATAAATACAAGAAACTATTCAAGTAAAAAATCATACCAGGAGCATTTAACCTTTGCATTAGGTATTAGGTACTATTCCTTCTCCACTGCAAAAGCGACCTCGGACAAATGGACACAGCAAAAAGAGGGGCCTGTAAGCATATCGGTTTCCAACCGAGGTTAATAGATAAAAAATCAAACAATAGACCGAAATATTTATGATCTCCCCTTCTGCGGCTTATATTTGAACCACAGAAATTACATGATGCCAGAAAGTACCTTGCTAATAAAAGAGCAAATAACATAATGTACCGGGACTGTGGTAGTAAATTAGACTCTAGTCAGCCGCGATGTGCAATGCTTAAATTTTACAACAATAGCATTATTAGCTACGATTTTAGGCGTTTTCAAAAAGTTTCAGAGAGTGAGCTTTTTAATGGGCGTGCAATTAACCGTAGGAACCGATGTTCACAAAACTTGACAGTGCGATTTTTAGTCCTATTAAACTGTGACGGACAAAATGTTCTTGCAATAGCATTTCAATACGCTTTGGACGTATTAAATTGTTTTCCGGGAGTATGCATTATATTTGGCCTATGGTTAATTAGGACCGATATCATCGAAATTTTGATGTATGATTTGAACTTATGAAAAAGGACTTAAATCATTCAAGGACCAAGAACATTAATACTTTAAGTGGAACTACGGAATGATAAACTTAGTATACTCTCATTCGCCAATAGTGGTGAAGAATATGAAAAGAAAATTAGTGTGAATATTTGTTCTATTTTTACCCTCGACCATAAGTGGTTAGTGATGATGATATACTAAATTTGTTATTATCTTAAACTTATTTTTATATTCATCATAGCCCCGATACGTCTCTATTTAGGTACAACGATTCCTTGTGTAATTTTATTTCAATTTAGCCATGTCCGTCTGTCTGTCCATCTATTGAAAACACTCTTACTTCTTAAAGACTTAAAAAAAAGAGTTTCTTGTTCTCCTAAGCAGCTTGAAATTGTTGGAATCGAACCAGTAGAAAAAAGTTATGATCCAAAATGTGGAGCAACCACCCCAAAGAATAATTTTTTTTTTTGCTTACAAACAAACAGAGACAAAAAAGTTATTTAGAGTTAAATTTAATTTATATAGGGCCACTTCCAAAATAAATTATAATAATGCATGAAAATAATTAAAACAAAACATTAAAACCAATTTTATATAATTTATTTTGATTGCTTGGAAAGCAATAATATTAAGTTGTTTACAAGTAATGTAATTTTAGCAAATTTTGTTTTGAAATGTTATTTCCCATTAATTTTATGAAGTATTTTCTTTTTTGTCTTGCCACAAACTATTAAATTCTACCTAAATATTGCTCACCAAGTATATTACCCAACTGATTTTTTAAACTCATTATACGCTGCCTAATTATTTTTTTTTATTTATTATTCTTAATTTGTATTCATTTATAATGGTTTACAACTTTTTCATAAAAATACTTACAATCACTTTCACAGAAAACAAAAACAAAAGAAATAAAAAAACATATTCGAATAAAATATAAACAAATCACACTGATGTAAAAATATTTAATCTCGATTTAATTATAAATTAGTTTAGGTTACTTATAAGTATTTAAGATTTGTTATACAATGTAAATTTAGATTATTTGTATTTCGAAATTAAAATAACAAAAAGGAAAAACATAATTTCTTTTTATGTTACAAAATTAAATTTACATAAAAATTTGAAAATTACAAATAAAAATAAAAAATGCAGAAAACATCTATAAATACAAAAAATAAAAACAAAGTAGTTATAAATGAATAACTAATAATACTTTTAGGTTTAAATACTTATGTAAGCAATTATGTAAAATATTGTAATATTATTTAATAATTAATGAAAACAAAAAAATATAGATTTAGGTTTATTAAAAATAAAATAAAAATTTAGTTACTAAGTATTAAATAAAGAAAATAGAAAGGAATAAAAATGAAAATTAATACTTAATGAACAAAAATTAAAAATAGTTTTTCTTAAATTATTTACGATGTGCAACATTTGTATAAAGCTAGGGTAAGTAAAATTAATTAACTGAATTATAAAATAAAAACATAAATATTATTTTTAGATCTAAAAAGACAATTCGAAAATAATTTGAGGTTAAGTAGGTGAAATGTCATTAACTTCTGAAGTCATTGTCTTGCCTTGCCTTTATTACCTTTTCCCTAAAAACAAAACACTTTTTGATAAAGTCCGTTACAAAACTGAACAAGGTTAATCTTTTCGGAGAATTTCGCATTACTTGGCTCGGTTTAGCTCTAAGCCCTCCACACATTTGTTTTTATATTTGTACCCTATGGACTACTAAGCTAGAGAGCTGATTTTCCTCAAATTATTTTATTTTCCTAATTACCCTGAGCTAAGCATATGCTATAAATATTTGTAAATTTTCATGTGGGCTTGGCAGCTCTCAAACAAAGAGAATATAAATTACAGAATATTGGAAGAACGGTCACAGTAAAGTTTCAGAATTTGGAACATATAGTCTAGCTGTTAATACAAAGCATTTGTCAAAACGCGAGAACTGAACTGGAAAAGTATAAGTAGAACCTTCCACACAAGGACAATAAAAATGTCTTAATATATAAAAAAGGATGACAATTCGTTATTAATACATGAGATCTGTTTTAAAAAGAATTTTACTTTTTCGGGTTTTATAGTTTAAAGTATTTTTCAGAAGGCTGCTTAACGTTAATTATGGACAAAATTGCATGTTGTTATTTCTGGCCTAGTAAGCTAAACTGGACCAAATTTTACCACAACATCTATACCTGCTACGGCTTTGATCGTAATTAAATAATTTCCCAGAATGGGTATCATGGCAAAATCTTATACTAATCCGTGGCTTATACCATCGTGGATGTTATTTTTGGTAACAAAATTATAAATTTTTTGGAATTGACTAATGTTGCTGGATTTCAATCCGAAACTACTAAGAATAACTTGAAGGAATTTGAAAACAATGGCCCATAATAATAGTGAAACGCTAAAGTCGGTTCTTTTTTGAAACAACTTTTAACTAAAAACATTAGTTTAATTTCATTGCTACTTTAGTCGAAATTAAAGTATGTTTTATATTTAACCGACTTTAACTGGGTTTCACCTCAAATGTTTTTCATACAACAAAATATAAGCAAGTGGCAACTCTAAGCAGCCGACATAGAAAATTAAAATATAAATAAAACACTGCATATATTGTAGCATTAAAAATTTTTAACACGCAAAATGAATTTATGTAAAAAGCAACAACAAAATTACAAAACATTTTGGCTTTGTTTTTACTTTCAATTTTATTTTTTTTGGAATTATTTCACATGTGATTTGTTTAATTTTTGTCCAATGTTTCGCTATAAGGTCGAACCCTGCACATCTTTTCAAGCTAAATTGGTTAAAGTAGCTCACCATCTATTGATATATCAGATTGGATCAGTAGCTTAGAAATTAATGCCCTATTTAAAACGCAACGCAACGCCAAATAATTGCATTGAAAGCAAATAGCAAAGTCATAAATATTTTGTAATTGGGTTGTTGCTTGCTTTGATAACGGATGGTATCGTTTGAATGAAAGAATTACTTCGTTATAGCTATTTAGCTTTTTTGTATGAACAACTTTGTAATATAGAGGTTTTTCAAGGTTTTTTTTAGTTTAATGTTATCACGAAACTCGTTTTACCCAAGTTTCCCTGTACTTATATACTATCTACGTGGGAAAACGCTAATTCGCCAGCTTAAAATAAAGTGGACAAAGAACTCAACAAAGAATTTGAATAACCTTTATTAGAATTTTTGGTTTCAGCACCCACACTTTGGCTTATTAGCATGCAACTTACCTTAAAGGAAGCCCAAACCACAAAAAAAATCCGTTAAATTGGGAAAACTTGGTGACCAGTTAATATCAGAAAAACATAATATTATTCGATCTTCCATAAATTTCGTACAGGAGAATCATAGTGGGACAAGTTGTATGAGAAATACAATTTAATTTTTTTGCGTTACCAATATCTCTTATTTTATGCTTAAAATAAGGTTGTCAACATAATACTAGGGAACAGTCATTGTGCGGCCTGGAACTATTTTGCACAGTTTTAATAATTTGAGGTCGCTGATCTAATCTCCATGTTTCCCTGTCAGCTCGACTTTTCGAGATATACCATTATGTCTAAAATTAAGGCACTTTCACTACATATATTGCAATAACTTAAAACGGTTCACCGTATTCAGTTAAAAAAAATTCTAAATTTGACAACAATATTATCTTTAAGCCGTGCTTACATTGGCATTTAATATGCCCAGTAGTTTTAGAGATATCGTTGAAGTTTAAAAAAATTTACAAACTCTGGTATTTGCTAATAAGTGTGCAGCTCATGCGCTTAAATTTGTGCTCATCGCATGCGCATATGCGCATAAAACATTAGCGCATGCGTAGACACTCATTAGAAGCCATCTTTATTTTTATTTTCATTTCAAACAATGATACCAGAAATAAAGTTTATCTTGTAAATTATTATGAAAATAATTAATTAATTCCCAATTTTCATTATTTGATAAAAACACTGAAATTTATTGTTGATGGGATATACTATTCCTTTCCACTGAAATTTATTGATAATGGGATAAGCTATTCCTATGCGCATTTCACTGGTTGCTTAGGCCAGATCACCAGGAAACTACAGAGAGTTTATCTCTCCTTACATTTTTTTAAACTTTGATATTGTTACAAATGGAACAATTGCTGTAATTCTCATACGCTTAACAGCTTGATTTGGTTTAATCTTTAGTTTTTCTAAAATCTTTATGGAAGAAGTTCCTGATGATCTGGCCTAAGCAACCAGTGAAATGCGCATAGGAATAGCTTATCCCATCAGTAATAAATTTCAGTGTTTTTATCAAATAATTAAAATTGGGAATTTAGCACGAATAACAAAATCATTTAAATTAAATTTTGTATTCCCACGAAAATTATTTTGATAATTTTGTATTATGTTAAAAAACACATGGCAGTTTTTACATAAAAAAAATATAAATAAATTTGGTTGCTACAATTGAAGGAAATTACTAAAAACGCTTAACCTTGAAATAATTTTTTATGATCAGAAAAAAATTTACAATACATAATTTTGTTGTTGCATCGGATTGTGTCTGAGCATTGGTGAAAGGTTGATGCAAAACCAAACCATTCTTACAAAAACCAACACGCAATAACTGTGTAATAATGTAACCCAATTTTTTGGTTTTATAATTTCTTTTACTAGAATATTATGTATAAAAAATTTTGCTGTTGGCATTCTTCATTTGAAGAAAATTACAAACAAAAACTTAACCTTCAAATAATTTTTTATGATCAATAAAATATTTTCAATACATTATTTTGTTGCAAATTCCTTAACATTAATTTTAAAAAAACAAATTCAATAGCTTTGTAAATAATGTAACGGAATTTTGTTGTTGGTATTCTTCATTTAAAGAAAATTAACATTGCGACCAGAATCTAAAAATTTTTACAGCTAAATCTGACATTAGCCATGGACAAAAATCCTAAAAATAATCCTAAAATATTTTCAAAATTTTTGTTAAAAATTTATTTTATTCACTTATTTTTTAAAGCAATTTTAATTAAAATTTAATATATCGTCACCTAAAAGACGAAATAACCTATCTGCAGTTTTCAAAAGTTTACAGGAGAGGGAAAAACGTTATAAAATTGGAACTATTAACGATATTTTTTTGTGCGTAACGGTCCTCTAGGTAGAAAAACTTTGTCATTTGTAATATTATATGTTCAAAATTTTGCACACATATGCGTTATGATATAAGGAATAAAAATCCATAAAAAATCAATTTTGAAATTTTTGCAGATAGGTTATTAGGTCTTTTAGATGACGATATGTATGTGTCCTTCTCAGAGAAAAGGGACCTTATGTCTCATAAAACGAGTTTGGACTTAAGAGTGGATTCTGCTACCTGAAATGGTGTAGAATAAGATGAAATTAGTTTTTCTCAAAACTTCATTTTAACCCACTAGGTCCCTTTTCTCGGAGTAGGTCACATATGTATGTATATTTAAGCAAGTGTGTAGATTTTAGTACAATTAGTACATTAGTGGATTTTGATAAGACATATTCATATATACAGAAATAAATTTTGACAGTCCGCAAACCTCTGATACATGCGAAACTAAAACGATTTTATTTCTATGCTGCGCAATTTTTTTTATATTATTTTATTTCTTATAGTTTAAGTAAAGTTGAAATATTAAAATTCAAGTAAAACATTTTTTCAAACATCTACACTATAAAATTTTTATCTGTACTTTTATATCGCAATATCAAATGCCTAAAAATTTTTACAATCAACATGATAAGTAAATTTCCTATATATTCCCTAAATATTCAATTTTTTTACTATCCATTTTCATAAGAAATATCATTTTAAGTACAACTATTTTAGTATTTTTTTTAAATTACTAGCATTTAACCCGTAACTTCGTTAACTGCTCCAATTCCATCGTGGACATAATAGAATAAAATTATGTTGCTGCTAGAAATATGAAAGTGCTCCTTAGTAGTTTGGGATTGACATGGTTTTGTAAGAAAAGAGTTATAGACCTTATTGAGGAATAGTTTGGTCTCATGAGCAATTATTACTATTTAGAACTAATATTGATTTTTTTTTTAATGCATCCAAACGATACATATATAGAGATGAAGGGAGTACGTAGGACAAAAGATAACATAAGCAAATTGTAATGATCGGTATTTTCTACACTGCAGATCCTATTAAAACCCACCCTTACTTTAATACGCTTTTAACCAAAACGACTTGTAAAAAAGGATGTAACTGTTAAAAGCGATGAACGGAAAATTATTAACACTGCCGTTTGCGTCAACTGATTGGACAACTACTTACTGCTTTAACGAAAATTTGTGCTGGCAATTCATAATGAATAAACTCACAACAGCGCAATGTTTGCATATTATTTTAATTTTATTTGAAAATTACAGCTCAAATCGACAAACTGCTCAAACAAATTAATTTGATACTTTGGCAGTAATGCCATTAAATTAAAATTAAAAAACTAATCACAGATTCCACATAGAGTAACATATCTCTTTGTCGATTCGATTGTGCTTATTTTCCGTTTTTAAAATGTATATGATAGCACTGTCCAACAAAATTCTGGTCAGCGGTGCCAACCAAATCTACCAAAGGGGTGGGGAAAGTTAGCTTAGGTTTTCATAATTTCGGCCGCTGGAATTTTTGAATATTTTAAAAACGCGTTTGCAATAAATCAATTTTTTTTAGAAAAATTAAACCTATATTTTTATTTTATGGGGTCTTATTTATCTTGTATACTATGTGGTTTGAGGTCTTTTAAATGTTGTTGCAAGATGCCATTAAGACAGTCATTGCTATCAGCTTATAAGTCCAAATCAGAAGTAATAATTACTTCTGCTTCTGTCTCTGCTATACATACGTATACAGATATTCACACAATTTCTTTTCTAAAGCTTTTTACTCCACTAAAACGGCATCAGGTAAATCATCGAAAACATAGTTTTTAACCCTGCACGGTAACTCTTCGCCGAATCGAAGAAGCTCATTTATATTTTATCATTTAACTTTTTTATGTGTATTCAAATTATGCTCTTTTTTTCAAAAACGTTAACTTATACGAAAGCTTTAAAAAAATAATTTATTTGAAAATACAAAATATTGCACAAATTCGTATTTAATTTTGAGATAAATGAAACCCGCTAAAAAGATCGTCGGTTCGACGAAGAGTAACCTTAATGTACCAAAATGAAGTGTAACCTTTCAGGGTTAATATTTTTTACGTAAATACAATTCGTTCTGCTTATGTTGCAAAATTTTAGCAAAAAATATTATTCATACTTATTGAAAAAAAGCCATACAATTCTACTGAAGACATCTGAAATAATTTTTAAACTTAGAGTATATATTTTTTTACTTCTGCCAAATTTTACCAAGTTCAGTTAAAACTAGTTATTAATTTAACATCCAGTTAACAATTTGTTTTAGACAGTTTTAACCGATAGTTAATAATAACTGAAATTGGTGAAATTGGCCGTTAATCCAAAAACCTTTTAAAAAAATTAAAAAAATTCAGAGGCCGAAATTTAGAAAACCCTTTTAGCAAATTTGCTCTACCAGTAGTCTAGTTTCGTTTTGCATTGCTAGAATTGAGGCACTGTGATCTTAGTAGAGCATATTACGCATATTTGTTGTATGTTAAATTTAATGTAAAATATATTTGTATAACATTTTAACCCTCTAAATTTACGTTTTATTATACTTATGTTTAAAATTTGGAAAAAATTACAAAAATTTCCCCTTAAAATGGGAGCTAGAGAAAAGACATCTGAAATAATTTTTTATCTAAGCAGTACATTTCGTATATTTTATTAACATATTCCAAACGCCTTTTCAAAAATGCTAATACCTCTGGGGCCGAAATTTCGAAAACCAGAGCTAACTTTTCAAAACCGTTTGGCAGATTTGTTCAACCAGTATTCATTTCGCATTGCAACTATTAATGCTGTTTTTTTGTTGCACAGTGTAATTTTTCTCGAAAAGATTACAAGAATCCCCCATTAGCTAAACCAGCCTAATCAGTTTAGATTTTTAAATATCTAAAATTGATCGCGTCCTTATTTTATCGATAAAATCACTTAAAGTGAATTTTATTTTTCATAGCATCAAAGTAGTTTTAATAAACAGGTTTTTTAGAAAAGCTTTTTTTATATCAAACAGTTATTTATTTAAAACTCAATAAATGTATGATGTAAATCTAATTTATTTAATGGCCTTTATAGCAATTGCGTATATTAAATAAATGAGTTCGATTGTACAAAGAAGAAAAAATATTCTATTTAAAAAATTTTTTTTCTCTTAACTTTAAAAACCTACACAAGAAAAATGCAGTAGTTCTAATGAACAAATTCTGTTTTGTTAGAGTCCACAGATTTAACAAATAGCAAGGATTTTCCTTTCCAATTGAAGTTGTACTACCGATGACACTTCGAGTGATTTAGATAACAGATTTTTCTCGGAAATGAAATCGTCACAGGTGTGTAATTGCATTAAAAATTTATAATTTTCAGCCAAGCAGCTGGTCAGTTTTTAGACAACAACCTTAAAACTTTTAAAATCACTTATTTTAAGATTATCGTCATGTCACCACACGAAAGGGTCGAAAAAAAATACTTGGTCTTGTATTCTATAAAGTCAACCAAAGCAGAACCCCTGCAAATTTAGTTTTCTTTTTTTATCTCCGCCATTTTTAATTTTTTATCAAAAACAGATTATCCTTAAACTAAATGGTATGTAGATAATAATAATTTCAAATGTTCACGCCTAGTGCATTTACATTAGTGAAAGTTCTTTTCTTTTCTATTCATGAAACTGGCACAAAGTATTTTTAAAAAATTTACGAATTTTGTTTCTTTTAATTTTTATTTTAATCTTTCAAATATGCAAAGTCTTAATCGTTTTTTTTTAAGCTAAAAGTAAATTGAAAAAATGTTCATCATCCATGCAACTTATTATTATGCAAATATTCGTATACTAAATAATAGGGGCCATACTGGGTATTATATATTCGATTCTTAATTTGAAATTCATTGGAAATTCGTTTTGTGTTCAACACTGAATACAAAAGAGAACTAACTGTATATAAGTGTAAACGTTTCGCTTGTATCTGTATACAAAGTGTACAGTAAAAGATTGAAATGGGAAACCTTAAAATACAATTTTTTTGTTTTTTTATTTTTCATTTTAGAAAATTGAAAAGAAAGAGAGAATTACAAAAAATTCGATTTAACGTAGTGAAAAACAAAAAAATATAATTCAGAAATGCTGATATGAAAATGAATTAAGCATGAAATTATTCAATAGTTAGACCGTACAGTAATATTATATTTAAAAAGAAAAAAACAATATCTAAAGAAGGTGTCTGTGGAGCCAAGGCGAATTTCTCTAATATTTAAATTGGTTGCAAGAGATATACAATGGACTTTTAATGCTGCGGAATATAATAGATAAAAAACTTATTTATCAGGAAAGTAGTATAGAATAAAATTAGGAAAACATTTGATACCTTAAACTTTTTTTTAATTTGTAAGTTTGGTGTTGTTTCTTTAAAGTCCGCCAAAAGTTTCTGTTGTTTGATTTCTATTAAAACGTAAATTGTACCAAATTTGATTACAACATCAGTATTGTTTTCAATTTGCGAGATTTTAAACTGCATTTTTAGGTGGTATTTATTTTAAGATGAATCTCACTCAGATTATGTCACCTTTGGTCACAAAAAACGTTGTACAAACAACTGTTATTATAATTCATTTTTTTGATTGAAAAAATAATAAATTGAAACTATAGACATTATATTCTTTTAAGTATGAAGTGGGAGTTTTGTTAAAAGTTCTTTAAACGGATATGCAGACGTACATGGCTTCATCGACTAAGAATTAGTAAAAAACCTAGAATATTACAGTCGATGGAAGAGATTCAAAACTGCTGATCTGAAGGATATTCACAAAGCTGCTCGTAGGGAGGTTACTAAGCGCGTAAAACTTGCGAAGTCTACATACTATCACAGAAAGTTTTCTTTAGCAATGGATAACAAATCCAAATGGAAGGAAATTCGCAAAATTGGAATAGGCCAGAAATTCAACAAAACATGTAATATGGATACTAACGTTGACATTCTGAATGACCAATTTATAAATGTTGATGTCCAATCGCCAGCTTGTAACATTGCAATATCCTTTTATTTTTAAAAAGTGAAAATAAAATTATTAAAAAAATATATAATTCATGAGTTCTTGATTTAACACGGTTTTTAGGCCCAAACATTTAATTTTGTATGTATCTTTTGTTTTTATTTACGCGATATGTTGAATTTCTGGTCCCATAAACGAAATTTGTTCTAGCCCTGAACCTTGTTTTACGCGAATTTGATTTACACGTGCTTATAAAGCACACACTTATTTTAGTTCGAACAAAAAACCCATAACATTGGATTTCTTTCCACCAAATTTTATTAATGTTTTGATGAGAATCTCAATTTAAAACTAAACCGCTGGTTAATAAGTTTTGTTGACAACACTGCACCGAAACAAAAATAAAATTCTTAACAGCTGATACATAAAAACGGAGAGCAATTTTAATTTTATCAGGTTCATCCGCAACGCAACGTTACGTTTACGTAAGAGTACCTATTTGCACAGTAGCTTGATAAAGGCTGTGTTACACTATCACACAAGTCTTACGTATTTTGACGAAAATGCATCTCTAATCTAAATATTGTTTGAAAATTTTTAAAAAAACAATAACAACTTATCATGACAAGGTTGTATTTTCCTCAAAATACGTTATACTTGTGTGATAGTGTAAAATAGCCTTAAGGAAAACGGATCAGCTGATCCGCAACGTATACGTTTACGTAAGCGTAACGAGCCCTTAAGTTTGATAAGGAATATAATAAAGAGATCAAACTGTTTATAACCATCAAAGGTGCGTGTTGAGTTTTACTTACTACAATTGCGAGATAATTTTATTTTGTATCACATTATATCATGTTACACAGGAAATTTGTTGCTCTAATTTTCCCAGTGGTCGAGATGTCGACCAGCAGTATTAAAGGGAGTCACCGGCAAAAAAAAAGTTATAGAAGTTATTTTTGGCCGATTTCTAACTGGCCAAGAAAATTTCATTAGAATATTCAACTATTCATAGCTTGGTACCTAATAGGTTAATAGACACTGCCGCTGCTTCTAAGGATAGGCAAGAATTTTTTTAAACGTGTAGATTACTGTAAAACTTAATGCCATTCTTATGAATTGTGGTTGAATTTCTTTTAATATACTTTGGCAAGTCACCATGCAAAGGCTTGGATCAGAACACTCTGTTAGCTAAACTTATAGATTACTTCGTCATGTTTACAGCGCGCATAATTTCTGGCTTAGTGGGAGACCCTTAAGACTACATTACATCCCGAAAAAAATCAAAGTTTGGTGCGGGTTACATAGCTAAGATGTTGCCGGACCTTTTTTTAAAATCCGAAACCGCTACAGGCAAATAATATTTTGATTTTTTAATTCCTTATTTCATTGTGAATTATTTGGAGGAGAAATGGTTCCAACAAAACCGCGCAACATTGTTGAGCCAAAGGTTTGATGACCAAACTATCTCAAGAAATTGCCCTGAGAATTTGCCAGCTCGTTTTTGTGATTTGACACTTTTGGACTAATTTTTGTAAGCTACGTCAAGTCTCTAGTCTATGCTAATAATCCAGCAACATTCGACGTACTATTCTAGAAAAAGTGGTGCAAAATTAGACCGATAGGTTTGCATTCATAATGTGAGTCGTTGAGGACATATCCCAGAAGTTATTTTTTAAGGTTTAATACTATGAAATTTGTGAGCCAATTAGGTAAAAATTTTGGTCGTTCCACTGAACTTGTTGTGTTTTATATAAAAAAAAAATTAAATGCCTCTAAAAAACACACCTTTCATTTTTAATATTTTTTATGTTAAGTTTATTTAAACTAGTTTTGGGTTAATCAAACTAAGTTGACTTTCAACAAAGCAATTTTATCCTAATACATAATTTTCTTTTCAAACATTTTTCATTTTTCCAACTTGACATAAGAATTTCACATACTTTAGCTTTGTATTGCGCACTAATGACATTTTTGTTCAAGTATCCACAAAATAACCATAATTTTATAATATGAAAATGCACTTAAATAAAATTGTACTTTATACAAAATACTATTTTTAACTAGCTTTTCCTTTAAGCACCTTTAATGTTTAAAAACTTGAAGACTACTATACAAATAGAATTATCACCATAAAAAAATCTAAAAAAAACAACCTTGACTGAAAGTCAGTCAAACTGGCGTTAAAACTACTCAAAATTTTTCACAATAAAGAAAATCAGTAGAAATTTTTTTACATGGTAAGGTAAATATATATAATAATGCTAAAAAAAATTATCATAAAATTCTCTAAAAAAAAGTATTTCCGTTTTTTAAGTTCAAAACAAAATTTAAAAAAATAAAAAACGAAAAATTGATGAGAACAATAGTAACGACATGCCGTGGTGATGCCATTCATGGATGATATTGCAATCCGTTTTCTTTTTGTTCTTCTTTTTATTTCCTAAATCTGCTTATACGTAGAAGATGAGTATGCAAAAAAAAAAAACAAAAATGGAAATTTACGCAATAAAAAAGATTTATTTTTATCGCTCCACATACTTTATAATGTTTAAATTGAGAAGCAATTTAGTGCTTAAAATGGCAAGAAAAAAATAAACTGTCTAACCGACTGTTCATATAGACGGAGTTAGGAAAACAATATAAAACAAACAATAAAGTATTGTCGGTCAATCCCGACGTTTTAACAACTTACACTACAGTCTTTTAAAGAATTCAATTAAAGAATGTGTTTCAAAGCAAACAAAAATTATGGTACTAAACATATCTTTTGTCTGCAACTTATATTATGATATTAACTGAATAGTTGAAAATAAAAATATTTTAGTCGCAAACATTTCACATAATTTAGTATTTTAAGCTAGATCAGAGTAACTTTTTGGGGGTAAAACACCATATAATATTATTATAATAAACTTATTAATGTAAACATATTAGGCATATATGAATAAAAATGTTCGTAGTGACTTAGCAATTGCGGCGCACACAAGCCGCCTTTGTTCGCACAAAAAGTGAATTTGTTTGGACAAATTGTCTAGTTTGTGATTTTTTTTTGATGTAAATCACATTTTGTTTAAATTATGACGTTTAATGCAAAAAAATTGTATTTTGTTAAAATTTTTTGTAAAAAAGTCACATATTGTTTGAAATAGCAATATTTTGTAAAAAAGTTGCTGCGCGCATGGAAAAAACATGATAATATTCATGATTGTAGTCACAATATTACGATTATGATTCTATAATATTACGACCAAATATATTCGTAATATTACATCATAATATTTTTTCCTTAATAATATTCTTATCATGGTAATTATTACAAGTCAAGAAGTAATCATGTCATTGTCATATTAAACAGAATAAATTAAGAAGTAATCATATTATTTTCATGTTAATCGTATTAAGTTAACCCTTTCGGTTATTCTATGCCATATGGCATGGTGCTTTTTGCAAGCCCCTGTTTGGGGCAAAATAGTTAGAAATTAATTTTTTTGATAATTTTGTATTTTTATTGAATGCTTTTTATAGAAATTGAAAACTAAAATATTTTGATTGGTACACCCAATGCATTCTGATGGGCCAGAAAGCAAACATGCCTTTCGAGATTTGTAATTTACGAAAAAAGGTCACTTTTTAATTTTGTAAATATTGTTATGAAAATAATGTTATTTTATATCATTCCATAATGTTTTTAGCAGATTACCATTGCCTTAATAAGTGGAGAAAAAGTTAGATCCCAAGTGTTGTTCAAAGAAGGTGTCCGATTTTTTTTAAATCATACTATGCCATTTGGCATAGATTTTATTCAAAGGAAAAAAATAATAACATAGAAATATACATATCGAGCCTTTAGTGCAATATCGTAGTAACTCAAAATTTGAAATTTTTGAGCTGGTATGCAGAAATTATCTTTGGGGAAATATATATCTAAAGAAAAAAAGATTATGATTCCATCTCTAACTGTTCAGATTTTACAGCTAAAAATGTCTTTATTGCCTCTAGCTATTTCCAACCATATTGACATTAATATAAAAAAAATATTTAATATTATTAATAATTGTTCACCTTTTTTTAATTACAAAACATTCCTCTTTTTTTAAAAACTTGCAAAAACATAACTTTAGTAAACAAAAATGCTATCAAAAATATGGCTGAAAACTTCAAATGCAATTTTCTCAGTTCACGATTTTTTGAATTACTACGGTATTGCACCAAAGGCTCGATATGTACAAATATTTAATAAAAATTATCGTAGTTTTTAATTCATTTGTCTTTCTGATTCTAGAAGAATAGCTTTATTTTATAAAGAAAATGCATTTGAATAGTTTTTATATAAAATAAATCTCTTATACAACTTTCTGATTATAAAATTTTAGAAATTGCATTAAAAATTTTAATTAAAATTATTTTCTTTTTTTCCTTTAAATACATTCTATGCCATATGGCATGATTCTCAAAAACCACTTTTGATACAAAATTTAAAAAAAATGATCATTGATTGTTAATAGCATAAGGTTTAAGAGTTATAAAATCGAAAAAAAAAATGTTTTAATCAAAAACAAAAAAGAAGTACTGAAAGGGTTAAGAAGTATTCATATTATTATAATGTTTATCATAATACATTTTGAAGAATTCATTTTATGACACAGCACCGCTTTTGCAACAATTATAAATAAATATAGACGTTTTTGCATGGATTTTTTATTATTTTAATGTACAAACAATTTATTTCTTTATTTTTATATCTTGAAACTTGTTTTTTTGAATGGGTATTTTTTAAATTGTGGTTCAACAACTCACTAACAAATAATTTGACAGGCATATTTAAAACACACGGCACAACTGATTCAAAATTATTTTACAAATGTCGCTTACATAATATTATTAGAGTAAAGATTTTGTTTGCTTCTAAAGCATACTATGACTTCACGTATAGAAAGTTATCATGTTGTGGCTATTAAATATCATGAAATGGTTGTGGTTAATATAATATGTTTTCAAAGTTCCCATTATTTATTTGTTAGAAAAATAATTATTTTTCAGTCAACAATATACAAATTTATAATTGCGATAAACATTGATATGTTTATAGTAACTATAATATAATTTAATAAAAATAACAATATTTTGTGTACGACAACAATATATTGTTACAATAAACACAGTGTGGTTACTGTAACCCAAGGCGAACTCATACAGGTGACATTTTCGATTCATCTGTTTAATGTGTATTTTTTGTGTGTATACTGAATGGCAACCTTTTTTACATTTTGTGAAAATTTAAGATTCAATAAAAATTAAAATACTTGAAAAAAACTTATTTCAATATTATAAAAAAAAAAAGTGAACATAAATGTATAAACACAAGAAATTAAAAATGAATAAGGAATAAGTGGAGCCGCAATTAATTTGAAATAGAGGATCAAGATTTACTTGCTAAAACTATTGTGTATATTAGACCGGTCCTTATATATATGAAGAAATTAAGGGGGTAATTTTGTTGTTGAAAATTCAAAAAATTTTATATGAAAATTTTCTCAACGCAAGGTGAAGTGAACAACAAAATTACCCCCTTATTTTCTCGAATTTATATCGGGGCAAGCGCTTTAAATATTTCATTTAGTATTTAAAAGAACAAAAAAATATTTGCCACGATTGGATAATTTTGAGCCCTGCCTCAAGCAACTATTTGTATTTATTATTAGAAATAAGACACAAAAATTAATTTTTTAATATTTTATTAAAAATTATTTGAAAAATGAACATTAAAATAAAATATTGCTATATGAATTACATATAAATGTAAATTTAGTGTAATAGTGAAGTCTTTTTAAAAGTGGGATAATTCATATTATATTCTTTGACCAATTGAAAAAGGAATTGTTTCTTTTCTTAATTGTGTGTTAATTTATTATTATAATCTGTAATGAATTTGGCACCTCTTTTAGCAGCATCGTTTACTACAGATAAGTTTTGAAAAATTTGAGATGCTTGAGCGTAGTCAAATCTTTCTTTCCAATCCGATGGATCGACTTGCAAATATTCTTTTGAAATTTTTAAGCGATCAAAGGACGCGTGTGTGTATAAATTTACAAAATCGCTTAAGTCTTGAAGGATATTTGTTAGATTAGCTATGATCCGCTTGCATTTTTCTTTATTTTCTTGAACATTAATTGCTTTAACCATTTTTCTCTTAATATCAACACTAGCATTAGGATCGAAGAATGAAAGACCAACTGCTTCTTCGGACAAATACCATAAGTGATTGCTTACTTTTTGTAACAATGCAAAAACTATATCTTGTTCAGGATAAGCAATTATATTTTTTATTAAATTTAGGTCTTGATTTGGTGCTTCAATTGCTTTGCTGCATCCAAACCAGGCTTATACATAAATACGATCTATGAAAATACAGACACTACGTATACCGTTCAGCTCTTTTTTTATCATATTAAATTGATTACGTAATAAATAAATTGTAAGTGTATAAATAGCTTTTGACATCCATCTAGCATGAGAAGTTGCACCAGGCATTCGAAAGGTGTTAAAATTCGAACCACCAAGAAAACTAATAACTAATTGTAATAGTTCATTGTAATGTCGTCTACTATGAGTTTGCTTCAAATTAACAAGACAGTATTTTATAATTACTTTAGCAGTTAATACTTTAACAACGTGTTCATCTTCTAAGCAACTTTTGTGATTTGTCTTATCAAAATTAATCCAGTGTTTGCTAAATCTATTAAAAATTAGTACTTCTGGTGCGTTTGTTGTAGCAACTCTAATTTCGAATACTTTTCAGAGTAACAACTCGTAAATATGGTGTCTGCATGGAAAATATAATAAATCACGCCCTAGTTTTCATTCAAGCAGAGATGCAGCACCATTTACTACACCCGTATTATGTGCAGTTGTGTCGAAGCAAACAATTTGAACTTCATCAAGGATTTTATATTCTTTTACTGAATTAAACACGGCTTCTGATATTTCTTTTCCACTCGATGATTTTAACTTTGGAATGCCAAGTAATGTATCGATACCTTGAGATGAGATAATGGTTGGCAAGCGATCAACTTTTTCTCTTCCACTAATTTCTGGTAACATTGTACCATCCCAGTGCAAGACAAAACTACGTGGAATCTGGAAATAAGAAATTAAATTTTTTTACTCATACACACAGAAAACAAATTGGTTGGAAAACGGTTGCAGTAATAAAATATTGATCAAGAAACATAATTTATTATTGCAACTATTAGAAATGTATAGTTCTAACTGATTTTTAATTCTCTTGATTATTTAAACGTTATTCCAACTGAAATATGATTCCTTCAATTCTTTTATTAGTTATGATACCTAATTTAATTTAGTTCTAAAAATTAGTACAAATGGTAAGGATTACAACCGAATTTAATAGAGGGCAATACTGAATATTGGTCTTTGGAATTAAAAATTTGCTTTCGTCAACAAATTTTGTAATATAAATGTTAATTTATTTATTGCAGCTAATTATCGATTGCTAGTATAGTTTCAATTCGAGTACAACAAATGAAAAAATAATTATTTGGTATTCAGAACCAAAAAAAAAGCTATGTGTCCCAATTGTTTACTAAATTTTCTGTCAAAACATTAAATATAATAAAATAATTTTAAATTTATATTAAAATAAATAAGTTTGCGTTCAAAAACGCAAAAAAGTGCAAAAACTTAAGAAATAGGGGTAAGTAATTTATGTATTTTTATAATTATGGTATGCACGTGAATATGTATGTTTGTATTATATTTCTTATAAATACATACATACATACATTTAATCGAAAGAATCTACTAGGAATCTCATGAAGAGCATTAATCGTCGACGAGGGCAATTTTTAATCGTAAAAGATTCCTCGCACAGAAGAAACTGTTACACAAGCTGATTCCTCTGCGAGATACTTCTACAACATAGCGAAAGACGCTTATATGACAGCGCAAAAAAATTCGGGTCATTGTCGCCAGCTTTAACACTTGCAACGCGAAATGAAACAAGAATACCGGTAGAGCAAATCTGCCAAAGGGTTTTGAAAAGTTAGCTTGGGTTCCCGAAAGTTTTTGAATTTTTTGAAAAGGCGTTTGGTATAAGCCAAAAAAAAATATACTAAATGTATTTCTCAGCTTAAAAGTAATTTCAGATGTCTTCAGTAAAATCGTATGGCGATTCTTTTCTTAGGATATATTAACCCTCCAACACTCATTTTAAGCTGTCATTTTTGTCATTTTTTTTAACTTCCCAACAAAAGTATATTAAAACGGCACTTTAGAGGGTTAAAAAGTTCCACGAATATTTTCTACATCAAATTTTACTAGTGGTCTGTTAAGACCAAAAGTTTGTGCACTGTATGTAAAACGGATTGTCGAAATTCCATTCCTTGAAATTTTTAAATTTCTTGAAACCCCGTTTTACATAAATTGCATGAGCTTTTGGTCTTAAAAGACCACTAGTAAAATTTGATGCAGAAAATATTCGTGGAACTTTTTAACCTTCTAAAGTGCCGCTTTAGTATACTTTTGTTGGGAAGTTAAAAAAAGGACAAAAATTACCCATTAAAGTTAGTGTTGGAGGGTTAATATATTCTAAGCAGAGAATCACCATAAAATTTTACTGAAGACATCTGAAATAGTATTTTAGCTTAGAAGTGCATTTAGTGTATTTTTTTTTTTTGACTTATACCAAACGCCTTTTCAAAAATTCAAAAATTTTAGGGGCCCACATTTTGGGAACCCAAGCTAACTTTTCAAAACCCTTTGGCAGATTTGCTCTACCAATATTCTAGTATTTCACGCAGCAAGTATTGAGGGTGTTTTTTTTTGTCGCACAGTGTATTGATCGTAGACGAATTCGTTTGAGATTTCTGCAAAGATTTTCTAATGAGGCTTTCAGAAAGCACATCAAGAATCTTATGAGACTCTTGTAGGAATTCCCTTACAACTTGTGAAATGCTTACACATATAACTGAGCCACCTAAACAAGAGCATCAAGCTTCTTGTTCATTCAATTTATACGAAACAAACCTTTAGCTCAGGAATTAAACCACAATCCTGTTGGAAAATCTTATTTGACAGATCCTTTCGTCGGCTTGTTTAAATAAAATTGTATTAACTAGTGAATTTTCATGTTTTAAAAACGCTCTTATTTAGGTAGCTCAGTAATTTTTGTATGACTCATAAGGAGAGCCGCAAAAGGTTCATTCCAAGATTAAAAGGCAAGCGTGTCAGAAAATGTACAAAAAACTAAGTAATAATTAAAAAATTTAGTTGTTTTTATTATTGCTACTCATCAGATAATCATCAGAAGATTCTTTAAGGAGTTAGACAATCGTCTAACAAACATCCGATGCTATCTTGGCAATATCTTAAACATACATACATACATACATACATACATACATACATACATACATACATACATACATATGTACAATACATATACATGTACATATTGTTTATATTTTCCTCCGCGTGTACATTGGTCAAACAAATATGTTATAAATACATTATATGAAAATCGCTCAGTATTTTAGTGATTTTCATGTTAATTTAAATCACTGTTCATATTGTTAATACCACATGTTAATTATTCTGTTTTACTTCAGACACTAGAACATGACGACATTGATGAAAGAACTTGCATTGAATTGGAGCCAAATGATGATGTGGAAAGCTGCATGTATGTGTTTGTATATAATTAAATAAGTTGTAAACTGTACATAAAATATTAATAAATAAATATACTAACAAAAAATGGAATTATTTTGATTTCCTATCTAATAAATCGGGAAAATGGTTTATGTAACCGGTTAAAAAAAAAGATTGATAAAGACAATCAAATCTTTTGTTATGAACACCAATTATGTGGTTATTCAGTTGCATCTGTCATATATTCGGGTGTAAGCATATTTTTGATTTCTAATAATCATACTTACAACTAACAATATCTGTTGTTACAACTGATAGTGTACTAAAATTCAAATGTTGCTATCAAAAATATTATGCTTAGCAACGAAATTTTCAGTAATTGTAACCGAATTGTGTGATAGTACATGCAACCGACGAAATTCGATTGGCGCCAAATTCGGTTGTGATCACGAATCTGTTTTCTCTGTGTACTTAAAACTTGCAAAAGCAATTAGAAGATAAAAGACGATCCGAAAGAAAAGCAAGAGGCAAACACGGAGAAACATACATTTAAATTACTTACACACTTATAAAATTATTACAGTAACTGATTGTGGGTTATTAAATTCGTTTTCCGTACTGTTAAAATTGAATAAAAATATAGTTATTTTACGAATAATTTTATTTTTCCACATTTGTGTTGGTTATTCAAAAAACAAACTACCAAAAAAAAATGTTTTTCCGTATTTATTTTGTTATGTAGTTTGATTTTTTTCCGTTAAAATATATTTTTTAAAAGTAAAAACTATTAAATTTTAAGGAATATGCTGTTTAATAAATAAAAAAATTAAAAATGAATGTAAAAATCATTTGTTTAAAATGAAATGTAAATGATCCGTTTTTTAAATGAATTTTAATAGGTTTCAAATGAATTTTCGTTTGAATTTAACTACATAATTTTTTGAGTGCATCAAAGTTTGCTACAATGTTTTGTGCTGTTATTGCACGATGTTTCTGACGCATGCGTCGATTTGATGAACGACTTTGTATAAGATCTTCGATATGATGGCCTAACGCGTCAGCAGTTGCACTTAGGATATGAACTGCAGCACCATCAGAGATTCTCCACTTATCCAAAGTTGAAAGCAATCTTGGTGTAAAAAAGATCAGTATTTTATCTTTGTAATCTGCCTTTTTGCAGAGCTCTGCTCAGACTGCTTTAAGCACAAACTTCAGCTGCTTTTCATTTTATTGAATCGGCTTTTCGTTATAACCAGCCAGAGAAGAATTTTTGTTCTTTGAATTTAAGATTTTTTTTTGGTTTGTCTTTTTTAACTAGCTCTTCTTTTAGGAAAAAGTAAAAAAGCAAAACGCGAAATAATTTTTTTTAGCTTTTGACCATTTTTGTCGCTGGCTGGTAAAAAAGCAATTGTCAAAAAATAAAAATATACAAAATAGTAGATTTGCTTTTTTGCACAAACGAAAAACAAAACATTGACTATTGGAAAAAAAATTAAAAATTTCAATAGCAGTGGCAAAAGCAAAAATAAAAAGCTTCCAGCTAATGGGTGCTTTTAAACCCTTGACACCTTTGAATACTTGTAAGATGGATACAATTTCATTGCAGTTTTATTAGTGTAAACTTGGAAAAAAATTATTTAGGCATCCACGAAACATGTACGATCGTCGCTGTTTCATTAACGACTATATGAAAGACCATAAGAATTATGTGACAAGTGAAAAAAATAAAGAGTGCTTTGAGGCAGAACAAAAAATTGTCCTATAGTGCTGAAATTTTTTGTGCGGTTTTAGTGCTTGCCGTGATACAAATTCAAAAAAATACAAATAAGGACCGATATATTTTATAAACAAAAAAATTTTTTTTTTTTATATTTTTAACAAATGTTTTTGACATTCCCTCAAACTTTGTACAAAAACAAAATACATAGTATTTTTCTATAATAATGAAGCGGTCACCTTAATAAATTCGCCTTGCTGTAACAATAACCAACCAAATTTTTTCTCTGCGTGTGTAAGTTTAAAATTACACTTTCTAAGAAAACTGTAATATTAATTGTTAGTTAAAATTGTTGGTAAATAAATAGCATTGGTACTGCTTTAAATTAAATATTTTCAAAAATCAACAACAAAATAAAACTTTTTGCAACGAGTTTAGGCTGAAAGTGACAAAAATTCACATTATTTATAATATTGCACTTTTTTTTACAAAAACTTCTCGTTTTATGTTAAATATAAATTTTTGGAAAAAAAACGGAAACAAGACAAAATTGCTTTTTTTTTAAAAAAGGTTTTGTGTAAAATGAGAGTTTTTGTGGAAAAACTATCGTTTATGACAAAATAAGATTTTATTTATATAAGTTAAATTTTTGTACAATGTACAAAAAATCTGATTATCTTAAATGGGACTTTTTAAGAAAAACTAACTTTTTTTTCAAATGGGACCTTTTGTAATAAACACTTTTTATGTTATATAAGGTTTTTAAGAAAACTGATTTTTATTAATACAACTACAAGTAAAAATAATAATTTATTATTATTTATTTTTTTTTTCATTTAGTAACATCTATTATAAATTTATATATTAATAACCAAGGCCCGGATTTTTATGCAAATGCATATTTGTTGTCGTCAGTCTGAAATCAAGATAAACTTAATATCTTTTCGAATCAAGAAATTTTAAATAAAATGGCATCGATTTGTTAGTGCATATTTTTGCATATTATGCTTTAAATGCATATTTTTGCATATATGGCTGACATTGCATATTTTTGATGCATTTTTGGGAAAAAATGGGGAAAAAATATTTTGCAAAGCACATCGCGTTTTGTCGCATATTAGGAGAAGTATCCTATAACCAGTTGTGTATTATACTATTATGTATTATAAATTTTCAACAATTCAAGGATGTGATGGAACGATGGTAATGCAGTACAAAACAAAAATAACAAATTTACAAAATATAAAATTTCGGATAATTTGTAAGTCTTCAAATTACAGGTTTGTCTCTGAGACTATTGCAAAATTAGAGAAATCAAATCCATTGAGAATGCAAATTAAATTAATTGATAATAAATAGAATGTATGCAGTGATAAAATTTTTAGAAATATGAAGGACACAAAACAATAACACAAACTGCTGGCATATTTAATTTAAATTTTTTCGAAAGCAGCGTAGTGGAAAATTAATGAATATGAAAATGAGTATTGTAATGTAAAAATATCTATCTAACAAGTGACTTAATTTACATTATGGTTTTACTTTAAATTTTGTGTTTTACTATATTTTTACTTCTGCTTTTTTGGTGTACCTAATTTTCGTTAACGAGACTGAATTTTTAGGCGTTTTATGTTATTTTAATGTTTTGTTTATGATTAAAAAATGTGTTAAGAAAAATTTAAAGTGCATATTTTTTAAATTTATAGCGCATATTTTTCTATTTTATGTGTATGTTTTATGCACATAAATCTCGATTTTAACGCTCCGGTCCCTATTAATAACAAATAAAAAGGCAAAGTTTTCAAAAAACTTATTAGACTAAACATTCCCTTCTTTTAATAGTAGCGTGTTACATAAAAAAGGTATTTTCTTTATGTTAGCAACAACAACCATAAACCAATCGTTTTCAATGAATGAAAATACAAATACGGTAGGGTTTCTAGAAATCTCCAAAAATTCCCGTTAAAAAAAAAACTTTGAAATTCCAGGGAATTTTAGACAGAAAATCCTTTGAAATGTTTAACATTAATTTTAGTCTTTAATATAAAATGGTACTCAATGTCTATTTATAAGCGTAAGAAGAAAAATGTAAATTTTTCGAACATAGACCATGATAATCAAAGAGGGGGATAGTGCACTAATTTTGTAGTTTTGACTAATACTTAGTGGTAGTGCAATAAAATATATTTTGATAATGTTAAGTGATAAGTTAAAAAATAGCAGACTCACTTAACTTGAGTAATATAGAATAATGTTGGGGATTGGATTAAAAACTAGACATGCAAAGTATTAGAAGGGCTTCCTTCCGAGATTGCATAAGCGGCACGCAGAATTTGATGTCAGATTAAAAAGTCACCAAAGGCAAAAATGAAGCCATCGACAAGCCATGAATAACGATATTTGTTATGATCGAACTTTAAGTGGCGACGCAGCTTACAAAAAACTAAAAGGGTGGTATCCAGAGGCGTGGCAAAAAAATTAAAAAAAAAATTTAGGGAATTCTTTTCAAGTAATCTTTAATCCAACTTTTTTTTCGAACAACCTTAATGTCCATATACATTTATCATCGAAGTCGGAATCAGAGTAGGAGTCGGACTTTCAGCGGTTGAAGTCAGAGTAAGAACTATTTTTTTGACGCCTAAGGATGGTAAAACATAATGCAAAATATTTTTTTCAGCTTAATTCTATGATGGTGCAATTACAGATTTAAATCAAAATTTAGTGCATTACTCCAAATATGATTGTAAAGCATTTTACTGAAATATATGAAGCTTAACCTTCTTTCATTAGTTTTTAATATCAGTTAATAATTTCAGATGGTTTTACATAACAACTTTTTAGGAATATATTGGTCAGGAATAAAAATCTCTTTCCAGCACAACTTTAAGCCTCATTTGTTGTCGTGGTACTATCGCCACTTAGTTGGTACATTTAAATTTCTGTTAATTAAATGTCAAAAAAAAATTCTGCTTAATAAACAAATATTTTATGGACATAAGTCGATTTTAACTATATATTTTTTTATTAGTAATTATGAAATATCAAAACCTCTAAATCAAATATAATTAAATCGATTGATTCATAAAACAGAAGACATTGAATAGTACAGTTATTTAGTTCCAAATCAGGAAAGACTTTTTCCATCCCTGATATGGGTAAAGAAAAACGTATAAATTTGGAAACAATTTTAAACTATTTTATTATAATTTTTAAATTGTCTTGCTACATAATCTTTATAACAAATTTTTCATTCGCGAATGGCTAGTCATCTTGTCTCGATGCGTGGTCTTAAGTAACGGATTGTACTTTCAAATAAAAAAAGAAATTTTAGAAAATATTCAGTAGTTTTTTTTATAGCATTTTAAAAACAAAAAAATTATTTGGCGGACCCTTTACAACGACGTTTAGAGTCATGCCATAATATGCAACTTGATGCTAATGAGAAATTGCAGACATTGAGAACGCTAATCACAAATATCTTAAAAAAAATGTCAACTACAGTGGCGAAAATGCAGCCGTTGGCTATACCAAATAATATTAAATAATTGGTTTTTGTTTTTTGCAAAAACGCCTTAAAAAACATTAGTATATATTTCTAAAATGACAAAAGCTAAATAGTTTAAAAATGAAATCACAATTAAGAACAAAAAACTACATTTTCCGTGTTAATATTTTTAGCATTTTGCATTTTAAATAAATTTTGTATTTTTAAAAATTGTATGCTAACGCTTTTTTTTGCGAGATCATTTGAAAATTCAAAGGGGGATCTTTTCTGAAAAAAAACTTTACGGATACAATTTTTCTGCAAACTGACGAGTAATTTCCTTACTTGAAATCTTTAAACCGTCACAAAACAGTTACAAACATCGTTTAATGAGTAAAACAGCTGTTTGTTTCTCGACGCAAGAGCTTAAGAACAGGAATGAAAAAATTCTGGGATATAAGAAACCCTAAAATACGGCTTAAAGGATTCCGTTGATAGTTTTAACTCTATTTTAGAAAATTGTATTTAAGTAACTGAAACTTATCGAAATAATTGCCATTAACATCAATATAAAGTAAAGACTTTCTAGTGCTTAATTTTTATATAATTTATAGTGCAATAGCATAACTGACTATATTGAAACTTATTTACAGGTATTAAATGCCGATTGCACACTCTGTTATAAATACATTATTTTTCTACATTAAGAAAAAATGTTTACCATAATTTATTCAACATTTTAACAAAGAATAAGAAAGTTTGTTTTCACAAACAAATATTTAACATAAAACCATATTATTCGTCAACGTTTTTTAAAAAATATTTATATGTATTATCATAAATTAACATAAAATTTTTTTGTTTAGTACTGACATAATCGTTTTATAATAATATGTTTTTCATTGAAAAAATTGACCTTCAAACTTATTTTGAAATCTATTATAATAATACTTCCAAACAATACCCTTGTACTATCTAAACATTATATAAGCTAAGAATCCATAATAATGTCATTGATGTTTTAAAGGACATTTTTTAGCCATCCAAACTCAATAAAGTGCTATAAATAATCCTATTTATAACACTCCACCAAATGTTTACATTGGAACAGCTAAAGAAAATGAAAAACACAAACTTAGAACTAAAAAGTTTTACACTGATTTTCATAATTATATAAACACTCTTAATATCGGCATTAGTCCTATTAAATTAACATGGTATTTGCTGCCTGTTCATCTATTTCCGAACGAATACTTCGTTCGCTCAGCTTAAATTTAAAACAAAAACGAATTATAAAATATTGTTTTTGTCGTACATGCAACTTATGGCTCAGTTAGCCGGGAGTAACAGTAACGTTGCAAATCAGCTGATTCATTTTGTTGTATGCAAAGCAATTAGAACGATTATAGTTAGCAGTAAGATGTTACGTCCAATCTGTCAGAAATAGATTGGTCTTACTTTTGTACGGTAATGTTACTGCTACTCCCGGCTAACTGAGCCTTTAAGCGAACGAAGTCTTCTTTCGAAATCGTTGAACAGGCTAGAAATAGTACGTCTTGTTATAAAAATAATAATAATATAAGAATAATTAATTTGTAAAATTGGAAAAATGCATCAATATTATTATTTCCATTTGAGGAATACATGCAAAAAGGATATATGGGGTTCTATATGTCCTAATATATTTTTTTTTAGCTCCAACACAGAAAAAATCATCAGTAGTTTTTTATAAATTAAAAAAAGTGTTTAAAAAGTATTTTAATTTAATTAATGTGATAATTGAATCAATAATTTTTTCTGTTAAAAGAGAATTAAAGATATAATTTTGATTTAATTAACCTTTTAGTTGTTTTGAAATAAATTTCTAATTAATTAACAAAAAATCTTAATTGATTTGTTTGTTTAAAATAAAAAATTTTAACTTATACAATTGTTGATGGGAATTATCAAATCCTGGGCTATATTTAAATTAATCAATAAACAAATTGTTTGGAACGGCAAAGTTTTTGATAACTTTTAATTATTTAATTGGACATATCATTTATTTTTAATTTAAAAGATTTTGTTTATCTTGATACAAACACTGAAATTTTTTGTTGAAGGGATAAGCTATTCCTATGCGCATTTCACTGGTTGCTTAGGCCAGATCGTCAGGAAACTTCATCCAAAGATTTTAGAAAAACTAAAGATGTTAAACAAATAAAACTTTTAAGCGAATAAGAATTATAAGCAACAGCTCTACTTGTAACAATGTCCAAGCTTAAACAAAAACAACAACAAAACAATGTGAGTTTATCTATTCTTACATTGCCCACTACTTCTTTGGAATTCTTCCAATATTAATAGTAGTTGTTAGTAGGTTAAAAAAAACAAAATGAAAGCAAAAACAAGTTGCTTTATTGTGTTCGCAAACAAAAATAAAGCATGTTGCCAGTTTCAAAGTTATTGTTATCAAAGTAATTTCGTAGGTATACAAACATTTTTTTTCAAAAGATTTTGTTTATCGTGCTTAATTCCCAATTTTAATTCTTGAAAAAACACTGAGATTTATTGTTGAAGGGATAAGCTATTCCTATGCGCATTTCATTGGTTGCTTAGGTCATATCGTCAGGAAACTTCATCTAAAAAATATTCACAATTTTTAATAATCTACATATATAATAATTTTGGTAATAGATGCAATAAATTGTTTGCTTTATTCTATGAATTTGGACGATAGCTTAAATATTCCAAACTAATTATACTATTATAACATTGTCACAGACTTTATACAACTTTCATGAGAAAAATTTTTAAACTAAATAAAACTAAAAAATCAAGTGCCGCCATACAGAAAAAAGTAATAAAAGTGTGTTATAAATATGATAATAGAATTAATAATTATTTTTTTTGTTGAAAGAAAATTAAAGATATAATTTTGATAAAGTTTACATTTTAGTTGTTTTAAAATAAAGTGTTAATTAAAAAAATTTTTATAGATTTTTTCGTTTTAAATAAAATAATTTAAACTTGTAGAACTGTTGTTGGGAATTGATAAAACCGGAGCCAAGGCGAATTCATGCAGACGGTGGTGGCGATACTACAACAAGTAACAACACTGGTCGATATGTCAAAAACATAAGTTACTTTTGATATTCCTCTCTCTAATTAAGAAAAAATGTAGCACAGCTGTGCTTTTAACGCCACCTTAAAAATTGATTGGCCTTGACCTGAGCTATATAAAATTAAATCAATTTACACATTGTTTAACACGGCAAAGTTTTTGATAATTTTTTATTAAAACAAAAAAATATTCACAATTTTTAATAATCTATATAATCATTTTGGTAATAGGTGCAAAATTAACCACTTATTTGCTTGATTCTATGATTTTTGGTTTCAAATATAATAATTTTGACTTGTATAATTGTGGTTGGAAATTGTCGAAACCTGGGCTATATTTAGTTAAATCAATTAACAAATTGTTTGAAACGGCAAAATTTTTTGATAATTAATTAAAAGTAAAAATATCGTTTATTGCAAAAATAGTATTAAAAATGTTGAATTTTTCAATTTTTAATAATCTATATAATAATTTTGGTAAAATGTGCAAAATCAACAAAGTGTTTGCTTGATTCTATGAATTTGGTGATTAGAGACATTTTTTAATTTTTTCTGTGTACTATAACATTATCGCAGACTTTTTATAACAGCTCTCATAGATGAATTTTTTAAACTAAATAAAACTGAAAAATAAAAAGCCGCTATAGTCACAAGAGGTACTGATTATACATTAACACACTTATATAAAAGTGCATGTAAATACTCGTATTAGAAATATAATCGTTGTCATAAACATAATTTGTAGTGAAACTATGCCAGTTCTTTAGTTTTCTTGTATCTGGGTATGTGTTGATAGTGGAAGTTTCAATGGTGATTTTGTTCTATCTGTTATGTCAAGGATAATTATAAGTTTAGTCGTCTTTTTTTTTAATAAATTCTTTTATTTAGCTTTACTTCGGAAAATCACATTTTGTAACGTTAATTTTCTTTAAGGTATGCGTGAGATTTTTTTCCATTTTGATTTAAAAGTTTATGTTGTTTGAAATATTCTTATTTTTTGACTTTTAGTCGATTGTTTTAGGATTCATATTCATTTTGTGTTCACAACTGATCAATATATTAAGGTAAAGAAAAGCGTTTCTTAAAATTTTTTTTTTTTATTTATTTCTCAAGTCAAACAGTACACAACAATATCAGCAAAATATTCCATAGTAAATGTGTATTTAGTATATAACATTTTTTTTTACTAAATATTAATAGATATCAAATAACAACTATGCATCTTAATACTTTTTTTGTGTTTTTAATTTACTCACAAGTCACTTGCTTTAATATGCCTATTAATTATGCAAGTTTTTTTTTAATTGTTCATTTGGTGCTTTAGCTTATTTCAATCTTCAATGCTGAGTAATGTAATCCTTGCTGCTTTTTCTATAGACTTAGCCAACACGATTCCTAACCTTGTATTCCGTTTTAACTCCGCAATGTCTGCATTAGGGATGCCTAACGAGAAATCCCAAGTCCCGGGATTTTTTAGGACTGACAAATCCAACAACAACAACAACAACTTTTATGTATGAACAATTTTTATATGTATAAAAATGTTCGTTTTTATTGATTTTTTATACTTTCTAATTATTAGTTGTCTCCCATTACGCGATTATCCTTTTTCTCAACGAATAACTGCACATTGAAGAAATTATGAACCCTTGTATTAGAATTTAGCACGGTTTTAGTTTAGTACGCTTTATATGACACCTACATTAATACATACATACATATCGGCACCTTAAATGCAAACGGAGGTAACTACGTTTTACATTTTTTTATAGGAAAATAACATAACCAATTCAATTATAATTCTTCTTAGAGTTTGAATATCTTTAACCCTTGTGTTAATACCCGATCTTATCCACATTTTTTAGCACCCATGGTACCCGGGTACCCATATACTAAAATGTATTAATAATCAGTATTTTTATGAAAAAAAAAATTAAATTTTTAATCTTTTTAAAAGCGTATTAAATTAAATTTATTTAAAAATATGATTTTTTTGTTTTGCATAACGGCTAAAATTTTAAATTAAATGTTGCGATGGTTAAAGTTTAAGCAAATTTTTTTGAGTATTAAAGGAGCAAAAAATAAATCTAGAATCTGAATACGCTTTTTTTAACGTTGAATAACGACGATCCAGAAGCTTGTTTAAAAATGTTAATTCTTAATACATTTTTTTCAAGTAAATATACCTAGGTGGGTACCATGGTACCCGGGTATTAACACAAGGGTTAATAAAATCGCCATTTTAATCGCAGGTGTCTAAAAATTTGTGTCAGCATGTAGTTGGATAAAACGAACCACAAATAATTAAAAACTCGATTTTGAATTTATGTATAGTTACGTCCGTTTGCATCGAGGTGACGATATCTATACATACCCTGCAAACAAATAGAAGATATCCCCTAAGGCAATAGTTTAGAAATATCCCCAATTTGTCATCTAAAAGGAAATAATCAAAGCAATTTTTTATTTTCTTGAGAAAATAAATTTATAAAATATTTGTACGTCATAAATAAAAAAATAAGAAAAATTAAACCTAAAATATTCTGCAGAAGGTAAATATATAAATTAAATAAATCTGTAATACATATATTAATCTGTTTCCTTTTCAACTTAATCCAGATATTACTCAACCCTCATAATTTTAAAGGAATTTGTTGGAAATTACAAAATTATTTTATTTTACTTTATTTTATTTGTAAGTATGTATAATTTACTTATGTATATGTATGTTTGTGATAAAAAAAAATGTATGTTAAATAAAATGAATGTTTTTCAAAATGCAAAATCGTCTTTTTATCATCCCAATGATATTTTGGCGATATCTTCTTATTTTCTTATATTTGGTTATCTGGCGATATTGCCAGTTTATCATCTAGCAGAATAGCTTTCGTATTGCTAAGGAGTATTGCTATCGAGACACGTTTCTTCCCGAAGGAAGTATCTTCCGCAATACGAAATCGATTATTGCCGCAATAATATTTTTCATCCAGGCAATACGTTTGGCAATACATAGGGTGTATTTCTGTGTTTGCTGGGTATGTATATACATACAAATGTATGTTAAATTATAAGCGATTATCAGTATAAGTATACAAATTTTATTTCTATTATTATAAAACTTAATTGTACCTAATTTCAATAAAAGTAATTTGAAGGAGTGAATTTTATATTTGACGTATGGAAAATTGTGGACCATTCAAATTGTATTCTAATTTCGATCGATATCGAATGCCGTAATTTGGCCCCTGGTCGCAATTTTGCAGATTATGTAATGCCATTTGGTGTTTACGTTTTAATTGTATTTTGAAGTGGAAAGAATTAGTTCATTATTTCACATTGCCCCATGAAACCAATCACAATTGTGACCATAAAATATCTTATTAAGTTGGAACTTAGCTAAAATTTGTAACCATATTCACCATGCCAAATAATATTGAATTCGGTCCATATTTTACCATAGCTCTTATATTTATATCTTCTGTAAATAGCGTTTAATGCCATAATTACCTTATAAATGTTGGTCTTGACGATATCTTAAGTGCAATATCTTGGTAGATCTATAATTGATTCTATGTCCCATATGAACGCTACAATCAATTTAAGATGAAAGAAAATCTCAAAAAGATATTGATGTCAGTAAATTGGTCGGCACAAATAAACATTTTTAAAAAAATCTCCTTTTCGTGATTAAAAAATGGTTAAATTATGTTACTTTTATCAATTTTTTTTATAAACATTTTTTGTTTGACGCTGTTTGATCGTGCAAAATTTTTGTAAGAACAAATATTTATTTGCCCAAAAACGAGGTAGATGTTTGCTCAAAATCAGCTGTTTTTTGTTTGCCCCTTCAAAAATATTTTGTGGTCAGATTAGGGCAAACAAATATTTGGCATTTTTTGTGAAATGTTTGCCATACATATGTGACCGTACCTTTTGCAGAAAATCAATTAAATAAATTTAATTATGTGGATAATAATAAAACAGAGGTTCTTTTTATTTACAATTAATAATATGCTTATATTAAAGCAGTTTTAAAAGCCCTTTTATGGTTTCAGGAAGTGCCTTATGTAATAAAATTTTCTGTTAATATTTCGGTCAAGCTAAAGGAACAAAACAAATTATAGTTCTAATAGCCTGACGATTTTTTAAATTAATTTTTACAATCTTATTTTAAGGGACTACCAACTATTTATATTGTGACAAATAAAAAAAAATGTCTAAATATCGTTGGCGTTTGTAGAAACAATAAGAAATGTATCACATTGTTATGAAATGTTCTCTGTGTGTGCGTCAAATAAACCAACCAGTGTTGGGTGTTTAATATTTTTCTTTTCTTTGATTTCTTAATCTTAATTCTCTATCGTTGCTATTTCCTCGAATTTCCTTTTCATTCGTTTTCATATTTAATGTTTATAATTTTTCTTCAGGCTTTATAAAAGGCGTCAGGATTTACGGTATACTATTGTTTTCATTATATCAATGTTTTATTGTTAATCCTGAAATTTATGACATTGTTGTTAAGTTTTTTGAGAAAAAAAAACATATGCCTTCAAGATAACAAAACACAAATAAAGCAAAATCTATTGGTGTAGGGTGGAAGGTGTACACACGAAAATGGTATAGAGGTTAGTAACTTCAAAGGATTTTGGTCTAAAAATGTTTAATAAAAGTACTAAAGTAGAGTTAGTGGCAAGGAATCGGGTGAAGTGAAAGTGAAATTTTTTTTTTATTTTTAAATCTCCTGTATTAATAATCGATGACCCTATAAAGTTTATCCATGCAAAATTACAAAGCAACACGACTTTTTTAAGTGGTGGCACATCAAGGGTGAATTAGAATTTTTCCAACAACTTTTAAATCAAAAAATTACCTTATATAGTTAAGTACCATTCAAAAACCTGAAAACACTTATATTTATATGCGCGCAAAACGAAGTTGGTGTTTCCCCTTGTGTTAATAATTTTATTTCGGGACTGTTTCTTCCAGCTTCTTAATAAGAAATATACATTATGGCTTCATGTTAAACAAAAGCTTGTAAAAACAAGGGAATAGTTAAATCGCCGATAAATTGTTAATGGTATTTCTAAATAGTTTGAAATAATAAAAGTTAAAAGGTCAATGCTTAAAAACGCCTAAAACTCGGTAGGATTTGCGTTGCTCTGTATTTGGCGATGTATTTAAATTAAATGCTAATGCGTTACCAACACATTGTGATATTATTAAATAATAGAAAAAAATTCTTGAATCAAATGCATACTGAAATCGAACAAATTTGAAATGAGGCACCGATTCCAATAATACGCCATTAACATATTAAAGCACAATTGGTTTCATATTACAATTATTAAAAAAAAAAAAAAGAAGAAACTGCGCATTAGAATAAAAATAAAAAAATGTACGAATGTAAGGAACTAACAAAATACATAGATATGACTTAAGGTATGTTCAGACCTACCAAATATTTGACGATAACATCAAAAGAACAATTTATATTTATTTGATAAACTTTATGCCTAAGATGATAATTGTATTTTTGTATAATGTGGTTAAGAAACCGGTAAATAATGTTTGCTCTAGCCAAACGTTTTGCAAAAGCAAACAATTCTTTAAGAAAACTAGTGGTTACGTGTAGGACGTCAAACATTTACAGCTGTAGAATTTTTGAAAAATTATAGGAATTTAATAAATTTATTATTTGAGATATTCTCCAAAATTTGTTCTAAAGATCACAATTTAAACCCATCCATGAGATTGTTTGATTTAATTTAATGAATTTAATAAATAAAACTGAAGAATTTTTCAATATCGTTGAATTCGCCGATATGGTGTAGTTATAGGCATGAAGATATGAAGATATAACAGAGTTGAGTTTTACTTGGCGTATATTAATGTCAAGACTAATTAACAGTGATTAATACGTCGTGATTATGGTGATCGATTATTCGACTTTTTTCAATAACCGGTTTTCGAATATTCCGAATAGTTGCTATTTTAAAAAAACCGGTTTTCGGTTAAGCATTTTTAAAATAACCGGTTAACCGGTTTTTATTCGAATACATAAAAATACAAAAATCAAATTAGTTTTTGTAATAAAAAGTTAATTAGAATAAGAACAAAACAATTCACGAAGGTAAGGAACCAACAAAATACATAGATATGACAAAAGGTATGTTCAGACCTAACAAATATTTGACGTTAAAATCAAACTAAAGCGTGACCAGTAAATTGATAAAACTAAAGCATTATTTTCAATAATTTATTGTTATTTTCAAAACTTTATGTCTAAGATGATAATTGCATTTATGTATAATGTAGTTACGAAACCCTTAAATAATGTTTGCTCTAGCCAAACGTTTTGCAAAAGCAAACAATTCTTTACGTTAGGAGTCAAACATTTAATAGGTGTGAACATAGCTTTAGAATTTTTTAAAAATATTGGTTTTAAAACTATGCAATAAATTTATTATTTGACATATTTTCCTAAATTTATTGTAAATGAGTTTTAATTTGTTGCTGGTTAAGCATGTCTATACGAAGCAGTAAACTTCAATAAGTCGTGATGTAAAGAACTTTTGCCACTTATCATTTTAGGGCCGATTAAGCACAATTTTTTTTTAAGTCAGTTCGAAATATCACCAGAGATGACATCTTTGTAAAGCTATATGTATGTATATAGTATTTATAATACTGTCCAATTGCTTATTACTTTTTATGCTGAACTTTTTTTGTAGTACTTTATATTGTTTTTGGTTTTTGTTACATAAGCGATTTGTATTTACATTGCTCATAATGTTTTTTTGAGTTTTGTTTCATTTTGTTTTGACATTTTTTATAAAAAGTTTAAGTTTGCAAATATTCAATTAGAAAAATACTTAAATTACGGGTGCATTTAAAACAAAAGTAAGGAATAAGTATATAAATTACACATTACTAAAATAACCGGGTAATTTTACTAAAATAACCGGTTTATTCGATATTCGAAAAATGGAGATTTTAAAATATTCGACTTGGGCAAAACTAAAATAACCGGTTAAAACCGGTCGAATACTATTCGATCGATCACCCTAGTCGTGATGTTGAAGAGCCTTTGCAACTTAGCATTTTAGGGCCGCTAAAGCACCCTTGTCTTTTTTGAATCAGTTCGATATTATCCCCAGAGATATATATTTCGGCGATATTTAACTGACGGTACGACGATACTTCATAATTTTTTTTAAGTTTTTTCAACAAAAAATTAAAGTTTTAATGCTTCTTTTTTGCATTACAAGTACCAGAGCGTCAAGGCTTTTTTCAACAGGAAAATTCTATTTCCAATACATTTCCAATACAGTCAAATAAAATATTCCAGCCAGGTGGTGTTAAATTGGCGTTCTAAATTTTGGCTACGTATAATCTGTTAGAATTTTTAACAAAGAAAATGTTTGCCGCTTTTTTAGGCAGCTCAATTAGAGGAATGAAACACTTGAAAGCAGTTATATGCACATCAAAACAGAAAAGTGCAATTATTTCTCTTAATTATTAGCCGTTTTGCCCTGTCTGGGCCATGGCATAGAGGTATGTTTTGGCCAAAACCTTTAATTTTTTTTGCAAATTTTGAACACAATATACAGCCAACTTTGACTAGTGGAGTGGCGGAATTAATGTTTTGTCGTAGTTATTTGGCTTTTTGAACAAGGAAATTAGGGTAACCTAATTGTTGATATTTGTCTTATAAATTAATTTCTTCTTTAGCCTTTAAAAAATTGCTGTTTTCTTAGTCAACCATATAATTTTTTAAATTTTTTACTGCATCTTTCATTAAAAATTTCGGGGATATACAATTTTCTAAAAAAAAAATATGGTTGGTTAAAGTAGTAGCGTGCCCAAAATTAGGCGTGCTGCGATTAGAGGCGACAGAGACTTCGTTTGGACAACCCACAACTCATAAAGATTAGAAACTCCGGATCAAGCGGGACCCAGGGCAATACTGAGGTGGCTAAAACCAGCCCCATGCGTTGAGATATTGCACCAAATTGCCGAGTTTCACACGCGGTATCTCAGAGAGTCCTTGTAGAAGGTAACTTCACATAATCCATGTGGAGTTAAATTAAATACTAGGCAATTACAAAGAAGATGAAACACTGTCTCCCCAGTTCCCTCTGAATCTGCGGCAGCGTTCATAAAGCCTCATGTTGTGTTTGGTGATCGTCCTGTGACAAATAAGTACGTGTACTAGATTCAACATGTCCCTGCGACTGAAGTTGAGGAGAAAGAAATATAACAACAATAACAAAGGACAAAGTTTGGTAGGATTTTTTATACATTGAAGGGCTGTACCACAGAGTAGTAAAAAGGTAAACGAAAGTAGAAAGTTCAGAATACTTTGGTTTTAAGCAATAATCTTGGTAATAATAATTTAAAATAACTTCACCACAAGTGGAAAAGAGTATATATAGCTTTGCTAGTATATAAACAATTTAAACCCATAAACAGTACATTAAAAACAAGCAAGATTGCTTTATTGGGACATGCCGAATCTAATATGTATACCCATCACTACGGTGCGATAAGAAGAAAAAGTTATATAAAAACCGTTTTAAGGTATAAATAAATCTATTTTGTGCCACGCCTATGGCGCAAATGCCGCCCATATTTTGTCAGATGTTGTGTATTCTTACCCAAGCTTTGGCTTTTTCCGTTCTCCAGATAAAAAAAACTTTAAAATGTATTTGTGTGCCCGTCCGTTTATTTTTAAAGAAGTTGTATATTGATAACCAAGATGCTTGCACCTAATCTAGAAGCTTTCGTTCTTGCCGTTCTCAAAATGTACAGAACATAATGCCAGCAAAAAAATACGATCCCCAGAAGAAGTCGACAAAAAATCGAAGAAACGTCGGAAAAAAATGTATTAAAATTGTGTTTTTAATTAAATAAAAGATTATAGGCCGTATAAGCTTAACAAGGAAATACAAACAGATAAATAAAAATTGGCCAAATAAAAAACAACATAATATTTTACCTTTTTAAATGTCTTCTTTTATTGAAATTAATGTAATGAAAATTAAATTTGATGAACTCAACCCTGGTTCAAAAAAAATATATAAAGAAATACATTTTAAATCAGGCTAAAGTTCATCAAATTTAATTTTCATTAAATTATTTTTATGAAGAAAGGTTTAAGGATTGATGTTTGACTATTGACGTCAGCAGTCGTCGATGGCTGCGAGTGTAAGACGCAAATCCCTCTGAGGAGATCGAGTGGTAGCGATCGAAACATGTCAGGGTAACCAGCCGCCTGGGTTTGAATCTCAGGCCAGTTAAGAATGAATGATTATCAATAACAATTTCAATTAATTTTCATGTTGTAAAATTCATTTCTTCATAAAAATAATTTAATGAAAATTAAATTAAATTAAATTAAATTAAATTAAAAATATTGAAAATTTGGATTAAAACCCACAAATTGTTCCACAAAATTACCACAATACTAATTATTGTTAAAGCTAAGGCACGAGCTCTATGTGTAAATTTGTCCTTCAAGTTGAAAATTATATTTGATGAGCTCAAGCCAGGTTTAAAAATAACATATTACGAAAAACATTTTTATTTTAATTTTTCCATGAATTGAAATCATATTCGTTGTTTTTAAGTGTTATTTATATTAATTTAAAATATCAATAATATGTTACGCTATTATTTTGCATAATAAAAAAGTTTACTTACTTTGGTTTTGTTTATTTAAGCTTGAATCCGTATCGTCGATATTTCTTTTTGAGTTTCGGTATCGTTTCTGAAAAAAGGCTCATCGTTACCTCCCTATTTGTTTATTATAGACATGACCTTTTCATTATATTTGATTACATAAATGTAATTAATTAAAACCTCTTCCTTAAATTTGATTTATAATTAAATTCATTAATATGGCCATAAAAAAGCATTTAATTATGTATTTATGCATACAAAAGCTAAATACAACTTCTATACTATAAAATGCTTTATTGTGACACCTGAACCAACTTCCACATCCTCTGCATACACATTACACTCACTCATTTATAGAAACTAAAAGAATATCATCTCAAGACTCTGCTTTTCCTCCAGCAAAATACTGGAGTTTTGAGTAGTAATGTTAAGATAGTCAACCAAACATGAACACAAGTATTAATTTGAACAACTGTCTTTGCATGAGTAGTTGCATGTATTGCATGCAGATATACATACACACAGATTGGAGTTTATTATATAAGAACATATGAATTATAAGTAAATTGATAGTCTATATAAAACAAAACTGTATAAGTATATAAACATAAGATGTGTAGTGAGTAACAAAGGTTTTTAAACAGTTTTTCATGTTTTAGCAGCAGACAATGCCATTTATTTAATAACACTAAGGAACATTTTTGGGATTATTGTCTGGGGGGTGAGAAATTCCAAGTCAGGGTGATGGTACTAGGTCAGTATAGTAAAACCCTCAAAGGGTTTGGCGTTCGTATGTGTCAGTATTTTTTTATGACATTTTAAATTTGTTCCTTATCTTGATGTTTTTTTGTTAAACATAACTCGAGAACCACTTGTCCGATTTTCCTAAAACAAACTCAAAAAAATTTAGAATTACAATTTCTTTCATCCGTTCATATAACGTTTTTCTTTATAATCAACAGTTTTGCCGGTAAAAATAAATTTGTGGAGAAAAAAAATATTATAATTATTTCGCCCTCGAAAGTATGCTAATAATTAGTTTAATTTATTTTCTTAAAAGTACATGAGAGCGTATACATATGTGTTTGTTTTTCTAATATTATTCATACGTTCAAAATTACGATCATTTAGGATTTTTTTAGTTTTTATAAAAAAATGAAATTTTAATTTTAGAATTAAATATTAATTAAATGGAACATATACATCAAGGTCCATCTATCAGGTCTGCGTTCTTGTACAAAAACAAAAAACGATTCTTTTTAGTTGTCAAAAATTTACTACCACATATACAAAGCAAAAGGAAAAAACGTGTATGTGTGGCATACCATAAACGTAAACAAACGTATAGATGCACATGTAAGCAACGTGTAAACAACTTTTGACAACTAAAAATAACATAAACAATGATCATCAGGCTTCTTGCGCAGACCTTTTCAATGGGCGTTTATAATATTATCATATTATCGCGTTTATCATATTATCGCTTTTGTTGATAGTTTCGTTTGTTTTTGTGCTTAAAAATCGCCTATTTTGGTCGAAAAGTTTTTGTGAACATTTGCGTTTATGCGATTTTATATTTTTATTTATTGAGGGCCGTTTGCATTTTAGCTACGGATATATATCGAGCGCTTACTGCGAAAATAACGTAAGCGACATAATTTTCAAATTTCGTTTTTTTGCATAAATGCCTTTATTGGCAACACTTGCATCGTCTCCTCAAATGTCATGGACACATAAGGTACACATAAGGTATGATAAATATCTACATATTTTATATGAAATTATGTTAAATACTTTTTCAATGTCGTTAATTGTAATTACAATATTAAAATCATTTCATTATGTCATGATTTTATAAATTTCTTTGAAAAAGCTTTTTTGCTTAAGTTTGCTCTTTTGATTTTTAAATGGCACAAAATCGGCTGAAGAGTTTTGCGAGAAACTTTGCACACTGGTCAAGAACTTCAATATCTCCGTGCCGATTAACAATAGAATGTTTAGTTTCCGAGATCAACATAGCGAAATGTCAAAAAACTAAGAATTTTGCATTTTTTTCGATGGAGTTTTAGATATTGAAGTTCCAAACCAGTTTGATTCGTATAAAAGCCTTAAGTAATTTCTGTCCCATTTGAAATATAAAGTTAGGATGAATAAGAATTATAAGCACTAGTTTTACTTGTAACAATATCGCAGCTTAAACAAAAACAACAATAAACAGTGAGTTTATCTTTTCGTAAAGTCCCAACTACAATTGGTTGATTTTTTTTCGACCCTAAATTGGGTAAAGTTTTTTATTTAAATAAAATAAATTAACATTTTTTATTTTTCGAATTTATTCTATGAGCTAAATTTCTGTATGTATTTTATAAAGCTTTTTTTTGTAATAGTCATATTCCTTCAATTTTTCAGAAATGACTTCATACATAATACAAACTGAAATTTTGCTCATAGAATAAATTCGAAAAATAAAAAATGTTGAATATAATATAAAGTAACCTTCGGAAGGAAATAGTTCCCAGTTTCTATTTGATAAAAATATATTACTTAATTTTTTGACAGTTCTGTTTTATCAAAGTTTTTTATTTTTCCAATTTTTCGACAATCGACACGTAGTATGCATATCTACACGCTGTTTAAATATTATGGTATTTTGTCCACTTTTTGGTAATGACGAGGGTTGTTTAAAAATAATTTTCCATATGCTTTTAATGTAAAATTACAAACTATTTTGCATCTACTGAAAATATTTAAATTTTCAGTTAATACCCTCTTCTTGATTATGTGCAATGTATAAATCATAAATCCGTTTTAATAATCTGTGTGAGTCTTAGCGAAATAATAAACCTCTTTAACTTATTTTCGCTATTGAACTTACATTTTATTTAAACTTGCTTTTTTGTATAAATTCAGTAAAAAAATATCTTTTTATATATACCCTGTAAAAACTTCGCTTACAAAATAATGTGTTGAGTAATCAGAAAAACTTAAAAGCACTACTTACAATTCTACTTAAAGAACCAATGAATTTTACAAGGGATGTCTCAAAATGAACGCATTCAAAAATAAACCCACATCCAGAAATAAGTAGTTATAGAAGTTGTTGTAGAAGCAGTTATAGAAGAAAGCTACTAAATAATGAGTGAGAGAAGCTATCCATTTTGAAAAAGTAAGCGAAGTTTTTACTTATAGGTAGAAGTTTTTAGTCTATGAAATGAAAACTAAAGATTTGTATTGTTCTAATAGGTAATAAATTAGTCAATGTTTAAACGCTGGTTTAATTTTAAGGGCCGATGTTGATTTTGAATAAAACACGAATTATTTATGTATGCAACAAAATATCGTTTTAATTTCCGCCACGATCACGGCGGCACACCTCCATCCGATGGTCCAAATTTCCGATGACGCTGAGGCATAATTTAGGTTTTATGCCGTTAATGTGACGAATTATCTCATTCTTTAGCTCTTGAATTGTTGCTGAATTTTCGACGTATACGTTTTCTTTCAAATAACCCATAAGAAAGAACTCCAACGGTGTCAAATCACATGATCTTGGCGGCAAATTGACATCGCCACCACGTGAGGTAACACGGCCATTGAATTTGTCGCGCAAAAGAGCCATTGTTTCGTTCGCTGTGTGTAGCGTTACCGTTATGCGACTAAAGTCGCATTTTTGCCCCTTTTTTGCAACCTTTGCACTTTTTTGCCCCTTTATTTTAAATCCCCTTTTGTATCATTTTGTATAATTTTGTGCCCCTTTTTTAACGAAATGTTTTATATTGGCAATCAATGAACACAGATGAACCTTCCAGCTTTTTTATGTTCGTATGCTTTATTTTATCGCATAGAAGAGCATCCGCCGACCGGATTTTTTTCTCAATTAGCTTTATAAAACAATAACATAGGTTGAAAGTAGATACCTGGCAGTCCTTGTTGAACTTATTAATAAAAATAGATGTATATTTTTAAGAAACTTAACATATAACAACTAAAGAAACAAAACGTCAAACCTTTTTAATTAATTATTTTTTATTTTTATTAGTAATGTTAAACTATTACTTTTAAGCTTGTCCTTTTAACAAGCATTCAGAAAGTGTTTTTGTATTATAGATAAAATCAAAACAAGAAATATCGCTCTATTCGGCAGTATCGAATCTCATATACTCTTCACGGTGGTATAAATAAAAATCGAACCACTACTAACTTCTCCTAAAAAGAAATATCTAATCTAAGTTTGGCCCGCCTATTTCCCATGATATAGACGCTGTTGTGCCAAAGCCCGTATTTTGGGAAGAATGAGGTTTTTATAATTTTATTACTAATGGCGATTTCTTTCACAAAATTATAGGCTGCTTGAATTATGACAAACAAAATAAAACATTTATTGTAGAAACAAAGTAGTAACAACCAAAGTTGTAAATCAGGGCAGTATTAACACCTTAAGTTAATGTAAGGGTAAAATATGCAATATGTTTTGCATGTTTTACATCAACATATTCATCAACATACATTTGTATGAACAAACGAACACAAAATGGAGAAGTTCGTACGGGTTAACTTGCAAACAAGACGATTATTTTCACTGTGCTTCTCTAATGGGAACTTATAACACACAAAGTTAAAAATTAGTAAAATGTGATCTAATTTTATAAACAAATGTGCAAGAAAATGTAAGTTCAGTACATCCAGGTTTATTTTTTGTATCGGTTATATTTTCAGTGAAAATAAATGATTTTGTGCAGTACAAGCATTTACTGCTACAGACCCGGTTTGCTCAAATTTTTGCACGAGTTTTTCGATTGTACGCACAAATTGACCGAAAAAATCACGAAGTGCACGATATGCATTTTGATTTGAACGCTCACTTTTTCTCACAGTTTTCTTTTAAAATATAGCAGCTTTTACACCATAGATTTCTATACACAGCTACATTTATTTTTGTGGAAATTACGGGCATAAGCCTTCTTTTACTATTTTTCTTTCAATGGAAATTTTTTTCAGTCGAACCTCCCTAAAATGAATATGAATGTAACAATGAAAAAGAAAATTTTTTAAAATTATTTATTACATGGATTCAGAAATGCATGAGAGTCAAATTTAAAAAAGGAAAAATTTGTTGATTGTACAGAGAAAGTCACTGTATACATATTCATTACAAGGATATCAAAAAAAAAGGATATCAAAATGTGAGCAAAAAAGATGATGTTATTAAATCAGCTCAGGGACAACTAAATTTTACAGATATTCAGAATCGAGCTGTGAGCTGCAGTACATGCGACCTTCTCCGAGAAAAAGGACCTAGTGTATCAAAAAACGGGTTTGGACTTAAGAGTTGATTCTAGTACCTAAAAGGGTGTAGAATAACTTTAAATGCGTTTTTCGCAAAGCTTCATTTTCACACACTAGGTCCCTTTTCTCGGGGAAGGTCTCATATCCCAAATCTTTTGTTTTATTAAAATATTTTTTTTATATTATTTGTTGAATTTTTTGATTAAAAAAATAGTTTGCCTTAAAATGTATCAGTATTGACCCAAAGTTTGGGGCTATTTTTTATAATGGAATATGACACCATTTTTTTAATGAAAAATTACCCCAAAAAATAGAAAATAACCCTAAAAATAAAATGAAATATTACCATAATTTGGGGTAATCCTTCATTATAAAAAATCACCTCAAAATTTATAATGAATTTTAACCCCAAAACAGAAAACAAAGAAACTTATGTTAAAAATTTGGGTTGGAGTTCATATGCCCTAAACTACAAATCCCCAATTTAGAATCACGATTTCAAAATCCGAATACTTATACAATTTTGGCTTTAAAAATCGATTGATAGCTGATAGTCTAAGACGCTGGTGCTCTAACAATCCAACTGTATAAAATTTTTGTTATTATATAGTTATAAAAAAAAATAGATAATAAATAAATAAATAATTTAAAAAATCGTAGGATTGATAGCATGGTAGGTTTCTGTGGCATAACGAACACTGGCTTCGCTCAGTAAAGCTTCTCTAAATAGCAGGCCTTGCATTTTTTAAAGTAAACGAAAAATAGCCCCAAAGTAAAAATTGTGATTTTATTTGGGGCCATTTTTATTCCACTTAAAATGCAAAAAAAACCCCAACGAAAAACCCTAACGAAAAAATTACCCCAAAAAACCAAAAAAAAAAATGTCCCAAAATTGCGTGTTGTTATTTCTCATGTAAAATTTTGGGGCCGTTATTCACTTTCCTTTCATTTCCTAAAGTCATTTTGCGCACCGCCGTTTTTGCTTGTTTCGATAAGGCCAAGAAATTAAAATGAAGTACACATTTGATGACCTCGAAAATATTGCACTGTGCTTTATTTACTATTTTATTTTTATTTGGGTCTAGATTGTTGTAAAAAACTTTTCTCAAACACTCTGATATACAAAATGGAGAAAACTGGTGAGTCCATATGGTTATTTTCTAGGTTATGCATCATAAAAACATGTTACGCAGTTGATGGATGTTGTTCGACCATTTGATTAACCGAATTCATTAGCACAACGTCTTTTATTTTCTATTCCTTCATGTTTCTGGTAACAGATGACCTAGACTTATGGCTTTTCTCCAAATTTGGCGATATAATTTTTCTTTTAAACCCAATTAGTGACATATTTGAGTCTTCTTATCTGGACATATGCAAAACGTTTTGAGCGGTATTATCCATCAGCCACGTCAAAATTAATTTACAGCACTCTTTTCCACTGTATGCTTTTCCATAAACGGATACATGTTGATCCATTTGATTTACAGCGCGCATTAATTTGTTATATTGGATTATTAAGGAAGAACTTTGTAAGAAGGTTGCCAGTTTCGCAGCTCACTTATTAGTAGAATTTCACAATTAGCTTTTAGTTGTTTTGGGCACACATCACATTCTACATTGTAGTTAGATTTCAGCGTCATTTTCTCAACTAAAATTACCTTCATTTTCTGGAGGATCAATAAAATTGGTGTGCAAATTTCTTTCGTCACTTTTATCTTAACAATTAAACTTTTTAATATAGTGCAAAACCTTTTTTTTACCGTCAATTTACTTTTAAATCGTCAAAAAAATAAGTAAAATAAAGCAAAAAAATCTATTTTGTTAAATTTTTCTTTTTTTGTACCCGTGTGTCCATATGAGCTAACTTATGAGATTTTCAAAAATTTGGGTCAAAGCAGCAACATTTTAAAAAAGTCACAATATTGTTTTATTTAATAACCATCTCAAAACTTTCATGATAAAAACAATCGTTTAAACCAATATGAAGCAATGTTAATTTCTTCATCTCAAAATGTCCTAGTTATTGTGTTTATTAATTTACAGACTGTTGATGCCACGCTGCTTTTTACAAACATTCACCAACTGAACAGAATCTTCGCAACAATGAACGTTAATACTTAACAACTCAACAATAGGCGATACCGATATTCTAAACAAATTTTTTGCATTTTCTGACTCTTTTAGCAAAAGATTATTTTTGAGTCCAATAGTGCGATTCACTTACTTTTATAACGATAATCGATTCGTTAAAATATATAACGAAAATTTATCGAATATGCTATTTAGTAAAATGTTTAACGATATTCGCTGTCGTTAAAAGTCAGCTGTTACTTTAAGCAATTTTTTGTCGATATTTTAGCGACAATAATTTAGGTTGTGTTTATTTAATCGATAAAATCTATTTTATGTTTAAAATAACTTACATACACACAAAGATATATTCATATGTATGTATATGTATGAACAAAAACAAATACCCTAAATTTAAAATTTACAAAATAAGAAAATTAAGAACAAAAACAAAATTCTAAATGTAAAATTCACAAAAAAAATTATATAAAAAACACAAATTAACCCTTCGTCTTAAACTACGGTCACACTTATTAAATATTTGACCAAATAAGCGTAACCACTACTTTTGTAAGTAGTTGGTGAGATTTAACAAACTCTTAATATCACAAAATAAAGCTTATTATACTGCTAGACATTGCAAAAAACGGTTTTTTGTAAGATGTGGAATTATAATCAAAATAAATATTGGAAATAAAGGAAATACTTATTTATTTTGCTTGTTGGTTCCGCTTTTTTCGTCAAATATTTGACAAGTGTGACCGTAGCTTTACTCATAAGTCTGGCCAGACCTTTTTCAATGTATTTTGAATGAAAAATCATGTGTAACACGGGGGGTAAGAACAATTTAATTTTTTTTATTTTATTCTCTTTTGTGCTTTTCGTTTTTTTTTTTTAACATTTTGTAGACAGAGATGTTAAAAACAACAGCTGTAAACAATCGTTAAAATTAAGTTACTGAATCACACCATCGTTACTGCAAGCGAATATTTGTGTCGACAAATATAACGATTGTCGGTTCGTTAAAAGTTAGTGAATCGCACCACTGATTGATACAGGGGGTCAATTCGGGGTAAGAACCTGAAGCTAAATACTTTTCAATGATGAAGATTTTGTTTGCCGTGCTTAATTCATTATTGATAAAAACACTAAAATTTATTGTTTGAGGATAAGCTAGTTTCTATGCGCAGTTCACTGGTTGCTTAGACCAGATCCTCAGGAATCATTTTCCAAAAAAATTTTAGAAAAACCAAAGATATTCGCAAATAAAACTGCAGAGTCAATGAGAATTGCAAACACAAAATACCTTAACAAAATACCAACAATAAACAATGAGTTTATCTTTTCTTGCATTCCCCACTACAATTGGTTGGAATTCACCTAACATTAACTGTACAATAAAAAACAATAACAAATTGCTGTTTACGCAAGAAAATCCAAATAAAGCAATTTGCGAGTTCAGTTGTTTCATGCCGTGCTCTTGTAATTTAATTTTCAAAGTACTTTTTGAGAATACAAAATTTTAATTAACAAGATTTTGTATGTCGTGATTAATTCCCATTATTTAGTCTTGATAAAAACACTAAAATTGTTGGAGGATTAGCTATAAAAACTAGCTAGCGCACTTCACTAGCTGTTTAGGCTAGCATATTCTTTTATTGCTCAGTTTGGTGTATTATTTAATAAAAAATATTTTTTTCCGTAAGAAATTTTGTTTGTAACTGTATGTACTTGCCTTTTATAAGTTTATATTAATAGATTTTATATAAACCGCTACTGGCCGAATAGCCAGTGCTGGTTCACCACTGCAACAAAAGACAATAATGGCGAGAACCCACAAGACAGTAGTGGAAAAGTATGTGTCGTGTATGCAATGTGCCACATATAAAGATACACGGACACAAAATATTTAAGGTAGTTTTACATGTGTATATAAATATGGATAAACCTATTGGATAAAGGGATTTGGGGCAATTTGTAAGTTTTAACCTTCATAAGATCTTCGGGCCAAACCTGACCCATTTTGAAATTAAAATTAATTTTTTTCTAAAAGTGGGTGATTGATATTTTGGATATTTTATGACTTTTTTTTTAATTTTAATTGTAAACAACTACGTTAGGTTTAGAAAAAAAATTGACGAAAAAAATATTTATAAAATGTTTTGCACTTAAGGTCTTTGGGCCATTTTTGACCTGGAGCGAAATTTTCAAATGTTTGTAAGAGATTTCCAGTTGTTGATTATTTTGTCCAACTCCTGTGAAATGCATTATTTTGAATGGTTCTAATAATGAAATGTGTATTTGGTATTGATTGGATTGAAGTAGGTGACAACGTAATATTCTCATTTATTAGTTCACTAGTTAGCTAAATTGTAAAGATGAAAGTACGGAAAGTTTGTGCGATTCTGTGAAAGGAATGCCTCTATTTTTTGAGCAATCGTGCCGTTAAAAAAATTCAAAAATCTTTCAAGAGTAATAAGATTTAAAAACAAGGATTCGCATTGAACGCCAAATTTAAGAGAAGTTTGCGCCGATACCTGAGCACTGAAATTTATGGGTTGATGAGCTGTGCCTGGAATATGCAACCGTATACAGGTGACCTCAATTTTTTTTTAGTAAGATAGTAGATATATATATAATAATAATGCTTTTGTTTTATTAACATCAAATAAAATTGGCTGGAATGAAAACTGTTTTGACAAACGTCGAGATTTTTTAGAAAATTAAGGTTTTCAACTTGGCGCGGTATACAAGGAAGCGAAAAACATAACTTAAAGTCTAATTTTCGCGAAAAAAAATGCAAATTAACTGCACGTAGTAGCCGTGCAGCCAACCAAAACCAACGAAAAAATATGCTTACCATATAAAAAAAAACGGCAAAAATAAGTCCTTGCTAATTATGTCCAAAAACAGAAAACAGAACACCAGTTGTGTATTGCATCTGTAAAAAAAGGTGTATGCAAACAACACTTTAAAAAAATAACGTTGTTCAATAAATAATAATCAAATTTATATTTGTAAGTAAAAACTTGGTTCATTGTAGACATTCTTAAAAAAGTTAAATTTGCTATTTTATTATATGTGCTTTTGTATTTGCAATTAATCTGAATAAATCTAGAAATAAAATATCAATTTTAAGAACATACTTATTTGGGTCAGATTTGACCCGAAGATCGTTAACGTCAGTGAATTTGAAGACCTTAAGAAGGTTAAATCAGTAAATATAAATACTGCACTACATGCTCACATTTTCAAGTGAGGTCGATGTGTGTATGTCTTTACGTTTCCACTTAAAAGACTTGCACATTGAAAGTTTAACCAATGCACAAGTGACCCAGATGCGTTTATAATAAAATTATTGTGAAGTGAAATGAATAATGCTGAGTTAAAAAAACACTTTATTACACACCCACGAACATGGGTGAAGACGCTGTTTTGTTTTGTAATATACCTACATATATACTGTAAATATATTGAATAAAAGGTTAGATGTCTCATTAGTTTTTACAGTAAAATCTATTTATACGATAATAAACTATCAACAGAAAATAATTAAATCTATATTTTTTTTTTGCTAACTAGTTCTTTAAAAATTTCTATTTAACCGTAAACCGCAATATAATAAAAAAAACAACTAATTGTCCCCATTATATCCCCATGATATTGTTTTTAAAGAAAACTCTGTTACAGACAAGGTTAAGCAAATCATTTCTAAGACATTATATAACGCAGTGAGCTTACTTTCCCATCAAACCAGAAATGCAGCTGATGTTAAAAGAACTTCTTTTGTTACCGAGGTAACTGTTCCCCCAAGAACTGGTATTTGCCTTAGATATGGATTTAATATTGTATACATGACAAGCAGCTGTATTCTTTTTGCTTTTGCTTGTTGTTTTTCATTATTGTCCTTGTCTCTCATTACCAACATGCTTGTGGTTGCGTCAATGTGTATGTCTGTCTTTAAATGTATAGATAATATTATGAGATGCAATATGTAGCAGCGTATGAAGTCGTAGCTTAAACATATCCTTTTGCCATAATTTTCCATTTCGCCTATTTTACTTTAGTTTTGTTGTTGTGTTAGTGTTTTCGCCATTGGTCGTTTAGCCTATGCCAGTGACGGATGTGGTTGTGCATAAATTTAATATATACATGATTGCACATCTTCCGTTGCTGTGGTAGAGCCTTTTGTTGTTTACTTTGTAGGGCTTTTTTTTATTTAGAAAGATGTTGTTTTTAACTTCTTCTCTTTTCTACAAATTGTTTTTTTTCCGGACATACATATACTTAATTCTAAAACGAGTTAATTTTTTTAACACACACAAAAACGAGGGCATACAAACACATTAAATATATCAAGGGTTATTATTCAAATAGAAATATCTGCAAAATCACAATTTTACAAGAGAGCGGAAGAACTAATTTTTTCGATAACTCTTAGAATATTAACTAAGCTTTGTTGTACAATGTTATTTACAAACAACGTCTAAATCATACATCTGTTAATTTTTTTTCTTAATTCCAGATATTAGCGCTTATATGTCTAATAGCACTCTTTACAAATTAAAATTGTATCGATTTGAACATTGAAATAAGCAGATAGCACTATTTGAACAAGACTGAAAATGAGCTGTAATGAAAATTATTGAAGACTTTAATTTAAGCGATACAAATTTGTATTAAAATAATTAGTAAAACTTAAAGAAACGCGTAAAATTGTTAACAGAACTCGAAATTGCGTAACATTTTTCACTAGCATTTATTGATAATTTAATTTATAATAAAATTAATGGTGTTCTTGCGAAATAACAGCATTCAATGCGTTGCAAATGCTTCCATATGTTGAGCTAAATAGGAAGTGGGCCAGATTATAAGTGAACTTAAAATTGTTTACTATCGGCTAACATATCAACTTATGGCATTTGCTGTTTAAAAATTATATTTTGTACATGTTGGCCATGACTTCGTCTGAGGTGGTCCGTTCGGACCTTCAAATTTTGGGCAAGTTTGTGTTACCCGATATCTTTATAATAATTGTGCAATAGGAATACTAAGACCCATTATATTACAAAAAAAAAACACATTTTTGGGGACTTTCTACTGCTTTTTTGGGAATTGTGGGATTCGTTTTTTAAGTATTTTTATGTATCTACTTGTAAAATTTCATTTAATAATATTAGCTAATAAAGATTTTATTGCATAAATTTAAATTTATATAGTTGACAAAAACTCATAAGCAAATTTTTTGCAGTTTTGTTTGCAAAGTTTCTACAACGAATTTAAAAATTATATTAGTTTTTGAAATCTGGAAACAATTCCCAACCCTTTGATGTACTTATAATAGTCTACTTTGTAATAAGAATTTTTAACCTTTTTATATGAAGTAATATTTTTTATTTTTTGCACAAAAAGACGTGCGTTTTAGCTAGCGCAATGCAATATTTATAAAAAATATTGCATTGTGTTCAGTGAACTCGTTTCTATAAAAAACACATTTTTGAATAATTGCTTATACATATCTCTATTTAAATAATAACACTCGATATTAAAAACAAATGGAGTTCACAGTTCATATTGAAAAATGTCTTAGTGTATTCTGTAGAACTGCATAGTAGCATACAATTTGTGTTGCCAGGAGCTGTAAAAAAGAAGCTGTATTGACTTAAAAAAGCCAAAAAAAAGCTAAGCAAATTTTAAAAACTTTTTTTTGTTTCTGTCTTTTTCATTGTTCGAAAAATTTACGTAGGATTAAAACAAACGCGTATTACATTATAATCTTGAGCATGTTCGCGTGAAAATCATTTTCATTTAGTAATGAATTTCTATTTATAAATATTTAAGTTAAGACTTTTTAATTTAACAAAAGCTAAAAAAAAGCCCACAAGGCTAAAACCAAAATGAAGTTGCTAAAATAAAAATAAAAAGGCCAAATTTAGCCTACAAAAAGCTAAACTGGCAATACTGAATACAACACATTTTGCAAAAATAGCGAAAATCACTTGTTCTTTCTGTCAGTCAATAAAAAAAATAATACACGATTACACATGTGTATAAATGTGTGTTCGCATGTAAAACACAAAACGAAACAGAAAGTAGAATTTACTTAGTAGATGCGTTTTGTTGTTGCTTTGAAAATTAATTTAAAACGCTTTCTTTGCCACTTACTAGGTTCATCGGGTGGCCGAATTTTAACCACTTAATATTTACAATTAAAATGAAACTTTACACGTGCCTATGTTTTTGCGATCCTTATTTTAAATTAGAGCTTTTAAAATTAAAAAAAAATAACAACTTGCTCTTCAAATTTCCTTATATTCGGTAATTTTACTTCGCTCTTATATAAAATAAATTTAATTCAGCAAACGTTATTTAAAATCGATGACTACAACCAACGACTAAAGTGAAGCAACACACTACATTTTAAGAAGACAAATAAAAAAATGGTACAGAGGCCATCGAACGTTTATACATGTGTTTTTTTGCAGGTACAAAACAAAACCGAATTCATTTTATGCGAACAACAAAAATCAATTGTTCTCTTTCAATCACATTTGTGAACGTGTACTTGCAAGCAAACTTTAAACGGGTTTTTTGATCCAAATTATGCTAGGAACACAACTGGGACGAACGACGAATTTTTGGCCGCGAATATTCGTCGCCAAAAATAAAAAATATCTGTGCATATGAAAATGCACACAATCAGGGCGCCGACGAAAATTCGCCGGACGTTTCAAACTTTAAATAGATTTAATTCTAATTCTTACGCCGGCGTACGACGAACAAATCAGTACTGCGTAGCCATATTGTTTCAAAATGGTAGGTGTTTAAGTAAATAAAGTTACGTTTTACTTTAGAAATTGTAAAATTTTAACTGAATATCATATAAAATACAAATTGAAAAAAAATTAACAATAAAAAAGTATTTTAGTTAAGTTGTTTTTAATGTTTTATTTGTGAAGTATTTTTTCGTATGGTACTACTATTTCTTGTTTATACAAAATATTTTATTTCCATTTTGTTTTTTCGTCGTTATTGTGTTTCATACGACGAATTTATACAGCGAATTTCTTCTGAATAATTCGTCGTGCTGGACGAATTTCGTCGTTCGTCCCAGTTGTGTTCCAAGCATAACTGTCCATATTTCAACAAAATACCTTTTAAGCCATTTATATTACTGCACGATAAGATATAAAAAAGTGTACGACAAGAATGTGCGTATTTAAATATAAGATGACCAAAGCTCCAATATACGGCCACGTCATGGTGATCGAAATCCGTGGAATTGAAATCGACGATGATTTTCAATCGAATTTTTTTAAATTTAACGCAAGTTTTCCCGATTTCAAAAGAAGTGAAGGTAGAGGAAAGAGGTCCTCAAATGAGTTATATAAAAGGAAATATTTTTCGAAACTTTGAATACGGGAAAGTTTGATTTAAATTTCACGTGATTTCGATTTCCATGACATGACCGATTAAATTTCTTCCTTAACAAAAATGAGTGACCGATTCATCGATTTCGAACGAAGACTTCGTTCGCTTAACTGACATGTAAAACAAAAACAATATTTTTAAATAAATGTTCTATAATGTTTTCTTTTTACATTAATAAAGAAACAAACAAACAATTTTAGCAACGACCGCACCACGTACAGCTTGTGTGTATATTGTGTATATGTTTTGTTGGTGTAAAATTATTATGCTGGCTTTTTGTTTTTTTTTCGTAAGTATATTTTGTTTTTGTAAAAAATGTTTGGATTTTTTTTAACCAGCCAAAACGGACGAACATTAATGAACCGAACCGAACACAATGAAGTTTGTGGATTTAAAAAAAACCGAAAGGAATTAAATGTTTTCATATTTTGTCGAGTTAGATAAAAACAGTATTATTTTTGTGTTCGAAAGATGACTAACAGGGAAACGTTATTTTTTTAATGATTTTCTACACCAACTCTATTAGCATTCGTGTTTTCCACAAATCTACAGAACCGAACACTAATGAACGATATTTTGTGTTTATTTTCTAACACTTCTACTAATATTGTGTCTTTAAACTGAAGTAGAGCAGGGTATTATAAGAACCGGATTAAACAAGTGTACTTTTGAACATGTTTTTAGTTTTGCATATTGTATCTCTAGTTTTATAAAAAGACGGACCAATATACATATACATCTACAACTTGTAAATACTGTAAACATATTTATTCTTTCTTTTATTTTATATATTTGTGAATTGCAAGTCGTAGCCACTTATGTAATGCCAATAAGTTGAAAAATGCAAACAAATTTCCATGCATTGCGCAAAAACTATATATTGAAATAAAAACAAACAATTGAAATGCAAACAGCAAGTCGAAAAGGGGTCAAAATAAAGCAAAACTTAAATTTATATTGAAGTTTTGGTTTTTTTGTTTGCATTTTTTTCAGAGAATTTTCTCATTTTTTCATGTTTACAAAAAATTAAGGTCAATTTGAGCCATGTGTTTTGCATTTTTAGTTTAAGTTTTAGTTATTTTTTGTTTTTTCCCAACTAATTTTTTGTTTTAAATCGTTCATTTGGGTTTTTGTGCTATTCCCGTTTTTTTTTTTTTGCTTCTCATCTAGTGTTGCTTTTTCCAATATTTTTAGTTTTTTCTCTTGTTTTAAGGGAGGGGGGTATAATGCACAATGTTACACAACTGTCCAACTTTTACTGTCATATGTCTTTTTTTTGTTTTATGTCGTTTTATTTTATCTTCATTATTTATACATTTGTCGTTAAATCATGTTGATGCTGCTTCTCATACTGTTGTTGTTCCTTTTCCCTTCTGTTACTTTTTTTGCGAAGTTTATAGGCAGCCAACATGGCGTATACTTTATTTGCATAAATTTTTCTATTATAAAAAAAAACAAAATTTGCAATGCTGGTGTATAAACTGATGATTGTGAATGTTTGCATGCATAAAACTAATACAAATTTAAAATGTTTTTTGATTTGATTTAACATTTTTTTAAAATAATTTGAAATATTTATGTGTATCCATGGTGAATAGTTAAATTTATTTACTCACTGATTTTTATTAATTGATAGGTATCGATTTAATTATGCTTTTATGGCTTAAATGAATGGTTATAACAAAAGGTATGTATGAAAAACAAACCAAACTACCAAAAACGTCCATCAAGAATAGCAATAAAAGTGCAATTTAAAAATATTGAAAAAAACGGTTGCTGGAAAACGTTTCAATTTAAAAAGGTAAAGCATAAAATAAGAGAAAACTTTTGTTATTTTTCAGATAATTAAAAATAAAAAGAAACTACATTATAACCTTTGACACCCTTCGCAAAGAATAAGATTTCATTTAACATGGTATAATTCTTATAAGCTTAACAGTTTTATTTGGTTTAATATTTTTAGTTTTTCTAAAATCAGCCAGTGAAATGCGCATAGGAAGCAATTCCCACCCACAATAAATTAAATTTTTTTTTTATCAAGAATAAAAATTGGGAATTAAGCACTGCGAACAAAATCTTGTAAATATTTATAATATGTTTAAAAATTGCTTATTAAAAATAGTTTTATTGATGGTGAGCATATGGAAAAATGCATTTTTTCTGTATTTTGTCGTATAAAACTGCATTGAACTAACTAAAATGCCAAATAAACTACACTGTCAGTTTGACAACAACAATCTTTGTATGATTACTTGTTATATCCTTCTACACTAGGTAGTGGTGAAAGAAAGTGTACTAAGTTTGTTACTCCATATGAAACTTTTTTAATATAAATCTAAGATCCTGGTAAGTATAAACGTTCTGGGTCCTTGAAAAAATTTAAGTCGATTAATCCATGTCCGTCTGTTTGTCCGGCTGCTGAAAACAAGCTCACTTTCGAATAACTTAAAAGAAAATAACAATATTTAAGTCAAATTATTTCTTGTTATCCTAAACAGTTAAATATTGAAGTCCAGAAAAATCAGTTCAGTAGAATAAGAATTATGAGCAAAATTCGTTCGATATGATTTGAAATCATTTAGAAATCATTAAATTTAATAAAGATCGGTCCATAATTAACCATATGCCCACTCTAGGAAAAGACTTTAATACTCCAAGGATCGTAACAAATAATGCTAGCCATATCGAAAATAAAATTAGTGACGCCGCACACAGGGCCCAAAGATATTTTCACTGAGTAATTAAAAAGAAAATTTCAAGTTCTGTGAAAACTAAAACTACTCGTTTAATGTGCACAAAATTCTACATTACCAGGCAAACAAACTTGCCAAATATATAACGGTGCTTTTTTAGTGACGCATTGAATATAAACATTGTATGAAAAAGTGAAAAATAGGCAACAAACAAAATTAAAAAAAAATTTAAAAAAAATATAAGTGGAAGTGCTTTTATTTTTTATGTTTATATTGAAAATAGAAAAAAATTAATTTTCTCAGTTTAAGTGGACACAAAGTTATTAATTGGGCTCAATTGTGTAGAGATTTTAACTTCAGTTTAGAGGTTGAACCAATCAGCGTTATTTTAGAAAAAAATATTCTGCGCATCGTTGCGCCTTAGGAGTTATGTACGAACTACTACCAACACGCGTTGAGTTTTCCAACAAAAAGCAATTGACAAGTTTTGCTATACTTTTTATTACTGTTGTTGTTATCATTGTTTTATATGTTTTTATTAGAGATGTGCAAATGTCGTAATTTGTTACACGTGATCCACACATGAGTCAAGCGTGACCGTCGTTAAATTTATATATTATAATGTATTATAATGATAAAAAATGCAGTGCGTGAATTAAAAATCAGTTCTCAGGCGCGAAAGCGTAGTGATATAAGATAAGTTCTAATTTTTTATGGGGGTACCCGTATCCCCTCGTACTTTACCAAGATTTTGTTGAAACATTAAGTTTGTTATAATAGTTACCCACAGCAAAATTAGTGTGCCCCACTATTGTAACTGAGTAGACATGAATTAATCCGCGAAAAAAGAGCTTTTGGCCCCAGCGTGCGCCGTTTCATAACTCCTGTATTTAAACAATCGAACAAAATCTTTAACAATGCAGAAAATGTAAGTTATAAGTTAAACTTAAGTGATTTTTAGAAATTGTTCTAAAGCGGGATTATTGGCCTACTGTAACGAACACTTATTTAAGATCTACTTGTAGCAAATTGTTACCATAATCACGTGCTGAATATTTAGCAGGGGTTTGTGCTTTTTTAGGAGGATTTTTGTGAGATAATTTCTTTTTGAAGTTTAAGCCTATGAGATAATATTTTTTTATTGTCTGCCATATTGAAGTAAAATTTCATTACATAGCTTTAGAAAAGAATTTGGAGAGCAAACAAATGTTAGTAAAGGCCAGTTAGGAGATAATTGCTGCAACTTGTATTTTTATCTAAAAGTAGTAGACATGGATTAACCTGAAAAAAATTATAGAAAATTAATAAGTATATATCGTCCCCTCAATATAACAATAGCGTATAATTTTTTTGCGGTTTTGAGAATATCGTGTTTAAACTTTTTGTCAAATCGGATGTCTATTAAAACCTCAATATCGCGGTAAATAAAAATTCTTCATATTGGATTTTTCGACGAATACATAATACCATTTCTTGTCTTTAAATTTACTACTTTTTTTATTCTACGCATCCTTTAATACCATCCATATGCCATTCAAAGTGCAAGTCCTCCATATAGGCTATTTTATTTTTTAAGGAATTCGTATGATGAATCTGATACACTACTTGATTTTGTATGGTATACGCTGTTTTATTCAATAATTTTACGGTATTTTTATTAAAATATTTGATCGCAAAAATATCTATTTGTAACATTATAAAACAGTGATTAATTCATAGTTTTGTTAATTCAGTGTCATATATATTCATTACTTTTCAATTTGGGTTATTTAAAACAAAAAAATATGACAAATTAAGGTATACATTGCGTAAATCAAAAATAACTAGACGTTCAATCGTCTTCTTTCTCTTCCTCTGCTTCATCTAAACAAATTCGCTTCTTTCCACCTTGTAAGTTATAAAAAAATGACTGCGAGCCACGACGAATTACATTCTTCTTGCACAAATTTTGGAGATCATGCAGCTTTCGATGGTCGGAATGAAACTTTTTCTCAAACAATAGTGTATATTATTATAAGCTATTTTATGAGTTAAAGTTTTCATAAATTGAATTTTTTTTCTACAGACTAAAATGGAGTATAATGTAAAATAATACACTATTATTCTTTTAACAATTTTGGAGTGGCAATTTGAAGTAAAATAGCGCATATGAGCTTATACACTAATTGAAGGAAAATTTTGAACAAGAAATTATACACTATTTTTTCCAACGACATTTTGACCCACTTTTTGGAAGTATAATTTGACGAAATTTTGACCAGACATAAAATCAATGATGGAGATTCTAACTATGCAATAAAAAAAAATAGCGTATGAGCACGATATATCATAGAAAAAAATAAATTTGGTCAAAAATTTAAAAGTCTAATATAAAACAAATCTGTTATAGCAAAATTTAATCAATCTATACGGAAAAGAAATTTTAACGGATCTTCATAAATTATAGATTTTTAATTATTACTGATTGTGTCAAGATTTCGTTTTGTGAGTAAAAAGCCTTCTAGTGCATCCAGGTCTTAATCTGTGGCTTAAATTAATTGCAATGTTATGTGTCATGTTATTTTTAATATATATATGTATGCATGTATTTTATTAAAAAAATAATAAAAAAACGCAGATTTTAAAACCATCTTCTGATTCAACTTAGTTAGCAACAATATATTTCGTAAATTTGCAAAACTCACAATAAAAAATTATAATTAATTGTTACCAAATATTGTATTCAATATAACAAACTCAATGTTATAAATATTTGTTGAGTTTTAACAATTTTAATTAACAAAATAATTTTTTATATTTACAAATTAAGTTGTTGGTGCATTTTAAATTAAAAAGTTAATTGCTTTGACGAATATGGTATTTAATATGATTTATCGTAATTTTTTTCTGTGTATAAAGCTACAAAATTATTAAATTCAATTATAATTAGGACGATATCAAATATTAAAGGTAAAAATGTTCAATTACTAAAGAGTTTATGTATAACGAAATAAAAGATAGCGAACTTAATGCTATACTAAGTAATAACAATATTGTATTAAATAAATAATAAATTAGCTCTGGTCTGAAAAATTGTCAAGAATCAATTTTGACGTAAATTAAAATAAAAAATTTATTTTGGCGTAGATAAAAGCAAATTTCTGTTTCTAAAATTTATTTGAAGAAAATTAAAAGTTTTTAGAATCATGTGCTCTTCCATTGTGTTAATTCTGGATGCAGATTCGCCTCGCGCATCAAACATGACTTGAGGGTAGTTTTCTGATTGAATATACATATACTCTGCGACTTTTGTGCGCCAGGAAATTCGCCATGATAGGTGAATTATGAAGCCAATAATTCTGCTTAATGAGAGAGCATACATTTCGGTTGGATCTCACAGAATCTGCATTAATTAATTAATTACCTAATATAAACTGCCGATATCCGACAACACAATGAACAGTGAAAAGGCCAGTAAGTACCCTTTGTTCACTTTTTGCAAGCAGAAGTAAAGGCTCAGTAAGGCGAACGTTGCTGTATCGTTTCTGTACTGTATCAATCAGATGTTCGCTTTTTGGTAAATGAAAAGCAATACAAAAACTAACCGAAATTGAATGTACCGAAGTTGTAACGTTTTATTCCCGTTGTTACGGGACATTTGTAAAACAGTGATGGATGGCTTCTATGTTAAATTGAATGCGGGTATTTTCGCTTTTTGGTACTTTCTCAGTATATCTATGGACTTTCGACAAAACTATTTACAATACAACATATTTCCATATATACAAATATACATATGTACGTATGTTTATATGTACAAAATAAACAATAAATAATACAATAGAAATGCGAAATATATAAAAGGCTTTAATTGTTTACAAAACCTTTTTTTGTCTACGGAAATTTACAAAATAATACATGTAGATGTGTATATATCGTCGCAAGAATTAAAGGGCGCTGTAATTGACAAAAAATCAAATATACGTTTTTATGCATTTTTTTTATCAGAAAAAAATACTGCGTCGATTGGTCTCGGTCCCATGTTTGTATGATGAAAAAATTCACTTTGTTGTTTCCATAAAAAAATTATTGTAGTTACAGCATTTTATAGGTCTGTGGAAGAAAAATCGTTTGCTGATAGCCGCAGAATCACCGGGAACAACTGACTTGAGATGAAATGTTAACAGCCAACAAGAAAAAACGTGAAAAAAATAAAAATACATTTTTAAAATCATGTTCCTAAGTTGTATTGATTTTGTGATATGAACATTTTATGTTTTGTCAGTTACAGCGTTCTTTAATTCTTGCGACGATATATGAATATGAAAAAATACATATTTGTTTATTGTTAATTTAGAATATAAAAAAACGGGTACAGCAACGTACGGCTAAGCCTTAAATTAATAGGCTATCACGGAATAAAGTAACAAAGAATTTAGTTTTTTGAAATTGAGATATATTCGACTAAAGCCGAGAGAATTCTCGTACGGTTCATGATTTCATCATCTTCCTAATGTTATCACAAATTTGAATTCCACAACTAAGCGTAAGAATTTGAATCTAAGTTTCTGTATTTGCGCCGCAAGCTTTAGAAGAATAACGCAGTTCGAAACAATATTTGGATTGTTTTCAAGTGCGCAATGAAAATCCATGAAATTAGTCGCGTTAAAATAATATACATATAAATACACATATTAATATCAAGATCTATATCATATCAAAGCCTATTGGGTATTTAAAAAATTTCTTATCCTTGGAAAAGGAAGAGCTAATTTTTTTTTGTTCAAGCAACTTCTATGGACCCACAGATAAAATTTTTGGTTAAAATCGTAAGGACGGATCTATGGGCATGCATTAATGGGTTAATGTAGGCAATAATCCCTTAAAAAATACTCTATACTTTTATCTGGACTAACATATGGTGCGTACTAAATTTAACAAATATAGAAAAAGTATCAATGCATAAATTTTTTCCCGATTTATCTTTATAATAGTTCCTTTATTTGAACTTGAGCGATATGCTATCCACTTACCAAATTTCATCCAAATTATAGACGTGCACAAGTGTATCTTAAAGTATTGGCAAAACGGATAACCAGATATGTATCTTTTACTACTGATATAAATGAGAGAATGAGTGTAACTAATCTTTTACGGTTTTGCTTTTGTCCACTCACAATATCTTAAAAACAGATGCTTATGGTTTGGGATTGAGTATGTGATAAAATTTTTTTTTTGCTTACAAATATCTGTTGTCAACATAAGTATTTCTACAATGTCTGTGGTTGTCTGTTGTATACTAAAATATTGTTGGCGAGTTGATGAAAATAAGAGAGTGTATAAAAATCTGTGTACGATCTAAACAATGGGTGCCAGACGGATTTGGTCGGTTATTTTCAAAACCAATTGGAAATTAAAGTAAAAAAAAAATTGGAAATTAATATTACTTCTGAACACTGAATGCCAAAAATAATAAAGCAAAACAATAAATCATAACCAAATGCTTAAATAAAAATCATTTAAAATTAAGCGTTTTGTAAATAAATTTTAGTTAATTAAAAAAATATATGAATATTTTGTATTTAAGCGTAAATTGCAGGGACCTTAAATAAGAGTTATCCATAAAATTTTAGCTTAAAAACTCTCCATATAAGAGTCAATGGAGAACTTTACTGTCACATACAAATAGGTTTGTCCTGAAGTTCTCTTTAAGATCTTGGTGATCTAGAAAAAACGATCTCAACTCCACAGTTAAAAATCACTTTTTACCGTACAAATAAAAGTTGGGAAGAACTCTTAAGAAGAGAGTTGTATTTCGCAGTTATAAAATATTTGGCTTAAAATAAAACTCACCTCGCCGTCAACAAATAAAACTCTTTTAAGGATTTTTATTTTTACGTCAAAAGCAAAATTCATTTTGTTTTTGACAGCTTTTCAAGAGTGTACCTTATTTGGGACCCATGGGCAATCATGGACCCAGGAAAACAAATTATATTATAAAGTTAAGATTCTGGTCAATGTTCCACCATTTGCCATATGCTTGATTCCTAAAATAATTAGAATCTATGTACCGAATTTCTGCAATTTATCTTAAATATTGCGATTTGAACTTTGCGCACTAAGTTTAAATGGACAGCCAGCCGGACGGGTGGATGTCTTTAGATCGATACCCCTTGTACTTTAACCCACTCATATGTAGTTGTATATTTTTAAAAATGTGTTTGTTAAGTTAGACACACAATACAAACACTGCATACGTGGAATGAATATACCCTTTAAGTATAAGCGCTGAATTAATAACAGTTATCTCTTTATAGTGCAACAAGTTAACCCAAATTATTAATTTATATAAAACAAACCAAAAATTACCGTGTTGTAAGTGTTAATCAAAAAATAGCTACTTTGATAATTAAGAGGCAAAAAATCGTCAAAATGCCTATAAATAGGTAGAAAAAAATTACAGGCCTGATCACAGCGCTTCTCGCTAGTTTTTATTTTTTACAAAAACAAAGTAAACGTGTTCAGTTATTGCAGAAATTATTTTATTATCTACATGGCACTTGAACGAAGAATACCCACCCTTTTAAATGCATCAAAGAACTTTTTACAAAAACAAAATTCATTTCGTTACCGAAAATTTTAAAAATGTTTGCCTTCAAAAAAAAAAAAACCAAACAATCACATTTTTACGACCAGATTTGTTCTTGTGAGATTTTTTTGTTAGCCTTTTTTTGAGCTCAAAACACATCACGCAAAGTTTATTGAGGATCGGCTTTTTTTTCGTTAAAAAAATAATTGAAAATAACGGCATGGTATAATAAGTAACTTATTGTATTGCACCAGTATCCATTAGTATCTGCTTTTGCGAAACAGATATAAACAGATACTCTCTTTCGCTTTTTCATCAACTTACATTCAATCTTTTACAAATCATATCAATATCAACTTATATCAGAAACACTAGACCACTCATCTATACAAATCCACTTTATTGAACACAAAGGAACTTGTACAAACAGATATATCCGTGCAGGTCTTTAATCCAAATCCATTAAGCAAGTTTCGGGTGATTGTGTCACAAACTACCAAACATCTTAACATCCAAATATACATACTTATGCATCTTTAATATTAGTAGGATAAATAAATGCAGCCTGAAAATAAAAATTTATTTTAAAAAATTAAATGCGCATAGAAATACCTTATCCCTTCAACATTAAATTTCGGTGTTTTTATCAAGGATAAAAATTGAAATTAACCATGACAAACTAAATCTTTTAAATTAAAAAATTGTTGTATTCCCAAAAAATTACTTTGATAGTAAACTGGTACGTGCACGGCTAAAAAAACTAAACTGGTCACATGCTTTATTTTTTGCGAAAACAATGAAGCAACTTGTTTTTGTTTTCATTCTGTTTTTTCTTAAGCTACTTCCAACTACAATTAATATTGGAAAAATTCCAACCAATTGTAGTGGGGAATGTTGTTGTTGTATTTGATTAAGCTTTGATATTGTTACAAATAAAGCTGTTGCTTATAATTCTTATTCGCTTAACAGTTTTATTTGTTTAACATCTTTAGCTTTCTAAAATCTTTGGATGAAGTTTCCTGACGATTTGGTCTAAGCAACCAGTGAAATTCGCAAAGGACTAGCTAATCCCTTTAACATTAAATTTCAGTGTTTTTATCAAGAACAAAGATTGGGAATGAAGCCAGACAAAACTAAATTTTTTAAATTAAAAAAAAAAAATTTATTCCAAAAAAATGTTTAACTTTGTACTTAAAATTGTCTTATTAAATCTGAATCAAATATTGTACACTTAAAGTGCAAAGTATTCTTTTTAAGCAAATTTTTATTTTATTTTTTTAATTTCCTAAAATACGCAATAGCAAAATGAATTTGTTTGTCTGTGGAAAAAAGTTACATTGTCATTGCATGAGTTCACAATTTTATTTTACTTTTCACCTTTGTTTGACCTCTTTAAAAGTTAAAAACTTTTTTATTTCATTTTCCCAAAAAAGAGCATGACCTTTCTGCAAGTATATGGATTAAAAGGCACTTTAAGTACATTTATTTCAAACTGAAATGTATTTCTGCTATTAATTTATTTTGTTTGTCGTATATAATTTAATGCAATGTAGAATACAACGTACAAACATTTTAATGTATATTGTGTAAAATGTATATGTATTTTTATGTATGTAAATAATACAGACTAAAGGAAAAAATTAATTTAAAATATTTCTCAACCAACACACCTGTTGCCAGATGAAAAAATTTTGCATTTTGCTTTACAAGAATATATTTGAATTAAATTTAAATGCTTAAAGATTTATGAATGAACATTAAAGTAAAGCCATAACCGACAAATTGCATAAATCAATATTGGTTGAATGGTTATTAAACATTTACATATTTTATATTTGAACAGGGTAACAAGGAATAAATGAGCCGTTTTAACCATCAATATCTAGGATCACTCTCGGCCATAGCCTCTTTGGTGGGTTCGTCCTCTATTTAGGTAAAAGTATATTGCTCATTTAAGTGAAGTTTAAAAAGATAGTATGCCTTAGTTTCCCGAATAATGGTTTTTATACGACAAACATTGCAAACAATTATCCTAGAGAATGGAGGCTTTTACATATTTTTGTGCAAACCCTTTTTTTTAATTGATAGCACCAATTAATAACAAAATTGGGTCTTTTTCGGGGTGCCCCGGTAGACTATTTGGTGATGAGCTGGTCTATCAGCGCGGCTGTTAATGGTTCGATTCCCGCCAGAGACTCTGGTCTGTTTCACTACAACGGACTAATGGTATACATTATATTGCTCTGCTTATTAAGTAAGAATTTTTTTTTATTTGTATTTGAAACTCTAATCATGCTATGCATACTGCATTGTGTATAGTAATGCTAACTGAAAAATATACTGAAATTTGTTAAAATTCTCTGCTTCAACTTCGTTTTCAGTTCTTTTTTTAATGGTCGCCATTCATCGATTACTGCTTCCTTGAAGTCAAATATTGTTTCATCTTCCCAGTAACCACGGCGAGCCAATAATCTCCAAGGGTTCTTTGTTGGGTTTTTGTCAGGAGAACACGCGGACCAGTCCATAGTTTTATAATTTTTTTATTGAAAACATTCTTGCGTATGTCTGCTTTTATGAACTGGTGCATTGTCATCTTTAAAAATCAGCCCATCGTTGATGTTTCTCTCCAAAAATTGCACCAATTTCCATTATAAGGTATCAACATATTCTTAAGATTTCATCCGGCAACTGGGAAAGGCCAAATCAAGCTTCCCATCACTGCAAAATGCGTACTTTGCAAATTAAGCCGGGCATTACTTTTTGTTTTAGCCTTTATAACTTCTTAAAAGTTATTTAGTGACCCTAGTTTGATGGAACTTGGCAGAAATATGTGTTATGGTCATGGCTATAAAATAAATAAAATCGGAACAAGAAGGAAAAAATTCCCCATAAAAGAACAAATCCAACCTCTAAAAAATTAATTTTTTAACTTTTGTTTAGCAAACGCAACTTTTAACATCGGCGAAAGTTAAAAAACCTTAAATTAGACCCAGGAGATCGTGAAATTACACTGTTAGTCCCGCCCCTTTTATGGGCAGGGGGAGGTATCCTTCCGAACTCACCACCCGGAACGACCCTGTCAAAAAAATTTTTTTATTTTTTTACTAAATTCCACAAAATATAAATTTTTAATCTTTTATGTGACTTTTATTTATTTCAGTAATTAATTTTTCTGAAAATAATTGATTTATTCGTAATTATAATTTTTTTTTATTACTAACAATAAATTTTCTTTAAAATAATAACAACTAATGTATTTAAAATAACTTGCAATAAGATAATGATGAGTGCCATGGTTGTTCTTTGTCTGTTTCTTCGAAGTCCTAAAGAGAAATTTCTTCTTTCGTAAAGGGTAATGACTTTTTCTTTTTGGAGTGGTCTTATGATAGTTATCAGCGGGACTGAACTGAGCAAAAGTCTATTTATAATATTTTTGTTACACTGAACCCTTGCAAACTTCCTTTTTTGACACAGGTAATATTAGTCTAAGGCCCGTTTTCACAACTTTCCGATAAGGGTAGGATTTTATCGGTCGTATAAAAAGTGTTTCATTATTACAACTTTACTTTATACTTCCAGGTAGGATTAACCTTAATTTGTTTAATCGCTTACTTTAGGTTAAAGTAAAGTTTTAATAATGGAACACCTTTTATGAGGCCACTTAAAGTCCACTTTAAGCTATCGGCATGTTGTGAAAACGGTCCTAAGATGTAATAATTTAAATAAAAAACAGCTACGTACAACCAAAACATTTTATGATTGACGAAAGCTATTAATATAGAGCAATTCCATATGAAAACGATCAAAACTGGAAAATTTTTGGACGACCCCGCCTGCCTTCACAAGATCGGCCATAAATCCATGGATAATAGCAGCAGTGGCATGTAATGGCACACCAATGATGACAACAGCCGCGCCTGCCCAGGTACACGTGACTATGTTATCACATGTGAAGATGGAGAAAAAGTACACAAGCAGCGCAGATTATTATTATGTAATCTATCCGAAGCATACCATCAGTTCAATGAGAAATACCCAGCAGAAAAAGTGGGATTTTCTAAGTTTGCCATCCTACGACCAAAAGAATGCGTGCTGGCATTAGACAGGCACGGAACGCATTCAGTCTGCGTTTGCATGTTTCATCAAAACATCAAATTAATTTTCTTTCCATGCAAGAAATTGAAAGTATTTCACGGTGAAATTGAAACATATAGGGACCTCCTGTCGAAGTCATTGTGCGCATACCCGACGGAAAATTGTCATCTGTCCAAATGCGACAATTGTCCGAAGATTGACGAGCTAGAGCAATATTTGGCGGAAAAGTTTGAACAGCTGTTAATTCAGGAGGTGCATTTCAAACAGTGGATAATAAGCAGCGGCAGATGTTCCCTTGAGACCGTGGTAAAGCAGATTACGGAATTCATCGAGGAATTCGGATTCAAGTCGAATGAACTAAAGGCGCACCATTTCATATCCGAGATGCAATCGAAATTTCTAAAGGAAAGTAAGGAGAAATTAGCCCAAAATGAATTCATTGTGATAAGCGACTTTGCCGAGAATTACACTTTTCTCGTTCAGGATGAAATTCAGGCTTATCACTGGGCAAACGACCAGTGCACGGTGCATCTTTTTTGCATTTATTTCAAAAACGAAGATAACGAACACAGACCGTAAGCCTTGTTGTTGTCGCGGAGAGTTTAGCTCATAATTATGTATGTGTCCGTTTATTTATTTCAAATGAAACTGTTTGAATTCTTAAGATCAAAATTCGATGCAATCGACAAAGTAGCGTTTTTCTCAGACGGCAATAAAGTACAAGAATAAAAAAAATTTTTACAATCTTTGCATAATTGAAGAAGAACAAAACTGCAAGGTCGAGTGGCACTTTTTCGCGACGTCCCACGGTAAGGGCCCATGCGATGCGTTAGGGGGAACCCTAAAACGCATGGCGACTAAGGCAAGTTTGCAAAGGCCATGTACTGACCAGATCTTAAATGTACAACATTTGTTTTCGTGGATTCAAAGCAAGGAAATTGCCATTAACACAGTTTTATGCACTCAAAAAGAACACGATGCCATGGAGCGACGAATTCAAAACAGATATAATAATGTCAAAACTATAACTGGAACGCAAAAGTTTCATTGCTTCATACCAAATATTTCTGATATGTCAATTAATGTAAAGCGGTACTCTTCGTTTTTAACTGTAAAATAATTTTTAAAATGTATTTTTAACAAGGTGGTCTCTTAAATACTATTCTCCTGTCCAAACAAGGAGTCGGGGCCCATTTTTTTATTGCTGATTCTTAAAGCAAAAATTATGAGGATTCCAAAAAAAAATATTAGCCGGAAAATTTAGGAGCTTCTGTGGAAAATCGGAAAATTTAATTTTCATGGGAAAATTTAAAGGTAAATTTCTAAGGAAAATTAGGAAAATTTTATTTTTCAATTAAAGCCTGATTTAATACCTCTCCAACGAGCTATCACTCGTTGCGATCGCTTTAGTAGTTTTTTTAAACAACTTTCAATGAGGTCCCTTATGAAGAATTCTTCAATTTTGTCACATGACAGTGGTGTACACCACCACTAAACCAGTCACTATAAAAAAAAAAAAAATGTAGGTACATTATTTTTTGCTGGGCAATCGATTGAGACTATTTATTTTAAAATCGGAGAGGGGTCGTCCAAAAGGTGATCGCTTTCATATGGAATTGCTCTATAGTCGTTCACAGAAAAAAATCAATTCGTTTACCCACAAAAAAATTTTCTGTAAACCGTAAAAGGTCAATGAACACGCGTGCAATTTACACAAATCTCCTTACTTTAACAGTGTCCCAAAACCACAAATCTTAAGCATATAAATATAAACATTTAAGTATGCAGTTCGACAGACTACAAAATTCTGCATCGTATAGGAAATTTTTATGTCTTTATTCACTATACGATGCAAAATTTTGCTGTCTGTCGAGCTGCATACTTAAATGTTTGTATTTCTTAAATTTAAATTTTTGCCCAATGTCCGGCTAGATTGGCAAGAAAAAACCACTGTATGCGCCACCGAAATTTCTTTTTGGAAAATATCGTGGTTCCTTTCGTAAAGCCCTTTCATAACAACTGAAACCATCTGAGCCATCAAGATTTAAATTTATTTTTCGTCGAAAAAATTCACCTAAATAAGAATATAAATAAATTATAAATTAATTATATTTTAAGTCAAGAAACTTACTTTTCTTGGCAAGTTTTTCTTTGCAAGTTCCAACTACTTAGCTTCGGCATTGTCTTAAGTTTCTGTTCAGCAATTCGCAAAAAACTTTTCATCGAATTTGTAGCAGCTTTAACAATACTTCGTCGGTCCCTGCCTGATAAAACTTTTTTTTGAATCGCCTGTTTAATTTTTTCGGTAATCACTTTGATTTTTTGCTTTCAGTCGCATAATATGCAATGTACACCGAGTTTCAATAAACAGGAATAATGCAATGCGTCTATAGTTATAACATGCAGTGTATGTATATAACTTGAATTTTAAAATGATAAAAACTCTTTTACTACTCATAAATATTTTAAACTAAAATTACTAAACTCGATTCGTATTTACAAATTTATGTACATTTTCTTTTATTAACATAGTACATATGTACAGCAATTATCATCCAATTCCTTTTTTTATACTATATGCATATTAGGGATGACACTCCCGAAATCCCGAGTACCGAAATCCCAGAATTATTCTAAAAATTTCTGTCTCGAATCCCGGGATCTTTTATGTAAAAATCCTGAGATTTCGGATTTAGTATATATATATGGTATGTTTTTTTAATATAACTATATATAAATAAACGCGAGTCACCCTGTTGAAAATAACTTGAACTGGCAATGAATCTAATTTTGAACTGGTCACAAAAAGAATTCGCAAGTGAATAAATGTTGCATGCAATGCATTTTGTACCACAGAAAATAAAATCAGAAGATTAAATGCGGTGTGGTATTTTTCTATGTGAATAATAATAGAACTGCGCACGCACAATGCAAGTTTGGGATTCTACCAAAGGCCTTTTGACACATGTTTTTATACATCCATATATATTTGAGATAAAATAAATTAATTATTGTTATAAAGCATATATGTAGCTATTTATTTGCGATACCACCCACAAGTGTTTAATGCGAACATTGTTTTCGTCGGCAGCATATGCTTGCAATAACATAAGGTATCGATTATCAGAAGCTTTAAAAAATATAAGTTTTAATACATAATTCTTCCATATTACTTTAAAAGAATACATTAAACTGTTTAATTATGGTCCCATTTGGCATCCCTAATGCATATACATTTATATATAAGACTATAGTTTTAATTACATTAATACAAAGTGTTTTATAACCTATTTACGTAGATACAAATAAAAACATTCCCTTCTATCAATTGTAGATATGATACATATGTTTGTACATACATGATTACATCAAATTGTTTAGAAAATAATTAAGTTAATAGTTATACATACATATAACTTGAATCTTGTTTTAGAAATAATATATAAAGTTTCAACAACTTAAAAAACCATACGTACCAAATTATTATTCAAAAATTAAACAATGCACACTAGTCAGTTCCGAAGAAAAATAATGTTTTTTTTTGTTAAATTTAATAAGATTTTGATGACAGATAGCAGTTAACGTATGCGGAATGAAATATGGACTGATTTTCAACCACCAGTGCAAAAATACAACAAAATGTAATATAAAAACAAAATATGGAAAAAGTAACGGCACTTTCCCTATAACTATTTGGCTAGAGATAAGTTCAATAAAATGATAATAAGTAGAAAAAAAATCATAAAACGAATTAAAAGGTCGAAAGATGATTTGTAAATTTTGTGGCAATAATTCTCATAAAAGAAAATTTGCAAATTTTTGCCACTTTTCTGAAATTCTAATTGAAAAATCTTTTTTTTTCAATTACTTTCGAAAGTAAAAACCCGTTAATAGAAAACGACGATCCGGTAAAAATTTTTGATACAATGCAAGCAAACTCGAGCTGTGTTGAAGGTAGAAATTGCCGGATATACTTTAAAATCTTACCATGTGTTGGCAAATAAATGAAGAGTTAAAAATTAGAACTACGTAGCACGTATCAGAGTAGTTAAATATGCAATGAAAACCGTTCCAGCATTCTCAGAAAAGAGTCAGTTATCATCAAACATCTAATACGGGCTTTGTTACAAAATTTTTTTGCTACAGGCTGGCCATGAATTGTATTATGGATGATGGGAGCTTTATTACAATGGAAGCTCATGAATGGACACCAATTCAAAATTTTTAGGCGAATTTGAAAATAAATTTCTATAAATAGGGATAGGAACCAAGAAACGTAGACTGTTTTATCACTCAAATTAAATGGATGTTATAGAAAATGCACACAAAGGTGATTCAAGAGGCTTTCCGTAGGGTGCGTCAAAATATGAAAAAATCCCATCGATGTGGCTAGATTTATTTTTGTAAAATAAGTTTAAGTTGTGTATTTTAACAATGGCATATTAACTTTGATTTTTTAACACCTGATATTAATTTTTTATTACTGCTGATGTATCAGTCCATATTTTATTTCGCATACGTTAATACTTCGAAACATACAATCTTTATTTTAATTTGCCTCTTGGATTTATAATTCAGCAAAATAAAAAATTTTTTTCTTTTAATAAAAGTTTTTTTAATAGGATTTTTTGTTACTAAGAAGCTTAAAGTAAGCTAAGATTTTTCTATCAAAGGTTTTTTTGTTAATTAGCACGTTACAATGTGGAGCAAATTTTAACTTTCGTTTGGACCCTTGACGCCTAACTACAAAAACAGTTCTGAAATAGTTTGTTTTTGTTTGATTTTTTTTTTTTGTTGAAGAATTATTCTTAGTATATATGTATATGAGGATATTTATGTATATCAAAGTATATTTTCGAAATTTAAAATACTATACTTTTTTTTAATTTGCTTTTTTGCAAGAGGCTGTTCCATCGAAAAAATCATAGCTTAGAAATTTTATTATAAGCAACGGTAAGTAAATAAAATGGTTTTTATTTCGTGTTATTTTGCTTAAATACTCAATAGTTTCTGAATGATTTAGATAGTAATGATGAATAATAGTCTACTTTTGCAAAATTGGAAAATTCAAAATTATGAATCATGAATCATGATCCTGTAATAAAATTTTTAATTTTTGCCATTTATTATTTTCTATGAATTCGTAAAAATTCATAATCAAAGCTTAACCTCGCCATTGAGGCTACTTTTTTAAAAAGTAACAGTTTTAATATTTTTTGATCTAACTTCTTTTATTTTGAAACTGATTTTATTAAAACGACGGCAAATTAAATTATAGAACAAAATAGAGTTTATAAAATTACTGTTCTGCAGTGTTTTTATTATAATTATATATAATAATATATATAAAAAGAAAAATTATTTTATGATATTTAATCTAAATCACGTTAGCACCTTTGATATCATAACTATGTTTACACTTAATTTACTGTGTGTTTAAGTTCTGCGAATTTGCAAATTTTCTGCTTTTTTGTTAATCATTTCTTGGTTCAGCTGTTAATTTCAAAAAAACCCTATTTTAAAAATTATTAAAAAACATAATTTAAAAAAAAACAAAAAAAAAAAAAAAAATTCGAAAGAATGAAGAAAAATCTATCCAATTTTTTTGGGGACAAATTTTGCTAACACCAATAGGTAATTAGTTACATGGATGAGAAAGAACACTTGTTTGGCCAAAATGTCAAATTTTGACCCCCTCTTACTCAGAAACTTTTTTATTCGATCTTGATGAAAATGTGTGCCTTAACTAATATCCAATACTACTCCCTTGGTGTAAATTTCATCCAAATCGGAAGACATCGATTTCAAAAGTTGGATTAGATATGCTATTAATATATGATAATATATGGTTAGGGACCTAGATGTTCCACAAACTACTAAAATTATCTTTACAAAAATAGTATCGATGCAAAGCTCTTAAGTAACGGTACCAAATTTCACGATTGGTCGCAGCAATAGCTTTTAAACAGGCACGAAATCAAAAACAAAACATGTTCAGTCTTCCAAGTGCTTTGAGTGGGTGTTTTATAAAGGACTATACGTACATTTCACATAAGAATCGGCAACATGCAGTTTTTCTTTTTTTTCTTGCTCTATAAAAATAATTATATTTTAATAAAGGGTTTTCATGATATCGTTTAAAATTGCCATTTGAGTATTATTAAAGAAATAATGTCAGTTTGTAAGAAACGTCAATACAAAAATAAATTAAAAAAGTAAATTCAAAAATATAAAAATAAAAGTTAAAATTTGTGATTAATATGTAACATTTGTTTTTAAAAACGCACAAAGACAGCAAAAGAAGTAATTTGCTCAAATTATTGCTAGAATTTATTGTTTGTAATATATATAAACACTTCGCTTTTTCATTTTAAATTACCTTAAAACCACTAAAAGATCTATTTGTATTAATGCACAATTGAACAGCGCAAGTTAACGAGTCAAAATTGGTGGGTAAATTTACGAAGCTTGTGTAAATAATTCTCATACAATTTTTGACAGTTCATTTGCGATGGCGTAAAAATGCACAGATTGCGAGACTTGCGATATCATGAAAACCATTATTATATTTTTTGGTTATTTTTAATAATAAATAAAAAAAAACAAATAAGACATAAAACATAGTATTAATTTAGGAGTTTTAGGAGAAGAAGTACGTTAAATTTACGTGGCGTTAGTATTAACGTATTAAAAAATATCGTTATGATTCTAGGGTTAATTTTGTTCTATACTTTTAAGTCGACAATGCCCTCTTAGCCCTCATCTGTATGCACATTAGGCAAAAACGAAAAATTTGGCATACCACTTTTTGTTCAAAAATGTACCGGCACCAAACATGATTTCTAAAAAAAGACAGAGATTTTTTTAATATGGAAACACAAATAATTTTAATTGTTATATGCAATTAGTTTTACATTTAAAGTATGTGATGATTAACACAATAGCAAAATGTCTTGCACAATTTTAGTTGCACGTTCTGCGCAAAGGTTGCTTCGGCAAATATTCATTTGCTTTTGTAAAGTCGGACAATAATTTTTGCAGTATGGCGAGGACTTCACTTCATCAAATTACGTTCAAATTTACAAAAAGAAAATAATAGCAAGCGATATTTCGGATTAAATATAAAAGACGAAAATGCCAGAATAGCTCTAGAATTTCAACGAGCATTAATTAGTGCTGGATTTGCTCTTAATTTTATATATGGGCATATCCAGCGAAAAGTCTACTTTTTGTAACGTAACGCCAGAAGTGTTTTAAATTGTTTCTCAACAAATTTTATATGAGTATACTTTTTAATATTTTGGTGCAAAGCGCAACTAGCTCTACATCTAGTATCAAAAGGGATAACGATTGAACAACATGGTCCGAAAATATTAACCTTATTTGCAATCTGGTAGTAGACTTTTCGCCCATATTATCCTTAAAACGAGCAAAGCTTTATACATTTTATAGCTTAACAAATAAATCTGTATTAGTCCAAAGTTTACTAAAAAAGGTTTTATACAAAACATCTTGCTCAATTCGCAGTCTTATTCAGTTGTGTAATGCAAGTAAAAATCCGCTTCCGCTTTTTAACGTCACGCCAGCGCAGACTTTTGCTTATACCTGCAAATCCTAAGCGTCGAATACTGTAATTTTTTTTCTGAATATAGTGCTACTTCATTACTTTGTACATATAAAAACCCTTTTCACAAATTTGGCTTCTTCATATAATTTGTTTACACTTTGTGGTACAAATATCACGACACGTCAAAGTGGGAATGACCATATGGGAAATATTTATTCCTTCAAAGTAACTATATGCATGCCACACTTAGACGACCTTTCTAAATTTTATGATATTTTCCTATTTGCAAAAAATGTTAAAAGTTATATGCCTAATGTGCATGTTAAAAATTTTAATGAGTGAACAAATTAAATTATTCCTTATTTAAATTCCAAATTTAAGTCATATACTTAAAGAAACAAAGAAGTTATAGATATTTGAGCGAAACTGACCACCGTGCAAATTGTTTAATACTGGAAGCAAATTTTTAATTTAATTTTTATTGATATTTGAACACATATAAAGAATAATCAAATTTGCAAAGTCAACAAAACATGAGAAAAAAATTGAAATTTAATTACACATATTCACTAAACCCACATATGCACATGCACATACGTAAATGCTTGCAAACACGACAAAACACTTTTCATTGCGTAGACCTTAAATTACACTTAATTATTTATATTGTGTGTAAGGACAAGTATAAGTTTGTATGCAATGTACGTTTGAATCTATGTATGCCTACATATAAAATCTATACAAGGACATTTGTATTGTTTTTAGTTTTTTTTTTCTTCTTTTGTCAGCCTGTTTGGTCAACCAGTTGACAAGTAATAACAGCATTTTGGGAATGTTTATTATTCTGTTAATGCAACCAAAATGATACCAATCAAAGCCATAACACCATGGTATCAACACATCTTCAAAGCATACACTGAGACTATAACGGAGACATATTTCTATTTAATCATACAACGTAAGCACACACCCCCTTTATATATATAAAGCTTAAATCGCACTTGCAATCGTATATACATTGTCACATTTATTTATAAATTACAGTAAGTTTGTGTGTGGGTAAATAAATGCGTATGTCTACAAAAACAATCAAGTAAATTTATTTGAGTTAAATACGAGTACAAACAATCACTTTCATTGCAGAGACATTCATTTGTACAATGAACATAATTCGGTAATTAAGAAACCCCATTTTCATTTACTAATGATGTAAGTCTTCTTCGATAATATGCTGCATATATAAAAAACACCGGTGCACTTAAAGAAATAATTATTTGTGTTGCTTTAAAATAATTTCTAATAAAGTTTAGAAACAAATTTTATCAAATTGTTTCCAAAATTTCCAGCTGTACTTTGCGCACATTTTCCACATTCTGGTTTTTAACTTTTTTCCCCAATATATTAATTTTGCTGGCTTTCAATCTCAATCTAGAAAGAACTACAGGGTGGTTAATCTTTGACGGACTGACTGACATAACGAGGGGTTGGGATGCATACTTAGGCAATTATTCTTAAGCCAATTGAATTTTACATGAAAATATGTCCAGATTAACTTGAAAAATGCACCCAGCAATTTTTAATATTTTGTTTTTTTTTTATAATAGTGAATTCCTTGATATACTTCTTTTTTATTTAAATTTTTGTTTAATGGTTTTTTTTTTGCACAAATAATTTTTATGTTCGGATTCGGAAAGGTTTTTTTTTCGTTTTTCCGTAAATTTTTTTAATCAAATTTGTTAAAAGTTTTAAAAGATCTGTTTTTTATTTCATGGCCTAGGAATGCCAAAGTGAATTTCAGAAAATTAAAAAAAAAAACGATAATTGAAATTTATTTCGGCTAAAAAGTAAACATCAAAATAATATTAATTATATGTGGAAAAAAATAAGAATAGGAAATATTGAAAGTTTTTAGAAATATAATTTTATTTGTTAAGTTTCGTCCAAAGTAGGAAAAACAATTTCTAATTTTTTCCCAAAGTTTTTCCTTTATTTTCCTTTAATTTTTAAAACAAAAATGGATCTAACGTATTTTTTAAAGTTGAGACTTATTCTTTTACTTCAGCAACAAAATTCTTAAATGACCTTTATTTTAATTTTTATTAGTTTTGAATGAAAATTTTAGCAGAATGTTTAAAAAATAATAAATAATACGTAATATTATTTTGTACGAAATTTGCAAACGTTTTCTTAACTGAAAATGTGTGTGGTTGCGAAAAAAAAACAAAAGCATTCTAATAGAATTTTATATTTCAATGGAAATGAAAAAATATATTAATGTTTGAAGATAATTGAGTTTTTGAATTTAAACAAATTTCAATAATTTAAGGATATATAACATTCTAAAGAAATGAATTCATCTTTTTTTTGCTAAAACTAATCCCGCGAAGCTATACGCTTGTCAGTAGGAGGAGACCCGAGTCTCTGACGGGAATCGAGACCGAAACCCCGGCGAAAGCCTGGCTCACTACCAGCTAGCCGACTGGAGCACGCATTCTATAGAAATTAAATAGAGGAATAAGTAGATCTACAATATTTAATTATATTTTTTATAGAGAATTTATTCTTTCGAACACACGAAATGTACATTCGCATCTAAATTATATTGATTGCAAATATGTAGTTCTAAAAACATAATTATACATATTTTAAAAGAAAAACTTTATATATATTAATAAAATATTATTTTCTCGCAAAAACGAAACGTCTATGATATTCTTTTATTTAGTTATTATTGTTGATTTGTTTATAAGGTGGCATGTCATAACGTCCAGTGTCATAGTGTCCATGGACTTTTAAAAGTGTCATAATGTCCATCAGAAAAGTGGCATAACATCCACGGACGTTATGACACTTTGCAAAGTGGCATAATGTCCACAACGTTTAATGCCAAAAATTGTTGCAAGCGAGAATCTGAACAAATGTGGGATCATAGCCGGCCTTCGGCCGGGCTAAAGGATTTTTTCCTCTATGGTATAACAAATACCGGCTTCGGTAACTAATGCTTATCTACACAGCCGGCCTTTGACCGCGCGCAAGGATTTTCTCCTCTATGGTATAACAAACACCGGCTTCACTAGCTTAAGCTTCTCTGCGTAGTCGGCCTTCGTTCGAAAACAAGGCAGATTTTAGAAGCATAATTGTCGAAACCGGTCTTTGTTATACCATAGAAAAGAAAATCCTTTCGCCCGGCCGTAGGCCGGCTATACTGAGAAGCTTTAGCTAGCGAAGCCGGTATTTGTTATACCATAGAGGAAAAAATCCTTCAGCTCAAAAGAGTTTTCGTTATATATTTAATATATACACCCAGAGAAAAAGCAACAAAATCATTTTTAAAAAAATTTTAACCATAATATGTTTAATTTAACAAAATCATTGTAACCGACAACCATATTATGGTTAAATTAATTTCTTTAAAAATAGTTTTGTTGGTTGTGATCGTAATAAAAAATGTTTTTCTCAGCGTGTATGTAGATCTTTTTTTGTATTTAACCTCTTTAGTAATTACGGACCTTATGACACTTATGAAAGTGTCATAATGTCCATTTGCAAAGTGTCATAATGCCCACGGACATTATGACACTTTTAAAAGACGTTATGACATGCCACCGTTTATAAAATAGAGGCTAGTTCTTAAGAAACAAGCTTACTAACTCAGGAGAAACTATAAGATATACAAATTTATGTTTTAAAATTGTAAAACATTTTAAATTTTCAGAAAAAAAATATTTCGTTATATTTTAGTTCGAATTTTATAATTCAATATTAAATAAAAATTCTTAAGTTTGAGGTCTGTTGCATGTTTCGATATTCTTCGAATATCATAATCTGGGATTGTTTGCTTAAAAATGTTTGCACAAACCACAATACTGGAGTAACAGTTCTTCTTGTTTCAGAATCAGTGTAGTTTTTTATATCGCTCATGTAATAATACTTTTTCTTTTCAGAGCACTAAAAACATTAACATTTAAAAGAAAAGTTAGGTAAGAGGTACAAAAATTAACAGCCTAATAGAAGCTTTTTTAAGCATTCCCTTATTTTCCTTCAATTATAAAAAATTAAAATTATTTTTGCCACACTTTTAAAGAAATTATTTTGAATTTAAACCAATGAAAACAGTAAGGAGTTTTTGTATTCAAATTTGTTACATGTAAGTGGAGCAAATAAGAAAAATTTTTTATTATTTTAAATATATTTATAATAAGGATAATCACGATAATCTTTGTGGAAATTTGCAAAGTGCATATTATGATTGATCGTGAGCATACCACTTTTATTTTTTGTGCAAATGTGTTATTTTTCAAAAAATTTATTCTGGCAACACAAAAAACTTCTGGCAGCACTGTTATGTTTATGTTTAAATCCACGAAAATAACTGCCTATACCAGAGATAATTATTGCGACATATATTGCAGTAATTGCCAAAATTATGTTATCTTTAATGTAGACATCAATTTTTTGTACATATTTATTGCTAACAATTTATGTTGCAATAATTGTTAGTCCATTTTCGTTGACAATTATTGCTTACAAAAAACGTCAATTTGGTTGTCAGTTGAAAGAAAGAAGCAAAAAAGAAAAAAAAATAGAAGCAAATTGTGTGAGAAAGAAATTAAGTTTTTGAAATTGCAGCAAATTATAATTGTAGTAAAATAATTAAATTAAAAAATTAAATAAACACTAAAATAAAATTGCAAAAAATTATAATTTTTTCCTTATTCGATCATTATTGTTAAAATTGATATTAATTTGTTTAAGTTCGAGTTCTTTTTTTTTAGAAAATAATAATTTTACGTTAACAAATATAAAAAAATTAATAAAATTAATAATTTTGTATTAAAAATGACCTCAAGCTTAAACAAATTAATATAAATTTAAATAATAAAGTCGAATAAGAAAGAATTTATATTAATAATAATAATTCTTGTAAGATACCGCCATTTTTTACACTGCGCCTTCTTTCTTGATTTTTTTCAAACTATTAGTTAACATATATACGTTTTCCCATGCCTTTAACATAAGCTGAGCAATAAGAAATATTGCTCTGTTATTCTGCCGACGTTATTGCCAACTTGCTGAGATAATTATCTTTAGTGTAGACCTAGGGTAATGAATTTATAAGTTTTCTAAAAACCAATATGGCGCTTAGTCAAATGCTATTGTTTACATTTGTTTGCAACTGAGCAAATCACTACTAATTTTGCTCATGTTTTTTTTTAGCGCAACCGAAGTAAAAAGAGCAAATTGCAAATACGTACATTCTGTTGTTGTGTAAATGTGTGTATTTTTGCACGCATTTGTATCGTTTGCACACTTTGCACTAGCCATCGTGTCATCCCTACATTTGAAAAAGTTTGTATTTTAAAAATGTTTCTTATTTATAAATTAATTAAAGCTATCAACATGGTATTGTATTTAAGTTTATTACGCCAGTATTTTAAAAATTTCTTAAACGTAATAAAGGCTTACAAAACAAATTTTGTATGAAAATTTTCCCTAATAAACGTTTGTTAAATTTAGTAATCGTTTATAAATACGGGGTTTAATGTTTAAACTTCATGCCTGCACAGATGTTTAATTTAAGATATAAAACGCATTTTATTCTGATTCTAAAAAATATGCTTTTAATAAACAAGTATGGCAGAAGACAGTGGGCAACTCAACAAGTATTAAAATATTTTAATGACGACAAGTAAGCTGTATAAGAAGAAATAATTTTGGGTGCCGCCCTTATTGCTACAAGCTCGCACACTTTTTTCGGATATTTTGTAGTGGCATTTAAGCTATTTGTTATCAAGTTTGTAACTTTAATTGATACTGATATAGGGTGGGCCAAAAGTCACGCCTGCGTGTATAAATTGAATAACTTTTTTTTTATTATTATTTTTTTGTCTTTTTTTAATATAATATTATATTTTAATTATGGAAAATAATATCAGAGAGATTACCACCGTTTTCATGACGCACAATTGGGCTTTTAAGCAGGCGTTTTGCATAACTGAACGCAACATTTTAGGCTCTATTGCCATGATCCCAGCTTCAATGTTGTGCTTTATCTGCTCAATATCTTGGGGCTTGTTAACATAACTCGTTCTTTGAGATAACCGCATATAAAATAATCAGGGGCCGATTAGGCTGAATTTCAATAGCAAACTCTTCTGGACTACATGTAATGTAAATATTCGTATCTGGCGGAAACCCCATTTCACCATACACATCGATAGACGGAAATCGTTTTATTAAATTGCTAGTCTAATAGCCATTTTCCCAATGTACCGTCAAACTGCCTGTTACCTAATGACGACATTAATTTATTAGACCGATAAACTGTCTGTTAACAATTTTGGGTTTCTCAACATACCGACAAAAAACATGGTTTTAAGTTGGCAACACCTCTCAAAATACATGTAAAAGTTGGGAGTCAGCTGATTGAATTTATCTGTACGGCAAATTAAAGGAAAATAAATAATCGGCAGATAAGTGCTGGTTAGCTTTGCGACAGAATAGAAGCAAATGAGACATTGAGAAAACCAAATTTCTTTAATGTGCAGTTTTTCTTTGGGAAAAAAGTTAATCGTGTAATGAGAAATCGGCCATTAGTGTCTAACAACATTAGAATGTAGAAATTGAATAAAAAATTTATACACACCCCTATATCTTCGGTAAATAAAATATTTAAGAACGAAAAATAGTGCAAAAATAAATTAGCATACATAACTTAGTTTTCCCGAATCTTTAATACTTTCATAAATCAAATAAACAAATTACATGAAGCTATTTATATGGCTTATGTTTTTAAGCATATGAAAGAATTTTTTGAGAGGTATATTTTTCATTATTTTTATATTATTTTAGACTACAACATTTTAAAAAAGAATGTGAGAATTATAAGCAAACCAATCAAAGTTATATATAAAATATACATTCAGTTTAGCACGCGTTCAGTTACTTGTATTGTGGAAACAGCATATTTGAGCTATTTTTTAACGAAGATAGGGTTTAAAATTTATGAATCTTGTATGTTAAAAATTTGTATATCCTAATGTTGGTTAATAAAGATAAAGGGATCGAATTTACATGTTTCGAGATACTTGACATTCTTTTATCAAAATTCTTTGATGTTCTAACCAGGATTGCCAATTTAGCGCCTTTGGCGCTAGATTTAGCGCTTTTTAACTGTCGAAAATGCGCATATTTTTCCTTTAGCGCTTTTTTTTTTAAAGAGCGCTAAGTTAGCGCTTTTATAGATACCTGATATTTTTGTACTTTTATTTGAATACATTAAAATCAAGACACAAAATTTGTTTTAGCACAGCTAAGTAAATTTTCTGTCGCTTTGAGTCACTACGTTTTTCTTAAGCCAAGCCACACATATGTTTACAGTAAGAAATTTTTGGCTTTGACGAGAATAGTGCAACATTTTTTTGGTTTAAGACATATTTTCTGGTGATTTATTAAACAATTCTTTCCGTGTATATTTGAAATTATATTACTTTACTTTTCCTGAAATATCAGTAAAGCCTTTTTAAAACTTTTAATGTTTTATTAACACAGTTGGACAAAACACAAAAAAAAGTCAGTGTAGAGAGAGAACTTGATTATGTGATTTTAATTGACTTTAGCATGTTGAATACAAACAGTTTTTTCAATCACGTCTAGTTAACATCTTCATGATTTCATGTCTTATTATTATGAATAAAGAATATACCTGGAATTCTGATAAATGTGTAAATACTAATTTGCATGAAAAAATCGTCGCCACTAATTAAGAAATAATTTTGAAAATAATCATTTGTAAAAGATCAAAAACGCACACATAGTTCTCAAATTATAATAAAATGTATAAACCATAACCGCCTTATTTCGGTCGAAAATTAGTCTAGTTCATAAAAATACTAGACATGATAAAAAAAACTGAAAACGGATTTGTATTTAGCGCTGTAAAATCTTTGTATTTCTTATATTTTTATTTAAAACGATCTCTTTTAGACGACCAGTGGAATTAATAAAATATGGTTCTTAAACATTTCATTAAGTATTTTATATAAATTTTATTTAGCGCTTTTTGATTGGGGTCACGGCGCTTTTTGATTAGAAATAGTTTACAACCCTGGTTCTAACCCCAGCACCACTGCGGTGCCTGCCAGCCAACAGTCAAACATCAATCTTTAACCAGTGGTAGTGGTGGTTCGAAATTTGCTGTAATTATCATTTCCAATTTTATTTACATGTTGCTTCCTTTCTTCTGTTTTTTTAAATTATTTCTGAATAAATTTGTTTATTATGTTTTTTCCACTTTCGTCGACATTTTATTTGTTAGAGTTGAAGTACAAATGTAAACATTAGAGCTTGTGCCATAGCCATTTGTAGAACAATTGTGATTTTATATTCGTATAATCTTCATAAAACATGCTTATTCAAACTCATTTTGTAAATCAAGTTTTTTATTTTTTTGTTTCAAAATTAAATTCTACCCAAAAAAATAAATTAAAAACCTTAAATTGGTTTGACAACTAAATTAATTTATTGACATCAAAATATTTGCTTCTTTGAAATTACTTCCCCCCATTTCACTTAGCGTTATTTGTAACAATTAAGTTACACAAAATCTTAAAATACCCATGTGCAACCACAAGGACACAACAAAGAACTTTCCAAAATTTGTCACAACTACCTGGAGATTTTAAAGTCTACTTTTGCTTTAGCAGAGCCTTCATCAACATCATACTTGTACTTAATAAGGCAAAAGTACAGCAGGAAAAATATGTCTAAGCAAATTTACAAAAATGAAATCATGAAGTAGTATTTGTAGAATAAAGAAAGAAATAAAGAGAATAAATACGGCTGTAGCAACAAAAAAGGAACCACAAAAATGTCTGATGATGTTGTACAATAAAAAGCAAAAACATGTATTGTATATGTGTGTATGGATCATGACAATAGAAGAAACTGAAAAAAATATTGAAACAAACTGTCACAAATTGACATGATGAAATCCCTGAACTAAACTATGGCATGGGCTCTTTGCTGTGTATTGCGGGTTAATCAACAATATAAAGAAACTGCACAAAAAAGCTACATACAAATTCCATCTAAAGGAAGACACACAGACGAATATTTCTGGCATTCATCCAAGTCTTCAAACTAAATATGTACTAAAAAATAAAAATTTATTTGCAATATTGTTTATTGCATGTTAATTTAAATATGTTTTGCATTTTTATTTTTTTCCAAATAGATTTTTAACCATGCGTTTTTATCTTTATATTTGAGGAATTTCTGTCTGTTACCAGTCCTCTACAAAATATACATGCATACATACATAAATACATACATCATTATGTGTAGAAAAGTACTTTTGTAAAAATAGTTACAATGTTCTTTAGAATATAAATTGCAAAATTGAAAATAATAAAGAATAGATTTAAAAGTTTATTGGGGATTGATTTTTTTTATTTTTTTATGTATTTCTAAATTTGATTGTTTTTCTGCTGCACAAAATCTGTGCAACAGCTTCGCTTCGTTACATTTCTGTCAATCTTTGCTTATGAAATGGGTTTTCTGGCTTTTCTCTCATTTTCTAAATATGACAAAATGTGCCTGGCCAGATGTTTCTTTATTTAATGGTCAGACATTGGTAAATATCTATTTTCCACTTGATTGCTGAATACCCTGAAAATTTTCAGAACTGTACAATATATCAGTATCTCTGAATTTTATTTTTTTTAATATTACACTGATAACGTTAAACAAACACACCCCAAACAAGGAGGAATCAAAGATTAGCAAGGTTGCCTACCTCTACACCAAAAAAAATTTAGAGGGTGTTGTTTCTAGGCAACGGCAGAAAACCGCACCATCATCTTAGGATCGCCTACGGCAGACCAATCATCTACTAAGCAGAAACAAGAACCGATTACACAAGACAGAAACAGAGAATAAAAGAGAGATTATTAGAAAAGAAGAATAAAAATAGATAAGCCAGGAACAGCTGCAATAGAATCGTTCTACCTAACCTAACCTACATATATCCTGCAGACAAGCCGAATGCCTTCGCTGTGTTAGATTGGATTAAGCTTTGAGATTTTAGGTTGTATAGGAATACGGGTTAATTATAATAACCCACAGTGGAAAAACAGTAATTTTGGCTGGAACTAATGAAACGATAAATTTTCAACGGGAAAGGAGGAAAAGAAAAAGAGAGAAGGAGCACAACACAATGCAAAGAAAACCACCAGAAATTTAAAAAAAAATAATAATAAATTAGTTCAAATTAACAAATTATTTGAAATAATCTTAGTAAATTTAATAGAATTAATAAAAATTTTGTAAAAAAAGCTTGATCAAATTCAATAATTTTAATTCCCTTCACTAAAACAAGTAGCATGTACAATTTTTATTCAATGTGTGATTTAAAGAAATGTCCGTCGATCCTTCAAGGAGCATATGGTCTCAAAGTCCATACATATACGACCTCATTAAAGTATTTATATATTTGGGTCTGGAGTAGTTCTAAAACGTTCTATTCCTTGCGAATAATATAAAAAGAATGGCTTTGATGTCGATTTATTTCGATTTCTCAAGTCTTGGAATTGCAAACCAGCACAATCGGTTTAGCAGAAAAAAAGCTATAGACCCAAATGTTGGCCAAACTCCCAACGACAAAGTGTTATTCCAGTTATACATTTTGTTACACGCTACATAAATGTAAAAAATAATTTCATTGATTCACAAAATAAAAAAATTTGCATAAAATAAGTGGTCGAATGCAGCTATTGCAACTAGAATTGAAATAAATTCGGTATTTCGTCGGCTCATTATTGGTTTGACCTATCCACCATTTTTAAAAAAATTGAGTGAGGTATGGGGTATATATATTTTAAATACCAATTTTCTGTATGCAAAACAGGGTTTACCAAATTGTTTATGGGTTCTGAGATAATAAGCATTAATTCGCTCTATATCAACTGTTTTAAAGTTTACTAGGTATACTTCTGCTCTACATGCCACTGTTTGGCGGATACATATTTAGCTCTTGCTTCATTGCCGTAAGAAAACCAAGTAGTTAAAGCCAAATCAAAACAAAATGGCAACAAGAATATAAATTTCACTCATGCTTGGCTTCTTTGCCGTAAGAAAAAAAATTAGTTAAAGCAAAAGCAAAATAAAATGTCAACAAATCAATATACAGCAGAAAATATACGTATGCAGCACAAAAGCTTCTTTTTAAAAGTAAATTTAGAGAAGTAGCGTATGCGGCAAAAACTATAATTTTCATTTTCAATAAAATCCTATTAACTTCTATGTTCGCTAATAAACGTTCAAAACATGTTAGTTTTTCTTCAAAACAAATGCCAGAAGCAGTAGTGAAACTACAAAAAAAATATTTTCAGAAAACTTTATGTTAACCTTCATTGTTGTTTTTCTCCACTACGACTTTTTGGCATCTGCTCCAAGCCAATAATGAGCTGACGGTATATGACTAAGAGTTGTATTGATTAATTAAAATCAGTTAAAAATTTATCCGAGAACCATATAACGCCCTTCCCTATAATCATTATAGCCGCATAAACATAATGCAGATGTGTGTAACACTAATAAATTGTGATAAGGACATATTTAAAATGACGTCAATCGTTTCATTATATCATATGTATAGCTTTCTTTTGTAATGACATTTTCTATTCTATTTAGTTTAATTTTGGTACATACTAATTTTTTACCATCTAAATCATCGTACCAAGTTTTATTGAAAATCGGTCCATATTGGAACATAGCTCCAATCTTAATACCACTCCTGACACAATAAATATATTAAAGCCATAACTTCCTTTTTGATGTTAGTATTGATATAAAATTAAACGACAATAACTTTTACAGTTGCTACTATGTCATCGCAAAATGTTGGGCTGGTAGGTCTAATATAAACCCCTTCCCTTATACTGCTTAAAGCAAAAAAAAAAACGTCATAAAGATGTAGATATAAATAAGATTTTTGACACAGGGAACTCTTATATGGATCTTTCCGACATAGAATAAATTTTATTTTGGCGGAGTCGTAATCAGCCATAGGTGTCGAATAGGATACACTCTCGAAAAGTGGTCAGGTGTAGGTTATTATATGCTCAGGCTTGATCGACTATACCTTCTTGCTTGTCTTTAATACGTACAACTCAAAACTTCTAGTTCCTGGTATAGAGCAGCAAAAGTGTGGCACATATTTCTCAATGCCAACCATAATAAGGAGTTTATTGCAGTAAAAGTTTTTTCGAAGTAGCATTTTTATGGATGCTTTGATTGAATGTGATCCAATTGGCGAGTTGCAACAAATTAAATTTTAGCAAAATTTATTAAAAACCTGTTTTATATTAAAATCAAAAGTTTATCTTGTTAAATTAAGTATGTACATTTTTTTATTTTCATGTTTAAAATATAAATAAAAGAAGACAATTCCCGTATTCTTTTAATTAAAATTATTTAGTTAAATAGTGCATGAAGTTTTCGAAGTAGAATAATGACGAAAACCATAACGGGCCATTCTGCTGATGCCTCTGATAAAAGAGTAAAACAAAATAAGTGATACGTGTGTTACAGGGGTAAGTGTCTTGAATTATTGTTTTTGTTTTACATGTTAGTTAACGAACGAAGTCTTCAGTCGTTATCGTCGAACAGCCCATGAAAGTGAAAACAGCAGCATTTAAACTTAAAATTTCACTTGATACTATTTAAAATTATTTTCAAACAAAATGGTTTATCTTCTTATTTTAATATTAACATCGAACATTGACTTGGGCAAAATGGTTTAACTACCGTAAAAATTCGAATAACTGCTCTTAATTTATAATTTATCAGGTATGTTCTAGGTTTAGACTCGAATTGAAAACGAAAAATTTTTTGAATACGCATAAGTCATAAATTGGTGTTCTCAAATCCGCATGTTTTTGTGTATTCGAAGTTTTTGTTCGAAAAAACTTTTGTTGAACTAAAGATCGCTAATTTGCTAACCGAAGCATGATAGCAATGTCCAATATTTTCTAAAAATCGTGAAAGCTGTAAAGAATCACAAAAAAAATCGCTAACATGGCTAAAATTCTCGAAAAATTGCAATCTTTTAAACAAACACTAAAATTTATTTGAAATCTCTAAATTGGTTAAAAAAACAAAATGTCGGAAAATAACAAAAAAAATTGCAAAAATAGCGAAAATTCGCGAAATTTTTTAATATTTCAAACCAGCCATAAAATTGATTTAAAGTCCCTAAAACTATAAGGAATGGCAAAAAATCGGTAAAAATGCTAAATTCAAGGAAATTCGCAAAAATTTGCTAACAGTGGCATGATAGCAAAGTCAACTATTTATTATAAATCGTTAAAGCTGTAAAGAATCAGAAAACTTACACGACCAAAGCGCTTATATCGCGAACATGGCTGAAATTCGCGAAAAATTGCAATATTTAAAACAAACCCAAAACTCTTAGTTTTTTATTTTAGTTTCGCTAAATCGATTAAAGAAACAAATTGTCTGAAAATAACATAAAAATCGTTAAAAAAAATTTGGTATAATTACATCAAAATCAATGAAAAAGTCGACTTTAAAATTAGGGTTAGTTAGGGCCTTTTGCGTTTTAGATAACGATATATTTTTGATTAAATTGGATTAAGAAGATTTTAAGCTAAAAGCAATATTAATTTTTTTGTTAAAAATGTTATCACATATTACAATAAAAGTCGATTCGGTTTACTTTCACCCACCCATATCTACTCTAATTGAAAACGAATAAAAACATGTGGATGTAAAATGCAGAACACCAATAATGCTAAACTAATCCACTTTCGAGTGGATTCGGATTCTAGAACACACCCGTATATTTACGGAAATTAGTAGAAACCTATCAGTCATATTGTAGAAGGTCGAATTGTTAAATACTCACTAGTTAGGAAACAATCAGGGTTTTGCAGATAAACCATTTTGTATAAATGCCGTCGATATCCTTTTTGAATTTACTAGTATCTAGAACCTGAAAGTAAAATTTTCTTCTTCTTTTCATGACACAATGTTGGAACATTTCAGACTGAAACAAAATTCGCAGAAGCTATAAAAGTTCATTCAAGTGAATTTATTACAAATTGGAAATTTTACAACTAGCAAATATACTACTTCAAATGTTAACAGACATGTGCATATAACCAATGTAAATACAAATATATTTGTAGCTACATCTACCAGATACTCTACCTAGAAACTAGTGCATTTAAAAAAAATCGAACAATTAAAGTTTTAACACTTTTTTTATTCAACTTTTTTTTTCAATCCACAATGACTCAACTGAAACAAAAATGAATTTCAATGCGGATGTAAAAAATCATCCTGAGATAGCTACACGGGGAAAAAAAACAATGAGAACAAATAATTTATAGATACAATAAATAATGTTTCGCTGATAAAATAAATATTAAAAATATTTTTCACTGAAAGATCTAACTTGTTTTTATTTAATCATCAAATGTTTACTGTCATTGAAAATTACCATTCAGTTATTTACAAAAATGAAATGATCGTAAATATGTTTGCTTTAATTTTTTTATAAAACCGTGTTAAAGATATTAAACAATATTAGAAGGAGGCGACATGTAATTTGAAATTTAAATAATAATAATAACAGCAAATTTCGAACCACCAGTACTACTGGTTAAAAGATTGATATTTGACTATTGGCTGGCGGACACCACAGTGGTTAGAACTCAAAGATTTTCTGAAAATAGAATGTGGTGATTCTTGAAACATGTAAAAATCAACCCGGGTTCAAATCCCAAATTATCAATAAATTATAATAAAAATTCCAAGTTGTAAACAAAAAAAAAAAAAAAAAATCCTTCCTCAGTGAAAATAATTTAATGTAAATTAACTTTGATGAACTCAAGCCTAATTAAAGAATATCAGGAAATTAAAAATTAACAGTTCAACTAAAATCAAAATTGTTCTTACAATAGTTTAAACACAATCATCAACAATAAACAGTGAGTTTATCTCTCCTTACATTCCCCAAACGGACTGGCAACCCTCTTTTTATTAAGGGAGTTGTTTTTTCTTAACCTACTTACAACTACAATTAATGTTGGAAGAATTCCAATCAATTGTAGTGGGGAATATAAGGAGAGATAAACTCACCGTTTATTGTTGATGATTTTGTTTAAATTTTGATATTGTTACAAAAAGAACTGTTTATGTAATTCTTATATGCTTAATAGTTTTATTTATTTTAATATCTTTAGTGTTTCTAAAATCTTTATGGATGAAGTTTCCTGATGATCTTGCCTAACCAACCGGTGAAATGCGCATAGGAATAGCTTATCCCAACAACATTAAATTTCAGTGTTGTTATCAAATAATTAAAATTGGGAATTAAGCACGACTAACAAAATCGTTTAAATTATTTTTTTTTATTTTAAACATCCAATTGAAAGTTATATTGTTAATTATTTAAAAAAATTTATATGATTTAAATATGTTTAGCGGCAAATGCAGATATTCTCTTAAATTTTTTAATTAAATTAATGCAACTAGTTGTTTTTTTGTTTAAAACTACAAATTATTGTTCAAAAATATTTAAAAAAAGTAAAATGAACAAATTATAATAAAAGTGATGTTAATAAAATGTAAACAAACTTTTGATTCGAATACTTTCTCATCATATTTTTAATAACAAAAGGTTCAAACAACTTTGCTCACAAACTAAAATAATATGTAGTTTTATTTGTTAAGCATCATTTTAAGGTGTACAATAAAAAAAATTATAACACCAAATTAAATAAAGAATATCATGTGAACCAATTAGAAGTTTGACGCATCACTAGCAAGAAAATGGCAGGAAAATATAAATAAAGTTGGCATACTTAAACCCAAAATCGCTACAAACAGTTAATAGTAAAAAAGCTGTTAATGTACGTTTATGAATACAAATTTGTATAAGAGGTTTATAAGACAAAAAGCGTTTGATAGCTAATACACACTATAAGCTTAATAAGAACTTTTCATAAATATGGCTGTTATTATTTATTTCTGTGTCGTCTAGTCCAGTTTTTAATATTAAATAGTTGAAAAGTGAAATACAAATGTAAACCCTAATTAATTATTATGGAATCAATATAAACCCCTGATGAAGTGCGTAAAAACCAATAAAACAACCATAAATGTTTTTTATTTACATTTGGTAAAAAACTATTGCTCATAATTAGCCCGTGATAAAAACAGAAAACCTCAATCATAATAAAATTATAAAATACTTTGTGAAATTCTTTTTAACCACTTGCTTTCTTTGAAATCCACTATGGACCTACGTTATGGTCAACTTTAAACAGACAACCCTTAAAAGTCAACAGTAGTTTATTACTCTTAGATTATGGTTACTCCAACATTATTTTTTTACGTGTATATGCATTATAACCATATATGTATGCCTGTACACATGGGAATAAATATTCATTCATAAAGATTTTCTTGCATACAATTTTTAGTACTATTTGTATAAATTACTTTTATACATACAGACATTTAACAAATTCATATAAGCGGAAATTTTATATACATATATTTTGTGTAACAACAAAAAGAGTAGAAATATTAATATTGATTTACGTAAAATATGTTTTTAAATGCCAAGTAAATACAAGTGATTTTTATATATACATTTTATAAAAAGAAACATTTATAGAATTATAATTACAATTTGGTTTTACTTTTTATTTTATGGAATTTTAAAAAAAAAATATTAATTTAATTTATAAAAATAAAGCTCGAGAATGTTGCTCTTAAATTAATAGCTAACCTCAGAGTATTTATAATATTAAAAATACTTTGTATATTTACCAAACCAAAAATTAGACTGGGTGTAAAGTATTGCTGGGATACTATCGATATTTTCTACTATCGATATTTATCGATAGTTCAGATTTCACTATCGATACTATCGATATTCCTATCTGCTAAATTTTTGTAATTGAGTAGAACAACTTTAACTAATATTTTATCAGGCTACAGCTCGTTGTTTTTTAAATAAGACTTATGTATGTATGTACGAACGTTATTTTAGATAAAAGTTTTCGAATAATTGCGCTTTTGTCACTTAAAAAATTTTTTTTTTCCTTTTTTTAAGTATTACATTTTTGTTTACAACTGAAATTAATTTCAATAAATAAAACAACGAAATAGAAATGAAGAATTTGATTCCATTGGCAACATATATATATAAAATGTATGTTCAAATCATGGTGGAATAAGTACAAGGTATAGTCATTAGAATTGTTTCAATTGTTCTCAATTTCAAAACCCATATAAAGTCAAACAAAAGAAAATATGGGAAAAAATTAAAACAAGCGTAAAAAATCAAATAAATTAATTTGACATTACATGGGTAAATAATGAAAACTCTCCCTAATGAACATACCTGGTTCTTATTGTACTATGGTTCAAATTAAATATGTTAAGATTTATTTGAAAAGAAAACCATAAACATATAAAAAGATAAGTAAATAATTAGAACTAAACTAAAAGTTTAAACAAAAATTTTATTCATATAACAATTATGAAACAAAAATGGTAGTTAGCAAAAAATAATGTTTAAGAAATACATAAATCAAAATAAAAAGACATCAACTATTTGATAAGAAGTTGATTTTTTTGTAAAACTAAAGCAAGTCTACCCAATTTGGTTTCACGGGAAGCTAATAAGCTTCTTTCTAAAGGAAGCGAAGTAGCTGGGACTAAAATACTTTATTGCAACTTTAGATAATTTCTTAATTGGTTTTGATTCTCGGCCCAAAATGTAATCGGTCTAGAAGTCTATTCTATTAATGGTCGTTCACTGTATTGCCTTATGCTCGCAATTGCATTTTGCTTACACCATTATCGTGCTGGATACTATCGATAGTTCAGATTTCACTATCGATATACCGATATTACTACCGACTGAATGTTTGTACTTAAGCATGAAAACTTTAACTAGTTTTTTTATCAGGCTACAGTTCGTTGTTTTTATCACATTATTGAACGTGTCTCATACATGTGTAAATAAGCACGTTATTTTAGATGACAGGTTTAAAAAAGTGTGCTGCTGAAAAGCACCTTTCTGAAGGAACCGAAAATTGAAAAAAATATTTTGATATATATCGAATTGATATTTTTTAAGAGTATGGATTTTTATTTTTTCAAAAATATCGATATATCGAACGTATTTTGCTGAAACTATTACCAAATTAAAAAATTTAATATTTATATATGCACATGTGCAAATTTGCAAATCTTGTAATTATTCCAAATATATACAAATAGGCACAAATATTGTTCCAAAACCGCATAAAACAAATCATTTCAAGTTCGTTTGACTTTACTGTTTTTATTAGAAATCTGCACTGTGAAAACCCCGCTTTTTTTAATTCTTTTTCTTATAAGATCTACATCTTAGTTTAAAAAAAACATATGATGCATGCAGTGATGCTAATTCATAAAAAACACAAGACTGACTTTAAAAAATATCGAATTCGATTGTGTTATTTTAATATCGATACCTCGATATATGCGTATTTTAAATATCGGCGATAAATATCGTTTATTTGTTTTAATATCGATATTTTTATATATCGATATTTTTTGCCCATCCATAGCAGGGATTATAAGATATTTTATTTTAGATAATGTTTAAAAGTTGGTTTGGTTCTCAACCCAAAAGGTAATCAATCTACCGGACTTTCCCCCTAATGGTCGATCATTGCTTTATTCTATACTCGCAATTGTATTTGCATTTGTATTTGCAATTTTTTTACAACATTTCAGAAATATTTGACATTTCAGTCCTTATACAAATTTCGACGTAAATTAATTAGCAGTAAAATAGCACATCTAAGCAATCCATACCACCTGTCATTCTTGTTGTTTGTATTTATTGTATGCGTATAGCTGCTGCTACATGTCCTGTTGGTGGGGTGCTTTAAAACCATGGGAGATAAGGCCATGATGGCTTTATTGCTCAATTGAATGGGAGATAAAGCCATAATGGCCTTATTGCCCAATCATTGAGAGGTAAGGTCATATTTAAAATTTTACGTAAGGAGAGATATAGCCATATTTTTTTTCGCAAATGAGAGATAAAACCATATTTTTCCAGAATATTGTTACTTTACTTTAGTGTTTCCGGAAAAAGTAATTTTTTATTCTTGTAACGCACGCAGGAAAACTTTATTCAGCGAAGCCACCTGCCGTGTCCTACTGGAGGAGAAAACCCTTAAGAGCGGCCGCAGGCCGCCACGCCAGATTCCAATACTTTACTTTAGTGTTTCCGAGAAAAGACATTTTTTTATTCTTGTGACGCACGCAGGATAACTTAATTCAGCGAAGCCACCTGCCACGTCCTACTGGAGGAGAAAACCCGTAGGCACGGCCGCAGGCCGCCACGCAGAAAAACTTTAGTATGCGAAGCCAGATTTCAGTACTTAACTTTAGTAAAAGGGAAAATTATTATCTTTTAATTATAAAAATAAGAAAACTATTAATCAATGTAAAATGCAAAAGTTCTTCAAAACTGAAATGAGAGATAAAGTCATTTTCTAAAATTACTTATGTGAGCTAAGGCCATGATGGCTTTATCTCCCATTCATATGAAAAAAAAAGACTTTATCTCCCTTTGAATAAGAGATAAAGCCATCATGGCCTTATCTCCCATGGTATTAAAGCACCCCACCGTCCTGTTAAATAGCTGTATTTTAAATAATAATAATGTTGACATCGATATAATTCCTATCGATATTTTTAGACTATCGATAGTATCGATAGTACTATCGATAGTTTCCCAGCACTACACCATTATAAAAATGATACACGACTTTTTGGCGGCATATTTTTGTCGCAAATTAAAAAAAATGTAAGTCGTGGATCATTTCTTTTTTTTCTTTCTTTAGACCTATTTTCATCCATACATGATCTAGAAACTAAATCCGCTATCATATTAGAGTTACTACAAAATTGCATTTATATATATTCCAGAGCACCGTGTAAAATGCATCTAAATTGCAAAAATCTAAATTATTTACATACAAAGATGATGTACTTGGCCAAAGGAAAAATTTTATACCCATATTGCCCTATTTAAAACGAAGAGTTACCACCCCATTGCATTTTTATCAAAACGCGAACAAGCACGAAATTCAAAAAAAGCTGAGACATGTATTTAATTAAATCGACTAAAGATTAAAATATGTTAATTTGGCATTTTTATTACAAACAACCCCGAACAAAAAATTCAAAAACCGTTTTTTTTACAGAAAATCTTTGAAAAAAGGACATGGATGATCGTCCTTGGACAAATTGTATATACAGTTTGACGCGCCTTAAAAAAACCTTTCTTATGATACCCAATTTGTAGATTCTCAAATTAACAACACATGCAAAAATATACCCTTTTTCAAAATGGTCCAGCTCACGAGAGGTCAAAGCTGGAGCCGAAATATTTAAAATGTCATCTTAAAAAGTCCAAGGTTAATTTTTAGAAGCGTACATCGAGCACTTTTTTTGGTGAGTCCCTCTACTGTATATAAATGGGGAATAGTTTTAGTTTAGTTATGGAAAATAATATCTCGAAAGTGGTGGCCATTTTCTGCTTCGCATATTCGTGCTCTTTCAAAAATTTTCCACAATTTTCGCAAAATTTTTGGTGTTTAGTTGTTAATTTCGTAGCATATATTGTTTTTTATGGATGGTTCTAGGTTTATTTATGTAGACTTTTCCAATTAAAATCACGTGTACGCGAAATAATTCGTCAAAACAATGGATCGTAGATTTGAAAAAAAAAGCTCAACAATTTGCTTACGTTGTTCAATTGAGTACTGCTCCATTTTTAAGTCCCCAAGTCTTCTTTACAAAATACTGAAAAGAAAAACAAATTATAAAAAAAAAAGCTATAAGCAATTCAAACCCCTTCGGTAATTTTGGGCCACCCTGTAGATAAAATGGAAAGAATTTTTTGGCTAGCTTATATGGTACTGGCGCTATCTCTTCAAAATCCTTATGTCGGGAATATATTTTTTTTGTGGTAGTAGAAATAATAAATACACTTCTTAAAGATTTGAGCAATTTTTACAAAAAAAAAATTGCCATTTTTGGTCATGGCGATTTTAGGGCACTGTGTGCTATTGAAAATAGTTCAAGTTGATCATTATCAAGCAGAAGAGTATGTCGCGTTCACTTTGTCCTGCAATACATTTAGTTTCTATTTGATGATTTATGCATTTTTTAAATTCCTAAGAATAAATGCGACCTATCTTTTAAATTCAATGTGGTACTACTATGATACTACTTAAAACGGAAATTGTAACCATTAGTTAATATATGAGACCATAATCTCTTATACTTTAAGAAAACCCATATATCTAGTGGATATACGTGGCGGTAGTTCTTCATACAATATGTGGAAAAATAAAAATTATTTTCATTCGTCAAACCAGTCAGCCTTTTTTATATTTTTACTTGGTCATCAGGCATGTGGTTTTCTATTGCTTTAGAATTTGATTTAACATTTTGATCAGTCTCTTATAACCAATTATTTGTTTCTGCTTCCCCAAATAAAATCGATTAATCTCTTTCAAAAAATAGAAACTTAAAAAAAGTTCAGTGACCGCAGTTTGGCATGCGTTGGTATTATCTGTCGATTTTTTTTTTTTGTTATATTTATTTTTGAAATAACTCTATTGCATTGTTTTAACGGTTTTCTGTTTTTGTAGTTGGTTTCTATGTTCTTGTAGTTGTTGATGCTGTTGTATTTTCTAAACAACAAAACCAGCTAAATATAAAACATAAAGAAAACAGACAAATACCAAAAATAGGGAAAAAATATATACCAAACCATGTACATATATTCGTTAGTTTTGTAAACATTGTTTATTGTTCGTGGCTTTCAGCAAATATTTTCAAAAAACTAGCAATTGCATAGACACATGTACGCACATATATGTACATACCAATAACTGCACACATGCATATTTACAATGTCCTGTCATGTTTGTTTTTATTACGTTTTTTTTTCATTGGTATGCGTGTGTCTATTTGCATTTAAGTGTGTGTGTTTGCTTGTAATCTGTACCATTCAATAGAGTATTTTTAAAAACAATGTTTGTAATGTTGTGGTTTTCTGTGAACAAATGATATTTTTAGAAATTTTAGTTGCAAGTATTGTTTCTGTTGTTTCCGTATTATTTCGCAAACAGAAGTTAAAAAATAAAAAAATATTTCAAAATTAAAGTTGTTCAGTTTAACTAATGATAGCTGTGGTTTTGTTTTTTATCTTTCGCTGAAATCTGTTAAAACAAGTTACAAAAACAAAAAATGTAAATAATAATTTCTATAGACTGAAATAAGGCTAATTTTTTTTAATTATTGACAAATAAAAATTTTAAAAGTAGAAGACAAGGCCCAGCTATCAGGTCTGCTTGCTTGTAAAAAACAAAAAACGATTCTTTTTAGTTGTCAAAAATTTACTGCCACATATACAAAGCAAAAGGAAAAAACGTGTATGTGTGGCATACCATAAACGTATACATGCACATGTAAGCAAAATGTAAACAACTTTTGACAACTAAAAAGAACATAAACAATGATCATTAGGCTTCTTGCGCAGACCTTTTCAATGGGCCTTGGTAGAAGAGAATGTGATTAAAGAAAAGGTTTGTTAAGTGTTCATTGAATATGGCTATAAAATAATTTTTGTTAAGTATGTATGTATGTTTTATGATAAAAAATTAAATTATTCAAATAGATAATTTTCATTCAAAACAAAACAAAATTATTATAAACATCATTTTCAATTTCATACAAAATGTTTGGTTACATTTTGGTTCGAAAAATTAAAAGAAAATTTATGAAATACTTTGTAATTGTGAACGTAACTTCAAATAACTTTTTTTTTGTTTTTTAAAAAAAATATGTACTATTTTATCAAAATTTTAAAAATAAGTCTGCAAAGACGCAAAAACCTTTTCTACTTGTAAATGATCTCTCAAGGTCAGCCAAAGTAATAGGAGCATGCTTGAAAGATGCCAATGTATTTAGAGGAAATTAATTTTTAGATCCCACTTTTGTTCCAGATTACATCAAAAATCTTTAAACTTAATTTTTTATAAATCCTTAATTGTTTTCCTTCCACATTGTTATTGTAACTTTCTGCAATTCTGCAATTAATTTATCTTGAGTATTAAATGAACTAAATTCCTCCAAATATGTAGTTGGAAATTACAAATTCTAGTTGACTCTTAAGCATCTAGGCAGGTAACCCATCTCGTTACTACTGGCTATGATAAAAGGGGAACCAAATTGGCTTCTAATATGCTCTGCAGCGCGGTATCTATAACCAATGTGCCAAGCAATTAACTAATACAAGTTTTGGATAAAATATTTTAAACCCATTGCCGGCCTTAACCATGTCAGGGATGCATCGGTAAAAATAGAAGGATTTTATGACGAAATCTTGAAATTTTGCATTTGCAGCAAGGCTCCAAAAGATTTATTGATTTAATAATTTTTTTTTGGAAATTTTTTTTTGTGTTTTTGGAAATTTTGTGAAAAACTTTTTTTTTTCATATTAAGCCTGGTACTCTGTTCAGTATTTCGTGCGAAATGTTTTCAAACTCAATATAAAAAAATTTCTGTGAAATACAAACGCAAAAATGTTGATAGAGTTGTACTCTGTTTATATTACGAAAAACATGAGAAATGTTTCTAGCAACATTTTTATTTTCCGTGCGAAACAAGTGCAGCTCATATTATTTCGCACGGAATTTTAAGCAACAGCGTATCATTTTTTGTAATATTTTATTTTGCTTTTTTGAGATGGTTTTTATAACAAGCGTTTCAAAAAGAAAAATGTAGAAAAGTGCAAAATTGAATAATAAAATTAAATTTTTTTGTTTTTACTATAGAAAATTATTAAAATAAAATTGTTTTATTTTTTTAATGAAAATTATCAATACAAATGGTTTTTGTCATAGATGGGGGTAGTGCACTAGTTTAAAATTATTGCAATTATTTTGTTGATGTTGAGTGATGAACTGAAAATTAGCAATCTCACTACACATAAGTGATTGCATTTTGCGCAAAAAAAAATAGATTGATTTAATAAAAGCAATCATCAGTTAATTTGCAGTTTTTTTTTCTTCACTTATTTGACTAAAAATTTGGCACACAATTTAAAATACAAAACTTGTGTTTTAATGATTAAATCCAAGAATTTTTCTGTTATTGACAGAATCTCATTTAGTTTAATTTCCTTTGCTTATGCATATCATCGGAAAAACCGAAAACCATGCACGTACAAAATTAAATTTATTTAAATTTTAGTGATATTATGTTTTCGTACAGCTTTTTGATTGCAAGTTTAAATTTTGAACTACAAATTTGGATTGAGTGTAGATTTTATGCATACAATTTCAGTTAGAAATAGTGACAAAATTTTCAAAACCAATTAATTTTTTTAGTGCTAGTGAAAAAATACAAATCAATACTAAAGCTCGTAAAAAATTTTAAAAACTAATTTTTTGCAGTTTTATTAAGTAAGAGTGCAATGTTGATTTAAACAACATTTAAGGCACTACCCCCAACTATGGTTTTTGTTTACCTTCAAAAATAATGCTGTATACTTGTAACTAATAAAAACGTTAAATTTTTTAAAACCGCAAGATAGATAATATTGATACATGACAAAATTTTCGTGTGAAATAATCAATGTTGCTCAACATTTTTCGCAAGTTCGAACAGAGTACTAGGCTTTATTATAGGAAACAAAAAAAAAATAACGCAGAAATATCCAAATATGAAAAAATGCAATTAAAACTAAAATATTCAAAAAAAAAATGCTTTTCACCAACATATACAAAAATACATCGATGCCATTTTAACGCAAATTTTAATTTCGGAAAGATAACTGGTCGTCATCGCATTAAGAATATCGACAAAAAAAAAACATAAATTTGCATGAAAATCGAAGCCCTACTTATTTTTAATTAATATCTTAAATTAAGCTTTAAAGGAAATATGTTATTAAATTAAATGAACAATGTATCTGCAATTTCTTTTATATATTACTTTTAAAAACGCAGTAGAACGTTAAATAATATCATTATCGAGTGCTTGTCCAATTTCATAGGTGAACCGTTTCTGAAGTCACAACCATTTCAATACATTGTTTACCTCCCTTGAAACATCAAATTTGGTTGAATTTAACATTTTAATGTTTTAATAAAATCCAGCTACAACTATACACTTAAACATTTCATTGTTATCATATTATCATCACGGCAATCATATTGTGGTTGAATTCATCAATCCAAAACCTATAACATGTTATGGTTAATATTTAATAACAATAATATGTTCGAAATTATAACATTTTAAAACATTGTATGTGTGATTTTAAATTTAAAATAATATGATTAGAAAGCAACAACATTCTGGTCGTCTGCATTTTACTTGGTTTGCATAAAATTCTCATTCATTTTATTTAAATTATTGAATAAAATACATAAATTTACGTTGAATAAACTAGTAGAACAGAAAAAACGATAACGAAAGTCGTCATAGGCTGAATTATGGATCAAAGGGGATATTTTTTATAAAAGTAGAACATAACAGCTATCAGGATTAAAAACTTAAATAAAATTATAATTTGACACTTAACAAACAAATTGAAAAAAATAGATGAAATAAATAACCATAATAAGATTAACATTGACCATTTTATTGATAATTAATACCATAATATGGTTACTTTTGTCAAAATTCTGTTAAATTTTCATTATATTATGGTTTATTTTGAACATAATATGGTTAGTTTTGACCATTTTTGTGGTTAATATTGACCAAAATATGGTTAATTTTGACCATATTGTGGTTGATTTCGGGAAATTTTTTGTTGATTTTAACCAAACTTTGGTCATATTTAAACATAATATGGTAACCTGCAAAAATAAACATAGTTAAAATCCAACCATAGGATGCTGCTCTTAGAATATGGTTACCTCCAACTTTATTTTTTTTACGTGCACATGTTCTTATTAAATCATGAATATATTGCGTCAAATTTTATGTATTCTATACGAAATTCTTCAATATCTATTGCAATCAACTAACGCCATCCTAATAACAATATAGAAAATATAATCATTACCAACAACATCATTTACTTCATTACGAACATAAGCCTGAACATCATAATCTTCAGCACACGAAGGCTGATGCAAAATTTGATTAACATATTTGTAGGATATTAAGCATTTCTGAAGAGGATATTTATATGGGTACCAAAATTATAAAATCCGGGACCGTTTATTTTATCTAGTTATCTTTAAATTTGTAACTATTATGAAGTTAATTTCGATAGTAAAACTGTACTGACTTACTATTCACTTCTTCACCAGTACTACTGACCACTTATATCCCAGTCAATGGTTTCTATTGCAGACATACATTAACATGTGCTTGTCAATGACAATCCACTAGTGCCTTTAGTACTATTGACTTGATGGTTCTTATGGAACCACATAGAGACATTTTTTTAGTGCGTTTTAATAATTCTAGTCTATACTTTTGGATACTCGTCACCAAATATTCATCTAAAATAGTAGACAAACGACATGACTTGGAGACACTTTACCCCAGGCTTCCTTTAGGGTAGTACTTTATATACAAAATTTTTATGGACACACAACTAGACAGACTGACGCTGTAATGTTTCCGGGTCCATAAAAATAAATTTAAATGGCTCTACATATGTACATATTAAACTCTTAAGATTTGCAAAGCTGATAAGCAAGGCAAGACAGTTCATGCACTTAAAATCGCAAAATATGCACTTAAATTCGAAAAATATGAAAAAAATATGCATATAAATTGATTTATTCAGTCTTATTTATAAATTTATATTTATAAAAATGTCATCGTGCACCTATAAAAGTGGTAAACTCCTTTCAATAATATAGAACAAAATATATCAATGTTTTAAATCCAATGTTTTTATTAAATTGCATCAGGTTTGACCGTTGTTTTAGCCGATTTGAAATTCTACTTATTTTAATGACGACTCATTAAGCGAGTTTAACCTGGGTTGTATATGATTTAAGCCTCTGCAGTTTGGTTATTGCCCCGACTATAAACTCATAGTGTGAGTTTACAATAACTATTTGATAGCGAATACCATTCACAGTAACTGCCTGACCGTAATCACTAAAGAGTCACTCTTTGTGGGTGCGTTGGTTTTTCGCCAATCACTCTTGGATTATCTTTCGCCCAAATGCGGCAATTCTGCTTATTGAAGAATCCAATGAGGTTAAAATGTGCCTCATCACTGAACCACAAAGTGCAAGATATATATTTTGATTTGAACGCCCATTTTCATAATTAGCCTGAATAACTTTAACACGTTACTCGATTGTTTATCTTTACATGGTTCTAATTGAGTTAAGCTACGGTCACACTTGTCAAATATTTGACGAAAATAACGGAACCAACAAGCAAACTAAATAATTATTTCCCTTATTTCCAATATATATTTTGATTATAATTCCACATCTAACAGAAAACAGTTTTTTGCTATGTCTAGCAGTATAATAAGATTTATTTTGTGATATTAAGAGCTTGTTAAATCTCACTAGCTTTAACAAAAGTAGTGGTTACGCTTATTTGGTCAAATATTTAATAAGTGTGACCGTAGCTTTAGTCTGAAATTGAGAAATGTCAAATGAGATGCAGAAAAAAAACTTGACGTTTAGATGTGGTTCACAATGAACATCGGCCCTTAAAATTTAACCACACATTATTAGCTTAGTTTAAAATCTTGCTAATTTTTGTTTTTAGCGACATCATAACTTTTGCTTAGATATTTACCACATCTTTAAATTCTTCAAAATTCTTGGCATAATACTCATAATACCAACCAGCTAGCATTGGTTGTGGTGGAAGATTCAAGTTTGGATATTTATTTACCTTAAAATTTTGAAAAACCTAAAAACAATATTTAAATTATTTTTCTACCATATGATATTAATATATATTTTTAAATTGATTTATAATTTCTTTAGCAAACATCATACATGGCATGTGAAATGTCACATTTTTAACTTCTATCCAATAGGACTAACCTTGGTGCAAATTTAATACAATTCGGAATACATCGATTTCAAAATTGGGTAACTTGACATGAAATCCCCCATATGTAACTATATTTGAATTCATAAAAAATGTACATAGTAGGGTGATGGATTATTCGACTTTTTTCAATAACCGGTTTTCGAATATTCCGAATAGTTGCTATTTTAAAAAACCCGGTTTTCGGTTAAGCATTTTAAAAATAACCGGTTAACCGGTTTTAATTCGAATACATAAAAATACAAAAATCAAATTAGTTTTTGTAATAAAAAGTTAATTAGAATAAAAACAAAACAATTCACGAAGGTAGAGAACCAACAAAATACATAGATATGACTTAAGGTATGTTCAGACCCAATAAATATTTGACGGTAAAATCCAAAAAAGCGTGACCAGTTAATTGATTAAACTTAAGCTTTATTTTTAACAATTTATATTTATTTACTATATGTACTTTATTTCTAAAATGATGATTGTATAATGTATTTTTAGAAACTGTTAAATAATGTTTGCTCTTGCCAAACGTTTTTCCAAAGCAAAAAATTCTTTAAGAGAACGAGTGGTTACCTTGTAGGACATTAAATGTATAAAATGTGTGAACATAAGGGTCAGTAATTTTTCACACTTTTTGCGAATATCAAAAACGGCATAGTATAGTCGTGTAGAACATTAAAACTTATTAATAAAAAATATGATAATTTTTTCGGATTGTTAAAAAAGTTCACGCTTGCTATTTTGTAATTTATCCACTACTTTCGATTTACAAATTTTTCTACGGTTTACAACTAATAGCGGTTCAAAATTTCTTGGAAGGTATTAGAAATTTGCTTCTCTGCGTGAGGTTAGTTTCGCAAAACGACTTTCATTATTAAAACATACTTGGCCACTGCGTGGTACTATGCCAAATATTTCGTTATATCCCTAGTGAACATACATAGATAACTTTAGAATTTTAGAAAACTGTTGGCTTTAAAAAAATATAGGAATTAAATAAATTAATTGTTTCAGATATTCTGAAAAATTTATTTTAAATAAGTTTTATATTGTTGGTGGTTAAGCATTTCTATATGAATCAGTAGACTTCAACCATATTTTTGAAAAGTTGCAAACCAAACCTCTTATCCAGGATTATATGTTTAAATTTTTTTTTGTTTAAGCATAATAGAAACACAAGTAATATGAACATGTTTTTTATAAAATATCTGTTAATTCGTCGATCACAATTTAAACCATTCTAGAGATTGTTTGATTCCTTCAATTTTGTTTTAAGTTGGTAACTTAATAAATAAAACTGAAGAATTTTTCCATATCGTTAATTTCGCCGGTATGGTGTAGTTTTAAGTATAATATAATACTTAAGAGTTTTTCATTCATTATTGGCAACATATTTTAGTAAAGTATTATTTGCAGTCTTTTAAAAACTTCTCGGATCAGAGTCAAGTTTTATTTGGCATATATTTATGTCAAACTTGTAGACTAATAAAAAGTGATAAATAAGTCGTGACGTTGAAGAACCTTTGGAACCTTTCATTTTGGGGCCGTTTAAGCACCATTGTCTTTTAAATCAGTTCGATATTAGCACCAGATATGACATCTTTATAAAGACATATACAGTATTTAGAATACTGTCAAATTGCTAATTACTTTTTAAGCTGAACTTTTTGTTGTAGTATTTTAAGTTTTTGTTACAAGAACGCACGCTTATATGTATTTATATTGCTCATAATGTTTTTTGACTTTTGTTACATTTTGTTTTGACATTTTTTATAAAAAGTTTAAGTTTGCCAAATATTCAATTAGAAAAATATTTAAATTACGGGTACATTTATAACAAAAGTAAGGAAAACGTATATTAATTAGACATTACTAAAATAAGCGGTTTATTTTACTTAAATAACCGGTTTATTCGATATTCGAAAAATAGATATTTTAAAATACTCGACTTGGGAAAAACTAAAATAACCGGTTAAAACCGGTCAAATACTATTTGATCGATCACCCTAGTACATAGTTTTGATATGGTTTTGTTAATTTTTCAGTCATTTCTTTTTAATTGTTATAAATAATAACAAAATTTGTAATCGCAATATTTTATATTTGTAATACAATTTTTAACATCTAATTTGTTTGAATTCGTTATTTCTGTTTTTTAGTTTGAAATATATGGTTTTATTTTTTTTGTTAGAACAGAAAACTTGAAAATATTTGGAAACGTTATAACACCCTTGGTAAAAATTAGTTAACTATTTTGTAAGTTCATTAGAAATACATCCAAAAATTAAAGCATCTACGAACTACTACACTTATAAAATTATTTTAGTAACTGATTGTGGGTTATTAAATTCGTTTTCCGTACTGTTAAAATTGAATAAAAATATAGTTGTTTTACGAATAATTTTATTTTTCAACATTTGTGTTTGTTATTCAAAAAACAAACTACCAAAAAATAATGTTTTTCCGTATTTATTTTGTTATGTAGTTTGATTTTTTTCGGTTAAAATATATTTTTTAAAAGTAAAAACTATTAAATTTTACGGAATATGCTGTTTAATAAATAAAAAAATTAAAAATTAATGTAAAAATCATTTGTTTTAAATGAAATGTAAATGATCCGTTTTTTAAATGAGTTTTAAGTTGTTTCAAATGAATTTTCGTTTGAATTTAACTACATAATTTTTTTAGTGTAGAAGATTGCAAAGTTTAACTAACATTGTTATGATGTTTTTTATTAATATACACATTTGTTATATATTTCAAATGAACACCTACAAACAATTTTTTTTATTGTTATTTAAATTCACACCCTGAAGTTGTTTACTGCGAAAATTTAATTTTCATGAAAAATGTTGTGCACCAGTGCACAAAAGATAAGAATGTAATGGAATAAACACAAAAATATTGTTTACCTTACATCTAGAATATGTGGCAATAAAATAATTCTTTAATCTTTATTTTTAGGTAAAAAATTAGATTAAAAATTTCAACATGCCCAAGTAGTTGCCTCTGCCCATCGTCTATTTATTTGCTTTTTTTACGTTTTTCCTCATTATTATTTTTTCAAATGTAAACACAAAAACAGCTTTTGATTAGCCCTGATTTCTGCCATCATCATCAACATCAAGAGAGCAACATTAACCTTAGTATCCTGCTTATAATCACGTAACTTGTGATAAAACTAATTACATCAAGTATGGTACTCAGATGACCACCCATGTGTATCATTTATACGAGCCACTACACCAGGAACAAAAACAAAAATACGAAAACGGCTACAGCAACAAAAACAACAATAAAGAGGAAGTTCACATTTTTACTGTTGACCCTTTTTTATTTCAACGATGACAAAACAAACACTTCAGGTTTACAAGTGTGTCGAGAAGTAATATAAGCAGTAGCTGGGGAAAGAGTAAACCGAAAAATAAAAAAAAAAAAAATATATAAAACAAATAATAGCGCGTGTATTAAAAAAGAAAACGTAGCATACTTTAAAGCAAATTGTACGTGTGGAAACGCATTCATAAAAAATATACATATAAAGTATACGATGAAAAAAAACTTACAATGAAAAATATTTTAATTATTTATTTTTAGTTTAGTGAAAAGGATCAAAGAAATGTTTTCTAGTGCAGAATATTTTTAAATATTAAAATATATGTGCTGTTTTTACGAATTAGTTTTTTATTAGAAAGGACTTCGTTATTAGAATTTTTTGTGTTTTGTTTATTTTATCCACAATAAACAAACGAATTACAAATTTTACTAAAAGACACTCAAAACAGTTAAGTTGGCTTAAGTTAAAAATTTTGACTGTCACTGCCCTACGTGCTTTTGTTAATTTTAATATTTCTTTTTGCTGCTTTAGACTTTTTGACGTTATTTTATGTAAAACTAAGTGCTAATACTTGGAAGATAAAATAGCCTTAATTTTTAGATTGACATTATTAAAATGTTTTGGACCGCCTACGGCAGGGGATTACTGAAGATAGGGTTGATAGTCGTTGTTATTGTAAGAAATTTAAGGTTGTTTATCACGTTGATGTGCCCTAAACAGAAGTGGCGTATGATTTTTTTTATGTGGTTTTGAATGAAATCATCTTCTTCACTACGTGATTTGAGTTCTTTTTAGTTAAACAATTGGACGTGCCAAAAAGAAATTGAAATTCATATCCTACAAAAATTTTATTCTTTAAATTTATGAATCTTATTTTAAAAAAATGTTAATGTATGTGAAAAATTGGTGAAAATTTTATCTATCTAAACACTTTTTAAAGCACTGATTAAAATTTAAATTTTTATAAGCTTCTAAAGCAAGAGCATTTTTACCCTTATGTTCGCCCCTAAGTACGCGGGTACATTTGGCGTTTTCAACAAAAATTTTTTCATCGAAATTGATTGCAAATCTAAAACTTCTTGAGAACTACCAAATTTCAAAAAATTTTTGAAAGTTCTAAGCATGCATTTCAGAAGTAAAGCCATCTCCAGGAAAACGAAAACTACGCTCTTTAAGACACTTCTGATACTCGTGCTCCTTTTGAAACATGCACAGAAAAAATTTTTGCAAAAAACTATTCAATTAAATAATTAATTGGCGTACATTAATTATTCAATTAATTTTTTGTTTGCTGCAATTAATTTTTTTAATCAAAACCCATAAAATTAAATGTTTGTGTATATGTGGTGTATTTTTTGTTTATACAATTAATTTTTTAATTGACTAAATTTGTGTCCCATGACTCGAAAATACAAATCCGTTAATTTATATGATCAATTCCTTTGCAGGGGCAAAATTAGTTAAATATTTAATTGTCTGACCGAATTGTTTAATTGAAGTCGATTTTCTATTTTTTCTGTGTGGGTACTTGCAAAAACCAATAAAGATGTACTTCGTTAAATTAATGGAACTATTTGCGTTAACGTGTAGAAGATTTACTCAGATGTGAGCATAGTGGGACGCATCAAGATACAAAGAGTCCGCTGGCTGAAACACGTCAAATGAATGAACCCGGATACTTCAGCACGAACGACATTCAAAGATCTACATGAAGAAAATCATAAGCAGGGCTGACCGAGGTCACACTTAATATTGCACGGCAATGTAGAGTAGTGCTGGAAAACTATCGATAGTTTTAAAATATCGAAAATATCGATAGGAAAAATATAAATATCGATAGTATTATTTATAATACAGCTACGAAAACATATCGATCCCTTTTTTCGTTTATATCGTAAGCGACACTTTTAAAACTATTGTAAACGCCAGGTACTATGATCGATTGAATCTCAGCATGCTCTTAAAAACATTCGAATGCGCTATAATAATTTTAAAAATAAATAAATTCATAAAATGAAACCAAATCAAGTGCTGCACGACTTAAGTAAAAATAAATAAAATACGTCTCCTGTTACATTTGGGTTTTCTCGCTTACGATATAATCGCATGTAACAATGTAATGTAACAGCAGCTACAATCACAGAAACGTCAAATATTTTTGTTATGTTGTAAAATACTTACTACCTGTATAAAAACGCCTTAATGTAGAAACTGATTCATTTTAACACTTCAAACTTTGCGATAGCCAAGTTTTTAAAATTCAAAATAAAAGTTTGAAAGTTTAAAATATTTTTGGTAAACACATGTGTAGAAAGTTTCTGGAACAAAAATGCAAATGCAATAGCGGCATAAAAACCCAAATACTCGTATCAAAATACTCGTTTAGCATTGTATAAATAAAAATGTGTTTGCATGTGTATGTGTGACACTGACGATGCTGGATAGAAATCCCAAAAATGTACATAAGATGGCGAATATTACGTCCAGAACGAGTGAATTCGCCTGCGTGACAAGCATTTGACAAGTGTATTTGGCCTATAAAGGAAAAATTCCTCCAGACCGATATTGGGTAGAGAATTAAAACCAATTTAGAAAAGTATCTAAAGTAACAATAAAATATCTTATAGTCTCTGATACTGCGGTTCCTTCAGAAAGGGCTATTCAGTTGCCAATAAAAAATTAAATAACATAAGAAACTGCCTGAAACCAAATAGGGACATGCTTGTGTTTTACAAAAAAATCTATTTCTTATCAAATAGTTGATTTCTTTTGTTTTTATTCAGTATTTGAAAGTGTTTTAATTGTTAAAAAAATTTAATACTAGAAACAAATTCTTTTTAACTGACATCAGCACAATTTTTCAAAAACCGTCATCTATAATAAAGTGCGTACATACAAGTCTCTAGCATAATTAAAATTATAAGATTATATACTTTCAATAAAGTGCTAAAAACAACGAACTATAGCCTGATGAAAAATTAGTTAAAGTTTTCCTACTCAAGTACAAACATTCAGTCGATAGTAATATAGATAAATCGATAGTGAAATTTGAACTAGCGATAGCAGAAAATTTCGATAGTATCCCAGCACTTATGTAGAGAGAGTTTTACGCATCTTGCAAAATTGAGGTCATAAAAGTTCTTGATCCTGTATTATAATTTGCTACTAAATTTATCACAACTTTATCCTTTTATACATAAATTTCAACAGATTTATGTTCTAAGCGAAAATTTTTTTTATATTTTTATACAAATGCATACGCTTTTCATTTTATGGTCCAAATGAAAATAAAAAGTTTTATACAGTTAGTTTAACATAACCGCTTCATTTTTCTGGTTGTTTTGTATTAGAGACGGTAGTGGCATGGACTAAAGCGGTTTCAGCACTATTTGAGTTTTAAATACATGTAGCATATAAAACACATATTTTGATGTTCACTTTACAAACATATATAAATAGAAGCGTACTATGTATTTGTTATATACATTTACATACAGATATATATATAGCATACATAGATAAAGTTACTCATATGTATGTACATATATGGTGCATGTATTTTTGTGATTTTTATAAAACTGCTAGTTTTTTATATTTTAATGACCAAAATTCCCCAACACGAGCGAGCTTTCGTTTGTATATTTGCCAGTGGTGGCAATAAGTAGGCCAACAATGATTTTGAGGTTATTTATTTAAAATTCATAGAACGTTATTTCTGTTGTCGTAAATTTATTATACAAATAAAAAAAATGGTTGCCCCAATGCACTGGAGATTGAATTTTACTCTTAAATAAATACAAATAAAATAAAAGTACCGTATATCACACACAATTATATTTGCGAAAATAAATAAAATGGATTTCATATGATATTAAAAAATTTTAATTTCGTACTTACCCAATACAAAATTGAGCTTCAAACGAAGAAGGTTTGTAAGGGAGAAATGTCAGAGTTTCGCTTACCATCTCGCTTACGGAAGGCATGAATTTTATATGGTGATTTCCCACTTTAAAGCAGTACATTTTTGACACAAAAAGCGCTTTATTCAACACATTTAAAAACTGGAGAACGTAGCATTAGCTTTACACACTGAATGTTTTTTTAAAGAAATTTTTTAGTATTCTCCCTTACAAACCAGCTTCGTAGTAAGAGAATGCCGTTGCACTTCAACTGCTTTTTTTTATAAAACTTGTTAAGAGTTCGTTCACTTACTGTACTCTCAAAAGAAAAATCAGTCCATCCATACTAAAATCAATCCGAAGCGGTATTATTAGTATGGTGAGTACGGACAACTCAATTAAATAAAAATGAAATAAAATAAAATAAATTATAAAAGTACAGAAAGATTGATTCAAGTACGGATTTTCAATCGCAAAATACTTAAAAATCCCCATTCCGTACTTGAAATAATCCGAAAATGAGATTGATTTAAGTAAAACTACGATTGAATCAATCTAAAAATGTGCCTGATTCAAGAATTATAAAATTTTTTTAATCCGAATACGTACTTAACATAATCTGAAAATAAGATTGAGTTAATTAAAACTAAGATTGAATAAATCTCAAAATGCGCTTGATTCAAGTATAATAAAGTTGATTTTATCCTGAATTAAAAAGAAAAAATTTATTATGATTGATTTACTTACCCGTATTACACGTTACAGAATGATAAAACTCCGACATCATGCCCGGTATGTGATTTACTTTAAAAATCTTATGTACATATTTAACCAAAAATATAAACTAAATGAGAAGCAGAAGTTTAAATTTACTTTTCAAACCTTCGTGGTACACATGAGTCTGGCTTACCTTATGTGTATATAAAATCAAAACATGCGTAGGTCGAAGGGTTACACACAACGCAAAGTTTAATCTCTTTTTACTTGATATACGAATTTTATACTTATTTCAAGAAATTCCGGGATTGATTTTCGAAAGTAATCCCACGTAGGATTGTTTTGAATACGTTTAAGTGTTGCTCGTACTTGAATTTTTGAGTACGACTCGTACTTAAAGTAATCATAAAAAATGTTATTTATCCCGATGTTTTTCTGTCTGTGTATTGCATCCTGTATGTGCGCTTATTTTTTAAAATGGACCATTAGTTCTTCGCGAAGTTATACAATTTTTTATTGAATAAATAACAAGAAAAGGGTGTGCAAACTTGAGGTATCCTCGGTCAATGGAAATAGCTACGGGGAGATGATCAAAAAATATATGATTTATACATAATCAGAATGATGCCACAGCAAAAGAAACAATGGATCTTTTGCAAGCAAAGTTAGAAAATCGCATTGTTTCTCAAAGAGGAGGAGATTTGACACCTTTAGACTATTTTTTGTGGGGTCTTGTGAAATGGAGAGTGTCCAGCAATAATCCCACAATAGTTCAAAAGCAAAAAAGCAAACTCTTTTTAAATCTCAATAAAAAATAATTATAATCTTTTTTATTGTGTGACTATTAGTTTTGTGGAGTATCTGACAATTTGTTGGTCCACATCTACTTCACTGATTGTATATTGAAATCATTGATGCAGCGCGTTAACGGCCATGCCCAACATTATCGAGCAGATATCAACCACTGGCAACAGTTAATTGAAAAACATTGGAAGTTTTGGTAAATGATTGGGAGTCTGCCGAGGCAGAGAGTCACTGGACCGCAATAATTTATAATGTTTAACATTAACCAATTTGTAATAAACTGAAATAAAAATATTTTTAAAATCATTATCAAAGTAATTTTTGGGAATACAACATTTTTAATTAATAAGATTTTGTTTGTCGTGCTTAATTCCCAATTTTTATTCTTGATAAAAAACACTGAAGTTTGTTGTTGCAGGATAAGCTAGTTTCTATGCGCATTTCACTGCTTGGTTTGGCCAGATCATCAGGAAACATTCTGCCAAAAAATTAAAGAAAATCGAAAGATATAAGCAAATAAAATAACAGTGTGAATGAGAATTACAAACACTCTAGTGTTATTTGCTACGATATCATAGCTTAAACAAATACCAACAGTGTGTTTATCTATTCTTACATTCCCCACTACAATTGGTTGAAATTCTCCTAATATTAATTGTAGTTGTAAGTAGGTGAAGCAAAAACAAAATTAAAATGCTTTCCAGTTCAGTTTATTTTTTATGCCGTGCACTTGCAGATTTATTATCAATGTAATTTTTGGGAATGCCAAATTTTTAATAAATAAGATTTATAGTGCATTTACACCTACGCCATAAACAGGTTATAAATTGTTTATGATGATAAACTAGTTTGAGAAACTTGTTTATTTATACAAATTATAAACACGTTTCTAACTAGCTTTTGAGATAAACTAGTTACAAACAACCAGTTCTTGTTAATGCAACTCTGTTTTTTCAAATTTTGTTCTGGCAACGCTAGAATAAAAAATTAAAGTGAAAAAAAATTTGCTTTTTTCTTTAAAAAAATAACAATAAGAAAAATAAAAAAACAAAGAAAATTGCAAATTTATAAGAACTGTTAGCTTTTTTAAATAGTTTTTTTTAATAAGGACAACGGAAAAAAGGTATGCATCATAGTTTTTTTTTTAAATATTGGAGCTAAAAATGTTTTGACTTGTCAAAGATAAACAACTTAACTGTCTAAAATGCTGATGTAAACGGTATAGTTTATGAAAGTAGCTTACGATCATAAACTAGTTTGAAAATTACAAGTGTAAATGCACTATTAGTTTAACGTGCTTAATTCCCATTTTTTATTCTTGATAAAAACACTGAAATTTATTGTTGGGGGATAAGCTAGTTTCTATGCGCATTTCACTGGTTGCTTATCTCCCAACAATAAAAAGTTACAAACGAAAAACAAAATCTTATTAATTAAATATTTTTAATATCATATAAATTTTCATATTATTCGAATCTGTATTCTAAGTCAAATTATAATTTTTTATGAACATTTATACTATAATCCCCGTATTTATAAATGATTATTAAATTTAACAAACGTTTATTAAGGCAAATTTTCATACAAAATTTGTTTTGTAAACCTTTATTATATTTAAAATTTGTTTATAAATACGGGCGTAATAGTCTTATTTCTTCAAAATTTTCCTGGAATATATATGCACTATCATAATTTTTGTCTGTATATTTTTGTTTCGAGGCTTACTTTAGCTATCCTTTGGCTAGCAATGAAATACATTTTACAGAAAATGTATACAACTATTAGATACCAGCAGAATGTTATGCAGTTTCTGGACAGCTAAGGCCTTCGTCAGACTATTAAAGTGTAATACTTTTAAAAATTGTAATTTAACTTAGAAGACACTTTCGAATAAAATGAATACTTATATTGTAAATGTTACTCACCATGAGAAATAAATTCCCAGATTCCATTTTTAATATCTTAAAAAAACTCGTGTTTTTATTAAAATTTAAATTATTGTATCACACCCTTTACATACTTTATGCTGTCTAAGATACATTTTGCAAAAGTTTCTCACGGAATGGCAAAAAGGGTAAAAAATGGAATGTTTCTCTTGTTGACGAACTATTAAATTAAGTTATTTTTATTTTAACAGAAGCAAGTAATCAAAATGATTTTGGCCGAATGCATTCCAAGTGGTTGTTGGAAGTAAACGTGTTATCCAATACTACACTGATATGCATTACAATACATAAGCATATGAAAACGGATAATAGAATGGATAGAAACTGTAAAGGAAGTTATACATTTTACTTTACGAAAACATTCATTAAGCATTTATCGATGTTTAATTGCAGTTAATAACGATTAACTCCGGATGGTTTCGACTTTATTTTCTTACTTGCTTTTCATTAAATATCAGCAAATTAAATTGTTTTATTTTTGTTGCTTACAGTTTAATTGTGTTTTTGCTTTAATTAAAAAAAATGTCTGCAAACAATTTTATTATTTTTTAATTGCTTACCTAATGCTTTAATTTTTTTTTCTTACCAAATTCTATTTATTAAAGAAGTCCCTTTTTAATATTTAAGTTGTTTAAAGCCTTAAGGATAATACATTGATAACATACACTCAAAAGAAAAATCAATCCGATAGCGGTATAAATAGTACGGTGAGTACGAATCAAGTATAGACAAATTGATTCAAGTACGGATTTTAAATCCCGAAATACTTAATTTATCCATATTAATTTCCAAATTCGTATTTAAAATAATTCGAAAATAAGATTGATGTAAGTAAAACTAAGATTGAATTAATTTCAAAATGCGCTTGATTAAAATTCCGAATTCGTTCTTAAAAAAAAACCAAAAAGAAATTAGAAAGCTGGAATTATTATGATTGATTTACTTACCCGTTTTACACCGTACAGAATGTTAAACGCCAGCATCATGCCCGATATGGATTTTACTTTAAAAATCGTGTGTGCAAAATTAACTAAAAATATAAACTAAATGAGAAGCAAGAGTAAAATGGGAATTTGAAATCAAGTGAATATTAATAAACTTTATTTTCAGTTAAATTTTAAACACTTGAAATTAAATTTTTGTGTGCTTATTGGAATATATTTTTCTTCTTGTTCTGCTGTTTCTTAATACAACTGGCAAATCGGGGTTAGCCAACGATTTAGTGTTATTCGTACCTAAATTTTTGAGTACGTCTCGTACTTGAGTTAAGTATAAAAAGCTTAATTTATTCCTATTATTTTTCTTTTGTGTATCGAGAGCTCAATTGCAGCAGAAGCTCTTACAGTTTACGGACGAAAATACATTCAGGTATATGCTAAGTACTCTTTCGTGCATGACTTTGGATTGGATTAGCCGATCAGCACCAAAATTTTAAAGAATGGAAGTTGATCAATACTTATTTGAAAACTTTAAAAATTTAAAACATGCTTAGTCGTCTTAGCATGTTTTGGCATTGGGCATATATATGTATATATATACATATATGTTATAAATTTAGTATTTACAAAAAGGATTATATAGCTTCAATTTAGATTTTAAACAATTGGGGTATTCACAAGGTGTGCTATCATGTTATATTGTCATCATGTTCTAATATTTTGCAATGGTTTAAAAATATTGTTGTTGCTTTGAAAACATAATGTGTCTTAAATTAATGGAACTTTACTTGCTATGTTTATTGTGCTGTCGTAATTAATAAGAAGAGGCCAGCGCTGAGCGTCTGAGCCGTGCCGCGTTAGTTTTTGTAGCCGTCAACGTTGATGGTATAGTTTTATCCGACAATTTTTACAACAAAGCACTTGCGGCGTAAAATTACAACGGCTCAGGACTCTGCTGTTTGGTAAACAAACAAAATAAAATTTATTTGTGATTTGCGTATGAAAAAAGGAATATAGTCAGGTAAGATCTAATTTAATTTATTAATTCATAGATTGTAAATAAAAAATATTTGTATTAAAGGTAAATATTTATTTGTTTATATTTGTTTTAAATCAGCTGATTTAAAATCAAAATAGCACACTGAATTATGAGGGGTTGTTCACAACAGTCGTATTTTTCATGTTATTATTTTAAGACATATGACTTTATGACACATTGTGAATCCCCCAATTGAAATTCAATCAATACCATAGCAAGGCTGTTTAATAAAAATGTTTTCAAAGAAGATTTAAAATTTCAACATATTAAACGAATTTCAGTTTTAAGTCATCATCAGTTCTGCTAGGATCCTCCAAGTTGCTCCATATAAAACGTATACAGGTACCCAGGTACCTATTCACCCTATTAAGGGTGCAAAAAAGTTGTTGATATTACAAATTTTTTTTTTGGGTGTAGGATTTTAAAAAATATATGAAAAGGGGAAAACCAGAGTAAAATTCTAATATTATATCATTAACCATCGATTTTTTGTACAATACAAGACAAAAATTTAGATTTCTCATACAATTTGTATGAAGGTACCCAGGTACCTATCCACCCTATAGAAGGTGTTTTTTTTCCACACACATAAGGGTTAATATGTTTTTTGTTGGATTTATTGCCAATTTATTCAATCAATATTAAAATAAATATTAGTTTTCATATAACACAAAGGGACTGCGATAGTAATCAGGGTATAAAATAAATATTTGATTTGAATTACTATATTTAATAAAATCAAAATAGATATAAAAACTTTAATTATATTTTAAACACTCATAAACACGGCAGGTTTTTTATACGTTTCGCATGAAAAATATTCCTTTCAAGTTTTTTCCAAAAGCATATGCTTTGCACAAATTTGAATTTAAAGCAAGCTGCGAGCCGTTTTTAACGATAGAATTGCTTTTAGGTCAAACTGTTACAATTATAAAATAAAACAATATTGGTACATTTCTCTAATATGTATTTTCCAATTTTTGACAAAAACCAATAGAAATTACATCGGGTTAAGTTTTTCTAAAATAAACGGTTACTGAGCAATTTTATAAGTTTTGTTTTGGATAGTTATTTATTTAATAATTCCAAAAAACTAAAGGTATGGTAAGAGATAAGCCAAGAAACTGTTTTGTGTGATTCACATAAACGTTTATCCGTTATAGAAGACGGAAAAGGGTTCAAAATATTCAGAAAAAAATATTTATTGAAAACCTTAACAAGGTTTTTAATTAAAATCTTAAGGCCCAAGGATAATATGCATTAGCCATCTTAAGCAGCTGTCTAAAAATAACGAAAACCATAAATAAAAGTGCATCTTATTCGGAAAGAATTTTGTGATCAAGTGCATTATTTGTTTATTTATTAATTAATAGTGCGTTCAGTTTCACACTTTTTGCTTAAGCAAATTACAGTTAAGACTTAACAAAAAATTGCCTTATGTTCAATATGGTTTCACACACATGATTTACATATTTTTGCACAGTTGCTTAAGCCAGCTCATTAACATTATGGTTGATCCTTTGGTCTTCAAACTTTGACCAAGTTTAGATAACAATAAATCGAAACCGATGTATAAATTTACCCACTATCATATAACTAAATTTTCAAGCTTGAGGTCTTTTTTTAATTTTATATAAACAACTTTAAACGTTTATTTTAACCAATATTTCGGCACTTCTTTGAGTTTCTTGGGTTTTTTTCTTTTCTTATTGAACAAACAAATCAAACAATATATTAAAATGCTGCAAGTAGCTCTCAATTCCATGATCTCTATTCGCAGTTAAACTACAATTTGTTAGATATTACAGACTCAACTCTAACTGCTCGTGCTATAAGTCTTCTCATAAGAGCTAGAGGCTGTCTATTGGATATTAATTCGAGATCGTTTAGAAGCAATACAGTAGGTCTTTGCACCGTTTGCGACCTCGATGCAACGGAAAACACCCTACATTTTATTGGATGTTGTCCTATTTACAATTGATATAGACATAGGTTCTTCAATAAATGCCAACTGAGTCTAGCGGAGGTGTTGGATATTCTCAACGGCCTAACATTTTCTTTTGAAATCCTTGCTAACTATTTAGAGACTTGTTTGAGATACAGAAGATTAATAATTAATGAATTTGAATTATATTAATATGTAACTACTAAGTGCATGTAAAATGTTATTATTTATATATGTACATACATGAGACATTCCCTTGTTTATGAATTTTATTTTTGCTTATATTTTTATTTTTATTTTTTATTTTTTCAATATCACCATATTTTGCCAATCTGGCTAACAACCAATATGTTAAGCCATTTATAGATAATAAGTACATATCTCTATATTTAAAATTTGTAATTATGTTTATATTATCTATTAAATAAATAAAATAATAAAAAAAAATGACAAATTAAAAAATTTTTTCAATTGAATTCAAAAATATATTTCAAATCAAACTTAATCTAATACAATAAAATTAACTTTTTAACTTCACACAGAAAAAAGTCAAGTTAAAAACGTAGAAAACAAGGTTGATTTACAATTTTTCGGTTTTGATTTTGCTTCATACGTTTTTTATGTAAATTCAACCTGATTTTACAATTACTTGCGAACAACATTTTTTTCTTTTAAAATAGCTATAATTCATGTTAATTTAACATTGCAGTAAAGTTAGAGCAAAATGTCAGTTATATTGAAATAACAGGCCGAACCACGTTGAATGAAAGTATAATCAAATTGGTTTGAGTGTGTTATAACAGTGTGAAGAAGCTTCAGAGACAACATATGCATTTATTTACGAATAATTTTATACACTTACCCCTGTAACACATGCTTTACTTATTTTGTATTCTCCTTTGTCAACAGAAGCATCAGCAGAATCGCCCGATATGGATTTCATCCTCATTCTACTTTGAAAACTTGTTGTACTTTTTAACTAAATAATTTTAATTAAACGATTACGGGAATTGTCTTCTTTTTATAAAATATTTAAAGAATGAAAATAAAAAAATTAACATACTTATTCATGTTAATTTAACAAGATAAACTTTTGATTTTAATATAAAACAGGGTTTTTAATGGATTCAATATTGAATACATATTTATTTATATTTATACCCTTCACCTCAGGTGGAAAAGGGTATTAATAAGTTTGTCATTCCGTTTGTAATTTCTACAATATTGATCTTAGACCCTATAAAGTATATATATTCTGGGTCCTTATGGGGAGAGAAGTTGATTTAACGATATCCGTCCGTCTGTCCGTCTGTCCGTCTGTCCGTCTTACGCTTGATATGTGTTTTCCGGAGACTCCAGACATGATAGCGGCTAGGTTGTTTTACATTTGTGTCACATATAGTCTACCATCGGTTGCTATTGAAATTCAGCAAGATCGATCCACAAATGGCTGAGTTATGAGCAAAAAACCACGACTACCTCTAATATTTTCCAAAAATCCCTTGTGGTTGTTGTAATTTTATTACTTTTTGCTGTATATCTGGGGAACGGCAAAAGCCAAAGCTTCCAAATTAGGTACACACATTTAGGTAGCCCATACACACGATCCTACAAAATGTGGGCGGGATTGGAGAAGTGGGCGTGGTACCTCCCGTACAAAAAAAATTAAAAATTGTATAAAAACCTAAATTTTAGGGCTGCCATATGCCCTATGGATATGACTTATATACCAAAATATCGAAAATTTTTAGTAGAACATATTTTATAAAGAATTCAGAAAAATCGGTTCAGATACAAAAAAGTTATGACCAAAATTAATTTTTTTTTTTTAAATACCCACTTTCGGGAACCATAGATTTCCCCGAGTCCAAGCTTTATACCACAAGTAAATGGTAAATTCCTTCTTAAACACGTCGGTATATAAATCTGTCAAATCGGTTAAAAAATGGCTGAGTTATGAGCAAAAAACCATGACTACCTCTAATATTTCCAAAAAATCTTTTGTGATTGTTGTTTTTTTGTTTGTGCTTTTATTCGAACGTGTTGAATGTTAGGCATTTCAAACACACACATGTTTGTACATGATTGGTCGCTTAAATTGGAAAATACGTACATACCTACATATTAAACAAACAAAGTGACGGAATACATTCTACTTTAATTCTTTATTTGTATAAGCGTTAATGGCTGAGTTGTCTGGGCGGTTGCTCTAAGCAGCGTTGTTAGTAGCTGCCGGGGTTCAAATCCAGCATCCACCTTTTCAATAAAAACTTTTTTTAACTTTTTTTATATTCTATAATCGATTTTAAAATAATTCAGCAATTTTTGATTTTTTTGACAATGTAAATATTAATCGTTCGCTTAACTTACATGTAAAACAAAAATCATATTCTATACCTATTTGTTTTTTATTTTTTATTTAATTTGTTTATGTACTAAAAACGATTTTAAAATTACTTAGGTATAAAGCTTTTCGATATTTTCATTTTATTGGCAATGACACAGTGTTTTATTTTATTTCGGCAAGCATATACATACGTACCTACATATGTACATAAAAAGTTGTATGTAATTTAAATAAATCCATACTAACTAGTAGGTTAACCTAGCTATTGCAAAGCCATACATATGTATGCACATGAGTATGTATGAATGAGCAAAAGTTATTTATGTATAAAGGCATTGCTTTCGTAATTGTTGTTGTTGCATTTTATTTTTATCTCTTATTGCTGTAGTAATTGTTGTTATTGTGTTTCGTCTAATAAGCTGTTGCTACGTTGATCTCTTCTTGCATTTCTCTTGGTTGCGGTTTTTTTGTTGTTTTTTTTTTATAATCTTTACCACAAGTGGTGGATTTTAATGTGTTTTTTACGCATACACATGTATGTATGTTCATAAAATTCTCTCAATATATTTTATTTTAACGCTTCTTCAATAAAACCGATCGTAGCTGAGTTGTCTAAGTTCTCGCTAAACGCTCGTAAGATTGCGAGTTGAAGTCTCCAAAATAAATTTTTTTTTTATTTTTATTAAATTTTTTTATACACTATAATTAAAACTTATATAACGAATTTCAAACATCAACTTTGTCAAAAGAGGAAACGGACTTAGTTATATACATAAATTTTTTTGATTTTGTCATAGGTATTCTTTTTAAAAACTTCTTGTTCTTATCTCACCATGGTGAAGGGTATTTAAGATTCGGCATAGCCGAATATAGCACTCTTACTTGTTTTTATTTATTTTAACAGTGAATAATATTAAATAAGCGTGATTTAAGATTATTTTAATATTTTTCATTTAAAATTAATATTAAATAATGATAAATTTAAATAATATGCCCATTTTGCAGAAATTTACTATGATTCTCAATCAACATTTTTTCTTGTTAATTTTACATTGGTATTTTTTTTCTGTGTGTTCGGTTTCTATTTTTATATATTAAATGTCTCTAATTTTGTGCTACATTCTCAGTGTAAGACTTAAAATTAATTCTCGACATTGTTGGTACGTCTCCAAAATTATTAACCCTTATGTGTGAGGCAAACAAAAAAAAACTCCTACTATTTTTGCGGTACCCTGGTAGAAATACGTATAAAACAAGCATTTTTACACTCAACATTTAGTTAGGAAACTGTGAAATTTGTATCGACATTTGTTCATATAAAACTAATCAATAATTATAAGTTTTTTCGGTATATGTGCATGTCTATTTTTTTAACATTTTTGTTCACGTTTAAACTTGCCCTGCTCATAGCATAAATTTGCAAAACCAACAGCATAGTGAAAAATTCATATTTTTAACGCATTAATGTGTAAACAGATACACAATTTTACGATTACTGTTTATACGTCTCACACTTGATTGCAAAAAAAAAAAATATTGAATAATTAAGAGAAATAGGTCAATAAAAAAACATTTCACTAAACAACAGAAACAATAAAAAAAGAAGTAAATTATATTACATTTTCTGCTTCGTATAAGATTTGCTTAGTGTCTGTAAGTTTATACGATGTACAACATATTTATCACTTAACCTACTTAAATAAAGAGCTAAACAATAAATTGAAAAATAAAATAAAATGAATCAAAACATCGAAGCAAATACAAATAAATAAAGGAAGGAAATGGTAAACAACATGTGCCTCACTTAAGAAACTATTGTGGTATCAAAATATGTACAGACAAGATTAAAAGACAATTTTATTTAGGAAATTCCTTTTTATAAAAAATGTACTTTTTATAGATAATTTGGGATCATTTCGATTTATTAAAAATTTTGCATAATTTAGATTTTTTAAAAAACATTTGCGACGATTATTGGTTAATTTTTTAATTGTTGAAAATTTTGTTAAAAGTTTTTAATTTTAGGAAATTTTTAATTAAAAAAAAATTTGGGAAAAGTTAAAGGAAAACAATTTTTGGTTTTTTTAAAATTTTGCATTAACAATTAGTATTGTGCCTACTTTGTTAAACAGTTTATGGTTTTAAATCCAAATTTTCATCAAGCTAAAGTTCATTAAATTTAATATTCATTATATTATTTTTATGAAGAAAGGAATTTTACAACATGATGTGAATTAAAATTTATTAATAATTCTTCATTTTTTACTGAAAATAGAATTGAAACCACGTTCACGGATAGGCAGATTTGACATGTTCGATAGTTACCACACTATCTCTTCATAAATCTTTTCCGTTTAAAACTTGGGTTTTAAAAATAATTTTTTGAAAATTGAATTTAACGAACTTTATTTAGCCTGATTAAAATATGAAAATTCTGCATTAATTTTTAAACATATAGTAGAGTGGGTATTATGCATTTCAGCCGATGTGTGTAATAGAGACTCACTTAAACTCACTTTCTGAGTTGATCAAACGATGAACGCCCGCCCGGATGGCACATTTATCCATGTAAACTATGTGCCTAAAGTACAGATCGCAGTTTTAGAGAGAATTTTACAATATTTAGAACATTTATTTAAATATTCTTATGCACAAAGTCTGTTTTAAAAAGGGAGCATCGATTCCTATACGCAGAAAAAAATATGGATGGAGGTAACCATATTCGAGGAGCAACATACTATGGTTGAATTTTAACAATGTTTTTGTTTGCAGGTTACCATATTACGGTCAAATATGACTATAAAATGGTAAAAATCAACAAATATTGTCCTGAAATCAATCATAATTTGGTCAAAATTAACCAAATGTTGGTTAATATTAACCATATTAATGGACAGAATATACCATTTATTTTTAAAATTAACCATAATATGGTCAAAATTTTGCAAAATTTGGACAAAGCAATGTTAAGGTCAGAAAATTACAATAATATGGCCAATGTTTATTATAATGTGGTTATTTCTTTCTTCTATTTTTTCAATTTGCTTACTTAGTTCAAATTATAACTTACTTAACTTTTATAAGCGATTATTCGAAGACACTCCTAGTTTTACATGCAAACTACTGCTTAAATTTATGTATTTTAAACAATAATTAAAATATTGAAAATAATAAATATATTATTTTTTTATAAAAGAAGACCTCAAGCTTACTCAATTAAAAATAATTACAAAAAGAAACGTCAAGTAATACTAAATAACATTTGAAAATCAAGAGCGGGGACAAAAATATGTTTTTCTTATTAACCATACTTCTACCATATTTATTTCTGCGTGCATACAAACTTCATTCCAGAATAGAGTTTTGTGCCGATAATTTTCTTATTACGTTAGTATTTAGATTTAATTTGGTCCAGAAGTATCGTATTCCAATTTAAATAATCTCGCATATTTTTTTTTAAAAATCGGTTTGAATTTGACCATAACTCTCATATATATACCACTCCCAAAAAAAACTTGATTCTATATATTTATTATAAAAGTTGATATTAAAAAAAAATTTTGCGATCATAACATTTAGAATAGCAGCTGTGTTTCAACTGGCAGGACCAACTTGTAATAATTTAACCCTTCACCGAATGTAGAAGGGTATATAAAAGTTTCTGATACCATTTTACTTAAATATTGATTTAAGACCCTATTAAAGTAGGGATTGATGTTCGGCTTTAACCGAAATCGAAACCGCGGTTTTAAATGCCTAAAAGCCGAAACCGAAAATCGACAAAAAAAAAACCTAGGTTTTAGCTTTTACTTTAACAATATAAGTATGTATGCTTAAAGAAATTGAAAATTATACATAGTACTTGAACTTCATAAAAAAAACATAATAAATAATAGCCTGCAAAAATGGCAACGTATTAAAAAATTCTTAAAATTCAAAATAAGAAAATAAGAAGAACAAATGTGGCAAAAACTACCACATGGGCCTGGCTGGGATCACTAGTATTTTGAACGGAGTTTTTGTGGCTATAGAAAAAACACACTAACGAACCCCTGGGCAAGGATGGGACTATTTTTATATGTATGGAGATTTATGGCTATAGCAGGAATATTTTGTTGGAAAATAGAATACTTCTCTAAAACAAAAAAAAAAAAAAAAACCGTAAAGAAAGAATTCTTATGTGTTGCGTAAGCGTTTTGATACGTTTCGTTTTGTTTTTTTTTTACTGCAGTACATATATTATAGGCCTGGCCAGGCCCAGTTTTATTTCTCATCTTTTTGTAAAAAACACTTTGACTGTGGAATACATGAAGTTTCGTTCCAATATACTTGAAAATTATATAAAAAAAACTGGAAAAAGTAAAAAAAAAATGCCTGACCAAGCCCGGGTATACACTTAAGGGTTAATAAAAATACCTGCATTGAAACAAATAAAAAAAAAATTGTATAAGATACAAAAAAAAAATGTATTTCTTAATGAATTAAATTTAACTTTGAAATTTTTTAAACCGGAAACCGTACCGAAACCGACCAGTTTTAATCATTATAAAAGCGAAACCGCGGTTTCACATTTTTACGGTTTTTAGCAAACTCCATTACAGGTATAAAATCTGGTGGCGAAGTTCGGTTTTCCGAAGACCACACATATGGCCGCGACTAGGTTGTTATATATTTCTATCACAGATGCCCCTGTAGCTTTTGCTATTGAAATTCAACCAGATCGGTCCGCAAAGGATTTAACGATGTTTGTCTGTCGGTCTGTATGCACGACGGTCTGACCGTGTGTATGTTAAAAGGGTTTTTCCGATGACATAAAAAATGTGCCCTAGGGTGTTATTAAAGTTTGCCATTGAAATTCAACCATATCGTTGCATAAATAAATAAGCCAGGAGCAAAAAGCACCACTAAATTTATAACTAAATCCCTTGTTGTTGTGGTTTATGTATCTGAAAAACGGCAAGAGCCAAAATTTCCAAATTAGGTACAAGCTACATTTAATAATATCTTAAAGGCGGTATTTAACTTAACTAAACTTTTTTTCTTATCACAAAATGGTGAGGGTTATATTAGATTCGGCATAGCCGAATATAGCACTCATGCTTGTTTTTGAAATACAATTTTGAAAAAGATTTAAAAATATAGGCAATATTTTGAAAATCTGAAAATCTTAGCTATTTTTAGTATATTATGCAAAAATGTTTTATTTTAAAAAATGTTTTATTATGAAAACTTAAAAAATTGCATAAAAATACCAGATATATTTTTGTCGGTTTTTTTTATATCGTATTGAAATAAGAATTGAAATAAAATAATATTTCTTCCATAATAAGGATTGCTATATTTGTATTAATCGCTATTTTTTGACTATAGATTTCATTGCTTTGATATTAAAATATTTTTTTTTGAAAAACATAAAATTACAACCTTTAGTTGTGTACCGCTCTAATGTCAATAAACTTTCTTTAAGCTCTTGAAATCTTTTTACGTTTAATGATATATAAAATATCGGAAATAAATATCTTCAATTTACTGCAGAAAAATAAAACAATCTGGTAATCGCATTCTTCTTTTTTTCCATTTCAAACTATTGTTCAACATGTTTACAGAATGAATCTGTCCTTGTTGCCGAAGTCCTTGACTGTATTGTGTATTCATATATGGCTTAATATGCACCACATGATATATTCAATTTCCTGTCTGCTTGTTTAATGTCAATCATTCTTAAAAAATACATCAACCAATACATGTGTATTTTTTTTATTCCTCTATTTTTCTGTTTTAAGTACCACTACATACACACAAGCACACATATTGTTTATAAACTGACACTGGGCTTGTTAGTATAGAAGGATGTATGTACTTGAACATCTTTGTATCTCGTATGAATGTACAATTATGTGTCTCTATAAAACACACATACAGTGTTGGTAAAGAGTTTCTATTAGGATGTAGTTTGTAGGGAGATCGATCGAATAGTATTCGATTGTTTCAACCGATTATTTTAGTTTTGCCCAAGTTGAATATTTTAAAATGTCCATTTTTCGAATATCGAATAATCCGGTTGTTTTAGTAAAATAAACCGGTTATTTTAGTAATGTGTAATTTATATACGATTTCCTTACTCTTGTTATAATTGTACCCGTAATTTAAGTATTTTACTTATTGAATATTTGGCAAACTTAAACATTTTATTAAAAATGTCAAAACAAAATGTAACAAAAGTCAAAAAAACATTAGAAGCAATGTAAATACAAATCGTTTATATAAGCGTGTTACAAAAACCAAAAACAATTCAAAATACTACAAAAAAAATTTCAGACTATATATCGTCGGTTGATAATTTAAATGTCGTATGTGGATTTTTTGTGGTTTTGTGTAAAGATCGATTCCTTAGGTTTTTCGACCTGATCTTTCATTTGGCGTAATCAGTTTTTCGATACCTCATACGGTTTTTGAGATATGGAGTGTTGAATTTTTTGTATGTGGTATATGCTGAAGCAATTTTTATGTTGCCGAGGACAGAATGTCTTTTAAGGCACAAAACACTTTAATGTAGTTCTAGCATATCTTTATGCTTAAAACTTCAAAAATCTGCAGTCGAAACCAAAAACTGTCGAACAAAAAACGAAAATTTGGGTACATCTTTTATCTTTTTGAGTTGGTTTCACAGCGATTGTTTATATTAAATGAATCAGAAGTTAAAGCAACAGTTTTTTTTTTGCCATTGAAAAATGAAGAAATCGCAGTTTTTGTACATTGACTGTATTTTTTAAACGCTGGAAAAATTCATCAGTTTTATTTATTAAAACACCAAGAACTTAAAAAAAAATTAAAGGAATCAAACAATGTCACGGAAGGTTTAAATTGTGAGCATTGAATTGACAGATATTTCATGCAAAAAGCATATTCATATTAATATTCGTTTCTTTAATGCTTAAACTTGAAAAATATAATCCTGGCTAAAAGATTTTGTTTGCAACTTTTCAAAAATAGTGTTGAAGTCTACTGATTTTAAATAAATTTGGCAAAACATTTTAAGTAATAAATGTATTATACTACTATGATTTTTTTAAAATCAAAGTTTTTCAAAAATTCTAAAGATATGTTCACACCTTTCAAATTTTTGAGGTCCTATACGTAACCACTAGGTTTCTTAAAGAATTGTTTGCTTTTGCAAAATTTTGGCTGGAGTAAACATTATTTAGCAATTTCTAAATAGCTTTATACAATTATCATCTTAAAAATTAAGTTTAGTAATTAAATAGAAATTGTTAAAAATAAAGCTTAAGTTTAATCAATTTACTGGTCACGTTTTTTTTTTTTTGATTTTATCGTCAAATATTTGTTAGGTCTAAACATACCTTAACCCGGACTTTACATATGTGTACCACTGTTAGTTTAAACATCCCTAACAGCTTCTAATTTAATGTTGCTGGGTTGTGAAATGTTACCTTATAGGCTTTAAGATCTCCCGAGAACATTCTAATACGTTCCGTTATGTTTTGTTGTTATATACGGCACCTCTTTTTGTAAGTTACAACGCTACCAAAGTGAAGCGCATAGCATGGTTTTTGCATGATATTATGTGCATATAGTTAATTTTACCGGACAGTTGGTACTTACTCGTACCACATAACATCTCGAATGGTATACCGGTGTTCCACAAAACCCCCACCCTCCCAGCCCCCCTATTATTGATTTTAAATTTTTTTCACCAATAAGTTATAAATTACTTAAATTATCTGTTCCAATCAAAAATTTTAATTTACCAGTCATATCTATTTATTTTGATGGTTCCGTACCTTCGTGAATTGAGTTGTTTTTTATTCAATTTAACTTTTTATAACAAAAACTAATTTGATTTTTTTTATGTTTTCGAATTAAAACCGGTTAACCGGTTATTTTTAAAATGCTTTACCAAAAACTAGTTTTTTTTTAAATAGCAACTATTCGGAATATTCGAAACCCGGTTATGGAAAAAAGTCGAATAATCGATCTCCCTAGTAGTTTGATATAAATTACTTTATCTTATTTGCTAAGTTGTACGTCATGTTTATTAGTTAATGCCCTACAAGCATTTTCTATCGAAAACTAAGTTTACCTCATTAATCTCCTTTTCTAACGGATTACTATCGATGTAGCAACATCCTTCGGGATAAGGTTATATTTACATCGGATCGGTGTCTACATTACATGTAAAGTTAGAGCTTTGTTAGTTAGAATCAATTAAGTTTCGTGATATCGCTTTTGGCATAAACAATAGCATTTTTCTTTTATTGTAATTTATATTAAAAGCCGGTCATATTACTATTTTCTTTTTTATTTGTTAAGTGACAATTGGTAAAATACTAAACTAGTTAGAAGAAAATTTATTAATAAATTTAAACTTAGAAAAGAAAAAATACTATTTTTATTAAACCCACAAAATTTTGATTGGAAATAATTTGCAATATATAAAAATTAAAGGCAAATTTCGAAGAATTTATCTAAAAAAAAGTTAGAAAGCATAGTAGGTCGAGCCCATATTTTCAGGCATATTTTCATGAGTACCAGCCAAAACATATTATCAAGATAACTACATGCGATCAACGGTAATTTCTTGAGATAACACCCCAAGATTTTAACACGTTACAATTGTTGTTATCAATACCTACATCCGAGTGGAAGTTATGGCATTTAAAGATATTTTCTTAAGTAGTATTTAAAAAGTTTAAAAAAAATTTATAAATAAGATGCCTAAAATTGCAGCAAAATTTTATACTTTATTCCGGGAAAAAGTTTGTATGGGGGCAATGCAAAATTATATGTAATTGTGTTTGCCGATTGGTCGAAATTCAACCATAATTATTTATAAAAATATGAAAATATTCCACTAATATTATATATATATATATGATTTTACATGTTTCAAGCAATTGTTTTTTTCGTCCAAATGGATTGATTTGTCAGGGACCCACCTCCGGTCCAAAAATAATCTATCACATACGTCCGTGAATGTTAAATTTAGTTTTACAACCCCAATTATATAAAAATATCTAAAAATCCTAATTGAAAATCAAAAAAGTACTAAAGTCTCTTCTTATAATTTCTCAATCTCTCTGAGCCCTGCATGTTGAATTTTATGTTTCTAGGTTCAGTATAAATAAAAATCCCAAAAGTACCAGTTAAAGAACGAAAAAGTATTAAAATTATCTCTCTTATAGATTCTCATTTACTGAGGACCTTGCATGTCTTATTTTATGTTTCTAGGTCTAATATTTACGAAAAAAAAGAAGTACCAGCTGAGGAACAAAAATGTAACAAAATATTCCTTTTTATAGATTCGTTCTCACTCAGGACATTGCATGTTTAATTTTATGTTTCTAAGTTCAATAAGTTTTAGAACGAAACAGTTCCATATTCTCTCCATTACACATTCCTATCCTCTCAAAGCCATTTATACTTAATTTTATGTTTCTAGTGTTAATATTCAAGAATTTTCAAAAAGTACCAGTTGTAGAACAAAAAAGTACCAATAGCTTTTATCTCAAAGTTTCTCATTGACTCAGCACTATAATAATATTTTAATAATTTAAGTGCCTCGGTAGGCTAGCTAGTAGTGAGGTAGTCTATCAGCCCCGGGGTTGCGGGTTCGATTCCCGCCAGAGATTCTGGTTACTTTCCTGCAGACAAGCGTACAGCTTCGCGGGGTTTAGCTTAGGGAATTAAAAAAAAAAAAAAATTTTATGTTTATATAATCAGTTTTATAGAAAGTTCCAAAACATCCAGATGAAAGAAATTTAATTTCTCGTATTTCCCCTTTTTTCTCTCTATTAAAGTACAAAAAATATTAATATTGTACATAGAGACAAATGTTTTGGAAATAGTACCCAAAAAGGGTAGGTTCAACTTTTAAACCCTTAATCGTTCGAATTTCGAAGAAGTACAAAATTTATAATTGTTGTTACGAATTTGGTATAATCTTTACTTCTTTGGTTATTCGTTTAAAAAATAAATTGGGTGACAAAGGGCCGAGTTTCAAAAAAGTACCAGACACCAGACCACTTATTTTTCTAATAGACAACGACGAATCATCTTTAAAATTGCCCAGGCGAACGGTGAAACATAGTAAGCTTGACTTAGAGATTGATTATGAGTCAAACCAATTGACTCAAAACCTTTGTTTTACCACCAAATGTGACGAAGATTCGGAAGACTATCATACAACACTCTACCAAACTCTTGCTGTGTGCAATAAGAACTATATTTTTTAATGATTTTTTTATTTTTTATTTTAGTTAACGTGTCTTACAATATTTATAAGAACGCTACTGGAGCTTCTTGCAACATTTTTTAATGATAATCGTTTCTAATATCCTTATCATACATTTGAAAAGTTAAACCCAAAATTCAAAGAATAATTTTTACTTGCCTCTTAATAGTTACTAATCAGGTCTCATTAAATTGTCACATTTAAACCTATTTAAGGATAATTAATTGATTTACATTATTTTTAATTTATTTTTTTAAGTTTTGCTCTTAACTGTAAATCCATATGTAAAAATTAAAAAAATGCACATTTTGTAACAGTTACAAAAAGTGTTAACACAAATTGGTTATTTGGCACGTGTACAATCTGTAATGCGTGGGTTACATTCATATTTTGATTCAAACCTCTATATGCCATAATCCCACAACACGCACCTACATGTTTTACATGGAATCACATATGACACACAAATGCCAACATACCTATTATACATTGAAATAAGAAAACTGTAGCGAATAATTGTATACACAAGTTTTCCCACACCAAATCAAATACAAATTTGGAAAAAATAAACACTTTCACATTTGTTGCATAAAGTTTTTTCTTAGTTTTGCAGAGTAATAACAAATTTATTCATAAATATGCACGCATCAATTTTTCTCCAGTTATTTTAGTTTTTATGTTCAAAAATTGTTTTTTCACTTTTTTATTATTATTATTTCGTTATAGTATGAGATCAGATTATGGCAAAAAGTTTCTTATTGTGACACACCTGTAACACTTGAGTGTTTCAGTTTCTATAGTTAAGATCGAATAAATCTGGTAGTATCAAAGAATAAAGAACTTTATATCAGAGTTCAGAGAAATTCATATGTGATCGCTCATATTTAACCATTCTTGAATGAATGAAAAATGTAAAATATGTAACTTTTTTCACAGTCATAAATTAATTGTTAATATTTCGCCAATTCATTTATGTGAGGAAAATAAGGAAAAATTAATTTTTGCCTTTCTTCAGTCATGACGAATGAGGAAAAAATGTTTTAGTTATGCTCCTCACTAGTAATGTTGTTGTTGCTAGACAGTTTACATGACCACAGCACGAAAAAATGCCTGTGTGTGTATTTTTTTTGGTAAAGGCAATCAGCCAAAGTGTCTGTTGTATTTTTGTATTTTTTGTAGGCAAACGTAATTGATAAAAAAAATTAAAAGAACTGAACATATCATCATCTTAAATGCAGAATAATGTATAACACTGTACAACATTTTTCAGGTGATTGATTCGGGACTCAATTCTGATGATTCTTTATGAAAGTAGCCCCAAAAAAAAGAACTTCTGCATCATTAGTTTGCTCATGGTACCTCAACAAATAATTGAAAAATTAATTTGAAATTAGAAAGTATCGTATAGGGGAATTTGTCACGTTTTAGGCTCTTTTGTTTGTAATAACTCGAGAACCACTAGTCCAAATAAGCTGAAAAATTTAAAAAAATTAAGAATTACAATTCCTTTAATCTGTTAAGCAACAGTTTCGCAGTTATAAATATATGTATGAAGAAAATAAATATTTTTTGCCCAAAAAATTTAAATTTTTTGTTTTTAATTCATAAAAAATCCAAAACGGTAAAAAAAGTGTCAAGTCCTATTACTTTCACGTAAAGTCGCATAACCTATGAACAAATCATGAAAACCGATGAACGCGTTTCGCTTTTATTCACAATTAATTAAGGGAATGAATTTCAAAAATTTGCTCGAGATATCCAAAAAATTCTTTGGAAAAAACATTGATGACTTTTTATTGTTCTCAGAATTAAAAAAAAGTAATAAACAAAAGGTAGCAAAGTAATAAGCGGTAATAAATGTGAGCGGGCAATTAAAAGGAAAGTGCTCTTTTTAATTATTTGGGTTTTTCCGTTAGTTACCTCTATTATTTTTTTAATCGAAATTTCACCCACATTTATGAGTACTCATGTTTTCGAACGTTTCGAAAATATTGAAATATTTGTTGTATTTATAAATGCGATTTTTGTCATTTAACAGGAGTCGACGAACGCAATAAGTACAAGGGAATTTTTCTCCGGTTTTTAAAAGTGAATAACAACAAAACATATAATATATTTTGCAAATATGGAAAATAACAAGTGCCCACAATTGGAATATTTTGTTACGTTTGTGGGCATGTTGTCCCAAAAAGAGGCCAACTGGATCGAAAAAAATTGATTACTGAGGAATTCAAAACAGCGTATTGTCATTATTTTAATCAAGCAGATTTAAGTGGTGCAAATTTTACGCCGACACAGTGTGCAAAAATTGTTTTAATACTCTTATAATGTAGATATATTGAAAAGGTGGACAGTTTTCTTTTAAGAAGCCAGTAATTTGGGTGGAAGACCTAAATGGACATGATGAATCCAGGTGCTACGCATTCATAAACTCTCGTCCTGGATTAAACAGAAAACAATTGCAAACTAAAACAAAACTTAAAAGTTCACATGCAAAGCTAAAAACTTTTTAAAATGGCAATTGTTTGATATTTAAAAGCAATTTAAAATATTGCAACTAAAAATGCGATTATATATGTTATATATTTATAGGTGTTATGATATACCTATTATGTATAATTTTTTATTTATTTAAATTACTACTAAGTAGTGGTTTAAACTAAAAAATGTAATTCATTAAATTTATATATGATTTGATTTTAAAAAGCCATCTTTTTCATTATTATTTAAGAGTATAATGATCTCCTTATAATGAATTTTTCATTACAATAAACAAGTTTTGCAAATAAAAAATTTGACTCATATAAATATTACATACATCTCGTCGTGCCGGAGTTATTTTGTCGTATATCACAAAATCAAAAAAAAAAAATGAGAAAAGACCGTTTCCTGTTTTTATCAAAACTATCGATCTGCGCAATCCTCATGGCTCTATATCTTATGGTTAATGAGATGTTACGAAGCCATTTCGCTGCATATCCACTTTTGCGAAAAATTTAATGCGTTATAATATCGTATGTAGCATTTTGTGGATATAAGATAAAAGCCGTATGAAACTTCTCAATTAAAAAAATCTTGCGTTATCTTGTTGTATGTGAACAAGTATGTATATCAGGTATGTTACAAAAAATTTACTTTCTTTTTAATATAACTGTTATTTTAACATATTTCGTTTTTATATTGATGGCATTATTGCTATATTGCTTAAATTAATTTTTTTGTTAAGCAATGGTTAATTATTCAGGGTGTTCCAGCCATAATGCAAGGTTCTCTCGAAAGTAAATGTCAAGTGGTCGTATTTCGGCCACCGGGCGATCCTAGTAATATAAAAACTATAACTATACGTAAATATATTTGTCACTAGCATAAATTTTCGTTTCGAAAATTACTATAATTTAATTTTCAACATTGGTGAAACACGTGTATGTAGTTTGTAATACATTGTATTGACTTATATATCACAAACTAAAAAATATTTCGCAAAAAGTGGCGCATACGACAAAATTGAAACGTGACAATGGTTATAACTTAAAATTTTTGTTTCCATGACTTTGGATATTTTTAAATAAATCGATAAAGAACTTCAAACACAATATTTGACAAAAATATTGGACGAATTTTTTCAAGTACATTTTTGTTTGAACCCTAAGATTCGATTTCCCAAAAAAAATTTTGTGATATACGGCAAGATAACTTCGGCACGACGATATGTATGTGTCTCCATATAAGAAATTATTGAAAAAGATCTTCTGTATCGCATACTTAGAACGCTATGTACGAAGAAAATATAAATTTTAATTAGGTGATTTCTGAAAAAAGTAGTAGTAGTACAATTAAGAGCAGTTATAACAGCCTCCGTATTTAGTAAACGAAAATGTTGGACAAAGTAGTACTTCTCCATAAAAAGATAATATTAGAATTTAATAAAGCTGGAGAATTAACAAAATAAAGCCAAACAGTCTATATTCCAGTACTTAATAAAAAAAATAAAAAAGGCATTTATTCTAAAAATGTATAATAACTGTCTTTTTTAAGGATAATGATGAAGGAACATTTGGAAGAATGCTATCCAAACAAAAAACACCAGATTATTTTAAATAACCGTGCAAAAAATATTTCTCTTGTATTACATATAGACTTTAAATATAATGAAGAAATTGTCTGGTTTCATATAGATTCATTATAGGGAAGTTTGAAATTTATTAAAAAGGTTATACATACATATATTATCTCATAAGGTATACTGTTATAAAAATAATGTCAGTCTGATGAAAACAAAAATTGAACAAGAGTATATGGGATATATGTAGATGCGTTGCAATGTAGGTGCATATGAAAGGGAATGTTAATGATTATAATAAATATTAAGAGACTGGTGAGGAGACCAGGGATAAATGAGTGGACTGTATTTTAATGTATGTATATACTTGCGTGTATATGAACTTAAATGATGAAGATGCTAAACAAACTGGGTGGCAATTCCAAGAGGGACTACTGGATAAAAGATCAGGAAAGGCAGGTTTCCAAGGATTCCAATCGACAAATCTGGGAAAGCTGCTCGCAGGAAATGACAACTCAAAGATCCGGAAATAAAGAGGCAGTCAAATAAGTTTTCAATAAAAAATAATCTTTATTTAAAATAATCTTAAGTAAACTAATGATTTAACGTGGATTTGCAAAGTAAGTATCGAAACTGATGTATATGCTTAGACGATTGAAAAGTAAGTAAGTTTTTAATATGCTGATAACCAACCACGAAAGTTGGGTAAAGAGACAAAAAAAAAGATGGCTATCTATAAGGCGGTAAAAATGACAATAGTAAATGTCATCTTTATCCGTACAATAACATTAGTTTAAAATACATATGTGAATATGGCAATTCAGTGGCTTTTAAACTATAAAGTTAATCTTCGAAAATGCATTTACCGGACAGTTACAATTTAAATTCAAATAAAAATACAGTTTAGTGATTGGTTTTAGATTACGATAATAACAAAAATAAAAAATACGATTAGCCAGGATGCGTTTTAGCAACACTTTGTGCTATTTTAGACAAAAATTTAAGGACCTGCTTGGGAGTGCAATAGGATAGGCTGCAAAATTTTAAAAATGTTTAACAGTCGTATGTGGAAGAAGCTGATAGTCACACTTATTATATAATTTGTAATACATACATACATATATGGATCTGGTTCTTAAAATTTTATAGCACTTTTTTTTAAATTTTCTTGTGCAATAATTTTCAGTCTGATCACTAAATCCATTAACCCCGTGGTAACAGATTACCCAGTTTTGACGTTTGAAAATTTAATGAGTTCTTATAAAAAGAGCTAAATACTCTGCAAATTTTTTTCTTTGGTGTGATTATACATTATGTTGTTAAAGAAAATTATATATTTAATTATATCTAATTGTTAATATTGTAAATAATTTGGTTTTTTGTTGAGGTAGAAGTTTATTATTTTATAAAAATGTGTAACGTGAATCGTAATCAACAAAACAAGTCAATTTCAAATTTTCCAATAATGTCTGCATTGTTTTGCATTTAAGCTAACGATAAATGTTTTGCTTGTGTAAAAAAAGCATTGATGCCTTTAAAAGGGTCCGTTTTTCTTTCGTTAGAAAGACATACTTATGGCAGAAATTAAAAAGAAAAAAAATAGCCACAAGAAGTTTTTGATAATTCGTTCTAGTAAAAATATTTTGGTTTCTGTACCAATCACCTCGGTGGATTTTTATTGTTGAAAACACTTTTCTTACGTAGGTAAAGTTATTTGAAAAACACTAAAAAAGTCTTGTTTTGCCACAATTTATATGTAAATAACCTACATTGATATAAGTAAATGCGACAGTAAGTTTAGTTGAAGTGTAAGAAGATGTGTTGTATTAATAAAACTTTATTGTTTTGCGACAAATTATTCCAGTTTTTGTAAATTCAATGTTGTGTTTTCCACACCGTTGCGGTCCAGAAACCAAAATTTTTGCACGAGACCAAAATACATGTCATCAGTTCTTTCGGGTAGTATTTTTTGTTTTTTTTTTTTTGTTGAATTTTTTGCCTTTATGTCTTTTTAACAAAAAAAACCCTGACCCTTTTTTTCACGAGACCCAAATACATGTCTTCAGTTCTTGCAAAAAGTATTTTTTTCAATAATTTTTGGCTTTATGTCTTAAAAATGAAAAAAGCTGATCCTTTTAGAGGCATCAAAGAATATATTTTACAAAAGCAAAACATATTTTAGTTTGCCAGCCAACAAATAATTTTACAAAACACACAAAGGCTATCGCTGCTTAGCGGGAAAAATTGCGAGCGCTTTTCAGTTATTTTTCTTTTTAAGCTAATAAGACCTAATGAAGTTGAAGTAAATAAAAGCAAATTTATTACATTTCAGCCGACGTTTTGTCACTTTTTTGGTGACTTTTTCAAGGGTCGTCTATTTAAATAAAAATAGTAAAAGGACAATGTTAATACAAAATATTTTTCACAACAAGCAAACACAACTTGCAAAAATTATATATTATTTAACATTAAAAACATCAGATTTTAAAAAATATTAAATTGCACAAAAACATTTAGCAAAAAACAGTAAAGCACAACTTAAAATTATTATCACAGATTTTGTTATATTGCGGTTCTTTAACTAGCGCTAATGTTGTCAAAATCTTCATTGTGGTGCATTGTTTTCATTATGTTTTGTTGTATTCTTAAGCTTTCTATTGTGTATCTCTTCCTCTTCCCTCGTTTAAAATCCAACACTCTCACATGTTCTGTTTCGAAGGAGTGAGATTTTGAAATCATATGTTGTGATAATGCACTTGTTTCTCTCCTCTTCAATATGGCATTTTGCTGTTCTCCCATTCTCTTTTCAAGTGAGCGTTTTGTTGTTCCTATATACATACAGGGGTGTGCTGGAAATCGCAAACGCAAAACGCAAGAATTTGGAAGTTGTTTTTAATAAACTTTAAACCTAATTCTTATAATTTTTGGTTTAAAATCCTGTTTAATAGGAAAATATTTGTTAAATATTTGTCACAAAATTCTTTTATTACAAAAATCTTATTTAAAAACGACTTTTAAAATTCTTGCGTTTTACGTTTGCGATTTCCAGCACACCCCTGATAAATTAAGTCACATTTCTGATCGTCCCTTCCGTTACACTTTACTTCGTAAACAATATTACTTTGTTGTAGTTTTTCTATTCGCTATTACTTTTCAGGCCTTACAGAAGGTTTACAACTGTTTTTTTAATAAACTTTTACTAAGTCCACTCTGCCTTATTTAAAAAGTTCGTTTAGAATGATTTTTATAAAATAATTTACAAATGCAAATTTTTTTTTTCTAAGATAAGGCCTGTCGAAATAGTTTAACTATTAGTTATGTTGGATTGTGTAGCAAGTTAAATTTTTTATTTCTCACTTCGCTCTATTAGCAACAACAATTACACTGGCATAAAGCTTTATTCTTAATTATTTTTAGAAGGTCTTTAAATTAGATGCAAGAACCCAAGGGTTTGGTCTCCAACGACACACTGTGTAAATTAGAATTAGTTGGAATGCGACTGGAAAACTTTATATCGCCAAACACGCCTTCTTAAAGGGCTCTCGATGGCGATGGGCAAATCACCGAGTGTGTTTCAGGCCGAGATTTGCGCCATTGATGTGTGTTGCAGCAACATTCTTGACAGGGGAATAGTTGGCGGCAATATTGTGATCTTCAGTGATAGCTAAGCAGCCATTAAAGCACTCTCTTCCTGGAGAATGTCCTCAAAGTTGGTGGCAGAGTGCCGGGGAAGGCTAAAGGAGCTAATAGAAACAGAGTACCACTCTGCTGGGTAACGGAGTACTCGGATGTCCTGGGTGATATTAAGGCTGATGAGCTGGCCAGGGCTGGCTCACACGCACGGATGATGGGTCCCGAACCCTTCTGTGGGTTGAGTTGTATCAGGGTCCAGTCCCTCATTGGAGACTGGGCTCTGGGAGAACATAGGAGATACTGAGTTTCGCTTCCGGGAAAGCGCCAGGCAAGGAAATTAATTTCTCCCGGAAATGTAATGAGGACGAATGGTCTCGGCAGACAGGAGCTGCGATTGTTGGCGGCTTATCTGACTGTGGTAACCAGTCCTGTATCGGATGGGCCTGGCAGAGGATCAGGAATGTAGACTGTGTCTAGAGGAAGACGAGCGGAAGAATCACATACTGTGTGACTGCCCGGCACTGGCATGGGCCTGGAGGAGGCATTTATATCAGCAAGGGACCTGGTTGGATTCCTTTGGGAAGCGAAGAGTCTTTTGGCCAACTAAAGGGGAGTGGGTACAATAGACCTTACCTCGTACCCATCGCTATTGGGTGAAACCTCCCCGCTTTGTCGGAAAAAGGCCTCTTTACTACTTCATTTCCCCGCTGTTAATTGTCGGGCAAATCCCTTATGAGGAATTTGAATGTGATTTTTTTAAAATTTTTCATATCTGACAAATTCACATACAAAATCACACAATTTTTTTTAAAAACCAGTAAAATTTTTAATTTTTCACTCTCGCTCATGACTGAAAAATTAGCGAACCATTCGGTACTCTGTTTTTAATACAACAAGTGGCTTTTAAAAACAATTAGTGCAGTACCTATAATGTCCTTGTGACAACTGTTTCCGCAGAACGAATTAGGATTTAGTATATCCGCAACCTGTTAAAGATCAGAACCCCTGTATGTTGAAAATATTTGGACCAGTTTGTAATCCGTTTATTTTGTGGCCACTTGCTGTGATACACAAGTCCTGTTCTAATGTAGAAGAACAAAATATCTACATAGTTTTTAAAATTTTTTTTATATAAAATTTAATTTGGATAACTGAGGTATTAACGACCAATTTCGTTTATTTTATTGCAACGCAATTATTTCGTTGAATGCCTTTTTATGAGGTTCGTGTTCCTATTTTTAATATGGATAACAAGAAAAAGGCCGTATGCAAAATTTTTTTTATTTGTCTCTTGAAAAGTGAAATTCAATTATTTTTATAAAGATAAGTTTAAATAAATATAACGAAAATTTATCGAATATGTTATTCAGTAAAATTGTTTAATGACATTCGCTGTCTATTATAGTCAGTTAATTTTTGATATTTTAGTTAGGCTTGAGTTCATCAAATTTAATAAACATTAAATTATTTTTACTAAAAGGAACGAATTTTACAACATGAAATTTATTCAAATTTATTGAGAAATGATTTTGTTATTCGTGCTTAATTTCCCAATTTTTATTTTTGATAAAAACACTGAAATTTATTGTTGAAGGGATAAGCTATTCCTATGCGCTGTTGTTGTTGTTGTTTTTGTTGTTTTTGTTGTTTTTGTTTTTATTTTGTTTTTTTCTTAACCTACTTACAACTACAATTAATGTTGAAAGAATTCCAATCAATTGTAGTGGGGAATGTAAGGAGAGATGGGCTCACTGTTTATTGTTGATGCTTTTGTTTAAACTTTGATATTGTTACAAGTAGAACTGTTGCTGCAATTCTTATACGCTTAACAGTTTTATTTGGTTTAATATCTTTAGTTTTTCTAAAATCTTTATGGATGAAGTTTCCTGATGATCTCGCCTAAGCAACCAGTGAAATGCGCATATGAATAGCTTATCCCATCAATCAGTGTTTTTATCTAAAATAAAAATTGGGAAATTAAGCATGAATAACAAAATCATTTAAAATTAAATTTTGTATTTCCCCGAAAATTATTTTGATTTATTGAGAATTTTTATTCTTCCCTGAGCTGGGGATCGGACTCGACTTTAATTTACACTCGCCAAGAACCACCACATTCTTTCATCAGAATTCTAACCACTGCACCACTGCTGTGGCTGTCAGCCAACAGTACTGGTGGTTCGAAATTTGCTGTAATTATCATTTTAGGCTGTTACTTTCACCAGTTTTTTTTCGATATTTTTGTGACAATAATTTACGTTGTGTTTATTTAATCGATGAAGTGTATTTTATGTTTAAGGCCCTACTTATTACTTACATACATACATACAAACATATATTCTTATGTAATTATATTAACAAAGGCAAAATGTTAAATTCAAAATTTACAAATAAAGCATTAAGAATAAAAACAAAAGTCTAAATGTTAAATTAAAAAAAAAAACGCAAATTAACCCTTTGCCTTACTCATGAGTCTGGCGAGATCTTTTTCAATGCATTTTGAATGAATCAAAACATGTGCAACTCGTGGGTTAAGCACAATTTAATTTGTTTTTAATTTATTCTCTTTTGTGCTTTTCGTTCCTTTTAACATTTTGTTGACAGAGATGTCACAAAAGTACAGCTGTATACTATCGATAAAAATACATTACATAATCACACTATCGCTATTGCAACGAATATACTATAATGTCGACAACTATTACGATTGTCGGTTCGTTAAAAAGTGAATCGTACCCCAGATGCATAGATAAGAAATTATTATTAGTTATTTCAGCATTTCTCGAATATTCATAATATAAATAATGGTGCATATATAAAAATTTAAAATTTTATGACTGAAATTAAAATTTTCGTAGCCTTTCCATGCTTTCTAATCAACAAAAAGTCAAAATTATTAATAATGTCAAACATTTAGGTTGTTTGATTTGATCGAAAGTCATGTTTACAATTTTTTTATTATATCAATTTCTCGTAAGTGACACAAAAGAGGAGATTTTGGAATAAAATTCAAATATTTTTATTTATTTATAATAACATTAGGATATACATAATTACAAATTATGAACTAATGAAATAATAGGAGGCCATGATTACAGGACCTTAGGCTCTAAAATTCAAATAATTCTCTATATTGTTAACATTTAGTTTGATAAAAAAAATCCAGATGCTAATTAAGGACTTGTATTCGAGTTTAAGTTTATGATTTGGAGTCTATAGACATATCAGGAGGGCCTCCAAAGGTTCCCAAAATAAGACAATTCTGGCACTCCAAAAATTACAAATGATTCAGAAAAGTTAATTTTAGCACGATTTTTAAAAAACTAACCGTTTATAAAATATATAATTAGTTCCATTTGTTCGCAAAGTCCCCACTGTGCTCTGGGTGAAGGCAATTTGACTTGTTTTTAGTTTATTTTCTTAAATTTCATATTTTTCAACTTCTCAATTTTTATTTCCCCCCATTTATATGTTGGATTATGTCTTTTTTTAATGTAAACTGCATAACAATAACAAAAAACCCAGTTTTGCAAATCACTATAAAAAAAATTGTAAAATAGAGTTTTGTGTTTTTCTTTGTGTACGTTTAACGTAGGTATGTAAGCTGCAAAAACGACAAATGCGTTTTTAAGAATTTTGATTATATTGACAAGACTGACACTATGACATAAAAATTGTGTTTAGAGTTTTATGAAAATTTTAATTACATATTTTGCAATTAGCAATAATATTCACTTATGGTTATTTATGTATACATTCATATTTTTTAAATTATTTGTTAGAAGATCTTTAAAAATAACTCAGTAATAAAATAAAATAAAAATAAAAAAAACCCAGCAATTAGCTTTTCACATTATTAAAGTCTCTACTATTTTCAATAAATTTCTCCATTGAACTTAACTTTCATACAATAAACTTATTTTTTGTTATGCAAAAATAAATATGAAAATTATTTTTATTAGTATAAATACGAGTATGTAATTAAAATAATTTTATTACCAATTGAAAATTCAAAAAAATTTAAAATTAATTGCAAAAGAGTAGGAGCCCTATATTTGGTAGTTTTAAATATTTGATACTTTCAACCCAAAAAAAAATTATTTTTCCGTGGACTGTAGGCTGCGCCTAATCTTTGATATCATCCACCAACAGTTCGAATATTTTGGGAGTGGGATCTATATGATATCTATTTATTATTAAAGTATCTTTATAAAAACAGACATCAGCATTTAAATTGGTTGCGGTTTAGACCTATATTAAATAATTGACCGACAATTTTTAGCAAAATATCGTAACAGTTTAAGCCGAACTTAAATGATTTTCAGAAGGGAAATTTATATTGGAGCCAATCATCGCAAAATTCCGCAGAGTGATTTCTGGTATTAAAAACATAAATTTCAATACTGCAGTGAAATTAGTTTTAGCGTTTACAGTGAATTTAAGAAGGCTGCTAAAAAAGCTATCTAAGGTAAATTATGGACCGTATATCACAAAATTGCATGGAATTTTGTTTAGCCATATGAAGCTAAGTTGGAACAAATTTTACCGCAATATCTGTGACGTGCCAAATTCTGTTGTAAAAGCATTATTAATTATGGTTTTAGGCGTGCTAAACTGTTTTCCAGGAGAAGGGTTTATATGGGGCCTAGGAAATTTTACACCGTGATTTACAGAATAAAATAAAATTTTGCAAAATATTATATTATTCCGTGCATTGTTTTACCATTTATGTTAGGTTTTGTAACAAAATTATCAATATTTTAAGGTGACGGTTCCACATTTTGTTTCGATGTGGCTGGATTTCAGTCCCAAACTGCTTAGGATAGCTACAAGCAATTTGACACCAAGTTTTTTATATCTCTTTTGAGTTTTTAGAAAGTGAGCGTCTTTTCAACAGACGGACAGACAGACAGGCATGGCTTAATCGACTTATGGCTAATAAATCACTGATGGTTTAAACGTTGGTTTAGTTGAACTAAACTTGAATTTATATGTAGTTTAAACTCAACAACTATAAATCAGTGTATTATATCGACCCCTTTGCGCGAAATTATCGTATGTTACAAATACCAAATTTTACAGGACAGCAATTTCTCTGCTTTCACTTGCAATATCGAAATGAAAATATATATGTGCTTAGATAAGATAAGACGAAGTGGAATTCGCCTACAATATTTTGCCAGGTGACGTCTCTTTGAATGTAGAACAAGATTGCATCAAAAACTAAATATCAAAAAAAGTGGCATATACGATAATTTCGCGCAAAAGGGTCGATATGTTGTTAAAAAAATAACATGTGGAAGCACTACGATAAATCTTAGCAAATACATATGGTCGGCATTGGTAGTTTAAACGCCCAATTTTATGCGTTTAAAAATGGTTTATCTCTTTGTTGATTTATAGATTTGTTGGTTTAAACACATTTTAAACCAAAAAGAGAGTTTAACTCGCTCTGATTTTTTAGCCCTTAGAATTACTCAAGGAGTCATAATATATTTACTTTATGGGGTCTGAGATGAATAATAAAAAAGTTTTACACGAATGACAAACTAGGTATAAAAATAACTTATAATATTTGGAGTCTTTTATTCTGTAATTATTATTTTACAAATGAAATAAAAGAAAAATGTTGAAAAAACGTTAGTACTCTATTGAGTTCAACAAAAATAATGGTTGCATAAGAACTCCGGCATATTGTAATCAACGTGTAATTATTGTAGCAATAAAAAACATCGCCTCGCAGGCTTATTCCTATTAGGATTATTTAAATTAGTTAACTAAGTTCAGCTGTTGATTTCGCAGCCGGTTTTTTTTTTGGCTTTGGAAAAAAAATCGCATTGAGTAGAGACAGACAAATTTTTCAATTTGAGTATTTCATCGACAAGCGGTATTAAGGCATGTTGTTGAGCGATGCCATCGATTGCTACCGCAGCATTGAATCTGTTTTTAAGAGCTTCCTCATGATCCTCTTTTCTACTAAAAAATTTGCTCCAATACCATTATATGCTCCTTGAGCATGAGCAGATGGATGAATATGCCACTGAGCTGGTATTCCAAAATCTTTTTTATGAGCTATACGATTTGCGAATTTACTTTTGTTTTATCTTCTTGTTACCATAAACCGCAACGGTTTCATGTTTTAAATCGTCGGATATGATTGCCATACTTTTGTGTTACAGTTTTTCATCTTTCATGTAGTAAATAACTACTTGCTTGGTTAATATATGTATATACATAAGCGTGTAGTTATTGTAATAATAAAAAACATCGCCTGCTTACGTCTATTAGGATTATTCAAATTAGTTTACTCAAAATCGGATTAAAATATTAAGGCTTTGTTTTTTTGTTAATTAAAAACAAATCCTACCAAAATAAGCAAATTTTTCGTATCTAAAACAAAAACATTGTTGTGCTTGTAAATGTTATTGCGTTTAGATAATTGTTGTGTTAATTGTTCTATCTAATGTCGTTACAATAGTGGTTTTTAATTATAATTTATAACTTACACATGTTTAACAATCCCAACAACAGTTAAATTTAATTAAGTAGATAAATATTATCACAATGTAAACCTGAGTGGCCCATAAAGATGTGCTGCCAGAGACACAACTAAAAAGCTGTCTGTGAAAAACTTGCAGACAGACGCAAAAAGTTTATAATCAAAGACTTTCCCAAAAATAAATATAAAAAAAATAATTTTATACTCCTAGAAACACAGCGAACCCAAAAGTACGAAAAGGATACAAATGTTTAATTAGTTTGTATAAAAGTATGATGATTATTACAAATGGTTAAAAGGCACCATTAAAATCAGAAAATATATAGATCTTTTTACAACAATAACATGCATAATTACAACAATTATTTTGGATTTTAATAGCGTTGAGGTAATAACCTTGAATTCTTTTTCAGAATGAGTTTTATTATCAGTGATAAATATTTCTTTGTTTACATAGAAGTTTGCCACAAATTGCGTTTGTACTTTGAATGTTTTTTAAATAGAGTGAAAGGGGATGACAATAACAATGATAGAGTTGTCGCAGTTGAAAAGTTCTTAATATTAACTTATCTACCCATTTAATTGATGTATCTTTTGACTGAGTTTTAATACGAAATCTTATTTTATTACATTCATGTTTATTATAGATTGCTTGAACTTATCACGTAACAAATGCATCGAGATTTTTGTAAATAAAACTTCCACAATATATTAAAAAGTCAATTTCTGAGATTTAAGACGTGATCATTAATTTTGTTGTAAATATAACTATTAATAACAAGTAACTTTATTAATTTTCTCTCTAATGAAGCTTGTATTAATTAATTTTATTTTATTTTTAAACCAAATCAACTCTCAAAAATTTGGAAAAGTTTCCACGAAAGTTATTGAGTGCTTTTTTAGAGGCGGAGAAATTTAAACTAATATACAACAAAGAAATTTCTTTTAACATCTCTCACATTGCCCTATTAATTAGATAATTGTATGCATTTTATGATTTTGAGCATGTGGCCGCTGCTTTTGGCGTCGAAGAATTTCACGGACCAGAAAATATACGTACACGCAGAGAAAACACAATTTTAAATATGGGCACCTCCAACAACACTATTTTTAAAGAACATTTTTAACATGTTTAATTTAACCATATAATGATCACCGACGACCATTTTATAGTTAAATTAGGCCATCATCAAGAAGCCACAAAAATATTATGATTGCCTCCGAACATGTTATAATATATAATAAATAAACTATTTTTCATACTTATAAAGACATGGTTGGTTTTCAACCATAGCATGTTGCTCTTTTAAAAGAGGAACAACTTTTGTTAATTTAAAAACAATTTATTGTCATATTTAGCCATAAAAGGTTTAGAGCCAACCATAATATGGTTGTGGTTTCTTGATGGATGACCTATTTAACCATTATATGTTTATCGGTGACAATAATATGGTCATATTAAACATAATATGTTTAAAATGTTCTTTAAAAATAGGTTTGTTGGAGTTGACCATATTTTAACATTTTTATTGTTGGAATCGTAGTAGCACTTAATTGTACAAAGGATAAATTTTGTCTAATTGTTGTTTATTTTATTTCATGGCAAAAATGGCGGTGTCCAAAAGTGTCGCAAAGTCCATGAACGTCAAAATGTCGATAAGGTCCCTGGATAATATAGCACTTTTTAGTGGGTTATATTCAATATTCTAAGCAAGAATTTTAAGTGGCAGTAAAAAGTGTCATTATGTCCACGGACCTTATGACACTTTTTGGTGCGTCATAATATTCATGGACGTTGTGAAACTGGACTTTATGACATGCCACAAAATTCAGCTTGCTTTGCAAAATATTATTGGAACATATTATGCATATTTATTGTAAAATTTTAAGAATTTTATTTGTAACACGACAAATAAGACCTCATAAGGAAAAATATATTGCAAATTTTTCTAAAAATAAAAGTGCCATAAGATTTTTTTATAAATCCTAATAAACCATTAAGTTACGAAATACTTTAGACTGTTTTCACTTAATTACAACTACTTTTGTGAAAATTATAAATGTATGCTACTTTTCTATTTTCCTTTATTAAGCATTTTACATACAATACACGAACTATTGGTCTGGGTAGACCCTTAATGAAATTTGATGCAAAAAATATTTGTAGAACATCCTAAGTTCCGTTTTTGTATACTTTTATGTGGAAATTCAAAATAAGGACGAAAATTACCCTTTAAAATGATAGTTAGACTGTTAATATATTCTAAGAAAAGAATCGCCATACAATTCTACTAAACAAATCTGAAAACATTTTTTCGCTTACTTTAATTATATTTTCTGACGTTTTCCAAGCGCTTTTCCTAAAAATTCAAAAACTTCAAGGACCGAAATATCGAAAACCCGAGCTAACTTTTCTAAACCTTTTGCTCTACTAGTAGTATAGTGTTTTGACCTATGTTAAATTATGGACCGATCTTTACGAAACTTGGTAGTGTGATCTTAAGTTTTACTAACTATTACCAATCCACCAACCAACCTAGTATCGAAATGAGTAAATCGCTTATATTTCTCATGAAAATTCTTAAATGAGATAAATAGATCCAATTTTTTGCTTATTGCTCTTAAAGTAGATAACCAGAAGGCAGACTGAATTAAAGATACTGGAACACATTTGGAATTATATCGACCACACACATATAACAGAATATTTAAAAAAAAAAAAAAAACTAAAGAGACCTTAAAGCGAAATTCAAAATTGTTTACATTCAAACCATTATTTTACAAGTGAATGGTTGCCAATCTTATAATTTTTCTTTTTTTTTACTTACACGGCCTTTTTTGCGTTTTGATTCGTTGTTTCATTCAACCCTCAACGAACAAATTATACTCATTTGAATAACCATACATTCTAATTCGATGCACGTTTAGAAATTCAATAAATCTTCCAGATAGCAAAATAGAATAAGTAAAAGAGTAAAAGAAAAAACAAAGAAACAAGAGAATATATATACTAGTGAAAAGTTAAAGTACCTTGACTTTCGAACTTACCATGATTATTTGTAGAAATGTTCAGTTGTTTGATAAGAAAAAAAATTTTATACATACTTTTGCAAATTATATAAATGTGAGTAACAAAATTGGGGTGAATTTAAAAAATTTAAACAGTGCTAAAATATGATAAAATACTGCAGCATATTACCAAAATTAACAAAAAAAAAAAATAAAATAAAAACAATTCCTTTATTCTATTTTTTATTTTATATTTTGCATTTTAATGTTTTTCATCTGTAATTGAGTTGCCTACATAAACGCTTTACTTTTAATTTTCTTACAGTTAATACGAAAGAAACCTATTATATGCAAATTCAACACCACACGGCTGAAAAATCTTATTTGACTCACAACTTAGTGGGTTTGTTTTATTGAAAATGTGTTGGAAATATTATGAAAGTAATTTCTGGTACTACATAATTTTTAGTTAATAAGATTTTATTTTTCGTGCTTAATTCCCAATTTTTATTCTTGATAAATACACGGAAATGTATTGGTTAAGCTAGTGGATATGCGAATTTCACTGGTTGCTTCGGCCAGTAGCATTTTCCCAAAAAAAAATTTGAAAAAAAGTCAAAGATATTTGCAAACAAAACTGCTGAGTGAATGAGAATTACAAACACACAAAAAGTCTAATTTACACCGATATCAAAGCTTAAATAAAATACAAGCAATAAACAGTGAGTTTATCTTTTCCTTAATTGGAAATAAAATTTTTATGCCGGCATTGCAAATTAAATGTTTTGCTCTAAAAACACTTAAAAATGTATGTATATACCGACAAACCCTTAATATCGCCGATTTAGCAGTATTTTTCATATCCCTAGTATAAAATAAAATTAATGGTAAACAAGTAAGAAAGTACAGTCGGTCAAGCCCGACTATGTGATACTCTACACCACAGTAATTTAAACCCCATTTACGAGAGTGCACCCTATTTGGGACCCACGGAGAGTCATGCTTATGTATCCATATAAATGTGGATCTATCTATGTTTTAAATTTCATTAAAATCGGTTTGAAAATTTGTGAGAGGCCCTATTTAAAAAAAACTGCATAGCTCATGTATGCATAAAAATATGGATCTATATATGTTTTAAATTTCATTTAAATCGCCTTGATAGTTTTTGAAAGGAATAAATATCCCCTATCTCCCCTCGTGGTCCTACGATTCGGCCCATTTTCCAAGCCTCTTGGTATTTGTGCCAATAAGAACCTATTAGCCAAATTATCTCCAAAATTGCGACCAGTACTTTGCGCACAAGGTTACAAGGAGCCAGCCGGATCGACTCAGAAAGTTATTATCGGTATACTTTAAGGTAAGTCCAGGACCCATATTTTAAGGTGTTAGACACATCACCACAAATGCATAATACCCCCTCCACTATTGTGGTGTACCCTCACTACTATTGTGGAGTGGGTATAATAAAACTAAGAACCAGAAATTTGTTTAATTGGAAGTAGAGTTTATAAAATTTTAATTCCAGCAGCATTATGCTACACTCACAATATTCTGTATGTAAAAATAACTGAAATTACTATATAAAATAAATTAAAATTCAGTTAAAACCAGGTCTACTTATTTTCATTTATTTTTAACAAAAAGATCTTTTAATTTTTACTGTCAAAAATTCAACCCCATGCTCCGTAAAAACAAATGAATATTCGATTGTTTTACACAAATTAACTTTTATAAAATTAACTACATATTTTCTAAAAAACAAAGGAACTTTCAGTTATTTTATTAAATTCAGTAATTTTCCTTTACTCCACAAAAGAGACGAATTTCTAAAAAATACCAGGCAGACACATGTCCGCTTGTTTTTCTAACTTTTCCTTGTTTTTAATTACATTTTCATTTGATTTTACATAATGAAGAATTAAACTTAATCAACGGACCATATTAACTGCAACTGCAAATCCGTATTAATATGCACTTAGTTGTTTGAATAACTGTTAGAATCAGTTTAATATAAATTTGCTTGGAACTTAAAATATTTATTTATTTAAAAATCACTGAACGGAATACTTCTTAAATAAACTACATTCCGTTACTGTAATAATATTGTGATTGTAGGAACACATTTGAACTGTACGTCGTAGGTACGTTAGACGTATCACCGTAATTTTCTACAAACACTCTCAAATATTCAATTTGAAGAGACAAAAATAAATTTAATTATAATATTTAATTATCTTTTTATTTGAATACGGGCACAACTAGCGTATGAAATAGAATTAAATCTAAGTCAACTTACGATATAGATACGCTTTTACGTTTACGTTAGCTATTATGTGCCTTTGATTAAAATAATATACTTTTCAATTTGATACGTTGCCATTGTATTCCTACGGTAGTTGTCGTTGATATTGAACAAAATATAAAATCTCTAATAAATCCTTCCTATAAATTAACAAATGTTTTTTTAAACAAGTAAAATGTACTTTATCGAGTCATTACGGCCAAAAAAAGCTTAAACGGTAAGAACAAAATTTTACAGGAGAAAGATTTTTTATTATATTTCATAAAAATTTGCTATCAAGGTTGTCGATTAAGACAAAATTGTTTTAACGTTACGATACTTTACGAGACCATGACGTTTTCGGAGATGAAGCCAGTCATTAATAAAGTCATTTATTAAAAGAAAACGAAAATTGACAATGATGTAGCTTCAGCAGCGGTAAGGGCGCGATATAATTTTAAATGGGATCATACCCATTCTTAAAAGTTATCTTTACGTATGAGTAATATCCGCACAATAAAATGTTGCTTATACGTACTCTTGTAGAAAAGTAGAGCAATTATACTGAATTCTTAGCCGGCGAAAAATCTGCTTTATTCAGTAGGCGGTTTTCCTTGATTTCTTAAATAAAGGCTTTGTTTAAACACGCGAATCCATGCTGCCAACGGCCGTTGTTCTTAATAAAGCTACTGCTGTCGGGACTACTAATACGGGAGTACTAATTGCGGAATATGGGTATTGTTAGTAATTTCTAAGCGGGTTTTGAGTTATGCGATTATATGTGCCTTATAGGATAAAACGAACCTTCTCACCAAATTTCATTAAAATCGAAAGGGTTCGGGTCCCACTCTTGGTCGATTTGACATGGAATTACCCATATTGGTTTGGTTCGTGTTTAACCTTTCTTAATGTGCTCGGAATTCTACATTTGTAGTAATTTTGATTAAATAACCGAATAAAAATTTAAAACGTCAGTATAAAAATTTAAGTTTCTTGTGCTCGGAATTCTACATTTGTAGTAATTTTGATTAAATAACCGAATAAAAATTTATTCAGTAAAACAATATAAGTTTCTTGGTAGCTTCCAAAAATCTTGTTTACAGCATATTTTAACGATAGTGATGGCAAAATAATTATTTCTAAGATGCTAAATCGAGTTATTTAAAATGATCATCTCGTGACCGGTAGTAAACATATGTGACTTGAATGCTAAGAGACTTTGGTTTTTGCTTATTGCATTTGCGCTTATTTTATTTTATTTTTGTACGCAGCTCCACCAAGCCAAGATACAGCAACACCTATCTTAACCATTTGGAACTAAATGAACCAAAATCTTCGCAAATATTATAAGCAATGTGGAGAAATAACACTTGATGAACAGTTAATTACATATCATGAACGAACCAAAACCCAATACATACCTTTAAATCCTCTGAAATGTGGTTTTAGAGCTTGGTTTACTTGCAATGCAAAATAACTGCATCTTCTTATAATCCAAGGAGTGAGCCCTAATACAAGTGAAACTGTTGCGGCATGGTGTTTGCGTCCCTAAATTTGAGTAAGTATTTTTTATCTAAAGGTATTGCAATCTTTGATACAGTTCGCGAGAATAAAAACTTTGTTGCCAACGAAATGAAAGCTGACAGGAAACGTGCAAAATGTTTGTCAGTTTTTGGTTTTTTGGACTCCAATTTTGTACCAAAAAAAGGGGAAAAGAAGATTTTATATTGTCTAGTACAACTCTGAAAAATGTTGTTTTTACAGAGAACAAATATAAGCCACAGTATAAAGTTGACTATAACGGCAGCAAAGGAGGCGTTGAGCAATGGACAAAATGCTATATACTAAAGCAGAAAGTTTTTGCAAAGTTTGGCAAAACAGATGTTTATGCCAGCAATTGAACAGCGATTAGAGATTTCTGGGATAATAGGCTACATTCATAAACGCCTCGCTATCGAAATGGGACTTGCCACATTCATCTTCTTCCGCTTCAACAATAAATTAATTTCCCAAAATATTTGACGATAAGCTGACAATTGAAATGCACAAAAAAACCAATAAGATATACAGTTGGTGTAAGAAACCAATGTGCGATGTATATTCCGCAACTTACGTACACGCAGAAAAAAATGATGTTGGGCATGGTTACGGTAATTGCACAATGCTTATTGTAACAATATGTTGTTGTCGTACACAAAAAATTGTTTATTATACTACATAATGATAACTTTGAAAACATCTAATATTACTCAAAACCATTTTATGATTTTAAATATCCATAACATGATAACTTTCCATACGTGTAATCATAATATTTTTAAGCTACAACCGAAATACCCTTATAATATTTTGTTATTGACATTTGTAAAATAATTTTGCATCAATTGTATCGTTTGTTTTACATATGCCTATCGAATCATTTGTCAGCGAGTGGTTAAACAATTAAAAAAAATAAAGAAATTGCATTTACATTAAAAAATGTTGTGAAGTGCTACAAAATAAAAAATTCGGTGCAAACAAATTTTTTTTACTGTTGTGAAAGTGGTGCGGTATCATGATATGATTACTTCCTAACTTATTATGATTAACATGATTCTATAATAATCGTAAAATGGTGACTACAATCATAAATCTTATCATAATATGTTGCTCTTAGAATATATTTATCACATGTTTTTTTTTCTTATAAATAAAATTATAAAAGCTTTTTTTTCTCGTTTCTAGGGATTAAATATTACAAAAATAATATTACTACAATTTTAGTCTTCCGACCGCCAACGTAAGTTTTCGCTCCCGAGCACATAAAGGTTAATGACAACCCAATTTGCTTTTGCATAGTACTTACAGCCATACCTAAACAAGAGCGGAAAGCGTTTTCTAGCTGTCAAAAATTATCAAGCCCATACAATTTGTATGAAGCATCCCAAAATAGCGCGGCGTCAACGCTTTACAATTGGAAAATCCGATTTTGACAGCGCGTTTATTAGTGAAGTTGGCCGCTATTAATAATAAACAATGACAATTTAGCTATTTTTTGTAAATCTAGCGGGTTTTTCTCTTTTTTTTATTTTTATCATATGGGTTTTATTAAACAAGAAAGTTAACACTACTGTTTGTGGCACAACGTTGACGCTCTTGCTTAGGTATGGCATATCAGCGTAAAAGCTTAGCGGAAGAAAACGTTCCGCCTTCCGTTCTTGTTTAGGTACGGCTGTTATTCATGTAAAACGTCATTCGGAGAATGTTTATATGAGATTTTGTTTTCCCGAACAAATCTGTCGTCTAAAACTTTTATTTTCAGTTTTGATCATCTTAGTCTGCTTCATACAGGTAGACAGACAAACGAATGGACATCATTTAACTGTTTAAGAATTTCACAAAGTTCCACAATATTAAATTTAGCTAAGCATTATTTGTAGTAGTAGTTTCTAATCATCTTCTGTACAGTGATATAAATGTCCAGTTAGGAATTTGTTCTTTTCTGATTAACAATTTTGATTTCCACTTTAGATGAAATACTGAATTTAATACCTAAAAATACACAACAAAAAACTTACTGAATCGAAAAGAAAGACGAAACAAGGTGTAGAAAAACATAAGCCCTATTAAATGATTGAAGGTGTTCACCATTTATTTTATATTTTTGTGTTCGCACTGAATATAGTAGGCATTTTTATTTTAATAATCTTTACGAGACAAAAATTTTGAACTGTAGAATAGTGTCGCGTAAGTAAGTATAAATAATGACATTTGTTGTAACATTTCTGTAGAAAAGAAAAATATATCCACTGCTGCAAGATAATAGTCTTTTAAAGAAAATTGATTTGATGTTGCATTACTATTGATCAGTATGAGTTCATAGTTAAAATATCCATATAATTTAAGCTGCAACTTCACAGCTAAAATATGTTAAACAAAAATATAAAAAATAAAAAATATAAATCTTAATTCGACCGGTAAAATGTATTAATAAAATAACATTTTTTCTTTTGAGGTCGAGCTCTTTCATTAATATATTAAAAATATTTTTTTATTACCCAATGAGACTGCCAATAAAGTAAGCAATTTACATTAAATTCTTCAAAACTGATATCTTTGTTCAATATTTAAAGTCTTTTAAATTCGTTTTTGCCATCAATACAAGATATTTAAAGAAGTAATCTTAAATAAATGTTAATAAAAAAGTTAAAAGCAAACTTTCCTTATCTAAGGGCAAAAAGACAACAACAAAAAAAAACGTTTTTTATTTTTCAGATATAAAGAATTAAGAAGAAATTTGCTTTAGGCATTTTATTGACAGCATAAGTGTCACATCTACATATCCATGGCTTAATCTTAAAAAGGCCTAACTCAAAATTTGTCAAATCGGCTTGCTTTGTTAAGTCTGCTAGAAAAATGTCAAATGTACCTTTCTTTAAAATTTTCGGGGGCTTTGGTATAGAAATTGTTGTATCTGTGTATATTTGTATCACCACAATTAGTTGTGAAGAGGGTTTGTCATTCCGTGTGAAACTTTTTCATTATTCATCTCAGAACCCATAAAGTTTATATATTCTGGCTCCTTAAGTAATTATAAGCCGATTTATTCATGTCCGCCTGTCTGTCCGTCTGACGAAAATACGACCACTTTCGAAAAGCTCAAAAGAAATGAACAATCTTGGTGCTAAATTGCTTATAGTTATCCTAAGCAGTTTGGGATTGAAATCCAGCAAAATCGGTTTAGTAGGATCAGAGCTATGAATCAAAATATGCAACCACCACCTTACAAAATTGATAATTTTGTTACAAAAACTAACATAAATGGCGGAATAATACACGGAATGATAAACCCTACCCCATATAAACCCTACTCTAAAAACAGTTTAGTATGCCTAAAACCATAATTAATAATGCAATCATAAAAAAATTTGGCACGCCACAGAATTTTACATCTAGAAAGTACACTGTAAAATTAAATGAAGATCGGTCCATAATTTACCCTAGGCCCCATATAAACCCTACAGTTTAGTGCGCCTAAAACCGTAATTAATAATGCTATCATAACAAAACTTGGCACAGTTGTATAAGACTAGAAACAACATTGCCAAATTTTGTGAAGATCGGTCAGAATATACTATAGGCCACATAGCCCCATAGCCCACTTTACCGTAGCAGATATAGATTGGCCAAAAAAATGTCATGTAATTTTGTGATATGTGCAGTTCCAGCGAAAAGTCTACTTTTTGTAACGTTACGCCAGAAGTAATTTAAATTGTTTCTCAACAAATTTTAAATGTATAGTTTACTTTTTTATATTTTGGTGTAAAGCGCAACTAGCTCTACATTAAGTAACAAAAGGGATAGCGGTTGAACAACATGGTCCTAATATACAAACTTATTTGCATTCTGGCGTTTCATTAAAAAAAGTAGACTTTTCGCTGAAAATACCCATATGTACCTTAAAACGAGCAATGATTTTCATATTTGATTGCTTGAAAAATAAATCTATATAAGTCCAAAGTTTACTAAAAAAGGTTTTATAAAAAAGGTCTTGCTCAATTCGCAGTCTTATTGAGTTTTGAAATGCAGGTCAAAATCCACTTCCGTTTTTTTAACGTAACGCCAGCGCTTATTTTTGCTTATATCTGCAAATCCTTAGCGTCGAATGCTGTAATTTTTTTTTTTTTGAATATAGTACTACTTCATTTCTTTGTATATAAAAAACCCTTTTTACAAATTTGCCTTTTTCATTTAATTTTTTTACATTTTGTGGTACAAACATCAAGACACGTCAAAATGGAAATGCCCATATACGGTCCATAATTTTCCTAAGGTCTCATATTTAGCAGCCTTTTGAAATTCACTGTGAACGCTTAAACTAATTTCACCGCTGTTTTGAAATTTATTGAAATTTATGTTTTTTAATACAAGAAATTACTCTGCATTATTTTTGGACGTTTGGTTCATAACTTACCATGGTATCATTATTAATCATGATATTTTACTCAAGATTGTCGGTCAATAGTTAAATATAGGTCTAAACTGCAACCAATTTTAATGCTGATGTCTGTTTTTATAAAGATACGTTAATAACAAATAGACATCATATTGATATGACTCCTCAAATATTCATACTGTCGGTGGAGGGTATCAAAGATTCGTCACAGCCAACATAGCATTCTAAATTGTTAAAATGTTAACTAAAAAAAAAAAAATCGAGTAACGCCTTTTTTTATTAGGCCATTGATATACATACATATAACAAAAATTTAATGCAATACTGTTTCTATTATATTATAACATTCTTCTCTAAAGTTGCAATTATGCCAGTTAGGGCATTTCTGCATAGGACCAACGGTAAACACGTGTATACAGTGCAGATGAGTCTTCCGTCTTCATTTTACTTGATTTCTTTGTGTTTTCTTTTACCTTTTGCTTATCAGTCAATTTTGTTTAAAGAAAATGTATATTTAAATTACACGCTTATTTGATTTTATTTAAGATGTTTAGACAGTTTATGAATCTGTTTTTTCAAAATCATTTATTCACGTTTTAGAAATAAAATATGTTCTTTTTTTATGTCATTCATAATGTGTGTATTGTAGGAAAAAAACAACTACACGTGCTAAGCGTAGCAAAAGGACTTTTTATGTCAAATTGTTTGAAGTTCATTAAATGGGTGTGCAGTTCTTATATGTGTTATTTTCATAAATTAAGACATTAGAAAAATAAAAGTTATTTTCAAAAATTAAGAAGTTATTATAATTTAAATTAACAGATCATATTTAAACAATTTCTCAAAGGAAATAATATAGAGAAACTCCTCAACCTCTGCCTCCGGTCATATAATATCATAAAGAGATTAACTTACATTAAATAACTGGAGACACGTTTTTATAATATCACACCAGAAAGTGGAGGTACGTAAAAGAATCATATGTATATTTTTTACCTACTTTCAATTGTTAGAATCATAAAGCTCGCTTATTTAAGATTATCGCAAGTGGAAAACAATGTAAACGTAAGTTTAATAGCTAACTTTAAAAATATCAGGGGTGTGTGTCAAAACCCAGTAAAAAATGGAGCTAATTGGAAAGCAGTTTTGTAGGAGGCATGCTTTTTATATGGTGAATTCCTACTTGGAACCAATACTTTTTTCTACAATGCTAAAAAACAATTTGATGACTGATTTCTTTATAAAAAATTTTATTTCCATGCTTGGTATTACTTCAAGAATGATCGTACACACATTTTAAAATCATTGCAATACAACCTGCTTCCATGTGAAGGAACAACAGAAGCACTTAGGACATTGTTCGTGAATTTTTTCTTTAAAAAAGGATTTTAATTATTCCCTTACAATCAGCTTTCTCATAAGGGATAATGAGAAATAATTAAATCATTTTAAATTAAAAATGGAATTCGCTTCTTTGATGCCTCTTAGCCAGGGCACATATCAGCGCTTATGTCGTTCTCTTGCTTACAAAAACCGTAAAATTTTTTCCTGGAAAGCCACTTTCTGACTTAATTAAACAGTGTTTTTTATTTTTTATTTACCGTCATGTAATAAATCAAGATAGGTCGTGTGTTCCTAAAGTATCCTGCTTAGGATGTTATCCAAATCGCAATGGCTGGGGAATTACTAAAAAAATTTTATTTGCTACTCCAATTGTATGGACATAGCTAACGTACTATGCTATGGATCCCTAATTTTGTGTAACGTAACTTGATCAATATTCAATGGAAGCAGAGAATAACTCAAGTTGGACGGATAGTGAAAGCTGTAAGGATCCAAATAATGTATTATGTTAGATACATCAGAGCCACTTTTAGAGACCTAAACTAGGCCCAATAACTTTATATAAGATTTAAAATTCCCCATTGATGAAGCAGAACTATTGACTTCAAGCAATTTAAAGACTTAGATCACTCATTTCTTACTATTCTTAAGAAGATGACATGGTCTTTTGCAAAGATGTAAAGTGATTAGTGTCACAGATTGCAAAAATCCTATCGCTACTGAAAGCATTTATTTTTGATTCTTTAAAAAAGAAGAAAACAGCTTATATAAAAGTTTACATTTACTCTTAAAGAAACTGACACAAATTATGTTTTGGATGTTACAAAGACTTTTCTTAGTATCAAGAAATCAAATGATTTTTCTGTCAAATAGAAATTTGTTTTGGTATTCAACTATAAAATGGGATGCTCTGTGTCACTAAAATTGCTAATATGGGGTCAGCCAGTGACTAATATGGAGAACGAATTTACCATGATGTGGCTGCATTGGAATGGCGCTTTCAAGGTAGATTGAAGTTTCCTATGCGAGTATATATTGCTGTCGGAGCCTAATTAATTAACCCTGAATCTCAGTACAAGACGAAAGCCAGTCACTCTTAAATAAACCACGACATTTTAATTAAAAAACGTTCATAAATTAATAAAAAATGAAAAAATCAAACTAAGCTAATTTTATGGTGAGAAACATAAATTTGACTTCAGTTTTTTCTTTTGAGTACTCGTTGACCTGTCCATGGAAACTGTGCCGCTGGACGTTATGACATGCCACCCACTATTCGATAGAAAATTAATTGTACAGAACTTTAAAAAAAATCATTGACTTAATAGTTTTTAAAAATAAGCAATAAATCCTGTTTGGCCAATTTTGACCCATAAATAAATGATAAGGGTTGAGCTAGGCAAAATCAACATTATTTATACAAATGCTTAAAATTTATTATTATTATTGACAAGTGGTTTAATATCAAGTAAATGCAGGAAATGAATATTGAATTGCACATTTTTGTATTTATTTGTTTTTGCTTACAATTTATTATCGCATGATTGATTTTTGTCCAATGGAAAATGTTTTTAAATTTTGTTGAATAGCACAAATGCAATGTTCTATTGATTTTAATAAAATTGTTAAAATTCGCGGCTAAAAAATATTAAAAAACAATTCACTATTGGTCATTTTAAATAAAACATTTATGGCTGTATTAAAAGTCGCACATGCAAATATGGATTAGAACATATCCGTATATCTGTTTTTCATTTTATAAAAAAAAAATGTATTTCAAACAGAGTACTTCTATTAACATATCAAATAATTCTAAATCATTTTTTATAAACCATCACTTTTAATCGAAGTTATGAATTTTTATAAACAAATTTTAACATGACTATAATCAACTCAAAACTTTTGATTTAAATATGTAAAATATAGTAAATTCGATTGTTCGTTATTTAATTACGTTTTATCACACAATTTTTTGCTGGCAAAGAAAAAATTTAAATAATTTTGATGCTAAAAATAGTTATTTTGAGTTTGAACAAATAAATTTTAATTGCATTTACAAATACTGTGTGGTCCTTTTTAAAATACTATCATTTATTTAACCTATATTTAATAAGAAATAAGAAAGAATTGTTGCTTTAGTCCGACCCCAATAAAAAATTTATCATTTTGCGAAGCACTTATGGTACATTTAAAATAATAAGCGCACAATTATGCGCTACGCAATAAGGCATACAGAAATGCAGTAAAGTAAGTGAAAGAACTCTCAAAAACTTTAAAAAAAGGTAACAATTCAAGTGCTACGGCAATCCCTTACTGCGTAGCAGGTTTGTAAGGGAGAATACTAAAAAAAACCTGTTTCAAAACATTCAGTGTGTAAGGGCGATCGTTACATACAACAATTTTTATATGCGCTGAATAATGCGCTTTATCTGTCAAAAATGTATTGCTTCAAAGTGGGAACTCGCCATATAAAATCCATGTCTTCCGTCTGCGCAATGGTAAGCGAAACGTTTATGTTTCTCCCTTAATAAACCTGCTTTGTTGGAAGCTCCATTTTTTATTGGGACTGTATTTACACCAAAATATTTAAGAATTTACTTTATGGCTCCAAACATGGGCAATTATGGAACTTCTAGAACAAAATTACTAATTCAGATTCATATAAAAGTTATTTGTGTGTCTGCCTCGAAGCACTGGTATTTTTATATAAAAACACTAACCCCGTTAGCACTAGTACTTCTCGGTATAGGAATTCAACAAGTGACATTTAGACAATTAACTCTTAATCTTCTGCAGGGTCTTTATTAGGGTATTCAATCGGTTAACCGATTGACGGTATTTTATATGTGAAGAGAAATCCTGGAAAAGGACTAAGAAATTATATATTCCTCTACGATAAGTGAAAAATTTTTTCCAAGTCAAGTTTTGTCAAAACTAAAAAAAGAATCGCTTAAATCCTATACTATTAAACCAAATTACTTTTCTAAAAGATTATTTTATAAGATCTTCTTTAATTATTGAAATAACTAATTAAATTATCTCAGTCTATTTTTATGTCTCAAAAGTATTACAAGAAATTTATATCGTCGGCTTAATATACAATCCACTTTTTAAATATATTGAGATTTTGATGCCGTGTGGTAGAGAAAGACACGCCTCGATGAACAGCATGTAGTTTTTCTTCTATTTAAGTTTCGAAGTGTGTAAAACTTACTGTGTTTTTAATTTTTTATCAACCTGCATATAGGAAAAATAAAAAAATTTCTACGGTACAGTTATGACGAATCAATGAACAAAGCATTAACATATTTATTTTGTTTGAAAGACAACAATATTTATTTTAAACAACTGTAAAATATTATTTAGGACATAATGACGATATGACTTGAAAGCACACCTTGTGAATTGTATTTTTCATTGCTCGATTTAGTTTTAGTTAATAATAAAATCCAAATATAAATAATTAATGCATTATTATATAATGAAAATACTTAGTTTATAAAAAAAAACTTTAGTAATCTTTTAACCTATCAAAAACAAAACTAACCTTTTAAACAAAAACCTCGGTTTATAAATCGAGCGATTAACCGATTAAAGCGAAATTTCGATTACATGAATACCCTAGTCTTTGGCATACACACAAAATGAATATAATAACAAAAACATGAGAGATAACAAGCACAATTCATTCATTCATTCAAACAATTCATTATTTTATTCGAATTCATAATGGAATGAATGCACATGCGGTCTCTAGTTCAGAACTTACAAATATTTAACAAAAAAAAAAAAAAAAAAAAACCTGACCAATAATTTGATTAAATTTTAGCTTTATTTTTAACAATTTCTATTGATTTACTAAACCGTATTTGTAAGAAGATAAATTGTAGGGACGAAACGAATGTCGATACCGGTATCGGCGATATTTTACTGTAGATACACTGATACTTTTCTGAGATAGTTTGAAAAAAAACGATTTAATTTTTCAGTTCAAAGCAGAACATACAATTAAAACAGAATAATGAATTGTTTCTTTTAATTCTTTAGCTGGAGGTGCACACCACGCATACTATGCGTTTGATACTTTCTTGATTATTTTTTAAGATGCATGCAAATGCGAAGTAATCCCAATTAATCCGTTCTAAACGTATGTATATGCATTTTAATCGATTACTGTATAACTTGTCAATATAATTATACACTGATTGTATTTTCTTGACAGATGCTTAAACACATCAACGAATTGAACGCATAGTGTAAAAGTCCTACTTAAGCTGTTTTTCTATGCACCATACAAGTGAAATTTTCTCTCACTTGTAAACCATTTATGGATTTGTAGTATAATAAAGCAAAAAAAAATTACGTTTTTAGATCTGTATGCTAATTTTTAATGATGTTTTTGAGAATAAAAATAATTTTGCTGAAAATTTTGCATAAGCAAGGCAACGGCAACATTGTCTGCCATTAATAGAAAATATAATAAATAAATAAGCTGAGATAATGAATAGTTCAGAGGCCCAAACATTTTCGACTTATAAGAAAATCCAAAGAAAATCTAATATTTCTAGAAACGCAGATCTTATCTGAACGGATGAACGATATCTTCGCAAAAGTTGAGAATACCTTGTATTTTTAACAAAAATCTTTTAACAAATTTATATTTTAAATATTTATATTTTCGATTTTCAAAAGATTTTGTAATTCATGCTTAATTCCCAGTTTTTATTATTGATAAAAACACCTGGAATTTATTGTTGATGGGATAAGCTATTCCTATGCGCATTTCACTGGTTGCTTAGGCCAGATCATCAGGAAACTTCATCCATAAAGATTTTAGAAAAACTAAAGATATTAAACCAAATAAAACTGTTAAACGTATAAGAATTATAGCAACAGTTCTACTTGTAATAATATCAAAGCTTAAACAAATCACATCACCAATAAACAGTGGGTTTATCTCATCTTACATTCCCCACTACAATTAGTTGAAATTCTCTCAACATTAATTTTAGTTGTAAGTAGGTTAAGAAAAACAAAATAAAAACAACAACAACTTACAACTTGTTTTAGGCTTTTTTTTGGAAAAAAAAAGAATTTAAAATATTTATTTAATTATATTCAAATTGTCGCTAACAGTGGGTATGCGTTCGATTCAATTTTTTAAAATTAATTAAATTTTTTTATTTTCCTGAAGATTCTAACCAACCAACGGTTAGCGAAATATTGAAAATAATCAAATAAATTAAAACTAGAGCTTAATTAAAAATATACAATCAAAATATTATTAAAAAAGGTAAAATAAAACTTAATATATATTTATAATCTCTTACACTGTTCTTTCCCTGAAAAAGCCTGGGGTTACATGTCTCGAAGTCACCACTTTTGTCGACTGTTTTGGTTGACTTTTTGATAACAATGTTCTAAGCGCAGTATAACTTATGTGAACATTTTAAAAAAAGTTCCAAAAGTTTAGACTAAAATTATAAAAATGTGGAACCACAAGAACCATCTTGTCAATCGTACTTAGGGCACTAATGGATTCTCAATGACAAGCACATGTAAATGTCTGCAGTGAAAGCACTGTCATGGATATAAGTGGTCAGTAGTACTGGTGACAAGGTCAATAGCAAATTATTACAGTTTTACTTTCGGCATTTCCTTCAGGGTTTCTTTAAAAAGATTATTATATATTTATTTTTTTTTGTAAATATTTAACTCAATATTTATTTTAAATTTCTAAAAAATTCGACTCGTAATATTCTTATAAAAACGCTGTTAAAATATCGTCCTATTTTGTAGACTGTTTGGTAATGAAACAGTTGGATCAAAAATTCTTTTTCATATGTCTTTAACGTAAAATTAATGTAAAAATTCCAAATAGTTTTTCTTCGGCTGAACATTTTTAAATTTTTAATTTATACAGTATTGTTGAATATGTGCGATATAATACTTAAGACGTTATACCAAATTTCATCACATTATCTCCAAAAGTGCGACCTGCACCAACCAACCAACCGGACAGATAGTGCTAAAACGATTTGGAAAGTTTTTTTGTTACACACTCCTATTGTACTGTAGGGTATTAAAATAAAAACTCAATAAAAATATATGATATAAAAGTATTCTTTTCGCTCAATAACAGTAATGCCATGAAATATGTTTAATCTAAAACAAAAAATAATAATAACAAATCTATTTATTGTACAACTAAAAAAAAACTTTTTTAAATCTCTCAGCTTTCAGAGGTTTCAATTAAAAAAAAAAAATTGATATTAAATCCTTTTTCAGTAGAACAGAGGTGATATTTAAATTGAAATGAAAAATAATATTATATATGTGGATTGTTATGAGTATTGCAAATTTTGTTAAGTTATGGCCACAAAAGTGTAAAATATGTTTTTAAACAGATGTGATTGTAAAATCTATTTTTTTTATATTTATACAAAATAAATTTAGTAAAGAATTATTTATTGTCTTTGTAACAGAAAGGGAAACCAGAAATATGCTCTAAAAACGCGTTTTATGCGCATTAAATATTCAGTAAAAACTTACAAATCTGCCCTGAAAATTGCTAAAAATATGCACTGAAAAACTCAAAATTTGCTCATTTGAAACTCTATGTGGAAAGGCAGTTATGGACTTACAAAAACAAAGTTATGTTATGAGGTTAAAATTAATATAAGGGTTATTTTTACCGAATATTATCTAGATATTAACATTCATATGAGAATTTTTGTCTAAAATCATAAATCCCAAAAGTTTTAAAGCTTAAAATTTTAAGGATGGGAGTTTTGGACAAATGTGTCACGATTCGAAAAGAAATTAATTTGCAATTAAATATTTTTGGCGCGAATTTATTCTAAATACCAACGTTATTAGAGTCTAATTTGGAAAGAGGATTTTTCATAGATACAATTAAAATGTATTTACCAAATTAGATCAAATTTTCTACAAAATTGTAACTTGTACTTTGCGCACAATGTTAACATGGCAGACAATCAGCCAGACAGACGGATGGACATAGTTAGATCACTTTAAAAAGTGATTCTGAGTCGATCGGTAAACTAAAAGATTGATCCAAATTTTTGAATGTATTGCACACATCACCAAAAATATATATAATTGTTTTTTCCTTAATCTTTTGTATATAAAGTTTTAAAGTTAAAATAATGTTTATCTCTAATGACAACCTGATTTGTCTTATAATTTTAGAGTACAAATTAAATCTTGATAAAGAAATTGTAACACCACGTTGGGTATACAGATAGATGATATTAAATATCTGAACGAGTGTATCAGTAAGAATTGTCGAAACAGATACTCCAGATATTTATCTGTTACTACTGATTTAAATAAGAGATTGAGTGCTACTGATATTGTATGATTTTGCTTTTGCCCACTCACCATATCTTAAAAACAAAAACAGTTGCTTATGGTTTTGCATTGAGTATGTTATAGCTACAAGATAGAAAGTTTTTAATTGAACACAAATTCCGTTTATTAAAACACAAAGCAAATGGCAATATCGGTTTTTTAATTATTTTTGCAATATCGGCTATCTTTTACTTACTTTGCCATTTTAAGAAAATTTTTAATTTTTAATACGAAAAAAAGACTTATTTAATAAGCTTTTGCAAAAATCGTTATTAATTTTTTGATTTGGCATCTTTTTTATAAGTACTAACAAATTTGCCTTTTTTTCAAGGCGAGTTCATGAGTTCGCCTTGCTTTTGGAGCTGTAACAACTCTGGTTGAAAAAAAAAACGTTTAAATCAAAGTAGCCAAGTTTTTACTATCAACAAATTGACATTTTAAAATGTTCATTGATTTGCTAAAAGCATAACATTTTTAAAACATTTTAAAGTTGTCTTAGATTAAAAACAGATAAAGTTAGCTACATAACCTCTGCGTTTGGGATGTAAGTATAAATTATTTTTTAATTTATTGCAACCTTTGTTAAAATGTTGTGTATTGTTTTTTTATTTAGAAAATGCCTAATGTCAAGGAAAGCAAATCTGTATACTTGCGCAAGCTACTCAAACAGTATCCAGATTTAAAAACTGATGGATCAACCTTAGTGTGTAACGTGTGCTCGAAACCTTTATCTGTTGAAAAAAATTACAACATAAAACAACACCTGGATTCAAAAAAATCATATAGATCTAATAGAGGAGAATCCAAAATAAATTACAACAAACTTTTCTACAAAGTGCTTCAAGTTCATCGGCCGCCGATAAATTTTGCATTGAACTTTGTAAAGGCCTTGTATCAGCGGTATACCAAAATACAACAATATCTTCTAATCTATACATCATTCCATATCCCATCCAAATCATCTCTTCAAAACAAATATACAAAAATAGTTTATGAACCGACAGTAAACAAAGGAAGAAATACAAAAACATTTTATTTGAGTCTCTATAAATGAGACCACCGATGCGCCGAACAAATTTGTGGCAAAAGTTATTGTGGGTATACTGCATGTGGATGAAAATATTTCAGAAAAAAAATTTTAATAAAAACAGCTGTATTAGAAAAAGTCAACCATTCCACTATTGCACGTTTGTTTGATGATTCAATGAAAGAATTTGACCTAAATAAAGAGAAAATTTTTATTTCTGTAAGTGATGGCGTTTTTTACCCACATTTAACTCACGTTACCTGTCTTGTACATGGAATTCACAGAGATTTTGAACATGTAATAGAATGCTACTCAAATGTAGACTAATTTATTTCAAATGGAAACAAACGTTCCTTAAATCTCCGGCAATGGTACAAATCTAGCGAGAAACAGCACCAGATATACCACAACCAGTGATAACTCGTAGAAATTTTTTCAAATTTAAACTCTACAGTTTCTTCAGCAACCAAATATTGTTCATTTCTGTAAATTTTTTGGTTTTTACACGAAGTAGTAACCAAATTGAAAACAAAAAATCTTCAATTGGTTTCCCAAGTGAATATATGTAGTTATGGACACCGTAAAAAAATTTCCGGCGTTCCAGGGGATATTGTAGACAAAGTGAATACAAAATTTTAATCAGTTTTATTAAAAAATGAAGGATTTTCGGTACTAAAGATATTGGGGATATTTTGGGAGGCAAGTGGAATTGCGAGTCCAATCGTATAAAATATACCACAGAGCAAATACTCAATATGCTACCTTAACATCTGTAGACGTAGAAAGAACTTTTTCTATGCACAAAAGCGTTCTGACTCCAAATAGACAGGTGTTTACTTTCGAAAATTTATCGCATCAATTTACTGTAACAACGCATTCAACGAATTAACCCATATCGTCCCAATGTTCGATTTTTCGAACAGTAAATTTTTCGTGTTTTTGAATTTTTTTTACACTTTTTAGGAAAGACAAAGAACAAATTTTTTTAAACAATTAAATATTGTAAGTGGTTCGCTACAAATATAAAAATAATTGTTCTTACCCACTTTGCTACTTCCTTTTATAACAAGGGGAAAGAAAAAATATTAATTTTAGCATGATTTTAAAAACTGAAAATTTTGTAAAAATTATAAAAAAATAAAAAAAGTGAAAATGTAGTTCTATTGAAAAACGATTAAGCTTTCAACAACAGCAAAAAAATTTCCGTGTTTTTCAATTGTGTTTTTGTTATTTGACTTTAAAAAGCAGTGTTCGATTTGTCGAACACTGGGCACTATAAATCACTTTGGGTTTTTTCTTTGAGAGGCTAACTGAATCATCGGATGTTACCATAATATATATTTTTCACGCATTTGAATTAACGGATATAAATTTATTTTGTTTTTGCTGATTAATAAAATGTTTATGCACAATCAGCGTTATGTGAGAAATGTTTTTCGTCCGATTCGAGGAAGTTAGGGTACGCTTAATCGACGTACTGAAACCACAATTGCCAACATCATTCGCAAATTTGAGTCCAGTATGCATGATACTCGACCCTTTAGACAACATCCAGCACGTAGTAAAGTGAATATAGCAGCTGTAGCTAAAAGTGCAGTCACTGGCCCATTTTTCTTCAAAATTAAGGAAAACCAGAACAATACCGTCAATGGTAACCTCGCACCTTGTTGTTTTACATTGCATTGCATTGTGATGGAACTATGTTACGGAAAGGTGGAAAGAGAGAGTAGTGCTTGTGAATATTCGACTTGAACTTATTGAAAGTAAAAGGGTTATTCCACATACGAACAGTCCGGCCAACAAAACGAATTTCTTGTAATGCGTTGTACGATTTACCGGTCAATCGACCACAAAAGGATGGCCTCTTGAGGAAAAACGTGAATTACGAACAAGCGTACGGGTATCGGTGTCGGCCAAGCGTATCATTCATGTTCTGCCTAATAGCACCAACATCGGATACGCTTCGCCCATAATCAAGTGAATACTAATGGCATAGGCTTGTAAAAGAGTAGATAGGGTTGAAAGTTTGACATATGTAGGAGGTCATTTAGAAAAATAATAAATACAGTAAGAGAAAGAACGGAGCCTTGCGGCACCCCTGAATGAATTTTGAACTCGTTTGACGAAAACCTACTATAACAAATCGTGTAGTGCGATCTCTGTGAAAACTCGATATAAAACGAGACAAATTATCACCGACACCAAATGCAATAAGTTTCTTGTCAAAACGTGCACAATGCCAGACTCTGTCAAACGCGTTGGAAATATCTAAAGAAATTACAAACCTTACTTTCGCCAAAATGGTAAATGGACCGGCACCATTTTTTTGATAACAGGGTCAGTAGGTCTCCAGTAGAGCGACCTGAAAATCAAGCGCATGGTCTCTGTGAGCTCTGGTTTCAATAACACGGCGCTACGAGCCATACAGCGCGTGAAACAATGACCTTATTCAGGAATCATTTTGGTGAGCACTTAATATCTCGTTTTGCTATGGTAAATTGGCCCCTAGATCATTCGATATCACACCTTTGGACTATTTTCTCTGGCGATATGCAATGTATTGGGTCTTCAGGAATAACATGCCCAACATTTGCCTGATATCATTTCCAAACAGTAAATGCCATAAATTGTTCTTTTAACCGATAATAAAAATTTTAGGTTCACTTTTAAATTTATGTGCTTTATTTTACATTATAATTCAAACCTACCGATGAATCACCCTTATTATTCACTCCCAGCCCGGTCCTGTGCTGGCCGGATAATCGAGGATCAACTGTATATTTTTTATTTAAATAAATGCCTTCTTCCATTTTACCATATTTAAATAAAATGAATTAGTTTAAGTTCATAAAAAACATAGGTTTTCCATATTTACAATCTATAGGAGCAATAAAACAAAAATGCTAAATAGCGCCCAACGTTCGATTTATCGAACACCATTTTTCTCAGAAACAAAAAATCCAAAAAAAATTTTGACTTCAGATTCGTGTTTTCTAGTCTCAAATTATCTATCAACCACAAAGTTTTTTAAAATTACTCGAAAAAAAAAATCGCTGGGACGATATGGGTTAAGTGGAAAATAAACAATAAATTTAAATTGCTCTTTTTATTTTAACAGCTTATTTCCATGTTTTTAAACGCTCTTTTTAAGAGCTTAAAACTTTTTTTTTAGTGATTTTTTTTGCTCACAAATATCTGTTGTCACCATAAGTATTTTAAAAATGTCTGTGTTATCTATTGTATTTTTTAATATTGTTGGCGATTTGATGTATGTAAATAACAGAGTTTAGAAAAATTTACATATTTGTTTTGCTACGAAACTAAAGATTTTTTACATAAACAAAATACACGTGTTCAGCTCTTCAAGTATTTTTTTTTTAAATTTTTTGTCTACATGTCTTTTGAACTAGAAAAAAACAACCCTTTTAAAGCCATCAAAGATTTTTTTACAAAAACAAAATACATATCGCTACCGAAAATTTCAAAAATATTTGCGTTCCAAAAAAAACCAAACGGCATATTTTTACGAGCAGTTTTTTTGTGTACATTTTGCCTTTTTTTAAATCTTTTTTATGGTTTTACAGCCAAAGGGTCGGCTCTTTTTTTTTGAAAAATAATTGGATACAATAAGTTTTTTTTGATTTGCTGCGATAGTTTCTTTTAGGCACCAAAAAAATTTTACATGCATCAAAATATGCCTCAAAAAGGCAAAATATGCACTTTAAACTAAATTATGTAAGAAAATGCTGCAAACGCTAAAATATGCAAAAATATGCACTAAAAAATCGATGCCAATATTCATAAAATGGATAAATATATTGTTTCTGCCTTCATTGGTAGCACAAGGAAAAACATGCAATTGCATGTCAACTATACGAATTTTATTCGTAGTTGAAGTTTTAAACATTATTCAAATATAATTTAAATGCCAAATGTGTAAGTTTAAATAATACAACGTTGGTAACACAGTGCAAATTGGAAATAATTTTATATTTTTCTATATACACTCCGTCAAATAAATATGCCTTGTTCTTATGAATACTTCCTTATTGTTGGATTATATCTTTCAATGCAAAAATGCATACATATAACATTCACCATGCGCCGGTAATCATGCTCCCATATTAAAATCATAAATCAAATAATACCTCAACATTCGCATGTAAAATATCTCGGTATACATCTAGAAATGTAAAATAGAGGCAAAATAAATACAAATTAAACTACAACTCTATCTTAAAGCCAATATGGTCCTACGGCATTCAACTATGGACCACTGCCTCGGTCCCGTATATCGAAAAATGGCACAGGCGCCAAAATAAACTTATTCGAATAATCGCAGCCGCTCCCTGATATATTACATACTCACTTATAAACAAGGATCTCAATGTGAAATTTGTAAAAGCTATGATTACGAAATATGTAGAAAAATATTTTAAAAAGCTTAAACTGCACCCAAATCCACTAGCTCGAATTATTTCAAATTATGGCGGCCACACTCGTTTAAGGAGAAGAGAAACTACATCACTCACCCAATCAGAAGAGCGATAAACTTTTGCGTATGTTAAATCAGAAGTTAAAGCAATAGTTTTTATTGGCCAATGACAAATGAAAAAGTAGAAGAAATGGCATTTTTCTCTTTGAGTTAAGTTTTATAAACGCTGCCCTGTATATGTTATAAAAGCAAAAACAAAAAATTACTTTAAGTAATATTTAAAGGAGAAAATGGACGTTACAGTTTCCGGAAAGGAGCCGTTTTAGAATATAATTTTTTAATTTTCATGGTTTAGTGGTATCTTTTGTGCGTGCAATCTTTTTTAAACACACAAAAATTCAGATATTCTATAAAGTTTAAATTTATATTTCTTGCGTTTTAAGATAATAATAACCCCTTTGAAACTTCATTTACGAACTCGAAAAGATTAATTTAAGTAAACAATATTTAAAACGAAGGATTTTTATTGCAAAGGAACGATAATAACAATTCAGTTTATTTTTATCTGTTTTTTAAGATAAAAAATTAGAACAATTATTTCATAAAATACAAAAACGAATTAAAAATCTTCTTCTACTCCTGCCTGGAACCACATGTCGGTTAGTCATTGCGGAATATCGCTATCCTCCGAGGAGCTTAATTAACTCATTTTCATTTTTAATTGTTCTCCTGAAACGATGTTCACAATTCAGATTTTTTTAATAATGGCAAAATTAAAAATACATTTTCAAAACAAATTTTCTACATATTTAAAACTGTAACTAACTCAACCACACATATTAAATATTATATATATAAACTTGCTTAACCCAGTGCGCTTCACAATGCTCATTGAAATAAAATATGTAATACGTTTTAAAAACAGATCTCGTCCATTGTTTACGAAGATACATGTATCAAGAAATCTACATGGGATTTGTTTTAAAGATGCAATGCCTTTGTCTAAAATATGTCCCACATTTTTACAGATATTGTTCATTTGTAACCAAGCTATTTGTCCCAAATTTGTAAATCGTAGCTGTAGCCGTATCCCGCATATTTCTTACAGATTTTAATAACCATTTTCATTGCAGAAAATTTGGGCAGTTTTACACTAACAGTTCTTAAAATATACGGCATGATATTTTGGGCAAAGCCCACTTATCTAATCGCGCCCGCTTTTTGACTGATGTTGCCTTTTGATTACCAAGTTATTTGTACCAACTTTAGAAACTTCAGCTGTTACTTTTCTCTAGATATACTGAAATTTCTTATGCATATGAATGTGAGCTACCACGCCTACTTAATCACAAACGCCTTATTTTTGAAGGATGTTTCGTATCGATAACTATCTATGTGTACCAAATTTTGACAAATTGTTTCTTACCATTCTTTAGATAAACATAAATCTATTTTGTGCCTCGCCCGCTTTTCCAATCCCGGCCAGATTTTTTCCGATGTTGCATATTGTTAACCAAGATGCTTGTACTTCATTTGAAAACGTTGGCTCTTGCCTTTCTCCAAATACACAGATATCTATTGGTTTATATGGTAGGTGCCAGGCCCACTTCTCCAATCTCACCCATAATTTTGTCAGATGTTGCTTGGAAAATTTGGGTCTTGCTGTTTTTCAGATATAAAGGAATCTTTAATGCCTTTGTATAGGATGTGGCACTCCCACTTCTATAATCCCGAGGCTGGGTATTGATAGCCCAGCTATGTTTACCAAATTTTGACGAATTTTCTCCTATCGTTCTTTAGATTAACATAAATCTATATTGTGCCACGCCCACTTATTCAATCCCACCCAAAAATTGTCATATGTTCTTTATTGATAACCAAGATGCTTGTACCAAATTAGGTCTTTCTGTTCTCCGGATATATAGAAATTTATACTGACTTTGTTTGGGAGGTGTCATTCCCACTTAAAATTTTAAAAAATTATATAGCCTATAGTTCCTTCCAGATCATCAGTAATAACTCTAGAAGTTTCTTAAAGATCGGTTTATTGGTTAAGGCGGTTATTAGGTACAAACCAACAAATAAACATACATACATACATTAATTATTATATTTAAAAAACGGGTTTGGACTTAAGACTGGCTTCCCGTACCTAAAAGGGTGTAGAATAAGATGAAATGAGTTTTTCTCTTCATTTTCACACACTAGGTACCTTTTCTCGGAGAAGGTCACATATATAGATGTGGAGATTAGTACTTTTTAAAATAAATTTTAAAAAGCCACTCTTCATTATCACGGGTATATATCGGTCTATATGGGTACCCTCAAAAAAAAAAAAAAAAAAACTCAAAAAAAGAGCAAAAGCAATGTGTACCTGAACCCGTTTTCACGATTAATTTTTTTTAAATATTTTACAAGTATTTTAATTGTTTTTTTGTTTAACACAAAATTATAACTTCTTATGAAAAATATGCAAAGAAAAAGTTGTTAAACTATCAAAATTGTATTTTATTTTTTATGTCTTTGTAGTGCTATTTAAATTTCTTTTATTAAAATAATATGCAAAGAACTTTTAAGTAACATATTTTTGCGACCAAATATTTTACTTTTTATTTTCATACTGTGCAGTGCAAACAGTACATTTTTGTTTGCAAAAAAAAAACTTTGTAACATAATAAACATTTGCATAATTTCGTAAACAACAAAAAATATGTGTTTAACAAAAACTACAAAAAACTTAAAACAAAACAAAAACAAAATATAATAAGAAATATTTTTGTATGCATAAAAATTTTTTAGTTGTAGCATTAAAAACACATTTTCGACACAACATATTTTTCTAGCACAAAGCAGGGTATGTTTAAACATCCCAGCTGGAAAAATTGTAAGGGCTTCCACTTGTAAAGCCTTTAAGAAGGTCTACAAACGCATTATAAATGAAATTTTACTCACTTTTACTCCATTAATAGGTATTTAAGAATATCTTTAATAAAATGTTTAAAAACTCCAATTTCCATTCGAAGATAAGGCCTATTAAAATAGTCCCCTTAGTAGTTATGTGGGAATGTGTAGGAAATAATTCTCAAATTTACAAGAAAAAAGCTCATCAGAAGTTAATGGTTAACTAACTTCACCTTATGCTAAGAAAATACATAATTCTTACTTGTGCTTTGAAGGGCTTGTAGACGAGTTCGAAGTGGATGCGAGAAGTCAATGCACAGTGCACTGCCCAATACCCAAAAATCAATAAATCACTCATCATGGATTTTGAAAAAATATATATTTTTTGTTTCTTTTGCTTTTCTATTTTGTCCCAAAAGGGCGCCAAACTCAATTAACATATTGTTACTTTTTTCCTTTAAGAACGCGAGTTAACTGTTTTGGAGAACAGTTTTTATATAATAAAAAAAGTGAAATCCCCATAGAAGCTAGCTTTCCCTCAACAATAAATTTTAGTATATTTATCATATATGAAAAATTGGGAATTTAGCACGTCATACAGAAATCTTATTAATAATAAATTTTGTATTCCCAAAATAACTGGAAAAAAAAGTTAGCTTTGTGTTTCCTTACGTCCTTTGTAACGTCTCTCTTTATTTTTATGAATCTTAAAAGTAAAAACCTATTATAATTTTAAAACTAACTTAAGTTAAGCAACGCAAAGATTTTTTGTTTTTTATGGAATGAAAATGTAACCTAAAACTTCTAGGTTTTCCTGCACTTTACCAGCAGTTATTATTAGTTGCTGGGATACGGTTTATTCACTTTATAATAAATGTTTGGGTTCTTTTTATTACAAATCAAAATAAATAACATACTTATTTAACTAAACAAACTTAATTGAAATAATTATAATGTTCACAAAATTTATCCGCTATTGTAAGTAACGAGCTGACCCGTATAATGTCTCTAATCAAACTAAATTAATTTATATGAGTTTGCCTGGGGTCTAATCACCGCATTCGATGCTATCGAATCGAATAAACTATCGATTTCTTTGCATACGATAGACACTGACGTATTGAATGAAAACACGTGAAATGTAATGTCGAGTTACTCGATATCGAATGCTATTGTTTCAAATTCAATAAATTTCATTCGATATCGATACCAAAATAAATAATTTCGATAAATTTTGCTCGATATCGTATGCGGTGATAAGACCCCTGTGTTTTAAGTTCACAACCAAAAGACGATTCTAGTCGATTCCAGAACATTGTGGTTGAAATCTAAATTCGACAATTAAATTTAAGTCTACAATTTAAGTGAAGCAAATAACAATTTAATTTAACCCTGCTGTTAGGTTAAAAAAAACTTACAAATCTTAGGTCAGGGACCATTTTGGTCCACTTTGTATTTTTCATAAGTAATAAGATATAATACTATTTTCCCAGACTTTTGTAATAATTTATGAACGAAATAATAATGTTTCTCCAAATCCTTTCCAGTTTGTGATTATCTGTTCACTTTCTCCAGGAAAAAAAAATTGAAAATCGACTAAATTTATACAGCAGTGCTATTGTTGAAACTCTAGATAAAAGTGACTCAGATATTTGAACTTCTTCCACATTAGATGAAAACATTGAAAGGGAATGTGGTTTTGAATAAATTGAAGCTTAAGGAGATGATATTATATCAGTACCACCAGGTACACGTTATTCGGTGTCCATATGCCGTTTTGTCTTATTTTCTGCTACTTCCCCTCCGAAATTAAAAAAATAATCATTGAAAATACGAATAAATATGGTCAACTTATGTACTCAAAAAACTGAGTGCTTTTCATATAAATTTTACTACATGTTCTATCACTTGTGTGGTGAAAACAGCACATAAATGTGAAAGAAAATTGAAAGACTTAGAAAAATCTTGTCGGCATATGTAACTTGGTATATACAATATTTTTGATAACTTGCAAGGTTTATTTTGGTCGTGCAATATTCCAGTCAATTATGAGCAAGTTTTGATGATGTTTTCTACAGAAGACAACAAAAACTAGTTATCATGATTAGCAACTACAGCAAAAAATAAAATTAATCGATGGCCAAATAAATTGTTGTCTTTTATGTACAGAAATTGATTCTTCGTGGGCTGCAAATTATGTGAAAAGAAGAAATCTGAGCTTTTACGTCCGCTAGCTATGTGTCTATCATAAGAAGACAACGTGTTAAAAAGTACAGTAAACCCGAAACTATTGACTCAACAACAAGCTCATCAAAGTGTGAGCCATCTACAAGCAGTGAAATAAAAACAAATGCACTATATGCAACAGATTTGTATCCAATTGAATCGGAAAACAATTTGTTCATATTGCTGAGCCAAGTACAATCAGACATATTTATTTTTATCATGTACAAAATCAAATAAATTGCTTTGACCAAAATGGTCCATAACCTACGGCTTGTATTTTTTAATTTTGTGCAGTTCTATTTTATCCTAGACAGCTAAAAACTTCCTAAGCACATTAAAATAGAAAAAACATAAATTAGCTGACGTTTCAAGTTGATGTTCTAAATAAAATAAAAAATAAAAATTAATTTTACCAAAATTATCGAAACCTAAGAGCAGGGTTAATACGACATAAATTATAATTAAAAAGATAAATTATAACCAGGGAAACCAGAAATATGTTCTCAAAAATGCGTTCTATGCGCATTAAGTATGCATTAAAACTTTAAAATATGCCCTGAAAAAGCTAAAAATGTTCCCCAAAAAATACAAAAATATTTAATTTGTAAACAAAATATTTAACATTTTAATAGCAGTTACATTTTATAAAAAAACGGTCCTAAAATTCTAATCGGTAAGACCCAAACTGTCTATTTGAAAACAATGGGCAGTCGTAGGCTCACAAAAACAAAGTTATATTAATGATAACCTGCTTGCCTTTAGAGTAAACATTTGATGTAGATGGGGATATTGAGGATATGTAGATCTTTAATAAAGAAAAGCCAGAATTTCGCAAATACAAATTAGTTTGCTGCGAAAGCTCTTGTAGTTATTTAAAAAAAATGTAACATGTATCAAATATGCCCCAAAAAGTCAAGATATGCGCAATAAACAAAAAAAAAATGCTTCAAAGGGTAAAATATGCAAAAATATGCACTACCAAATCGATGCCAAAATTCATAAAAAGCTCTAAAACGGATAAAAACATGGTTTGTGCCTTTATTGGTCGAACAAGGAAAAACATGCAATCGCATATTCATGGTTTCTCGCTTATAACTAAAACTATAAATAATTCTAAGATAATTCTAATTTCGTAACACTGCCTTCTACATAAACCTGTTTGTCCCGAATAGGCACATATTCTCCTTTTCCATAATAGACTAGGAGTTCTAGATGTATCACTTTAATTTTTGATCTTTTTTATTATATATTAATTTCAGTTTTTTTATATGTTGGAAAAATGGGAAAGTGGAAAAATTTAATTTTTGTTACAACAACCACAAGAAAAAAATTCCACCAAAAGTTAAATTTTTGTCAAACTATAACCAAGTGTAAAATAGTCAGCATAAAAAGATGTAATTTTCCAGTATAAACGTCAAACGAAATGATGTTGCCATTCATAAAAAATTGCTAATTTTTAATACAAAGTACGAAAAATTGCATCTCTTTTTATAAACTCTTGAATTGTACAACTCTGATTTTAAAAATTATTTTTTATAGTTACAACATTTTAAACATACAAAAGTTATGTTCTCATTTAACTTTCAAAAAGAAAAAACACATATTAAGAATGAGTTCAATAAAAAAAGGTTATTAAAAAAGAATTAAAAAAAAGAAATGAAATGAATGAAGTAAACATTTCTGCAATTTAATATTTCAAAGTTTATTTTGAATTGTTTTCATGAAAATGTATCTTTACATACCCTTATTTTCGTAAATATTATCAATGTTAGTTAATGATGTGACAATTAAATAAATTTATTAACACTTTTTACACTTATTTGGCATATTGAAAATATCAATTACTTCCACGAATTATTTGGCACATTTTTTTGACAGTTCACGTCAATAAGAGTGTAATTTTCTTTTTTCCATTTTTCCAACCAAACAAAACTTTGTGAGGCTGCTATTTAAATTTTTTTTTTACCTTAAATATTTTCACTTTAGTATTTATTTTATTTGAATCAAATTTGTTTAGAAAATTTTGTTAAGAAATTTTCAAAATTTTTTCATTTCAATTTTATTATTGGGAAAAAATTTCAATTTGTTAAGAAGTTTAATGTACATACACATATATTATCATTTAAAAAAAAAAAAAAAATAGAGAAAAAGTATTTTAATTTTGTGATTTTGTTTTGTGCATATTCATCTATTTGAATTGATGTTAATGTTGATATTATTTCAACATCAACAATCTTCAATTCAATTATCCATATTTCAAAACCATCTTAAGTCACCTCTACTTATTTTCGGAAATCAGATTCTGTGGTCTGCGGAGAGGAAACTAAAAGCTATTTTTTTTTTTTTGTTGTTCCTTTGACTTATTTTAATGGCATTTGTTTATAGCGAAGTACCTACACAGATTCTTAGCCGCATTTGTAGGTCACAAATTTGTTTTGATTAAACTAGTCAAATATTCCATTACCCCTATATGTCATCTTAAAACTGAATTATTTTTGCGCGGGTTACAATGTTAACAGTTGTTTTTTATGGGCACATTATTCAGAAATTTTGAACGTCTGAAGGAAATAAAATAAAAAGATATCATTGATGCGCTGATAAGTATCATTTTGTTATTAAATAATGTCTTAATTATATATATAAAAAAAACAATTAATTAATTAATGGCCTGTTCAACGATTTCGAAAGAACGACTTCGATCGCATTCTAAGCGATCGAAAACTATTTTGGGTTCAACTAACTTTATTCTATACGAACATTCGTTTAGACGACAACTCGAAAGAAAACGTAAGTACTTTCATACAAAAAGCGGTTTATTAATATCGAAGGTATTGTCGATATTACGAAAACAAATGTCAAAACCACGCACTTGTTGTTTTGTTGTCGAATCATGGTATTTATAACAAACAAGAAATATTTAAGGGTATTTTAAATAAATTATAAATAAAAATAGAGAACAATTGGTAATTTTTTTTTTGATTACAATACGCCACAACAAATTAGACTTAAAAATTAGATTTTGTTTAAGCTTAATGGGGTGGGTAAACTCAAATATTGCACTCATTTATTTCTCTCATAATCGTTTTCGAATTATTCGCGAAAATCGTGTTTGTCTGGATTAATATTATATTTCCAAAATTTCGAATAAATATGTTTATCCTCCTTTCTTTATAGTGTGTTGATCGGATAAAAATTCACTGAATTACAAGCCTTTTAATTTGAAAAAAATGCCTTAATGCAGAGTTCAGTCTCAGTTTAATATTGAAAAACATAAAAAAATAATTTTTTTCAAATCGAATGGCCTGTAGCACAGTAAATTTTTATCCGATCAACACAGAATAAATATGTGCTGAAAGAGGAAAACATTTTTATTCAATAGTTTTTACAATTCAGATGAACAATTCAATTTTCAAAATAACGAGCTAAAACAACTGCAGAAAAACATGATTTTCGCGACTATCTCGAAAACGCTTCTTGAGAGAAATAAATGAGTGACATATTGCTAACATTAGGCGAATAAATGGAGGAACATCCTAAGATGGCGAAAGGTGCACCAGTGTTTGGAGCAAATAAATTTTCAATGGGCGAGTAATGGAAAATAATAGGCCTAAAACTAAGCGTCATTGGTCCATCCATTCTATTCAAGGCGGGAAATTTTATCCCACATTATAATTAAAGACAGAAAACAACCATGGCTTCAATTGGTTTTGAAAATATTACATATTTTTACAGACATGGAAAGATTTGAAATGTAGGACAAAAATAAATTTCAGAAAACAACAAAAGCCTGCAAGAAAGCGGTGGTGGTACCTATAAACAAAACTATTTAACTTCCCTAGATCATATAAATGATCGGACGCTGCTTTGGTCTTCGGCTGCAGCACCTTGTTGTAGAGTGTTGGCGGGTAAAGTTAAAAGTGCTGAAACTCAGTCAGCAGATATCAGAATCACCGCCAAGAGTTTCTAAAGCTGCGATGGTGGTTGCACAAGAAAGCAAAATTGAAGAGACTGGCTCCTTAATATTATGTGAAACACTACAAATTCTAAAGGAAAACATTAAAAATTTTAAAACTTCATCCAAACGAAGAAGGATAGAGTAAGAAATAAAATACAAACTGCTCTTCAGGTAAAAAAGAGGAATATGGTTGTTGAGGAACAACTGTCGTTAATTTGTCGTCAAATGAAACAAATGCAACCTACTTCCAAGGAGCAAGCTGATGCTAGCAAAATATTTACTTGTTACTTATTTAACTTTCTTTTACGTATGGTTTCATTATCTTATTTATTTATTTCTTTGTATCATTAATTTTTTTCTTGAATAATTTGTTTTTGATTAAATTCAATTTCTGTTTTCACTTTTCATTAGTTTTGGTTTCAACAAAAAAGGTTTTTTTATTTATTGACATTTTTATACAGCTGAAAAAATTTCAAACGCGGTTGTATTTGTCAACAAGCAATTTAGTATTATTTTTGATACTTTTGAACAAAAAAGCAACAAAACATAGAAATATCTAATATGGCAATACTTAATTATTTTAATACGTAAGTAACAAATATTTACAAGCGTAAGAGCAAGCGATCGAAAGCTGTCGAAATTGTTGAACCCAATCTGATTCGAAATCGAGCGAATAGATGGCGATCGCTTCGTTTTGCTGTCGAGATAGTTGAACAGGCCATAAGCTTTAATTTTCATTTTTTTTTCCTTTTCTATATATGTATATAATTAATTACCTATGTATGTAAAAACAAATAAGACTCCATTTATACACAACATCACCAAGTGGAAATTAACCTAGATTCATCAGTTCGAAATTTCAAGACAACAGGCCTGCGGTCTTCGTAATGAATTAAGTGGTGAGTTTTGGTGTTTTAATAAATTTAATTGTTTATATTTTAATTTTCACTTAAATCACAAAAACAATATATGATTTAAACTTAATTATTATTTTAATAGCAATACAACCTTTAACTTAATTATTATCGTATAAACAATACAACTTTTACTATTATTTTGGACATAACTGTTAATTTTATTTCATTAATGTTATTTATTAACATTGTTTTTACATATGTAAATAACATTCCCTATGATTAAATCTTTTGAATCATACATTTCTTTATAGTTCAAATCATGTTTAATTTTTATTTTTTTTATTTTTAATAAAATAATGTTAATTTACATCATGAAATATTAAACGTTTGAATTATAATCTCATGAAACATTAGGGTCAGTATTAGTTAGATCATTAACGGGCTATCTTAATTATAGACTTATGTTGGATAGCAAGGTATGGGAGGGTAAGGAATACAAAGGAGGAACCAACACCTAAACCTCTTTGACTATGTTGTTTTTTTTTGTTTTTGTTTTGGTTTAATTTTAAATTCTTTTAATTTTGTGGTCGAATTTGCAAATAGCTACCTATTATTAAATAATTGTGTAATAGACCTTAGTCTTTCTTAAAAGGGATAAGATCCACCCCAATTTCCATGAGCACGGCCGGTATCAAAGGTAGCATTGTCCCTTACGAGATAGAGCCAACAGGGTTCGGTTCGTTACATAAATTTAATTGGCGCCCAACGTGGGGCACATCAGCTTAGCTTTAACATTTTGCAGCACAACTTCAATTTTGCTGTGGGTAATTAAAAAAAAAAAAAAATTTTTTTTTTAATAAATATACCGTATACTGATGGTTTCACAAATAAATACTTAAACATCCGTGTGTCGGCTTTTATTTATTTTTTTCCCCCTTTGTTTTTTTTTAATTTTTTATCAATTTTGGATTCAAAAGTTATTAACAATTGATTACTTTTGACCAATTGATAATGCAGACATTTTTTTTAAGTAGTTGTTTTCTGTTGAGATTTTTTTTATTTTGAGTTTAACTTGAAATTTTACTTACAGAAATTTACACTATTTTTGTTTTGATTTTGGCTTTATAATTATTATTTTTTTTTACGTTTCAAAAGAAAAATTAACTTTAAGATAACGTGTGATTGAGATTTTTGTTTTTGATTTACATCGATTATTTACTCTTACACTTATCTTTAAGTATATTTGTTTTTGGGTATGGTATTTGAGATTGAGATTTATATTTTCAACTGGAAATAGTTGTAATATATACTCATTTTAAATACATATCAATTAATTGTTTTTTTAATTTATCTTTTTATTTTATTTTAAAGATAGCATAGTCCTTTATTACAGATTTTTTTTTTTTTATATTTTTTTCCGAATATTTTGACCTTAGTGGAGTAATGAGATTATAATATTGATTAATTAATTGTTTATAAGAAAAAAAAAAAAAGGAAAATGCCGGTTACTAGAAGCCAGGAAAATTTATTTAGTTTAGAAGAAGCAGCGAATTGTAGTTTCACAATTCCTGTTAACGAAGCAAGTACTTCTCAGGTTGCTTTTCAAGGACGTTCAAAAGATAAATCACAATCTAATAGTAAACAGAATACTACGGGTAATAGTAATCAACAAGTAATAAGAAAAATTGTAACGGAATCAATGGCTAGTTTTCGTATTGAGATGTCAGAATTTATTAGTAGTGAATTAAGGTCTATAATGAATGGTATGAATATTGGTAGCAATACCAATAATTCTACAAATCATGGGGAAAATGAGCCAGTTTCTCCCGCAAGAACAAATTCTTCTCAAGAATCTTTTGTTGGAGAAAAAGTTTCTAATATTGTACGCAACTGGCATATTAAATTTACTGGATGTGACGATCAAATGACAGTGGATGAATTCATTTATAGGATAAATGTACTGACTACAAATAATTTAGGTGGTAATTTTGATTTACTGTGCAAACACGCTCACGGTTTGTTTGAGGGCAAGGCCTTAGACTGGTACTGGCGATATCACCGACGAGACAACGATTTAGATTGGTTTAATTTAACCAGAGCTTTACGTGATCAGTACAAGGGTGATTACAGCGACTTTGATGTTATGGAAGATATACACAGGCGAAAACAGCGAGCCGGTGAGAATTTTGACGAATTTTTCAATTGTATTTCAACACTAACGGACAGACTAAGGAATCCAATTTCTGATAGCAATTTGTGTGCTATTTTACTACGTAATCTTAGAAATGAGATCAGACATGAACTTATTCATATTGAGATTACTGGTGTAGCTCAACTTCGTCGTGAAGTCAAACGACACGAAAAATTTGTTAACGACATTCACGGCCATAATTTTCGCAAACCTATAACAGGGAAAGTGGCCGAGATAGAAAATTCTGATAAATTGGAAAATGATGATCTAGGTTCATACATTTGTGCAATTCGTAGTGAGATCAAGTGTTGGAACTGTGACAAAACAGGACATACTTTTTTCGATTGTTTGGATGTTAAACGAATATTTTGCTATGGATGTGGCGCAAAAAACATATATAAACCCAACTGTTCTAAATGTATTTCGAAAACGCAGGGAAACGGACAGAAGGATGTCCGTCAAAACTAATGCGGACATCCGAAACTGATTTTGCGCACACCACGCAGTCCGTAATTAATTGTGATTCTACAAATATTAACCTTAATTCTGACAATGACAAATATAAACACCCTCTTATGAGACCATACCATGTGCGATTAATGGAATATAAAAAGGCTCGTGAGAAAATATTTGGGCCTGGAAAACCTTTAAGACGAAAACGTTCTTCTATGCGTATTCAAAATTATTATAGGAAATTGAAATTGTTACGTTCTTGTATAATTTCTCCCATTATTGCACAAGATGATGATAGTAGACCATTTATAAATTTAAAAATTGATGACAAAAAGTATTTAGCATTATTGGATAGTGGAGCCAATAGAAGTGTAATTGGAGGTTGTTTAGCTTCTGAGATACAGACATCGGGATATTTTGACAAATGCAGAGGAAATGTTAGGACGGCTGACGGCCAAAGACAAAATATTTTAGGGACTGTATCCAAATCTGTGACTTTTCGAGGACTTATGAAAACTATCAATTTCTTGTAAGTACCATGAATCCAACAAGACATTATATGTGGGTATGATTTTTGGAATGAGTTTGGCCTAAAAATTTCCATTCCTGAAATTGTTGAGATTAAAAGTGTTGAATTTGAATCCGATAAACTTGAGCTTACACAATTTCAGACACAAAAATTAAATAAAGTTATTGCTTCGTTTCCAAATTCTGAAACAGAAGGTTTAGGTTGCACAACCCTAATTGAGCACTATATAGATACAGGTAACGCAAAACCTATAAAGCAGAGGTATTATCCCATATCTCCTGCAATTGAGAAAAAGCTTTGTATAGAGCTAGACAGGATGATTTCTTTGGGAGTTATTGAAGAAGCTCCTAGTTCTCCTTGGTCTTCTCCAACAGTGGTGGTCATAAAACCAGATAAAATTAGGATGTGTGTAGACAGTAGAAAACTTAATTCAGTGACTATTAAGGACGCGTACCCTATACCGAATATTGACGGACTTTTATCGAGACTTCCTTCAGTTTATTGCATTTCTAAAATTGATTTGAAAGATGCGTTTTGGCAAATTAAGCTGGAGGAAAGCTCAAGACCAAAGACTGCATTCACAGTTCCTAATCGGCCATTGTACCAGTTTACAAGAATGCCGTTTGGACTATGTAACGCACCGCAAACGTTGTGCAGACTTATGGACATGGTAATTCCGTATACATTGAAGACACACGTGTTTGTTTACTTAGACGACCTTTTAGTTGTTTCCGCAAACTTTGACGAACATTTGACGCATCTTATGGAAGTGGCTACCCAGTTAAGGAAATCAGGTTTAACTATTAATGTTAAGAAAAGTTGTTTTGCTTTAAGTAAAGTTAAATACCTTGGGTATGTTGTTGGAAATGGTACTTTACAAGTAGACAACGACAAAGTTAGGGCAATTCAAGACTTTCCGGTACCACAGTCTATTCGGCACTTAAGGCGGTTTTTAGGTATGACAGGTTGGTACCGACGTTTTATACGGGACTACTCAAAGTTAACTTTTCCTTTGACGGAACTATTGACTAAGAAAAGGGTTTTTAAGTGGACAGACGATGCGAAAGTTGCGTTCGATAAATTGAAGACCAGACTGACGTCTGCGCCATTACTTGTTCATCCAAATTACGAAAAGCCCTTTATTTTACAGTGCGATGCAAGCACGTATGGCATAGGTGCAGTACTGGCGCAGAAGGACGACAAGGACATCGAAAGACCAATAGCATATATGTCCCAGAAGCTAAACAAAGCACAACGAAATTATACGATCACGGAACTTGAGTGTTTGGCTGTAGTGGTGGCTATAAAGAAATTTCGACCTTATATTGAGGGTCAAGAGTTTAAGGTAGTCACGGATCATGCGAGCCTTAAATGGCTCATGGGTCAAAGAGATTTAGCAGGACGACTTGCGAGATGGTCTCTCAAATTGCAAGGCTTTAACTTTTCAATTGAGCATCGGAGCGGAAAGGACAACATTGTCCCTGATACTTTGTCACGGGCACATGAAGGTGAAACATTTGTGAACTCCCTTGATACAGACACATTACCTTTAATTGATTTAGATTCAAAAGCTTTTGATAGTAATGAATTTGTAAAGTTAAGAGATGATTATTCAAATTTAGGCTTGCCAGATTTTAAGGTGATAGGCAAATATGTTTATAAACGAGTAAATTTTACTTCCGGAGAGTTAGATGAATCAGAGTCCTGGAAACTTTTTGTACCTAAAGAATTACGCCATGAAGTAATTTACACATCTCATGATGTGCCAAATTCTGCGCATGGTGGTATTGCAAAAACTTTGGAACGGATCAGGCGATATTTTTATTGGCCAGGACTGGTTACGGACGTTAAGACCTATGTATTAAATTGTGAATTGTGTAAGACATCGAAGACTCCAACAATGACGTTACGACCACCAATGGGTAAGATGGTAATGACTGAAAGACCTTTTCAACGGTTATATATCGACTTAATTGGACCATTACCCAGGACTAAATCGGGAAACATTGGCATATTGATAGTATTGGACCATTTTTCTAAATTTACTTTTTTAAAACCACTTAGGAAATTGGTAACAGGAAAAATTATTGAATATTTAGACAATGAAATCTTTTGTTGTTACGGCGTTCCGGAAGCAATTGTATCTGACAATGGTTCTCAATTTAAAAGCAAAGATTTTGAAAATTTTCTTAAAAAAAAAGGTGTTGGTCATATTTTAACAGCTGTATATAGTCCCCAATCAAATGCTAGCGAAAGAGTAAATCGCACAATAAATGAAGCATTAAGAAGCTATGTGAGGGATGATCAACGTAAATGGGATTTTTATATCCCCAGTATTAATTGCTCGTTGCGAAATAGTGTACACCAGTCTATTGGAAGAACGCCTTACCAGGTTGTTTTTGGACAGAATATGATTACTAATGGAAAAGACTTCGAAATTTTACGTAAACTAAACATTTTAGCAGAAACCGACTCTGTTGTTGAACGTCAAGACGAATTTACTTTAATTCGAGATAAAATTAGCGATTATATGCGTAAGGCATACGAGAAAAATGTTCGGACTTATAACCTACGATCTAGAACAAAAGATTTCACAATAGGACAAACAGTTTTTAGACGAACTTTCAATCAAAGCTCAAAAGCAGATCATTTTTATTCAAAACTTGCTCCAATTGGAGTAAAAGCCAAAGTTTTGCGCAAAATTGGAAACATAAATTATGAGCTGCAAGATATTAATTCAGGGAGCAAGAGTATCTACCACGCAAAAGATATTTGGGATTAGGAATTTTGAGAATTCTTTAGCCTTTCCAGATTCAGTTGTACAAGTATTACTTTAAACTGTTTCTGTTTTGTGAGGCTGCTATTTAAATTTTTTTTTTACCTTAAATATTTTCACTTTAGTATTTATTTTATTTGAATCAAATTTGTTTAGAAAATTTTGTTAAGAAATTTTCAAAATTTTTTCATTTCAATTTTATTATTGGGAAAAAATTTCAATTTGTTAAGAAGTTTAATGTACATACACATATATTATCATTTAAAAAAAAAAAAAAATAGAGAAAAAGTATTTTAATTTTGTGATTTTGTTTTGTGCATATTCATCTATTTGAATTGATGTTAATGTTGATATTATTTCAACATCAACAATCTTCAATTCAATTATCCATATTTCAAAACCATCTTAAGTCACCTCTACTTATTTTCGGAAATCAGATTCTGTGGTCTGCGGAGAGGAAACTAAAAGCTATTTTTTTTTTGTTGTTCCTTTGACTTATTTTAATGGCATTTGTTTATAGCGAAGTACCTACACAGATTCTTAGCCGCATTTGTAGGTCACAAATTTGTTTTGATTAAACTAGTCAAATATTCCATTACCCCTATATGTCATCTTAAAACTGAATTATTTTTGCGCGGGTTACAATGTTAACAGTTGTTTTTTATGGGCACATTATTCAGAAATTTTGAACGTCTGAAGGAAATAAAATAAAAAGATATCATTGATGCGCTGATAAGTATCATTTTGTTATTAAATAATGTCTTAATTATATATAAAAAAAAACAATTAATTAATTAAGCTTTAATTTTCATTTTTTTTTCCTTTTCTATATATGTATATAATTAATTACCTATGTATGTAAAAACAAATAAGACTCCATTTATACACAACATCACCAAGTGGAAATTAACCTAGATTCATCAGTTCGAAATTTCAAGACAACAGGCCTGCGGTCTTCGTAATGAATTAAGTGGTGAGTTTTGGTGTTTTGATAAATTTAATTGTTTATATTTTAATTTTCACTTAAATCACAAAAACAATATATGATTTAAACTTAATTATTATTTTAATAGCAATACAACCTTTAACTTAATTATTATCGTATAAACAATACAACTTTTACTATTATTTTGGACATAACTGTTAATTTTATTTCATTAATGTTATTTATTAACATTGTTTTTACATATGTAAATAACATTCCCTATGATTAAATCTTTTGAATCATACATTTCTTTATAGTTCAAATCATGTTTAATTTTTATTTTTTTTATTTTTAATAAAATAATGTTAATTTACATCATGAAATATTAAACGTTTGAATTATAATCTCATGAAACATTAGGGTCAGTATTAGTTAGATCATTAACGGGCTATCTTAATTATAGACTTATGTTGGATAGCAAGGTATGGGAGGGTAAGGAATACAAAGGAGGAACCAACACCTAAACCTCTTTGACTATGTTGTTTTTTTTTGTTTTTGTTTTGGTTTAATTTTAAATTCTTTTAATTTTGTGGTCGAATTTGCAAATAGCTACCTATTATTAAATAATTGTGTAATAGACCTTAGTCTTTCTTAAAAGGGATAAGATCCACCCCAATTTCCATGAGCACGGCCGGTATCAAAGGTAGCATTGTCCCTTACGAGATAGAGCCAACAGGGTTCGGTTCGTTACAACTTTGAAATGAATACCCTTTATATGGTTCTTCCGTTGCGTATTTAAAAGTAAAACCAGCTGGTCTTCTTTAAAGCCTCTACTTTTTTTTCTGCACTTGGGAAGAGTCGTTACTATTCAATGGTACGGATAGGACACCAAAGTGGTACTGTTGGAGCGGTGTTCTACTTTCCCCAATTAGACCACTGTCTGCAACCCACTATGGGTATTTTATTGTAAAATCAATCACGGCTTTCTTGCAACCGACCCAATAGCAGCTTCCTTCTAACTTGTTAATGTTTTTTGTTACGCTAAAACATTTCTTCACAACTTCGCATACTTAAGAAGACTGAACTACAAGGTATTTATGATTGCAAGTGACTTGCTGTTTTACAAGAGCTGCACTTTCATTCCCAACATTAAGGGGTATTTCTAGACCATACCAAATCATAGTTTGCCGTCCCATATCTTGACTATTGTATTGACGGATCTTTAAATCTTCACCAATTATGAACTCTTCCAGAGCTTCAGCCACAATAAATCCGTCAAAGACTATGATATCGGTAATCCTTTCATCCACCCTTCCTTTGCCATAGACAATGAAGGGTCTCCCGTAGCCGTTCGCAAGTTTTACTCAGCTCTTATACTGGAATATCCTGCACCAGTGCAAATATTCAAAATACAGAATTCATCATTTATGTAACCACAAGTGTAATATTTCTGTTACTCGTTTTCACTACTAAATGGATCGTGGGACCTTCAGATTGCTCTGCACTGCTAGCTCTACTCAGCCTAAGCTGTGGCTTTCGCGATGATTGTGGACTTTTTCTTCGTTTGTCCCTTTGCGGCGAAGCAGATCTTGATCGTTGTCAGGGTTCTTCGCAGTTTTGCTAAATATGGTCAGTTTTATCGCAGTTACAGCATTGTAATTTGTTTTAAACTTGCTTTTCGCCCGAAGCCTGCTAAACTACCTCCTTCATGCTTCTCATTTCCATTATAATATCTCGTTCTTCTTCAGCAGCAAAATCAAGTTTTCCCACCTTATACGCTTGCGGCCTTTAAGTTATCCTTGCACTTTCTTTTGCTAGGGTAAATGATTCTATTTCTGCAAACGATGACTTCTGTGATGCACATTAAGCAGGTTTAACATCAGCATCCCGTATACCGTTTACAAATTCTTCGGTCTTGAAGTGATCTAGCAATGGATGACTCTTACCTGTATAATTAAGCTGCACCAAATGCTCAATCTATAGTGCGAAATCCTGTTGTGTCTCGTTTGCCTTTTGTTCGCTGCCCCGTTATTATATTCTGTATATTTATTTTCTGTGTTGCAATGCTGCCGTAATGTCATCATAAATGTTTCTGCAACTTTCTAAAATTTCAGACGCAGATCCTTTTAAAGCCAGAATCAGTTCTATGGCTTTAGTTCTACAAGAGACTTTTGGTAAAACTCGAACTTTAACTTCCAGATGGTGTTGTTTTCCATTAAAGTACTAATTTTTGTTCGCGATGTCCCAGAAGTAATCCCTTATAATTTGGATAATTATAACCTAAAAAATAATATGTTTTTGTTTTTATAATTAAAAGATTTATAAAAAAATATATAGTTACAAAAAGAGGACAAAAATAAGTTATTGCTAATTAATTCAAAAAAGTTAAAACACACTAAATAAGATTGCTCTTATATTCATGAAAGTTTACACAATAATTAATTTTTCGAAATTTTAGAACACATTTAATAAAGAGTGTTTTGGCTGCACAAAATCATTTATTGCTCTAACACTGTAATATAAATGTGTGTAATGTAAATGTAATTCAAAAAACATTGTTTACATTAGATCAATATAACTACTACTGTTCTTATAACACAAATATACTATGGGGGTTTTTTTGGAATATATTTATGTATATAGTTACATACATCTTATTGATTTTTGGATCTTTCATGGATTTCACATCAAAATTATTGTTTGAATTATGTAGTATTACCGAATGTCTAATAAATATTAACGAAATATACTACAAATTGATTTAAATAATTATTTAAAATCGTATAATAATAGCTTATCTACATCATTATATTATTGTTTTTTTTTTTAACTTATTTAAGATGTAATAACAAAGTTATTATTTAATATATAACTGATAATCCAAAAAGTGGCGAATAAAGCTACAAAGTAATGAATTCAGGAAGTCATTAAAAGTATGATTGTGAGTAAAGTTTTTGCTGGGTGATGTTTGTAACACCTTAAAATATTGGTCCTTAGCCCACCTTTACGTATACTGATTGACTCAGAATCACTTTCTGAGTCGAATTAACGATGTTTGTCCGGCTGGCTGGCTGGCTGTCCATGTGGACCTTGTGCGCAAAGTGCAGGTCGCAATCTTGGAGATTATTTTATAAAATTTGGTACATAAGTTCTAATGTGGTGTAGGGTATAATATAGTCGGGGTTGACCGACTATACTTTCTTACTTGTTTTTTAATGTAGATCTGGACTCAAAAGGTGTTGGGTAAAAGTTTTTGTGATTATGATTTACCTTCAAACTAAATAAAACTAATAGGAACGATTGATTCCTATGAGATGAACAATAACGGCAACGAATTTATCGAAGATTTAATTTTTTAAATATCTATCCAAATATAAATTTACGTTAATTCTTATTTAACACATTGATCTTAACTTACAATTTCATCGTAAACAACTTCAAATGAATTATTTCTGTTTTGTTATTGCATTTTTATGTATTTTTTAAAGGGTTTTTAGCAATTTTTTAGCCATTTTTTCTGTTAATTTAGCCATTTTTGGTCACCAAGTTTTGGCAACATTGATTTTCGCCAACAGCTTCCGTTCATTATGTTTGCTCTAGGACTTAATGAAATAAATGAGATTTTATGTTTTATACATAAAAATCAATTTTCTAATTTTTTTCGATTACAGATTTTGATGCTTCAGGCTCTATGACCTCTGGTTAACAAAATAAATGAGATTTTCTGTTTTCATATAAAAAGTAAATTTTTTACGTAAAAATCATGCGAGAGTTAACCCTTTCACGTCCATTTGAAAACCAGGGATATTTCTTTAATATCCAATGGATTTTTTTAATTGATTTTTATACAAAATAAAATAAAATTGTAAAGAAATAGAAATCTCGTGGTTAGATTTTGTGGAATTTTTTGGGAAACATTTTTCCCAATTGAAGATTAAGGAGAAAAAACTACTTCAGTTTATTGATTTTTAATAAATGATTTTACAACTAAAATATTCAATATAAAAATGGGTTTAAAAATACAAAACTAATTATGGTATTCTGCAAAGCAATTCCTTTTGCTTGTAAAGCAGAGATGGACGTTGCACATAGCACAAATGTTATGCGTTCTATTTATTAGTTACTTTGCGTAATTAAAACATCTTTTTATTTTGTTCGCCTTCTGCATATTGTACGCTGGTATGTTACGATTTGTGCTAACCTCAGCCTTCGCGTCTGCCCTTTAAGAAGGTCTTACTCTCTGCCTTGATGTAAAATCACTTATCAGATTTCGTGCTACAACTTGTCGATAGTCTTAACTGGTGAATAGTGATCCCTCAACTCATATATTGCCTATCAGCAAATATGTTTTTGCGATCAAACTCTTTATTACTTTTATAATATGTATGAGATGTAGAGCCACTTGTCCATCTGAAAACAGGTTCTTCTTCGTTATGAAGAGCTGTACTGACATCCACAGTTATGTTTTGACCAGCTTATTAAACTACATTTTGGAATTCAACAGCATCAATGTCCTCTTCATCTAGGTGAAGTTCGTCTTACCCATTAGTATTACCCGCCATTAGCAGCTGTAATATCGCATTATCGCGTAAATGGAACTCCCAACACATTCTGCTGTCATTACTTAAATTTATAATTACTTTTGTGAAAATTTAAAAAAAAAACGCATTATCAATAAACTACTAAGAGAAAATTTCCCATACTGGTCCATAGGGAAAATGTTTCACATAGAGGAAATATAAAAAATTGGAGCACTATTGGCCACTTATTAATTTTTGGTATTAAGTATTTATCATATCTCTTTACTCAAGACGTAATATTTATCTCCTATTAAACTTAGAAACCTAACTTTATCAGCGACAAAACGAGTCAAATCAAAACGACCTTACGGTGGAGAAAAATGGAATTTCCCTTCCTTGATTAAACTATACACTTTTAAGTATTGCGAACTTTTATTTACAATAAATCATCGCTGTTGTACGACAACTAATTGTCAAAATAAATATTTCAACAAAATTCGTTATAAAAATAACCAATTCAAATTTTGGGAAAAATATTTCCCATTGGCGTGAGTGAAAGGGTTAATATGTTAACATGCGTGATAGTGAGTCAAAACCCGTGAATAAATATATTCTCATCGTGAGTGTTCGTGAATGCAATTCAAAACAGACAGGCGAACTTCTGTGTGAGATTTATACAAAATTATGCCGACTTTCCTGAAATCCGGTTAGTTTTTGTAAAAGCTGTTAAAAGCAATGCTTGACTGGACTAAAAGGCCTTTTCACAGTTACGGTAGAAACTAACTCAAAAAAAAGCGATTATGATGGGTATACAAAATATAAGCTTATAGTATTTTATTTTGAGTAATATAGCAAAAAAAAAAGGTATTTTGTTTAAGGAAAATGAGATGTATGCGTGTCCATGGTCGGATTTTATCAGAACTTGATTTTTCTTATCTTAAGCAAATGTAAAAATTGTACGAAAATTTAAAGATCTGAATTTTGCAATGTCGTTATATGGCTTTAAAGCACTTGTGCCATGATGAAATGGGTTTTTAAATTTTGACGTGGTTTGCGATGTCCGACAACTTACCGATATGTAATGGTAGGATTTTACGGGACGTAAAAAGTGTTCCATTATTCCATATTTACTTTAACCTACCAGGTATGATGAAACTTCCTTTAGCTTATCGCTCAGTGTAGGTTAAAGTAAAGTTGTAATAATTGTAAACTTTTTATACGGCCGATAAAATACTACATGTATCCATCGCTAGACTCTGAACTAGATTCTGAAAACAGACCATTAAGTTTTGGTTAACTAATGTGAACTTTAGCATAAGACAGTAAATATTAGTCTCATGGAAAAAAGATGTTCTAAGTTTCGCAAATCTAATATAATAAGTCCACTTATACATAAAATTAAATGCGTAAGAAATTTTTAATTAAATTTCCCTCTTAAAGTTTAATCGTATTTATTTAACAAAACAACATCTAAATATTAAACTTTATAAGATTATTTATAGTCTAAAATTATTTTCAATAACAATGTTTGTAATACATATATTTTTTACTATTCACGGGCCACTTACCACACCAATCATCATTTGAAAGCAAGAGAACAATATTAAATTCAATAAAAGAAAATTATAAACTATACAATACAAAAGGCTATGAGGTTATTGACTGTAATAAATCAACAAAAATGTCTATGTATACATACAGGAAAAAAAATATCTACTACACGCTGTACATATTTTTAAACGCCCATACATTTCAATAGCTCCATACAGATATTTAGTTTTCTAATTTACAAAAGGAACAAGATTAAATAAAAAAAAAAAAAAAATAACCACAGTCAGAAATATACATATGCAGAAATATTTGAATGTGTAGCGGAATGCGAAATAACTTTGCATTCCTATATTTAGAATTATGAAAAAAAAAACAAAAGTTTACAAATATTTATTTAGACTATTCCAAGGGGATCTGTCATGCAAATACACACACACATACATACATAAACACATTTGTATATTTATGTAAAAAAAATATAGCGGGAAATTGAAATAAAGTATGGCAGAGCTATTTTATTGTTCTCTTCTTCTTTTGTTTTTTATTCAAAAACATGAACATAATTTTAACTACAATATCCTGGTACTCATACTCTTTTATGCTATTTATATGTATGTATATTTGGGATGTTACGAATATTCGTATTCGAAATGCCGAATATTTGGCTAGTTTATGATAATCGTATTTTTGTTCGCCAAATTCAATGAACTATTTTGCGAATACGTTACAAAAAAAATAAGTAAATTGAGACAAAATATATAAACTTTTAATAATTTTAATTTAAACAACAAATTTTCATAATTGCAAAATAAAATCTTCTTTTAGTGTAGTAAAAAACAAACGGAAACTATTGTATTATAAGTATATAAGTATATGATTATAAAACTACGTTCACATCTATTAAATATTTATCGTCCTACAGGTAACCCCAAATTTTATTTAACAATTTTTTTGCTTTTGCTACACGTTTGGGTAAATTAAATATCATATAACAGTTTCTAATTACACTATACATTTATCGTCTTACAAAAAAAGTTTAGTTGAATAATATATTGGTCTCGCTTTTTTTTAAATTTTTTCGTCAAATATTTGTTCGGTCTGAACATACCTTAAGTATTGTGCTACCACGTAAATAATTTATGAAAATTGCTCAAGTTGATTTTAAGCATTCCTATCATTTAAAGCAATTGTCTAATTATCGTAACAAAATTATCGACAGCTGGAGTGGGTCGATTAAATATTAAAGCAATTCAAATCCCATGACACAAATTAGAAATTCTTTCGCTGCGGTTAGTTGAACAAAGTATCGGTAAAAAACTTAAAAATATAACTAAAACGCATCAGACATTTAAAGAAACTCCGAGAGATGTTATCGGTGCAACACATAAAATCCAAACTCCCTCTCATGTTGAATTTCTCGAAGTACTTATCGCAAGTCCCAAAACGCCATTTGGGTTTTGCAAGTTTAGCTGCTGTTCGGACCTTAAAGTCTCATAAATGTTTTGGCTAAAACATGATTTTTCTGAAAAACACGGAAACTAATTTAAATTTTGTTTTCCTACCTTTGGCGCAATTGTAGCTGTAGACTAAGCGAAAAAAGCACAAAACAAACTAAAACGAAAAAGTTCTCCTTGTGCCTCAAATTTGCTTAAACGTCGAAAAGTTTTAATTTATTACATCTTGGTTTCTGATGTAACCCTCTCCCCACTATTGGCTTGACAGGCTTCCAACTTTTTACCAATATTCTCAATAACGTTTTATAAAAAACTGTTGCCCGTATCTGCTCGATAATGTCGTTTTAAAGCTTTTGAACTGTTGTGGGATTATTGCTGTACATTTTCGATTTTGAAAAAGCTCACAACAAATAATCAAAAAGTGTAAGATCGCAAGGTCTTGGCCAATTCACTCCTCCTCCATCACCATCCTGTTAAACCACATACTCTCTACGTCCAAATAAACAATATTCCGCCACAAAAAGCTTCGGATCATCTCCTTGTATCGATTTCCATTTACCAATGATACATCCAATTTATACACCCTTTACGCAAGTAGAACGAATGTCCTTGGAGTTTTCTTAATGACTTCAGGCTAAGTATAAATCTCTCGCCGTGGCTTTCTTTGTAGCCCTAATCTACTTCAGTGAACACTTTGACTTAACAAATGATCCTTTAGGTCGCGATGCTTTTAGCCTTAACATAATAATTATAATAATAATGTGAGTGTAAAAATTAAAAAAAGTTCTGTAGTGTCATTTAGGTGCGAAGTTGATAATTTCAAATTTAGTTATTGGAATGTCATAGTAATGTTTAATTCATTTAGTAGTTTCACAGTTTGTTTTAAAATTTAATGTTATCAACGCACACAGAAAAATAGAAAATCGACTTTTTTTAAAGAATTCGTTCAGACAATTAAATTATTTACTAATTTTGCCTCTGCAAAAGAATTGATTATATCAATTAATGGATTTGCATACTTGAGTCGTGATACACAAATTTAGTCAATTAAAATAATAATTGCATAAATAAAAAATACTCAACATATGCACAAACATTTAAATTTATGTGCTTTCATTAAAAAGTTAATTGCAACAAACAAAAAATTAATGTACACCTATTAATTATTTAATTGAACAGTTTTTGGCAACAATTTTTTCTGTGTAATCGGGATATTTTTACAATTAAATTGGAGGCATCGAGTGAGGTTTGGATTGAATATTTGTGTTCGTATATAGCGAGCGAATATTGGCGCATATATTCGTATTCGCGAATATTAAAAATTTAAATTTATAACATCACTAATGTAGATGTGCTATGAATTCATGTGTTTATGTATTAGACATGTTAGTGAAATATTTTTGACATTTGACATTTATGTCACCAGCAAATTAACTTTCAAATAAAATACTGTATATAAAATAGTGACATACATGGTGAATATATCAAGCTTTGAAGGTTTGGAATAAGTCATATGTACATAATTTTATATGAAAACTATATGATTGGTAAAATAGTTTTATAACTATTTGGAAAAACAATATGGCGAAAATAATATTCTTAACTAGAGATCAAAAAAACCGTATACAAACGTAAGGTATTTTTTGAAAACACAACTTTTAAAACTTCTTTTTGCATATGTGAATTTGTACACAAACAAAATACTGTACACAATAATTGTGAGCTTGCTTCATTTGTTTTCTTTCTGTTTTCGTTTCGGTAATAAGAGTTATTTAAGACGTACAGCTTATTGAGCTATAGCGTCCGATCCTATTTTTGCGGCTGCCATCTACGCCAGCAGGCAATCAAAGCAACTGCCGGGATTTAGACGAGCAAGTATTAATGTTGTACCGCTCATGGTCGGTCGTCCGAGCCGTATTAGAATGACGGGGGCACCAAGCCCTTGAAGGACAGTGGGTGTGGTTGACTTTTGGAAATGCTTGGATATGTGAAAAAGTACGTGACTTGTGAATGCTTCACTCTCCCATTAGTCCCACAAAATAGTAAACAAAATACTGTCAAAAGCAATTCTTCTCAAAAGGAAACAACATGGCTTCCGCTCCAACAAATTTTGCGTCGACCACGTCAATGGTCTTAGAATTTTTGTCGAGCACAGTCACACGGCAATATGGAGCGCAGTGGCATACAAGAGTGTCCCTACTAAAATAACAAACCTAATAAAGACACTGTACAACAAAGTAACATGCCGCGTATTACTTGGGAAACAACGAAGCAAAAACATTAAAATAAATAAACATGCAAAAGTGAACAAGTCATAGTGTAGGGATTACATGGGGTTTGCAAGACGGATAAGAAGACCTGGACTATGCGGATGGTATATGCTTACTAAGTCATTCTTTCTCCGACATGCAATCAAATTCGAAATCTAGTTAGCGAAACCGTAAAGTTATCTGGATTGAAGATAAAAATCCTTAAAACCAAAACACTCAGGATAAATATGATGTGGAGTCCTTATCCTATAATCCATAAATCCGAAGGCTCATCAGCAGATGTTGACAGTCGCATTAATAAGGCAGGCAATGCATTTGCCCAAATTAACCATGTTTAAAAATCGTCTAAAGTATCGAGACCGACAAAAATTTAGATTTTTAATTCTATCTTTAAGTCCCCGTGCGATAACCAGTCTTTTTCGGTGTTTCTTAACAAATGCCAGCGTATAGCCTGGCGTATTTATTGGCCCTTTTTAATATTTAAGGTCCAACCCTAGTCAGAAACAAACTAGCAAGCCATTGAAGTGTGAAACAACCCGCAAATATTACCAGTTCTAGTAATAAAACACTTTATTTAATTTAGAATCTAATTATACTTTAATGAATTACTTTTATTAGTCTTTTACAAAAAACATCTTCACTTATCAAATTCTATTTCACAAATCAAAACAATACATTTTCCTATGAACTACAGCTGATCGCCTGTGTGTGTTTGTTTGGTTGAGCAGGGTTGCCACATCCCTCCGATGTTTTTCAAACGGATCTTCAAGTCTTCTCCACCGGCCAAAACCTCTTCTCCGGATGTAACACTCGGCTGCTGGATGCTCGACGATGAAGACTTTGGATCTACAGAATAAGGAACTGCGCCGTCGGTTGAAGAAACCTCTGATGATGGCAGAGGCAGTGTAGCTGCTGGAATTTTCTTCAGGTGGCCTACATTTCTACAAAAAACCTTACCTCCGCCCGATACTTCTACCATATTACCAGTTCTTGCCGTTACCACATATTCGGTTGTATCAAAGTTTGGTGTCAACTTATGGGGAAATACAACATTTTTCAATAGAACCTTGTCACCTACTGATATATCCGTTTCCTTTGCACCTCTTTTCTTATCAGATACTTCTTTCCCCTTTTGTTTGTTAATACAATCCCGATCTTTTTCAGCAGAGTCAGCGTATTCTCCTGTCAAATCCTGTATTCCAGGTAATTTGTCTCTTATGACCCTGTTAAACATAAGCTCTGTTGGGGGAACCCCGGTGGTGGAATTTGGGGTAACGTTATACATGTGAACGAATTTCTGAATCTCCTCTAGAAAACTTTTCTTATTTACTATTTTCAGACGTTTGACCAGTGACTTGTTCATGTTCTCAACTTCACCATTAGCTTGGGGCCAATATGGCGGCGACAATATTTGTTTTATGCCATTTATTTGACAATATAGTTTAAACTCAGCACTTACATATTGTCTACCGTTGTCGGTTTTCACATATTTAGGGAGTCCCAATCGACAAAATATCTCCTTCATTGAGTCAATAATTGCCTGAGAAGATATGGAGCGAAGAAGTTTAAACTCCATGTATCTGGAATAAAAATCAATAAAAACGAGTACATACTGGCCATTTGGTAATAGGCCCAAAAGGTCCGAAGCCAATGTAATCCAGGGGCCAGTTGGGAATGTATGTCGGTCCTTAGGAGCCGGGTTTGATGGCTGTGATACTATAAGACAATCTCTGCAAGTTTTAACATAATTTTCTGCTTCACGATCCATATGGGGCCACCAAACTTTGACCGTAATCTCCGTTTCATGGCTGACTCTCCGGGATGACCCTCATGAGCCAGTTCTAAGACTTTTGATCGTAGAGATCTCGGGATCACTAACCGTGTTCCACGCAAGAGTATACTGCCAACTGTCGACAACTCGTAACGGAAAGGATAAAAACTGTTAGATTGGGCGGAATTCCAAGAGTCAGCGCCAAGACATGACATAACGTCAACTATCTCCTCATCCTGAACGCTATTCTGAGCAATTTCCGAAATGGAAAGTGCCGTGGGCACACAACTCGTGATAACGTGACAAATACTTTGTTCACCATTCCAATCAAAGCAATCGGTGTTAGTTATTTGGCAAAGTCTAGACAAAGAATCAGCGATGTTTTCTTTACCTGCTCTGTAGATTACCTTAAATTTAAAACCCTGAAGACGTAAGAGCCACCTTTCTATCCGGGCCGGGGGTTTGGATGTAGGCTTGAAAATCGCCTCTAGCGGTTTATGGTCCGTTACAAGTTCAAATTCCAAACCAGCTAAGTAATAATAAAACTTTTCAACTGCCCATACCAACGAAAGACTCTCTTTCTCTGTTTGTGAGTATCGTTTTTCCACATCCGATAGACTTTTGCTGGCAAATGAAATGATGAGTGCCTCGTTGTTTTGGTTGAATTGGACCAGTACCGCTCCCAAAGCGACTGGGCTGGCATCCGCAATCAAACGTGTCTTGCGTCTCGGATCAAAATAGGATAAGTTTGGTATTTCGGCCAGCAACAGTTTCAAACTCTCAAAAGCTTGAGATTCCACAGCACCCCAATTAAACTTGCTGTCTTTCTTTAGAAGATGTCTTAATGGCTCAGTACGATTTGCCAGGTCTGGGATAAATTTCCCAACGTAGGTGACCAACCCCAGAAAACTGCGAACTTCTTCTTTATTTTTAGGGTCTCTAAACGATGCTATAACTTGCACTTTTTCTGGGTCGACTTCAATACCCTTATCGGACAACACATGACCCAAAAATTTTAGTTTTTGAGTCTTCCAAATGCATTTTTCCTCATTTAGATAAACATTATTATCACGAAATATTTCACGTACTATCGCGACTACCTGATCATGTTCTTCCTCATTACTTCCGAATATAATAATGTCGTCGATGTAATTCATGGCGTTTGGACATGGTGCTAACATTTCTTCCAGCATTCGCTGGAAAATTTCAGGAGCGGAGTTCACTCCGAACAGGAGTCGCTTGAATCTGTACAAACCCCGAATGGTTATGAAGGTTGTGATTTCTCTGCTTTCTTTGTGAAGTTCTAATTGGTGATATGCATTTTTCAAGTCCATTCTTGAAAAGTACTTGGCTCCCTTCAGCTTAGTCATAAAAGTCTCGAACGTCGGCAGTGGGTAATTTTCTCTTAGTATAGCCTTATTTGCCCTACGCATATCTACACATAACCTGATATCGCCATTTTCTTTAAATGCTTCTACTATTGGTGAGATCCAGGGACTTGGACCAAACACCGGTTCAATAATATCCTGACTAAGTGCATCATCTAATTGTTGTATAACTTTTTCTTCGACAGCAACAGGCAAGCGTCGCATAGGCTGCTGAACTGGCACAACTTTCTGGTCGATTGACAACTTTACGATTACATCCTTCCATTTAGGAAATGGCTTGATACTTTCAACTCGATTCACGTCTAAGCCAAGTCTTAGAACGTTGAGTTTTATAGCTGTTTCTCGCCCTAATAGTGATTGTCTTCCATTTTCAATGACATAGAATGTCGCAATTATTTCAGGATTTCCCTTAATGCAAATTGGAGCTTCAAAGACGCAAATTACACTAAGCAATTTCTCAGAAGCGTATGCTCGAAACTGATTCATGGATTTCGTACGAATGTTAAACAGTTTCGCGTTCTCTCCCTGTAGGTATTTCCAATCTGTGTAGCTTAATAGGTTAAAACATGATCCTAAGTCTATAACCATTGAAATTGCGTTACCCCCAATCTGCCACACTACATTTTCCTCGGTTTCATCATCACTTGATATCTTAAAACAGTTACTGCAGACTTTCTTACATTCAACTTCAGGTATTTCATCATCAACAGCCCGTACCGTAGTGCGCCGACGCTTCGGATCTGTATTATAACCTTGTGCAACTTGTCGCTTCATATTTGTTCTGCACTTGCGAGCGAAATGGCCAACACGGGAGCATTTGTTACATTTCATGTTTCGTGCAGGACAGCTTACTGAATTGTCTGCATGGCCACTATGGCCACATCTGCAGCACTCGCTGTTATTGGATCTTGACCGCCATTTCTGTGTATCGATTTTACTGATGACGTCTGGATCTGGTTTAGATATCATCGATTGCGTCTGCTTACCAATTTGTTCATCTACACGACATGCGTCCAAAATCTCATCAAGGCTGTGTTCTTTTTCCAACAATTTGCGTTTAAGCTCTACCGGTGCCCATACATCGATAATCTTATCTTTCAAACAAATCTCCTCGATTTCAGCTTTTGCGTTACCAAATGAGCACTTCGCTATTTGTTGACGCAACCGTAAAACAAATTTGTTAAAACTTTCCCCCTCTAGGGGATTAATGTTTCGAAAAAGGTGTCTCTCAAACGCAGAATTTCTTTTTGGCGTAAAGTATTCATTTAGTTTTTCGACTAAGATTGTATACACGTCATTTTTCTTTACTTCGTCATACAGAACCACCGCCCCAGGCAAAGAAGCGGCTACAGTTTGCAGTTGCTGCCCTCCAAGGTGGAGTAGCTTATTTCGTTTCCGAACAACAGATGTGATTTCTTCTGCGTCCACATAAATCTGAAAAGATTGAAGCCATCTTTCCCACTCGGTACGCACCAATGATTTCTCAATTGAGTCACACAAAAACGGCTTTATTGTATCAGCCATAATATTCTCTTTGACTTAACACGACCTGAAATGTAGTTTAAAAGAAAAAAAACATGTATTATCGTCGTATAATCAGACATTTGTCAGATTCTTTAATGTTGGCTTGCGTTCTACGCACAGATCATAAACGTTTCCACTTTAACATTATCTTTATAGCATTTTTTCCTATTTTTCGGCCCGTAGCCTTTGACCTTTTGTCAGATAATCATATTCGTCTTCCTCATTGATCAACCATTGGAAAAGATTTGCAACTACTTATGTATAAACTCATACCTACATGTATCCATATTTTTATAGATACACACTTTCCCAGGTCGATGTATAAACTTTTTTTTTTAACCTTTCCCAATATTACAATCCCTCATTTGCTTAAAGTTGTATTAAAATCTGCCACACTCAGTGTTGTCTCCATTATTCATTTTACACACCTCTTAGCAAAATTTTCAAAAATAATGTTTCTCTTCCGTATTGTGTTAAAAAAAACGGATCCCGATCTCGTCGCTACTGTAACAACCCGCAAATATTACCAGTTCTAGTAATAAAACACTTTATTTAATTTAGAATCTAATTATACTTTAATGAATTACTTTTATTAGTCTTTTACAAAAACCATCTTCACTTATCAAATTCTATTTCACAAATCAAAACAATACATTTTCCTATGAACTACAGCTGATCGCCTGTGTGTGTTTGTTTGGTTGAGCAGGGTTGCCACAAAGTGGAAATAAAAAGACGCGAATGGGATTGGCTTGGACACACTCTCCACAAGCCGTTAGATATATCACTAAGAAGGCCATACACTGGAGCCTACAGGGAAGAAGGCGCATTGGACGACCATTACCCACATGGAAAAGCCAAATCATAACCGAACTGATCCCCAGAGGAGTAAAAGGAACAAATATATATATATAGAGGAAACTACTTTCTTATTCCTTTTTTGTTTTTTATAAATGTGAAGTACGAATTTCGTTTTTTACAATATCGTATTAACTATTCCAAAAATATAAAGTTTTTATAAACTGAATTGTGTATGACAATTTGACGGATGTTTTATAAATAAGGTTTATCGTTATTTTTAATAAGGAAATGAATTACATTTCTTGATTTGTAATAATCCATCCTTATCTCAGCATGTATATTAATTTTGGCATATATAAGAAATAACCACACAAAACATTATTATAAGTGACCACAGCTTACACTTGCTCTTACTCAGATCCAAAGCATAAATATACCTAACTAATGCCATGTTAATATGTCCATTAGGATGATTTTTTGCTTTCTTTCCTTTATGTATTGGATCCCTTTATTAGCCGAAAGGGCGATAAGCATAACTGAAACGAACCAACATCAATGTGCATAACCGAACGCAACAAAGTTTGTGGTTAAAAAAATAAAATAAAAATAGAACAAAAATAAATGTTCCAATCTTTTTGCTGATTTGGATAAGCACAGTATTGTTTTTGTTTTCGAAGATCACAAACTGAGAAACGTTTTTATTTTAATGATTTACTAAACAAACACTTTTAGTGTTTGTGTTTTCCACAAATCTACCGAACGAATCGCTAAATATCTGAAGAATATAATGTTTATACTTGAGAACTGATTAAAACAATAACACATCTTAAGGTTGTCATTAGGTTAAGATTATAGGTTTTTTAGAATAATTGATACATTGTGTGATTAAACGATATATTTACTTAAAACCTTTAAACGGAACTAAATGAGCGATATGTAAGAAAGAATTTTAAGGACTTAGTTCACCCAAATACGACAGCATTACTTGTATTCTCCGGAGGTTGTAGGGATCTTCTAAAGAAGAGTTCACCTCTAGGTGTTGCATCCTCTGCGTTAATTCAGGTTGAGGTCATTCCTGGATCCGCAGGGTGACAATTGACCATTATGTCTTGGTTATTTATTTAACCTTGCAGCTTGAATGTACTAACATTCTTTGAATTCTCTTATATTTTAAAATTAGGTATATGCTTCCTTGGTTGCATCAATCTCCCAAACGACAGAGCTCCTTTGGGTCATAACGAGTTCATTGATTTCGAAGATGTACCTAAGTATTTAACTGGGGGGTTGCAGGAGTCAGTAGCCCTTGGTGTGCCAGCACTTTGGTGGATTATACACTCGAAATTTGTACCTGTCTCACACACAGAGGCATTTGGTAAGTGCTGATTATCAACACACAATGTAGTTAAGATGTAGTTGGTCGTACTTGTATTATTTGTTGGTAAGTATAAAAAATTAAGTAATTGACAGTTACATTCCCTAGGCTTTAACAAAATAACAAAAATTACATTTCGCCGGAAATCTCCTAATTTCAGACTACGTTAAACTAAGTTAAACTAAATTCACATAAATAACCCGGCCTAAGTGTTATACTTTTATGTAATTTACATAATAAAAATTTATTTAAATTTTCCATTTTAATAAAAATTATTTTACATTAAATCTTTTGAATAGTTAGAGAAAGGCAAGAGCAAAACAAAAAGTTTTAAACAAATTTTTGGTCTACTCAACTCTTGTGTTGAAATTTCATTTATAGAAAACTTTTAACGCAAAAATATTTGTATGTTTTTACAAAATAAAAAAAATTTTTTTTTTCAAAAGACTTTTTAACTACTTTTTATGTTCGTAAAAAATGTTAAAACTTTATTTAATGTTCAATAGAAATTCTTTAACATATTTTGAAGTGTAAAAAACTATACACAGTTTATGTACTTGTATTGATTTTTTCGTAAACTTTATTTATTCTTTTAAAATGCATTTTACATTGATAAATGTAGCTTTTGTGATACTTTCAAAAGTATTTGTAAAACTATTGACAAAATGTATTGACAAATGTATGTGTCACCTTTCAATGCATGTTCGAAATACGTTTAGAAATTGTGCTGATAGCACTTGTCTTTAAAGGTCAACATTTGTGGATTCCTTAATAAATATACATATATATTTGTGTTTAGTTTCATAAAGGAGGATTTTTAAGGGCTTTAGGAGAGAGGTTCATCCATCCGTAAATTTTTTTTTTAAATTTCAGAAATAATAATTTATCTTAAAAGTGTATATTATTTTATCTGTTTTCTAGATATAATGAGGAAATAATTGAAAAGAGAAAATTTTAATCTGTAAGTATTAGCTTTAGGAAAATAAAATCATACCACAATGAAAAAAACTATGTATATCGGACACAAAAAGAATACGCATACACTTGTATGAAGACCAGTTGAAATTATGGACCGATTGGGGTAATTTTTAATATAAATTTAAATTTTTCTAAAATCTTTATGGATGAAGTTTCCTGATGATCTGGCCTAAGCAACCAGTGAAATGAGCATAAGAATAGCTTATCCCATCAACAATAAATTCCAAGTGTTTTTATCAATAATAAAAACTGGGAATTAAGCACGAATAACAAAATCTTTTGAAAATTTAAATTTTGTATTCCCAAAAATTTAAATTACTCTTTGATATTAAACCGATATGTTTAGTATTTTTGAAAAATACGAGAATACAAGAAACCCCTAATTTTTGTGTAAGATATTTATTAAATTTAATAGAAGTCAATAAGAAAGCTTGAAAAGACACTTAGATTAAATTACACTGTGTGTAATTTTTTAAGTCATGGAAAAATAACCATATACGGATAAAAAATAACCATAAAGGACAAAAAAAAAGACACGCGTATCCCAGTTTTGCCCAAAGTCATGCACTTTTTTATGGTCCCTTAAAGATTTGGGTCTTCGGTGTAATTTTTGCAAAAAGTGATCATTTTCTCAGGCTCATATCTTGCAAACCGTTCGGAATTTTGATTTAAACTTTGCGACAAAGTTGTAGCTCTTGCCAAAAAAAAAGTCATCTTCAAGATCAAAATCGCAAAAAACTTTAAAAAATTCGATTTTTTTACATTTTTCCCCCTGATCAGGTCCATAGGTAGCAAACGGTTCAAAATTCAAGGAAACAATCACCTACAAAAATGTACTTGAGATCTCAGTTAACAACTTTCTAGGGCATATGAACTCCCTAGGAATGTTTCTTAACACAGTTAAGGTAGTCACAATAGTGAATTTTTTGTTGGTAAAAACAAATAAAAAATCAGTATTTTGAAACGAATTTGAAGGACGAAAGGTGTCAGTTAAAAAATCATGATAAAATATTTGCTTCTACTGTTTTGTGGCTCGTTTTTATTAGGTAAATCAGATTGAAAAAAAAGTTATTTTACAGAAATTGCTGGTTAAAAAATTCACGCTTAAAAATAATTAAAAAAAAATCATTTGTTTTAAATGAATGTAAATGGTCCGTTTTTTAATTGAATTTTCAGTTGTTTATAATGATTTTTCGTTTGAATTTAACGACAAAATTTTATGAGTGTAGATTTAAATAAACCTTAAAAAGACCAGGGCCTAAATCGTCGCACACGTGTTCGAATGAACGTTCGTATCGCATAAAATTTCGTCCCGTATCAAAAACAGGGATTGCGGCATTCGATTTTATGCTTGTATATAAATCAACAGTGTTAATAGTGACTTCGGCTTATCGGTTTTCGGCGCTTGCCAAAAAGAGCAATGCAAAATTTTATAAAATTCGGAAAACTATAGAAATTCGCAAAAATTTTACAAATTCAAAAAATTTGCAAAAATAGCGAAAATTCTCGAAAGTTTTTAATATATCAAACAAGCCATTAAAATGATAAAAAGTCCCTAAAAGTACAAGGAATGGCAAAAATTCGATAAAAAATTTGAAATTATCGGAAATTCGCAGAAATTTGCAAACAGCTGCTTGAAAGCAAAGTCTAGTATTTATTAAAAATTGTTAAAGCTGTAATGAATCAGATAACTTACAGAAAAAGTAAAATTCGCGAATAAATGCAAACTTGGAAACAAACCCAAAAATTTATTTGAAATCGATAAATCGGCTAAAAAAAAACAAAATTTCAACAATTAACAAAAAAAAAAAAATAAAAAAAAGCGAAAACTCGCGAAAATTTTTAATAATTCGAATAAAATTGATTAAAAGTCCATAAAATGGAAAAAATTCTGTAAAAATTGCTTAATTAGGGGAAATTCGCAAAAAATTGCTAATAGCTAATAAAATCAAAAAACTTACAATACAAAAATCGCTTCTACCGCAAACATGACTAAAATTTGCGAAAAATTGCAAAAGTAAATCTTATTATTTTTTTTTCTTATTGCTGAAAAAAGTTTAATACTTAAATTTTTATATATTTGTTGAAGAAACCTAATAATTATTCTCAAAAAGTGTGTCCCTTTAAAAAATCTCGTTTATTCGTATAATTTCCTTACATTTTGGTCCCCTCGCTAATTCGTAATTTTTTTTTTCAAATAAAATCTTCTTGACCTCTTATAAATTGTAATTGTTTGCTAACTATAGTATACCAATTATAATTCGTAATATAAACAACAAACATGGAGATAATGATTTTTTGTTTACCGCTATTTGTTTTGCGTGGGTTTTTGCTTTTGATTTTGTGTGTGTTTATTTTCGTATGATCAGTTTGTTACATGAGTAATTTTTATATAATTTATTTTTAGTAAATAAATTTAAAAACCCAGTTATTTCGTATTTATTTAATTTCGACCCCGATAAATCAAAACCCCGCTAAATCGAAAACCCATATAAATCATATGAAATTGTCGGTCCCTGGCGATCACGAATTATCGGGATTCTATTGTATTAGCGTAATTCCACAGAATGCTATGGTTTGATTCACCTGTGGTTGGTGTTCCTTTAATATTATGCGGATTTTCGAACAGCTCACTTTTAGTGTTTTATTCGGTACAATACAGTTAGGACTGTTTTGTTCACTGTCCATTGATGACTTTGATTTCTGAAGACAGGGGAACAAGAGGACCTACAAAAAATGTTCGAAGTATACCAACGGTACTGATAGGTAGATACGTAAAATTACAACTGATTTTTTTACTTCAATTTTTGCAAACTGCGTTAACATACCTAAACACGTATTTACACTCAAAAAAATTTCAAGTTGTATTGTTCATGCACACATTTTACCATTTTAGTAGAGATTAAAATTGAGAATTTCGAAAATTTTGATAAAAATAAGAAGAAAATCGATTTTAAGAGTCCAATAATCGATTTAAGTATAAAATCGCAAAAGTATTACCTGGTACCGTGATCTGATAAATCTGTCGTCGTTCATTTGTAATAATAAAGACCAAGATTTGTACACATGTTTTATATGTAGAACTGTATTAGTGAAATCTTAAAATCGTTATATTGTAGTTTGATTTCATAAACTTCTTTGGAATTGAATGAAAAAGATCAAAATTTATTGTGTATTTTTAAGCTTATTTGCACATTTTTGATTTAATTTTACTTTTGCTGTCATTACAATGTGCCACATCGAAATAAAAACTGTTTAAAGTGTGGTAATACATAAAATCTTAATTGCGATTAGTGTCGTTGATCAAGAATTGTTTTCATGAGTTAGCTATTCGCAAATTAAAATTTATTTCACTGTTTATGCAGAAATATTCTCTATTTGCAATATATTTATTTGGGAAATAGAAAAACTGAAACATAAAAAAAAACAAAAATGGAATAATCAATTTAACTAAAAGAAATAAAATTTGTAGTGCTGTTCTTCGAGTAGATTGTACACATTGGATCTGCCATCTCCTCACCATTTGTTACAACAAGAGGTCTTAGAAAAGAGGACTATGCAATTTGAAATTTTTCCAACCTCAAAAAAACTTTTTTAAATAAAAGGGCAACGTTGAATACAAAATTCAAAGGCTCCTCGCTTATGCAGATGATATTGATTTTATTGATAGAAAAATATATATATAGATATAACTGCTTTATATGAGAATTGCGATGGAATCAGCTAAAATTGGTATGCCGATAAGCGAGGAAAAACAAACATGGGCGGCAATTGAAAAAAAACCCAAATAAATTATGGCGACAAAGTGCAAAAATGCATTTGTAATTTTGAGGATGTAGACGAGTTTACCTACCTTGAATTCGCTGTAAACAAGGAAGATAACAGCAGTCTTTAAATAAAACGAAGTATTGTGCTTGCAAACAGTTTATAAACAGCCCACTCCAGGAAAACGAAAACCACGCTCAATAACACGCTCGTAATACCCGTCCTATATATGGTGCTGAAACAAAGCTACTTGAAAAAAAATTAAAAATGTTTTAGCTCTATAATAACTACTCCGACGTCAACATTCGCACTAAGATACAATATGTATGCTGGCTGGGACACATCGGAAGAGTGTACGTGGATATTCCAGGATGAAAGTTATTCAATAATCAATATTAAGGAAAACGCACACGCAGATGAACGATAATCTATAAAAACATTTTAAAAAGGCCCAAAAGTCAATGAAGAACAATAACAGATTGTAGTGTTAGCTAGGTAAGTAAGTATATGTTGCCAATCGCATATATATTTAAGCAAGAGCCCTTGTATAAAAAACTGAACTAGCAAATTGCCTAATTTTGATTTTCCCGCAAAAACAAAAAAGCAATGTGTTTTTTTTTAAATTTTGATTGCTTTTTTTAGTTCACTTACATCTACAAATTATTTTGGGAAAATCCAACCAATTGTAGTGGGATATGTAAGAAAAGATATACTTACTGTTCATTGTCAGTATTTATCCTAAGTTTTGATATCGATGCAAATAAGACTAAGGTGTCTGTAATTCTCATTCACTCTGCAGTTTTATTTGCATCATACCTTTAGCTTTCTCAAAGGTTTCCTGATGATCTGGCCTCTTTATTCAACACCAAGAATTTTTGAACACTGAGATGCTGAATTGAAACAGAAGCTTGTTTTAGAAATTTTTCTTGCAAATAGTGAGTAAATTTGCTTGCATTTTTTTTTGTGTTAACAGATTTTAACAATTCTGTTATTTTTATAAAAGATTATTTAAGGATGTTTTTTTATTGGCATACAATTTTTTATAAATTTATTCAAAGACACACGTGTTCTTATTATCCACGCATTTATTATATTTTTTTTGCTTTATCAATTGCATATTCTGTGCTTTAATTTTTGGTTTTTTTCCTTTTCTTCAAATTAAATTAAATTTTCAATTAAGCTTTTTGTTTGGTGATATAAAAGTATTTCAGAAAATAAAATAACGCAAATAAAGCGAATCCTTAATAAACCTGTAAGTTTTATCTACATCTTATAATGTGCATACCTATAATCATACATGAAAATTTCATATACACACAAATTTTTACTAGCAATAGTAATGTGTATGTGATATTTGCAAAAAAAAAAGCACGTGCATAGCATATATAAAATATAATAATCATCAACATCAGTATCCTTCTACAATACAATACTCCTACTTACCGACTTCATACGCACACAATCTACTACATCCCTGCAAGCACTTAATAGATTACTGAAGGATACAAGTGACCGGCCATGACTTTTTCTCTACTTCTGGATGAATATTAGATGATAATAAAATTTGATTTTGTGTTCTTCGTCACTTCTTAACGTGATTGGAAAGAGAACAAACATTGTATATAACCAAAAAATAAGCTGTCAGAGAGAGAGAGAGAGATAGCGTTAATTCTACAAAATAAAGTACATAGCTATGACGAGAACACATATTAAAACAAGACATTGCTATGACAATTTCATCTTTTTAAATAAACAGGGAGTTTTATTGCTCAGTTATGTATAGCAACAGAGCTTTAGTTGAATTTTCAGTTGTCGAAAATACCTGCTTTCCAAAGTTCAGCTATACGATTTTTATGCGATAAAATCATTATAAAAAGTAATTTTTTAACAACTAGTTTTATTTTATTTGTAACATATTTAGAAATATGTATTAAAATAAATATTATTCAAAATGGCCACTATTGGCCTGGAAGGATGTCCTAAGTCTTAAAGTTCATTCGAAAAACCCCAGTACGCGCTACATCCACAAAAAAATTATCCATAGCTGGAATAAGGGCACACTTTTTAGATTCCCAATCAGAATGACGTTAAGTGCAGACTATGCTCTTTAACACCGACAACAAGTTACTGTCCAAGAGATTCAGATTGGGGCTTCTAGAAGGCCAATCGTCAGTTGAAATAAAACAAAATAAAACTTTTTTAAACATATATACATTTTGCCCTTTTTGCTAGCGCACAGTCCTTTTCAAAGATCCGGTGTTGGTTGTTAAGCAACGTCTTTACATCTTTCTCCAAAACACCAGTTAGGTACACCATCGCAGAGATTTTCACTCCTTTTTCGTAAAAACTTAGTTTTTAAAAGCACCATATATGACTCCCCACCATACCATCACTGAAGCAAGATAATGTCCCCTTTGAACTTTGTAACCCCATCTGATGGTTGCCGAGATAAGTACCATATATTCTTTAATTTTTTTTATCTAAATTTAGAATTGCTAAAGCGCGCTCTTAACCGAACAATTGATAATAGTTCTATCATTTTAGTGCGTACTGGCATAGGTGAATGGCCTGGTAGACTTCAGACATGCTGGAATAATATTTTTATAAAAAATCTTTTCAGAATGATTTTATTCATACAAATTGTGTACTAGAACTTGTGAAAGTACTATGTATATAACAGATGGCAGCTTAAAGTAGCTGTAAAAATTTATTAGCTAAAAAGTCTAAAAATAAGCACGCTTTTTTAAATGTTTATTTCTTATTTTGGTATAAAAAAGGATAAAATTATCACGGACAACAATAAGACTATCAAGTCCAACAAATAGAGTTGAATCAAAGTTCATATTGAAATTTTTAAATTAAATTGGAGGTATTGCGGCCCTTTGTTCCTACTAGGAACCACAGGACATAATATAATATATATATTGCTTTTTACCGCAGAATTTGACTTCAGTCTTTATTACATCTGCTAATAACACACAAGCAGGGTTACCGTTGGAAATGTTTAAAAAGGGTCACAAAAAGGGGATTTTCAAGAAAAAAAGCAGTCAAAAAAAGGATTTTTCAATTAAAAAAGGGTCAAGTTTTTTATATGCAGTATTTTCCATTTTAAAGAAAATAATATTAATAACAAACAAAGAATGTTTGTTTCAGGAATGCCCTTTCCTGTTTGTACCGAATTTTCGCCATTCCTTTTAGTTTTAGAGACTTTTAATAAATTTTATCGCTTGTTTGAAATATAAAAAATTTTCGCTAACTTTTGCTATTTTTGCAAACTTTTCCGAAATTTTAAATTTTTGGGTAGATTTGTAGCTCTTTGAGGCAATCGTTGCTGTTTTAAAAATAGCCCCATATACAATCTGAAGTCACCTATTTTACACGGCACTGTAATCAAGTTCAATGCCTTATGCGATAAGAACACCAAATTGCATTTTTTTAAATAAAATGTTACATTTTTTGTAGACAAGAAATCCCATAAGTTATACTATAATTAAAAAAATATATATGAAAAATAAGAAATAGGTTTGTTTATGAGTTATATCTGTTATAAGGGAAATTGCACTTTATTTTGTGTTTTACTACCGAAAATCTAATTAAGAAGTCGTAAAAAATGTTTCAACATACATTTCTAACGAATACTTATTCCTTTTTCGGAATGTGCGTTCTATACTTTGTTATTAAACCTCCAAAAAAGTGTCAAAAAGTGGCACAAAACAGTTGAAAATTATACAAAAGGGTATATCAAAAAAAAGGTCATAAATGGTGTCAAGACCGTCGAAAAAGGGTCAAGTTGATACTTTAGTATCACAACGATAACGCTGGTCACAACATCTTTGTAATGACAAAAAATTTCCATAAGCAAGAAAATCAGTTTTTAAGTAAAGACGATGATTCTAGCGATTAGATAAGAGCTGCCTCTCAAGAGTCGCCCAGCACATGTCAAGATCACTTCTTTTTCTTTGTTATCGAAAACTAAATATACAAAACTAATCATATTACATTTTTTTATATTGTTTTCAGTAATTGTTTACTAGTATGAGCAGAAACATAAGTACATTGAGAATTACAAATGGCAACTATTAAAAGTTGCCTTATTTAATATAAATGTGTATTTCTATCGCTTTGCCATTATACAACGTTGACTGATGAATGTTGCTACCATTATATCAAAGTGTTCTTACGTAAGCTTCCCTCGTATGTGGCTTTTCACACATATACAATGTCTGTCCACCTTGCTGTGGTACCATAGTTTGTTTGTTATCAAAGTCATGATTTACGAAACATAAATGATGAGGCCTTTAATTTTTAATTTCAAAAATTCAACCCCATGTTCCGTAAAAACAAATAAATTTTCAGTTATTTTATTTATTTCAGTAATTTTCGTTTACTCCACAAAAAAACAGAATTTCTAAAAAAAACACCAGACCTGTCCGCTTGTTTTTCTAATGAGAGATAGAACGTTATTGTTTACTTACACTTGGCTTGTTTTACTTTTGTTGTACTGACCTCGTTTGTTTACAGAAGTACTCAAAATCATAAGATACCAGCAGCATAACCGATATGGTTTCGCAATTATTTTACTTTAAAAATTTGATGTATTTAACTAAATCATTTTAACAATTAGAAAATGGGAATTTGTTACACAAATAAAAATTTCAAGCAAATCGCCAAGCCTGCGGTATTTAGATTGATGGTAGTAAAAGTTTTTTAAGTTACTGAATTTTAATCCTAATGATAAATGGTCTGTTGTGACTGCTGATATCTGTTTGCTATAATAGTCCGAACGGATGAATGGGGAAGATAAATGCTCTGCAAAATTCTTAGCAATTTTTACTTAAGTTCATACGATCGGAGAAGTGCTGCCAAACCTCCACTGAAAATCTTTTTAAACGGAATTTGGCGAATCCAATGCGTAAAAGCAGTGCACAATCGTTTTGTTTTTTCACCCAAATTATCAGATTTTCAAAACTTTTATTTATTTAGAAGATGTTTTTAGTTAACATATTTGTGACACTTCGGTATCTTTCTCGAGATACTTTTAGAGAATTTTATTCGAAGGTAGATTTTTTGAAAAAAAATTTAAGTTTATATAGTTGGATAATATGATTAGTCCACCAATAATAAATTTCAGTTTATCAAAAGTATGAAATGGGTATTGAATTTTTAGAATCACAAGAAAAACTTTAATAACTAATATGCATGTGGCAATGTAAAAAAAACTGAACTGGCAGAATATAAAATTAATTTGTTTTTTCTTTACCCACTTAAAACTACATTTAGAGTTGACAAAAAATCAACCAATTGTATACGGAACTGTAAGAAAAGATAAACTCACTGCTTATTCTTGTTGTTGTTTTTGTTTAAGCTTTGATATTGTTACAAGTAAAGCTGAGTTTATAATTCTTATTCGCTAAACAGTTTTATTTGTATAATATCTTTAGTTTTTCTAAAATCTTTGGATGAAGTTTCCTGATGATTACAACAATAAATTTCAGTTTATCTAAAGTATGAAATGGGAATTTAGTACATTTAAACGAAACAGTGATGATTAGTTTTTATTATTTAAAAATAACGAATTACTTCTGTGATAGCAAATGCTTGCAAGGACTTCAAATATATTCGTACATACATTATTTCTCATATACAAGAACATGAACTACAACGACACTTGTCGTTTATTAATTCTCTTATGTTGGTCATTCTCAATCATACAATATTTACCATTTTGTTTACCACATCAAAAAATAAAAGGAAAAGACGAAAGAAACAATAGTAAAAATAAGAAACACGAAAAAATCTAAAGACTACAAAAATTAAGCTTCAACTTTGAGTAGGTTTTCAAAGTCACCTACAGCATCATCATCAGCGTCAAAATAAGTACAAGAAAAACAATAGTTTTACAGTGGAGGTCAAGTTTTGTATAACAGTTTTAAAATAACACTCAAGTTAAAATATGCTTATTTTAAATTTGCAACCCAATTTATTAAATAATTTTGTTTAAAGCACTAAAATACAAACCATAGTCGTAACTAAATCAAAATCATGTCTATTATTACTATTTTTCATGGGAAAAATTTCCGATGTTTAAGATGACAGTTGATTAAGAAAAATAAAACTACAACAAAATTTGTATGTATCTTTAAAATATTAAAAATGGATAAAAATACTTAAATAAAGTTATCAGAAGATTATTTAAAACATAATCCTAATGAAATTGTGAAAATAAATGGAGCATGTTCACACTTGGGGTTTTAAACGCGTTTAAGCACCTCGAACGTTATTTAGCTCTAATCGCATCAAAATTGAGATGATTAACCATACATTGAATTGATTTGGTCATCTTCTCAAATTGACATGGCTTCAACTTAATCATCTCATTAATTACATAGAATCCTCTTTTTTTCTTAAATAATTCATAAATTTTTACAATTTCATCATTAGTATGTTTAAAGTTAAATTTTTTAATAACTTTATTAAAGTATTTGTATCCATTTTTAATACTACAAAGAAATGTAAATTTGCTTGTTGTGTTTTTTTTTTCTTCATCAAGTGTCATCCTAATCATCTCCAATGTAGTGTGAACGGCTTTGATAAGCTAAACCAACATTTTGCTTAAACGCGTTTAAAACCTCAAGTGTGAACATAGTATTAAAGATGCAATATAAACATTAAGAAGAAATTGTGGTCGGTTGAACACGTGTCCGATACTACATTATACACAGTTTAAGATATTTTTAATATCAGTCTTGACAGCATTTCACGTAAAATAATAAAAAAAAGTTCTCCTGTCCTTTTCTCCTCATAACTCATAGAGATTGAAGCAGATAAAAACACTATTAATACTAATAAAATATAATAAACTAAATGGAATGCAGTACCAAAACTATAGACCCCAATATAACTGGAGATTTCGGGTAACCAATTTTAACATGTCCCTTTCAAAAGCACAAAATGACAATGTCAAAAGTGCAAAATGTTGTAAATGCGAAAATAGAAGTGTTCAACAAATAATGTAAAAATACACAGAAAGAAAAACACTCGGGTTAAATCAAGTTTTTTGGGATTACTTTAAGTACGAGTCGTACTCAAAAATTCAAGTACGAATACTTTCGAAAACACAAGCTTGGAAAAACCGGGTTGCTTATTGTGTGTAGAAAAAACAAAACAAGAAAAACACATACATATACATATTATTTTCATGTTTAACCCTCCGGCTTGCGCATGTTTTGATTTTCTTTACACATGGAAAAAGTCTGGCCAGACTCATGTGTACAACGAAGGTTTAAAAAGTTAATTTGAACTCATTTAGTTTATATTTTTGGTTAAATATGTACACAAGGTTTCTAAAATAAAAACCATATCGGGCATGATGTTGGTGTTTTATAATTCTGTAATGCGTAATACGGGTAAGTAAATCAATCATAATCATTTTTTCTATGTAATTTCTTTGTTTTTGTTTTTTTCAATCATGAATTCGGGATAAAATCAACTTTATATTACTTGAATCAAGCTCATTTTGAGATTGATTCAATCTTAGTTTTACTTAAATCAATCTCATTTTCTTTTAAAATATCAAAATCACATAAGGTCGTGTACGATTTTATAGCAAAACCAATTTTATCTTAAGCGACAACCTTAATAAAAAAATTTTTTGAAATAAAATAAGACGAACCTTCTCCTGTAAAATTTTGTTTTGTCGTTTAACTTTTTTTCCGGTTCTGATATAATATAGGCCTTACAATGCAAACTAGGTAATTTGACCTAGTTTTTAGTCCAAAAATAATATTAGGCATAGTTTTGAACCAATTTGGCTGAAATTTGGAATTTTAGAGTTTTTAATGGGCAGGAACGCTGGGGTTTTGATTTTTGGTACAGTCGAAATGATGACGTAAAAATAATTAATGAAGATCAAAAGCAGTGCTTCGTAAGGGTAGTTCAGAAGTATTCATAAAAACATTGTATATAAAGAAAATTTTTAAAATTTGTTGATTCGGTAATTGTTTGTTGTATTCATTCAACTAATAAATTTCTACACTGTTCCGTTAATTAATTATTAAATTCATTTGTTCATTTGCATATTTGAAAAATGATCATCTTTAATTTTATAAAAAATTTTGCTTTTCCTTTTTCCTGCCTGGCATGGACAGGTTTACGGCTCTAGGAGTACAGTTGTCATTTATATCCTCTGTTGAAACTTTTCTGTTGACCCCCTTAACCACTTTATCATGTAACTTTTTTTGTGTTTAGCTAAAGAAAGCTATTAAAAGTTAATTATTTTGAAAACACAAAAAAGAGTCGTACCGAAATTCGAGAGAGAAAAACCAATTTTGTTTTGTCAGCTTTATTTTATTATACCCTTCACCACAGGTGGAAAAGGGTCTTATATATACCCTCATTTTAATTGTAATTTCAACAATATTGATCTTAAACCCTATAAACTGTATATATTCTGGGTCCTTATGAGGAGAGAAGTTGATTTAACGATGTCCGTCCGTCCGACTGTCCGTCTTACGTTTGATATGTGGTTTTCAGAGACTCCGGAAATGATTCCGGCTAGGTTGTTTTACATTTATGTCACATATAGACTTACTATTGAAATTCAGCTAGATCGGTCCACAAATGGCTGAGTTATGACCAAAAAACCACGACCACCTCTAAATTTTCCAAAAAATCCTTTTTGGTTGTTGTTTTATTTTAACGCATAAAAATCAATACACATTTTTGTATGTACATGATATGCCACTCAAATAAAGAAACAGACTATTTAGTAGACTGAGTATATTCTAATTTAACGCTTCTTCAGCAAAAGCGCTCGTGAGGTTGCCAGTTCGAATGTGGATATCCCAGTTTTTAAAAATATTTATTTTTTTTATTATTTTTTAATTTTTTTATTATCGAATTCAAACATTAACTTTGGCAAAAGAGGTAACGGACTTAGGTATATAAATTTTTTGATTTTGTCATATTCTTCGGCATGACGAAATGAAAAGTTGGCGTGGCTCAGTTAATATTTTTTTATAGGTATCTTAAGAACGTTATTTATATAACTTTTTGTTCTTTTCTCACCATGGTGAAGGGTATATAAGATTCGTTATAGCCGAATATAGCACTCTTACTTGTTTTTTAATAACTAAAAATTTGTTCTCGATTACTTTAAATATCGTTTTTCTAGATTTTTTTTTTAATAGTTCGTCGATTCGACGAAGAGTTACCTGTATGTACTAAAATGAAGATGAAGAGTATTCTGCCAGGGTTAAGAGCAACCATTGCGAAATGTTCATTACACATGGGTTTACGTACATATCAAATTATTCAAAAGAAGGTTAAAAATGTTTAACTAAAAATTTGTTCTCGATTAATTTAAATATCGTTTTTCTAGATTTTTTTTTTAATAGTTCGTCGATTCGACGAAGAGTTACCTGTATGTACTAAAATGAAGATGAAGAGTATTCTGCCAGGGTTAAGAGCAACCATTGCGAAATGTTCATTACACATGGGTTTACGTACATATCAAATTATTCAAAAGAAGGTTAAAAATGTTTTTCAGTGTTTTCTGTAGAAAAACATAATTTCGTATACAAAAAAATAAATTTTATGTTACGGAATTTTCATACATACATCTTCTGCGGCATTAATGAAAAAGTGCTAAGTCTATTTTTTTTAATTTTGTTCGAGAGCAATTTTAAACTTGTGTGATTTTTGAAAATGTACACCTTTTCTGACATATCCATCCCTTTCCTGTGTTTATAGTTTTTTTTTTTTTTTTAATTCTTAATCCTTAAATTGCCTGTAGACACAGATCGGAAGTTAACTTAAGTTTTTATTTCAAATGTAATTGCACATTGGAAAAACATAAGCAGAAACTCATTTTGCTATAACTTCCTGAAAAATCGTACGAAATAATTGAAAATTTTTCCCCTTTGTTCTTTTGAACGTGATAATCTAAAAGTTGCCGTTAACTCAAATTTACCATAAGTGAACTTAAGCACTGTTTGCCGATTGAAATTACAATGCATTTATTTTGCATTCAAAATCGATCTGCTCTGCTTTTAATTCAAATAAAACTTTATAACATCACAAAAAATACAAAATTAGCAAAAACCTTGAATAGCTTCATAAATTTATCCTATCGACTGTAAATTTGTATGTCAATCTTTGTAGGCATGTACAAGAATTGTAAAGAACAATGAACATGCTTTCACGTATACACCTGGCTGTCACTGCTATTAAAAAAGGATTTTATATCTTCTTTACTTTTGTGATTATAAGTCCATATCCTTTTCCTTTTCTTTCTACCATTAACCAACAAACTATATATATTCATATATGAAATTTGCAACACACATTCACATTAACATACATACAAAGGACCACGAATGAAATCATGACATTTTTGCGCAAATTCGTATAAACATTTAGCATGCATGTCGTGTACACGCTACCACTTAAGTACATTTTAATGCCACAAAAAATCACAGTCAACATGATAGGTAAAACGAACATAAGTCAAAACGAGAAGGAACGAATGAGTGAAAAACTAAGTGAAAGAAAAGAAAATATTTCTTAATTTTTACCCGAAAATATAAAGGAGGCTAATGCTTAAAATGTGACCGTATCTTAAAATATACGAAAAAACGAATAAAGTCAAGAAAATAATGGCTTTTAAGAACCAACACGATAAAAGTTTTATAGTTATGCAGCTATTTTAAAGAATGAAAGGTAATGCCTCCAAATTTATAAGTTTGTGACTTCAATAAATTTCGTTAAAAGCTTTTTGTTGCTAAAGAAATATTTTTACAGCTGTGGAAATCCGCACAAATGGCTATTAAAGATGAAATTATCATAATTCGATTTTCCGTATTTATAACGATATGAGAACACTTGGAGTAGTAATGTGCCATAAAAATAAAGATAAATTTATAGTAGTTATAGCTTAGGATAAAAAGAAGAGGAGCTGCTTTATGCTTTAAGTTAACTAATGATCAGAGTTTTTTTATACAGCACAGATGAATTCTCGTAAAAATTCCGTTTTCAAAAATCACAGTAGAAGCTTCGCTTCTGTCCTTACCATATATGGCTCTTTCCTGGAGGTTTGTGTGGATACATTAAAGGATATTTCACCTACAAGTGTTACATCCTCCGAGAAAATCAGGTACAGCCAACAGACTATTGGTTGACGTTTCCAAAAGTGGGAAAAGGCTTTCTACCTTTTTTGAAGAGTCTGTTTGCGGGGAGATTTACTTGAGATTTTGAGGATTATCATCCCGAGGCAGCTTTTGGGGAATTGGGTTGCAAATGTCTTGAGAATGGTAACGCCATGAACAAGCTGGTGTATCCATTTTTAATCTCATGCTATTCGTTCCTATTCCTGAGTCACCTGGTTAGCTTTGGGTCTGCCCTTAAAGGTCAATATGTTTATTGATTTTATGTGACTTTAATATTGTTGTTCGCGATGTCTTTGCTGGTGCCACAAGTTTATTTTGTGAATTGTCACTTGTAACTGCTGCTTCATACATTTTACTGTCAGAAATCTGACAAAATTCGTATACGATTTCGACTTTTTTCTGTCAGACTATTTTGCTGGCTGGGCACTTCCTTATAAACGTTGATATTGACATAAAAGCTGGTGATAGTAACTTTGCCGATAGCCATTTTGTATTGGTAGGTCCATAATTAACCAAAGATCTTTTATTACCTCCTTTTCTAGTATCACTTAAGGACAAAAAATCTCATATAGATAAAGATAAATAGTAATCGGTACAAAATACTTTTGCTTGAACGTTAAAACTACATTAGTTATTAAAAGATTTTATTAGAAAGCATTTTCAGAAAATAAACTAATAGTCCTAAAACTGATATTTTTAAAACATTTTCAGAACTTTTTATGCGGTCGCGGCTGCGTATAAATTAGAACAACTTAAATCTTGGGATTTTGATGATAAAAACCTCTGGAAAGTCCACCAAAGTTAAGAGAACTCAACTCAAGACATAAATTAAGAAGATGGGTAGCAAACACAAGAGTATCTTGCACAAAATTTCCTTTCGCTTTAAAGCGTAGGTTTTTTTTTTTAAAAATAGATATATGTGTCAGTTTCAGTTAAAAGGGACCTATGGATGAAAAAAATCGATTTTTACTTGTTTGGTGATTCTTAAAATAGGCAAAACGCTCTTTCTAAAGCAGTAATCCGCAGTTTTCTAACTGCATTACTTTTGTCATAAGTTATCTTTAAAATGCACCTTTGATTAAAACTTCAAAATCTTTTTTCTCCAAAAAAAATTTTTTCCCCATGGGTCCATTTTAACTGAAACTGCCACATATATTAATTGCCAAATGTATTGAATTTAAGTAATATTGAAGGGCTCTGGTTAAGGAGTTACAAGATTAGCGCTGACAAATAAAAATTTTTTAATATTTTATGTATTACTTTTGTAAATAATATAATTATTTATACGTTCAATAAAAATATATTATTTATTTTTAATCGAGTTCTTTTCTTTACTGTGTACAATAATGCATACTCATTGTTGCATGTGTAGTTAACAAAAACCTAAGAAAATATACATATTTTAGTGTTGCCAATGAGTGCGCATAAGTAGGCGATTTTGTACCTAACATATTATTACTTTGAAAATCTTTAACGAAATCTGAAAGACAACATTATAATTAAAATTCTTGATAACAAGTAACAAAACATGTGTTGTGCTTAAAAAATATTATATTCCGGGAAAAAATTAAGACACTGTTACATATTCTTATCTGTTAAAACTTAAATTATAAAATCATTAATAAGCAATATATTGACAGGAATTAATCTGTCTGTATAAAACGTAGCTGCGAAATATGGCCCCAAAAAATAAATGAAAAATTTTCCCAAATTTGGGGATATTTTTCATAATGCAATATGACCCCATTTTTTAATGAAAAATTACCCCAAAAAAATGAAAAGTAACCTTAAAAATAAAAAATATGACCCTTAATATTGGGTTATTCTTCATTATGAAAAATCACCTCAAAATTTATAATGAACTTTAACCCCAAAAAAGAACACAAAAAATGTTATATTGAAAATTTTGGGTGGAGTTCATATGGCCGAAACTAAAGATCCCGAATTTAGAATCCCGATTTCAAAATGCAAATAATTATACTTTTTTGATTTTAAAAATCGTACGATTGATAACATGGTTGGGCTTTCGGCCATGCGTAAGGATTTTTTTCTCTATGGTATAACGAACACTGGCTTCGCTCACTTTAGCTTTACTACATAGCCGGCCTTCGGCCGGGCGCAAAGATGTTCTATGGTATAACGAAGACCGGCTATGCTCAGTAAAGCTTCTGTTTACAGCCGGTTTTCTTCCGGGCGCAAGAATTTTTTCCTCTATGGTATAACAAACGCCTTCGCTAAATAAAGCATCTCTGCATAACCGGCAAGGATTTTCCTGGTATAAGAACTCGCTATTTTTATACTATCCCTAAGCTTTTACATAAAATTTTATATAATTTACTAGCTTAACCCGGTGCGCTTCGCTACACTGCTTTAACCACATTCGGTTGAGAGATATTTAACATATGCATCCTATGGAAGGTAGTTCCCCCCTGTGACTTCTACAAAGTTTGAACATTCTCACTATAACAGTTCTTAAGATATGCGATATTAAACATTGGCGTCCTATGGTGGACACCACTTCCCCCGCTGCTATTTTATTTCAATTTTGGGGCTCAGAAGATCCTACTACCAAAAGTTCAACAAAATGCATGCAGTGGCTCTTATTTATATTTCTATCTATGAGGGGTACTGCTCCTCCCCTGTCTACCCCGCCCATTTGTATACTGAAATTTATAGTTGACCCTAATAGTAGCTTTAACCACTTTTGAAGACTCTCCCTTGAATGGTTCTTCAGTTGAGCGATATTTATTATATGTATCCTATGGGAGGTATTTCCGCCCTGCGCCTACCCGCTTTATTTTTATTTTCAAAAGTGTAGTTTACCATAAGAGTGACTTCTACAAAGTTTCAACTTTCTCACTATAACAGTTTTTAAGATATCCGATATTAAACATTGGCGTCCTATGGGGGGTAACACTTCTCCCGCTATTTTATTTCAATTTTGGGGCTCAGAAGATCCTACTACCAAAAGTTCAACCAAATGCGTGCAGTGGCTCTTATTTATATTTCTATCTATGAGGGGTACTGCTCCTCCCCTGTTTACCCCGCCCATTTATATACTGAAATTTATAGTTTTCCATAGTAGTAGCTTTAACCACGTTTGAAGACTCCCCCTTTAAAAGTTCTTCAGTTAAGCGATATTTAATATATGCATTCTATGGGAGGTTTCCCTCCCCCCCCCCCTCCCCTACCCGCTTTATTTTTATTTTCAAAAGTGTAGTCAAACACAAAGTTTGAACATTCTCACTATAACAGTTCATAAGATATGCGATATTAAGCATTGGCGTCCTATGGGGGGAACCACTTCCCCCGCTGCTATTTTATTTCAATTTTGGGGCTCAGAAGATCCTACTACAAAAAGTTCAGCAAAATGCGTCCAGCGGCTCTTAAGATATGCGATAATTAATATTGGCATCCTATGGGGGTACCAATTCCCCTGCCCCTATTGCAAAAATAAGTAGCCTATTTTATTTTTAGGGCTCACGTGATGCTACTGTAAAAATTTCAGGAAAATCGGTTCAGTAGTTTCGGAGTCTATAAGCCAACAAACAAACACACAAACAAACAAACAAACAAACAAACATACAAACATTTTTAATTTGTATATATATAGATGTACAAATTTTAAAAAATATGGGATTCATTTTATTGCTAGAAAGATAGTTTATACCTAGAACGATTTGTTTAGTAAAATATTATTCTAGTTACACAGAAATAATTATTTACAAAATCACTAGAAAATATGGCTTGAATTAAGAAAATTTTGCACGATTCTCGTCCAAGCCAATAATTGTTTATTCTAAGCAAAAAGTTATGACTCAAAATTAACTTAAATTACCTTAAAAAAGCTTAAAAGTTAATTTTAATTCTATTAAATATCAATTCATATTTAAAAATGGTTTTTCATATAACCGTAGGAACACAATTGCAGTGTATGAACGTAGAAGCGTACGACGTAGGTAAGTTTTCAAATAAAAACGTATTACATTTTATACAAAGGCACACAATAATTGTCGAAGACGTTTAAGAGTAACTACGTCGTACGCCGACATAGATCAAATTCAATTTCATACGCCGCGGTGCGCCGGTTACGACGTATTGTCATAGTAAAAACAAAAATTAAAAATATAAAATGAAATTATTCTTGTGTTTTTAAATTTAATATTTGATAACAAAATATCAGGATAAAAAAACAATAATCTTAATAAATTCGTAGTTCTTAAATATTACTATCAAAAGAAAACAAAATACATTTATTATTATCAAAAAAAAAAACAAAATACATTTACCACGGAATTTTGGTAAGAGAAAAATGTACGCCGTTACGTCATACGTTCATACTATGACTCAATTGTGTTCCAAGCAAAATTTTATTTTTATTTGACATGAATAAAGAATTTTAGATATAATTTGATACATAAATATATTGATGAAATTGGCCATTAATATTTTACAAAATACGAAGAAAAGCCTGTATTTTTTACATAAAAACATGTAGACTAGTTACTAGTTAAGGAGAACTTAATAAAAAAAACTAGAAGCTTCTTATTGATTAGTTAACATTTCGATTCAAATATAAACTAATTGAATTAAACCAAGTTTTCTTGACCATTTTCTTACAAATTTCTAAAATTTCCTGGCGTTTTTTTCTAGATGCAAGAAATTCGATGCTATTCAAAAATCAAGAAAACCAAATTAATATTAAATAAATGCAGTGTGAATTCAGAAACATCTTTCTTACTTTTAATAAAAACTAGGTACTTTTGTATTTCTTGTTTTAAGAAATTTTTTATCATATACCAAAAACGTGAATGTTTTGATCAAGAGAAAAGATTCTTAATTTAAGAAAAGTTTACTAAGTACGAACAAACAAAGGGAAAACTAAGATAGTTTTTTTGGATTTTTTGGATTTTTTGTTTTAAGAAACGAAATTGATTATTTTAGAAAATAAACCTCTTTCCGAGTAACAACTAACAAACATTTTCGTTTTAATAATAATTTTAGTTAATAATGAAATTAAAAATGCAAAAGGCAAAACAATATCTGAATTTCCACTTATGTATTTCGAAACTCGTTCGGGTATTGGATTTCTTCTTTTTAAATGCAGGGTTCAGAGATGAAACGAACCAAGTCATAAAATAGTTTATGTAAATATATTTTAAAACTGGTGCGAAATTCTCCGCAAAGTTTTACTTTATACAGTTCTGTAATGGACTAAATTAAAAAATGTTTTGTTCCTATGCTAACGGTAGTAAAACCATGTCAATGGCTACAGAAATTAATGGTAGTTTACTTGCTTAACCTGAAAATATTTTCGATTTTTTATTTTTGATTTGGTTCGCTTCAGCTCTGAACTAGGAATGGGCAAAAAATATCGATATATCAAAATATCGATATTTTAAAAATATATAATCGATATTTTAAATACCGATATATCGATGTATCGATATTGAAATACGACTATCGAATTCGATATTTTTTAAAGTCAGTCTTCATTCAGAACTTAAAATTTTAGCCGTTTTTCAAACAATATGTTTTTTAAGAATTGGAATCATTGCATGCATTATATGTTTTTTTTAAACAAATATGAAGATCTAAAAAAATTGGAATTTTTTAAGAAGCAGTGCCGGAAACAAGAAGCAGATTGTGTGGAGTGCACATAAAACAGAGAGTGCTCCTGATGTCCATATCTTATGATTACTCGTTTGACTAAAACCAGTCGGTACTTTTGGGGTGCAATTCAAATTTTAAGGAAAGTTGCTACTTCCATGACATATTTACTTCCATTTTAATATTTCGTAATATATTTTTTTTTCTTATGGTTTTTTTGTATTCTTCCCTTTTGTTTTTGTTATACATAATTGAATTTTTTGTTTTGATTAATTTTTTTTGTTTTTATTAATTTTTTTAAATAAAATGAAACAATAAAAAGTAACAATGTAATTTCATATAATTAATTTGTTCATACATATGTTTGTACAAAGGTATACTGAATTTTTTAATTTGGTAATAGTTTCAGCAAAATACGTTCGATATATCGATATATCGATATTTTTGAAACAATAAATGTCGATACTCTAAAAAATTATCGATTCGATATAATCGATATATTTTTTCAACTTGCCCATCCCTACTCTGAACCCACCAAATAATTGGCACACGTGTTGTATACTTTATATTTAATTTGAAAATATCATTAGCATAATTATATTGCATACTTTACAGAGCTGTTACAACAATTTCATAAAGAAGTACTATACGGCGTATGATTAATTGATAACTGCAGTGATAAATATTTATGTATGTGCACAAAGGAAAATCATGGCGTATGAGGGTTTGTGATTATTTATTTAAAAAAAGACAAAAGTGTAGTCTACTTTATGGGTTTTTAAAAATTGAATGTAAGCCTGCTTTCACACGTTTCATCTTTTGATGCTCAACTCTTATGTTTTTTGGTGAGGGAAGAAAGAAGAAAGGCGGTTAGTACGGAGATGCCTGTACTCGGTCAGTACGCTTTGTGGTTTTATTCGTTGGTATATGCATAACGATGGCTGCATGTAATTTTTTTTCTTTTTCTCTTTGATTCGCTATTAATAAAATTGTTGTTGTTTTGTACCGAAAAAAGTTGAAACCGATTGCTGAGTGCGAATATATTGGCATCTTTAAAAGGGCATTGAAAAGAAGTTGAGCATCAAAAGATGAAACGTGTAAATTCAGACTAACTAACACAGAGATAGGCAAAATGCCGCACTGGGCGCTTTGTTATTCTCTTATTTACACGTACATAAACACTCGTACAGAAGAAAAAAATGAAACCAATTCAGTCTCGCACGAGCAGTCGCAAATGTATGTTGTGTTACGCTTGTTGCTTGAGGAGCGTTGCCAAATATGTTTTTTTTTGTTAAAAAAGTTTTTTCTGTTATGCTATAAACACATTCGAGACAGCAAGCTACCGACTTCAATATGTCAAACATAGAATACATGTGTGTATATGGAAATGATTATTTTCACGACGACACGGCTACATGGCTGCAGGTTGTTGTCTGTTATTATTTTGTCGTTGTAGCCAAATTAAACTAATTTCTATTTTTGTCCACTACAAAACAGAAAAAGTGTTGCTAATATTAAAAAATATTTAAGGAATAAGTGCTTGAAAATATTTTTTTTGTTTAACAGAAAAGAATACGCTTGAAATTGAAAAAATTATATAACTTTTAAGAAACCTTGAAAGAAGTTCTAAAGGAAGATTTTTTCGTGCTTACGCTTTCCTAGTTTAGGAGTTATAGGAAGTAAAAGTTGCAAAATACTTTATCTATATCTCTTTAGCTTTAAACAGAATCTATCATTGGAAAATGATTCAAAGTGTTTTTCACATGGCGTTTAACGCATACCGATTAACCAATTTAGAGCCAATTTAATATCTATATTCGTACTCCGTGGCTGATTTTTTTTTACAAAATTAGCTTTTAAAATTAAAATAATAACAATATAGCAATTATTCTCTAACCCTTAGATATTTGCTTGATAAAGTTTTGCCGGTTTTCAGCGTTGCGGAACACTTATTAATTATGTACACATTGCAATAATTAAATTTGTAACTAGTACATTAATTACTACCACATATATATTTTTACTCAATAAATTCAGTAGTTTTCCAAGATATAATTTTTAAAACCTTAATAAATTTAAAATTTTACATGATGGAGTTACTAATAATATGTTTGATTAAATATTTTGACAAAATTTCAAGTGTTGTTGAAAAATCTATCAAGGAAAATTAATATTTGAAATTGGTTCTTAACAGGCTGAAAGATATTTCGAAGTAGTTTCTTATAATACCAATACTATTTAGATCCAGTTTTCAAAGTTATTGATAAGGGGAACGTTCGTAAATGCAGTTGTTGGGTGTCCCTTGCGGAGAAGTAAAGTTTAATGTTCATAAAAGCATCACTTGTAAGAAACTTGGCATCACTCTCATATTTCAAAAGTTTTTTTATGCTGTCATGCCGCAGCTTTTTTTTCTGATGCAATAAATTTTGACATAAAAAAAAATCGTTTTATTTTTCTCTTGTGATGCTTTTTCTTGTAATTTATAAGAACACTGTCACTTTTTTTCAATATTTTCAATAGAATTTGTCATCGATATTGTTGATAACATTTATTTATTATTTTATGTTTGCCCATTAAACTTTTGAAATTTAGCTCGTGTTCAAAAATTCAAACTTTGCACAGCTGTTGTGCAGTAAAAAAAGTATTAAGGCCCAACCATAATGTGCTTAAGTTGGCTTAATCAAATGTGCGAAAACATGTAAATTAAATAATGCAAACCATATTGAACTTAAGGCAACTTTTTACTAAATTTAATGAAATTGTCTTTTGCTTAAGCAAGGTGCGAATCTAATCGCACATTCTGTACGGAATCAAATGTTTTTTTATTTGTTGTTTTTTAAAGTACATTTGAGATACTTTTTGTTAATTTTTGACAGTAGGTTAAGCAAGGCTATGCATATTATGGTTGGGCCTTTAGCATTACAACTGCAACTGGTAACCACGCATCAGCAACAACATTTTGCATCACTTTTAGCTTTTATATATTTACGTACGTACCCAACGTGCTCTGAAGCTTTTGTGACGTGCGATGACGGAACAAAATTTTTATTTTATAAGCAGTATATATTTTTTTATCTGCTGTTAAAATTATATTGTTTATTAGTTCCAAAAAAACAAAATTATGTATTTTAAATGATTTTTAATTAATTCATTTGTTTTTACGCTATAAAATGTATTATAAATGAGTATTTATATATTTATTGGCTTAAATGAAGTTTGTTACGCGTCTTGAATTATGCATGTTTTTCCATTTCATAAAAGTTTAAAAAAATGATAGTGGCACCACTGAATTATAAATACACAATAAAAAAACAGCTGTTTTTAATTTTTCAATTGTAGCTGTCGTCTTCAAAATAATTCAGTAGCTGTCTACACGACTGTAATTGCACCCAGCAGCATTTGTAGTCGTGTGTTCGTGTATCCTGCTGTGGTGAATGTGTTTAATACATTAAAAAAAAGTTTTTTATAATTCTTTATTTAAAAAATAAGTTTTTTTTTGTAAATTGTTTTTTTCTATTAAAAAAAAGTTTTTTGTTTAAAAAATGAGTTTTTTTGTTAATTGTGCAGTTTTACATTAGAATTTTTTTCTTCCAATTTTGGTATTAAATTTCTTACGACATTTTTGCCTTTTAAAGACTTGATCGAACTTCATTATAATCCATTATTATGTAACATTGAAACACATTATGGTGACAGAAAATAAGAACTTAACTTATTCAAAACTTTTGATTACTTCATATGTGTCAAACTTGTAGGGACAACATTTCATACGCATGAGGTCTTCGAGATGATCATCTGTGCGACGATTTCGGTGTTTATTTTTTATATACTTCAATAAAGAAAATGAAGATTCACATATAAAGGTTGATCCAAAAAAATCGATTATTATAATTTTTAATCATACAATCTAAGACATAAACATATTCATTGAATTTGTTTATATTAGGCGATTTGTGAAAAACTTCGAAAGTTCTATTTAAACTTGATAAATTTTTATTCTTTATGTTTGTTATTAAAATTTCTATTTCTTTATAAATGTCTGAACACAAAAATAGTTCAAAAATAACTTTTTTTATTTCCTTCTTCTGGCAGCAAAAGAAAAAACTTTTCATTGACAACATCAAAAATAGTTTTCCCTTTAACATGGCCATGTAGCGGAATCAGTTAAAGTTAAAGTTAAAGTTTTTGTTAACCGTTTTAGCGCATAAAATCAGCTGTACTGTGTCACTGATATCAGTACATTCGTGTAAGCAAATAGAAAAGTCTTCGCAATTATGAATTTTATTTTTAATATTTGAATAAATAAATGCATTTATATTTTCAGTTAGGCGAATAATTGTGCGAAAGGACATGGGTACCTAATTTATCATTTGTTGCATTTCCTCTGATTTGACACCAAAACATCCCAAAACTTCATTACATAACTCTTTGAAAAGTGTTCCATCCTCAAAAGGACGGCAATGCCTAGCAAAAGCGGCAGCAACGACAAAAGAAGATTTAATACGATTTCCGTATGACGTGCTAAAGAAGATTTATTTTTCGAGTAACGTTCTGCATCTACGTCAGCCCTATATTATTCACTATCTAATAAAATTTTCTTAACTCTACAATTAAAGTTTTTTTGTCATCATCAGATATATTTTGATATTCGCTATGACAAAGAGTAAAATGCCTATTCAAATAATAAGTTCGTGTGCGTGGTAAGCTTTGCTGACATATCAAACATTCAACTTTACCAAAACAAAATTTCGGACCAAAAAAAAATTATCTAACATTTCTTCATCATCCATTTTTTAACTGTGCATGCAATAACAACGTCAACAAGACTTATTTGTGTACAAAAAAAAGCATAAACACAACCTCCTGGTATGACTGCTCATGCGAGACTGAACTGTTTTCTTCCGTACGTGTGTTTAATGCAGGGGTTTCCATTTCTTTGCACAATTGTGCATACCACTACAAACACATATTTTTATGCTCTTCAATTCAGTCGTCGGTGTGACTTCGACAAGTGTACATGTTTAGCGGATGCTATATTATTTTGTTTCAGCTTACACTCAAAATTATTGTGCGGTCAAAAATGCTTTTGGTAAAATCCAATGCCTTGCGTGCAATATTTAGAGTCTAAATTTTAAGACTTAAATGCAGAGTAATATAACATTTCTATTTAATTTTAACATAATTAAAATTGTTGAAAATATTTAACAGCAAAGCTAACGTAAATTTTATTAAGTAACTTTTTTTAACAATAACATTTACTGCAACGTTTAAGCTAACGATATGTGTTTTGTTTGTGAAAAAAAATTCTTTGATACCTGTAAAAGGGACCCTTTTGCTTTTTTTTAAAAAGACGTACCTAAATGCAGAAATTATTAAGGAAAAAAATAGCCAAAAGAATTTGTTGGTATTTTGCTTGTAAAAATATTTTGGTTTCTGTACCAATCGCGTCGGTGGGTTTTTTCTTTCTTTAAAAACACTTTTCTTAAGTAAGTAGAAATATTTAAAAAACAAGTAAAAAAGTCTTGTTTTGCTACAATTTATGTGTAAATAACCTCTACACATAAAAGCAAATGTGACAGTAGGTAAAATGTTTGGGTAAGAAGATTTGTTTTATTAATGTATTAATGAAACTTTAGTCTGAATTTACACGTTTCATCTTTTGATGCTCAACTTCTTTTCAATTCCCTTTTAAAGATGCCAATATATTCACACGTAGCAATTGGTTTCAACTTTTTTCGGTTCAAAACAACAACAATTTTATTAATAGCGAATCAAAGAGAAAAAGAAAAGAAAAGAAAACAATTACATGCAGTCATCGTTGTGCATATACCAACGAATAAAAACACAAAGCGTACTGACCGAGTACAGGCATCTCCGTACTAACCCCCTTTCTTCTTTCTTCTCTCACCTAAAAACATAAGAGTTGAGCATCAAAAGATGAAACGTGTAAAAGCAGACTTATTGTTTCGCACTATTTTTATTGCTTACTTTTTTATGCTACAATTATTTGACCGAGCCCAAAGAGTTAAGGCTCAGTAAGTCTTTACTTTCTGTTCTGTTACGAACCAGCTAATTTGTTTTTGTTATTAAAAAACCTTTGAAATTGATTAGTTGTTCTGTTCTGTTGCGGTTCAGTTTGATAAAATCAAAAACTTGTAAAGTAATTGTAAGTGACCGCAAAATAAATAATAAAAAATACATTAATTAAATTTTATTTCTTCAAATTTATGTGCATAAAAGTTATTGAAATAAAACAATGGATGATGCAAAACTAATAAATTTGTCATAAATGGCTAATAAGTTGCTACAGAAAAAGTAACTTTTACAATTTTGAAAGAGAACGGCACGGAACAGAACTGAAACAGAAAGTAAAGACTAATTCTGCCTTTAACCTTACTAATTTATGGTAACTATTTAACGTAACTTTGACTTGTTATAATGACTTTATACATTTTTGCAGGCAAACTCATGTGTGCATTTGGTATTTTCTAAAAAGTTATGATATACTATTAGCTAGAATAAAAATGTATGCACAGATGTTTGAAGTATGAGCAACCCAACACCGTGAATACCATTTCTATATTACTTACCACTATCAATACCCTAACTGTTTACTAAAATAACACGTTATAATTCTCATATTGAATTGAAAAAATGGTTATTAGAAGAGGAAATTAATGAACCAAAATCAGTTCAAGTTAAGTAATATTGGAAAATGTTAAGAAAGGAAGACCATTGTGGGATGATGTTTTTATCAAGCAATGGCTGAAGAAAATTTGGGAAAGGCTTAATTATAATACTAAATTTATAGAGTCTCTTCCCCTGTCCAGTCAAACGGTAAGCCGTCGTACTTTTTCAATTTTATTTATTTTTTTCAATTTGTTTAGACGGAAGCACTGACATAAATCATCTGTGTGAACTTGTAATTTGTATTCGATGCGTAGACAGTAGAGGTCTGCTTTGAATAACTCACTTGTTTGCCTTTACTCAAAGTGCACAACATTTATTCAATTATAAAACATTCAAAAAGATAAGAAGAGAGTAAACCATGTACAAAAATAAGAATGAATGAACTGAATAAAAAACTTGTTTACTGTAAATGAATATGAGAGGCATTCATAAATAACAAAACATTGGAATGACCCGTTAGAGAGAGCAAGTTTACAAAAAATATTCAAATAATTTTTGAATTATTGAATGTGCATACATTTATTTGAATACCTTGCCATAATATGTGTGTAAGCTTGTGGCTTCTTTTATTTATAAGAGTTAAGCTTACACATACATACATAATGTGTAGGTACACATATTTTACATTCAAATTATATTTGAATAATTTACTCAATCGACTTGATTTGACTGAATAGAATGAGTTTTTGTTGTTTTGTCTCTGGTTATTTTTTCATTTGTTTCGTTATCATTGGGTGATCGACACATTGTATGTAATTAAAAAACAAATGAGTGTGTTGAAATTGCATTTTATTTATTCTTGCAGATTTCTACTAGACAGCGAATACACTATTTTTGAGTCAATGTTTACTTTAGAATCATTTTATGGAAATGTAACTGGCACGTTGTTGTATGATGTTGTCAGAGAAAAGCTTCTTTCCATTGTAGACATAAACAAATTTGCTGGAGTCTGCACAGATGGAGCCAATGTAATGTTGGCTAAATATAATGGACTTATAGGCCAATTAAAAAAACACGAATTAGCAGTTCATAATTTTCACTGCATAATTCATCAGACCGCTCTTGAATCGAAATTCATAAATGATACCCCAGCTATGAAGACAGCAGAGGATATAATAAATAAAATTCGAGGCGGACATCAAGCGCTTATCCACCGAAAATTTGTAACCTTTTTAAAAAACAAAAATGCTGTGAATTGTGACCTGAAAATGTTTACAGAAGTTCGGTGGCTAAGTCGCGGTGATTGCCTGAATAGACTTTATGATTTAAGAGAAGAAGGTCTTCAGTTTCTAGAAACTGAGAAAATAGAAAAAGTTTTAGTCCAGTGTTTAAAAGACAATAATTTTATTTCAGACTAAGCTTTTTTGGCAGATACGACAAGTATGTTAAATGAACTTAATTTGGAATTGCAAAGAAAGGAACGCAATATATGCGACTTGTCAAAAATCATTCACAATTTTAAAACAAAACTTTTTCTAATTTTTTCCCAAATTAAAAGTGGTGATTTTTCCAACTTTCCAAAAACTTCACTTGTTTACAGAAATCTCGAAATCGACAAAAGATATGAATATGCCGAAATATTTGAAACACTTTTCAATAATTTTCAAGACAGGTTTCAAGATTTTGTAATTTTACAACCGCGATTAGATCTTTTCGAAAACCCTTTTCGTTGCGATGTAAGCAACTACGAATTTGATATTCAATCAGAACTAATCATACTACGAAGCAAAGTAAACGCCCCAGACGAAAATAATATTGCAGAGTTCTGGAAAGATTTGGATGGCGAGTTCTATCCTGAACTAAAAAAAATTCATTGATGTGCCTCTCTTACCTATGCGAACAAATTTTTTCGGATTTAAAATTTATTTGTTCCAAGCAACGTAATAAATTAAGTTCATCCCATTTGAAAAGCATTCTAATATTACAAAACTGCCATAAAAGTATAAATTTAGAAGATTTTATTTTATAACTTGTATAACACAAGGGGAAAAAATTAAAAATTTTTTGTGTTGCTAGAAAATTTGTAGCAGTTCTTTACCAATTCAATGTCGCTGATTTTAAAAATGCGCTTTTTTTCTATCAGCTGTGATTTGCGTGCAATATTTATTTTTTATGAATTTTTAAAACATAAAAATCTTTAATTTTTTACAATTGTTTGATAAGACATTTGAAACTGATTTAGAGTCAAAAAGCTTCCGAATAAAAAAAAGTGTAGTTTTAAAATCAGCGACATTGAATTGGTAAAGAATTGCTACAAATCTTTATCAACACAAAAAATTTTTAATTTTGTACCTTTGTGTTATACAACTTAAAAAATATATTACTAACATTTTATTTCGGCTGTAAATAAATGCATTCTCTCAATTTGCTTACTCTCTGGTACTCACTAATACACAACCAAAAAAATTTTGGAAATCCCTGGTTTAATGCTAGAAACACAGCTGGGACGAACGACTAATTATTCGCAACGAATATTCGTCGTCAGAAATAGAACACATGTGTATGTAAGAAAATACACACAATCATTGCGTAGACCGAAATTCGTCCTGCGTAACGAACACTGCGATAGGTTTATTTCTATTTCTTACGCAGACGAACGACGAACGACGAATAAATGTGGACGGGGAGAGCTAATCGCAGCTAAATCGTTAAAGGTGTAAAGAATCACAGGTGAAAATCGCTTCTATTGCGAACTTGGCTAAAATTTGCAAAAATGGCGAAAATTCGCGAAAATTTTAAATATTTCAAACAAGCCATAAAATTGATTTAAAGTCTCTAAAGCTATAAGAAATGGCAATAAAAATCGGTAAAAATTGCTAAATTAGCGGAAATTCGTAAAAATTTGCTAACAGAGGCATGATAGCAAAGTCTACTATTTATTATAAATCGTTAAAGCTGTAAAGAATCAGACAACTTACAGGAAAAATCGCGAACATGGCTGAAATTCGCGAAAAATTGCAAAATATGAACAAACCCAAAAACGAATTTGAGTTAACTAACATAAATATTGTCTATTAATGCCCGTAATTTCTACAAACAGATATCTAGTGGTGTTCGTACCTAACAGTTATCTTTACCTACCCGGAACCACTATTTTGGTAATTTCACCGTTAAAGCTACCTACGTGCATTAACTAACGAAAATCGGTGGTGTAAAATACATTACACTTTAGCGGGTAGGTAAGAAATACGTTTTAAAATTATGAAAATCATAGATACCTATACACAGCTAGATATCTATTTGTTAAAATTACGGGCATAAATAAAGTAAACCCATTATGTTGGTAAATTCAAACGAAAATTCATTTTAAACAACTAAAACTTCATTTAAAAAACGGAATATTTACATTTCATTTAAAATAAATGAATTTTATATTAATTTTTAAATCTTTAATTTATTAAACAGCATGTGCCATAAAATTTAATAGTTGTTACTTTTAAAAGATATATTTTAATCGACAAAAAATCAAACTACATAAGAAAATAAGTACAGAATAACAATCATAAATGTAAAAAAATAAAGTTATTCGTAAAATAACTATATTTTTATCCAATTTTAATAGAACGGAAAAAGAATTTAATAACACACAATCAGTTACTGTAATAATTGTATGTGTGTATGTACATATATCCATCTCCAAACAACAAAAAAAAAAAGCTATAATTCTGCTTTTGCTATATTTAGCCACCTACTTTTGCCAACAGCAAACTTACAGATCAATATGGTTATTTGCATGTTTAATCATAAAGACTTATACAAGATTTCATTGCCCATCTTCATAAGCTATTTTGCACACCCACAAATATTTTTATTGTTTTCTCGCTAAGAGCAACAAAACAAAAAAAAAGGAAATTATTTTTTATGGTTATGTGGATGAGTGTTTTTATTATGGCCTTTTGAAATAAAGTTTTAAATAAAATACACATACATTGAAAGCATGATTATGACGAAATTTTGTTTTTAGTTTTAGGATATTGAACAATGAGTTTATGGTATACAACTTTTTATGTACTACATTAAAAAAAGGTCTTTAAATGAAATATAATTAAATTTCTTTTCAAAATTTAACATAAATAATAAGCAACAAACTTTCAATATACCCTTATCACTGTGGCAAAGGGTAAAATAAGAAGGATAAAAGTTTTCAACAGATGTGTTTTGATGAAATTTAGGGGTTACCAAAAACTTTACAAATATAGCTTTAAAGGTACACGTATGCTTATGATTAATATACCCTACACAACCAAAGGTGGTGGGGGTATCTTGTGTTTGTGCTGAAGTTTGTAAAAATTAATATAAGTTAAATTAATAGTTACAGTTTAGTATAACCTTAACATTTACTAAATACGAGTATCAAGTGATTAAAATGTTTTTGTTGTCTGGCTGTCTGTGTATTTATCTCTGCTTGTCAATATACAAACATTTTTAGAAAGTAGATGTTAAAATTAAAAAAAAAATTATGAAATTGGGGTCATTGCTATTCCTGGAGAAGCCCTTCATAAAACATGAAATTTGCTCCACGCTTGTAAAAAAATCTTGAATAAAATAAATTAAGCCTATAAAAAAGGTTAAGTTTAATAATGTTCGTATTCTAATTAAATTCAGAATAAAACTGTTTAATTGAAATCTTTCTTAAATTACCAACAGTTTCACAGCAAACAAATCATTGTTTGTATTCTTTGTATTACAAGTCAAAATGTACCCCAGAAATAGTACACACTGAAGTACTTCTAATTAAAGCCATTCCTTGGTTGCTCGCAATTATTCATATGTAAAGTTTACGGGCCATTCATTTGCTAACAACAGTTTGACCAGATTTTAATAAATATAAGCTAAATCATCTTTGAAACAGAGCTTAACAAGAAAATTTAAAGCAAAATTTGGGACTACACAGAAAAAAATAACAAGAGTTATTAAGTAATTAATGAACATTTTTAAAGTTTTTTAAATATATTTAACAATTTTCTCAATTAACATGTATGTAAATTGTCATATTAAGAATTTGTTTCAGTTAAAAAATAAATACATATAATAAAATTTATTTTGTGTCGAAAAAAATATTTAATACAATACGAAAATGTTTAAAATATTTTGAGTTTAATGTGCTGTTTTCACAACAAAAGTGACTGAACGTGTAATAAAATTTATATGAAAAGCAAACAGTTTTTTGAGCTAAAAGATAGGCAGATTATTGAAAAACTGAATCAATCTAAGGGGTAAGTAAAGTTGTGGTTTGAAAAATTAGGAGATTTAAACGGGTATTTTGTTAATTTAAGTTTTCAAATACAAGTCAATAATTGTGTCAAGAATCACTTTTATGAAGACGTTAAAACATCATTGTGCATCCAGTTTTATGTATGAATAAGTATGCTGAAATAAATATGAATGGTGTTTATGATGTTGTTTTTAATTTATATTTCAATAAAAATTAATTAAACAAATAATTTAAATGCATTTAATTCTTTCAAAAGGCAATAAGCTAGTTCTTAACAAAGTATTTTGTTAATATCACAAGCTCTTAATTAAAATTCGTCTATAATTGTTAACAAATTCCATTTTCAATATAACAACTTCGTTATTAAAAATATTTGTGGAATATCAACAATTTGAATTAATAAAAGTATTTTTTATATTTAAAAATTTGGTCGTTGGTGCCTTTTCAATTAAAAAATTAATTGTATTGACGAATTCGGAATTCAATATGGCAATTGATTTGTCGTAATTTTTTTTTACTGTAACTTATAATTCTTTCGATATTTATCATTGATTAACCTTTATGTTATTATATGGCAAAAACAGTTGCATGTCATCTTCCATGTATTTCCAAGGAAATAAATTGATACAATCAGTATATTTCTTCACATAAAGCGCAAAAAGAACTGTTAGAATCAATTGTTATCTCGTATTTCTAATTTTGTAACGAACAAGTTTTGCAACTAACCTACTCATTTATATAAAATAGTAAAATTGCTGACTGACTGACCAATTCATCTTTGCACAGCCTAAATGCCTGAAGTTAAAAATTTGGTCTAGATCTTTCTCTTGTCAAATAGATGCCTCCAGACGGGATTTTTTGTAAATTCGAAAGTTTTGGGGGTAAAGTGGGTAAGACGTGTCAATTCGCTAACCTCATATCTCCTAAACTAAACGAGATTAAAAAAATTTAAACTTATAGCTGTTCATTACAAAAAATTATCTAACAGATGTCTGGTCCTTATTGAGAATGGACCCTTTTGGGGAGTAAACGGGTAAAACCAATATTTTGGAACTTTTTTGTTACCCCATCTATCTTTTAAACCAATCGACATACTTTAAAAATAAAAAATTTATCTTTTCCTTGTCCTTTTTCGAAATTCAAACGTTTAAGGGGAGAAAAGTGTACTTAATTTTTGGTACTTTTTTAAAAATAATTGTTTTCCATTCATTGACGGAAGCGTTTTTAATTCTCAGCTCCCACTCCAACATTAAAATTTTTAATACTTCAATGGAGTGATAAAAAAACCGTATCAAAAATGGGAAATACGGGAAATTACGTTTCTTTCTTTTACTTTTCCGTTCTACCTGCGGTAATTTTTGAATTTTATACTTTTTAATAAGTGCAGGATATGAGTGAATGAGAACCTTTAAGATAAAAATGTTGGTGCTGGTTTTGTTAAAATCTAGATACATATACTTGGTGTTAAAATATATCCACGAAGAAAGGGGCAAGCAAACAAAGTAGCGTGTTAAATTATTATACAAAAATATATTATTACCCAGTAAAAACGCCTACTTTAGATTTCTTCTTTACTACTATAACTACTTACATTTCAGATGTATGTAGGCAAAAAGTAATGACTTACATTTAAATGCGTTCATTTTGGGGCATCCCTTGTAAAATGCATTGTTTCTTTCAGTAGAATTTTAATTTCTTATATTTTTATTTTTGTTTAATAAATTTATCTGTTGTCTTGTTATTTTCACTGAAATATTGCAACCTAAGGAAAACAAGGATCTAAATTAAATATATTCCAAAAACGAGTTATATATCACATCGCTATAAATCGACTACGGTCTTTCGATGAGTGTTCCAGTCAATCTCTTACAGCTTCTGAAATATTTTATATAACTAGGTTCTAGCTACGCTTTTTCGGTTTAAAATTCAGTTAACAAGGTTCTAACTGACCAATAGAACCGATGATTATGCAATTAAAAAAGCAAACCAAATATTAAATTTAAAGAATATTAGAAGTCAATTAGCATTTGTGTTTTCCAACTACGGATTTATTGGTGAAGCAATAACTAATTAGAAGTGAACTAAACTTTATACTCAAGCCTAAATAAATGAAATTGCTAAAAGCAAAAGTAACAATGTGGAATGAATAATAACCCGATAAATTTAAAAAAAAATCCAAACCGTTTTGCAAAAAAAAAAAATTAAGGAATTCAAAAAATTAAATTAGGGGGTAATTTTGTTGTTCACTTCACCTTGCTTGAAAATTTAAAAAATTTTATATGAAAATTTTCTCAACGCAAGGTGAAGTGAACAACAAAATTACCCCCTAAATTTCAAATAATTTTGATCTGACCTTGAATCAAAGTGGGATCTTAAAATGAATATTTTCAATGTGCGTTGCCATTCTTAAAGTACAGGACATAAAAAAGTGCTTATTGATTTGAACAAACAGTAATTTAAATAAGTTTTTAAAGCTTTTTAAAAATATTTGAATAACAATAGACCAAATTTTATATATTTTTCTTAATACAAAAATCATTTTAAAGAATTTTTTAATTTTTTTATTGCATATTTTGGATTTTTAGTGCATACTTTCGATGTCTTACCCAGTAAAAACTTCGCCTACAAAATAATGTGTTGAGTAATCAGAAAAACATAAAAGCACTACTTACAATTCTACTGAAAGAACCAATGAATTTTACCCAAAATGAACGCATTCAAAAAAAAGTCATTATTTTTTTACTTAAATACATGCAGAAAAAAGTAGTTATATAAGTTGTTATAGATTTAGCTATGGATAAAAGCTACTAAATAATGAGTTAAAGAAGCTATTCATTTTGAAAAAGTAAGCGAAGTTTTTACTGGGTAGTACATGAAAATCCTTATCCCTACTTATTACTTTTTTAAATTTCAGATTTTGAACTTTTTTAATAACACGTGTGTTGCAAAAAAAAAACAGCATTGATCTGTTTGCTTTATTAACTTATATTTAGAATTAACTGTTTATTTAGAAGTTAAAGTATAAATATGCTTATATCTCTGTTTAAACGATAAGTTTTACCGTTTCCGTATTTCCATTATTTACGAAAGATAGTGGTATTATTGGAAATCCTCTTGGGTTTTTGTATTAAGATTCGTAAGTTAATTTATACGTTGGTAGCATTGTTACAATTCTAAAACAAGGTTTCGACCGTAGATCATTCTAGAAAATACTTTGGAAGAATAGAATTGTGTAAGTAAGGATTTCCTTTGTATTGAAGATTAATTAATGTATTTTAAATTCGTTTAGATTATAAAACATTTAACACGACCAGTTCTAAGACTAATGTACTGTTTTCACAACACAAGTGACTGAAGGTGTAGTAAAATATATATGAAAAACAATTTAAAAAACTGAGTGCTTTTCATATAAATTTTACCAGACGTTTAATCACTTGAGTTGTAAATACAGCACATAATAGCTAATTTCTAATTTGTTTAAATAACAATTTATGTTTAAAATTCGCTTTTCATGTCAAATAAAAATAAAATTATATGAAAAACTTTATTAAAAAGAATTGGTGAAATTGGCCATAAATGTTACAGCCGTAATAACTAAATTGCTGCCGCAACAACATGATTCTATCTACTAACAGTTAATACTTATTTGGCACTCAGAACCAGTGGTGCCAGGAGAAATTTTATAAAATCCCTACGTGTCTAACAAAAAATCCCTTTATTTCCCTACAACCAAAAACAACCCTTTTCCCTTCGTTAAAAAGTCATTGTTTTTAGCAAAAGGCAATCAAATACATACTTTTACTATTAAAATAAAAGTATTTAATAACAAAAAGAAAAAACCAAAATATGTATGTATGTAAATGCCATACACACACATATAAATATTCAATTTCAAAAATAAAACTGTGTGAAAAATTTAAATTTTTTCTTTTTGGCAGAAACACCTCTCAAACTTCGCATTTGATTTTTCATTGCCTCATCTTTTGTCCTTTTTAAAGGGCTTAATAATTTTCAGGAATACTTATTTTAGAAAATTGAAATTGTATTGCTTCATTTCTTTTGATGTGATTGTTTTTTTACAAATTAATTTCAATGTAAAAATTGCATTCATAAGATATTCGCTTTTAATATTCGCATTTATTTTTGCGAATGTGATTGCGAATGCAAATAGCAAAAATTAGAGAATAGTTCCAAAATGCGAACGCGAATATTCATAGCCCGCTAATTATATATAAGGGGCGCCACGAATATTCGGGTACACGATTTTGGTATTTGAGGAAGATTGCCAAGCTGTAAGGACTCATAGTAGAGGATTTCTGTTTTTTTTTTTTTTTTAAATTCCCTAAGCTAAGCCCCGCGAAGCTCTGCGCTTGTCTGCAGGAAAGAAACCAGAGTCTCTGGCGGGAATCGAACCCGCAACCCCGGCGCTAATAGACTAGCTCACTACCAGCTAGCCTACCGGGGCACTCAAAATGTATACTACATTTGTATATAAATGCTATTGTGTATGAAAAAGTTAAATTTTTTTTAATGAAAATAAGACAAATATTTACGTATTTTAAGGTAATATATTGAATTTGAGAAAATATTTGGAAAATTCCCTACATTAGCCTTAAAATACAAAATCTGTCTGAATTGAAAATTCCCTACTATTGGCATCAATGCTCAGAACCATGTTTTCCACATCCATGTGGCTTATTGTTGAGCAACAGATTTCTATCGGTTTTATGAAACTCAATTTGCGCAAAAGCTAATAGAGTAGCATGGATATTTATAAAAGGACAAAAATATTTCAAAACTAAATTGAAATTATACAAAAACTGTTTTTAAGTTAATTGGAAACGGAGCGAATAATAACATTTAACCTTAGTTTTCTCAAAAGTAGTGTTGGTCTTTAGGTTGCGATATGGAATAAAAATATTTACTTAATGCATTTTTTCAAAAAGCTGAAAACAATTTAAAAGCTCAATGAAGTATAGCTATTTTAAGAACAATTGTGATTTTTAGTTCAACTGTTAATTTAATATTTTTAGTTAGGCTTGAGTTCATGAAATTTAATTTTCATTACATTATTTTTATTTAAATTTATTGATAATTTTTATTCTTGGCTGAGCTGGGGACCAAACTCGGCTTGACTTTACATGTTTCAAGAATCACCACATTCTATCAATAAAATTCTTTGACGGCCTTAGTTCTGCACCACTGCGGTACCTGCCAGCAAACAGTCAAATATCAATCTTTAACCAGTGGTACTGGTAATTCGAAATTTTCTGTAATAATAAAGTAAAATTATTTAATGAAAATTAAATTTGAAGAACTCAAGCCTACCTAAAAATATCAAAAAAATAATGAAATATTTCAGCTAAACATTAAAAAAAAATTAAGCTAAATTTAGGTCGAAAAGAGCTAATATTGCCACAATGCCAAAAAGTATTATTTTTGGATTTATCCGTCTCTATATATTTTATTGTTTATTTTTTATAATCGTAAAAATGCAAATAATGAAGTTTTAAATGAAAAGCAAAAAAATTTTCCAAGTTTAAAGAAATAAAAAGTTTTATGAACTTGCAAAAAATTATGTTATTTGTATTGTGAAATAATTACATAAAAAAGCAAACGAAGGATTAAAGCAATTAGAAACAAACCTTGGCCCTGGGACTAAAAAAAATATACTAAGTACTGTATAAATTCTCATTTCCAGAACAAAGCTTAAATAAATAAAATTATTTTGAATTTTATGGTGTAAATATTTTAGAATAATTTAGATTTTGTGCAGTATTTACATTGGACACCAATGCAAAAAGTTGTAATGTGAGTTATTTCAAGAAAAAATGCTAAAATGAAATTGTTCACAGAAATATTTGTACTAACTTAATTAACCAAGTCAACATTTTGTTAATACACACATGCACACACTCACAAGCGGAAGAAGTTTGAGAATTTAAAAAATGTAAAATGAATGCAAAGATGGAAAACAAGTTTGTAAATTAACGACTATGTTATTTTGTTTCTTTTTCAATTTTTTTTTTTAATTTCTTTTTAGTTTTAGCTGGTTTTTGAAGGAATTTTGTTTGAATGTATAATGTTTTTATGTGCAAATCTGCTACAGTTTATTTCTTCATTTCATGTTTTTATTTTTACTTATTTATTTCACATGCTTCTCGCATTTTGCTGATGTTGATAATTTTACTGCTTCTACTGCTGCTGCTGCTGTTGTTGCAAATGCTTACATGAAGCGGAATAATTCAATCAAGTTAAGTCACACAACAAAATACAAAATCGTTGAATACAAAAAGCAAAAAAACAACAACGGTAAGAGAATAAACTCATACGAAAAGAATAAAAAAATATAAAAATGTTAAATAGTATAAAAGAAATTATATGTGTGCTGACTGTCAAGTTGAAATGAAAGGTAAGAAATTGTGTAGAAAATCCCATATGTTTTAGATGCCACATGGTGTATGGAAGTGTATTTGTTGCATATGTTGTAATCTTATACAGAACATGGAACAGCAACAATAAAACTTAAGCTACGGTCACACTTATCAAATATTTGACGAAAAAAACTGGACCAACAATTCCTTCAATTCCAATATTTAATTTGATAAAAATACCACATCTTACAAATAACAATTTCTTGCTATGCCTAGTAGTATAATTAATTTATTTTGTGACATTAAGATCATGCTAAATCTCAATAACTATTAAAAAAGGTAGGGGTTGCGCTTATTTGGTCAAATATTTAATAAGTGTGACCGTAGCTTTAGAATGACGTTAAAAAATCAAGCACATTGTTATTAACAAACAAATAATAAGCGTAAATCAAAATTGAAAAAAAAAAATAAAAAAATAGCAAAAAATAACAGGAAGAAAGTAACACAGGAACTGGAAGTAAGCACGACATACGGAATGACATTGCAAAGAAATTTTTTTTTATATTTCTTAAATCAGTTGAATTTTTCTTTAATGAAAAAAATATAGCACAGATAATAAAAAAAGAATCTAAGTTGTAAGTGAAGCGAGAGAAATGGTTTTCAATTAAAATAATTGTTGAACTTTTATTTGTTGCCGAAAAAATTTGAGAAAAGCACAAAAATGTTGTTTTAGGTTAAGCATCCGAAGTTTTTTTTCATAATTTTGCAGAGTTTCTTAATTTCCCCAATAAAACAATAGTTTAAGAGGTCAAATTGTGATTTTGTTTTACAAAACTTTCAAAGGAAAAGAAAACTGCCAAAATGTAAAAATTATTCTTAATACCCGAGATATGATGACAATGAAGTCTGTGCCGACTTTTTGCATATAAAACTGTGTATAACTATTTTGTTTTTCATGTTAGAAACAAATCCTTCCATGACTTTGTGGAGAAACAATCTCAGAATACAATGAGAACAAAATCAGAGCGATTGTGGTTCTGGATTCAGGCTGATCCTGGCATACAAATGTTTTTGTTCATATGATATTACCAGGTCTGCCTTCGCGAATGGGTAGTCATCTTTACGCGATGCGAGGGCTTAAGTGCAAGGACGTTTAGAGTCATGCTGGCGGTAGTGACGTCAGTCTAGACCGGTAGGGTCTCCTATGCCAGACCGAGTACAAACCAAGAACTACCACCCTGTCTATTAGCGTCTGTTTCTCAAAGTTGGAACGGCTAGTAACTCTGCGTCCGCTGGCCTTTTACGGTCAACTGTAAGGCATTCTGAGGGCTGTCGGTCCACAATAACATCCATCAGCGTCTGTTGTCAAATTGAGCGGCTGCTGGTCTGCGTCTGCCTCCAGAGGAGCGGCAGGTATCCTTTCGCCTGGCAGTTAGGCATTAAATTCAACCCCATTTCACCCCCCCCCCACCTCCGAAATGTCCGAAAATTCACGCCCTACGTATCCGGCAAAGGGCTTCTTACTCCCCGGAGACCCTACTACTACAGCGTCAGTATCAGGCAGTAGTATGTTGAATGCTACTGAGACCTCGTCTAGTAAAGTGGTTGCGCCAGGCTCTGTTAGACAGTCAGCTACTAGGCGGTCTTAAACTTAGCTTGGTACAGGGTTCTTCGAAACCAGTTACCTCTAAGGCTTCCCAGGTCCGGACAAGAAAAAAGCCTGCACCTCCCTCTGCAGAGGATGGCAATCCTGAACGGAAACCAACCGAAGCAGCGCCTAAACGGCAACGGTCAGGGGAGGACACCCTTCCTGGGACTAAAAGGTCCAAATGTATGCCTCAACGGCCGCAAAACAGGTCGTACAAAGATGTAGCTAAAGACAACCTCATTTGGGCGAACATTGACCGCAACGCCAGTGACGGCACCACATCCTCCAAGAACTGCGTTCTTGAATGTCTTAAGGGGTAACCCTGGACCACCACCACCATGTTAAGATGTCGGCTGGTATCAAGGTCACATTAATTTAATAGCGTGTGCAGATGAGCGTTCAGCGCTGCTGTACAAGTATGCTCTGGAGTCCCTGGGGGAAGTTTGGCAGGGCGCCAAGATTGAGGCAATACCTCTGGCCGATGTACCGCAAAGGCCCAGATCTATTGCCAAGATCCCCGCTGAGCCATTCGACCCCAAGGAGATCCTGCAAATTATTCAGATCATTAACCCCCAGCTACCCTCACAAGACTGGAAAGAACTGACGGTTTCTGAATCTGTTGAAGAATCCAGGAATGTCACTGTTATAATAAATAGTGACTCTCTTCCGTTACTTCGGAAGACACAGGGGAAGATATTCTATGGATTTGCAACTATCTTCCTCCGAGTCTACAAAGGTGATGACAAAGGGAAGCCTCATGCTCCGGTGACTACCACCAGAACAACAGCATCAACGGAGCATATGGAAGACGATTCTGCCACGTCATCGGCCAAGAAAGACACTCAATCGGTCAGTGGACTTGTGGGTGATGTCTTTGGTAAGATGGAAGTGGCGGACGATGAGGACATCTTTCTGGAATCGGACGACGACGAGAGGATGACAACGTCACAGTCGTCCATAGGGATTAGCTAAGATGAAGGTTACACAAACTAACCTTCATCACTCTAAAGCCGCGTCAGCTGCCCTTTTCCTCCGATTAGCTTCAGGCACGGAGGAGGTTATATGCATCCAAGAACCATTGTTGTATAAAGACAGGGTTTGCCGACTCAGTTTAGACGGCTATAGTACTCTGTACGCAACCGATCAAGGTAAGACCAGGGCTTGTGTTATGGTCAAAAATATCCTTAAAGCTTTTATTCTTTCTGATTTTAGCGATAAGGACACTTGCACTGTCGCAGTATAATGCAAAACCAGTACAGTTTGGTTTATGAGCTGCTACATGGCACACGACCAGGGTGCTAATCCTCCAAACTGCACAACCAGGAAGGCGGTGTCGTATGCTAGCAGGCTCAACATCCCCCTAATAATATGTGCAGATGCTAATGCGCATCATACCATCTGGGGAAGCTCGGACGTCAATCCACGAGGTGAGTCGCTTTTAGACTTCATAGTAGAAAGTGAACTAACAGAAGTTAATAGGGGTAGTGAGCCCACTTTTATTGTGACCAACAGAAGGGCGGTTCGTGATATTACGCTTATTAGTGATAAGTTCGCGGATATGATTAGCGATTGGAACGTGTCAAAGACTGTTCTGATCACATGTATATTGATTTCAATGTTTCCTTTAGAGTTGATTCAGTTACCCCCTACACGAATAGAAGAAGGACCAACTGGTCTATCTATGCGAGTGTGCTCGAGAACAAGCTGCCTGTGTGCCCGGTTCTCATAGACAGTGGGCACATGCTTGACTCCGCAGTGGAGTCATTGACTGGTATCTTAATTGAGGCAACAAACGAATCCTGTAAGAGAATCGACAGGATGGGCAAAGCTAAGCTCATATGGTGGAATGCGAAAATTGCTGAAAAACGCAAAGAAAGCAGGAAACTCTTTAATGAGGCAAAACGTTATGGTGTTTGGAACAATTACAAGTCCTAAGTAAACGGATTCAATAATCTTATCAGGAAGGCCAAGAGACAGCCATGGAGGAAATTCTACAGCGACGTAGAAAACTCCTCGGAGAAAAGTCGGCTACGTAAAATTTTATCCTCTAAACCATCGTATATACGAAAGATGGATGGATCCTGGACCACAAACAGTCGGGACACCCTGGAGGTCCTGATGAATACATACTTTCCAGGTTGCACCGATGATGTGCATAGGGAGGGAACATTTAGTGGCGCCCGGGATATCTCTAATATTCCGACAACTCGCCATCGTGTGGAATAGGCAGTCAAAATCTTCCATCCCTTTAAATCTCAAGGCCTGGATGGCATTACCCCAGCGGATCTCCAGAAGAACCTGGGTATATTGATACCATGGCTCTTGACAATATTAAGAGCCTGCCTGAGTCTCTCACATGTCCCATCAACTTGGACAACATATAAGATCGTCTTCATCCCCAAGAGCGGGAAGACATCTAACACTATGGCTACAGACTTAAGACCAATTAGTCTATTCTCTTTTCTACTGAAAACACTGGAGATGATTTTGGATATTCATATAAGAGCATCGTTAGGACATAACTCCATGTCACTTGCTCAGCACGCCTACACGAAGGGAAGGTCCACTGAAACTGCGCTTCACTCATTGGTGGGCCACATAGAAAAATCCCTGCACTACAAGGAATTTGCTTTAGTTGCATTCCTGGATATTGAGGGTGCTTTCAACAACGTTAGACCTGAGGTTATTAACGCTATGCGACATTTGGAAATCGACACAGCGATCATTCAATTTGTCAGCAGTAATTTGCACTTCAGGCGTATCGAATCCAACTTTGGCGCCTCGAACATTTCGAAGGTTGTGACTAGGGGCACCCCGCAAGGTGGTGTACTGTCAACATTACTGTGGAATCTTAATGCAAATACGCTACTTAGGGCCAGGTTACGTATGCCGATGACGATGCAGTTGTAGCTATGGGTAAAGATCCCAGACTATTGCCTGAACTAATGAAGTCCGCAGTGGATGTCCTAACAAAATGGTGCCAGGGTTGTCACCTGGATGTAAATCCAGCAAAAACAGAACTTTTCACAAGGCGATACAAAATTCCCAATTTTGATACCCCGAGGATAAAGGGGGTCTCACTGCAACTGTCTGATACCGCCAAGTATCTTGGGCTAATATTTGACAGCAAACTGAACTGGGGGATGAACACCATTTCCTGGACTAATAAGGCGCCAACTGCACTATACTGCTACAAAAGGGCCACTGGCCTAAACTGGGGAATTAACCCGAGGAACGTATACTGGCTATACGAATGTGTCATTAAACCCATTCTATTCTACGGGGCGACTGTTTGGTGGCCGACGCTCAAGGTGAAGAGTCATTAAACTAGGTTTGAATGTACAATGAGAATGGTGGCGATAGCGGTAACAGGTGCCATTAGAACAACCTCCTCTAAGGCATTATTTAAGATTTTAAACTGGTTACCACCAGACATTTTGGCGAAAAGGCTTGCTGCGAACGCGGAGGTAAGACTAAGGGCCACCGGAGCATGGAGGGAATACAATATCGGACATGCTAATATTCTGAACGAAATTAATTGGCACATGGATGTTGGTTATGTCACACCCGAGCCAATCTTTGATCCTGGCTTCACGGTAAGCATTAGGGATAACGTGGTCCACTATGACGACCTACAAATTCCCGCAGATGCGATTCGAAAAACTGTATGGTGTCGGTTCTGGCATATACTCCGAGCAGCTAAACTGGAGTATTCCTATAAGGCTGCCGGACCACTGCAGTGTCATTCAGGCCGAGATAATGGCCATCCACACAGCCGCGAGAAGCATCCGGTACGGTTAAATATCTGGAAGAGATATTCACATTATTACCGATAGCAAGGCGGCCATAAGATCCCTGGAGAGTGTGTTCAACACATCAAGAATTGTCCGAGAATGCCGGAAGTCTCTGTATCTCTGGAGTATCACTGGTCACCCTTAATTGGGTCCCCGGACACGGGGACATACAGGGGAACTGCATGGCGGATTCGTTGGCGTATGCAGGCACCACCTTGAATCAAGACGGTTCAACATATAATGTAGGTGTTTCACTCCCAAGGAGTAAGCAACTTATAGCGCACAAGTTTCATCCTATTGCCAGTAAGAGGTGGCACGATGAAACTATCTGTGGGGATGAAAAAAGGACACGGTGGGCATTACAGCCGTCCACACATCATCTAAGCCTAATTTCGGTTATAATTGGCCACTGGCCCATTGGAAGGCATGCCTTGAGGCTGGGGCTCCCTAAAAATGACTTGTGTAGAAGTTGCGGCGATGAGGAGGAGGAAGAGTCAACGGAACATCTTCTCTGTAATTGCCCGACATTCGGAGATTTAAGGCTCGAAATGTTTGGTCGTAGAGCCCTTGGGGACAAAACTTGTCTCTGTTATGTTGATGTAAACAGGATCCACTCCTTTATTGAATCGACCGGATGGCTGCATGGAAAAACTAGCAGCCAGATAACATCCCATTAAAAACTTCGCCTACAAAATAATGTGTTAAGTAATCAGAAAATATAAGAGCACTAAAAGAACCAATGAATTTTACATGGGATGTCCCAAAATTAACGCATTAAAAAGTAAGTCATTATTTTTTTACATTAATACATCCAAAAAGGAGTACTTATAGAAGTTGTTTTAGATGTACACATAGTAAAAAATTAACATGGAAATATGTTGATGGAGAATCATAGTAAATTTCTGCAAAAGTATGCCCATTATTTAAATTTATCATCATTTCATATTAATTTTAAATGAAAAATATTAAAATAATCTAAAATCACGCTTATTTAATATTATTCACTGTTAAAATAAATAAAAAAAAGTATTAAAATATAAATAAATATGGATTCAATATTGAATCTATTAAAAAACCTGTTTTATATTAAAATTAAAAGTTTATCTTGTTAAATTAACATGCATACATAGTTAAGTATGTTAATTTTTTTATTTTCATTTTTAAAATATGTTATAAAAAGAAGACAATTCCCGTATTCTTTTAATTAAAATTATTAAGTTAAATAGTACATTAAGTTTTCAAAGTAGAATGATGACGGAAACCATATCGGGCGATTCTGCTGATACTTCTGTTGACAAAGGAGAATACAAAATAAGTGAAGCATGTGTTACAGAGACAAGTGTATTGAATAATTCTTAAATTAATGCACATGTTGTCTCTGAAGCTTCTTCACACTGTTATAACACACTCAAACCAATTTGATTGTACATGAATTAACCATGTTTCAACTTGAAATAACTTGCATTCAAAGTGATTCGGATTGTAATTTCAATATAAATGACATTTTGCTCTAACTTTACTGCAATGTTAAATTAACATGAATTATAGTTATTTTAAAAGAAAAAAATGTTGCTCGCAAGTAATTGTAAAATCAAGTAATTGTAAAATCAACCTTGTTTTCTACGTTTTTAACTTATTTTTTTCTGTGTGTAGTTATAGAAGAAAGCTACTAAATAATGAGTTTAAGATGCAATTCATTTTGAAAAAGTAAGCGAAGTTTTTACTGGGATAGGACCCATGGGAGACGGGGTGACATGGTTACACAACGGGAACTAATTAATGGACCCTCGTGAGCTATGCTTGATCACGGCGGCCAATCGAACCTAACCTAACCTAATACCAGGTCTGTGCAGAATGGGGGGCAGGTGATAAAAGCCGTTTTCAGTGGGATTTTGTGGAGAAAATGTATATAAAATGTACATATTGAGAAGAGAGCAAATACAATATAAGTATATCAGCAAAAGCCTGGGTCCGAGCTCAGCTGCAGTCAAGAATGAAAAATTATCAATAACAATGTTAATAAATTTCCATGTTGTAATATTCCTTTCTTCATAAAAAATAATTGAATGAAAATTAAATTTGATGAATTTTAGCCTAATTAAAATAACAAAATTTGGATTAAAACCCATAAATTGTTTAACAAAATAACCACAATACTAATTATTGTTTAAGCTAAGGCCCGAGCTCTATGTTAACATTTGTCCTTCAAGTTGTGCTGAAAAAGGCAACAAGAAAAAGAAAGACAAAAAAATGAAAAAAACAAAAAAATTTATTGTGGACTTCAAGAAGAATTCTTGACAAAAGTACGGAAAATAAACAGAAGTAACGAAAAGCATGTAAAATCAATTAAAATAGATAATCATTAAAAAGCAAATTTCGATCTTCCAAAGGATAATTTGGTTTAAAGATTGATGTTTGACTATTGACTGCCAGCAGTCGTCGATGGCTGTGAGTGATATTGTTGTGATTATTAGAAACAAAATTGTGCTTATACCCAAATATATGATAGTTGCAACTGAATTAACACATAATTGGTATCCATAACAAGAGATTTGATATTTTTCTTAACCGGTTGCATCTCCCTTTATATTAGATAGAAAATCAAAATAATTCCAATAAACTCCATTTTTTTAAAGTGTATTTATTATTTAGTATTTTTATTTATAGTTTTTACATTATGTATTTAATTATATTCAAACACACGCATACAGCTTTCCCCATCATCCAACGGATTTTCAAAGGTACAGATCATCACTTAATGTACTAACAAAAACAATTTTTGGCTGCAATTTCTTTCATCAATGTCGCCTTGTTCCAGTGTCTGAAGAAAAACAGAATAATTTACGTGTGGTTTCACAATAGGAATAGGGATTGAAGCTGTAAATTATTATGAAAATCACTTAAAATCCAAGCGATTTTCATATAATGTATGTATAACATATTTGTTTGACCACAGTACACGTGGAGTAAAATATAAACAAAACGTACATATGTAAGTATGTCTAAGATATCACCCAGCTAGCATTGGATGTTTGTTGGACGATAGTGTTTAATATTCAACTCCTAAAAGAATCTTCATATTTGTTTGACCAATGTACACGCGGAGCAAAATATAAACAATATGTTAACACAGTATTGTACGATTGTATTTTATATTTAACTCCTAAAATAATCATATAATGTTTATAATGTTTAATAATAAAAACATTATAATTGTTTATTTTTTAGTTTATTTTAAATTTTCTGACACGCTTGTCTTTAAATATTAAATGAACCTTTTGTGACTCTCCTTATGAATCATATAACAATTACTGAGCGACCCAAAAACGAGCGGTTTTAGAACATGAAAATTTATTTAATGTCAATACAATTTTATATAAAAAAACCCGACGTAAGGATCTGCCAATGTAAAATGTATTTCTTTACATATTATTAATTAAATATCGTAAATAGATAACTTAGATGTATAAATGTGTGTTTTTATTGATCATTTTGAGGTTTTCCTAGCATAAAATGCATTTATAGACACATTTAGGACACCTGACTTTGCATTTCCAGACCTGGTTATACCATTTAGCGACAAAAACTCTTATATTTGATTTGAATTGAAAATTTTACAATGTAATAAAAGGGCTAATTTAACTAGAGAAAATTACAGTCTCGCGACAATTAGGTCTACGTACCGGAACGACTCGGAGCATCAATTCCACCCAGTAACACCAATACAAGTACAGCTGTTACAACAACAACAGTCTACAATTTTTTTTAATATTAAAAATCAATTTAATGGTAAAAATCTAATACCATGTTTCCACTTTGAGCAAAACGTGCCAAAGTGTTTCCATTATGTAAAACTGGTTTTGGTTTTCGAATTTTCGAAATCAATTTGACATTTATGTTGTAAACAATCATGAAAGCCAAAAAAAATATGTGTTGAAAAAAATTATTTTTCTTTAACATGAAATTTCCTTGTTTGTTTTTTTATACACAGACAAACAAATAAATCAGCTGTTGAGTTGCATAAACCTATTTAATAAGTCTTGATGTTTTGGTAAATAGTATATCACTTTTTTCGAAATTGTCAATCACCAATAATAGATAACCCAGAGTTGTATTCATGATTTTCGACATGTTTTGGAGCAAAACGTGTTTTTGTTTGAGTTTTTCGAACATAAAAAATTTATGGGAAAACAAGTAGCAAAACACTTGTTTTTATGCAAAACTAGAATAAACGTACTATTCAATCTACAATTTTAATTAAGGTTGTCATAAAACACAAATATTATCTTAAGTAAAAAATTATATACATGGAAATCAAGTTATTTAACGATGTCCATCCGTCCCTCTGGCTGATTGGCTGTCCATGTTAATCTTGTGCAAAAATTGCAAGTTGCACTTTTGTATATTATTTGATAAATTTGGTAAATACGCTTTAATTGTACGAAGAATGAAAAATAGTGAGAATCAGTCTTTAATTTGACATTGTCCCATATAAACATTTTTTTCCGAAATAGACTCTTTATGTTCAAAAACCATCTTATAGGTTAGACCGCATTTTTTAAAAATAAAATAGTTTATGTTCAGTTTTTTATGCAGTTCAATAGAGTACACAAAATACATATTGTGCAGAAAAAATACTATTTAATATGTTTTATTTGTTGTTTTTCAATAATACGTAAAAGTGCTTAGTCCAATAATGTTTAAGAAAATGTGCTAAGTTCTCTTTTAATGTAAAATTTTATAACAAAATATTAGCACTTGTGGGTTATTAACTTTAAGATAAGTAAAATAAGAATAATCTAGTATTTTCTTGCAAATTATCGAACTACATTTTTAAATTTTGCGTTTTATTGTTCAGTTTTATCTTTTTTTATAGTTTGTGCGTTTGATAATTTAATTAAGTGCTGACGAATTCGCATAGCCTTTCGGTAAATAATACTCCAACTAACAGTCCAACACAACAATAGTAACAACAGTCACTTTTGAGCATAACATTCTTGAAATTGGCCATATGTAAATTGAAGGGCCATGAAGCTAAAAACAATTTAAAAACTACATTGCCATATGTGAAGTTTAGAACCCATTTCCCAATCTTCTCCAAATAAAAGCTTTTTGGACGTTAAGCTGTTTCCATACACTCAGTATACACCATTTCCTAGCCCAGTCTCGCCAACTCATCGACCATTCTATTAAAAGCGATGTTGCAGTGACTCCTTTGAGTTTAATACAATTATTCACTAAATGTGAATTTACAAAACAGCCCATCAAGGCTCAAAGAGCTAAATGGCTATCCACATATATAGTGACCTTTAGACTAACTCAATTTGAACCATGGAAATATACACAATCGAGCAACGTATCGTCAATGGTCAGAATGGTGGCAAGAAATTGCAATAGTGGATGATCAATATTCGAAGAAAATCATCTTTAGTGATGAAGCACATTTTCACGATTTGGGCGAATGACAATCCAAGAGTGATTGTCGAAAAACCAATGCACCCACAAAGAGTGACTGTTGGCATCATCGGCCGTATTTTTTCCCAAAATGAGGCTGGTCAGGCAGTTACTGTGAATGGTGTTCGCTATCATGAGATGATAACGAACTTTTTATGGCCCGAATTGGAAGATATGGATGTGGACGATATGGGGTTTCAACAAGGCGGTTCCACTTGTCACACAGCTTACGAAACAATGGGTCTTTCGCGCGACAAATTCAATGGCCGTGTTATCTCAACTGCAAGCGTTGTCAATTGGCCGCCAAAATCATATTATTTGACTCCGTTGGAATTTTTTCTTTGGGGTGATTTGAAAGAAAAGGTTTACGTTGATAAGCCAGCAATAATTCAAGAGGTAAAGGATGAGAAAATTCGGCACATTAACGGCATATAACCTCAATTATGTCTCAGCGTCATCGAAAATTTGGACCAACGGATGAAGGTGTGCCGCCAAAGTCGTAGCAGCTATTTGGCCGATATTTTGTTCCATACAAAGTTTAACTATACCAGTTTTACCATAATAAGAAGAAATGACAACAATTTCCTAAATAATTTGTGTTTTTTTCATGATCAACAACGGCCCTTAAAATTTAACCACAATTTATATATTTTTCGCTTAGTAAAATTACATATGTTTATGAATTTTTTTTTAACAGCAAGAACAATTGAGCCACTGAACTTTTGTCTCAAAACTCATTTTGTGTATTCTTTCAACTCAGCAGGAAATAAAACCATTATTTGTGGTTTAGACGCAAAAAATCTATGATAAAAAAGGCAAGAAGTAACAAATCTAAAAAGTTATAAACAAATACTTTAACCATTTTCCATAAAAAATTTTTTTCTCATAAATCATAAGCGCTTAGTAAGAAAATATATTGTACGGCTCAGCGTGATAAGTTGGCAATGACATTGGCACTTTACTTTTTTCTTCCTCTTTCTTTACACAATGATTTTTTTGTACTACTTTCAAGTTCTTGCTTGACACAAATCTAAAACAGGAAAAGCAAACAAGAATGTTAACAAACGCATAGAAAAAAATTTTCTAAACGAATATTTTCTTTTGCTTAATTCAATATTTTTTTTTTTTGCACATTGTAGACATCCCTAAATATATATTTTAACAAATGTTTGTATAAATTCATAAAAAAAGCATATAATTTTAATAGTAAATTTAAGGCAAATAAGTATTTACATTTAAGCTTCTTTAATAAAAACATTTCAAGTTTAAAGGATAAAGCAAACAGTCATCATAGAACATTTTGGCACATCAAAAGTTTCTACACAGAAATATCAGTTCATATGAACCGTGAAAGAAAAATAGTTGAAATAAATGTAGAACTTATAAGCCACTTAACTGATCCGTATTAAGCAATATTGCAGTTTTAACTAAGTTCAAGAGCACGTTTTGTATTATCTTTGCCAAAAATATTGCACATCAAAGTGATTTTACTAAATCAAAGCAAAATTCTAAACGATAGCTTACTGTCAGTCTGTTAAAGAACTGGTTTGCAAAAGAAGACATTAATAACACTACAAATTTGAAAAAAAAAAATTTACTGCAGAAACGAAACATGTTTTTTAACTAATCTGGGTGCGCTGAATTCGAATCTGGCATACAAATTTGGCTATCACGTCTTGTTCATATTTCATCGCATGCTGGAAATACTGTAAAATAGTCAATACTGAAACTACACTTTCACAATTATTTCTAAATCTTCATAGTAGTAGTGTTTTAACATGTCAGAGGGATCGTGTGTTATTCACCCCTATTTAGAAAGTCGACGTCGACACAAGTCGACGGCACCTGAACAGTAATGGTATTTTGTGAGTCGTTATTGGCAATAATCGATTACTATTGACAGTCAATTGATATTTTCTAAGGCGCTTTTAAGTCGACGTCGAGTAGTATTGTCCCTGTTTTAGTCGACAGGAAATTTTGCGACGACTCAAATGAAAGTTAAAAAATTTTAAATGAAATGTAAACATATTTATTATAATAAAAAATTCAAATTTAAAAGCAGTTAGGGCACAAATTTTATTAGTAAATTTAACAAGAAAATTTATAAAAATTTGCTAAAATAGCGAACATGTTTCATTTAAGACGAACGCCTGAAAGAGCCAAAATTGCGAAAATTCCGAAAAGGTTGCAAAAATAGCGAAAATTCGCAAATATTTTAAATATATCAAAAAAGCCATAAAATTGATTAAAAGTCCCTAAAGCTATAAGAAATGGCAAAACTTTGCTAAAAATTGCAATATTAGCGGAAAATTACAAAAAATTGCTAACAGCGACATTATAGCAAAGTCTAATATTTATTAAAAATCGTTAAAAATGTAAAGAATCAAAAAATTTATAGTAAAAAAAATCGCTCGCGAACATGGCTAAAATTCGCGAAAATGGCAAACTTGGAACCAAACCCTTAAATTGATTTGAAATCGCTAAATCGGCTAAAAAAACTAAATGTCGGGAAATAACAAAAAAAAAATTATGCAAAAACAGCGAAAATTCGCGAACATTTTTAATATTTCAAACAAGCCATCAAATTGATTAAAAGTCCATTTTACTATAAGGAATGTCAAAAATTCGGTGAAAATTGCTCAATTAACGGAAATTCGCAAAAATTTGCAAACAGCGGCATGATAGAAAAGTCTTATATATATATTAATAAACGTTAAAGCTATAAAGAATCAGAAAACTTACAGTAAAAATATCTCTTATCAAAAACATGGCGAAATTTGCGAAAAAAAAAATTCAAAATTTGAAACAAACTCTACACTTTATTTTAAAAAGCTAAATCGGTTAAAAAAATATGTCGGAAATAGCATAGATAGCGTTAAAAGGTGAGTGAAGAACAAAAATAATAAAAAAAATAATTGGAGATGGGATTTTTTTTTTGACAAATTTTCGATAACTAGTCGACGTCGACACAACACTCTTATATAATACCAAATTAACGTCGAAGTGGTGTAGTCGTCGACTTGATGTGACAACAATTTAAAATGAATGTCGACGTCGACGACGACTTTCATAATAGGGGTGAATGATTCCCCTATACGATACTTACTAACTTCAAATTAATTTTTAAATTATTTATTGAGGTACAATGACCAAACTAACGATGCAAAAGTTCTTCTTTTTGGTCTACTTTCATAAGCAATTATCAGAATTGTATCCCGAATCAATCACCTGAAAAATGTTGTTCTGTGTTATTATTGCTTATTGATTTGAATAAATGCACTTAAGAGTTGTTTTTATTTATTTTTAAGTAAAATATATAAAAAGTTACATATCAAATAATATTATAAGCTATTTCAGCAACAGACTTATCCCTGGATGCACTAGGAAGTTCCGATATCATCACAAAACGAATTTTTGACCCCATAGTTGGAAATATTTGAAATACTAGAATGTTACATAAAAGACCCGTTAACATTTCTTTATAAATCATTAGATAATAACTTTACTAACCCTGTGGATTGATTCAGCTTCTTAGTAATCGAATATCCTTTATTCCTTTAAGGATTTCGAACCAAAGATATTTTTTTTTATTTTATATTTTAATCTTTTTGATACAAAATAATTTTTAACTATGAAATACAAATTCATTTTCTACAAAAAAATAAAAATTGTTAAAATGACATATTAATTAAGAAAATTGTTAAAAATATTAAAAAGAATGTATTTAACTCAACTATTTAAACAAATAGAAACTGGGAATTATTTCCTTTCATAGGTTACTTTATTATATTCAACATTTTTTATTTTTTCGAATTTATTCTATGAGCTTAATTTCAGTTATGTATTTTATAAAGCTTTTCTTGTAATAGTCCTATTCCTTTAATTTTTAGAAATGACATTATACACTACCAGACTATTAAATTTTATCTTCTTGTTACATTTTACCTTAGCTATCCTTTGGATAGCAATGAAGTATATTGTATGTACAGAAAAATTTACAATTATTAGACACCAGCAGAATGTAATGCATTTTCTGAAAATATTAAAAAAGTTTTAAAAATTTTCTTTAAAAACTTTTGGTTTTTTTGTCTGTGTACGATATATTTATATCAATATAGTATTTATTATCGATTATATTTTCTAACCTGTTGTTAATTAATTTTTAAGTAATAAAGGCAAATTTGTGTGCATGTTTGAACTTAAGCTTTAAGTTTAATGCTTCTTTTTAATGAATTTTATTAAAGTATAAAAAAAAACGATTTCAGCTAGGAACAATTTTCCCATTTTCTTTTGTTTACAAAAACGCATGCAATTTGTCGCATGAACTGCAATTAACAGTTACTCTGCGTAACTTCAACTTTACATTTTTATTTCCCTGCGATTGTGTTGATATAAAACTTAATGGAACCCCATTACCAAACAATTTAACGACATCCATATGAAGTTATTTATATATGAATTATACAAATTATAGTTTTATGGTTATTTCTCGTTGATACTTAAGCTCATAAGCCTACGCTAACATTCACATATTCCTGGCACTTTTCTTCTCAAAAAACAAATTTTGTGTTTGCTCAAATTGTCCCTAATCAGGCTTGTACTTAACACGTTCCATTTTTTGGTTATTATTCCAGCTCACTTCCTTACAGTGGCCACTTCATTCGCGCATAAGAAGTAAAGTAATTACTAGCAACCAAAGCAAATGCTAAAAAGTCAACTAATTTCTACTTTAGTTATTTTACGTTCATTTATATTTTTTTCCTCTTTCTCGCTTTCTTTTATTTTCTTGTTCCTGCAGCGATATGTTAATTATAAATGTGACCTACTCTTACTATATGTGTAGGGAAAATGTAACTACAATACCCATAATAACTGAGTATTATGTCGACAATTATAACACGAAATGAAGCAAAAAAGTAGGAAACAAATGCCAACAACTCAAATGAGACACTCCATAAGCCATCTATTGAGAAAAATGCGAAAACAAGAGTGGATAGATTGCAAAGTTGTTTGAATCTTAGCTGGTTTCAAAAGGAAAGAATCAGGTAATTTTAACTACCAGTCTACAGAATTGGTTTTTTAAATTGGATTTTTTTTTTTGCAGATATGCATTAAGGCAATGAACAAATAATGAACAAAAATAATAACAGTAAGATGGCTGTGGCATGCTCTAACTAGGTTTGTAAGGGCGAATGATTAAGAATAAAATTAGCAACAACTTATTCAGCTGACCGTTTTACTTTCCAGTTTTTGTTTGCGTTACAGAAAACCCTTTTGGTGCAAAAACTGTATTGCTTTAAAGTCCGAACTCGCCATATAAAATTCATGCCTTCCGAAAGCGAAAAGGTAGGCGAAACTTTAACATTTCTCCCTTACAAATCAGCTGCGTTTTGAAAGTAAATTTTTTATTAGTTAACCAAATTGGAAAACTTTAAAAGGTTTTTTTTAAAAATATATCTACTTTCATCCCGAGAAATCACTTAATGTAAGAATAATTTTTTTATGTCGTTTTGGACATGCAATTTATTGGCATCAATTTTCTTTTGAAAGAATCCCGTTGCCTAGTAACGTATTGGTAACGTTTGAGTGGCCCCCAATACTTTCAAACGTCCTTTTTGAGTTAAGAAGAAATTTTTACCGAGTAATTCATTTAATTCTTTATTCTCGAATATTTTTGGCTTACGTGGCCGTCCTTTGTCTTTCGTCTCGAAATCCCCAGTTGTGAAGTGTCTTTATTATCTGTAGAACGCTGAAGTAATAAAACATATTGAGTAGAAGCCTCTGTGTGTAATTGATGTAGTTTATCTGCAATTTTTTTAAATCTGAAAAAGCTATATACATTAACGATGTTTGGAATGTTCAAGAGGCTTTAGGGCTCTTCAGCCACACTATCTCGATCAGCTGCAATATTTTCTCCAGACCGAGCTTTACGAGCATGCACTGGTGTTTTCACATCTCCAACAGATCCGTTTTGCTCAAATTTGTGCACGATTTTTCCGACTGTACGCACATTTGGACAAATTAAATGACCGAAAATATCACGAAGTGCACGATATGCATCTTGGTTTGAACGCCCTTTTTCATAATAAGCCTGAATAACTGTAACGCGTTGCTCGATTGTGTATCTTGCCATGGTTCAAAGTGAATTAGTCTGAAATTGAGATATGATATGCAGAAAAAACGTACCTACCAATTATCAAAACGAACTATTGGGGGATTCACAAGGTAGTCATAAAGTTGTAAAGTCATATGTCTTAAAACAATTACATGAAATAATTATGACTGCCGTGGGTAACCGCTTATAATTTTGATTTCTACTGTACAGTTATGACAAATAAATGTACACAAAATTAAAATTTTTATTTTGTTTCAAGCACAACAATTTTTTTTTAAACAATTGTAAAATAATATTTAGGACTTTATGAAGATATGACTTGATAGCACACCTTGTGAATCCCCCAAATATGTTTACACTGATTTTTATGTATGTATGTATGTATGTAATGAGGTGTTTTGAAAATCAACATTAGAAAGATATTTTTAACCGGTTTTTATTTTTCAAAAAAGGAATGTCTTTCCAAAATATAAAGCTTAAATAAAAAATCCAAAAGAAATTGGTTGATTACAATTATTGGTTTTTTTTAACCTCTAGACTCCAGACAGAACTACTGTGTGAGAACCCCGGCTTCTGCTTACATTTTAATACATACAGATTTGAATAATTTGATTTATGTATAAAAAATATTTAAATACTAGCAAATCAAGGATATATTTTTTTTAACCTTTGAAATTATTTCCAAATGTCTAATTTTCAAAGTACTTTTCACTCAATCCATGACCAATTAACCTACCATATTAATATGTTCTTTCAGGTTTAAAAACACAAATTTCCCATGTAGAGTATCATGGTTGAAAACCTGACAACACTTTTGGTTTTTCTCGTGAAATCTTATTAGCCAGCAATAAACAGAAAACAAACAACACCATCAAAACTTGTTCCGTATATTCCATGTCCATACAGATGTTTCTATGCTCTAGAGGACGATCTTCTTTGAAGTGAATAAACGAGGGGGCAATAGAAATGGCATAACTATTAGGCAGAATGTATGGTCATTTATATGGTCATATAACCCAGCAATACATACGGACTGATTAGCAGTATCAGTTGCAATAGAAGTTTTAATTTTTTCCATATCACTTCATTTACTTATGCACATATGTAGAAATTTGTTAGTTAAGTATCTGTTTGGGTACACAAACAAATAAACAAGCATTAGTATACAATATTTAGTCAACGTTTTGTTGGTTGAGTGCCTTCTTATCTTTACTCTAACATGCTCTATTTCATTTTGGATTTTGGTCAAGCACAAGATAATTGGCAATTGTTTGTATATCCGCAAATTGACCTCAACATACAAATTGCTTTCGATGTTGATAACACACAGCCAAACACTAACATACACTTATGTATTTGCCAAGCAAATAAAATATTTTTAAGTGAAAATTTTTCAACAACCAACGATTTATTTTTAAGAGTTTATAATACAATGTTGTTTTCATTTAGAAACCACACAATTTTTTTCTCTGTTTATTTAATTAAACTCTATATAAATTGTCATTCATTTATCACTGTTTAAAGTTTTATCTTTGAATAGTTGTAAAATATGTATGAGTAAATTTAGAAAGCAGCACCATACGAAGATGCAATTTCCGTAACTAAATTCTCTATTTTTTTTTAACAAATTACATACATTTAAGTTCGCTGGTGAAAACAGCATGTTCATCACAGAAATATTTAAAATGTGTTGTTGTATTTACAGCACAAAGAAAAATATTTATTTCTTGCTCATTAATTACTGTTACAGCTTAATACGAACTTAAATCATATAATACATTATTGCATATATAGTAAAAGTTTCGGAAAAATTGTGTATTCAGCTGCGTACACTTTTTTAGTTTCACTAAAACGAGCAATACAAAAATTCACGAGACATCAAGAACTCCAGCCGAACGAAGGAGGAGAAGGCACAGAACGGAACAAGATGGCGAAGAGAGATCCTTCAACGTTCTCCGCGAGGGATAGGCACCTTCTGAGAAGGCACCGACAAAGCATCGCTAAATTCGAAAGAATTTACGGCCCAGTCAGTACCGTGCTTGGATGGCCCTATCCTTGGAGAAAGCAGGAGGATGAAGCCGCCAACCCGGACTTCGTCAACCTGCCATGCAGAGATAGAGAAAGGAGGGGTTGCCCCGATGATCAAGGCGCTCATGTCTTCAAACCGAGCTGCGGAGGATAAGGGGGCGATACCCAAAACAGAAAGCAAAGTGGCTAAGGCAGCGGACATAATGAAGAAGACTGGTAATCCTCCGTCAGATTCCACTTGTGGCTCCCGTAAGGGGGCTAATAGGGGAAAATGTGTGGGCAGGAACAAGTCTTCTAAACCAGTCATGCCGAAGTCACCGAGCTTATTGAAGAACGTTGGTATATCTTCGGCTGAAGCTCCTCATAGCTCTAATAAGGAGACAATTAAGATTTTCAGATCTGGGGATGATCATCGAACAAAAGAGTGAAGAAGTCGACGAGACTGAAGGGTCATCTGCAGGTGGCTGTCATCGATCGGAACGATCCTGATGGCAGAATTGGGCAACCAAAATAGCAGACTCCTTATCAGCCAACGGAGGCTGGTGACCTAACTGGCGTGTAAGAAGAATACCGGCAAGGACTTCCATTTCGGGGTGGATCGGAAGTCCATGGAATTCTTGGAGGAGGTGGGGGGGGTTGTTAGGTTTGGTGCAGAAAACGTCAGGTTCCCGTATCCGAAACATGACAGGTCCAAGGAAACTGTTAGTGTTGCAAATAAACCTGCATAATCATGAAACAGCTTCATCCGAACTAGTAACCTTCCTCACTACCACTCGGACGGACGAAGCCCTAATCCAGTAAAAATAAGGTTTGCGGTTTAAGGGTTGCGGGATATACGCTGTTTGTTCCGTCCACATCCATCCAAAATCTATAACCCTATTATGGTCGCCTCCAAACATGTTATGGTTAATAGTAAATAAAAATAATATGTTCGAAATTATAATATTTTAAAACATTGTATGATTAATGTTAAATTTAAAATAATATGTTTAAAAAGCAACAACATTCTTGTCGTTTGCATTTTACATGGTGTGCTTAAAATTCTCATTCATTTTATTTCAATTTTTGATTAAAACACAGAAATAATGGTAATATGAAGGTAGTCACAAACTAGAATATGAACCAAAGGGGATTTTTTATAAGAGTGGAACGTGACACCTATCAAGAATATAAAATTAAATAAAATTATAATTTGACACTAAACAAACAAATTGAAAAAATGGATTAACCATAATATGATAAGCATGCACCATATTATTGTTAATCCTGACCATAATATGGTTACTTTTCTCAAAATTCTGGGAAATTTTGACCATATAATGGTTAATTTTGAACATAAAATATTTAGTTTTGAACATTAATATTGACTAAAATATGGTTAACTTTGACCATATTATGGTTGATTTAGGGACAAATTTTGTTGATTTTAAACATACTATGGTCATATTTAAACATTATATGGTAACCTGCAAACATAAACATTGTTAAAAACCAACCATAGCATGTTGGTCTTAGAATATGGTTACCTCAAACCATATTTTTATCTACATGTAGTATTTACTAGTAGGACGTCAAATATTTAATAGGTGTGAACTAAGTTTTGAAAAACTTTGGTTTTAAAAAACTATGGGGATTTAATAAATTTATGATTTGAGATATTTTCTCAAATTTATTTTAAATGAGTTTTAATTTGGTGGTGGCTAAGCATGTCTGTATGAATCAGAAAACTACAGCCATATTCTTGAAAAGTTGCAAGCATTATAGAAACAATAGTAATATGAACATGTTTTTTGTATGAAATACCTATCTGTCAATTCGTCGATCACAATTTAAAACCATCCATGAGATTGTTTGATTCCTGCAATTTTGCTTTAAGTTCTTGGTGTTTTAATAAATAAAACAGATGCATTTTCCCATAACGTTGATTCCGCCGGTATGGTGTAGTTTTAAGCATGAAGATATGCTAGAACTACTTAAGATAATTATTGGCAGCATATTTTAGTAAAGTATTATTTGCAGTCTTTTAAAAACTAATTGAAACAGAGTCAAGTTTAACTTGGTGTATATTTATGTCAAGCTTGTAGACAAATTTAAAGTAAAGAACCTTTGCAACTTATCATTTTAGGGCCGTTTAAGCACCATTGTCTTTTAAATCAGTTCGATATTATCACCAATAATGACATCTTTATACAAATATATTTAATATTTAGAATACTGTTAAATTGCTAATTACTTTTTAAGCTTAACATTTTTTTGTAGTATTTTGAATTGTTTTTAGTTTTGGTTTCAAGAACACAAGATTTGTATTTACATTGCTATATAATGTTTTTTTTTCGAATTTTGTTACATTTTGTTTTGACATTTTTTATAAAAAGTTTAAGGTTGCCAAAAATTCAATCAGAAAAATACTTAAATTACGGGTACATTTATAACAAAAGTAAGGAAAACGTATATAAATTACACATTACTAAAATAACAGGTTTATTTTACTAAAATAACCGGTTTATTCGATATTCGAAAAATGGACATTTTAATATATTGGACTTAGGCAAAATTAAAATAACCGGTTAACACCGGTCGAATACTATTCGATCGATCTCCCTTATTGGTATCAATTGGGATTCGCTTTTGAGTTTGATTTTATAGCTATAAATTCAAAGTTTCATCAAAATTAAGCAAATTTAGATAGTGTGTGATTTTTATTGTATTTGACTCAAGCTTGAAGAGATGCTTATATGGATTTTTTGATAAAATTTATTAAAATTGTACATATCGATACCTTCCCATAAGAATGTATTGAGCGACACATTTTTCGAAAATGACTTTTTGATGTGGATTTATACTAGAAGTTAAGCGCCACATTTTGGCCTGGGTTTCGCTGCCCTATCATGGATGCAAAGGAAACTAGAGTGAAAATAAAATTGTATCAACCGTCAAGTTTTCTCACTGGAATAATGTTGCACCCTGTAATTTGTATTATCCGCCAAAGAAATTATGCTAAGCCACATTTTTAAATATGTTTTGTATTCTGAAAATCGCTTTCCAAATATGTTCCTTTCAATAAAATCCGAAAAATAAATAACTAAATGAGACGTTTTTTTCGTTTCCTACACAATTTTAGAAATGAAATGCTTATACACGAAATAATTTTATATAATAAACTGTAATTGCACAAGTTTGGATGCATAAAAGCGTAATATGCTTATAACCGGTGTGCGAATAAGCGATAACTATTGTTTTGAGTTTTAATATATGTTTATGCTTGTTCATGTCAATAAAAAAAACAGGAAATCCTTTTTTATATTTAAATAGCTTTACCCGGTGCGTGTCGCTTCCCCCTTTAAAATAAAATAAGTCAAATAGTACAAAATTTAGATACTTTAACTGTTACCATTCAAATGAAACAGAAACCTGTATTGTGCTTATATTGAAGGTGCCGTGACCATTTCTCAAATCCAGCCAACAGATATCCATACAGATATTTTGTAAAGAATGCCCAGCTATTTGTTGCAAATTAAAAACTTTTACATGCTGTGCCCATTCCCCAGATATAAAGAAATCGAAATTGTCTTTGTATGGAAGTTACCACGCTACGCTGACTTCTCCCATCTAGATCACTTTTTGCTAAATGTCGGGTATTGATCTTTATTGATTTCCTGTAACCGTTCTCCGGACATGGATTTATTCATATTGTCTTTGTTTGGGAGGTGCCATGCCCGCTTGGAATCTTACAAAAATTTAAAGCCTTTGTTAAGTAATTTAACCCATTTTATCCTCTTATTATTAAAATTTCCAAAAATTGCTTTTCCAAATTTCGTGTCTCTGACTTCAGCCGTTTTGGGCTTTTCGGCGATAATTAGTCACTTGCCTAGGTCTTAAATTGTATTCAACATTTGGATCAATGGGGTTCTGCTTCCCTTCCCCTTTTGACCAAAATGTATTGCTCCCCCAGCACCCACCCCCTTTTTTATTTTAAAAGGTGTAGTTTACCATAAGAGTGGTTTCTACAAAGCTTGACGGCTTTTGTCTTCAGATATGAGGTATTTAATATTTTTGTTCTATGGGAGGAACCGCATTCCCTCCGGGTTATACCAATTTAATTTTGAAATTTATTATTTCTTGAAATCATGCAAAAAAATGGTTGGTTTAACTCGAGGGTTAGGAGCATACATCACCTATTTTTATATTTTTATAGATTCTAAGTAACAGTTTGGTCAAATTGACCCACAAAGATCATAGATGGGAAAAGTTAGGATGCACAAGGTTTAATGACTAAAATCCAATCCATCCATTTAATTTGAATTTTAAATTTTAATGTTTATCTCCACTGTTCCTTATAAAAATTCGCATGCAAAGTTGTATAGTACAATCTTACTTTCCAATTTTTTGTTCTTTTACATAATAAAACACGATACGAAGGGTTTCTTTTGAGATTTCTATTCGAATTTTTATTTTTTGTATTGAGATTATGCAATATACACAGATTGTAGTACTATTTTTAATTTACAACAATTTGTTTAGTTATCTGGGATTTTAGTTTTCTCTAACTTCTTAACCAGTCATATATCAAGTTAAATTTTCGTTTTTCTACAGCTCAAGACATTTTTACAAAATTTTCCAATGCTGTTTTTTTAAGCAATAAAAAAAGAAAGGTTTATTTATCATTTGTTGTTATTGTACAACTGTTAGTTTTTTTTATAGTTATTTTATGTTGTTAATGTTGTATAACAATTTTACCCTTAAGCAATAGCAATTCTATCTATTTCTTTTCTGTTCGTAGATACATAGCTATGTGTGTGTGCTTTTGTGCGGTTTCGACTTTACAACTTCGTTTCTATCTTTACTTTTCTCGAGTATTTTAATCTTATAACGATGATTCACAATGACAGTTAAATGTTCCACTATCTTTAAGTTATTTTTCGTGTATTGTTTAGAGTGTTTTAGATGAAGTACAACATCTGTTTTGTTTGTAAAAATATATGCGTATTTTTGTATTGGTGTTAAGATTTTTTATAGTATTTTTATTTTGCTTAGATAAGAAGAATAACATAACGAGTAAGATAACATTTTAAAATAATTGTGTTTTTTTGTGATTTAAATGGCGTAATCGCTCTACTGCTCGCCTTTAGATTGGTTTCATTTAAGCCTAAAAGTGTTTCTCAAATGTTATTTTGTGTAAAGGTTTTAATCTGTGGCAACACCATAGTTGGTTTGGCTAAAAGGTTAATAAAGCCTTAAATTTACGCGCACTTGGTATTTTTGTTTCAGGTACGGTACAGTATATACTCGATTAATTGTTGTTTGCTTAATTGAAGAATTGTTCGCCATTAGTTGATGAAATAATTGAAATATCAAATTTTTAATAAAGAATTAATTTACATAATCGATAAAGGGGTAGACTGTGTACAAACTATTGAAAATAAGGAGAAACACGAAAACGCAAGAATAAAATTAACATTGTAACTGGACAACCATTTGGAGAGAAAAACAATTAACAAATACTTGACACAGTGGGACAATCAAAACAATTGTTGAACAAAAAGTATGACATTCTTATTTTTAGAGCTGATAAGCGAAGTAAAACAGTAGCGATGAACAAAAATGAATATAAGGAGAAGATGAAAACAATTTTACGAGATTTTTGCACATATCGTCGTTTAAAGAGAGATTCGACATCTAGTTAACAGAATAAAAACAACTTATTTGTGGACAAATTATACAAACTTGATTTAATTAATATATATGAAAAGCACAAATTACCATCAAGAATACGATAGCTCCTAGGAGATATGGACTTCCTAAGATTATCAAGGATGTAACTCCTTTGAGACCAATATGCTCGTCAATAAATTCACCCTCCTATGGACTCTCTAAATATATGATAAACTTGACTATTCAGAGAAGCTTTAGTTAGCTAAGCCTGTCTTTGTTATACCATAGAGCAGAAAATCCTTGCGCCCGGCCGAAGGCCGGATAAGCAGAGAAGCTTTAGTTAGGGAAGCAGGTTTTTGTTATACCATAGAGAAGAAAATCCTTGCGCTCGGCCAAAGGCCGGCTACGCAAAAGAGAATTTTTTAGACTATACCCTGTACTTATTCTACCATGGTCTAGACAAAACAAAATATCTTGTTTTTGGGTGAAAAAATCTTATAATCTTTTTTCGGTTAAAAAATCTTAACAAATAAGGTAAAATCTTACTTCTGGCAGCGCTGCTATACAGATATGACACGAGACGGAAGATTTTGCGTATTTTTTTTTGTGTCTCTTTCTAAGAAAGCTGGCCTTTTGCATTTCTCTTTACATCATCTTTTATGCCGCAATACAATAAGCACAAATTTATAAAGTTGAGATTTATTTGCAAAACTGTTGTAAAAATTAACTTTTAACTTTACCACAACACGAGTAAATAATATTAAATAACATTATAAAACAAAACAATATTACTAAACAAATGTTTGCTGCACAAAACAAACGTTTGTTGAACCAATGCATTTGTTTAACGTGGTTTGTGTTTTGTTATTTTTGTTTTGATCACGCCATTTGTGTTGATTGTTGCGGCCTGTTTTTACACATTGCCACTTCAGTACCAAAAAAAGCTTTCTGTTGAGCCGACCGCCAGCGCCTCAAAATTTCGTTGGTAACCGACTTAATCCGAACCCGTATTTATCGTATTTTGCCCGAACACCAGTGCCTCTGCATTTCGTTGGTATTCGTAGCCGTAGTTAGTCGTATTGAGCCGACCGCCAGCGCCTCCGAATTTCGATGGTAGCCGATTTGATCCTATCCCGTATTTATCGTATTTTGTCCGAACATCAGCGCTTCCGCATTTCGTTGGTATTTGTAACCGCGGTTAGTCGTATTTAGCCGACCGCTGCGCCTACGAATTTCGTTGGTAGCCGACTTGATCCGAACCCGTATTAATCGTATTTTGCCTAAACACCAGCGCTTCCACATTTCGTTGCTATTCGTAACCGTAATTAGTCGACTGCCGTACAATCCGTATTTAATCGAACCTGATTAAATGAAACCGTATTTAACCGAACCTGATTAACCGCAACCGTATTTAACGGAACCTGACTAATCGAAACCGTATTTAACCGAACCTGATTAAATGAAACCGTATTTAACCGAACCTGATTAACCGAAACCGTATTTAACCGAACGTCAGGGCATCCGAAATACCTTGGTGTCCGAAGTATTTTTATGCCGTTTCTAGTATGTAAGACCGTAGTTAGCCGAACGCCAAGACCTCCTAAATCTCTTGGTGTCCGAAGTATTTTTAAGCCATTTTTAGTACTTAAGACCGTAGTTAGCGAAATGCCACGGCCTCCGCATTCTCGTGGGGTTCGTCACCGTAGTTAGTCACACCATGTCCGGTCAACCGTCAGCCACCGACTTATCCGAGGCCGTAGTTAGCCGAACACCCGAGGTTGCGAGATCCTCCCGTGTTTGAAGCGCTCGGCCCAACTAGTCCAAGTAGTCGGAGCTCACCGAATGCTCTGTACTCGTCATAGTTTCGACCGTAGAAGTAGATACTAACAAATTATCGCCGAAACCCGTTTATTATTATCTGCTCTGCCAGATCGAATCCTCAGTAAATTTACGCTGCCCCACGGATCGCCACTGTACGTGCCTACTGCCAACAACATCTAGCCGTTTCCTAATGTCATCAGTCGTACGTGCACGGAATAACGCTGCCTCAGCACCCGTTCCCGTCTACAGCCGCGCCAAATCAGTAGTTGTAAGTATTTAGCGTAGATTAAGATTTCGTAAATAAAGCTTTGTTAAATTATTGTAAGCGAACATACACGAAAACATCCTGTGTTTCATTTCAAAGGAAGCAGACCTTCGAATTGACCCAGGCAATATGCTTGGCAATACAAAGTGTGTATTTCTGTACTAGCTGTATACATATAAAACAACATATTTAAAATTTAAGTTTAAGTATGTTTTTGCAGAGCTTTTTTGATTGCAAAATCAAATTTTTCTCTATTTGAATTGAGTGCAGATTTGATGCATTCAATCACCGTAAGTGATATTGAAAAAATTTGCAATATGTACCGCAAAATTTTTTAGTGCTAGTGAAAAAGCTGGTAAAAAATAGCTTAAACTTAGTTTTTTCAGTTTTTTTAGTGATAGTGCAATGGTGATTAAAACCAATATTTAGTCCACTACACCCACCTGTAAAAATCATTACGGGTTAATTTGGGAGAACTAGTAAAAACGTAACATTAAAATTTTATCAAATATGAGAAAAATATTTCATTTCATTTCTTACCATTTTTTCTGAAACATTTAACAAAAGTTTTTTTTTTTTATTTCTGGTCAATTAAAAAAGCTTCTCTTATTTGTTGTTATTTGAATATAAGAAAAAAATACGAAACCATAAAATATTTTTTAAACAAATGTTTAGTTTTAAAACTATAAGGTATAATGAATAGATTTGTGTACGTTTCATTTACTTAGCATATGGGCTAGTTCAAAAAAATTTCAAAAATTGGTGGTAACTAAAAACACATTTTTATATTAAAATTGGGATACCGCAGGGTCTTAATGTTACCGAAAAGCGTTCGTGTAGTGAAAAATTGTGAAAGTAAGAACAGTTGTGAGAGACAAATTTTGTTTTCTTATTTGTACACAAAACAGCCCAATAAACATAATAAAGGAGACTTTTTATTTGGATCTACATTAAATATTAAATGTATAATTATGTCCCCCGTTTTCGTTTGCGGTAAAAATTTGTTTTTCATCGTTCCCGTCAAATTTTTTACTTTTCAGAGTGTGCATCGTTTAACTTGCTTATCCACTTTTGACTTGGTTTGTCTGTGCGTCAATGTACTCCCGGAAGGGAGCATTTCTATATAAAAAAAACTTCGACTGTTATTTCTGTTTTGAGTGAAACCCAAAATATAAGATTTAATTGCTACCATTATTATATTATCCAATTAATTGAGAGTAATATAAAGGCCCGATATAAAGCCTTTAGCGCATAACAAGATTTTATAATTTGAGGCTTTTTATTCAACGTACCGTTTATCACGAGATAAAACAGTTTCCTGTGGTAAATTTAACAGATCTATCGCAAGCATCTTACTCTTATGGCTTGTTTTATCAAAGTTGGTGTTTAAAGTTCGACTTCACTTTCCGAAGCTTTATATTGAAAACATTTAATTTCTGAAAAACAAAATTATGTGATATACGTGATGATAACTTTGGCACTACGAATTGCTTATAAGTACGAACGAATAAACTACTAAATGTTGTGCCAAGTAGTCAATTATTACTCAGCTATCATATGTCTAGGCGTTTTTCATTGTTTTTCTTTATTAAGAACTATGTTTTCATTCCAAATATTTGAAGATAAAAACATGGTCAAAACAATTTTATTATGTTCTCTGCACTGACTGAAAATAGTTGTGACGCTGTAAAAAAAAGTGGTAATCAACAATAATACAATGTTTACTACAATTATAATATTAATAATGCATCTTAAACTTTCTGCTATGGTTTGTTTTTGCAATTGTTGAATGCTTTTCAATCAATTGTTTTCTTTGCTTAAATTCTCATATTCTTTTTTCTTTATTGTTGATTGAAATTTAATAATTCACGAAGTAGCACCAACCAGTAAAACAGAAGGAATGCTGCAAAGATCTTCGCTGGCTATAAAATTCATTACGTACAATTAATTAATTGCTTATCAAAGGATAGCTTAGTTGAATAAATGATGGGAATAAACAAAAGTTTAATAAAATTTCAACTTGACTGAAATAATACACTTCTCAGTACAACATTTTAAAGTTTCTGGATATTGCATACTACTAAGCACCAGCATAAAAGCGAATACCATTGATGTAAACTTTTAATAGTACAAAGAAATTTAATTGTTTTTATAAAGCAATCAGTCAAAAAAATATTTTTTAACAGAGAGGAAAAAAGCAATGGGAATTCGCAATATAAAAATCATGCCTCTTGTAAGCAGGTTTGTAAGGGGTAGTGTGCTTCTCTCCATAACAAAACAGCTTACCAGTAAGCTCCATTTTTAAATGGGTTGAAAAATGTCTAAAATTAATAACCATAATACCATTATTTTTAACAATATTATAGTAAAAGGTGACGTTTTTATGAAAAATATAATGGTAAATATTTTCCATTTCATGATCTAATTTAACCATATTGTGTTCAGGTGTAATTAACATTTTAAATTGAATACAATATAATTAAAGGGTACTTTTAGTGAGATCGATTATTCGACTTTTTTCAAAAACCGTTTTTCGAATATTCCGAATAGCTGCTATTTTAAGAAACCCTTTTTCGGTTTAGCATTTTAAAACTAACCGGTTTTAATTCGAATGCATAAAAATACAAAAATCTAATTAGATTTTATAATAAAAAGTTACTTTAAATAAAAACACAACAACTCACGAAGTTAAGGAGCCAACAACATAAATAGATATGCCCTAAGGAATGCTTAGACCTAACAAATATTTGGCGATAAAATCTCAAAAAGGAGGAGCGAAAATTGATCAAACTTAAGCTTTATTTTTAACAATTTCTATTTAATTACTAGACTATTTGTAACCAAACGTTTTGCAAAGGCAAAAAATAGCTTTAGAATTTTTTAATAACTTTGATATTAAAAAATTATAGGAATTCAATATATAAAAGATATTCTGAAAAATTTATTTAAATAAGTTTTAATTTGTTGGTGGATAATCATGTCTTTCTAAATCAATAGACTTCAAACATATTTTTTAAAAGATGCAAACAAAACCTCTTAGCCAGGATTATTTATTTTAAATTATTTTGTTTCAGCCATATAGAAACGAACAAGCTTTTTGTATGAAATATCTGTTAATTCTTCGATCACAATTATAAACTTTCCACGACATTGTCTGCTTCCTTCAATTTTGTTTTAAGTTCTTGGTGTTTTAATAAATAAAACTGATGAATTTCCCCATATCGTTGATTCCGCCGGTATGTTGTAGTTTTAAACATGAAGAAATGCTAGAACTACTTAAGAGTTTTCCATTCATTTTTGGCATCATATTTTAGTAAAGAATTATATTCAGTCTTTTAAGAAATACTTGGAACAGAGCAAAGTTTTACTTGGCGTATATTTATGTCAAGCTTATGGACCAATTAAAACTGATTAATAAGTCGTGACGTTGAACAACCTTTGTAACTTATCATTTTAGGGCACTTTTATCTTTTAAATCAGTTCGAAATATCACATTTTTAAAATAATTTATATAATATTTAGAATACTGTCCAACATTGCTCATAATTATCAAAGTTATTTTCGGGAATACAAAATTTATTATTAATACGATTTCCGTATGACGTACTAAATTCCCAGTTTTTCATATTTGATAAATACACTGAAATTTATTGTTTTTTCACTTTTGTTAAATTTTTTTTTTGACATTCTTCATACAAAGTTCAAGTTTGCTTCAATATTCAATTAGAAAAATACTTAAATTACGGGTTAATTTATAACAAAAGTAAGGAAAACGTATAAAAATTACACATTACAAAAATTGCCGGTTTATTTTACCAATATAACCGATTTATTCGATATTCGAAAAATGGACATTTTAAAATATTCGACTTGGGCAAAACTAAAATAACCGGTGGAATGCTATTCGTTCGATCTCCCTAGGTACTTTACATTATTACACAAATCTTACGTATTTTGAGGAAAACACAACCCTGTCACGATAAGCTGTAATTATTTTTTGATTATTCTAAAAGAATATTTTGATCAGGGAAGGTTTTTCGCAAAATACTTAATTAAGTAAAACAACAATATATTTAAAATATGTAGATAATATATACGTTTTGTGGCAATACAATAAGGAAAAAAGTTATGGTCACCTAGAACCATAGAACTATTATAATCCCACATTATAAAGTTGCTGTTAGATATTGATCTTGTCTAATCAAACTTTTCTCTACGTGTATGTCGAAATAGAAATTTAAAATAAAGATGAATAGTAAAAAGTTGTTATAAGCAAAAAAAAAAAAAAAATATTAAAACTTTTTTCAATAAAAACTATTTTATGTTAGTTTGGTAAACTCCCGCAACCACAAAACTTCTTTAACGCATAGATGATGGACGCATTTTAAGGTAACTTTTTACCTGAGATTGTTTGTACATTTCACACAAAATATACAGGAATTCTCTAATACACACTCACGCATTTTTATACTTATGCACCTCAAAAAAGAGCAGTTATAGTTGAAAAGCACGTATATTTATACACATGTGCCCGGTAAAATAAACAAATGCCAAACACGAGTTTTGCTACTAGTGAGCTAAGTACTATTTTGTTTTCTATATTTTTTTTGTTTAGAAAAAAAAAATAAACCTGTAAATATTAAAGAGCGACAACATCACAAAAGGTTCACATTATGGTACTAAAATATGTTTGATGGCTTCAGTCAAGAACATTTCTTAGAAACCACATTTTTCACACACATAACGATGTTGTCCCTACTTTTTAAGCTAGAATTCTTCCCTGCCTTAAACACACGAAGGCCAAATAATCGTTTAATTAGGTAAAGATAACTGTTTGGTACGAACACGAGCAGCTTGTTTTTTGTAGAAATTACGGGCATAAGTCCTATAAGTCTATCTGTGACGTACTTAATAAAGAATGTCTAAAATAAGAAAACTTGTTTCGGCATTGTTTGGAAACAAGAATAGTAAGGTTCCTAAATTTATTTGGACCAGAGTATTTACACATCTCTGTCTCCTATACATATGCACATGTTTTATGAAACACGTTTGTTTGCTTTGTTCTTTGTATATGTATACATTCGCTTATGTATTTGAGTAATCATGTGCTTGGGAGAGTGTGTGTGAGTTTTTTACAGCATCTAAAAACAAACACAATAAATGTCAAAACTTTTAACAGCACAATGGGGCACAATTAACCGTTAAGCTTTATTTATTTGCTGCAATAAATAATCCTTAGCTATATCCCTTACACTAACAAACATATATGTTCTTACACACACATATGTATATACTATTCTATATAAAGCTCTCACAAGCATATAAACAGTTATATCCTTATTAGTTGTGCTAGTCAGGACAAAAAAAAAACAGTAAGTATTTAATCCTTAACAAGAAAAATAAAGGCAAATAAGACATATTCAAACTCTTAATATTTACGAAACATATAATTTTTTATTTTTCCTAGTCATTTATTTTAAGGATTTAAAATTGGAATACGAAAAAACTTTTTTTGTTATAATGAAAGTTTTTGTTTTGAATATTGATTTTTTTGCATAAATTATTGCCAAAGACTGCCGTTGAACACGAAATCAGACGTTCTTTTATCAGCAAGTTCTTATTTGGAAATAAATTAATTTTGATTTTTTTTCAATGTGCTAGAAAGAAATCATCTTTGAATATTAAACTGAACTATGACTTATTATGCCCTTGAATAAGAAATGGAATATAACCAATAATGCCACTAAACTTAAAAACCCCATTTTCAAATATTTAATTTAATATTTAAGGCAATATGGTTTTTAAAGGATTTGTTGAAAATGAAAAATAATTATTCTTATTTGTACTAAATTCTTTTTGTCTCGATTTCATGTGATTTAACATGTTTGCCGGTAACAAGTTAATTATATGAAGGATGTATAGTGTTACTTAATCATGCAAACGACTTAATAATTTGTTGACAATACTTTTATAACAAACCTACAACTTTACATCCATATATGTATTTGTATTTCTCAAATGCAATTTTAATCTTAATAACTAAAACACTTTACAAAAATCCATTTTCATTTCATTTAAGATACAGTCAATACATTCCCAAAACATCATGTAACCTTTTCTAAACTTTCTTTGTACATAAAAAAGAATTTAGGCACGTTCAGGTGAACATTTTAATTAAACTTTAATAGCCATGTAGACATTTAATGTTTCTATAAAACATACACACAAAAATAGCAAACTTTCATATAGCCATGCAGGCAGGTAGGAAGAAGGATCAGTCCTCTAGTCATGGATATATGTATACTATAATTTTTATATTTGTTTTTATTTTTTTTAATATTTAAACTTTTTTTGTTGTGTTTTGAAGTGAACACTTTCCTACACACTTTGTCAATGTATTTTTTACATTGAGGTGTATTGCTTTTTATGAAAAAAGCAACAAATTGTAGTGTTAGGTAAGAAAAAAAATTAAATTCTGTTGCCAAAAGAGTTTATTTATTTAACGTGTTTAGTTAATCTTTGGGAAGCAAATTTTCTACTTAGCAAAAGTTGCTATTTTGAGGAATTTTGTTTATAAGGCAAAAACCGTGTTGAATATTTATAGTATTTCGAAAATGTATTTTATGTTCTTGTTAAACAAAAAGGTTTTAATAGAAAACTAATTCTGTATAAAGTTTCTGTTAGCAGAGAAATAAAATAAAAGTTTCGTGTTGTTCGTTTTAAGAATTGTGATAAAGTGACAAAAAATTTATTTTCAATTTGATATAAAATAAAAATACATTTAACAACATTTTCAAAACTTAAACTGTTTTCAATAACAAATTATAACAAGTATTCAAACAACAAGTAAATATATGAATGTAGCGCGATTCACTAACTTTTATAACGATAATCGTATCGATAAAATAAATATAACGAAATTTTATCGAATATGGTATTCAGTAACATTTTTAACGATATTCGCTGTCGTTAAAAGTCAGCTGTTACTTTTAGCAATTTTTTGTCGATATTTTAGCGACAATAATTTAAGTTGTGTTTATTTAATCGATAAAATGTATTTTATGTTTAAAATAACTAACACACATACAAAGATATATTCATATGTATATGTTTGAAGAAAAACAAAATCTTAAATTTAAAATCTACAAAATAAGGAAATTAGGAACAATAACAAAATTCTAAATTTAAAATTCATAAAAAAAAATATAAAACCACAAATTAACCCTTCGTATTACTCATGAGTCTGGCCAGACCTTTTTCAATGTATTTTGAATGAAAAAACATGTGTAACACGGGGGGTTAAGAACAATTTCATTTGTTTTTATTTTATTCTCTTTTGTGCTTTTCGTTTTTTTTAACATTTTGTAGACAGAGATGTTACAAAAAAACAGCTGTTAACAATCGTTAAAAATAAGTTACAGAATCACACTATCGTTACTGCAAGCGAATATTTATGTCGACAAATTTAACGATTGTCGGATCGTTAAAAGTTAGTGAATCGCACCACTGCTCTGAAGTAGGGGCATACTACAAGTAAAACATTTTGCTTTCATATACCTTACGTATGAAATGAATCTTGACTTCAATATATTTGGTTCTTTTGTGAAATTAGGGATTTTTGACAAGCTTAATAGTACTTTGGTTATCCAAATGCATGGCCGGGATTGAAATTTGTTCACCAAATAAATCCTTTAGAAATCTCTGTAACCAAATGGGTTCTTTAACACTTTTGGATACTGCCATATACCCTGCTTCTATAGTTGAATGAGCAATATTTTGCTGTTTTCTTGACGACCACCAGATAACATAAACACATAACCACCAGTTGAATGCCTTGTTTCGTTATCTCCAGCATAATCTGAATCTGAATAACAATTTAAATTAAATCATGAGTTTTAGTAAAAACGATTCCTTGATCCACGGTTCCTTTTAAACATTTCAGAATTTGTGTTAATCCGACAATGTGTTCTTCATTAAAAAATCCATAAAATGACTTGCATACGACACTGCAAAAGCAATTTCAGGTCTTGTTACTGTCTTGTTCCGGTCTTGTTCTATGGTACACTTGATGTTTAAACGGACTCCATGGACACAACCAACTTTGTCTGAGCTTTAGCATCTAAGAAATTCCACTCACTTATTTCGGCATTATCTTGTTCAGGCTTCTATGCAACTCAATTTACGATATTCCAAAGGTTGTTAGCACGTAGCACCACCTTTACTTGGAATTTCCACAAAGTCCAGCCTTCTGAACCTTCTAGTTTAGAAATCTTGGATTTCTCCATTTTTACAAACCACAGCTTCTTAGATAATGATTTATTCAACAAACAATTGCTCACGAGTTAAATTCTTATAAAGTTATGGATTTTGGGCCCATAGCCTGTTAGCAGAGAAATAAAATAAAAGTTTCGTGTTGTTCGTTTAAAGAATTGTGATAAAATGACAAAAAAATTATTTTCAATTTGATATAAAATCAAAATACATTTAACAACAGTTTCAAAACATAAAATGTTTTCATTAACAAATTATAGCAAGTATTCAAGCAACAAGTAAATAACTATATGAATGAATAATCACGAAACAAACTGTTATATTCTTAACAATTTCGTAAAAGGTTCAATCAAAATATGTGAAAAACAATAAATTTAATAGATCTTGTGACCCTGCATAATTGATTTGCAAAGTATACAAAGTAAAAATTATAAAAAAAAGAAATTTAAGAAAATGAAAAAAACCTGCTAAGGTTTGCCTAAAGAAATCTTAATAGTTATTTTGCGGGTAAATGTTCTTTGGGAAAAAATTCTACTAATAGCAAGTACCCTTCTTTTCAAAAAGTGGAAAATAATAACATAAGAATGACTTAAATTTAATCTTTAAATACCGGTCTAATTAGTTTTAAAAAAGCTATTAAATATTCGTGGTTATAAGACCCCTTTCACACTCGGCATGTTAAGGAAAAAAATATTTAGTACAGACTTTGTTGTACTCGGCAAGTTACTTGCGCAACTAACTTGCCGAGTCTGAAAAGGGTCTAACATTTGTTTTACTTTTGTGGATTTTTCTCTTACACAATTTTTTCCTTATTTCTTTTCTTTTTATATTTTGATTTTCCTTTACTATTCTCTTTTTCTTGGTTTTACTAATTTATCATTACATAATATTTTTTTTCACTTCAATAGCAATTAATTTATAGTAAATTTATAATAATCTTCTCACTTTTTCACATTAATATATTTATTTTACTGATTTTTTTCTTTATTATTCTTATTTTATAAATTCACTTATTAATTTTTGTTTTCTTTTTAAATTAAAACAAACAAATTTTGTTTTAAATTTTTGACATGTGTTTTGCAATAGGTAAATAAAATTACTAAAAAAATTTTTTGGTTAATTTCTTCGACTTACTTTTTTTTATATGAGTTTTATAAGCTGGAGAGAGACAGATAGTTAATATTGCCTTGATGTGAAAAAAGAATTGAACTTTCAAAATTTTGTCTTATTTTTCCTTTTTGAAGCAATGCTGAAAACCCCACTTTTGCCTGTAAAAAGTTTAATTTATAATTGAGGTAAAATAAACTAGGTTCTATAGATAGGTTGTTTTCGATGTCGTCTGGAGGTTTTGTGATCCTTTACTATATTCCTTTACTATATTCGGCAGAAAAATGGACGATAAAGGTGTCAGATGAAAAAGATTAAATTCGTGTGAAATGCGAATATTAAAGATCCCATGGACTCACCGAATGAAGAAGTGCTAAGACGTATGAATATCGGACGTGAAATAATAAAATATATAAAAACACGGAAAATATCTTATTAGGGTCATATAATGCGAAATGGAAAATATAGAATTCCCCAAACCATTTTACATGCTAAAATTGAAGGAAGATGCCCGACAGGAAGAAAAGAAATAACATGGTTGAAAAATATTCAAGATTGGACAGGTCACCAAGATGAAAGAAGTCTTCTGAGGGCAGCCAAGAACAGATAACTCTCTATAACTGAATAAAAGAAAAAAAAAATGAAAAAAAAAATTATTTTATGATCGCTAATATCCGAATACGGATTGGCAAATAAAGAAGAAGATAAGTGATAGGTGTACTTCGTTGTTTTCTTATTTGTAATTTGGTCCCAAATCTGTTAAAATAATTTTGTGAGCCAGATAGAAATTTAGCAGTATTTTGTAAATCGTAAGAATTTACCCTTTTTTAACGATACAGTTATTGGACAATTATTTCCAGCAAGACAAAATTGTTGTTTTGGATAAAACTTTTGGTAAAACAATTTAGATTGTTTGTAACAAAAAAAAATTTTACTGCACATAAAAATTTATGTAGTTTTTGTTTAGCCACGTTTCCACTATTAAGCTATTTAGTTTATTGTGAGGTTTATACAGGAAAATACCGCATATTGTCAATTCTTGCCTTTTATACCATTGAACTGACATTGGTCTAAGTGCCGGTTCACACACGTCAAGTTTGACTCGTCAAGTCTTGAGCTTTTAGGAGAGAAGGGAAAGTGAAGGCCATTTATTTTCCCGTCTCTCCATAAAACTCAAGACTTGACGAGTCAAACTTGATGTGTGTGAACCGGCACTAATTGCTTAATGGAAGTATAATTGTGTATACCAACACAAAAATGTGTGCTTCAAAATATTACAAAAAATAACGTTTTATCGCATCGCTAATATCGCATTAAAAAAGCATCCACTTATTTACGTTCTAAAGTGGTCTTTCAAGTTTTATTCCGTTAAATTTAAAGAAGTGAGTGAGTTACAAATCTATTGATGGACAAATAAAAAAACTGAGTGAATACTTTTTTAAATTTTCTCTGGCGTTTAACAAACCAAGTGTCCGCAGTAAGACTCAAAGGGAAACTAACCACATTTCAGTTTTAACTTATGGCGATTTCTTTTCTGAGAAATATGTTGCATAAATGTTACATGCTCTATCTCTTTTGTGTAGAGCATGTAACATTTATGCAACATATTTCTCAGAAAAGAAATCGCCATTAGAGATATATGATCTTTTTTAGAGGCCCAAAACGCATTTATTATTTTTTATAATTTAGTACTTTAAATTAAAAGCTTTTAATATTTTTCTGTACGATAAAATTATCCAATTTTCTTTGAACTGTGTTTAAAAATTAACGCTTTAAAGAAATTAACTTCAAGAAAATATTTACCGTTATTAGACAATATTATATAAATTCAATGAAAATTAAATTTGATGAACTCAAGCCTAATAAAAGAATATAAAAAATTAAAAATTAACAGTTCAACTAAAAATCAAAAGGAATTCCTTCGCTCATTGAAAATAATTCAATGAAAATTAAATTTGATGAACTCAAGCCTAATTAAAGAATATCAAAAATTAAAAATTAACAGTTCAACTAAAAATCAAAATTGTTCTTAGAAATAGCTTTGGCACAAGCTCTAATGTTTACATTTGTACTTTAATTTGTACAAATAAAAATGTCGACGAAAGTGGACAAAAAAAAATATAATAAACAAATGTATTAAGGTTTTCAAGACAAAGTCTTGACGGAGAGAATACGAAAAAACGGAGGAAAAAGGAGGGAAGATGTAATTTGAAATTTAAGTGATAATAACAGCAAATTTCAAACCACCAGTACTACTGGTTAAAGATTGATGTTTGACTGTTGGCTAACGGGCACCGCAGTGGTGCAGCGGGTAAAACACAAGGATCTTCTGACGATAGAAAGTGGTGTTTCTTGAAACATGTAAAGATCAACCCGGGTTCAAATCCCAGCTCAGCCAAGAAAAATTATCAATAAAGCGGGTAGAACACAAGGATCTTCTGACGATAGAAAGTGGTGTTTCTTGAAACATGTAAAGATCAACCCGGGTTCAAATCCCAGCTCAGCCAAGAAAAATGATCAATAAATTTTAATAAAAATTCCAAGTTGTAAAATTCCTTCCCTCAGTGAAAATAATTCAATGAAAATTAAATTTGATGAACTCAAGCCTAATTAAAGAATATCAAAAATTAACAGTTCAACTAAAAATCAAAATTGTAGTTATGAAATATTTAAATTGTCTGTATCATTGTTTTAATCCTTGGTAGAATTTATAAAAAATTAAGTACATCAATTGCATCATTATATCGAGCCCTAATAGCAAAAATGATGTAACCAACAACATTTTAGATTTTTGTTTTTTGATGAAAATCGATAATTTTTGATTAATTGCATCATCTCTAAAAATCTCATAGCTCTGTGAAGTACCATTGCGAAATAAGAGCAAAAACAATTTCAAACGTAACCCTACCCTTGATGCAAAAATATTTAAAAAAACCTTCTCCTGTAAAATTTTATTTTTGTTGGTTACATAATTTTTGCTATAAGGGCTCGATGTATAGATATATTTGGTAAATTTCAACAATTCAACATACAAATGTTGCCGAATTAAATTTAAAAAAAAGGATTTATGGGAGGTACATGAGTCCTTTGACGGAATTTTTTCAAAACTTGAAATTTTGTTTATTATTATCATATATACGTCCATGCAAAATATTATTAGTCTGGGTCAACTCCTTCTATTTTTGCACAATTAGTGTTGATGATTTCACACGAAAAGAAGTTTATTTTCTAATGTAATCAGTTTTGTTTCTTAAAACAATAAAAGCAAAAATTCTATTATAGTTTTTTGATTTTAACTAATTTCGTTCGTGTTTAGTAAAATTTTCTTAAATTTAGGAACATTTTCTCATGATCAAAAAATTCACGTTTTTGGTATATGATCACGAATTTCTTAAAACAAGCAAATAAGAAAGAAATCAAGCTGTATTAATTTAACATTAATCTGGTTTTCTTGAGTTTTTAACCAATACTGAAGTTCTTTTATCAAGAAAAAAATGCTAGGGAACTTGGTTTGATTCTATTAATTTTTATTTTTATTGACATGATAAGCAAATAAATAAAAAGTTTCTCATTTTTATATTAAATTTTCTCAAACTTGTCTAATGCTACACGATTTTATGTTACAAAGTCACGCTTTTCTTCGTTTTAGGTAAAATATTAATGACCGATTTCACCAGATTCGATTCAAGTCAAATAAAAATAAAATTTTATGAAAAACTATAATATGAATTGATATTTAAATAAAATTGGTTAAATTTGCCATAAGCAATGAAAGCTTCATTTAAATAATTTTAGAATTAAATTAAATCTTAATTTTTTTTCGACCTTTTTTTTATTTAAAATAAAAACTTTTTTCGAGCTCGAGGCTCGAATTATTATAAATTTTTTAATCTGTATTTAAGTTAATTTTTAGTTCGCTTTGAGTCATAACTTTTTGCTTAAACGAAGCCACACATAAATTTTTACGATAAGAAATTTTTGGCTTGGACGAGAACGGTGCAACATTTTCTAGGTCCAAGCCATATTTTCTGGTGATTTAGTTAACAATTCTTTCCGCGCAAAAAGTAATCTGCGAGCCCTCCTTTCCTAGATTGTGTCACCAATCCCACTTTGCAGTCATGCTTCAGCAAACATTTATAAATCGTTTACCTACTTGCCTGAAACGTCATGATGCATTTTGACCATTTAGGCTACAAAACAGGTCGCCTGACCCAAAAAAAAAATTGGCCTACGCCCGGAAGTCGTGACCTGCTTGTGCATTCTGCAGAGGAATCATTTCTGGTCAGTCCCAAGTAAATGACAATAAGAAACTTTTCCTAGGACACCTTAGGCCTTGTTGACAGTCTGCGATATATATACTCAAACGAAAAATCAATCCATCCGAACTCAAATAAATTCGAAGAGTTGTTAGTAGTAGAGTGAGTACGGATTTTCATGAATCAAGTACAGAAAGATTGATTCAAGTACGTATTTTTAATCGCGAAGTACTTAACTTATAAATATTCAATCCCGTATTCGTACTTAAAATAATCCGAAATCGAGATTTATTTAAGTAAAGCTAAGATTGAACAATTTCAAAATGTTGATTCAATCCCGAATTCGTATTTGAAATTAACGAAAAGTGAAATAAGAAGGAGAATTTCAATTATAAAACACCGGCATCATTCCCGATATGGTTTTTAATATAAGTACTTAATGTACATATATAACTGAAAATATAAACTAAATGAGATGCAAGATTGCAGTGTAGTGACTGCAACAAACTTTGATAAGTTTAATGAGATCAAAACGCTCACTTTGTAATTTTATGGCCAATTTTCAGGATTGATATTAAAACATATTTATTTTTAAAATCGTTTTATATACAAAATTCTCTTCTTCACTAAAAACTTAAGTGAAACTTAAGTCACCGATGTGGAACACTTAATTTCAACTTAAGTTTCCATTGTAATATTTTAGCAAGGTGGCCTCAATATCACAGCAATACAACAACAACAGGCAAAGCATTAACAGTCACCTGTTTTTTCAGACCACCTTGTAAATAAATACACTTTTTTATATTATTTTTTTGTATTTATTAGTGCTACCATACTATTATCTTAATTAAATAAGACTTTTCAAATAAAACTCAAAAAACCAATCTGTTTTAAATACGATTTAAGTTTGTTATGAAAATTAACTTAATATTGATTTAAATACTATCCTGAAAATTGGGCATTAGTCTCAGAACGAAAAGTTAAATTATTTTTTTTTTGGGTTTAAGAATTTTGTACTTATTTTAAGAAATTCCGATTTAGGATTGTTTTAAATATATTTGAGTGTTATTCGTACTTGAATTTTAGAGTACGACTCGAACTTAAAGAAAGTACAATAATACTTTCCAATACTAAATACACGATGGTTTATCATTAATGAATAATAGGAATTATACTGGACCCAAGTGACTACTTTCGGGGTGAATCTACATGAGATTTTAGGGCGTACAATGCATCTCGTAAATGTCACCACGTATTGCGTTATCGATGGTAGACTACCAATTTACTTATAAAAAATTTTGCAAACAAATTTATTACACAAAATTTTGCAAATTTTTTTATCTAAAATGTTTTGTAGAATTGTCCGTTAATAGGAAATTTTGCGATAATTTTCGGTGTTAAATAAATCTTGCAAAAATAAAGTATTATTTGGTCAAAAAACTGTCACGTAGTATTTTAAATAAGCTTTGGTTACTTTATGCTATTCAAAAGTAATCATGATTATGTTAAGATAATCGGTATTTGTAATCAATTAATAATTTATAACTTGATTCGAAGAATTATATTTGAAAAAATTATTATTAATTACTTATCGTAATTTAACAGCTTTGGTATAAACCAATCCCACAACGTATGAAAATCATATAAGAAAATAACTTTTAACTCACCTTATACTATTATATATATATATGTACATTAGACTGACCCAATTTTTTTGGATTGCCAAAAAATTAGTTTGTGACATGTCTCAATAAATAATATATTAACTAAATCAGTCTTTTGATTTTACCATATGAAGACAAAATATTAAAATAAAATCAAACCCAATATGTTTTGAATCAAGTAAAATTTAAAATTTAATTTAATGTACAGTGGAGTTCGGTTATAACGAAGAATTTCATATAAAAAAACAATTTTATCGGAACCAATAAATTCGCATTATTATTTCATACACATTGATACACTTGTAGCGAACTATGGTTATACCGAATTTTGGTTTCTAGCTAACTGGTTTTTAAGTCCTATAAATAAAACTGGGAAATAATATGCCCAATAATTTGCATTCTAAAGAAGTGAGGAAATGTTTGTAAGTTCATCGCAAATTTGTCAAATCCAATCCAAACAGTGCAATAAGTGTTTATAATAATTTTACCGTATTGATAAACTTTTTTGAAATAGAAGTGAATGATTAGCTACTCAAAAGAAAATAACAGAATTCTTTATGTAATGTTCACATATACATACACATTATATGTTTAATAACAATTTTTATTTTTATAAATTACTGAAGTGCCTGATAATTTTTAATTATTTTCTTAAATATCACACACTAAATTATAAATAGGCACTTCTCAAAATTTAACACGTTGAGTGCCATGTGCACCGCCGGCGGTGCACAGCTACTTAAGTATTCAATACAATATATTTTCTGTGGTATTATAGTAAAGCGAATAAATATTATGTGATGGCACCTAGAGAAATGCATTTTTTTTAACTTCAAGAATTTTTTGTGTATCTTTTGTATTACATGAGTTATATAGGATCAAAAATTTATAATTTTATTTAACCTAACCCACTTCAATATATAAAAATTCAAAGAATAAAATAAGAAAATAATATTTAATTCACTTTTAGCTTACATATAATGAAAAATGGCACTTCATATTCAATAAATATAAAAGGAACTAATTAGTGACTACCGGCGGTACACACGGCACCTGCCTAAAATTATATCATCTGTGTGCCACGTGTACCGCCGGCTGTCACAAATTCATTTGTTATCACAAAAATATTAATTTACACTTGTTTTCATATATTGGCACTTTAGTAATATATTTTTTTTTTGTATGATGGCACTCAACTCAATGTTTAGGAGAGGCAGAAAACTGACTTAAAAAATATAGTTGCAATTTTTTAATCAAAGTGAGTTACACAAATGTTAAAGCTTTACGATTAAAATGTGAGAAATGAAAGAAAAATGCCCATAAATTGAAACAAACAACAGTTATTATCAAGTTACTGCGCTTGTAACATTTTTGGCGACTAATAGCTGTCACGTAAGGACATTACTTGCCAATTTACAGAAATTTCCCGCTTTGAACTGCCAGATAAACTCAATAACCAACAATTTTGGTGTATAAAACTTAAATATTGATGAACGGGAAGTGATCTCTTAAATCGTTATTTTGTTTTTTAGGCAAAATCCATTTTTTACAAAAAATTAAAAAATCTTGCTTTAGTACTTTTACTCTAACTTTTTATCATTTCAACTTTCAACAACTTTAGTCATGTTATCAAATCAACTATAAGTGCAGTTTTTCTTAACTACAGTTATTCTGCATTTACAGAATATAAAAATTTTGTCTCGTTCAAATTTTATATAAGAAAAGGTAATCACAAATTAAAAAAAAAAAACATAATAATTTCGTATTTGAAAATCTGATACTGTAATGCTATGAATAAAAATCCATCAAACCAAATGGCAATTTTGCTTTAAAAAGCGTTGAGGTAATTCAGTAAGCTTTCTGATGCATGTAACAAAGTTCAAATCCGTTAAGGACTTCTTGAGTAAGAGGCAAAGTACTAAAGCAAGAATTGTTAATTTTTTGAAATTAAATGCATTTTGCTTAAAAAATCGATTTGAGAGACCACTTCCCTCCCGATCATCAATATTTAAGTATTTTACACCAAAAGTCTTGGTTTTTAGAGAAGATTAAGAAAATCGATTTTTATGATGGAATGTCGAATAAAATTAAAAGTGAGACGGTCTAATATACATACTGGCGATACGATTTGTTTGTTCTATTTTTACGCTCACCCAACATTCGGTGTATAGTAGCACTGGTAACCATTAATTAAAATTCTTCTTTAAGACCAGCCACGTGCTCCATAAAAAGCTTTGCAGTACATGTACATGCAGACTTTTTACGTAGAAGAGTTTTTGAAAAATTGTCTATCCTGGCAAACAAGCGTTCTGTCTAAAGTCATCAAGTCATTCGTCTATGCCACTAACACCTTCGCCGGAAGACTTTGGCATTGATTAATCAACATTTCGAAATTTAACTTCCGGCGGATTTTCCCTTACCCTGAGGCCACACGATCAAGTTGTTCTTGATAGTCTTTTATGTATACTGCTTGTCGAAATTTACAAGAATTGAAAGCTTTGACGTAGGCTGCACTCAATTTGTAATCAATTTACTTTCATGATGCCATAAAAAAAAAACAATTTATAAAGACAAACATGTAATCAGCTGTTAAATTGAAAGCAAAATTTCCAAACAGATGGAAAGGTGAAATTGAAAGCAATCTCGAGGTCAATTTAAAAAGTGTGAGTGTGTTAGTAAAAAAGTGAGATTGAATTAAAAATTGAAAGGAATTGAAAGGCAAAACTTGATCGTGTGGCCAGCAAGTTACAGCTTCATTAAAAATATTATCACAACCTGTGCGTGGTTGGAGTGCTGCTACTGAGTCACTTGAAGATCGTAGTTCCATATCTCATAGCCATCGTATTTCTTTTGTTACCATCTCTTCAAATCATTTTTCATCTTTCCTTCTTTCAGCTTCTTGTCTTACTTTTTCATCAAATGTTTGTGGACCATCTTTTCTTCTTCTTTCATCTTGAGTTATTGATTCAGTAATCTGTTCATTGTTTTCTTCTTCCTTTCTAACTTTCAGAAAGAAGAAGATATATTAAAATTCTTCTTTTTTTATGTTCTTACAGCTTCAATCCGAATATTTTCTTTTTTTGTAAGTTTAGAACATTTTGTTAAATAAACGAAATTTTTCTTTAATTTTGGTTTATTTTATTTTTAATTAAAAATGATTTTTTCACCGAGTATTTTAAAAAACTTTTTTGCTATCTTATCTCGACTTAAGATGTTTTATCAAAATACTACAGATAAAAATTTTAATATATAAAGAAAACTATACATTTTCGAAAAGCTTTAAGCTGTTAAGCTAACGAATGGCACTTGATAAAAAATAAAAACAAGCCAAATATTTTTAAAGGTGTAAAATGGTCTCTATTTTTTATGAGTCTGCCTAATGTAGATACACGTGTGATTGTATGTGCAAATATTTAGAAACAGTACAAACTTTTTACATACACTAGATATACAATTTTTCTATTAGCAATTAGTTCCTGATATCACGTGTTACGTGATTGGTAACCAAAATCATTTCTGCATACATAACATATTTATATGTAGATGTTTGTATGGATGTAGAGCTACATTGGCAAAAAAATGTTTATAGTGTATGTAATCATGCACACATTTATTTAATGTATAAAATTCTCTACTAGTGTGTTTGTTTGAGTTTGAAACAATAAAGTTTTTGTAGGTGGTGTATCATTGTCAAATAAATTGTTGTTCTTGCTGCTGCTATCCATGAAAATGTATAGAAGATTATATTTATATGAGATTCTAGTTAAAAATATACATACGTAGTTCTATATTTGTATTTGTTTTAAAGGTGTTACCTAACATTTTGTAAAATTCTCTGTGGTGCAAACACCTCACTTAGAAACACATTCTTATACATATCCTGTACATAAAATAAACACACATAGAGTAAATGGCAGTATAATTTTTAAGGAAATTATTACTTTGTTTCTTTGTTTTTTTATTTTATTTGTTTTGTAGTATCGAACATTTACAATTTAATTGCCAGTAACAAATGATAATTTTGCGTGTTTATTTGCATTTAACATGCTCAATATCGAAAGTGGAAAAAACTCTAGCATGTATTCTAAAATACAAATATGTAGGTAATTGTTAAGGTAGTAGTGAATAAGACTAACAGTTGATTTTGAAAAGAAACTTTGATAAAATACTTACGATAATTTTATTGCATTTAGCAAAATGTATGTAAAGAGTTGCTAGGGAATGTCTAATATTAATTCAATCGTTACATACATATTTTAATAAAATAAAACAAACATAAATGAATTTGTCTTAAAATTCTTTATATATTTTTTTAATTAATGAAGTAATGGGAACATTCTTAATTAATAAGCATGCGCGCTTGTGACAGGTACACAATACATTACGAATCTGCGCTTCCTATCTCTGTTTATAGCTTAAATTATAAAAACTTTAACTTGTCTACACTCTGCTCTTGCTTTATTTAAAATTTTGCAATACAATCCATTTTTCACATATAATGGTAAAATGAGTTGAGCCCCACTGTTTTTATGTAATTTTTGTTATGAAAATATAAAAAGGGTATTAATAGGGACTTTTAAAATTTGGTTTGGACGGAAAGAAATATTTACTAAATTTTGCATGATTCTCGTCCAAGAAAAAAATTTCTTGGTTTAACTTATTTTGATTTATTTAGTAGAATTTGTGTATATAAAGAAACATTTTTCTTAAACCAAGCTACACATGTATTTAGAATAAGTCATTTTTGGCTTGGACGAGAATCATTCACAATTTTCTTGGTTCAAGCCATGTTGAGTAAATAATTCTTTCCGGGGATTGGCTTTGATATTTCTTCAGCCTGCTTTGCCAAATTACCATGGACGGATTTAGCATTCAACAACACGTGCAAACTAAAAAATATCGAACATTTTTATACAATATTAACTGACCCATTTTTCATTCGAAAATAAATCTAATGGCGCACGTTTAAATAGATACGTTAGCCAGTAGATTGATGAATTGAGGCAATACCAATCTACATCAGATCCAAGAGTATCTAATGCATCTCGAAAATGTCCCAGTTTTGCGTGGATTTTTCGCTGATGATCCACTTTTCCTTTAGAACGATGTTGACCACCGGAGACTGCTATAGGTAGTTGACAACAAACTTATTTTGGCCTGAATTGAAAAATATGTACACATATGTTTTCAATAGGACTGCGCTACGTGCCACACAATTTAAGCCACATTGGACATTTAAGAATTTGATCATCTCATGTGGAGGTGATGTGGACCTGCCAGAGATTGTGCAATTTATGCCTGTACGACTTTTACTTGTGAGGTTTTCTGTAAGTCGGAAGTCTATGCGAATATGCTTCAAACTAGAGCTTCATTTAGGACCAACATTGCACATACTATTTGTAAAACTTCGCCTAATTTAAGCCCTTCGGCTATACAAAATTATACAGTTCGGATGCGCCTCATCCTCCAAAGCTATTTCGGGAACTTACACTATGCTTTATTCCATATACAGCAGCATCGATAGGCCTTGCAAAAGTAAAACATTTTTTAATTTTTTCATCCCGTGTAAAACTTTTTTATTTAAATTTAAAGACAGAAAGAAGATGAAATATTTGAAATTTGAATTTTAAACCTATACAAAAAATATTATGTCTGATATTTTTCCCTTTTATCTAAATAAAATATTCTTTTTTAACAAGAGTTTTTAACAAAAAATACTGTATCCACAAAAGAGATTGCTCGATGGGAAAATTAATGACGTTTACTTTTCTGCATTTTACATTTCCTTATGTTCTTTTCTGAAATATGTGTCCTTTTTTTAAAAGTGCAATGTGTTCTTTTCTGAAGATGTTCCCTGTAAAAAGAAAAAAATGCTACATGTTCAACACTCATTTTAATTAAAGGGGCATGAGTGCAGCACTAGATTAACAGCTGGTTTTGTTATTATATCAGCAAAAAAAAAACTATATTTTGAGTTCGTCTCTCCTACATTTTTACTTAGAAATAAGCGGTATAAAAGGCTCCAAATTTTTAACGATAATTGTACTTAATTTTTTTATGCCGAAACTTGTGTTCTTTTGTAAACGTAAAATATACTACACGTCTTAAAAATCAGGTTAACATTTAAAAATGTTTTCAGATCCCATGTAACACGCCATAAGTTGTGCCTATAGTACACTTTTACTCTTCGAGATAAAATCTTTAACGATATGAATTAAACTTTCCATGTTCAACAGCCACAGCAAAATTACACTCTTTGGTACAAATTATTAAAGGTATTCTATGAATGGGCAAAAAAATATCGATACATCAAAATATCGATATTTAAAAAAAATAATCGACATATATCGCCGATATTTAAAATACCGATATTTTTTAAAGTCAGTCTTCATTAAAAACTCAGAATTTTAGCCGTTTTTTAAACAATATATTTTTTAAGAATTTGCATCATATGTTTTTTTTTTAACTTACATGAAGATCTAAAAAAATTGGCATTTATAAGAAGCCGTGCCGGATGCAAGAAGCAGATTTACAGGAGAGCACATAAAACAGAGACTGCTCCTGACGTCCATATCTGATGATTACTGGTTTTGGATTTCATATGGTTTTTTGTATTCTTCCCTTTTGTTTTTGATTGATTTATTTGTTTTTATTAATTTTTTGAAATGAAATGAAACAACAGTAATTGTAATGACATATAATATGTTTGTTCATATTCAATTTTTTAATTTGGTAATAGTTTCAGCAAAATACGTTCGATATATCAATATTTTTGAAAAATATAATATATATCGATATATTTTTTCAGTTTGCCCATCCCTAAGGTATTCACGTAAATTTTTACCCTTGCAACTGTGCAAAATAGCATAGTTGCACCTTTTTGACGTGAGCAACCCATTCGTTTGCACCTTAAATTTTCAGATTTTCCGGAAGAATTTTTTGAACAACGCACCGCACCTTCTATTTGGCAATATCCCAAGACGAATGCACTTGCGATTATTTTAAAAAGTTATTAATAAATTTGAACCGTAAAAAATAAACAAAATTTTTAATTTTATTAATTTACAAGTCGAATTCATAACTTATCTACCTTAAAATTTTTTTCAGATAAGCTTTCCAGTATTTCTATTATCTCTGCTTCTTTCATTTTTTTGACACTTTTTCCTTTTTAAATTATTTTATTAATTGCGTAGATCATATTTAAACACTACAATTTATATATAACTAGCTAGGTGTGGTCTCGGGGCTGCTAGGGATTTTCTAAATAACAATAAAAAATGAAATACTGGAGAATTTTGTTAATAACTTGACCCCAGCGCTAAATACCATCAATAAAAAAATGTAAATATCACGACAACAGCGCCACCTACCGGGAGTTTTTTGTTTAACCATCAGTGAAAGTTTGAAAATCGGTTGAGTGGTTCTTGAGTTATAAAATCAAGAACATAAAGCAACTTATTTTCATATATAACATATTTTTACTCCAAAGATAAAATTTTACGTTTAAATGGTATTCCTGCGCTATTGTTTAGTGTTGTGTTGATTTAATGAGTACTTTTTAAAAAGTTTTTTCAATTTTGTAATGCCACAAAAAGTTAAAAAAATGTGTATGCTTTTACTCTGATAATCTTGCACTTACTTAGACCCTGAAAATTTTGCATCATTTGTGCGAAATAATTGTCTATATGGTTGTTGTTATATTTTTGCTTTTCGCAAGAGTGCAACTTTTGACGTGAATACCTTTATTATTTTGGGCAAGTATTTCTGGAGGCATTAAAGTTTTGGAATAAAATAACAAATCAACCTCAAAAACGTAATTCAGATAATTTTCTCTCGCCTTAAATATTCTACTAAGTAAATTAAATTTAATTTGTCTAGTAATACAAAAATAAAATAGTATTTTATTTAATGGTGTTCTAAATAACTATTTTATTTACCACGTATTTCGTTTTCTCTAAAACATAAATAGAAACGATGAAGAAAACACATGTAACTATTACATTAATCTACATTCCATTTTATAAATTGTTGCATAAATACATATAAATCAACGCAACTGCTTAATACAAACAAAAAATTCATTGTGAATGCATGTCGTAAATAAGGCTGAAAGAACATGAGCGTAGGATGTAGTAGTTAACAATTTTATATAAAAATGTTTAGAAGAACTTTATCTAAAAGGCCATTTTACCCGGCGCGTTTGTGGCTGGGTTTCTAAAACAAAGCAGTGCATTGGTGCTGGTGCCGGTCGCATCGTTCGGTAACGTAATATATCTTGCATATATTGCATTGTTTTTTATTAACTAGTACTTATTTCTTCTTTCTTACAGTTTTAATAAGCCCATTATAGTCAGCTGCACGTAGAGCTTCTGTAACCAACCTTAACCCATATTATCCCGGCGCCCCATTTAAGGTGCAGTTGCATTTAGTTTAATTGCCCCTTTTCAAGTTTGTTCGTTAATTCAAACTACCCACAGTTAAATAGACATATTTTTACATTACTTACAACGTCCAGTTTCGTTTTACGCGCTGCGGTTATTTTTTTTAAATATTGTGCAGTTTAGTGTATTTTCACCAAAATTAGTTCCAGAAAAGGGTAATAATTTCAAAAATTAAGTTTAATTTGAAATTAGAATTTTTTTTATTTTCATTATGCCAAGTATCCAAAACTGTAGTTTTTCCCTTTAAAAATGTTAAGTTTTATTGTTTATATGCGAAAAATTTAGTTTTAACATAACGCCCCATTTAATGTGCGTTAGGAATACGAGGTACCGTAAAGATTGATTTCAAGGTGTTACAGAGAAATAATCTTGTATTCGATTTTAATGAGTTATAAAAGGTATTTATGTAGATTGAACGTACACCAAATAATATCGGCTCTGAAAGATGATAGCCCCATTATATCGGCGGATATATTAACCACACCACCGGATAATTACGATATAAGTGGTGAAGACAGCGGAGGTGAAGAGTCCGGGGACATCAGCAATCTTGCTCGTGGTCAATTGTTAGGTGAGGCTGAAGTGCGATGCCAGGTAGCATCAACTGAAGGAGCTTTTGAAACAATAGAAGGGATTCCGTTCATAACGGATAAACAAGGTAACCATTAGTCGTCCTGTTAAACAGAGGAAACACCTGCTAAGAAAGCTAAGATTGTCGTCAATAGAAAGTGGAGACAAAGGGACATATCTTCAGAGTCTGAAAAAAGTCAAGTGTTCCATATTTTTTATTAGATAACGATTATCCTATGAAATTTTTTGAGAGGTTTTTCGACAATGAAGTTTATGAATTGTTGCTACAACAGCGCTTCGTGCTATAGATTACATTGGGACCAAAGTATTGATACTCATCATCCAGGAGTAGCATCAGGCGTGTCTCGTAATCGATATCAAGGAGCTTAAACAGGAACACAAACCCAAACTTAGGCTTAGGTGGCTCGGTAGTAACTAATTTGATTTCCAAGCTACCTGATGGAGAACATTTCATTTTTTTATGGATAACTTTTTTTAGAATTTACGTCTGCTTGACGAAGTAAAGAAAATGGGTCATGACGCCACTGGAACCATTCGAGCTAATTGACTTGAAGGAGCACCAATAAAGGACGTAAAGGAGATGAAAAAAACTGCAAGGGACACTTAAGGCCTAACTATAATATGCTTAGGCTGGCTTAAGCTACTGTCAAAAATTAACGAAAAGCCTGTCAAATGCTTAAGCAAATTATTATGGGCTTTTGGGTGACTATACTGTACGTTTTGAACTTAAATAACTTTAACGCTTAGTTGCAAACATTTGTACTTTTGCAAAAATTATTTTCTTCTTATTTTTCCTTAAAATATCAGTTCTTTGACAACATATTTTTAGTGTCTACAATTAATAAATATACTTCCATGTGCATGTTTATTTTTATTAATTTTAAAACAATTAAACACAAAAATAAAAGAGTACTAAAATATGCAATTGTGTGTGTTTTTTTTTAAATATTTTCCAATATGTAACCAAGAAACAGCTGATTCCTTAAGCAAAGTACGATAAGTTTCGCTCTTTGCTTAAGCAAATGACACTTGACGAAACGTAAAGAAAAGTTGCTTAAGTACATTATAGTTGTGTACATTTGATTATATGTATTTGCACATTTGCATATGTAAGCTTAAGCACATTATAGTTAGCCCTTTACCATTAAGTCACCGACGCAAATTCCAACACAACTTTAGTCCGCTACAATGATAACAACATTGTAACTATAGCTTCAATTGAAAGCGGTGTTCAGCCAATTGGAAAAGTAAAAAGGTGGTGTAATAATAAATGGGTGGACGTCGATCCACCACATAGTTATCAATTGTATAACAAGTTCATGGCTAGCGTAGATAGACTCGATCAAAATGTTGGTAAATATAGAATTGCTATAAAGCTGAAGAGATGGTATTGGCAAATGATGACGTTTCAAATAAATGTAGTGTTAATAACGCATATCAGTTATACCGTCTTTCACCAGCAGGACAAGCTAACGACGCTCATGATTTTTTATATTTTACAAGATATATAGTTCAAACATATCTAATGCTTGGCATAGCATCATCTTCCATTACAAAGCGTACTGAAAATAAACTGCCAATGACTATAAAAATAAAGCTACCTGATTCAAAAAGACTAGATAAAAGGGGCATTATATTGTTAGAAATGAAACCCAAATTAGATGTCGTCAGTGCCATAAAAATACAAAGTTTAGATGCAGCAAGTGTGGAGCTGTCTTGCACCAACAAACTCAACCTTTTCAAACCTCTAAATTGATATTAACATTTTTTGCGTTTAAATACTTTTGTAGTTAGTTTTGTAGTTATGTATTTTAATACTATTATCTTCATAAATAAAATAAGCTATAAACGAAACACTTTTTTGTTATTTCTCCATACAAAACCCGTAGGCATATTGTACCAATGCCCCATTTAAGGTTCGGTACTAAAACACAGTCATATAAAAAATAGAAAAAAGTAAAAATATTTTTGCTTCTTTTGACAGATAATTATCTAAAATTGCTAAAAAAAATGTTTGGACTTTTGCGATTTTAATACCTTGGGATGATATGGGTTAAAATGGGTATGAGTGCATTTAATTCTCTGAAACACCACTGCAGCATACAAATATGAATAAAACAAAAAATAAATGTGGTAGCACTTATTAAATGTATCGAAGAAAGATAACATTGTTTTGGTTTTTAAGTGTTAAAATATAAAAAATGTATTTTTTTTTTTTGATAATTTTCATTCTTGACTGAACGGGTCGAATTTACATGTTTCGATAACAACCACATTCTCATCGTCAAAATTCTTTGTAGTTCTAACGTTTGCGCTACTGCGGCGACTGGCAGTCTAATTGCAAGAATTAAAGTTTTAACCAATGATAATATCAAAATTTGCTGCAATTGATTATTTATTTTCAATTATTGACATGTTTCTTTCTACTTTTTGTAAAGTGTTTGCCTTGAAAAACTTAGAATATTTGTTTTTTCTTTTTTTATTGTGTTTTTTGTCTATTTTTATAAAGCTTTCTTGTTATTCCCTCAATATTTAACTTACCTGTTGCTCAAGCCCACATTTGGCTAACAAAAAGTATGTGAACTGTTGACGAAATATGACAATTGCAAGAAAGCTTTATAAAAAAATTTGACTCATAGAAGGACATACAAAAACTGTTTAATAGTTATATGAAAAATAATAACATAAAAAAAATAATTCCCACATTCTATTTCATGTAAACAATGTTTTTTACTCATTAATAATGTCCATACACAGAAAAAGTTAAAAATTGTCTCTAATCACCAATTTTATTCCAAATTCATAGAATCAAGCAACCCATTTGTTGATTTTGCACCTATTACCAAAATGATTATATTTGTCATATTCACAAAACCCCTTGAATCGTTGTATTGATTGTATATTGTATAATACCACATAGTTCACTATTGTTTTTTACACAACATACAATTGATACAACGACACAAGGGGTTTTGTGAATACGGCAATTGATTTCTAAAAATTGTAAACATTTTTAATTTTAAATATTTTTTTTTAATAAATGATATTTTTAATTTTAATTAAAAAATGATGAACAAACTTTGCCGTTTCAAACAATGTGTTATTTGATTTTGACAATTTCCAACAACAATTCCACAAGTTTAAATTATTTTTTTTAAACGAAATTTTTTTTTTGTTTTTTTAATAAATATTTTAAATGTATTTCCTAACAACAAAAATATTAATTAAATCAAAATTATATTTTTAATTTCTTTCAACAAAAAAAATAATTGATTAAATTATCACATTAATTAAATTTTAATACTTTTTGAAAAATTTTATTACTTGAAAAAAAACTACTAATCATTTTGTCTGTGTAAATTCAAATTCAAAAATATTTAATAATAAAAAATGCATAAAATTTTTTATATGTAGTAATGTACATGGCTACACTCTACCCGGCAATAAAGACATTGTTCTTCCTTTTGCCCACAAAAACACCGGGCTCCTAAGTATTTTGTGATTTACACAAGCGCTTTATCCAACTTTTAAACTGTACTGAAGAGCCGACTATCATAAATAAATTTTAAAAATGATCAAAGAGACACACAGAGAAAAATTATTTATCTTGTATTTATTTTTTATTTATATATTATGGCACTCCTGATTTACCATAAACATTATCAACGCCTCTGCCTCACACATTTGCACACTCTGTTAACACATACAACACATGAGTGAAAAAAGTCTTTGGAAATTTTTTAACATTAATTCCTTTATTTATATTTGTATTTAAGCAAGTGTGTAGTCTAGGAATATAGTGTATTTGAAACAAGACTACACTGCATTTTTTATTTACTTTTGTTTAGAGATACATACATACAGCTTTTACTTATAACCCTGCAAACATTTTTTGCCGACTTTTATTAGAATTGGTGTTGCCAAATTCGTGTTCAATGTATACAAAAAACCGAAAATAATGATAGTTTAGCAGTCCAAATTATATGCCATGTAAAAAGGTCCCGTTTTCACTCTGACCAATGCTTTTATGGGTCTAACGTACGTATAAGTCTAGTAAAACTACCCAGCATTCGCATGTGTTGGTCTACAGATCCAACATTTCATTAAGCTCAAATTGCAGATATCATGACACGGCCTCGATTTGAGGATATTACTTCCAATCTGCACTGCTGCGACAATGATCAGGCTGATATCAACAACAGTGGACTCCAAATCCGAGAAATTATAAACTATATAATTAATGCCATGCCAGAAACAAACACTTATTCAAAAAAAAAAACAATTAATTGACGAACATATTTTGAAGTTCAAGGGACTTATCGCAATGAAGCAATGTATGAAGAACAAGTCCGTGCCATGGGGCTTCAAACTTTGGCATTTGTGTGAGACGGAAACCGGGTACTTGTATAATGTGGACGTATACACCGGAAAAAAGTCTGTGGAGCACGGTCTTGGTGAATCTGTGGTTTTGCAATTATGTAAGCCACTACCAAAAAAAGGAGTTAAAGTTTACTGCGACAACTTTTACTAGCGTAGACTTGCTGCACATTATGCAGAAAAATGTCATCATGGCATGCTGAACAATTTGCAGCAAAAGAAAACTTATGCCAAAGCAGTTTCCGGATGATAAAAATATGTTGCGTGGTGACATAAGCTATTTTACATCTGGTAGAATATCCTTAGTCAAATGGATGCATAATCGCGCTTTTTACCTGGCTTCAAATTTTACTGACCCAACTGCGGTGTGCAAAGTGAAGCGGCCTGTTGCAGGACAAACAGGTAAAATTGATTTAGATTGTCAGTTGGTTGTCCAGCATTACAACAAGGGAATGGAAGGTTTACAATATTTATGATCGCAGAAGCAAATGGCGCTTTTGTATTCGGTTATTCTTTGATCTTTTCGAAATATGCGTGCATAATAGCTACGGGATATAGCGAACTCATGTTGGCTAACAACTTCGCGACAAAAGTGACCTAGATTGATTTTCGGGCAGCTTTAGCAAAGGAATTAATTAATGACTTCCGTTTAAGATCGCGCAGGTTTCCGGAACACACCAGAACTGAAAGTATCTCTCTAAACGAAGTCTTTCCATAAAATGGATTAACGTGAAAATTGGAAATGATGCGTTCGCTGTGCCAGCTATGGCAAATATTGCCGCACAAATGTATTTTGTACTGTATGCAATGTATACCTTTGCTGTATATCATCCCGTGAGTGTTTTGGCGAATACCTCGTATAGGATTTATCTTAAATTGTTAGTTATTTAAAATTACTTTTAAAATAGTTTAAATAAATGAAAAATTTATAAAACATTATACTTTTCAATTCAATTTGTTGGAAAAAATTCTCTTTCAGCCCACAGGCAACTGTATTTGCCAAAGGAAAATATGATTTTTGGGTAAAAAATTACCTATCAACCCAAAGGCAACTATAGTTGTCAAGCAAAATGAGGGGCAAGGAGGGGACCAGGGGTGCCTATTTTCCTTGGGCCATATTTTATGAAAATAAGAAAAAATCGCTTCGGCAGAAAAAGTCCGGTCCTCAAAGGGTTAACAGACAGTTTATTTTTAACAAACTTATATCGCCATTAAGTAACAGGCAGCCATTACAATATAAACAAGACAAAGTGGCATTTTCGGCTATGCCGAATCCTTGATACTACCACCAAGGATAGGAATATTTCAGCAGTCGGATTTATATGCAATCTATCAATACAAATGGGAATGACCTCTCATTTTTAAATTTTTTTTTGTAGTTTAAATCATATTCCAGAAGAACGTTTTCGAGAATTGGCTTTATATAAGGCATATGGGCATTTCCACAGAAAAGTCTACTTTTTGTCACGTAACGAAACCAACCATATTTAATTGTTTCTCAAAGAATAATGAAAATATTATTTACTTTTTTGAATTTTGGTATAAAGCGCAACTAGCTTTACATTTAGTGAAAGATAAAATAGAAGACTAATTGCTTGGTGTCGTAACGTAGAACGTAAAGTAGACTTTTCTGTGGAAATATCCCTTTAAAATATTTATTGACCGATCTTTACGAAATTTAATCGTGTGAGTGTTTTCCACACTTATTATAATATGACAGATACAATTTTACAACAAAACCTTTATTCGTTACGGTTTTAGGCGTAGGTTTTAACGTATTTTCCGAGAGTGGGCTTTTTATTGGCCATATGGTAAATTAAGAACCGACCTTCACAAAATATTGTTGTATGATTTCTAGTCAAATAATATAATTTGTGCAGAAACTACAATTGGTGCACTCCGTTATGTTAGCTTTTTAACAGATATATCCATATTTAAGGGATGTTGTTCTACGTTTTGTTCTATAACTCTTTATCTACTGGGGTGATTGTGCAGGATTTCAATTATAAACTGTTTAGGAGAAGTGGAAACCATTTGAAATAAAATTTTATCTATTTAATATTAAGGAAGTGAACGTGTTTTTAACAAGCAACCGAAAATGGATTAATCGATTAAGAATTACTAAGTGACCCAAAATATTAATAAAATGTGGTCCAACCATAATGCACGATGTAAGTTATGAGTCACACCTTAACGTCAAGTTTTTTGCACAACTTAAATTGGCACTTCTTTGTTTCAGTTTTTGACAAATCATGCTCACGATTGATCAGCGTGTTAAGATTGTTAAAACCTTTTACAAAAATAGGCGTTCAATTCAAAATGCATTTCGTGCACTTCGTGATTTTTTTGGGTCAGAACTTTCAGAAAACTGGGTCTGTAGGAAATCTTAAAACACCTGTGCATGCAGTTTATAGTCTGGCGGCGTCATCGGGCCTTACTTCTTCGAAAATGAGTTCGGTCAAGCAGTAAATTTAAATAACGTTCGCCATCACGAGATAATAACGTACTTCTTGTTGCAAGAAATTGAGGATATGGACCTGGACGATATGTGGTTTCAACAGGATTATACCCCTTGCCACACAGGCAACGAAACAATCGCTCTTTTGCGCAAAACATCCAATGACCTTGTTATCTCACGTCATGGCGATGCCAATTGGCCGCCACGATCATGTGATTTGTACGAAAATAAGCCAAGAACAATTCAAGATGTAAAGGATGATGTAAATCGGCAAATAAACGACATTGAACCTCAATTATGTCTTAGAGTCATTGAAAATATGCCACCGTAGCCGTGGCGAGCATTTGGCCAATATTTTGCTTTACACATACATAATTTGCGTAGATCTTTCTTTCCTATTAAAAACTATTGAGATAATTCTCTGAAAACTTTTTGTTTTATTTACAATAAACATCGTGCATTTTGGTTGGACCAACCTTTGCTTTATAAGATGATGCATAATTATGCATAATATAGAAGTTGCAGACGATCTGTTATCTTAGTGTACCCTAATTCACAACTAGTTGTAAAGGGCAGAAAAAATAAAAAACAAATTAACTTATTGAGTAAAAACAATACTTGAGAAAGAATTATAGTTAAACTTACGGTTAAGCAAATTGTATACAGTAGGCTTAAAACTAAAATGAAAATAAAAATGGAAAACAGAAATTAATAATTAATTTTATGGCACATTTATAAGAATTAAAACTTAGAAAATGTGCATATTAAAATGTTTAAGCTTCGTTCGCAATCCCAGAAACAATTTTACTTGATTTTCATTATAGAGCAACAATTTTTTTAGACACAACTCACAATTTGCTTTCAGAAAATTTGGAAATTTTTCCCACTACAATATTATGCATTTATTATTATTTTTTACATAATGTTAACATTTTCATTAAAAACTAAATGAAATTATTTTAAGCGTCAGAAACAATTTCATACAATTTGTTGTTGAAGTTCTAGTTGACTCAACTTTAGTTAAATTTTTAAAAAAATTTTAGTTACATTTTTGGTCTTAAAACGAATGGAAAATATATGAAATATTTTGGGAAGAATAAAGATAGAAGAAAAAACGAAATTGTTTTTCTGAGTGTGAACAAAGCTTTTTTTTATTTTATTTTATTTTATTTATTTTTTAATTTATTTAAGAATTTCTTGCTTATCCTACACAACAAGATATAAATCTTATAGTTAAAGTGCAGGAATTATATAAGTTTAAAACATAAATGGATTATCACAATTAAACGATTAAGTTTGAAAACAGAAAAAAAACAAAAAAAAATTAATTAAACATTTAACTTAAAAAAAGATTACTTTTTAAATCGATCGAGTGTAACATATAAATTATAAATTTAAAATAAACTAAACTAAACTAAATAAATAGCTTCGATGGCAAAATTTAATTGGATTAGTTTTATAGGTTTTAGCTTATGGCATAATTGAATAATTGATTACTAAAATTGTTCTCATTGTTGTTTGTTTGTTTGGACATGATTGGGCAGTAGGTTCCAAAGACGAACAGAATGAATAAAAATTGATATTCAGATATCAGGCTGCGGTGTGAAAGGGAATTATTTTATTTTCCCTGTTAGACCTCGCAAAGGTTAATCTGTTGTACAGATATGGAGCATTCTTCGTATATCTTATTTTATGTAGCATTTGCAATACCCTCATATCTAAAAGGTTTTTAAGTGTCATGCCATAAAGTTTATTTGTGAACTGGGATATACTATCGTATTTTCCTAAACCAAAAACACATCTGATTATATTGTTATATGTATGTTTTCTGTAACACGTTTTTGCTACGAAATGCATTAAAATGTATTCTATTTCAAAATGTATTCCGATTATATGCCGACAAATATATTTAGTTTAAGAGAAAAGCAAAAAACTGTTTTCCTCTTATTTTGTTTGTTTTTGTGATTTTTCTGCCGATAAAACACAGACTTAATGCAGATGTGTGGGAAAAATTTAACAAAAACAGGTTAAGACTACTCTGTTACAAATCTTTAATATGCGTTAATATATTTTGCAATCATATGGAAACATGATAAAACAATTTTAAGCATGTCAATAAAAATTGTTTACTGGGTATACACTTAATAGCAGCAAAACAACCAACGTAAATTTTGTAGACCGCTAAAGCTTTTGTTAAAAGTTGTATATAGTGGTTAGTAAAGCACAGCTGAATAAAATAAACATAGTTTATATACTTTTCATTTGCACATATATTGTACATATGAATGTATTTGTTAAGGTATGTATGTATGTATCTGTACATATAAAGTTTTCAGCTAAAGTGAGTAGCAACTAAAATAAATCTCAAAGGATTTTTATTATTTTTGTTGTTTTAGAGAGCATATGAATAAGGACGCAAACATTTATAGCCTTTAATATTTACATATGTATATAGCACTTGATCAACAAGAATGTATAAATTCAAAATTAAAAAACAAAAATCATTACAACGAAAATAAAAGCATATAGAAATATCACGATATTTTCAGAAGGTGTAGATATGAATATTAAGCTTCGTTTACAATGGCAGCAACATATGCAATGGTGTTTACAATAAAGTAAAAATTTTTTTCACAACTAGACACATTTGAAATTAAGATACCGTTTGCAGACTTTGAGCAGAACAAAATAACGTTTTGTTATTATTTTTGAAAACATTTTGTTAACATTTTCATGCAAAGCTAAATAAAATTATTCTAACCGTCATTTATGATTTCATAAAATTTGTCGCTGAAGTAGAAGTATCCTCAACCTAAAAAAAAAATATACAAATACCTTTTGAAGAAATAACACAGACAAGAACGAAATTGTTGCACCCATTGAAAATGAAAATTTTTGGGAAAAAGTGAAATAAATACAAATTTTGAGTTAAGACCCTCTTGTTGATCCAATGCGATATAATTTCTAATGTGACTGAGATGCCAAAGAAAAGTTAAAACTTTTGCTAATATTTTCAAAAATTTACTCTTTTTAAAAATATAGCAACATAATAATTAAGAAAATTCAGTTAAGTTTTTATAAATTTTTTCTCTTACAGCATCCGCTCTTACAATATTTATGACAGTATATTTCTTAAACCATCTGAAATATTATTCAGCCTTATTCCGGTTGTCGTCATCGACTGTGTCGTTTTTTGTAATAGATTAGAGTAACACACAGCCGGTTTTCTTTAATCTTCTACAAAAAACGACACTGTCGATGACGACAACTCGGATAAGGCTGATTATATAGTACCATTGTGCTTTTTAAGTTCCTTTTACCGGGAAATATGTAAGAAAGTACCAATATTTTTCATAGCCTTAAACATATCAAAACCCCGTTTAATATTTGCAAATAAGAACACCATCATTGTGAAGATAACTGCAAAATACGGTGGTAATGAGGATGATGATCATCGTGATTATGTTCATTCATACAATAAGGTATAATAATATAGAAACTATTCAGTCTGTAATGAATAATAAATGAACTGCGAAACGTACAAATAGCGAAATTGTAACAAATTTGCATAAAAAAGAATCTTAAAAACCATGTAGAGGGTAGAATAACAGGTGCAATTTGAATGAATAAATTGTACAATAGTGTATGTCTGTTAAAATATCTAGAAATGTGTGTATGTTTATATCAGGGATTTCCAAAATTTTTTTGGTTGTGTATTAGTGAGTACCAGAGAGTAAGCAAATTGAGAGAATGCATTTATTTACAGCCAAAATAAAATGTTAGTAATATATTTTATAAGTTGTATAACACAAAGGTACAAAATTAAAAATTTTTTGTGTTGATAAAAAATTTGTAGCAATTCTTTGCCAATTCAATGTCGCTGATTTTAAAACTACAATTTTTTTTATTCGGAAGCTTTTTGACTCTAATTCAGTTTCAAATATCTTATTAAACAATTGTAAAAAATTAAATATTTTTATGTTTTAAAAATTCAAAAAAAATAAATATTGCACGCAAATCACAGCTGATAGAAAAAAAGTGCAGTTTTAAAATCAGCGATATTGAATTGGTAAAGAACTGCTACAAATTTTCTAGCAACAAAAAAAAATTTAAATTTTTTTCCCTTGTGTTATACAAGTTATAAAATAAAATCTTCTAAATTTATACTTTTATGGCAGTTTCGTAATAGTAGAATGCTTTTTAAATGGGATGAACTTAATTTATTACGTTGCTTGGAACAAATAAATTTTAAATCCGAAAAAATTTGTTCGCATAGGTAAGTAGTGCCGAATAAAGAGAGGCACCTCAATATATTTTTTTAAGTTCAGGATAGAACTCGCCATCCAAATCTTTCCAGAACTCTACAATATTATTTTCGACTGGGGCATTTACTTCGCTTCGTAGTATGATTAGTTCTGGTTGAATATCAAATTCGTAGTTGCTTACATCGCAATGAAAAGGGTTTTCGAAAAGATCTAATAGCGGTTGTAAAATTACAAAATCTTGAAACCTGTCTTGAAAATTATTGAAAAGTGTTTCAAATATTTCGGCATATTCATATCTTTTGTCGATTTCGAGATTTCTGTAAACAAGTGAAGTTTTTTGAAAGTTGGAAAAATCACCACTTTTAATTTGGGAAAAAATTAGAAAAAGTTTTGTTTTAAAATTGTGAATGATTTTTGACAAGTCGCATATATTGCATTCCTTTCCTTGTAATTACAAATTAAGTTCATTTAACATACTTGTCGTATCTGCCAAAAAAAGTTAAGTCTAAAATAAAATTATTGTCTTTTAAACACTGGACTTAAACTTTTTCTATTTTCTCAGTTTCTAGAAACTGAAGAACTTCTTCTCTTAAATCATAAACAAGTCTATTCAGGCAATCACCGCGACTTAGCCACCGAACTTCTGTAAACATTTTCAGGTCACAATTCACAGCATTTTTGTTTTTTAAAAAGGTTACAAATTTACGGTGGGTAAGCGCTTGATGTCCGCCTCGAATTTTATTTATTATATCCTCTGCTGTCTTCATAGCTGGGGTATCATTTATGAATTTCGATGCAAGAGCGGTCTGATGAATTACACGACTCAACAAAACAATTTTAGTTCTTTGTCCTAAAGATTATTTTGTGATTTTTCAGTTAATTATACACAAAAACGAAAAGAAAATACATTTTTTGTGTATAAAGTTTGCTTTTGTGATAGTTATAGTAAAAATTAAAAACACATATTTTGAAAAATATTGCATAATTATGCAAACTTTATACACAAAAAATGTATTTTCTTTTCGTTTTTGTGTATAATTAACTGAAAAATCACAAAATAAACTTTAGGACAAAGAACGAAAATTTTTTTTTGAGTCCTGAAATCGGTCTCCTAAATACAAAAGCAAACTTTTTCATGTCGTATATTTTTCTTTCGTCTAATTAAGACCTAATATATCGTAATTTTATGATTTAATGTCAAAGACAAATATTGTGTTGACCCGTGTTATGCAGTGAAAATTATGAACTGCAAATTCGTGTTTTTTTAATTGGCCTATGACTCCATTATATTTGCCCAACATTTCATTGGCTCCATCTGCAGACTCCAGCAAATTTGTTTATGTTTACAATGGAAAGAAGCTTTTCTCTGACAACATCATACAACAACGTGCTAGTTACATTTCCATAAAATGATTCTAAAGTAAACATTGACTCAAAAATGGTGTATTCGCTGTCTACGCATCGAATACAAATTACAAGTTCACACAGGTCATTTATGTCAGTGCTTTCGTCTAAACAAATTGAAAAAAATTCGCAATTAACTACTTTTTCCCTAATTGCAGATTCTACACAAATTTTCTTCAGCAATTGCTTGATAAAAACACCATCAACACAATGGTCTTCCTTTCTTAACAATTTCCAATATTACTAAACTTGAAAGCTCCATTTTCAGTTTGGGAACTGATTTTGGTTCATTAATTTCCTCTTCTAATAACCATTTTTTCAATTCAATATGAGAATTATAATGTGTTATTTTAGTAAACAGTTAGGGTATACATAGTGGTAAGTAATATAGAAATTGTATTCACGGTGTTGGGTTGCTCATACTTCAAACATCTGTGCATACATTTTTATTCTAGCTAATGGTATATCATAACTTTTTAGAAAATACCAAATGCACACATGAGTTTGCATGCAAAAATGTATAAAATTATTATAACGGGTCAAAGTTACGTTAAATAGTTACGATAAATTAGTAAGGTTAACGGCAGAATTAGTCTTTACTTTCTGTTTCTGTTTTGTTCCGTGGCGTTATGTTTCAAAATTGTAAAAGTTACGTTTTCTGTAGCAACTTATTAGCCATTTATGACAAATTTATTAGTTTTGCGCCATCCGTTGTTTTATTTCAATAACTTGTATGCACATAAATTTGAAGAAATAAAATTTAACTAACGTATTTTTTATTATTTATTTTGCGGCAACTTACAATTACTTTACAAGTTTTTGATTTTTTAATAACAAAAACAAATCAGCTGGTTCGTAACAGAACAGAAAGTAAAGACTTACTGAGCCTTAACTTTTTGGGCTCGGTCAAATAATTGTAGCATAAAAAAGTAAGCAATAAAAATAGTGCGAAACAATAAAGTTTCATTAATACATCAATAAAACACATCTTCTTACCCAAACATTTTACCTACTGTCACATTTGCTTTTATGTGTAGAGGTTATTTACACATAAATTGTAGCAAAACAAGACTTTTTTACTTTTTTTTTTTTTAAATATTTCTACTTACTTAAGAAAAGGGTTTTCAAAGAAAGAAAAAACCCAACGACGCAATTGGTACAGAAACGAAAATATTTTTACAAGCAAAATACCAACAAATTCTTTTGGCTATTTTTTTTTTCTTAATAATTTCTGCATTTAGGTACGTCTTTTTAAAGAAAGCAAAAGGGACCCTTTTACAGGTATCAAATAATTTTTTTCACACACAAAACACATATCGTTAGCTTAAACGTTGCAGTAAATGTTATTGTTAAAAAAAGTTACTAAATAAGATTTACGCTAGCTTTGCTGTTAAATATTTTCAACAATTTAAATTATGTTAAAATTAAATAGAAATGTTATATTACTCTGCATTTAAGTCTTAAAATTAAGACTCTAAATATTGCACGCAAGGCATTGGATGTTACCAAAAGCATTTTTGACCGCACAATATTTTTGAGTGTAAGCTGAAACAAAATAATATAGCATCCGCTAAACATGTACACTTGTCGAAGTCACACCGACGACTGAATTGAAGAGCATAAAAATATGTGTTTGTAGTGGTTTGCACAATTGTGCAAAGAAATGGAAACCCCTGGTTTATATACATGGCGAGTTTGTAAATGAATGTGGCAACGTTAATGATGTTGTTGATGATGATGTTGAAGTACAATCAAAGGCAAACCTTAATTGTTGTAACGAGGTATAACAACAACTATACACAGGGTTAGAAAAAACGAAATATTGTATATTTTATTTTTTGCATACCAGACACTTTAGAAAATGTAAAGAGATACTTAAGAAAAGGGTTCAATGTAACATGGATTGCACTGGAGGAATGTGAGTGTAGTTGATGCATGGAAATGTATAATTCGATACAAATCTTGTTTTAAAATGCAATTGATTTTTCATGTGTAAATATTCAAAATGTATGGAAAAAATATTAAGCTCTTGTTGGTATTATGTAATAACGGAGAGTGGCATTTTGTATTTAATTAAAATAAAAAAATATGGTTGTTTGGAGTTGATGGTCCGCAATATTTTGCTAATATTTTTTTCATAATTATATCTGATTGTGTTATTTTAATATGTTAAATTATAATGCAGAAAGTACGAGGGGCGTAAAATAAATGATGACATCTCGATTTTTTTCATGAAATAATCTCTGTTGTAATGCCATACAGTTGCACTTGCTGTATTTTTGTGATAAGTTAATTAAGCATTACTAATTAAGCTTTTATATAGTTTAGATCTGTTGTTAGAAACTACCTGTAAAAACACATTAAGGAACACAAACATTGTATTTATTTGTTACAGAAACGAGAAAAATGGAGATAACAGCTCTTGTTTCTTCGGGGGGTGCTTCAATACCATGGGAGATAAGGCCATGATGGCTTTATCTCTCATTCAAAAGGGAGATAAAGTCTTTTTTTTTTTTTTCATTTGAGTGGGAGATAAAGCCATCATGACCTTAGCTCACATTAGTAATATTAGAAAATGGTTTTTTCTCTCATTTCAGTTTTGAAGAACTTTTGCATTTTACATTGATTAATAGTTTTCTTATTTTTTAATTAAGAGGTAGGTAATGATTTGCCCTTTTACTAAAGTTAAGTATTGAAATGTGGCTTCGCATACTAAAGTAGTTCTGCGTGGCGGCCTGCGTCCGTGCTTAGAGGTTTCCTCCTCCAGTAGGACGCGGCAGGTGGCTTCGCTGCTTGCGTCACAAGAATAAAAAATGTCTTTTCCCGGAAACAATAAACACTAAAATATTGGAATCTGGCTTCGCAAAAATATGGCTTTATCTCTCATTTGCGAAAAAAAAATATGGCTATATCTCTCATTTCGCAAAATTTTAAATATGACCTTACCATTATGGCTTTATCTCCCATTCAATTGAGCAATAAAGCCATCATGGCCTTATCTCCCATGGTTTTAAAGCACCCCCCCCCCTCTTTCTTCACCCTTCGTTTGTCCCTAAATGTTTCCCGTTGTAAAGATTTCAACGGAATCCTAGGCCAGGGACCATTTTGGTAAACTCAGACTTTTGAAATTATTTATGAACGCAATAATAATATTGGGGAATTACACTTTCTTTTGTTGTGCATTTAATATATTTTGTTCTTTATATTGTTCTATTTCGGGGATTTACCATTTTTACACAGGTATGTGGACAACCAGTATTAGTCTTCTCGAGTTTGTGATAAGCTTTTTATCTGTTTACTTTCTCAAGGCGAAACAAATTGAAAATCGGCGAAATTTGCATAGCAGAGCTATTGCTGACATTCTAAGTAGAGGTGACTCAGATGTTAAAAGATCTTCCATAGCAGATGGAAATACTTTAAGTGAAGGTGATATAGCTGATACATGTGAATATGAAATTGAAAATGGTGAAGAAGCTTGTGGCAATGAATTCTAAACAGGTATGTCACGTGACGAAAGTTTTTTGCTGTCTCTTTCTTCGAAAGCTGCCCTTTTAGCATTTCTCTTTGCATCATCATTTATGCCGCAATACAATGAATACAAATTTATTAAGTTGATATTTATTTGAAGGACTGCATTAACTACACTTTTAAGTTTATCACAGCACGAGTAAATAATAAAATAACAAAATAACAAAAAAAAAAAAAAAAATTTTGCACAAACCACAACGTTTGTTGAACTAATGCATTTGTTTAACGTAGTTTGTATTTTGTTATTTGTTTTGATCACGCCATTTGTGGTGTTTGTTGCGGCCTGTTTTTACACATTGCCACTTTACTACCAAAAAAAGCTTTCTGTCTTATTCTTCGAAAGCTGTCTTCTTAACTGATTTGGGCCTTTTTCAAACGTCACTTTTAACATATCTGTTTAGTAATCTGTGCTTGTGGTATCGATGCATTATACATTGCAAAAAACAGAATGCAATGAACTCTAATTCATTTACCACGTCATATCGGAGATTAAGCAAAGAATATTATATCAGTACCAGGTACAGAATATGCGGTGTCTATTTTTCCTTCCGAGAGTAAAAAAAAATCAAATAAATAAGTTTGAATTAAATTTAATTAATGACAACAAGTACTGGCCGTACAGAAGAAAACAAAAAAGTAGGGACAATTGGGAAACCCTTATTTCAATGTCTTATAACTGTCATGAAAATGTTTAATAATTAACTACTACAACAAAATTGGTTTTTCGCGAGCTGCAATTATATAAATCGCAGAAGACTTGAGTTTTAACGTCTGGAGGCTATGTGTCTATTATAAGAAGAATCCATGTAGTAAAGGACAGTCAAACCTAAAAATCCATTTGCAGCAGAGGTATTGACTCATCAACAAGATTGAAATAAAATTACTAGATTCTAGAAAACGGGGAATTTGCAATTGCTGTAAGTCCAAATTTGATGCCGGTGCATTCGCAATAGCTTTGTATATAAAATAAATCAAAAAACAATTTGTTCATCTTCCTGCGACAATAACAATGAGCCCTAGTTAGTTTGACCTACTTTAACTCAAGCACAAAATTAAATAAATTGCATCGACCAAAATGGTCCATAGCCTAAAATTTGTAATATTTATTTTTTTTCGGTTAGGTTTAATCCTAGAGTGCTAACAACTTACTAAACATTTTAAAACAGAAGAAATCCACATAAGGTGACGTTTAAAGTCGATATTGTAATCCATTGCAGATTTTAAACAAAAAAATTGACGAAAATGGTCCATACCTTACAGTAGGGCTAATTAGGAGGCGTAGCCAAACATTTTTAAAAAAATTTTTTTCGAGAACAACAAAGCAAGTTATTTTTGTTTTTATTTGGTTTTTTCTTTACCTACACTGAAAGAATTATGCTTCATAAATCTAATTAATCAATTTCATTAATCCAATGAAAAATTTCATTACAGGAATGACAATTTACAAATATAATGAAGCAATTTCATTAACACTTTGAAATTAAGTTTCTTAGTTTCGTTAACATTTTTCATTTAATTAATGACAACTTAATATCTCTTTCAAAAGAAAAATTCAACTTATTGTTATACATAAATTCAATAGGTTTTCTAAAACTAAAAATATTTATTAATTAAAATATTCAAATACTTTTAAGTTAATGAAAAAAAGGAATCTTTGGTAACTTCATATTTTCCATGATTAATGTCACTAAATCAATGAAAACAAAATAATATTCCTTAATTTCAAAATATTTATAATAACTAAAAAATTTTCTTCCTATAACTATTGTAAAAATATTTTTTTTTAATTCAAAATTTAGCGATAGACATGAAAATATATAAAAAAAATTGTAAATTTTAATGTTTCATAACATTAATGAAGAAAATTCACAACGATAAAGAAATACTGATTTTAGCTAAATGTAATAAATATTTAGGTGTAAAAACAAACAACGCGTAAGAAAAATCAAGAGCAACAAATTCTCACAATCTTTTTTCGTTAATTGTTAATTTAAATACACAAAATTTACATAGAAGTACAAGCCCAAAAAATGGAATGAAGACAGATAAAGGTCTTCGCGGGCTGGAAAACGAATTAAGTATAATTTACTTTAAGGAAAGCTTATGAAATGAGAACATAACATGAAGTAAAAGAGCTATTAAAATATAATAAAATTAATAAAACTTGATGATTTAAAACAAGAATAAAAAAAAATCACAACAACTTAAAAAGCCCATTGAAAAAAATGGATAAAATAAATAAACATAATTTTATAACCATAACAATCATTAAAAATATCATTGAGAAGATATAAAATATTTTATTCAAATATAAAAACATTTATATTAAAATAATAAAAAAAATTTCTTTAAACGTTTGACACTAAAATAATGCAAATTTTCATCGATTTTATGAAACATTTCAGTAACGGGGGGCTAATGTAACATTCTTCATTAATCCAATGAAGGGTTATATAAGTTGACTTTTAATATAATTTTTCATTGGATTAATGTCAAAATCCATTGGATCTGTAAAAAAAATTCTTTCAGTGTACATACAACTACAATTAATGTTGGATAAATTCCAACCAACTGTAGTGGGCAATGTAAGAAGAGATAAACTCACTGTTTATTGTTGTTGTTTTTACCTAAGCTTTGATATATTTACAAGTAAAGCTGTTGCTTATAATTCTTATTCGCTTAACAGTTTTATTTGTTTAATATCTTTAGTTTTTCTAAAATCTTTGGATGAAGTTTCCTGACGATCTGACCTAAGCAACCAGTGATATCCCTTCAACAATAAATTTTAGTGTTTTTATCAAGAATACAAATTGGAAATTAACAGCCTGTTCATCGATTTCGAACGTTTACGTTCGCATAGAAAATAAAATAAATAATAGTAAGCACGACAAACAAAATATTTCAAATTAAAAAATGTTTGTGTTTTTTTTTAACAATATTAAATTTAAATTTTGATATCCTCTTTGTTAAACTTTAACGTATATTTGTTTACTTAATATTATATACAAAAGTTAAAATAACACAATTAAAAGTTTTATTTAAAATTTTTGCTTATAAATTTGCTAAGCTTTTATTTCTTTTTTTTTTTAATTAAACATCTAAACTTAAAGTTAATTAGACTTCTTCCACTTTTGACATGAGTGATCTAAGACCTTTTAATAGCATTTGTAAGAAGTTTTTAAAAACACCAATCAACACATGTAATATTCATTTTCATGCAGCTCTTTATTGTAATTACATCAACGTACTTCAATATTGTTAGATCTTCAATCATGCCAGAACTACCTTCGAAACTTTGAAAAAAAATATAATAACAATTTTGGAAAATAAGAAATTAAAGGAAACATCAACAAGCAGCCAATGAATGTATGCTTGTCTAGACATACTGACGTCAGGAAAAAGGATGAGCAAAAAAAAACACAAATAAAACAGGAAATCCATTTAACGTTAAAACTTTGCAAAACTACATACACAGATATCTACACCCATATATGTAGGTTAGAACAAAGAAGGGCACCAACATGGTTGAACAGTGGAAATAATTCAAAGTAAAAATATGGATACAGAGAATGAAAACCAAAAATGAAAAAAGCATACAGACAAAACAACAGAGAAGACAAAAGTTTAACTTAAAAAGAATATTACTGAATGATTTTTGTTGTTGTTGCTGCTGTTGTTTCTTTAAACATTTTACCGCAATAATGTATTTTTGTAGTTTGTTTAACAAATTTTTCTTTTGTCTCATGCAACTTCGAATAAAGGACGTCAGTGACTCTCACTCAACATAATATTGGTAATGGAAAAATAATTACTGCAGTGGTAATAATTAACACGAAAGTCATAAGAAAGACAATCGAAATAAAATTTTTACAAATAGGAAATGTTTTACATTTGCTTTTCATAGTTGTTGAAAGCATTTAGGATTGGCTGAATATACATTAAAAATGTATAAAGGAAATATTGGGCTTGTCTACGAAGCTATAGAATGCTTTAACAAATAAATAATTACCGTCTGCAAAGCGTTTATTATGAAACTGAAGAATTCAACAACTGGCAGACGGTGGGCCGTCAGTTTATGTTAAGTAATTCATAGTAAATATTAAGAAAACATTGATTTGAGTATGAATATTTAAGGCAGTTGGAGTAATAAATTATGACTCTTAACCGTCTTAAGCAGGAGCAGGGAGGCGTTGTGGGTACCATGATGTAACACGCAAGTGAAAGAAGTCCGAAAAACAAATAAAAAAGTTTAATAATTATATTCTTAAAACGTAAGAGTTTATTATGAAATAATTCAAAGGAGCTGAAATTTATTTAATTTTCACCCTTAGAAATTAGTTCATTACAAAATAAGTTCCAAATGTAAAAGGATTTTTGCTTTATTATTCTTTTACTGAATGAGCGCTATTTGATCTTATTACGCTTTTTTTCATTTTAAAATTTTATTGGTAGGTATTTTTTTTTTGTTGAAGAGTATTTCGTTTTTAAAGATATTAAATTTTTATCAATTTTGAAACGCATTAAGGAACAATTCAGAAAATTAAATAAAGCCAAATAAAAATGCTTAGTTTTAAAATTTAAATTAGATCTAATTTCAATATGAAATATATATGTTCCCCTCGTTCCTATGAAAAACATAGGGCCTCAACAAACATGTTCCAACGTGATTTATCTTGGATAATAGCATCGATGTCCATTTGTCGCCTCCGCGTATGATCTCCAAATTATGAGGTTACACTGGGGGTTCCAGTCGATGGAATTTCTGGTAATGTCATTTGGGGGTCTTCTGAGAATGTGCCCTATCCAGTTCTACTTGCGTGTTTTTTATTGCAGGTGCGACTGGTAGTTGTTTTGTTTCCGACCATAATCTGCTATTACACAATAAGAAATCTAGCCTTGCATAGAAATCTATGGTGTAAAAGCTGCCATATTTTAAAGGAAAACTGAATGTAAAAACACGTAGGCAAAATAAATGTTGAAATAGGTAAAGATAACTGTTAGGTACGAACACGACCTGCTTTCTTTTTGTAGAAATTACGGGCACTAACAGTTATCAATACCTCTTTCAACGTTTATTTTGCCTACGTGTTTTTACCTTCAGTTTTGCTTTAAAATTTGGCAGCTTTTACGCCATGGATATCTATGCACAGCTAAATTTTTTTTGTAGAAATTACAGGCATTAATTGGGAAATAATGCATTAAAATTAGGTATTGTATAATTTTATTCCATTTGAGATTTATATATAATTTTTTTGAGATTTTTTTATTGTGTGTTATTCTATTTTCTAAATTGTGCTTTATTTCGTGTCGCTTGCTTTCAATGAAATTCTTAGATTTCTCCCCTGCACCGCCAAATTCATAGAATCAAGCAACCCATTTGTTGATTATATTGATTACTAAAAATTGTAAAAATTTTATATATTGAATATTTTTTTTTTCAATAAATTATATTTTTAATTTTAATTAACAAAATAATCAAAAAACTTTGCCGTTTCAAACAATGTGTTGATTAATTTTGACAATTTCCAACAACAATTTTACAAGTTTAAATTATTTTATTTTAAACGAAATAATTTTTTGTGCTTTACTTATTATTTTAATTCAAAATTTATTTTAAAACAACTAAAATGTTAATTAAATCAAAATTATATTTTTAATTTTCTTTCAACAAAAAATAATAATTGATTTAATTATCACATTAATTAAATTTAAATACTTTTTAAATAATTTTTTAATTGATGAAAAACGACTAATAATTTTTTCTGTGAATAGAAAGAAGTACATTAAAAAAACTTGTTCTCTGCCTCGGGCCTTAAAAAATTTTCAATCATTGCCTAGTATTCAACGTCATTGAGATTTACCTTGATTTCTTCGTTGTTTTCGTAAAAATGTGGTGAAAAAAGTATGTGCAGCTAAGTGGGTACTTGTTTTTTAACAATTATTTTTAGATTTTGGGTGCTCATATTTAGCAATTTTGTTTATTCGATATGTTTTTTGTGTCTTTCAGTCATACATTTCTCAAGTTTTTCCAAGTTAAATCTGAAAAAAAATTTAGTAACATATTAAATCATTACTTTACTCATGCGCCACTTCACAATACGTTCCGTAATATGGTTTTGAAAAAAATCGTTTGTAATTCTGTAAATGTCTTACCAATTTAAGAGAAATGTAATTAAAATTATGGTCTTTAGAGTCTGGCATTAAACAAAGCTCCCCTACACAATTCAAATAGCAAAAATCATTTTTGTATAAATCTATATTTTAATATTGGTGAATATATCTTATATAATGATTCTTTTATGGTTAGCAGTTTTTCCCTTCCCTCAATTGATATAAAAAGATACCATGTGCCATTTTACAAAAATTGTATCTTAAACATTTAAATGCTTAAATTTTCCGATTAATAAACCAACCACAAACAAACCGTTTATTACATGTAAGCCCACACAATAATGCTTATACTTTTGACCATTTTACTTGCTTTCCTTTTTTTAAATTTTAACTTTTTCACTTTGTGCAATTATCCGTATTTTTATTTTAATAGTCATCTCTATAAATTTTCAAGATAAAACTATAATTTGCCCATAAAAATATACCCATGACTACTCTCTACACAATTCTCATACGTATCCGGTATCTCAACCACATATTTTCCTCCCAAAAAAAACCCTTTGCGGTTTATTCAGTTAATGACTTTAGCTATAAACTATTTTCAGCTTTTATATGTATTTTTCTTTAAAATAAATAAAGCAAGCGAAGGATAAAAATAAATACAAGAACAAAAGTTAAAAAAAGAAAAACATAAATTCTGACAACTTTATTACAGAGCAGTAAAGAATACAGAGTTTCCTTTTAGCAAAAGAACGAAAGAAAAAAAATTAGGCTAACAGTTATAGCACAGCGATACATGTTTAAAACTGTTAAGGTACCAGTAAAAATTTTTTACATATTATGCCAACAGTTTTATTTGTTTTTTCCTCGTTATTCAAAAAAAAAGAAAAAGAGAAGAAACCAATGAAACAATACAATTTACATGCACAACATAATTTGCCTTTTTAGTGCAATGAACCCAAAACAAATAAACGAACTTTAGAAATTGAATGGCTTTTAGTTGTTTTTATTATTTTTTTTTTTACAAAATTTTTTGGTTTCTTTATATGCTGTTTTATGAAGGAAACAAAAAAAGGAAACTTGTATTTATATAGTATGTTAAATGAAAATTTATGTTGAAACTAAAATACATAAAAGAAGGAACGTAAATATTTTTTGGCAAAAGGTTTTATATGGTTAGGGGTTTTACTTTAGGGGAAGGTATGCATAAAGGGAAATATGTTAGGGTAGCCTGTGCAAAAAAAATTATAGAAATAAATGTTTTGGTTTATTAGTCTGAGTATTTAAAGTACTCTCTTACTTTAAACATACACAGAAACAAGTAAAAAAGTACAGCCATTTGTTCCATGATTACCAAGATTACGACAGAAATACATTATGTTTTGAGATTTATATGCGGTTTTCACAATACAAGTGATTAAATGTGTTGTAAAATTTATAGGGAAAGTACTCGGTTTTTTGAGTTTGAGTTCAATCACTTGTATTGTGAATATCGCAGATAAGATTCTTGTAAAAGTTCTTTGTGACGAATCCTATTTAGTGATCTTCAGCTACATAAGACTTGTTTGATTTGTGTTTTTAGGAAAGTGGCTAATACGGGACCTTTGGTTAACTTTTCACCAAATATAATGCCAATACCAATAATTAGTATTTTTATTGGTAACTTTTTCGATAGTAGTGTTTGGATTTGAGCTATGACCAAATATAGAGCGACACCAATAAAATTTGGAGGGATGATTTAGATAGCAATAAAATACGTTTGGATAAAATTAAATCTAGATTCAATAAAAAAAGGTCGAAAAAATAATAAGATTTAATTTAATTAAATCTAGATATGCACACAAAGACATTTTTTTTTGTTGAGATGCTTATATGGTGGTTATGTAAAGTTATGGACCGACTGTTATCTTTTTCAATAGGCTTGGACCTCTGTACCAAATTTTATTAAATTCTCTCCAAAAGTGCATAGAAGGTTATATCAAAAGTGGTGCTAATTCGATTTGCATACTACAAGTTGTGTCTAGGAGGCTATATTTTAAGGTGTTGCAAATAATCGCACAGACTAGGTCTAAATAGTTTGAACGTAAAATATTAAAATAAAAAAACTCGACTGCAAAAAAAAAAAAATTATAATAATTAATATTGTGGTTATTTTGTTGAACTGTTCTATTGTTTTTAATCCAAATTTTGATATTTAATTACGCTTTAGTTCATCAAATTTAATTCTCATTAAATTATTTCTATGAAGAAAGGAATTTTACAACATAAAATTAATTAAAATTAATTGATAATTTTTCATTCTTAATTGACCTGAGGCTCGAACCCAGGCGTTTTTACGGCCGGTTACACTTACATGTTTCGATTGCAACCTTTAAATCTCTTCGGAGGGGTTTGCTATTTAACACTCGCAGCCATCGACGACTGCTAAAATAACCACAATACTTATTATTGGTAAAGCTAAGGCACGAGCTCTATGTTTATATTTGTCCTTCAAGTTGTGCTGAAAAAGGTCAACAAGAAAAAGAAAAACAAAAAAATGAAAAACAAAAAATTTACCTTACACTTCAAGAAGAATTCTTGACAAAAACAACGAAGTAAGGAAGAACATGTAAAATCAATTAAAATAGATAATCATTCAAAGCAAATTTCGATCTCCCAAATGTTAAATAATATTTCGTTTAAAGATTAATGTTTGACTATAGACTGCCAGCAGTCGTCGATGGCTGCGAGTGTTAAACGGAAAACCCCTCTGAAGAGATTGAGTGGTTGCAATCGAAAAATACTTAATTTACGGGTACATTTATAACAAAAGTACCCAGAAAAAAATAAAAATTGATTTCAATTAAAAAATTTGTGATATTAATTAAAAAAATTAATTAAATTTGCACCAGTAAACAAATTAATATTATCAATTAAACGTTTAATTCAATTGATTAAACGCTTAATTCGCTTGATTAAACGTTTAATTCACTTGATGAAATTTTTAATTAAAACTGATTTTACTTCTGATTAATGTTTTAATTGAAAAAAAATTAGCGAGAATTTTTTCCGTGTAAGAAAAACGTATATATGATTTAAAATTTTTAAATTACTTTTTAAATTATTTTTATGATAATAAATTTTAAATTTTTGTTAAAATTAGATATTATTATCTATTTTAAATGATTTTGTTATTCGTGCTTAATTCCCAATTTTTATTTTTGATAAAAATACTGAAATTTATTGTAGATGGGATAAGCTATTCCAATGCGCATTTCAATGGTTGCTTAGGCCAGATCATCAGGAAACTTCATCCATTAACATTTTAGAATAAGTAAAGCTATTAAATTAAATAAAACTGTTAAGCGTATAAGAATTACAGCAACAGTTCTATTTGCAACAATATGAGAGTCTCTCCTTACATTCCCCACTACAATTGATTGGAATTCTTCCAAAAGTAATTGTAGTTGTAAGTAGGTTAAGAAAAAACCAAATAAAAACAAAAATAACTCGCTTTACTGTTTTCGCAAACAAAATATAAAGCGGTTTTATTTTCACTGCGGAAGGAATTTTTTACAACTGGGAATTTTTATTAAAATTTATTGATAATTTTTCTTGGCTGAGCTGAGATTTGAACCCGGTTTGATTTTTTCAAGAATCATAGATGGGCATTTTTCAGTACCAGTACTTTTTCAGTATTTTCTTTTTTTTACTGATTACTGAAAAAAATCAGTATTCAGTAAATTTTACTGATTTGTAAAAAAAAATGCAGTAATCAGTAAGTGATTTAGATACTGTATGTTATCAAAATGATATGTACAGATTGCGCACTTGCATGAATAGTGGCATAGCACAAACACTGCATTTCGAGAAAAATAGCTTTTTGTTTATTTCACTTTTTTAACTATTTAAAAACGAAATAAAAATTCTAAGTTGTAAAAACTTCCTTCATCAGTGAAAATAATTTAATGAAAATTAACCTTCATAAGGTCTTCGGGTCAAATTTGACCCATTTTGAAATTATAATTGAATTTTTTCCAAAAGTGAATGGTTGATCTTTTTGATTTTTTATGACTTTTATTGTATTTAAAATGTCAACAAATACGTTAAGTTTTTAGAAAAAAATATTGGCAAAAAAATATTTTTTACACTTAAGGTCTTTGGGTCATATTTGACCTGGAGCAAAAATCTTGAATTTTTGTTACGCACAATTATGTTAAATTTTTTCAGAGCTTTGGCAGCACTACAATTAAATGTATATATATTGTCTCTTTTCATCATACTTGCTGAACATTTTATTTGTATGAAAACTGGGATTCCCCCGGTAAATACAAAAGTAGTGTTTTTCTTATTTGCTTATAACAATATAGTTTTTAGTCATTGTACAAACAAAGAACTAATAGGTCGCGTCAAAGCTAGAAACTGTAGTTTCTGTTCTTATTGTAGAAAAATGAATAAGAGTGAAATAGAAATTATGCTAAATACATTGTCGGACGAAGAAGAAATTTGTTCAGAAAATGAAGATCATCTGGAATATGTTGAGACATCTGAAAGTTCTAGTGGGGATGAAATTGATGAAGCAGCTACTGAAGGAATAACATCAAAAAGTGGTGAAATAAAATATTTCAAGGAACCTCTTGCAAATAGCCATGAAAGATTCAGAACGGAGAACATTATTAGCATGACGCCAGGCTTGACCCACTATTCTTGTTCAAGAATTACAACGGAAGAGATTTCCAGTTTTCAATTGTTTTTTCCACCTCCTGTGATGAAGATTATTTTGAAGTATACTAATAATGAAGGTCAACGTGTATTTGGTGTTGATTGGATAGAAGTTGACGACAACGAAATGTTCGCATTTATGGAATATGTGAAATTCAGCCCAAACTTTACAATCCATCTCAAGACGTTAAAATTTATGAGCAGCTAGTAGCATTCAGAGAAAGATGCCCGTTCCGGCAGTATGGTATATAAAACCAGCGAAGTATGGTATACAATTTTGGGTTTCTTTGCGATTCGTCCACTTGCTATGCCTGGAATATACAACCGTGTACAGGTAAGGAATTTGGAGCTATGCCTGAAAGAAACCAAGGAATGCGTGTAGTTCTTGACTTGACAGTTGGTCTGAAAGGTCATAATGTGACTGCAGACAATTTTTTTACTTCCTACCAATTGGGACAAAAATTGCTAGAGAAGCAAATTACTTTAGTAGGAACTATACGTAAAAACAAGATCGAATTGCCACCAGAGCTTTTGGCCTCTAAAGGCAGAGCTGTATTCTCATCATTTTTTTGTTTCAGCAAGGATACTACCCTCTTTGAATCTACTCAGCACTTTGCATCATAGGTCAGAAATTAGTAATCGCGAGAACAAAAATTATTATTAGATTTTAATAAATGTAAAGGAGGGGTAGATACGCTGGATAAGGTTTTGTCATGTTATTCTTGCAAAAGGAAAACCAATCGATGGCCTCAAGTAGTATTTAGTAACATACTAGATATATCAGCATACAACGCTTTTATATTATTCACATCAGCTAACCATGGCTGGAACGAAAACTGTTTTGCCAAACGTCGACATTTTTTAGAAAATTTAGGTTTTCAACTTGCCACGCCCTATATAAAGCAGCGAAAAACATTACCCAGAGCCCAATTTTCGCGGGAAATTGCAAATAAACTGCGCGCAGTTACTGAGCAGAAACAACAGCCGTCATCTCCAAACAAAACCATGGAAAGAATGTGTGAACCAGTCAAAAATTCGTACAAAAGAAGTCGTTGCAAATTATGTCCCAAATCAGATAACAAAACACCACTTGTATGTTGCACTTGTAAGAAATTTGTATGTAAACAGCACTCTAATACAATAACTTTGTGTACCCAAAGCCATAATTAAAATTATATATGTAATTATAAAACTTTATTCATTGTATACATTCTTTAATTACTTTAATTTGCTCTTTATAGTAAATAAACTTGTGTATTTACAATAAATGTTAATATATAATGCTGCTTCAATAAAATATCAACTTTAAAATCATACTTAATTGAAAAACAATAGTTTTAATATAAAATTTTTAATTTGGGTCAAATTTGACCCGAAGATCGTTAACGTCAGTGAATTTGAAGACCTTATGAAGGTTAAATTTGATGAACTCAAGCCTAATTCTTATTAACAAATTGAACTGTTTAGCTTTATAAAATCCTATGCTGTATTTATAAGATTTAATCTTAAAGCATAGCGCAGTCAATGAAATAAATACATAAATTACACGTTATTAAAATAACCGGGTTATTTTCCAAAAATGAGGAAGTTTTATTTCACTATCTAACAAAGTATTAATGTCTCAACGTTGCGTTGAGCAATTTTTTATCAGGCCTGTCACAGAAATCAATTCCGATCGAAAGTGGAAGTGATTTCGTATCTTGCCTTTCCTAAAACGAAATCACTTTCGATCGGAAGTGATTTTTGTTACAGACCTGTTAAAATGTTTTTAACTACTTAAAGATTGTATTTAAGTATTTTTTTGCGATAAAGTAAATTAAGTAAACTAAAGTATTTGAAAAATGTAAAATAAATTTTTATCTACAAAAAACTTAAATTTATTAAAATACTTTTTTTGTGTTGTTTAAATCAATTTGATTAACTGCTGCATATTCAAAAAGCAATGTCAACTACTCTTTAGCAAAAACTATAATCTGATAAAAACTCGAATGACAAACTTAATTATCTGGTTTGAGGCAAAAACAAAAATAAAACTAAAACTAACAACACAAGCGAACAATTTAGTATATACAATATTATACCTGTTGACAGAGTTGATTTAATTGTTTTGGTTACTTAATTGAATTAAATCTTTGCCAACAGTAATAAGTTTTATTAAACAATAATAACTTGTTTTGCCAAATTGTCAAAATAAGGAGCCAACAAATTATTACCAGCTGAGAGAGCAGAAAATGGAAAAGTTAATGAGGAAAATTTTGATATTACTTATTTGCTAGTTTAAAGCTTAAAATGTTTTTGTGTAGTAGAAATTTTTATTGTGAGTATACATATATTTTACTATAAAACTATTACTTAGGTTGTTTTAAAAAGAAATTTATAATGTAAATAAAATTTGACTTAGTTCACACACATTTAAATTTTTTTGTTAACTGTTAAATATTTTTGTTAACCTTAACAGACGTAAGTACCATATTTATGTGCAATAAATGTGTAACGTATAAATAGTTGTAAGTTTTGTTATAAATTAATATACCCTTCACCGACGGTAAATAACGAAAATAACGTAAGCACATTATTTTCAATGGTCACATTAGGTACCGTTACGATTTATAGCAAAAACAATTTTTTCGTAAACGGCAAATTTCATACAAAATTTATATGAAATTAAATAAAAAAGCTCTCTCCTGTAAAATTTGATTTTTCGAGATGATGTTATTTTCGCAGTTAGGATTCGATAATAAGAGTTTGTCATTCCGTTTATAATCTCTACAATATTGATCTAAGACCCTATGAAGTGTGTATATTCTAGGTTCTTATGAGCAGCGAAGTTTATTTAACGATTTAACCTTTATGTGCTAGGAAGTCTACATTTGTATTAATTTTGATTAGATTAGCGAATAAAAATTTAAAACGTCAGTAAAATAATTTGAGGTTTTTGGTAGCTTCCTAAAATCTTGTTTTAAGCAAATTTAAACGTTAATGATGTAAAAATAATTATTTCGTAGTTGCTATAGGGATGTTTTTTAAAATGATCATCTCGTGGCCGGCAGTCTACATTTGTAGTCACTATGTGGTTTGTATGAAAATAAGCTTTATTTGTTACTTATTACATTTGCACACATTGTTTTTCATTTATTTTTGAAAAAAAAAGAATTCTTTGCATCACGTGTATGCCGATAACGCACCAAAGTAATAACATTTCATCAAAAACAATAGAGCAAAGACAAAAAGTACTTTACTTTTATGATTTTACATTGTTTTCTTTTTTTATTCTTTGTATTGCAAAAATTAGTAAGGTGTTGCTAGTCAAGTGAATCAGACGTGCATATTTTGATATTTACTTGTGATAAAAAACTGAAATAGAAAATTTAACGATAAAAATGTCTGGAAATTCTCGCTATCGAAATGGCGCCAGGGCACTCGCCAAAGTCACCTTGTTCCGCTTTAGTTACTAATCAATTTCCCGATACATCTGAGGATAAGCTGCCAAAACATCCTGTACGATGTCAGGTATGTGAAATGGGAAATCGCAAAAACACACAAAAGATATGCAGTTGGTGTAAGAAACTGGTGTGCGATGCACATTCTAGAACTTTCGTATTTGGAAAATGCTGCTCTATTAATAAAACTTAAATGTTTAAAATTGGTTTGTTCAAGTTTTCCTAAACCTACATTTACCAACATAAATAACATATAAATAAAATAAATATAACCATTTTTTTCTTGTTTATAAAGATAAAGTAGTGCTAAAATAATGTTACTACAAATATAGTCTTCCGACCGCCCACGTACAGGTTAAGTATGTCTAAACATCTGTCTGTTGAAATGTGAATTTCGAAGACCCCAGATATGATGGGAACCTGTTTGGTATATTTTTATGTCACATAGAGATATGAGCAAACCCCTACACATAAATCTCTTGTTGTCGTCTGTTTTTTAATTTTTATGCATATCTGGGGAACTGCAAGAACCAAAGTTTCCAATTTCGGTACAAGAAAAATGGCTATTAATACACAACATTCAACAAAATGTGGGCGTGATTTGTGTAATAGGCGCGGCACGAAATACATTTTATTAATATCTGAAGAACGATAAAAGAAGAACTTTCTGTTTTTATTGCACCATGGTGAAGGGTATATGGGCTATTTCAAATTTTTTGAGCACCTGCTGAAACCGACATACTCTGGCTCTTATTTCGTTAAGTTTTATGAATTTAAAAAACGTTGTACATGGTTTGGATGACTATACATGAAGGATATGACGTGCAAAGTTGTACGTTGAAAAGTCTTCTCCTTAAGAATTGGTGGTCATCTAAATTTCGAAAAATTAAAAAAACGACTTGAAACTTGCAAGAGATTTTTCATCCATTCCGTTTTCTTTGTAATAGTTTTAAGCTTTCATATCCAAACCAATACAAAATATAGTAACTAGACTTGGAGGATACATCCACTAAAAAATTTTTGATATCGCTGCTGGGTGAAAAGTTGCATTGGGGTATACAAGTGTAAAAAATTTTCCGAATTTTTAATTTTTTGAAGATTTGACACAGGGTTTTTGCGCCGTTTAATAAAAATTAGTTTTAAGCGCAGAATTAAAAAAACTACGTAATTCTATAAAGTTTGAGGTATATCAAGGTGGTGTCAGCGCACCAATAACGTATCGCGGACATCACAAACTTAAAAGAAATTAGCGTAAATTTTTTAAAAATTTATCTTTTTTGCGTCTGACAATCTGAATTGTCTTATAAGTTGGCTAGTGTATTGCGTGATGTGGGTAACTTCGTAAAGGGCACATCCGAGGCGAAAATGCACTTTAAAAATTTTTAAACGCAAAAATTTTATGAAGTTTTGAAACAAAACAAAATGTTTCTAACCTCAAAAAGTATGAAATATTTGATTTGGTTTCAGATTATACATTTTAAAAATCCTGAAATTCCTAAAAAGAAAACTGAAAAGCGAAACAAATTATGGTCATAGTAGCCTTTGCTGAATGATTCTAAGAATAAATATTTGAGTAAAACAATTTTAAATAAATTTTTATATGCATAGCTACACGATCAAAAAAAAACATTCAGTATATTTTAAAAAGTATTGAAGCTTTTACAAATATTTTAGTGTGCTAAGAAAGCCCTTAAGAGTAATTATCCCCACGCGTTATCCTTTTTCAATTTTAACAAAAATTGTAATTTTGATATTTTTATTTTTTATTTTTAATTTTTAATTTTAAACCGCAGTAAAATTTGCGCCGTTAAATAAAAATGATTAACGCGAACAGATTTCACATGTTCTAATATCGGTTAATACACACGCAGATCAACATTGATGCCAGACAACAAAAAAAATGTCTAGGTGCCGTACATTTTTGAAGTTGTCATATAATATTAGGCAAAGCCGAACATAAATTTGTTATGTGTGGTAATATTTTAGTATATTTCTATATTCTCTACATCTTTTATATAAACAAAAAGAGAAAAAATCACATATCAATAAAAATGTACCTACATATATTGTTAATAATATTTTACCCAAATTTGTTAAAAATAAAACACATGATATACAGTTTTTTATCACAGAGTAAAACTTATGTTTGCTTTCCAGCTAGAGCTGCTGCACAAAATATCGTCTGGGTCGTGGTGCTTATGGCCTTCACGTACATACATAGAGCTTTCTAAATCAATGGAAGTGAACAGTTGTCAGAAAGGGAATTCGCCTGGGCTATATGGCACGTAAGGTAGAACTTTTTGTTCTTTATTTCCAAATAGATAGACTTATTTTGAAGAGTGAGGTTGAGTTTAAGCTTCATATTTAATATAGAACAATTGTGCACAGTATGTTTAGAATATTTCTTTTGTTATACTCCACACCAGCAGGTACTAAAACAATTTTTTTTACCTACTACTAAAGAAACTAGTACTTTTGGGCATAACTCTAAACATTTTTTAGATGATAAGGCAATCGCGAACTATTCTGCGGAATAATCGTAGATGCAACTGTCAGACAATTTGTTGTCAAGATGTCAAAGTATTACGATATTTTTTATTATATATAACTAGAGTAAAATAGTATTAAAATTAAAAAAAACAAAACAAAATTTATAATTTTCTTCACGGACAACCTGCAAATCTATCACGGAACTTGATGGTTTTAGGGATCCCCCTTTGGGAACTGCTGTTTAGCTTTATTTGTCATAAAATACAAACACGTATATAAAAAGCTTTAATTCAAAGGCTCTCAAGTTTGCATTTTAAATTAATATTGATTTTTTCTATGTGTATGCACTTGGATTTACTAATAGATACATTACCAAATGTACGTGTACACTATGAATGTCTCCAAATAGCAACATTGTCCGGAAAGTATGTTTTGCTTTCAACTAAAATAACAATGTTCGTAATGCTCTTATGCATAAACGTAGGAATGTGTCGACAAAGTCGTACGTACATATTTGAGGATAATTAGCACCGCAAAATTATTTGAATAGGTGAAAATTGCTAAAGGCAGCACTCTATAAGTGCATCTATTGATGATGATTGCTGCAGCAAAGATCCTTATGGCTGAATGTGTTTTGTTGTATATTTAAACGTTGAGGGATTTAAGCTGTTGTGCGAGAAATCTTTTATCAAGCAGAAAATCCTTCAACTAGATTAAACGCTGAAACAATTTCCCAAAAAAAAAGTATTCAGACATCGAGAAACCGTTGAAACTACTATTATAGTATAATCAGCTCCCCATAAGGAAGCAACAACGATAAAATGGTGCCTTGCGATCAAATTATGGTTAATGATAACATTATTATGTTTGCCATAAAAAATAGTATGGTATATTGCTCTTAAAAAAATAGAAAAATGTTGTTGGTGATAAGATTTTTCTGTTGTTATTAGCCATTTACATTTCAAAGAATACCACAATATGGTTGTGTCTTTCTTATGAAAGACTGATTTAAACATAATAGGTATTAATAGAATTGTTGAGGTAACCTTAATATGGTAGCAAATATTTTGTTAACCGGATGTCGATATTAAGGTCTTAAAAGACATAAAAAAAATCTTTTAACACTTGACACCTACGCAAGTCAATGTCCGGGTACAGTACAACTTACTACTTTTGCTTTGTCATTACCTTAACGACAGAGTTCAACTGTAAAGTTAGCAACCTTAAACAAATCACTAACGCAGGTTTATTCAATATTATTCGGGTATGTTCTAGGTTTAGACTCGAATTGAAAACGAAATATTTTTTGAATCCGCATAAGTCATAAATTGGTGTTCTCAAATCCGCATGTTTTTGTGTATTCGAAGTTTTTGTTCGAAAAAACTTTTGTTAAACTAAAGATCGCTAATTTGCTAACCGAAGCATGATAGCAATGTCCAATATTTTCTAAAAATCGTGAAAGCTGTAAAGAATCACAAAAAAAAATCGCTAACATGGCTAAAATTCTCGAAAAATTGCAATCCTTTAAACAAACACTAAAATTTATTGGAAATCTTTAAATGGGTTAAAAAAAAACAAAATGTCGGAAAATAACAAAAAAAAAAAATGGCAAAAATAGCGAAAATTTGCGAAAATTTTTAATATTTCAAACCAGCCATAAAATTGATTTAAGTCCCTAAAACTATAAGGAATGGCAAATAATCGGTAAAAATTGCTAAATTCAAGGAAATTCGCAAAAATTTGCTAACAGCGGCATGATAGCAAAGTCAACTATTTATTATATATCGTTAAAGCTGTAAAGAATCAGAAAACTTACACGACCAAATCGCTTATGTCGCGAACATGGCTAAAATTCGCGAAAAATTGCAAAATTTTAAACAAACACAAAAACTAAGAGATCGCTAAATCGATTAAAGAAACAAATTGTCTGAAAATAACATAAAAATCGTTAAAAAAAAAAAATTTGGTATAATTACATCAAAATCAATGAAAAAGTCGACTTTAAATTTAGGGTTAGTAAGGGCCTTTTGCGTTTTAGATAACGATATATTTTTGATTAAATTGGATTAAGACGATTTTAAGCTAAAAGCAATATTAATTTTTTTGTTAAAAATGTTATCACCTATTACAATAAAAGTCGATTCGGTTTACTTTCACCCACCCATATCTACTCTAATTGAAAACGAATAAAAACATGTGGATGTAAAATGCAGAACACCAATAATGCTAAACTAATCCACTTTCGAGTGGATTCGGATTCTAGAACACACCCGATTATTTTTAAATACTTAAACTTATCAATGGCCTATTTTGCAACACAAATGGGCATATCGGTGTCATCGTAGTGGTTACTGGAAATAATTTAATCATTTTCGTTCATTTATGGAGAAAAAAATAGAAAAAATACTTTTATAATTAACAATATACAACCCAATTCGGGCCGCGAAACACAAAAGTAGTCCGATTTCAATGAAATTTTTTTTCTTTTTTCTTTTTTTATTATTTATTTATTGAATCTTCATATAGTAAATATGAACTCACAATAATTAATCAAATCTTAACCTAATACTTTATTTTATGTCCTGCCAGTGCCAGACAAACAATTTTTTTCATCACGGGTTCTGTTCACTTATATATGTATGTAGGTGTTTATCGCTCATCTAATTGGACAAGTGCTGCAGTGTCTCTTCTTCTTAAGCGAGTGTGGCCGCTATCATTTAAAATATTTCGAGCTAGTGGGTTCGGATGCAATTCGAGCCTTTTTAAGTATTTTACTGCATATTTCGTAATCACAGTTTTAACTGAGATCCTTGTGAATATTTGAATTTTTAACATACCAAGGGGCAGCTGTGATTATTCGAAGAAGTTTATTTTGGCGCCTTTGAATTTTTTCGATATTAGAAGCCGAGGCAGTGCCCCATAACTGAATACCGTAGCACCAGATAGGCTTTAAGATAGAGTTGTAAAGTAGGAGTTTACAGTCGAGACTAAGGACAGAGTTTCTTCCAATAAGCCAATGAATTTGTATGGCTTTTAGTTTCATTTGAGTTAATTTTGCCTCTATATGGCTTTTCCACGTCAAACGGCGATCTAAATGTATACCGAGATATTTTACATGCGAATTTTGAGGTATTATTTGATTATTGATTTTAATAGGGGGACATGATTCCCGCCGCAAGGTAAATGTTATATGTACGCATTTTTGCTCATTTACCATTATCCTCCACTGTTTTAGCCATATTTCTAGTTGAAATATATGATCCTGTAAATAACGAGATGCTTGATAACTGTTTTCGTGGACGCTTAGAAAAGCTGTATCGTCTGCAAATGTTGAAGTTTGTGTGTAGTTGCTCGTTGGCATGTCCGAAGTATAAATTAAGTATAATAGAGGCCCCAGAATGCTGCCCTGTGGGACTCCAGCGCCAATTGGCTGAGGTGAACTAAAGAATTTTCCTTCTTTAATAATAAATTGACGACCGACTAAGTAGCTTTCTAGCAGCTTGTGTGTGTTTGCTGGAAAATTTTGCTTCAATTTATGTAATAAGCCTTCATGCCAGACTTTATCAAAAGCTTGAGAAACATCGATGAAGAGAGCGGAACAATATTTTCTTTCTTCAAAGGCTTTTCTTATGGCGTTTACTATACGATGGGTTTGTTCAATTGTGCTGTGTTCTCTTCTAAAGCCGAATTGGTGGTTAGGTATACATCTATTTTCACTTAAAATTGGAGTTAATTTTGACACTAACAGCCTCTCAAACAGCTTTGATATATTAGAAAGTAAGCTTATAGGCCTATATGACTCAACTTTTGTGTGATCCTTTCCTGGTTTAGGTATCATGGTGACTAAGGAAACCTTCCATTTTTGAGGATAGTATTGAAGACGTAAGATAGCATTGAAAATTAAAAGAATAATTTTCTTTGCTGTGCTGGGTAGCTCCAAAAGCATTTTGTTGCTGATCTTATCAAAACCAGGGGCTTTTTTGGGGTTTAATTCACAAACAGCCTTTTCGATTTCTCTTATCTCAAATCTTAGGGGAACAGCCGCTCTAGCAGGAACAGGTGGTAACACGACCGCAGTATCGTGAGATATATTTGGGGTAAATACGTTTTTTAAGTGATTAACAAACAGATTTCCCTTTTCGTTATCATTTCTTGCCCAACTTCCGTTCAAGTTTCTTAATGGTGGCTTAGAGGCGACTGGCCTTTTTAGATTTTTAGCTGCACGCCATAATGAGTAGTCTGATTGCGGAGTTGCATCAAGTTCCTTAAGATATTTTTGCAGAGAAGCTGTTTTTTGAGTCTGTAGTAACTTTCTTAGCCTTTTTGTACAATCTTTTAATAAACTCTTTAGTTGAGGGGATCTGTGCAATTGCCACTCTCTTCGAACTTTTCTTTTTTCAGACAGGAGACGCTCAACATCTGTGGAATAAATTTTAATATTTGTAGTTTTTTTTGGGGTAATACTGGAATGTTGCACAGCTAGCTTCAGAAAACTGTCAAAATTAAGAATAGCGCGATCTACGTATTCCGGTGTACTAAGCAGAATATTTTCTGTGCAATGGGTGCTGAGATATTTTTTATATTTTAGCCAATTGATTTGTGTAGCTGGCGTCGCTAAGTAACCAGTTGGAGATACAATTCTATTGGGGTTCATTAAAGTAACAATTGTTGGTGTGTGGTCGGAAGATAATTCTAAGGAAGCTTCAACATAAATCGTTTCTAAGGGAATGTTTTTAACCACGCCAAAATCGATGACATCTGGTATTTTTTGCTGATCAGTAGGCCAATATGTTGGTTGTCCACTCGCTATCACATTCAAATCCCTTTTAGAAATAGTATTAAATAGTACACGACCCTTTGGTGTTATAAGTCGGGACCCCCAGAAGGTATGTTTAGCGTTATAATCGCCAGCGGCCAGGAAACAAGGTCCTAATGATTTAAAATAATTATTATATTGGCCTTCTGATATTGAATATGTTGGTGGGGAGTATAACGATGAGATTACTACGTTTCTATTTAATTCTTCAACGCAAATGTTTGTTGCTTGAAGATAATCTTCACGATGATCACCCATGAGGTAGTGTTTGACTCTGGTTTTTATTAAAATGGCAGAACCTCCACAAGCTCTATCTCGAGGGTCCTTGGTATCATATATTATATAACCATTAATTTTAAACGTATTTCTTGAGGTCAAATGAGTTTCAGAAACCATCATGACATCAATTTGTTTACTTTTAAGAAAATATTCTAATTTATTTTTATGTTGGCGGATGCCGTTTGCGTTCCAAAAACAAATTTTTAAACAGTTCATGGTTTATTAAGTACAGCTTGCAATAACATCGATTGCATTCTAAGAATCTCCTGCATCATATTACCCATTGTGTTTGTAAAATTATTTACTGTTTGCACTAATGTTTCCATGGTTTTTTCTAAGCGACTTAAATTAGAAACTGGAGTTTCGTCATTACTTGGCGAGCGAGGCCCCTTGCATTGGCACATGGTTTGATTTTAGGACGTTAGCGTAAGAGGTCCTGTTATTACCAGGCTGGGGGGCTTGAATTGCATTTGTGTTTACTTGGTTTGCAACCTGCATTTGAGGGGTATTTGTTTTCGGTGCAACCGTTTGCTTAACGATATTATATACAGGGCATCCTCTATAATTGGCAGTGTGATTGCCGCCACAGTTGCTACATTTTTTTACGTTGGGGTCGGTTTTAGACTTATCGCAAGAAACTGTACCGTGTAGTTCACCACATACTACGCAAACAGGGGGTAAGTAGCAGTATGCCTTGGTATGGCCAAATTCTTGGCAGTTTAAGCACTGAACAGGTCCATTTTTTTTGTGCGGCTCCTCAATTGTGATTTTTCTGTATAGAATATATTTTAAACTATAAATGGGATGCGTTTCGTTTTTTTTTAACTTAATGTCGCCGGGCTCTAATTCTACACGAAAAAGTGGTTGAGGATTTTTTTCCCTATTTCTAATATTTACCACATGTTTTATCTTGAAACCTTTTTCTTCCAAGAATGTTTTAATTTCCTCTGGGTCTACGCATGAATCAATGCCTTTAATCACCACCTGCAGACCTTTACTGCTCTTGAGTTGGTATGTATAAAAACTTTTTTTAAGTGCCTCAAATTTGTTAACTATTTTGCGAAAATCATTTTCATTATTTACTTGAATTTTCGTTTCATTAATACTACCTCGCTTTATTGCGGCTACATAAAAAGAGTTTTCACCAATCAACGAAATTAAACTCTTTATTAGATCATTTGAGTTATGCTCCCTAAGATATATCGGGGGAGGCTTGGACGATTTTATTACGTTTGGTGCTTCAGAGGATTCATCCTCCAGAATTGCAAAGCGATTTTGGGAATTTATTTTTTCAAAAAATGGCACTTTTGAGGCCGAAGCAACAGCTGAAGATGTAGGGCTGCGACCCCGTTTAAGGACTGTTATATACCTGTCCATACCAACTTGGACTTGAGGCTTTTGACAACTTTTTACAGGGGGGTTTTCCATTGCATTTGTGTTTAAGTTCATGGTATCATTTCCCACTAAATTTGTTTTTGACGTCGCGGCAATACTTTCTGGCCTGGCAACACTTGTCACCAGGTCTAGTTTTAGTTTTTTTAATGAGTCACTATCCACCGTTTGTGTAAATACCGAGGGTGAGAGGGAACGTGTACGAATAATTGGCTTAGCCGTTAGGTAATTAATATTGTTTTGTTTTGTTTTATTTATTTCATTATTTTCATTTGCATGAACTGTTACATAGCAATTTCTCTCGTTGAGTTTTATTGTTGTCTCATTGTTTTTGTTCATACAAAATATTGTTTTTGTTTTTCACCGTAACTTTGTGCTTTTAATATTTTTGTTATTTTTTTTTTTTATTTTGTTCTTTACAAAATTAAAATGTTTTTGCAAGATTATGTATACCTACATACATACATAAGTATGTATGTACATATATTCACTTATATTTTTTACTTATCTTTATTAATTTTTCGTTTTTATTAATTGATCACTTTTATGCAAAATAATTTATTTAAAAATTATTTATGTATTTTGCGTTCATTCGCGGAATGTTTATTTAAAAAAAAAATCAAATTTAATTACTTCAAATAGTATGCGGGTTTTATAATACACGTCTGTATCACAACAAAGCACAAACTGAACTCGATGAAATGAAATGAAATTTGAGTTTCTTTCTTATTTGGGGTTCCTGAATTCTAATTCGTGCACAAAATTCCGCTAGCCCTACTGGGGCCGTCAGATCCCGGTGTTCGCAAGCGCGAACGTTGGCCGCTATTCAACATTAATTTTTTTGCTTTGTAAGTTTAATAAATTTTTTTTTATTTTAACACAAGTTTCTTTCAATTTCATAAAATATCTTTCAGTCTGTGTTTGACTGCGATCCGTACACACATACAAAAATTCGTTAAAGCTTTGAGTGTAAAGTAAAAATTAAAAAAAAAAAAATTCAATTGTCTTGTATTAAGAACAATATAAAGAATTAAAATTAATTTTGATTGCTAATCATCATGGATGATGGCAACGAAAGTGAAGAGAATGATCTAAACTGGCAGATAGTTCCTCCTGTCAAATTGTCAAAACGTCATTTAAATGAATCTCCAAAAATTTATAAATATAAAAAACTCAATATTAATAATTTAAATAATTTACCATCTGCAAATACATATGTATTTCGACTACTTTAACAAATAACAACAAATAAAAATAATAACAACATCAACTACGAAGCCAGAACCACTGAACAAGCAAGAACAACAACTTATCCTTCAACTAACAATCAAGTAAGTCAAAACAGGGTTTCTACATTAAGCAGTGATGCAGAGGAAGATGACAATGCTATTGTTGAAGAATGTGATGAAACAACAGAAAATAATTTACCTAAACCTCCACCAATAATTATACCAAATGTTTCAAATATCAGCGCTATGATAAAAAACATTCTCCAATGTAATTTGCCCTACTGAATTTAATTACAAAACATTAAAAGACAGTCAGATTAGGATAATGGTAAAAAATATTCAAACTTATAGGATGCTTGTACGTTACTTAGATAATAAAAAAAATAAACTTTCATACTTATCAAGTTAAGCGAGAAAGAGAATATAGGGTTGTTGCAAAAAATGTACACCCTACTACATCGACTCAAGATATTAAGTTAGCTATTGAGAGCCTTGGATATCAAGCAAGAAATATTACCAACATTCGCAGTAGAATAACAAGAATACCTCTTCCCATGTTTTATATTGATCTGGAGCCTCATGCTAAAATAAGAACATTTACGACCTTAAACATATTAATAATGCAATTGTTACTATTGTACCACCCAAAAAATCGAATGATCTTATTCAATGCCACCGATGTCAAGAGTTTGGTCACACAAAAACGTATTGCAAAAAGCAAGTAAACTCTGTTAAATGTGGTTTAGGTCATCTAACTACGGAATGCAAAAAAAATAATGATACTCCAGCTGAATGTGTGAACTGCTTACAAAATCATCCAGCGAATTATAAAGGTTGCGAAATATACAAACAGTCATTAAGATGAAAATTGCAAAGTATTAATTATTTTAACAGATCTAGAAATACACGATATGCATATAACAATAATGAATTTCCATCAACAGCCAACAATAACAATAACTATTTTTATGAAAATAATAATCAATTTTCTTATGCTGATGCGCTTAGAAACCCAAAACAAGGTACAAATAATAACCCTTTTGAAAAAATCTAAGTTTTACTGCAAAACCAAATCGAGCTGACAAACAAGCTTTTAAATAATGTCGGCTTTAATTTCAAAATTATGCGTTTAAATTTTCGTATTGCAATATGGAATGCTAATGGGCTTTCTAACCATACACAAGAACTTGAACTCTTCCTTAAAACAAATTTCATAGATATACTTTTAGTGTCAGAGCTACATTTTACAAGTAAAACCGTTTCTAAAATAAAAGGTTTTGATTTAATAATAGCCAACCAACCACACGATAAAGCTCATGCTGGATCTGCAATTGTAATAAAATCCTCAATTAAATATGAAGTCTCAAACATAATAACTGAACCCTTTCTTCAGGCTGTTTGTACTAAAGTTAAATGTGATATGAGTGAAGTATCTAAATGTTCAATTTATTTTCCACCACGCTTTAAGGTAACTTCACAAAATTTTAAAGATTTCTTTGATCGATTGCGGCGACTTTAATGCCAAACATCCATGGTGGGGGTCTAGAGTGCATAATCCAAAAGGGATAGAGCTTCATAACAGTACAATAAATAAACACTGTTCTGTCTTATTTACGTATTGGCCGACAGATCCAAGAAAGAAGCCAGACCTTATGGATTTTGTCGTTTAGTCTGGTATTTCAAGCCAATTCCTACAAATGTCCAATGAATTGAATGATGAACTTAATTCCGATCACTCTCCTATGCTATTAAATTTTAATACATTTCTACATTCCAAGTCAAAAAAATATCAAGAAGTCAACTAACTACTAGTAAATAGTCAAGATAAAATTGTTATTACCCCAGAAGTTAGAGAAATGATACGAAATAAAAGACTCTTAAGAAAAAGCTGGCAAATCAGTAGAAACTATAATGACAAACGACGATTTAACAAAGCTGTCAAGGACCTGAAAAATAAACTCAAAGAAATAAAAAATGAGTAACTTTGTTATTTTCTTAGAAATCTTGGTGTTTTTAAAAACGATGAATTTAGTTCATGGAAAGCTACCAAATATTTAAAACGTTCAACTAGAGGAAATGCTCCCATAAAGGACAAAAATGACGTATGGTGCAAAACTGATAAGTGCAAAGCAAAAGCATTTGCTTTACATCTACAAAATACTTTTCAGCCACATGCTTTAAGCAATACCAGTCTTATTAAAGAAATATCAAAATTTATATATATTCCATGTCCTATGGATTAGCCTATCAAGCATATATCTCCTAATGAAGTCCAAGAAGAAGTAAATAACAGGATTTGTAACTAAATCAATACCTAAAAAAGGAGTTATGTTTCTATCGCTAATCCTATTATTAATCCTTTTTTGCGACTAAACTATTTTCCGTCACAAAAGAAGCTCGCAGAAATTATAATGGTAGTTAAACCAGGCAAGCCATAGCATTTTGTGACATCTTATAGACCTATTAGTTTATTGGTCACATTCTCCAAAATATTTGAGAGAATATTTATGAATAGATTGTAAGCAATTATAGAAAAATTAAACATCATACCTGAATATCAATTTGGTTTCAGGCACAATCATGGAACTCTTGAGCAATGCCATCGTATTGTAGCATTTATAAGAGATACATAGCAAAAGAAAAAAATATTGCTCTGGTGTATTCTTAGATGTTCAACAAGCATTTGACAAAGTTTGGCACACGGGCTTACTTTTTAAACTTAAAAAACTACTTTCAACTTCATTATACTTGCTACTAAAGTGAACGACAATTTTATGTAAAAGTAAATAATGAAAAATCGCAAATTGATAGCATCAGAGCAGGCGTTCCCCAGGGAAGCGTTCTAGCGCCAACACTTTATACCCTGTTCACATCAGATATGCCTACTTCAGATAATATTTTAGTTGCAGCTTATGCGGACGATACAGCATCACTGGCCTCCAGCACATGTCCAATTGAAGCTACTAATCTGGTGCAAAAAGAGCTGAATGAAATTGAAATCTGGTTAAATAAGTTGGATATAAAAGTTAACACTGAAAAATCCACACAGAAAAAAATACCAATATAAAATTAACATGGAAAAATGTTGATTGAATCATGTTAAATTTCTGCAAAATGGGCATATTATTTAAATTTATCATTATTTCATATTAATTTTAAATGAAAAATATTAAAATAATACTTAATCACGCTTATTAAATATTATTCAATGATAAAAAAAATTAAAAAAAAATATTAAAATATAAATAAATATGGATTCAATATTGAATCCATAAAAACCTGCTTTATATTAAAATCAAAAGTTTATCTTGTTAAATTAACATGCATACATAGTTAAGTATGTTAATTTTTTTATTTTCATTCCTAAAATGTGTTATAAAAAGAAGACAATTCCCGTATTCTTTTAATTAAAATTATTTAGTTAAATAGTACACCAAGTTTTCAAAGTAGAATGATGACGAAAACCATATCGGGCCATTCTGCTGATTGATCTGTTAACAAAGGAGACTACAAAATAAGTGAAACATGTGTTACAGGGGTAAGTGTTTTGAATTATTCTTAAATAAATGCATATGTTGTCTCTGAAGCTTCTTCACACCAATTAGTTTCTACATGAAATTCACGTTGTTTCAACATTAAAAAACTTTCATTCAACGTGATTCGATTGTTATTTCAATGTAATTGACATTTTGCTCTAACTTTACTGCAATGTAAAATTAACATGAATTATAGTTATTTTAAAAGAAAAAAATGTTGTTCGCAAGTAATTATAAAATCAGGTTGAATTAACCTGAAACACGTATGAAGCAAAATCACCACCGAAAAATTTTAAATCAACCTTGTTTTCGACGTTTTTAACTTGATTTTGTTCTGTGTGTCCGTACACGTAGTTTTTACTATGCAAAAAGGCGTTTGCCCAAGATATCATTCAACAACAGTGAAATCCCTCAAAAAGACAGTGTAAAATATCTGGGACTACATATTGAGAAAAGGCTAACCTGGAGTACACATATTAAAGCTAAAAAGGAACACCTGAAACTTAAAACTAGACGTCTCTATTGGATGTTAGGCCCTGCGTCTCAATTAAATATAGAAAAAAATGCAAATATATTAAACTATTCTTAAGCCAGTATGGACTTATGGCATACAACTTTGGGGGACAGCAAGTACATCAAATATTGAAATGGTACCAAAATAAAACATTAAGGTCGATTGTCAATGCGCATTGGTTTGTTTCAAACAACACTATACATAATGATTTATTTATTCCAAAGGTTAAAGATGAAATCAATAGATTCAGCTCAAGTTATCTTGAAAGATAAAGTAACCACTGCAATCCGCTGGCCATCTCTCTGCTCGATGATACTGAAGAAGTTAAAAGACTAAAACGGCACCACATCCTCGAATTACGATTTCGTTTATATATTAAATGCTTTTAAAATGTGCCCTAATTATTTATTATTTTGGTTTCTTTAATACTACAAATACTCATATCGCAAATACTGTAAATACATAGACATATATTTATATATTTTATTTCTTTCTTCTTAAATACTCATTCCTAATTAATTTGTTAATAATAGTATAAAAACATAAAATTATGTTCTTAATGAGTTGTTGTTCTCACTGGAGTCTAACACCTAATGAAATTCTTTGTTGTATCCAATTTGCTTATTATCCTTAAATGGGTAGATTGTAAATAAAAATTATTGAAAATATATAAAATTATAGTTTTTGTATTTCATAAATGTACATTGCATTAATACACATTCTTTTTATTGGCTTTCTACAGGTTTTTAATCTGCAACGTCTAGTTTTTCCATTTTCCTCTTCCTGTGTTGAAAATTCTTATTTTATTTAAAAATCACAAACTCACAATGTTAATTTATTATGCTTAAAGACTGCTATGTATTTACATATACCATAATTAATTTCTGTAACTCTCATTATCTCACTAAATTATTTTGTTTTATTCTTTTCATTTTATTCTTTTATCGTAACTCATATTGAAATTGCATATTATTAATAACTGTTTGTATGTAAACCTACTTAAAAACAGGTTTTTTTACTTAAGCTAAGCTAGGCTCAGATTTAAAAGTAATTTTTTTGTTCATGGACAATTATCCAATCGGTTAGATGAAAGCAAAAGTTATTTTGCTGTAAAACAAAGTTTTTTTGTTTCATAGGTTTTTCGTTTTTTTTCCTAATGAAACAAAGAAGTGTAGTGAAAACAGAAGAACTTACAAATTATGAACAGTTGTGGCTGTTGAATTTTTTACTTTTTTGACATCTTTTGACAGCATGCATTGGTTGAATTTGGTCAACATTAGTAGCCGTTATGACTTCCTTATTAATAGCCCAACGGCAAATGTATATATTGTTTGTTTGATCGAATTGGAAGTCAGAATCACTCAATCTTTCAAGGTAATGTGTATAATTTTTTGTGCATAGTTATTTGATCTTTCTATTATAACATCAAACATTTTCTGTCAAAAAAAAGTACCGCAGTGATAACAGTCCTATAATTTCAGGTCGTGTTTCCAGTAGCTCATAGAAATTTGGTAGTAAAACAAATAAAAATTGACCTTATCTATCAGTCCGCTGTGTCCAGTTGGGATATTTCATGTCAGTATGGAATTTTTTGTTATTTTAACACGTTTTGCTTTACTCATGGCCTCTGCAGATAATTGTGGTTGATCAGTAATGTCTATATCCTGCAAAGGCTCCTCTTGAATTCTGTTATATAAACGTTCCGACAACTTCTCACAAATCGGTTTGATAATTTAAAAACAAAATAAGACATACAAACAAGCATATATGTAAATATGTATTGGAAATAATACAATTTAGATAAATATACGTTATAATTTAGGGGAATTAAATTTTCGCCTTTGTATTCCTAACCTGTTGGCTCATCGATACTATCTGGTGGAAGCACACAAACGGAGTGTACACCCTTCAACGGTTAATATATTACACATATCACATTTTATACAAAATACGATTTTCAGCTTAAAAGACACTAAAAACACAACCAAATTAACAACTAGGATACGAAAAAATAAAGACACAGCACTTCTTCAATCTACTAAATATCTTGCAACACGCAGCCAAAAATAAATTTTATATGTTGAATAGCAGCCAACGGTCGCGCTTGCGAACACCAATATAAACCTTTGTCTGAATAAACTTTGTTGAATTTTTTTTGTTTTGATTTTACTATGAAACAAATTTCAATGTGGGCGCCTCAAAAATGTTTGCAATAAAGTGTCGTTTGGGAGCGTGTGGAGACACAATTTTGTGCGATAAATTTATATATTTCATCGTTTTAATAATGCAATAAAAAGCATGAGTTTCAAACCTATAAGCGGGTTTCAATATCACGCTTGCAAAAGAGCGAATTCAAAATATCGTAGCACTTTAATGAAATCTAACGGAAACTCTGTGTATTTTGCTGTTATACAACGACAACAATTTATTATTAAATACTAATTACACGAAATCACTTCCTAAAATCTTACAATGTAGTTTTTATATTTAAGTAGTAGGAAAAGCCAATATTTAAATACTGTTACGTGACAAATGCATACAGAAGATAACCAAACAACATTTACAAGAACAAACACAGTGTTATAATTATCTCTTATCGAACAAATTACACAACTGTCTAAATGTGGCTTTAATTTCGATTACATAATGATACGACTAACCACATTCATATTCGAATAATTAAACACAAACATACATATACTGTTTACCAGTCAATATGCATAAATGTTTACATACATATTTATTTTATATATTGCATGTATTTGTATTTAGATTTAAATTGACTGGCACATACTTTATCTACATACTTAATTTTATAACGCAAATAACCACAAAAGTACCAAAAAGTCACCACGTATTTATTAGTATTGTTACTGGTTTTATATGAAATAATTTAAACTTGTTATTCTAAACAAATATTGTAAATTAAGTATTTAGAAATTTTTTGTTGTAGTAAATATAACTAATTGTCAATAAAATTATCGCGATTTTAAATCAAAGTGAAGCCACAATAATGTTGAGATTTGGTTAATGTGTATGCTAATAGAAGCAATAAAACAAAGTAAAATTAAAAAAAAAATGGTAAAATTGCAATATCTGGCTGTGTGCTATTGTGCCAAAACTATTATTTTGGAGATAAAAGGAGATTTTAAAAAGTTAAGCTTTATTAGTAATAACTAGAGATTAAGACTTGCGCAACTTTCAGCTGTTTATAGACTGATCTACCTGTATTTCAATAGTAAATTATTCCGGACCTTATGTAATAAAATATATATATTTCAATCTAAGAATAACACAAGAATAAATAATAGCCTAATGAAAAACAATTTTCCAAAGGGATTGACCAATTCATTACTGAATAAAGTTAAAAATAATATATCAACGGGGGGAAAAAACAAAAATGACGCATCAGGCAACGCCAAATATTATAGTCTACCGTTTATTCCAAGACTAATTGAGAACAACAAACTGAGGGAGATAATAGAATACCAACAACTAATATTTGTACATTAATTAATCAAGACAATACATAATTTATTTACACAAACAAAAACAAAGATTGAGTGTGGGGGTCAAAGTAATGTTGTTTAACAAATTAAATGTGATGGCGGAGATAACAAGGAGCGTGGAAAAAATCTAAATTTATACAACAAACAGACACTTAAGCGTGAAAATAGACGAACATGAAGTTGATATAAAAAGAGGAAAACATTTAAATGCATTTGCACAACACTGAATTTTAAATGGACACCAGCCAACCTTTGAAAAAGTGGGTATTTTAGAAAAAGAGAAAACGGAAAATAAGAGATACACGATGGAAAGCTAAAGAATACAACAAAAATCGTCAAATGCAATAAACACAAAGGAGACAAAGACAATTCAAATGCCAAATGCTTCACAAAACCAATGAATTTTGCCATTAATCCAATGAAAAATTGCATTAAAAAGGAACCTATGCAGCGCTTCTTTGTATCAATAAAACCTGTTTCATTAAAATGTATGTAATGAAACATTACATTAGATATATGAATATTATTCATTGGATGAATAAATATATTTTTATTAGATTCAATGGTTTTATTTCATAATATTCATGAAAATATTCATTAAATTAAATGATTTTGTTATTTGTGCTTAATTCGCAATTTTTATTATTTGATAAAAACACTCATAAGATCATCAGGAAACTTCATCCATAAATGTTTTAGAAAAACTAAAGATATTAAACCAAATTACACTGTTAAGTGTATAAGAATTACAGAAACAGTTCTATTTGTAACAATATCAAAGTTTAAACAAAATCATCAACAATAAACAGTAAGTTTATCTCTCCTTACATTCCCCACTACAATTGATTGGAATTCTTCCAACATTAATTGTAGTTGTAAGTAGGTTAAGAAAAAACAAAATAAAAACCAAAACAACTCGCTTAATTAATTAGCACCTTCCAGTTTATTATCAAAGCAACCAGTGAAATGCGCATAGGAATAGCTTATCCCATCAACAATAAATTTCAGTGTTTTTATCAAATAATAAAAATTGGGAATTAAACACGAATAACAAAATCATTTAAATTAAATTTTGTATTCCCACGAAAATTATTTTGATAATATTCGTTAATTTGATGATAACTATACAAGATTTTAATGACACGATTTCAATGAAAATAATATTTTTTATCACTATTTCAATGAAGACTTTAAATTTTTTTTTAATTTAGTAATAATATTTACTGTGATCAAAAAACACAAATTTTCTGTTATAATTTGAAATTTACGTACATCTTTTTTAATATTTTAAGTTTTGTGTTGTCTTGTCCACCTATACAAAATACTGTGATAGAATTTATAAATGATGTAATCTGACGAAATAGATTCTTGTTAGTTAATTTGTCAAAAATGAAGATTACAATTATTGTTATAATTAAATACTTTTTACTTTGTTTTTTTACAATGTTGCCAGATTTTAATAAAAACTCAATCCCTGAAGAAGTTGGAAAGAAATCCCACGAAACGTCGGATTTTGTTGAGAATAAAATAAGTTATTATATGTATATATGAAAGCTTGTATATCGTTATCTGAAACGCAAAAGGCCCTAACTACCGAAAAATTAAAAAGCAACATTTTCATTGCTTCTGATTTATCGCGCCAACACAAATGTCGACAAAACAAATTTGGAATCTTTTGACTAAAATTTGCTATTTAATTAACAAAAAACAAAAGGCCCTATCTACAAAAGATACTGTGGTGAACGCTTAAAGACCTAACTGGCAGTTTGCATAATAAGCAACATTGTCAATTGTCAAAACAACTGGAAGGTTTTACAAGACAAATAGAAGAAAATTTAATTATAAACAGTTTAAGGCGATTTACTAATTTATAATTTTTAATAGTTTTTGCTTCCGCTGTGAAATTTTCAAAATGTTAGATAGGGCCTTTTGCCTTTAAGGCGACGATATAGATATATATAATTACTTAGTCCTAGTTAAAATAGAAGTCATCCAAAAAATTAGTTCAACAGACAACGAACAGGCCGACAAATTGTAAAATTAACTTTGCTATTCATAAGGAAAAAAAATAATATATGGGAATTTCCATTTTGACGATAAATGACATTTGTAAGACAAAATGAAAAAAAAAGTTAAACGATGAAGTCAAATTTGTACAAAAGGTTTTTATATATGCAAAGTAATGAAGAAGCACTATATTCACAAAAAAAAATTACAACAATCGACGCTAAGGATTTGCAGATATAAGCGAAAATATGCTCTGGCGTGACTTTAAGAAAATATAATTTGATTTTGACTTGCCTAACAAAATTGAATAAGACTGCGGATTGGGCAAGACGTGTTGTATAAATCCTTTTTAGGAAGCTTTAGACTTATATATATTTATTTTTCAAGATATCAAATTTAAAAATCTTTGCTCGTTTAAAGGTACATATTGGCATTTTCAGCGAAAAGTAAGACCGTGTTGTTCAACAGTTATCCCTTTTGTGTCTAAATGTAGAGCTAATTGCGCATAACACCAAAATATAAAAAAGGGTAATATACATATAAAATCATGATTGATTTATTCTACTAAAAGTTTTTCTTTTCCCCGACTTTTTTATTTCCCGGGAAAGCGGGATTTATTTTTCCATTTTTCGGGATCCCGAGAATACCCGCTCAATACAAATCGATGCAAAATATTATTTAATTTAATTTATTTCCATAAATAACATTTCCTGAGATCAATTAAACAGGTTTATAAATGCATTCAACTTTTTTATTTCTGTAGCAAAAAGGAAATAGTGCTCAATGACACCTTAAGATCTTCATGGGCGACATTTCAATTATTTTGAAGAATTTTTAAGAAAGTTATAGCAAAATTACTTTTTGGTTATTATTTCTCAATGTGCAGTAACATTTGGAATAATTAAAGCTTTCGATCTGTGACATTAGGGGTGTTAAGGAATAAAAATTAAAAAACTAAAACCACAGAGAACTGATGATTATATCAAATTCGGACTAAATTTCCAAAAGTCAACTTTAAAGTTTTAAGTTGTTCTCCTATAAAACTAAACATACATTTTTTTTAAATGGGATTTTAGTTCAGAATATGCATTTGAAGAATCGTTTGAAATCCTAATTCTAATTTTTATCAAGAAAATTTCATTGAAAAAACACGTTTCTTTTCTGCGCATGTTTGTCTTTATAGTCAAGGGAACATTGTATAATCTCTAGACACTTTTAGTTTTCTAAGCACTTCCTTTTCTTTTTTTAGAAAATATTTTTTTCATAATTTGTCATCACTTCTTACTTACACTTCTACACTTGCTCTGTATATAAAATCATTTTATTTTTTTAAGCACATGGGTACAACATTTTTTTGATTTTATAAAATAAATTTGGGTCTTTAAACAAATTAAATATTCTGTAAATTTTTATCTTTCTTCTTTCGAAATTTCAAGCACTAAACATTGCCTTACTTATGGGATATGAATTGGCATCACTTGGCGTTTGAAAAAACATGTCTTAAGTCAGAAACTGTAGTTTTTAGTTATGTTAAGTTTATAACTATTTATTCATAGTCTTTTTTCCTAATAGCAGATGATATAGATGAGAATTTGTGGAAGACTAAAGTGATTTAAACCAAACAAATAAAATAAATCGTATTAAAGCCAATTAAAAACTCAAAATGCGTTTTCTTGACTTAAGACCTTTTTGACTAACGGCTAACGGTGTTATTGCATGACACAACTTATTTACAATAATATCAGCAGCAAAGTTGCCATAATTAAATTTAACAAATACTGGAAATGCGCGCACAAACATCCCGGTAATTTTTTCCCGAAAAATGTGCGGGATCCCGAGAAATCCCGTATGAAAAACACTAATTCCACCAGATCATGACTATTAAACTTTTTTCACGAAGAGAAAAAATATGGTTGGGCATGGTTACGGCAACAACACTATGTTTAATGTAACAATATATTGTTGTCGTACAAAAATAATTGTTGTTTTTATTTAATATCAACAATATTATAGTTACTGTAAACAATTCAATGCTTATCGCAGTTATAAATTTGAGTATTGTTGACCGAAAAATAATTCTTTGTCTTAAAACTAAATTATGATAACTTTCAAAACATATTATATTATTTATTTATTTATAGTATTAGAAAATAGTTACAAATAATAGACTAATGAATAACGAGGCCATGGCTACAAGGCCTTAGGCTCTATATTATATTATTCACAACTATATCATTATATTTAATAGCCAAAACATGATAACTTTCTATACATTTATCATATTATGTTAAAATGCAATCAGACTATTTTTTCTCTAATAATATTATGTTAGCGCTATTTGTAAAATAATTTTGTATCAGTTGTGTCGTTTATTTTATATGTGAGCGGTTAAACAATTTTAAGATAAGTTTCCATAAAAAAATAAGTTTAAAGAAGTTTAAAATAATTAAAATATAAGCGAAGTTCATCCAGTTTTAGTGATTTAATAGTGCAAATGCAAAATATCGTATTTTTTTTGTTAAATCCAAGAATAAAACACAGAGATATTTCGTTATATTTTATAAAAGTGTTACGATATTTCTGTGGTTTTCATGGGCAACCGCGTATGTCTTAAAACAAATTTTTTAGGAGAGCCGAAAAACCATTCTAGATTAAACTATGGGCTAGGTATTGCACCTTTTAAACTTTCTCATTACGTTAAAAAATCGGAATTGATCCATCTTTTTTCAAACATTTTTAGAAACAACAACATTTGCATTTGCTCTTTTGCAAGCCTTGTATTGAACTCTGCTATTTGATTTACATTAAGAACAATTGTAAAAAGCCACAAAATAAAAAATCGATGCAAAACATTTTCAAAATAGTTTTTATGACACTTATGAAAGGTGCGGTATTGCTATATGATTGCCACTAAATACGAGTATATTTAGTCATAATATGATTCAATAATAATCTTAATATGGTGACAACAATCAAGAATCTTATCATAAAATGTTGCTCTTAGAATATGCTTACCCCAACCATGTTTTTTCTTTGCTGCTTTGTGGAAAATCAGCACTTATAAAAAATTAACAATAATAATTTTGTATACCTTTTGAACAGAATGTACGTATGAGTTATATTAAATACTGCAAATATTACTAATACGTAAGGATACATATCGCACTTGTTTAACAATAGAGTATTAATTTAAAATTTTTATTTTTTCACATTTTGGAAAAATGTACTGCTTTATAAATATCATGCTATTTTGTAAAACTAGTAATGAAACGCTTGATTTAAAAACTCTTTTCCAAATGCTTTAAGTACGAAATTATAAAGTATTTTGATTATACTGAAAATTTTGTGTTAATACAGCATTGTTGAACAGGTAAGATGGGTGTCTATTTCTTGCAGTTTTATTTTCCATATTTTGATTTGGACATTTTTATTTTTATCTGAACTATGTGATTTGCTATTCAATAACAACATATGATTATTAACCTTTGATAAGTAATAAAACAATGGCTGCACATATTATATCGTCCCCTCAATTTAACAATAGCGTATAAATTTTTGGGGTTTTGAGAAAATCGTGTTTAAACTTTTTGTCAAATCGGATATCTATTAAAACCTCAATATCGCGGTAAATAAAAATTCTTCATATTGGATTTTTCGACGAATACATAATACCGTTTCTTGTCTTTAAATAGACCAATTTTTTTTATTCTACGCATCCTTTAAGACCATCCATATGTCATTCAAAGTGCAAGTCCTCCATATAGGCTATTTTATTTTTTAAGGAATTCGTATGATGAATCGGATACACTATTTTATTTTGTATGGTATACGCTGTTTTATTCAATAATTTTACGGTATTTTTATTGAAATATATGATCTCAAAAATATAAATTTGCAATATTATAAAACAGTGATTAATTCATAGTTTTGTTAATTCAGTGGCATATATTCATTACTTTTCAATTTGGGTTATTAAAAACAAAAAATTATGACAAATAAAGGTATACATTGCGTAAATAAAAAAAAACGTCTTCTTTCTCTTCCTCTGCTTCATCTGGCTCATCAAACAATTTCGCTTCTTTCCACCTTGTAAGTTATAAAACAACGACTGCGAGCCACGACGAATTGCATTCTTCTTGCACAAATTTTAGAGATCATGCAGCTTTCGATGGTCGGAATGCAACTATTTCTCAAACAATAATGTACAGACTACAATGGAGTATAATGCGTATACACTATTATTCTTTTAACAATTTTGGAGTGGCAATTTTAAGTAAAATAGCGCATATGAGCTTACACACTAATTGAAGGAAAATTTTGAACAAGAAATTATATACTATTTCTTCCAACGACATTTTGACCCACTTTTTGGAAGTAGAATTTGACGAAATTTTGACCAGACATAAAATCAATGATGGAGATTCTACATATGCAATAAAAAAATTATAGCGTGTGAGCACATACGCTATTGTTATATTAAGGGGACGATATAGAGTTCTGTTCTTCACTAACAAATGGAACAATTGTTGTGATACTGTAGACAAAGATAATGTATTAATGTTCTAAAATGATTTTTTTTTTACATTGATAAAGAAATGAACAAACAAAAAATGTTTGCAACGACCACAGAATGAAAAGCTTGTGTGTGTATGTTTTGTTTGTGTAAAATTATTTTGCTGGCTTTTTGTTTTTTTCGTATGTTTTTTTATTTTAGTTTTGGTAAAAAATGTTTGGTTGTTTTTTGAAAGCCAAAAGGGCGCTACGTATAACAGAAACGAACGAACGTTGATTAGTTGAACCGAATACAATGAAGTTTGTAGTTTAAAAAAAAACGAACGAAATTCAAATTAAATTGAACTTTTGTTGAGTTGGATAAAAACAGTATTATTTTTGTCTTCAAAAGATGACAAACAGGATAACGTTATTTTTTAATGAAACACTATTAGCTTTTGTGTTTTCCACAATTTACCGAACCGAACACTAAGAAGCGATAATAAGTTTTTATTTTCGAACACTGATTCAGACAAAATTGTATGTTTTACTAACGATATGACAAAACTGAAATACCGTTTTTACTCCTTCGGATTTTGACCAATGTAATTAAACGAATAAATTGCTTAGACAACCAAAATTAACACACATTTTATTTTAAGGAAACACAAAAATAAAGATTTAATAGATTAATTTTCCTAAGCTATAAATTTACTACCGCTTTAAATAAATCCCTAAAGACTATATATTTTTTTTCGTTCTTTTGTGGTTTACAAATAAAAAAAATTAAAACCAAATATTAGTTTAGTGCCAGAATGCATACACATTTTAATACTTGGGCCACATTTGCACATAGATTTACCATAAATTTTAATCTTTACCGCAATTTTAGACATTTGCTATTAAGTGATTAAAATAAAAAGGAATAAAAATAAAACTCATGAAGAGAATACTAATACATAAATACATACATACAAGCAAAATTATTTAAAGCTTTAATTTCAACTTAAATTAGACCAATATCACAAAGAATTATGCACATGGAAACAAATTTTTAATTAAGAAAATAGATATATTAAAATATGTAATATTAATATTTATCGATGAATACATTTAATTGCTTTTTTAATAATAAAAAGAAAGGCATTTTCTTTAAATCCCTTTTACCATACATGATTTGAAAAATATTTTTTCGCAGTAGTGTGATTTACGTATAGTAAAAAACGGTTTGATATTTAAGAAACGAATCACATACGTGGAAACAAAAGCAATGTAAACAAATAAAGCAAAACTTAATAAATATATGCCTACTAAATATTTCTAAATAGACCCTAGGCTATCCGCTGTAGCCTTCCAACCGCTCTTCCGGGCCATATGGCAAGAAGAAAAACTACCCGATGAATGGCTCCAAGGACTACTCGTTAATGTCCCAAAAAAAGGCGACCTATCTCTGTGCAAAAACTACAGGGGTATAATGCTCCTATCGACTCCTTCCAAAATTCTGTCTAGAATACTGTTTAACCGCATCAAAAACAAGATCGAAAGGTCTCTGCGTCGTAACCAAGCAGGCTTTCGCCCAAATAGATGCTGTACGGATCATAGCACAACGTTAAGGATAATTCTTAAACAAATTAATGAGTGGCAACAAGACCTCTACGTCTGTTTAGTAGATTTCACCACTGCATTCGACAGTATCTACAGAGATACGATATGGGATACCTTAAAATCAAGAAACATCCCGACTAAACTTATAAACATAATCAGAGCACATTACGAAGGTTTCAAATGCTGCATACTCCACAATCAGCTTTGGTCACCAAACATAGAACCCAAGACTGGTGTTAAACAAGGCTGTTTAATGTCCCCACTTCAGTTCTTAGTAGTACTAGATGACGTACTAAACAAGACGCTAACAGAAAATCGGGGTATTTCCTGGGATATGTTCGGCCACCTAGAGGAGCTAGCACATACAGATGATATTGCTCTTCTGTCAACTAAAAGATCAGATATGCAAATAAAACTCAACTGTCTAAGCCAACATGACGCAAACTGCATTCTCCGGATTAATGTTAAAAAACACGACTTTCTCACCACATCCAAAACTGCTCCGTCTTTCAACATTTACAATGAAACCATTGCACAATCAAATAATTTCTGCTACTTAGGTAGCCTAATGACACCAAATGGTGGTACCAATGACGATATTCTGTCCCGCATAAACAAGGCCAGACGGACCTTCTTCCAACTCCAAAAATATGGATATCAACCTCGATATCGTTTAAAACAAAACTAAAAATGTTCAACTCAAATGTAAAGTCAGTCCTTCTATACCCACCCAGTAAAAACTTCGCCTATAAAATAATGTGTTAAGTAATCAGAAAAACTTAAATTTTACAAGAGATGTCCCAAAATGAACGCATTAAAAAGTAAGTCATTATTTTTTTACCTACAATACATCCAGAAATAATTAGTTATAGAAGTAATTATAGAAGCATGTAAAGAAGAAAGCTACTAAATAATAGGTGAGAGAAGCTATTCATTTTAAAAAAGTAAGCGAAGTTTTTACTGGGTATGGATGCGAGTCCTGGGCTCTAACGGCAGTGTTAATAAAAAGACTTCAAGCCTTCACAAACCGCTGTTTCAGGAAAATTATGAAAATATGGTGGCCCCAAATAATATCCAACCAACAACTACTGACCGCAACAAATAAAATCCCGATTGCCCTTGCAATCAAACGGCGCAAATGGCGATGGATAGGTCATACCCTCAGGAAAGATGTGAAAGAATCCTGCCGCACATCATTATGGTGGAACCCTCAAGGGACTAGAAGTCAGGGAAGACCAAGAACAACGTGGCGACGGAATACCAACTATGAAATCACCCAGATGAATAAATCCTGGAATCAACTAAAACAATTATCAAGAAATAGAAACAACTACCGATCTTTCGTTATGGCCCTACGCTCCATCCGGAGTTAAAGGAAATTATATATAAATATTTCGGCAACCCGAGCTAACTTTTCAAACCCCTACCAAAAGTCAAGTTTCATTTCGCGTTGCAAGTATTTAGGCAGGTTGTTTTTAAGAAGGTATTGGGAGTGGAGCTTTTACCCTTCATGGCCTATTTCCTTTCAGATGTAACAGTGTCCGCGTGCCAAATTTGAAGAAACCGGTTTCGGAGGAGTTTAATTACAAACACCGTGACACGAGAATTTTTTATATATCTAGAAGATATAACAACAAAACATTATTTTCTTTTATTTCTTAATCAAAGATTTTTTAAATTTAATCACCGTGGACGTGGCAATTAGCGTAATAAAAATAATGTGCATATTGCATCTACCTGGGCCTGGCCCAGCACAGGCAACCAATAAGAATTCTTTCTTAACTTTTATTTCGAAGAATTATTCCAGTTGACAACAAAATGTTCTTGTTATAGCCATAAAACTCCATACAAATAAAATTGGTTGCAAACAGGGACCAATTAACTTTAAAGTATTTAAAGCAACGCTACGGGTAATTTGTGCCAATTATTATTTATGGAGTCTTTCCGTTACCAGTGAATTTAATAAAAATGAACGAGCTGTGAAAGGCGAAAACAAGACATATCACTTAACTGGTTATAATGTGTTTAAAGCGTATCTACTCCAGAAGAGAGGTAATTAACACAAAACTAGTAATGGGACTGGATGTTGTGCGGATAATGGCATTATATTAACCGAAATTGAATGTGCCCATTAAGGTGGCCTGTTACAAATTGTCAAGAAGGTGCCAGCTTACCCCCTAATCGGTCATTGCCAAGTTAAAGTGTAAAGTCCCCTTCTCATAAATTGTTGAACCTACCTCTTTAGAACTGTCATGTGAAAAGTTTGGTGTTGGTCCCGTTTTCGCTAGGGGAAAGCTATTTTTTAGTTTTTATTATGTTTTTATGTGAAAGAGAAAAAAACGAAATATAATGACCATGTTCGTCATTTAATTTATAGATTTTTTTTATTTAGATATATATGTATATATATATAGATATATTTTATCAATCTAGATCCTATATAAATATTTCAACTAATGAATCTCCGTAAAATGTGGGTCAGCGCAGTTGTAATTTTTTTTACCCTTCACCGCTACTAGTGGTAAGTGGGAATATATAAAGTCTATCATTTCGTTTGCAAGTCTAGAAAAGAATTAAGAAATACCTTAAAACGTATATTTAGTCTGGGTCCTTGAATAAGTTTACGTCGAACGACTCAACACCAAAGAATAGTTTTAGAGTCAAATGGTTTCCAGTTTTTGTACGTAGCCCAAGTTAGAGACCTAGGTTAAGCAGAAAAAGAGCTTTATATCTTAATACTATATAATATTTAAAAATAAATAATTTAAATTTCTTGTATGCTAACGATATATTGCTACAACAGTAGACACGTAAGCTCTAAAGCACGAAAACTTTGATTTTTGTACTTACGCGACAATGAACCAAACATTAACAGTTCTGTTATTTTAAGGCCTTATGCTCATTGTTAGTATGCATAATAAGAACACATTTTATGTATCTAAATTTTTTATTCACATTCGTAAAAATTTAATTCGCATTCACTAAGCACACATTTGCTGCGCCCTAATATTATGAATAGTAAATGTGCTGAATCTTATATACCCTTCACCATTGTGCGAGCAGAATACAGAGCAACTAGACAAAAACCAAATAATTTTTACATATATGTATATACATATTCACAATTCTAAAAACTTCATTATAAATTAAATTTCATAATCTAAAACTGGTAAATATTTTTTTAAAATCGTTTTTAGAACATACAAATTAAAAAAAAAATTCTCTATGAAAAACCAAGATTTGAACCAGAGGACTCACAGTTTCTAAACTTAACCCCCTAGACGACTGAACCATAAGCGAACGTTGTTTTAATATCATTAAAATGAAATATGGCCCGTTTTGGTTTCACAACTCAACTCAGTTGTGTCAACTCAACTCAGCAAAGTTGTAACAGACAACCGGATTTGAACTTCGGTTTTCATAAGGACTCCGAATATAAATACTTTATAGGGTGTAGATTCAATATTGTAGAAATTACAAACGGAATGACAAACTTATATATACCCTGAGTAATTTTGGGATTTCAGTATTTTGGTTATAACTCAGCCATTTGTTAACCGATTTGAAAGATTTATATAACGACGTGTTGTTTAAGAAGAAATTTATTTTGGCCATAACTTTTTCGTATCTGAACCGATTTTTCCGAGTTTTTTATAAAATATGTTCTACTAAAAATGTCCGATATATTGGTATATAAATCATATCCATAGGACATATGACAGCCCTAAAATGTAGGTTTTTATAAAATTTTTAATTTTTTTTGTACGGGAGGTACCACGCCCACTTCTCCAATCCAGCCCACATTTTGTAGGATGGTGTGTATTGACAACCTAAATGTATGTACCTAATTTGGAAACTTTGGCTCTTGCCGTTCCCCAGACATACAGCAAAAAAGTAATGAAAATACCACAACCACAAGGGATTTTTGGGAAAAATTAGAGATAATCGTGGTTTTTTGCTCATATCTCAGCCATCTGTGGACCGATCTTTTTGAATTTCAATAGCAAACAATTCCGGACCATATGTGACATAAATGTACAATAACCTGGCCCCCATCATATATGGGGTCTTCGGAAAACCCATTTCAACAGACAGACGGACACACGGACTTCGTTAAATCAACTTCGCTTTTCATAAGGACTCAGAATATATATGCTTTATAAGGTGTAGGATCAATATTGTAGAAATTACAAACGGAATGACAAACTTATATATACCCTTTTACCTTCGGTGAAGGGTATAAAAAAGGTCTTGTGTACAGCGACTTATTCGTGCTAATTAGAAATATTATTTCGAAAAAGCGCACATGAATTTTTCGCTAATTATTTTTCTAGAATTAATGTTAGACTTTTTTAGTAAATTTTTTAATTAAATATAGAAATTTGTTTTAAACGAATAAATGTACCCAGTATATATTTTTTTATAATTTTGTTTGATAATATATGTTAGTGACTGAGTGCATTACGTTAGATGATTATTTATTGTTTTTACTCACTTAATTCACTTTATACAATGCGTGAAATAAGGTCTTCTCAGATCTCTATTTCATAATATTTCATAAGAAATGTAAGCGGTGCACTGCGAATTCTCCTAAATATTACTGCTAGCGAGGTTTATGTTATTTATCTTAAATATTTTTAATGTATTTGTTTTTTCTTACAAGGTATGGTAGAAATGTTTTTCTTATTTTCTAACACGAAATTCCTTATTTAAAAATATTTACCTTTATATAATACATCTATAATTTTTTTATTAAGTCTTTAATCTGTATTGCTTTAGTCTAAAGAAAATACATAGAGCTCTCAAATGAAATGTTTTCCTACGTAGCTGTGTTTATACCCGGGTGTACTTGTAAAAACATATAGAATTTTATTTAGTTTATTTTATTAAATCCTTTTGGGGGTAAAACTTACATAAAATTTTTATTACAATATTTTTTGCATAATCCTTTTAGGATAGAAACAAAAACAGTGGTATTGAAAGATTTTATGATAATCTTAGCTGATGCTTTTGAAAAAATATTTAAAAACCGTCAAGTAAAAACCGAAAAAATAGAAGTAAAAGAAGTCAATATATTTGTTCTGCATCGCTTAAGTTTTATTCACTCACGCATAAATCCGTATTAAGGTTCTTTTAAGTTATAATACTCGAATTTGTTGAAAAAAAATATTTCCAAAACTCATATTTGCACTAATATTTAATATAAACTATAATCGGGATTGGCATGAACTGTATACGAAAATGGGACTTATGGTTATGTTCAAGTGAGTTGCGTATTAGGGTATTAGGGGTTCGATTTTTACCTCGAATAATTACACATTGTGACAGTTTTTTGACAAAAGTAGAACAGTTTTCGAAACTTAATGGAAATATCTTCAAAAATATGAAACGGAATATTTATTTCTTTTTTTTTAATGAAACATAATAAAATTACTAATATAACAATGAATTGCTACTGAAGATTGGTCAAGAAATGACAGAGTTAGAGGGGACAAAATTCAAATTTCGTTAAAAATTTTATGATTTTTTGCAATTTTTCTCTTTTCAAGTTTTTTTTTATATCAAGCAACTTGAAATTTTAACGTTTTGTTGCACGTTTATTTCAATACGAACATTTATTTTATAATATCTCGAAAACTTCTCTACTTTTGATGATTCTGACATCAATGTGTCAGATTCATTTGGTCACGACTTTGTTGAAAATTTGTGACACAGTTTTTTTGCGTACCAAGGCGAATTAGCTAGAAGGTAAGGTCAACTCTACAACAACACAGCTTCCGTAGTCGGCCACCAAAAAAAAACATCATATGTTGACTTGACCCCAACTTTTACTGAATTCGCCTTGATTGGATACCATATTGCGTATTCTTACAACTTACGGAAGCGAAGCGAAGCTAAGCCCAACCGCCCTCGTCCGCAGGTTGCCGATGTTTGGAGGCTCCGTAGATATTTGGAGCAGCTGCTAATGCAGTTGCGTAGAATCAGCGGTTTCAAGTAGAGGGTCTCTGATGGTACCCAAGAGGCACACTATTTTTACAGACGTTTATTAAATAATTACATATATTTGTATTTAACGTTAAATAACACAGGTTTAAGTTCCGCTGAATTCGATCTGTACAAAGAAATTCGTAACATGTTTTCGCTTTATCTTCGCTCAAAGTTAAAAGAAACCTTGGTTTTCACCATATTTGAGACAATATAAAACCTGTTAAGTCGTCAATTGACGTTTAAAATAAATGCTTAACCTATGCAATGTTTTGTTTCTTCTTTGAGATATCGTAGCTTGAAGTTTGAAAAATCAGATTTTCGCTACGTTCATGGTATTTCCGCATTTTTTTTAATTTTTTTTTATTAATTTGAATCTAACCGTAGTAAATTCAAAGGAACCAAGAATACATAAGTTAGCAGTCAACAACAAAGCAATAGAACAAGTCTTGGACTACTTAGGCTCCCTTATCACAAGCAGTCGAGATTTAAGAAAAGAAATGAAGATCCAAGCTAGCAAAGCGGCTATATTATCAGGATATATAAGAAATGGTATATGGCGAAACAAATATATGACCAAAGATAGCAAGATGAGGGTATAAAGATGCACAAGGTTCGAGCGAAAATCTTATGAGGAGTTAAGACAATTTTGTAAAAAAGATCACGTGACCAAGGTGACTAGAAGAAGAAGAAGGAATGGAGAGATCACTTGTGCAGAATGTCTGAAAATATACCTGCAAAAAAAGCACTTAAAGGAAGAGTCAATAACCATCGGCCGCAAGACCGATGAATTCGCCTTGAAACCAACTTTATCATTTTCCAAGTTTTTACTTTTTGAGTGTTTTTTTTTTGTTTAATATTATGAAAGAAAATTAATTCCAAATACATTTTGTTGCTTTCATTCAAAATTGTAGAAAAAAGAATTTAAAAAAAATTAAAGTTTTATTTCAAAAATTTTGAAATTTTTTATTAATAGTAGATGTCAGATGTTGCAAGTGTAAACGCATGTTTCACATTTTCAGCATCTTCTATGCATTCCTCCGGAATGTGTGCTAGTGAACAAAAGTGTACACTTTTATAATTTATATTTTTTGTATGATTCACTTTTTGCACTGCGTTAATCACTGTTTCCCATAAACATGTTTCTAAGTATAGTTGCGAATTTGGAAAATAATGTCAATATTGCTTTTCTCTACCTTACTAATGTTTGGCATACAAAAAAAGGAACACGAAATAAGTATGTGTCATTGAATAAAGCAGTATAAAAAGATCCTTCTATTATCCTTGCCTGCCATGTGTATTACATATATTACAAGTGAAAAGAAGCACAAGAAAATTTCATTAAACTTTATATTAAAGGTAATGTAATAAAAACAAATCTTGTTTTTGCTATTCTATTAACATTTCTTTTACTTTGATTCCTTGAAGTTTTGCTATTTTTTTTTTAGGCCAAAATAAAGTGACCGAAATCACGCACATTGGTTATAAAATTAAATTAATAGTTATAACTATAAATTTACAGACTTTTATGTAGAGATTATCGCAAAGAAAGTCCTTTACCCAGAACATCCTTAGAATTTACAATGTAATAATAGGTCCTTGGACAATTATCCCATAAATGCATTTATATGCGGTAGGTAAGTAAAAAGTACTCGTACAAAAAAGTAGAGAACGGTCTTTTATATTATGATTTTCAGTGTCAAGAGTATGTGAGAGTATAAGAATTTAATTGGTTGTAAGTCGTAAATAAGGCTTAAATCTTTTTTTTTTTTTTTGCCTGTAGGTCTTTGACAAATGAGTTTTCATATTTTTAAGGATTATATTTAATGAGATCCTAAGACTTGTTTATTATGTTATTTATAGAATCTTAATAACTAAATTAGTGCTTGCTAAGTGCTAAAATAGATGTTGGAAATCTTATGCCTGTTTTTATGGCGGTTAACACTTTGATTTTTAATTGTTTAAATAAATAATAAAACTGGTATGTGAGAAAATTAATTTATTAAATTACAGTTGGGATTTATGAGTGTGATTTATATTTAACTTTATGGGAATATGAAATAAGAAACCTTAAAATAAAGCGACACTTATTTGAAAATTTGTTTTTTAGTAAAAGGATTAAAAATTTTAATTCAAATTAAATATAGTAAAAGGTAATCTCCTTTAGAAATGTCACATCTTAAATTAAAAAATTTAGCACATTAGTATTGTAGCATTAAATATTTAAAAAGAACCTTCCATGCTGACGATTAAAAAAAAATGAATTAAACAAAATTTGTTCCCCTATTTATTCAGTTGGTACCGAACTGGGAAGTCCTGCTCCATGTAGCGATCCCCTAGTTCTACATTTGTAGAAACTAATGGCGAATAATGTATTAGGCATGGACTAACGTTAGAGTTTCCTAGAAACATTTTGATGATGGTTATGGTCTTAGGGAATGTGATTCCAAATGCTTTTTCCATCTAGTCCTATCGTGCGCCATATGGCATGATATGTAAGTAATGTAAATGTGAGCCACTGTTTTTGGTGCTTTTTCATTCTGTTCTATGGCATACAACATTGCGCCTGCTTTAGAGATTATATTGTAGGCTGGATTTTGCTATGTCTTTCCAAAATGTGGGCATTGGAAGTTAAGTTGTTGCTGATAAATTGTGGCTAGGTCAAAATAATACAAGCAAATAAAGTTTGGTCAATATTGACTCAGTACATTTTCATGGCTCGCAGCGATGAAGAAGGATTCTTTCACGATAGAGTTAAGTATATTGAGTTTTCTTTCCTTAGATATTTGCGATTAGATTCCACGCTTTACCTAAATATGCAATTGAGCTTCGCGCGCATTTTTTTCTTCATTGCCACCACCCTTCTTGTTATACTGCCTAAATATGTAAATATTTGTAATGACTAAGCAGACTAATAATGACCAACTGCGCCTGAGTGTGAAAGCAACCAGTTGTAACGTGACGTTACAAACTAACTCTATACATATACATTTAATACTAACATCATAAAGTATAAGTAACCCAACACCTTGAATAACCTTATTATTTTGCTTACTACTATGAATCCCCTTACTGTTTACCTAAATTACTTTTGTTAGTTAGAAGTCTCATTTAGTTTATTTTATTTTTGAACAAATAGACAAGGTTTTGTTCGAAAAGGGGAGAGTAGAAACTGATGCTAACCCCAGTGTTTACTCTTAGTAGCTTGCATTATTTAACCGTAGTTAGTCGTATTGAGCCGACCGCCAGCGCCTCCGAATTTCGTTGGTAGCCGACTTGATCCGAGCCTGTATTTTGCCCGAACACCAGCGCTCCCGCATTTCGTTGGTATTCGTAACCGTAGTTAGTCGTATTGAGCCGACCGCCAGCGCCTCCGAATTTCGTTGGTAGCCGACTTGATCCGAACCCATATTTTGCCCGAACACCAGCGCCTCCGCATTTCGTTGGTATTCGTAACCGTAGTTAGTCGTGTTAAGCCGACCGCCAGCGCCTCCAAATTTCGTTGGTAGCCGACTTGATCCGAACCCGTATTTAACGTAGTTTGCCCGAACGCCAGCGCTCCCGCATTTCGTTGGTATTCGCAACCGTAGTTAATTAGCCGAACCCATCGGTCAACTAACACCCAATATCTAGAACCACTCACCAGTCTCTTTACCAGATCGCAACCGTCCGGCCGAAGTCCAGCACCGCATCCGTGCACCCCCGCAACCTCTGTAGTCCAGCCCACCACCAGCCTCGCGTTCCAGCCTCCGTTCACGCTTGCAGCTGCGCAGAACCATCAGATAGCCGTCGTAGATTTAAGTATATTACGTAGATTAAGGTTTCGTAAATAAAGCTTTGCTAAAATTATTGTAAACGAACATACACGAAAACATCCCGTGTTTCATTTCAAAGGAAGCAGACCTTCGAATTGACCCTGGACAGACCGAGTCATACCTCAGCTGGAAAAATAAACTGCGTTACAATGGCGCCCGAGCAGGGACCCGATTCCAAAACCGCAACCAGTGGTAAAACATCTCACCAAACCACCAACGGAACTGGATCGGGCCAAAACCAAAGCAACGTAACCTCATCTACTCCAACCAATCTACGAACGGACTCCCTCGGATGGATCTATCTACTTCGGAAAGACAAACTGATGGAAGTTTGCCGTCAGCATGGCATCTCTGTTACCGAGGGCGTCACCGTCGACCAGCTGCGTCGAAAACTGAGCGAGCTGATAAGCCTGAAACGACAACGAGCCTCATCGGAGAACCTCTTGCGAGCACTAGAGGAGGAAGTCTTAGAAGAAGAGAGAAGGCCGCTACTCGGCTCGGTCAGCATTGCAGTACCTCGTACCGAGAAGCCTCCACCGAATGCTCCAAGCGATTCAGAAGTCATGGCTACCATCCGGCGATGGGACCTCACATATGACGGAGGCGAAAATTTGATGGAGTTCATCGAACGTCTGGAAGAGCTAGCAGAATGCTACGGCTTCGACCGTAGTCGCTTGCTATTCTCCCTACTGGAGACCTGAAGAATAGAGCCTTACAGTGGTATCGGGTCAAGCGAGAACACATCAGCAGCTGGGACAGCTTCAAGGAAGAAGCCATACGATTCTTTCTGCCGAGACGACACCTAGCCCACTTAGAGGAATCGATCTACCACCGTAAGCAAGGCGGCCGAGAGAGAGCAAAAGATTACGTCATGTGCCTTCAAGCTCTCATACGGCAGCATCCTGAGCTGCGAAAACTCGACCACACTGATCGCATCTATGACGGCCTACGCTGCGAGTACAAGCTATACGTCCGCCGAACTGACTTTCGCTCACTAGATGAACTAATGGAGCTGACAGACGAATACGAGCTGCTCAGAAAAGAAGAAGCCAGGCAGGGGAGACCTCAACCAACCCACTACGTCGACACCGCTACATACCGCCGCAGCACCCATTGTTGGCGCTGCAAGCAGCCAGGTCACATAAGACGGGATTGCCCAAATCCGGGAATACTTTTCTGCTCCTGGTGTGGCCAAGAAGGCACTCTAACTCGAGACTGCGCCTGCCGCAGCGAACCATCCGCCGACGGTCGGTATTACCTGACAGTCACCATTTGCGGCACCACCATACGAGCCCTAGTCGACACGGGATCGACGCTAACGTATATCGGAGGTAGTGTCCGCCAACTACTCGAAGCCGCGAACATCCGACCCCGCGACCACCAGCGCAGCATCCAGTTGGCCGACGGATCGTGCAGAACCAGCCTCAAGGTGTATCCACTGGTCGTAGGAACTAGCGGCGGTACCACACGTCTTCTGGCATCCGCCCTGGACCGCTTGGCTGTACCGATCATCTTGGGCATGGATTTCCTGCGGCGTCGACAGGCCCGACTATTGATCGACGGAGTCGAGCTGCAGGCTGCCCCATCATCGGGCGAGATACGGTTACATGCACTACACGACATAATCCCGCACGATGAACTATCGCCTGAACAGACCTCGCAGTTGCACCCGCTGTTGGCCTCAGCAAGGACAGCGTTCGACACCATCACCGGACCTTGCACCATGGGGGAACACATGATTCATATGAAGCACGACCGGCCGATTAAACAGCGGTATAACCCTCGCAACCCGGCTATGCAGAGCGTCATAAACAGCGAGGCCGACGAATTATTAGCCGCCGACCGCGGAAGGTATAAAAGGAGACACATTCTCAGTTCATGCAGTAGTAGCAAGATGGAAAGAAAGGCAACAAGACCGGTAGCACCTGGCAAAATCAATGACTACTTAAGAGGCACGGCCATGCCGCGGCACGTCCCAAGATTTCTTCCCCCCTTTGAGGCACGAGCGAAAGTGCAAACGGTTGAAAGCTGCCCAGTAGCCCAGTCCGGAAATCCACAAGTGGACTCCCTGGCCAAACGAATGTGGGAACGCCGAACCACGCAACCCCTACACTCCACGCAGGAAGGACCACCACCGTTAGCACCCCTTTCCCAGGCCCCTGACCAAATGGACGAACCGCCGCAGGAACCTAAAAATTACCCACCTCCTGCCAAAACGGGCACCGACAAAACGCCACTCCCGAGAGAGGACAATGTCGTCAACCTCACCCCATGGGACCAAGCCGGACTGAAGGAGGCCACCGACCTCTTCAGTGGCATAAGGGTTATGCGGAACCCCCTACGGAAAACCACACGGTGGATGGTATACCCAGCAGGCAGGCCGAATGTAGAAGTCCGGATCTTGGGGGAAAGAGTCCGCCTCCGCTGCCAGGGTCGCGAAAGATTCATTGCCCTAACTGAGGAATAACGGGGCCGCACGTAGGAAATTATTATTATTTTTTTTTATTATTATGATATTATATATTATATACTATTATTATTATTACCCGCCTTGGAAATTATTGTTATTTTTTTTATATATATGAAATTATTATTATTTTTGTTTATTATATTATTATATTATTTTTTTATTATTATTCATTATATATAACTGAATTTGAAAAAAAAAATTTCGCGCAACGGGCCGAGCCAGAGCGAATCTCACTCTGGTAAATGTTACCTTCGGGTAGTGCAGACCTCCGGTCGAAACTCGCCCAGTGCACAATATTTTTTTTTTATTTAAAGTAGGGGGGGACTGTAACGTGACGTTACAAACTAACTCTATACATATACATTTAATACTAACATCATAAAGTATAAGTAACCCAACACCTTGAATACCCTTATTATTTTGCTTACTACTATGAATCCCCTTACTGTTTACCTAAATTACTTTTGTTAGTTAGAAGTCTCATTTAGTTTATTTTATTTTTGAACAAATAGACAAGGTTTTGTTCGAAAAGGGGAGAGTAGAAACTGATGCTAACCCCAGTGTTTACTCTTAGTAGCTTGCATTATTTAACCGTAGTTAGTCGTATTGAGCCGACCGCCAGCGCCTCCGAATTTCGTTGGTAGCCGACTTGATCCGAGCCTGTATTTTGCCCGAACACCAGCGCTCCCGCATTTCGTTGGTATTCGCAACCGTAGTTAATTAGCCGAACCCATCGGTCAACTAACACCCAATATCTAGAACCACTCACCAGTCTCTTTACCAGATCGCAACCGTCCGGCCGCAGTCCAGCACCGCATCCGTGCACCCCCGCAACCTCTGTAGTCCAGCCCACCACCAGCCTCGCGTTCCAGCCTCCGTTCACGCTTGCAGCTGCGCAGAACCATCAGATAGCCGTCGTAGATTTAAGTATATTACGTAGATTAAGGTTTCGTAAATAAAGCTTTGCTAAAATTATTGTAAACGAACATACACGAAAACATCCCGTGTTTCATTTCAAAGGAAGCAGACCTTCGAATTGACCCTGGACAGACCGAGTCATACCTCAGCTGGAAAAATAAACTGCGTTACACAGTCACAAAGGTAGCAATTTAACCCTAATCCTTAAAAGCGGATACAGGTGTGGCCAGTATGTATCTATTAGCAATGTACCTCCTAAACCGCTAAAGAATTTTTGCTGAAGCTCCGGATCTAGGAACATAGTGCAAAATCGAGACACCCAAGAACGTATACCCAAGTACAGGTGTACATGATGTGGTTTTAATGCAAATATCTGAATTTACTACATGAGCAGAACATGTTTTTCTGTTGGTAATGTAAATTCATATTTTAATTTTTAAGTAATACTAATAACATTAATTTTATAATAATTATTTATTATAAATTTAAAACAGATAAAATTGGATGGCCACACCTGTACTTGGGTAAACGTTCTTGTAGTTTAGGACCTTTGGGCAGTCACGCACCCCGTTTAAAAGTAATATTAGAAGTTCTTTTTGTCGAATATTATCTAGATATCAACATCAAAACTAATGGGAAAGTGAAGAGAATGCAAATACCTCATTTGCATGCATGGCAAATCCTTTTCAAACATCAACATCAGCCTCTACCCAGCATTATAAAGGGTGGTTAAATTTCAAGGGCCGATGTTGATTTTGAATAAAACACAAACTATTTAGGAAATTATTGTAATTTTATTTTATTATGGTATATTGGTATTACTCAATTATGTATGGAACAAAATATCGCCAATTGGGCGCCGCGACCACGGTGGCACACCTCCATCCGATCGTCCAAATTTTCGATGACACTGAGGCATAATGGAGGTTCTATGCCGTTAATGTGCGAATTATCTCATCCTTTAGCTCTTGAATTGTTGCTGGCGACGTACACCTTTTCTTTCAAATTACCCCAAAGAAAAAGGTCCAACGGGGTCAAATCAAATGATCTTGGCGGCCAATTGACATCACCATTACGTGAGATAACACGGCCACTGAATTTGTTGCGCAAAAGAGCCATTGTTTCGTTAGCTGTGTGACAAGTGGCACCGTCCTGCTGAAACCACATATCGTCCACATCCATATCTTCCAGTTCGGGCCATAAAAAGTTCGTTATCATCTCACGATAGCGAGCACCATTCACAGTAACTACCTGACCGGCCTCGTTTTGGAAAAAATACGGCCCGATGATGCCGCTAGCCCATAAACCGCACCAAACAGTCACTCTTTGTGGGTGCATTGGTTTTTCGACAATCACTCTTGGATTCTCATTCGCCCAAATGCGGCAATTCTGTTATTGACGAATCCACTGAAGATGATTTTCTTCGAAAATTGATCATCCACTGTTGCCATTTCTTGCCACCATTCTGCCCATTCACGACGTTTGGAATGGTCAAGAGGCTTTAGTTCTTGAGCCAATTGCACCTTGTAAGCGTGTAAATGCAAGTTTTTATGCATAATGTTCATCAACGACGAGCGTGAGAGGTGCAATTGTTGGGCACGACGACGAGTTGAGGTGGACGGCTCTTCCGCCACACTATCGCGAACAGCAGCAACATTTTCTGCAGTACGAGCTGTACGAGCATGCACTGGTGTTCTCACATCTTCTACATACCCGGTTTGCTCGAATTTTTCCACGATTTTTGCGATTGTACGCACATTTGGACGATCGAATTGACCAAAAATATCACGAAGTGCACGATATGCATTTTGATTTGAACGCCCATTTTCATAATAAGTCTGGATAACTTTAACACGTTGTTGGATTGTGTATCTCTCCATAGTTCAAATTGAGTAAGTCTGAAATAGAGAAATGTCAAATAAAATTCGGAAAAAAACTTGGCGTTTAGGTGTGGTTCACCTTCAACATCGGCCCTTACAATTTAACCACCCTTTACAATACTCTAAGGTCATGTGCGTGTAAAAAAGTACATAAACGATAGACATGTTCGATTTTAGGTTCGAATGTAGTTATACTTCAACTTTGTGTACGGCAATAAAGTACAGGTACGATGGACAGTTTCGATTGTATCTATATTCTAATTTTGTGTACGGCTAAAAATTAGAACATTTATCCATTAGCGACCAGAAAAATATGATACATACATAGAAATAAAAACGACAACAATGTTTTCAATCAAATTTATTTCAAACAATAATCAAGAATTAATTTTAAGTCAGGTACTGAAAGTTTAGCACAAATTTACAGACATTTATGTGTTGTTTCCACTGATTGGCTAAAAAATTTATATGAAAAGCATTAAAAAAACTGAGTGCTTTGTGCCAAACTAAGTTGACTTATTTTATGTTCATTAAAATAAAGTTATTATTCACTACTACTAGAGGGTCCCTTATGAATCGCAATAGTTTAATCAAAATAATCACACTTGAGTCTTCCGAGGTTAAATAAAAACTGTTTATTTATTTTTCACATTTCTCTTTTTATACTTAATTTTAATTAAAACAAATAACAACAAAATACTTAAACTATTGGAATATTTTGGTCAGCATTTTTAATACAGGTAAACGTTAAAATACAAATTTGTTTGTTCAATGATTCCTAGAACATTGTCTGTACGAAATTTTTTGTGTGAAATAGTTTGGCTTCACACAAAAACTTGGTAGACGTTGTGTCAGCAATTTTTAAGGAAATCAGAATTAAATTAAATTGAATTTATTTGCTATGTTTGTTTTGTTTCGCACGGAAACATAATAGACACAGCGTCAGCAATTTTTAGTAAAAAGAGAATTTCGAAAAAAAAAATATAACTGAATAAAAATGAATTTACTTAGTGTTAACTTATATACCCATCAGCAATGTCCATCAGATGATGCATCAAATCAATGTTAATCACTGTTAAGCCTAGATTTCCGATTTAGAAAATGGTATAGAATACGGGTTAATAAATTACCTTTCTTTATTATATAAGCAATGTGGTCTCTAAAATTCATTTTCGGATCGACCATAATACCCAGATATTTTACCTTTTGTTCCCACTGTATAGAGTAGTTATTTATAATGATATTGGTCTATGGTATATAACATTCATTCCGTTTTCCATTTATTGAAAAAGTATAAAATATCAGATATGCTCTATGAAGATTAGCTATAACATCGACAGCCATGATTTCAGAGCATACGATTGCTGTGTCATCGGCGAATATTGATAAAAAAAAAACAGTAGTCAAACTGAGGAGAATCAGATGTGTATAAGTTTTAAAGGATAGGGGATTAACATGACCCTTGGGGGCAACCTGCCGTTATGAAATGACTTTCAGAATATTGTGAGCCAATGTGAACTTTTAAAGAACCAGGTGTGAGAAAACTATGAATTATTTTTGTCAGTGCTAATAGAAAATTTAGATTTTAAATACGAGACCTTTGTGCCAGACTGAATCAAAGGCAGCTTTGACATCTAATAGCACCATGCCAGTTGATTTTTGATGGCTAAAGTTTTTGTTTACTAAATTTCCTATTCTTATCAAAGGATGAGCTGTGTTATGTTCCCTGCGGAAACCAAATTTTTTAGCTGGAATAATGTTATTGACTTCTATCAAAGCAATCAATTTAATTTTAATAATCAGCTTATTAGGGACGGTATGAAGATGGATAATCAGATTGTTGACCAGGTTTTTTAATTGGGATAACTTTAGCCTCCTAAAACTTTTGGGGAATATAGCAGAGCTTAAGACAAGATATTTAATGTCTTTGTTAGGAAGTGCTTCAAGGCATCTATAATTAATACAGTCAATGCTAGGTGATTTTTTATTTTTCAATGTTATGAAGATATCAGAAATCTGTGAATAATTTATCAAATTTATATTCAATTAATAAACTTCTAACGACCTATACTATTCCAGAGTATCATTCACCAACGAAGTCGTAATTGGGTCGCTTAGATGGGATGAAATTGAATGATGAGTAGCAAATTTTGCGCTAAATTTTCACACTTTTCCTGATTGGTGGTGTACCGAACACTGTTTCGTTTTAAAATAGGAATATTGTTAAACTTCTTCTTAAAGCCTTCTTCAAATTCCAGAAGGGCAGAGAGCCTTTATCAAGTGTTGTTAGTAACAAATCCCAAAATATGTTTCTAAATTACACAATTTCCTCACGTATTTTTAGATTAAATATCTTCATCTGATAAAAGTAATTCAGATCCCTGTATCTTTGCCAATCCCGTCGGTAGCCATTTCTCCGTTGTATCATATTCTTAATATGAAAGGGCAGAGATTTTCCTCTCAATAAGGGATATATCTTAGGCACACTACAAGCGATTGCATCATTTAAAACATTTTCGAAATTTATAATGTTCTGATCTATGTGTTCAAAATTTGAAATATTGTCGATATCAGGTAAATTTAAGTTTCTATTTTTGAATCTGGAGAACTGTTGCCAATTAGCATTGCTAAAATCATATCTGGAGAAATTTGTATTATTGCAGTTACTATTTAATGCAATTTTTACGGGCAAGTGGTCCGAACTCAGGTCGTTTATGACTTCCGCTGGCGACATTATAAGCGGATTTTTAGTCAAAAATACGTCCAGAGTAGAACCCCGCCTATTAACGCTTGAAGGTATATCAGTATTATCACAAGGATATATGATGTCAATATTGTATGATTCTACTTGTTCATATAAAATATTTCGCCAGCAGTTTGCCCTTATACAACCCCAAGATCGATGTCTGTTATTCAAATCACCGCCTAACAGATAACTTTCGCTACTAATGAGTCTTAGAATGTTAGATGAGAATTGTAGTTTCCTTATGCCATTAGAACCCGCTGAACCAACAGGGTAGTAGCATGAGTATTTATTAATTGGAGTTAAATGAGTAAATAGTTTGATGCCAATATTCTCGATAACAGACGTGTTAATAATAGGAAGTAATTGATGATAAATATTTTTTCTTATAATTATTGCTTCCCCGCCCCCTCGAGTATTTATCCTAACGTTTCTATAAATTTAAAATCAACTATGTCTGATAGATACGTTTGCATTAAGCCCAGTTTCGGATATCACACAAATGTGAATACTACGACTCGTAAAAAAATTAAATAATTCTAAATATATATTGCGAATATAATGACCTCCAGAGTACGAAAACAAACAAAACGAAACGTTTGCTTTCGTTTTGTTTTGTTCTTTGCAGTGAGTAAAACAAAACAAAACCAAAACAATGAGAATGATTGTGCCATTTTGTTTTGTATTGTTTTTGCTCGAGAGCGCAAATTGTACATTAATATAAACGTACACAGCTGGAAACGAAAAGAGTAAGAACAATATTGAAACATTCAGAGAAAAAACGTTTGACAAACGTTTGGTAATTGATTTACTCATTATAAAATTTACTCATTTACACTATTGTTTCTAAGTGAAATAAATAGAGAGGTTTTTAGGTTTTTTCGTTTTTATTAATGCTTATTTTGACTATAATAGTAATAAAAAAAAACAAATTAAATTAAATAAAAAGTAATTCCAAGAAAACCAAACAAGAACTAAATCAATTACTGCAAAGACCCCTTTCAGACTCGGCAAGTTAGTTGCGCAAGTAACTTGCCGAGTACAACAAAGTCTGTACTAAATATTTTTTTCCTTACCCCGACCTTACCGCTCACGTCTACAAACCAAGAGTTGCGCAAGAGACTTGCGCAAGTAACTTGCCGAGTGTGAAAGGGGTCAAACAAAACGTTTCTCTATTTGTTTTGTACTCAGATGTACGATTGTAACGGTAAGTTAAAAAATGCACCTGAGTGGAAAGAAAATTGTTTCGTTTTCTCTCTTTGACACTTGAAAAGTTTTTGTTTTGGTTTTGCACATGTAAAATACAATTAAAAAATTTTGAATAGTTTTGTGCATTTTGCAAACGTTTGCGAAATGTTTTGTTTGTTTTCATACTCTGATGACCTCAAACTGATCCGCCTTATTTTTAAATTCAATTTTCTATGCGAAAGTTGACGTTCCAAATCGTTAAACATGCAGTTGATGTACTAGAATGAAGAGTAACAGATACACTAATTTGCTTTAAGCATAGCTTTGTTTAAAGAAAACTTAAAGCAAATTTAAAAAATAATAACCGGTTTTTTTGTTGGGCTGAAAAAAACTTGAGAAAACATATGTTTTCTTGATTCATGACGAGCATTGAAAAATCTTGTAAGTCCAGAGAAATTAAGATCGTCTGGCAGGCCTATATATATTCTCCATATTACCAACTTGCAAAAATTACTTATTACGGATTAACAAAAAAAAATAAAATATTAATAACACTAATCGGTAAAAAATCCTTTTCAATGAAAACTGATATTTCTCTTCAAATCAGGTGGCTTTGCTAATACATTTTATCATAGCTTGATAACTGGTTTGCTTAAAATTTCCAGCAAATGACTTAAAATAAAATTTCCTTTAAATCATAAAAAAAAACTAGAAGTGAAGAAATAAATCTGTGAACAGAAGTTAGCACTCTAAAATCAATTAAAATTACATAACGAAGTTCTTGCTTTCGACATTTTTATTGTTTTCTGCGAGTTCTAAAATGTCCATAATATCATTTGAACAAATCGTGGTAGGTATCACGGAATCAACATAGCGGAATATAGGGCTCTTTAATGTTTATTGCATGTTTAAATTACAAATAGAATTTCCTTCAATTTTAAAATATAAAATGCTTTTTTTATTTAAAATGTTTTGGTGTTTATTCATTCGTTTTATTTTATTTTTTATTTATTTTATTTATTTTTTTTTGTTTAGATTTATAACGCCAAAAGCTAATAGCGTAAATCCTTATCCCAGTTTTAGCTACTATGTATATTTATTTATTATTTAACTACTTTTTTTAGTTTAACATGTATTCAATCTAACAAATAGAAAATACATTTACGTTTAGTTACACTCCTTAGTTAACAAGCATGAGTTGAAGAAAAAATGCCATATGTATGGCTCTAAGATTTCTAATAGATAAAAAATGGCACAAATACATACAATTTATTGCACATTGTGTGTGTTAGTATGTATACAGCTAAATGAATGTATGTTAAATTTACTATGCATTTAAAGATGAGAAGGAAATGCAATCTCATGTACACTTTGTTGAATTTGAAAGTAGTAGATTTAACAGTAGTAGAAATAGTAGCTGTTCTATAGTAGATATAATGCATTGTAGTACTCGTTTATGTTGTATTGAATGAGTTGCAAGAGCTTTAAGCAGTTTTTTAGAACAAGCAGCTTAACGTGCGTGACAGCAACACAAATATAGAGCTTAAGGCAAAAATATTACGTAGTATAAGTAAATCTCATCCACACGTATCTGTATATGTAAATGCATGTACCCTGTAAGCAGTTGCTAACGTTGATACTTTGAAATATATCATCATAACTTTAATCTTCTTTACGGAAGGCTTACACGTGGAGGCGTTTTACTAGTGGCTCCAAGAAGGTACTTCTAGAAGAGAATTTGGAGTTACAAACACCTTAAAATATCTTTAGTGACAGAGATACTTTTAAGTACCAATAGGTTTCTTCCTTATAGGAATTAAAACGTGTGCATCAAAATTGATTAAATTATCTCCAAAATTGCGACTTCTAATTCTCACGCAAAATCTTTATAGACCGGTAACCAGCCAGACGGACAGACTATGTTGGATCGAGGGACAGACAACATTGGATCGATTTAGAAAGGGATTCTGAGTCGATCGGTATACTAAGAAAATATACCAATAAGTCGGTGTGTGACATACAAAATCACAAACGAATAATACCTTCGCTATTTTAGGGAAATTCTTATGTTTATAAAAATGCGTTTTTGTGCATGTTTATTGTAGCGCCAATAATTTTTTTAAGGGAAATTAATATAATAAAATAATAAAATCTATATTTGGTCAATGCAACATTGTTGTAATTTAAATGTACAATTAATCTAATCTATATCTATGTAAATAAATTAGGGCGGGTCGATTTATTTTTCGACAATTTCCCTATGATTTCCGTATTCTATGGGTTATTCCATGAAAATTTGCCAAAGGAACCATACCTCTATCGTTAAAATCGAGTCCCCTACTTTTTGTTGGTAGATTTTTTCCCAAATTGACGTTCGAATGAAATATTACCTACACGTTCACATCCATAACTCAAAAACTATCGGTTTAATCGCCAGTAGGCGCGTTGGAAAGGTGAGCTCATTTTGATCAATTTAAAAAAAATCTCCAACATTGGTCCAACTGTTCAAAAGTTACGGGCATTTTTGTCCAAATTTTGGAGAAAAAAAAATTAAAAGGGAAAAAAAATCAAAAAGTTGGTTTTATGTGTTATTTTGTTTTAGCAATATCGCATGAATTAATCAACCGAATTCTATAAATTTGGGCTTAAACTCTTCGTTTTGAATTGTAAATTGAATTAAATAATGGATTGAGCCAAAAACATGGCCATGAAAGTAATATTCTTGGACAATATCATGAAAAAAATGGAAAAATGGTCCAAAATTTGGACAAAAATGCCCGTTACTTTTGAACTTTTTACCAACAAAAAGTAGGGGACTCGATTTTAACGATAGAGGTATGGTTCCTTCGGCAAATTTTCATGGAATAACCCATAGAATACGGAAATCATAGGGAAATTTGTGAATTTTTGCACTCCCTACAAATCGACCCGCCCTAATATACATATATAAAAAGAAGTATACACTTTGATGTCACCACTAACTGCGGGCACGGGTCGACCGATTTCAACCAAAATTTCAGGGTACGTTGGGGATAGTCTGTACGTGGTTTAAGTTTGCACGTAATTGGCTTAGGGGTTCCGCGGATATGGCATTAAGATTTTCCTATATATTCCCATACAAATATCAACAAAATGCCCTCCATTTTGAACTGCTCCGAAGCGAATTGACTGATTTTTATGAAATTTTTTATTTATATTTGTTAGGTATGGGAATAGGTCGTAAAGTATATTTTATATCGCTCGAGGGCGCAAAATAGGGCATAAGCTCTCCCTTCCTATATCTTCTTAGCTAATCAACCGGTTTTCTTAAAATTTGGCATGCACGCACTGTAACATCTGAAAGAAAATAGGAAGTAGGGCGTGAAAAAGGGCAAGATGGGTAAAAGCTCTCCCCCCCTATATCGGCTTAACTAATCGACCGATTTTCTTGAAATTTTGCAGGAAAATAGTGTTACATCTGGAAAAAAATATAGCCTAAAATTTGAATTATTTAGGGGGTATCTAGGCATGTTGTTTTGTAGTAATTTACAATGGGATGATCATATTGACTCCATTAAATCAAAAATATCTTCTGCAATCGGAGTTTTATATAAGTTCAAAAATAAATTTGATGTAAAAACGAAAATGCTAATATATCAGAGTTTGATACATAGTCACTTAACCTACCTTCCTATAATATATGGGTTTAAGAAAAATGCTTCGCTGAGGAGCTTACAATCGGCGCAAAACAAGTCTTTGAAGTTGGTTTTCAATCTGCCAATCAGACATCATACTTTGGATCTTTTTGAAAATTATGCTATAAACGTCTTACCTATAAGAGCATTGTATAAAATGCAAATAATGAAGTTTGTTTTCAAATCCATTAAAAATATTGGAAATTCGTCAGTTCAATTCCAACAGAATTTTCAAATTACACATAGGTTAACAAGACAGAGCCAAAATTTGTCTGTATCTAGATGTCGCCTTGAATTGTCAAAGCAGCGTGTTTGTTTTGCTGGTCCAAATGAGTACAATAATTTACCAGTTTTTTTACAAAACATTGAACTTTTGTCAACATTTAAAAGGGAATTAAAAAAATTTTTGTTAACCAATCTCGAAGCACTTCTTGAGTAAAATTTTGTAATTCATATTAAAATTTTTAGATAAAATTAAAAATAGAAAAAACTGTATAAAATTAATATTAAAATTTAAATAGTTTATATTTTTATGTAAATAATGAATTAACACTAGTTGCCTTTTAGCCTCTTTAATGCCAATATTGGTGCTGAGGCTTTAAAATATTTTTGTGATATAAAACTATTTGAAATAAAAAAAAATTTAAAAAAAAAAAAAAAAAAAATAGGCAGACACTGCAACATCTGAAAGAAATAAGTTATAAGGCAAAACAACGTTTGCGGGTCAGCCAGTAGTATATTGAAATAAGTTGTCCTATGTTCGTGATTTTATAACTCGAGAAATACTGAACCGATATTCAAACGAGTACATTCGTTGGAAAGGCCTACTTTCACTAACGATTTACTTCCATTAGGTGGCGCTGTTTTCGTTGTTATTTACAATTTTTTATTGATGGTAGATAGCGTTGGGATCAAGTTATTAACAATATTTCATTTTTATTTTTATTTAGAAAATCCCGAGCAACACCGGGGCCAAACAGCTAGTATTTTGTAAAAAAAACATACATAGAATCATACTTGAATACTTCGTTTACACAATTTATGAATAAATAGAATATAATAGAATTTTGGGACAAACCCCTGTTTACCAGTTGAAAGAAACAAGTGATTTTGACACGTAAAGTGAAGAAGACGTGGCTGTATCTTGTTTTTCAGACCCTTTGTTTATACTTAAAGGAAAATATATGCTTGCCGTTGATAATTTCCTTAAAGGAATTTTCTACAGAAGGGGGTACAAAAAGGGTACTATGAAGTAAGAAAGGGTCAAGGTTTTCGTAAGCAGTATTTACCAATAAAGGGGTCGTAAGAAGGGCATGTTAAAAAAATAACACCAATTCTTTTGTAAACAACCAAAAAATATTTATTTCAGGCAGGTGCTCAAAAAACTTAACTTTATTTACGGACTTATATTTAAGCCCTGCAGAAAATTTCACGACGCAGTCACCAGTACTAGTGACTTATTATAATCCAGACAATGTAATTTACTTTAGACATTTCACATGTACGTTTCATTGAAAATCTACTACTGACCTTGGTTCTTTTGACTATGTTAGTTCTTTTGGGAACATATGTAGATATTGGAACCAGAGGTTCACTAGTAAATTTTATAAAATCTAGTCTACAATTTTGGTACAAACACGAATTCATAAAAATCTTTTTTGTTATTTCTTCAACTTTTTTAGGAATTATACTTCTCAGTTGTTATTGATAAAATTTGTTTCTTATTAAATCCAAGTATAGTAACAAATGAAGTGTAGTGTAGAGACTTCGTTGACAATGTCACCAAAGTAGTCAGCAAAACTGGTGATTTGGAGACACTTGCACTCAGCTTTCCTTCAGGGAGGTTGTTCAATAAATATAAAATAATAAAAGTTGTTGCTGTACCCCCCCCCCCCCTTAAAGCTTACTCTAACATGTTTTATGAAGATTCCCAAAATATTTTGGCTCTAGCAATAATCTTCCTGAGCTAAACCGTGACAAAAAAGGGGCCAAAAATGGTATTTTTCATGAATAAAAATTCGGTAAATTGTTTTTATCCAATAAATAACCAACTATAATAGAAATTTAGGAATTCATTGATTCTGCATTAAAATATTTTGCAAATCTAACCACAGACTATTATTTTTTTGATGATTTTCAATTCGACGCTAATGAAAATTTAATTAACTCGACAGGTGCATAATAATCGGACCTTATATTTATAATCCAAAAAAAAGGAAAGTTTTTATTCTTTGCAGTCCAGCTTTCTGTCATTTTACATTTTAGGTAGTGGTTAAAACCTCATTAACAAAAAAAAAAAAAAAAACACGTGAGAAAAAATGTCAAAGCAATAGATAATACGGATCAAAATTTGTAAAGATAAAAACAAAAATACTCGTCCAGTCAAGCTTAATCTAACAGCAGGATTATTGGAAAAACAAAATAACTAAAAACTGTCCATTTCGAACTCAGCGGATGGAATCTCTATATAAATGTTTCTTTTTCAAAATAACCTCTTCATTGAAAAACCAACTTTGTTTTCCTAAGACAATCGCAATTTTTCTTCTTATTATCGTGTAGAAGTAACGAAGAAAATTTAGTCAGATGTTTAACAAAATATTATACAATGTATAGCAAGAGTTTTCTAAATACTTGCGGGGCACAGACATATCAATATCTACATGAAAATCTATACATATCTACAGAAGTTTAAATCATTGTATGGCAATGATGCAGCATGTGTCTTTTAAATTTCACAAAGGTTTAAGATTTGTAAGAGAATGAATGATAAATTGTTAAGTTTTGAAACACATCAAAAAAGAATAAAGCAAAGCAATGACTTTATGGGTAAGTGTGTTAAACTTAAAGAAAATATCTGTTTTAATTCAATACTAGTAAATTCTAAGCATTTTTCTATTGTCTATTTTTCCTTTTGTCTTTTAGCCTTAAAAAAAACATATTTTTGTTTAATTTATGTTTACACAACTATTTAAACGCCTACAAAATAGTGTCTTTTGTGGGAAATGTTCGCAAATACGACTAACATTGAAAGGCAAAGTTTATTTAATAAAACTTTAACAACATGTTTATGCACACCGCCACAAAAAAACTTGTAAACAAATGTTTGCACTTATTATTTACCTTTGTACTTTTATAAATGACAAAAAACAGTGGGACTAACTAATTGTAAAATAAAGAAGTTTAAGATAATGATTAAGGTCAAAAAGCCAAATTGATTTAATGGTGTTCTGAAACTCGTGCGTTTGCTTGCGGTCTACCATATTTTCTGAAAGTTCCCTTGATCATACTCTTTGGGTCTGAAGTCACCAAAGCTTATTAATACATCTTTATAAGAAGAGACATCAGCATTCAAAATGGTTGCTGTTTAGACATACTATATAAAATTATTGACCGACAATCAGAAAGTTGTACGCTCTTTTTTTTTAGCAATTTTAACTAACTTGAGTAAAATATCATGATTCGTAACAGTTTAAGCCGAACTTAAATGATGTTCATCCTAAAGTTCTGCAGAGTGATTTCTGGTATTAAGAGCATAAATTTAGATATATTTCAAAATTAGTTTTATCGTTTACAGTGAACTATAGAAGGCTGCTATATATAGGATCTAAGGTAAATTATGGACCGTATGTCACAAAATGCATGACATTTTTTCTGGGCATATGAAACTAAGTTGAAAGATTTTATTTACCAGAGTGGGCTTTACATGGGCCTATAGTAAATTATGGACGAAATTTAATAGTGCTATTCCTAGTCCCATACAACTGTGAAGTATCCAATTTTATTCTGATAGCATTATAAATTATGGTTTAAGGCGAAATAAACTGTTTTCCGTGAGAAGGGGTTATATTTGGGGGATAGGGTAAATACTGAACCGATCTTCACGAAATTTTACAGCGTCATTTCTAGTTCTATAAAACTGTGGCGAGCCAAATTTTGTTATGATAGCATTATCAATTTTACGGTTTTAGGCGTACTAAACTCTTTTCCGGCAGTAGGGTTTACATGGGGCCTAGAGCAAACTATGGACCGATATTCACAAAATTTTACAGTGTGATTTCCAGTCAAATAAAACGAACTTTTGCAAAAATTATATCATTGCGTGCATTGTCCCACCATTTATGTTAGTTCTTGTTACAAAATGATCAATTTTTTATGGTGGTGGGTCCACATTTTGATTCATAATTCTGATCCCACTGAACCGATTTTGCTGGATTTCAATCCCAAACTGTTTAGGATAACTACAAGCAATTTGACACTAAGTTTATTAATTTCTTTTGAGTTTTTCGAAAGTGGGCGAGTTCTAAAAAGACGAACAGACGGCCCGACGAACACACAGATGGACATGGCTTAATCGACTTAGAATTACTCAAGGAGCCAGAATATTTATACTTTATGGGGCCTGAGATGAATAATAAAAAATTTCTACAAGGAATGACAAACTTCGTAAACCCTCTTCACAACTAATGGTGTTTTCTTTTCTAACAATAATGTTCCATGTATGCTACCATTCGCGCGGGTTTTCATTATATTCTAAAAAAAATGCAAACATGTCAAAAGTTGCGTTTCCCATCTAAATATGTTGCAGAAATAAATGGCAAAATTGTTCCATTTCTTACCACCAGTTATAATTGAGTGTGAGGTAATACCCTTTTTTGCATCTGCGTTAAGTACTTTTTTACGCAAGCAAGCATTTTTTTATTAATTTTTTTTTATGTTTGCGCATAAATTGTGTTGTTTTGTCAATTTTTATTTTATTGTAATGGATATAAAAACTTTTTGTTTTACTTTTATTTAAAAACAATTTTTTTATTTTTGGAGCAAAATTTTTAACAACAGCTGACTTTAATTATTGAAATCAATTTATTGGAATTCAAAGAAAATTTAATGTTAAAAATTGCTACAATAGCGGTGAATATCGCTTATTACTACAGACTTTGCATTCAATATTTAACACGCTAAATACACATTAGTGTTGAGTGTAAAACATAGTTATTATTTTGTTCAATTGTAATTTAGAAAAAATGTATCACTTTATAAGGGTGCGTGTAACTTGATAAATATATTACACAATTATTATGCATTATTATTTTATAGAAAAGAAAACACCATAAGAAATTGTGCAAATTGATTTACTAAACTTTATTTGTAAGAAGATTATTTATTTTTATAACAATATAACAATATAATTATTAAACAGTTAATTTGTTAGAGCACTAGCGTCTTAGGCCTTCAGCTCATATTTAATACATATTTAGAAATGTAAGTGTATACTTACATCTATACTAATTTCAAAGTTATTTTTTGCAATTTAAATTTAAAGTTTTATAATGTTATTGATATTTTCTTATGCAACATCTGTAATTAGTTGTAACACATATTGATTTCATATAAGCACATAATATAATGCATTGAAATTATTGAATATTTGCAGAAGATTAATTGGGGATTTGTTTTCCATGAAGTGTTGGCGTGTCAACCGAAAACGGCATAGGTTAATTCATAGATTTTTTTGAAAACGTGTCCTTAAAATGTCAGATGGATAGGTAGGTGGGTTTCCGTGTGGGTTAATTGTTTGTAGGTATGTGAATAATTGTTCCATTAATTTTTGTGTTTCTTGAGAGAGAAATTTAAATATAGAGCTTCTGTTTTGGATTTTACTCATAACAAGTAGTGATTTTAGTGCATATTTCGCAATTCTGTTCACCGTTTCGTGTTCCTTTATGTTTGTGTAAAAAGACAAGAGACTTATCGAACTAGCAAAACCTGTTTGGATTTAGCATTTATAGAATCTTTACTGTTTTGAGAGAAACATGCTTTTGAGCCATTTTTCAAAGATATTTATCACGACTTTTTCTTGTAAGCTGTTTCGAATTTTGTTTCCCATCGTCTTTATTGTAGGTATGGACTTAGTAGTATAAGATATAAATGAGAAGATATTTTTATTTAATATTTTAACATAACGCTCGTTTGCTGCTAAGTCGATCGCTTACACAAGATACGAACTGTCATAGATCATCTAGATGAAGCATTTTAATATATACCCATTGATCAACGCCTCTATATAGACGAACAGCTGAGTTTTACAAAAAATACTCCATTTCTCGCCGAATATGAATACCGCTTCGAGGTATACTCCGGTTAGCCCAGATTTAGGAGCAACGAAAAACTTCGTTTTAAGGTTACTACGAATGAAAAATAATAATTGGGGGATTCACAAGGTGTGCTATCTAGTCATATCGTCATAATGTCCTAAATAATATTTTACAATTGTTTAAAATAAATGTTGTTGTATTTTAAACAAAATAAAAATGTTAATGCTGTGCTTATTGATTCGTCATAACTGAACAGTAGAAATCTTAATTATAAGCGGGGGCCCACAGCAGTCCTATATATTTCTTGTAATTATTTTAGGACAAATGACTTTACAACTTTATGACTACCTTGTGAATCCCCCATATATGTGTTTCTCGATAACTTTTATGGCATATTATTTTGCAAAACAAGGTTTCCGTTGCATTGGAACCATTCAAAAAAACAGATTGCCCAATTTACCATCTACATATCGTCAGCTCAGTTTTGGTTTGGCGCTTATCATGATAAAATTACCATGATATGTGCCAAACCAATAATGAGCTGGCGGTTTGTATATAAGCTTTCAACCTGTAAGCAGTAAAAGTCGGTACAATAAATGGCCAACACAAATTGTGAATATTCCTAATCCAAAAGTTGTGGAAGACTATAACATACATATGGGTGGACTTGACCTGATGGATAGCTACTTAGGTCATAAATTTATAAGGGCCAAAGTCGAAAATGGTACTGATGCTTCATACACTATCAGACTTTTATATTGTATTTTCTTGTTACATTTTACCTTAGCTTTCCTTCGGAAGGAAATAATTCCCAGTTTCTATTTGTTAAAATTGTTGAGTTAAATACATTCAATTTAAAAGTATCACTATCCAGTTTGACACAAAGAATGCTGACGAAGGCCATAGCGGGCCAGAAAATGCATTACATTCTGCTGGTGTCTAATAATTGTAAATTTTTCTGTACATACAATATACCTCATTGCCTTCCAACGGAAAGCTAAGGTAAAATGTAACAAGAAAATACAATATAATAGTCTGATAGTGTATAAAGTCATTTCTGAAAAATTGAAGGAATATGACTATTACAAAAAAGCTTTATAAAATACATAACTGAAATTTAGCTCATAGAATAAATTCGAAAAATAAAAAATGTTGAATATATATTTATTTCCAATAAAAAACAAGAGCTATGAGCTGCTTCCGATAACATTGTTTTCTTTGACACCTAAAGGTGCACGACATGTTTTTGTCATCTGACCTGTCAAATTTTCAAGTCACATGTAATTGTGCATGTCTGAAAAAATTGCTGTTTTACATAGGGTTTTTAATATTCGGTCACAAACGTACATGTAATTTGCTTCTGACAAAGTCTCGGTTTTTTTTTTGCATAGTTATTGCAGAAACCGCTGCAAAAGAATTCGAATATGCCAATTTTGGAATGAAACGTTTTTTGTATATGTGTGTACATTAATTCAATTGAAAGGTTAAAAGAACATACATTTCACGGTATTGTCAAATAACAACCTCAGCCGGCTAATGATTCAGTCAATTGTGTACCGCCACTGCCGGCGACCTTGCGGCATAGATTTATAACAACATTTTTTTTGTTAAATTACAACAGTGATGTCAAATGGTTTGTCAGAAGAAAGTAGAGCACGCTCTAATTGAAATTTTGTCAGATGACTTTGCGTCTGACTTTTACAGAAGCAAAGTTTAAAAGGTAACACACGACATGTATGCATTTTGCAGTGGGAAATTTGACATGTCAGATGACAAAAACATGTCGTGTACGGTCACCTTAAAATCGACACTAATTTTAATTCGAACAAAAAACCGATAACATTTATTTCATGACACCAACGTAGTTTTTTCGGTTTCAAATCCAATTCCGACAAGATTAGTTTCTATGACAATCTTTAATATGTATTTAGAAACAATTTATCTTTTATTTGTTCAACATACTTAGAAAGGACAACAACAACTTCACACCATTTTGCATATATTTTGAGATTGGAACAAAAACAATGGTAGCAAACATGAAACATTTTTGTCAGAAAAGAAAACAACATTAATGAACACCACTTTTTTGTTTGCCTTTTTTGCATTTACACAAATTTAAATTATGGGAACGTTTTCGTGCAAATTGTACAAACACTTGAGTTACGAAATATACCTGTTCCAATTAATAACGTTCAGTCATTATTTTTACTTTATAGTGTGAAAGTTATCTAGAAAATCCCAACCCTTAAGCTCTCCATGAGACGACCACCTGTGCTGCCTTATAGCATTGGATTCGTACTAATGTGCTCTTTTAGAATCTATGGCGATTATAAAGAACTCTACAATAACGACTTATTTTCCAACAAAACAAAAAACGATCGAATGAAACTGTTGTTAGGTCAACGTTTAACACTTATTCATTATATTACTTATTAAGTTATAATAATTTTTTCTTTTTTTCGTATTTTCATGGATTTTAAATTTGTATATTGTATTTTGCTATGAATTTTGTATACACTTACCACTGTAATTAATTTTGGTAATAGACTTGATAGCTAGTATGCTATGTTTTTGTTGTGAACAAAAATCAATTTAGTTATCTTAAAATTTAAATTATTACATGATTAAAGAAGAGACAAATAACACAACAATACAAGTGTAGCCCTTATGTATATGCATTTATGTTAGGTTTAAGATTTATATTTTTAAATAAAGAAAGTTCAATCATATTGGTTGTGCTTTTTTGTCGCACTTCACGGTAGTAAACATTTGAATTAATTGCCCATATTTTAGTTGCATATATACATATGTATGTATATGTATGTAACAATTGTAACAAACTAAATTTCTCTATAAAGCTGCCGGTAACGAAACCCCTCTTTATCGTACAACTGTTAATAAGAAAGTTTTATTTCACCATCATTAAGGAAAACTCATTTGTGTAGTTTTATGTTTTCCTTCTTAAATAAACTTACGCTGTTTATAATATTATTTTTTTAAAGTCTTATTTTTATTGAGTCTTTCTAGTAAAGGGCGGTAAAAATTTAAGGGCCGATGTTGAATGTGAACTAGGTGTTTTTTCTGCATTCATTTGAAATTTCTCAATTTCAGATTTACTCAATTTGAACCACGGAAAGATACAAAATCGAGCAACGAGTTTAGGTTATTCAGGCTTATTTTGAAAATAGGCTTTCAAATCAAAATGCATATCGTGCATTTTGTGATTTGTTCGGTCAATTTAATCGTCCAAATGTGCGTACAGTCGGAAAAATCGTGCTGAAAAGCCGTCCACCTCAACTCAACGTCGTACCCAACAATTTCGCCTCTCACGCTCGTCGTTGATGAACATTGTGTATAAAGGCTTGCATTTACACGCTTACAAGGTGCAATTGATCAAGAACTAAAGCCTCTTGACCATTCCAAACGTCGTCAATGGCCAGAATGGTGGCAAGTGGATGTTCAATTTTCGAAGAAAATCATTTTCAGTGATGAGGCACATTTTCAGAATTGCCGCTTTTGGGCGAATGATAATCCAAGAGTGATTGTCGAAAAACCAATGCTCCCACAAAGAGTGACTGTTAAGTGTGGTTTAAGGGCTGGCGGCATCATCGGGCCGTATTTTTTCCATGAGCCTGGTCAGGCAGTTACTGTGAATGGTGTTCGCTGTCGTGAGATGATAACGAACTTTTTATGGCCCGAATGGGAAGATATGGATGTGGACGATAGGTTATTTCAACAGGACAATGCAACTTGGCACACAGCTAACGAAACAATGGCTCTTTTGCTGGGCAAATCCAATGGCCGTGTTATCTCACTTGGTGGCTATATCACACAGAAAAAATGTTTGCAAAAAATTATTCAATTAAATAATTAATTGGTGTACATTAATTATTCAATTAATTTTTTGTTTGCTGCAATTAATTGTTTTAATCAAAACCCATAAAATTAAATGTTTGAGTATATGTAGTATATTTTTTGTTTGTGCAATTAATTTTTTAATTGACTAAATTTGTGTCCCATGACTCGAAAATACAAATCCGTTAATTGATATGATCAATTCCTTTGCAGCGGCAAAATTAATTAAATATTTAATTGTCTGAACGAATTGTTTAATTAAAGTCGATTTTCTATTTTTTCTGTGTCAATTGGCCGCCAAGATCATATGATTTGACACCGTTGGACTTCTGTCTTTGGGGTTATTTGAAAGAAAAGGTGAGCGTCGATACACCAGCAACAATTCAAAAGCTAACGGATGAGATCATTCGGCACATTAACGTTTGTCGCCGGCCATTTGGCCGATATTTTGTTCCATACATAATTGAACCATGCATATATTATCATAATAAATAGAAATGACAATAATTTCCTAAATAATTTGTGTTTTTTCAATATCAACATCGGCCCTTAATTTATAATATACTAGCTTAATCCGGTGCGCTAAGCTGCCTCCATCGAAATAAAATTAGTAAAATTTTTTTAAGAGGGATTTCGTGTGTTGATAACAAAGCATCTTGTTCTGAATTTTAATGCTTTTATAGCAACCGTTCGACAGAAATACAGAAATTTCAAGTGTATTCGTATGGGATGTGCTATGCCTTCTTTTCCCATTGAACCTACTTTTTGAAAGATGTTGTGGATTATTATGAAAGCTATTTATATAAAACTAGCTGACCCGACAGTCGTTGTTCTGTCCCAATTAGAAAAAAATTTTACATATATATGATTTACATTTGATTTGAAAATACATATGTTTGTTTATGTATGTATATATGCTGTGAATCTTATAGTATTCTATTTACATTTTAGTTGATAAGATCAATATTCAGGTAAACAGTAAAAAAAAGTAAAACTTATTCGGTTGCTTTGCTAGGATACCATAATTTTTTAATTGCAATGCTTTGTAAAATACCACATTATTTGTTTGGTTGTCTGGTTTGTTGATTGTCATTGCATATGCGAGCCTTACTGGAAACTAACTGCAAGCGTTAAAATTGAATGCAATGTCGGTTGGAATCATTGGGATCCGAGGTATCAAAACATGTTCTCCCTTGTACTTTCCTTTAAGCATTGTTGCTTCGATGACGTTATTCATCAGTTTTTTTACCGTAAGTCGGGTGCCATTACAAAGACGTGGTTTGTTTGTATTTCGTAACATTATGATTACCGATCCAACTTTTAGTTTGAATTGATGAGGAGGTAATCCGTACACTCACAATATTCTGTACGTAAAATTAACTGAAATTGTAATATAAAATAAATGAAAGTTCAATTAAAAACCGGTCCACCTATTTTTCATTTATTTTTAACAAAAAGTTCATTTAATTTTTACTGTCAAAAATTCAACACCATATTCCGTAAAATCAAATAAATATTCAGTTATTTATTAAAATTTTACTGTCAAAAAATTGACCCCATATTCAGTAAAAACAATTAAATATTCAGTAATTTTATTAAATTTTCGTTTACTCCACAAAAGAGCCGAATTTCTAAAAAATACCAGACAGACACCTGTCCGCTTGTTATTTTTATAAGCGAGAGTGGGAGAATATTTGTATTTACTTACCCAGTTACAGACGTTTGTTTTACTTTTGTTGTACTGACCACGTTGTTTACAGACGAACTCTCAATTATAAGACACCAGCAGCATGACCGATATGGCTTCGCAATTATTTTAGTTTTAAAATTTGATGTATTTAACTAAATTATTTTAACAAATAGAAAATGGGAATTGCTTACACAAAACAAGCAATTCATTTTTTATAGATAAGTAAAAATTAATTTTAGGTAGTAAAATTATATAAAAAAACTGAATACACTATGGAACATTTTTGGGATTATTGTCTGGGGGGTGAGAAATTCCAAGTCAGGGTGATGGTACTAGGTCAGTATAGTAAACCTCTCAAAGGGTTTGGCGTTCGTATGTGTAAATTTTTTTTTATGACATTTTAAATTTTTTCCTTATCTTGATGTTTTTTTGTTTAACATAACTCGAGAACCACTTGTCCGATTTTGCTAAAACAAACTCAAAAAAATTTAGAATTACAATTTCTTTAATCCGTTTATATAACGTTTTTCTTTATAATCAACAGTTTTGCCGGTAAAAATAAATTTGTGGAGAAAAAAAAATATTATAATTATTTCGCCATCGAAAGTATGCTAATAATTAGTTTAATTTATTTTCTTAAAAGTACATGAGAGCGTATACATATGTGTTTGTTTTTCTAATATTAATCATACGTTCAAAATTACGATCATTTAGGATTTTTTTAGTTTTTATAAAAAAATAAAATTTTAATTTTAGAATTAAATGTTAATAAAATGGAACATATACATCAAGGCCCATTTATCAGGTCTGCTTTCTTGTACAAAAACAAAAAACGATTCTTTTAAGTTGTCAAAAATTTACTACCACATATACAAAGCAAAAGGAAAAAACGTGTATGTGTGGCATAACATAAACGTAAACAAACCTGCTTATTTTTTTTTTAATATTTTAAAATTTTTATTTTTGATCATAGGAAACTTTGATTTAAACTGAAGAATTTTTTTTTGTTTGTTTTTTGAATTTGTTTTTTTCTTGAAAAAGGAGGATTGATCATTTTAAAAAAATTGGAAAAAATATAAAATTTGGAATTAATGACCTTGAAAGCCTGTTTAGATAAATTCTAAGAAAATAATAACAAATTCAAGAAAAATATCGATTAATAATTAATAAGTAATATGGAAGATTTGAATTGTGAAAATTTAAAGAAAATAAGGAAACTAAATTGCTGAAATCAAGCAATAGATTTGAAATTTTATCGTTCAATTGTGGAGGCAAAGGCAATTAAAGGAAGAAACAACCAAGATTAAAAGGGGCGGTTATATTTGCTTGAAAGAAGGCCTTAAGCCTCAGTTCTTTCCTGTTAAAAGTCAATTGGAACACATTTTTTATGTTAAGGCAATAAAGGACTTAATGGGGAATAGTTTGCTTAGTTACATTGGTTTTAAGTGGCCTGAAAATCTTAAACTAAAAATTTTGCATGGTGTTTGCTCAAATCATATTACGAAGAAACCTAAAACGATATGGATCATTCTGGAATCAGGAGTAAGGATCAATAATTTAAAAGACTAAGCATCATTATGTATCGTGTTCTTATTTTGTAAAATCAGTTGAAAAAAAAGAGCTAATTGTTTAACAGAAACAATTCTTCATGGTTAAAAAAAAATGTGTTAAAATACATCTAAGATCACAACACTATTTTAAAACTCTTATTCACTATTCTAACACCAATTTATAACATTTACCTCCATTGTTACTTTTGAAATCGTGTATTTTATATTTGTTGTAAGCCTAAGCGAGTAGACAGTAATAACTCCAAGCGTCCTAGATCCTGACTCCAGGCCTGCAGTCAACGATGAAAAAGATGTATGTATGGTGAGTTTTGATTTGTAATTGATATTTTATTTTACTTTGGTCTTAAAACTTATATTGAATACATCGGTTTCATGAGAGAAAAACGTTATAACACAAAACCAAGAATTTAAATCACATATGAAACACATACATACATAAAAGGATAAATAAATAAGTTGCCTATCATTATTTCTATTAAATTTCACTTTGAATTTGTTATTTTTAAAGATTACCATTTTAATGTAAATTTTACTTGAACTTTAACTTTCACGATCACTTTTAATACAACAAAATATTTGGTTTTTTTATACTTTAATACATACATATAAATTTTATGCTTAGTTTTTTTTTTCTGTGGTCATTATGGATATTTTGGTCATATGGCACTATATTGAACTAGTATATAAATAAATAAATGTAGTTTTAAAATGAAATTTTAAATTTTAATTTTAATAGTTATTTCGTGAAACATGTAGGCAATCAATGTAAACTGTTCGTGGGGCTATTCCGGGATATGAAATGAATAGCAAGGTCAAGGGAGGGTAAAGAATGGTATGAGGCGGGTGACATCAAGTTCCTCTTCCATTAGAGCATAATTTATTTCCATATATTTGTTTTTTTTTTTTGTTTTTGTTTTGTAATTGAATCGAAATTATTTATCGACTTAACGTTAAAACAAGACGAAGATCCCCCCATATCCCTGAGCATGGCCTGTTTATAAGTAGCAAGGTCTTCTTAATGTTAAGTCCCTTTTACTTATGGTTCAATACAGCGCTTACTGCGAAAATAACGTAAGCGACATAATTTTAAAATTTCATTTTTTTGCATAAATGCCTTTATTGGCAATTGATCATAGAGCTTTCATTTATAAAACCGTATAAACACATTATCTTTGTTTAAAAATTAAGCTTAAAAAAAACTGTTTTTAAAAATATATCAAGCCCTTATCGCGAAAACAACGTAAGCGCCAAAAATCAAATTTTACAGGAGGGAGTTTTTTTAAATTTATTTTATATAAATTTTGTATGAAATTTGTCGCTTACGATAAAATTGTTCTTGCTATAAATTTGGAACGATACCTTATGTTACCATGACAATTGAGGAGACGATGCAAGTGTTGCCAATAAAGGCATTTATGCAAAAAAACGAAATTTGAAAATTATGTCGCTTACGTTATTTTCGCAGTACGCGCTCGATATATATCGGCAGCTAAAATGCAAACGGCCCTCAATAAACAAAAATATAAAATCGCATAAACGCAAATGTTCACAAAAACTTTTGGACCAAAATAGGCGATTTTTAAGCACAAAAACAAACGAAACTATAAACAAAAGCGATAATATGATAAACTAATTGTTTATTAATGAACAATTTATAAATTAATTATTTGCATTAAATTTTTGCTTCCCCTATAATATTTTCGAAATGATGTATATCAAGGTCCATTGAAAAGGTCTGCGCAAGAAGCCTGATGATCATTGTTTATGTTATTTTTAGTTGTCAAAAGTTGTTTACATGTTGCTTACATGTGCATGTATACGTTTGTTTACGTTTATGGTATGCCACAAATACACGTTTTTTCCTTTTGCTTTGTATATGTGGTAGTAAATTTTTGACAACTAAAAAGAATCGTTTTTTGTACAAGAAAGCAGACCTGATAGATGGGCCTTGATGTATATGTTCCATTTAATTAATATTTAATTCTAAAATTAAAATTTTATTTTTTATAAAAACTAAAAAAATCCTAAATGATCGTAATTTTGAACGTATGATTAATATTAGAAAAACAAACACATATGTATACGCTCTCATGTACTTTTAAGAAAATAAATTAAACTAATTATTAGCATACTTTCGAGGGCGAAATAATTATAATATTTTTTTTTCTCCACAAATTTATTTTTGCCGGCAAAACTGTTGATTATAAAGAAAAACGTAATATGAACGGATTAAAGAAATTGTAATTCTAAATTTTTTTGAGTTTGTTTTAGCAAAATCGGACAAGTGGTTCTCGAGTTATGTTAAACAAAAAAACATCAAGATAAGGAACAAATTTAAAATGTCATAAAAAAAACTGACACATGCGAACGCCAAACCCTTTGAGGGTTTTACTATACTGACCTAGTACCATCACCCTGACTTGGAATTTTTCACCCCCCAGATTGGCTGTTGTACTGTGATATTAATTTGTTTTTACTGAATATGGTGTTGAATATTTGACAGTAAAATTTTATAAAATAACTGCATATTTATTTGTTTTTACGGAATATTTAGTTAATTTTTTGACAATTAATTTATATAAGATAACTGAATATTGATTTGTTTTTACGAAATTCGCGGTTGAATTTTTGACAGTAAAAATTAAATGAACTTTTCGTTGCTTTAAATTACATTTTTATTTACTTTAACATAAAGAAGAATTAAACTCAATCAACGGTCAATATTAACGGCAACTGAAAATCCGTATTAATATGCACTTAGTTTTTTGAATAGCTGTTAGAATCAGTTAAAAATAAATTTGCTTGGAATTTTAAATGTTTATTTATTTAAAAATTACTGAACGGAATATTTCTTAAATAAACTACAGTCCGTTACTGTAATAATATTGTGAGTGTACGTCTCCAATTTGCCAGCGATTTCACTTTGAATCTTAAAATTCAGTTCGTCGACATCAACGTAGCTAATATAGCACGTTCGCTCAACAAATCATGATTTCTGTAATTTTGTGTTATGTTTGAAAACACCTTTCGGATGAGTTCGGACTTTGATTCAGTGAACCGGCAGAAATTGAAATATCCACCGGGATTTTGTCGTTTCCTATGTCCAGCAATTGTTTGAAAAATACGTCTCGAGATTGATTGTTTGCAGCTCGACCCGCATTTTCAGAGTCAATTTGAGCTTCCTTACGTGTTTACACAAAGCAGACGACTTCAAAAATGCATTTAATTCATCTGCGGGCGTTGATCGTGGTATCACTGGAAGTGTTTGCCTTTCACTTTAAAGAAAAAATCGTCCAAATCGGTCAAGCCGTCCTCAAGTAATGTGCTTAATAGAAAAAGTGGGCGTAAAAATGGGCGGGGAACAATTTTGTATCCTATTAACCTCACGGAGCCCGATACCTTTCCAACGAATGCAAAACCGTGGAAATCGGTTCGTGCGTTGTGGAGTTATAGTGTCAGGAAGGAAAACCCGACTTATTTTTATATAATAGATTTTAATACTTTCACTGTTGCAGTACTTCAAAAACATATATAGAAATCTTTTTTTTTTATTCTATGGGAGGTGCCATGCCCACTTGAAAATTTAAAAATATTAATAGTCTTTATTAAGCGCCTTACTGAAAATTACTGTGAAATTTCAGGAAAATCGGTCAGTGGTTTAAAAGTCTACAGGGAATAAATAAACATGATCGACCTGCACCTACCTACATTACAATAAGAGTGGTTCCTACAAGGCTTAAAAACTTTTGCCTTCCGATATTCGGTATTTAATATTTTCATTCTATGGACGGTTCTGCTCCTCCCAAGAGTACCCCGCTCGTTTTTCTTTTGACATTTGAAGTTTACATAAATAGTGCCTTTAACCACGTTTGAAGACTCTAGCTAATATGTTTCTTCAGTTTCGCGCTATTTAATATATGCATCCTATAGGGGTACTTCTACCTCTGTGCCTACCCGCTTTATTTTTATTTTCAAAAGTGTAGTATACCATAAGAATGACTTCTACAAAGTTTGAACATTCTCACTATAACAGTTTTTAAGATATGCGATATTAAACTTTGGCGTCCTATGGGAGTACCACTTCCCCCGATGCCAATTTATATAAGTACGGTAAGAACTTAAAAAGAAGTATATAAATAGGGGCCTTGGAGAAAATTATCGATATAATAGAACGATTTTTTTGTATCCTCAATATCATTTTCTTGGAATGAAACGTTCATTACGTTACACCGGGGTAGGAACTGTATGTTAGGATGGACGTGGGATTACGAACCAATATCTACCAAGTTTTCAAACAACTTGGTGATATTTCCGGAGAAAACATTGATTAAGTTCCTCAGGTTCTGGGATAGATTGGGATTAAGCGGCAAATACCTACCAAGTAACGAAACAACTTGGGGGTAATTATAAAAGCCCTTTCTTGTTGGTTTTCATACGTTATACAATCAACGATTTATTTTTATTAAATTTGTAAACAATTTAAATACAAGATTTATCAATTACAAACAATTAAAATTTTGGACAATTTAATGTGCTGATTTAATTGAAATTCCGAATACAAAAAAAAGACCGTATACAACATCGATTAAACAAAAATCCGACTTCGAATATTGTTGTACCTTAAAAGAATATTAATTAAATGTTGAGCCACAAGTTGTCAATTCGTCTTAGCCAAAATAGACCGTAGGTATGATAATATCGCTGCCTTTACTTTAGACGTAAACAACTGCTTTAAATGGAGTTTTTAATTCACGAAATAACTGCTATTAAAGAAATTTTTTGCCTGCTTTGCAAAAATGAAAACATAATTTTCTGTGAGAAATTATAATGAAAACAACAACAAAATACGCATTTTTTTTGTTTTCAATACCTACAATTTTTCACACCATTCTATTCATTTTCTAAACATCGGCAATTAAGGTCCCTGATGAGCGAGAACTTTCAATACTATTTACTTTGTGTGTATGCAAATAATATTAACTTTGTGTGTATGCAGATGATGTAAATGTGCATTAGTCAAAATAGTTGTCCCCACTGTTAAAGACTATACTATAAAATTTTAAAATACAATAAAATTTGTTGTTTGTTTACATTTACTAAAAAACTAATTTGGCTGACACCACGCAACAATTAACCCTTCGTCTTACTCATGGTTCTGGCCAGTCCTCTTTCGATTTTTAATGTTATTATAGTATATAATTAAGACTCAGGTAGACTCTTGAAATTTCAGGTAACTTTCTAGAATGTAGTTTACTACAAAAAGCTGAAAAAATATATCCTGTAAAGGATATATACTGAACACGTGTGGTCTGGCCAGACCCATATTTATTTTGTTTAGAAGATGCCGTATTTTAACTTTCTTTCGTGCTGTTTTTAATTATTTTTTGTTAAATTATATATTCTTTATTTAATTTTATTAAATTCACAAACTAGTAGCTCTATCTAGTTCTCAATTTGAAAAAAACCAATTAGCACCGTAACTAGTAACTCACATTCAGAAGCTGATTTTTACATGTGAAGACTTATAGCATAATAAAGCTGCTGAGGTAGGTTATGAAATTCAACCATTCACAGCGTTCCAAAAAACTGAGTGCTTTTATATACATTTTTCTACACGGTCATTCACTTGTGTTGTAAAAACAGCACGTAAGACACACACAATGCGTTTAGAAAGTCGGCAAAGAGTCAAATGGACTTCATCTTACAAGATCCACCTGTAATCTTTAGGACAATGTGTTTTTAAAATTGTATGTTGTAGTATCCTACACGAGTTTCCATAGTTTTTTTTTATTTCGGTTTCCCAGTACTTCCCGGTTATATAAGCCGTCACAAAATGAAACAAATTCATGTTTATCACCTTTTAAACATATCGTCATATCGTCATATCTCAAAATTTCATTTTAATTTTAAGTAAATTAAGCAAAGTGTTCTTTCATACTTTCTCGTAACAAAAAATCGGTATTTTATCTCAAACTGAACCGAAGTTGTAGCGAAATATATCTTTAAATCGGTACATTTTGAAAACTTTATCGCATTTTGCCAAGCTCGATTTTTTTTTTGTAGATATGACTTTGCTGCAATAATTTGGATATCTCCTATTTTAAGATTTGTCCATGGACAATTAAAATTTACTGCCTGCATCTTATTTTGAATTTATGTTCTTTATTAACTCTTCACTTCACTAAATTTATTAATTATCAACTGTTGCGCGGCACATTCCGCTTTTGGTAGATTTATTGCGTCAGTAGACATTGATTTACAAACGTACTCACTTCTTGTTATTGATCTAATCGACAACCCATCAACAGATGCTAATTTTTAGAGAATAGAAAACTAAATTTCAAAGTATAAATAGCTTTTTTCTGAAACTATGAGGAACTTTTATTTCCCGGGATCCCGCAACAAAAATCCCGGGAAAACGGGAAATAAGATAATTGAAATACCCGGGAATTCCCGGGGCGGGAATTTTATTTTAATAAAATGTACGTTTCTTTTTAGCTTAAAATGTAAAATCTTAATATTGTTTATAAAAGTTAAGCGGTACTCAAACGAGTACAGCAGTGCCAAATGGGTTAATAATATATGTATATATAGATACCACAAACTATAGAGCACCTCATACGCGCAAATAATCAGTTATTTGAACATGAACAAAAATAACAGAGCGACATGCCATGACTTAAAAAAATAGGACAAATTGTAGTTATTATCGTATCGCTTTAAATAAAACATGCACCATCATATTGTTAATTTAAGGCTAAACAAAAATAACGTGGAAATATAAAAACATTATCACGTTTGTAGACAACAAAGTTGAAGTTAATGCCAGATTCTTGAATTATGATGTGTAGTCAGGCAATAGTTAAATTAGTTCTTAATGTTTGGAAATTAGACTATAATTAACAGAATATAGTCTACGAATATGTATATAAATAAATTGAACAAATGATATAAAAAATTATACTAATATAAAAACATTAAAGAAGCCGAAGGATAGCAAGTCTAAGATTAAATACTAGTTCCCAAGCAAATTAGAGAACGTAAATGGCGATCGATCACATATTAAGACGACCCAGCTTTATTATGGAACACAATAAATATGGCGCAGAACAATATATTATGAACTTCTCGCAACAAACTACACCTGCACTATATCATTCGCAGCGCCAATAATAGAATGGAAGAGAAGGATAACATAAGAAAACAATTTTTGAAAAAGTTTCACAAAGGTTACTATAATAGCGAAATTTTTGATAAGTTTCTTTTTTCCTTAATTTTTCTACAAAAATCGAATTTTTTTCAGACGCAAATTAGAAATAAATTTTATTTTGTTTGTATACCAAACAGCCGGATAAAAGTATACAATTAACGGCGACGGCTACAAAACCTAAATCGGCACCGCTCAGCCGCTCAGCGCTGGTCTCTTCTGATTCATTACGACAGCACAACAAACATAGCAAGCATAGTTCTATTAATTTAAGACACTTTTTGTTTACAAAGCAACAACAATATTTTTAAACCATTGTAAAATGTTAGAACATTATGACAATATAACATGATAGCACACCTTGTGAATACCCCAAATATTATTACAGTAACGGACTGTAGTTTAATTAAGAAGTATTCCGTTCAGTCATTTTTAAATAAATAAACATTTAAAATTCCAACCAATTTATTTATAACTGATTCTTGTCCGTTTATTAAGTTAAAATCTTCTTTATGTAAAATTAAATGAAAAAGTAGTTTAAAACAAGGAAAAGTTCATTTAATTTTTACTGTCAAAAATTCATCCGCGAATTCCTTAAAAAAAAATGAGTATTCAGTTATTTAATATAAATTAACTGTTAAAAAATTAACTACATATTCCGCAAAAATCCAAAGGAATATTCAGATATTTTATATGTATTTACGTTAAAAAAATGTGTGAAGTGCCACAAAATAAGAAATCGATGCAAAAAAAATTTTATTTGTTTTATTGTTGATAAAGTGTTGCTGTATCATAATATGATTACTTCTAAACTTATTATTATTTACATGATAATAATATTTTTACTTTTTAAATTTTTATGATTCATCATATTTCGGAGCGAAGCGCTTACATTTCTATGAAATATTACGTGATTTTTGTTTGGTGTTCCTCGCGTAAAAACTCTGCTGTGGAGATTTAAAAAACGCTTATTTCAAGCTTTGAAAACAGACATGATTTACGTGTATAAAGAAAGTGAAAAACAAATAAGCATTGAAAAAAGTTTTACTTTAGCGCTTAAAATTTTTTTTATGTATCTAAAATATTTATTTGGAATAAAAGGGTTATAGTTTTATGATAATTATATATAATTTTTGTAAAATTAAGTTAAAATTGTTTATATTTTATCAAAAGAATAAAAGATTTTACTGCTTCAATAAAGCAGCAGAAAATGTAATCTTAAAAAAACGTACAAACAGCGATTCTCTTTCACTATTTTACAACTCATTTAAGAATTGTAGGATTCTATGCCTTATCAAACAGCAGTAAAGTAAGGCAGTCATTTTTAAAACCAACAAGAAAGCGGTTGGGATGCAGTACGTGTTGGTCAACCTTGAAAGCGCGCGTAGGTCGTCCCTACCTCTTGCTTTGTTTAGTTGGTTTTTACTGTGTTCTACCTGGCGCGCTGTTTCCATGAGTTTGATATCAATTTTGCTCGCGTTTTTTCGAATCCAGGTTTATTTCATGAATTAAGATAAGATATCACAAGTTTTAGTTATCATTGAACATCTGGCAGCTCACCGTGGCGATGCAATGCTCAGGTCAAAAGCTGGTGATCGATCGCGAGCTATGAAGAAACGGTACAATCAGATATATTATTTTCGAAGTTTGCCGATATGCCGTGATATGATTTTTCTATTTTCTTAAATTGTTCATGAGGAAAAAAATAAATAAATAAATGAAAATAAATAAATTTTACCGTTAGGTCCCCTTCCATTTGCGCTAAGAATCGTCGACTTCAATTTCATAAAACCCGCATATCTCTGGGAGGGGACACTTTTGCGGCATGGTACCGGTCTCATTCAATACTCAGATGTTGTCCACATCAAAAAAAAAAAGTGAAAGTCCCTTTCTCTATGCGCTGTCAAATATATGTTTTTTCTGTGTTTTAAAAATGTATACATTTCTTAATTAAATATGATAAAAAGATCTGTGTTTTATTAATAATTAAATTTTCAACCATAACGAACTTTTCCTTGGAAATGCCCATCTTGCAACATTTTGCACAGTTTCTTAGGCCAGGATCGTCAGGAAACTTCATCCAAAGATTTTAGAAAAGCTAAAGATATTATACAAATAAAACTGTCAAGCGAATAAGAATTATAAACCTCAGTTTTACTTGTAACAATATCAAAGCTTAAACAATAACAATAAACAGTGAGTTTATCTTTTCTTACAGTCCCGATTACAATTGGTTAATTGTTTGCCAACTCTAAATGTAGTTGTAAGTGGGTAAAGAAAAAATAAAAACAAATTACTTTATTTTATTTTGCTAGTTCAGTTTATTTACACTGCCACATGCATATTAGTCATCAAAGTTTTTCTTGGGATTCAAAAATTAATTAACAAGGATTCTTGTAAATGTGCTAAATTCCCATTTCATACTATTAGTAAACTGAAATTCATTGTTGATGGGATAAGCTATTCCTATTTCACTGGTTGCTTAGGCCAGATCATCAGGAAACTTCATTCACTTTCTTCAATTTTATTTTAGTAACATTTCACAAAAAATATACTTGCAATAACCGCTTTTTGATATTTATTGTATATAGGGTCCCGGGTACCTTGCCATACCGTTTAGAGTGTACGATGAAAATTGGTCCACCACGCCCTTTCGAAATAATTTTTAAGCTAGAAAAAAATGAAAATTTAAAATTTACTATTATTAGTTAGGAGCTCTCAAGAGTTTTCATCTATGTGGATCATCTGTTTCTATAAAAAAATTAAACTGAAAACGCCAAAGGTACCCGGGTACCTTGCCATTAACATAAGGGTTAAATAACTGGTATAGTTATTTTTAACGTCTTATAAAAAAATATATATGTATATTACAATTTTCCTAATGTACAAATTTAGAAATTAGTTACATTAACCCCTAAAATATTTTAAGTATTTTCACCTTCAAAGATACTTAATAAATTTGTAAATTTATAAAAAGAAAACTAAAAAATTTAAAACTAAATTCATTTCACGTTTAAACTTCTGTCGGTATTCAAAACAGTTTTTAGACGTTTGTGCTTTTTTCTATTTTTTTTTTTATAAATTAATTTATCAAGTAGTACACATTATATCTGAGAAATAATTTATGAAATTATTTGCTCAAGCTAAAAGAAACAAACGTTTAAAAATAAATTGAATACAAATTTAAGTTATACCCATTATATTTCCATAAATTATGAGCGCTACAAAAAACTTTTAATGAATAATTATTATTATTTTTCTCAATTCATTCATTATGAGAGAAACATGAAATAGAAATGAGAAATCCAAGTTATAATTGTTCAACAATTTTAACCTAAATCATAGAAACTAATTGCAAAAAAACACTTAATTATTTACAATTTATTCTTCCATACTGCAAAAAATGCAAACTAAACGTGTTGGTTTTGTGGTTTTTAAGTGTGCTCTTTTATCGTGAAAAGAAGAGAGATGGAAAAAGAGCTAAAGGAAAATAGAAATATTTTAGCACAAGGTTAACTTTATTTGTATTAACATCATATTCATCATTACCAGCTTTCATTAAAGATCTTATATTTTATACACCCTACAAGAGAAAGGTAATGTAAATTTGTTAACTTAAAAGTTATAGGAAAATTAAATCCAACGGAAACTCGTATTTTCACTCGAACTGAACCAATCGGTTAGAAGATCTAGACAACGCGAATGATATACGTCTCCTATATGGATGTTATGGAATTGAAATTCAAATCTGTTGAAGCTGAAGCAGCTTAAATGATTATGGGTATATTTTGACCAGCGACTATATGCAACTTAAGGCTCTTGGGCATAACCAAACAACAGCCAAATGCTATTTAAATTTAAAGGCGTAAATGGCTATGAATTGGCCATGCTTTACGCAGCCCACAAGATGATGTAAATCTTGGACTGGAACCCCCATGGTAGCCTCAGACGTGGTCGTTTTTTCCATACTTGGCGGCGTCAACTAGACTCTGTTCTCGAGGCATTGGATGAAACTTGAATCCAACTAAAAAACCTGGCATCAAATAAAGAAGAATACATATAGCAGAACGTGCAACGCACTCGTAATAACGCGTCAAGAAGTTCTTGTTGTATAATATTTCGAGGGCGAGTTTTAGTGGAGTTCATTATTAAAAATACTCTTTCAATGCAGACATAAGCAATTGGAGTTTCCACCAAATCAAGCTAGAAAAGCAAGTTCTTTAAAATAGTACGTACTTGCCGTATCCTTAAAGCTATAAACCAAAAGAGTTTTAAATTAGATGAAGTCGCCTAATCCGCCCCTCTCGACTTGAAAATGTATATGCCCGCCTTTGCCAAAAAAAAAAATAAATGTTTGAAAAATAGCAGTTTCCAAGTCGAGAGGCTCGAATTACGATTTTATTTTAGACCCATGGTTTCTTCGGAGATTTTTCTTAGAATTTTATGAAGATTACGTTTTTGCTATACGATTTTTAATTTTTTTTTTTTCATCCATCCAAATCAACCCGCTCTAATGGTTATACTGGAGACAGCGTAGCAAGTCCAATCCCGGTTTCAATCAAGAATAACATTATCAATAAATTTTTATTTATTTCATGTTGTTAAATTTCTTCCTTCTTTAAAATAATTTAAAAAAAATAAATTTGATGATCTTGAGCCTGATATTAAATAAATCAAATTTGGATTAAATAAAAAAATATTTTGTTAATTTATTGAGTCTTTTTTTTAACAATTATAGAATGCACCCAATGGTCACATACACCAAAATTTATTTAAAAAAAAAATTTAAACATATTATGTTAAATTTAACAATACTATTGCCAACGATAACTATATTATGGTGAAATTATTCCTCCATATAGAAGCCACTACAATATAATGGTTGCCTTCGAACATGTTATGGTTAATAAAAACTAACATATGTTTAACACTTATAATAACATGGTCGGTTTTCAACCATAGCATCCCAGTAAAAAAAATTTAATTTATTTTGAAACACTTAAGAGAAAAAACGCATGATCGAGCGCCTCAATAAGAGAGCTCTTAAAAAGCAGTGAATGATAAAGAATGAAATTTACAAAAAAGCTTTTGTTTTAGTGCTAACAACGAAGCAAGTTTTAAAGCGAAAAATATTTAAATATATTATGGTTTACGAAAATGATTGACAAAAGGTATTTAAACCAGTATAAGAAAAGCATTAATGAATATGATAATATAGTTAGCCCTTAAAAAATCACTTAACGAGTGCTTTTTTTGCATGTTAAAAGAAGCGCTTATTGTCAGCAGAAAATAGTCCTCTAAACCGGGAACACCCCAACAATCAGGTATCCTATCAGCAGGTTTGTAGCGATTTGAGGTATGAATTCATTCATAAAACCTGTTCCTTTCGGTGCACATTTTTTACTGGGATGTTGCTCTTAGATAATATTTAACCATGACATGTTTAGAGGAAACCATATTGTGGTCGTGGCATCTTAATGGAGGACTAATTTAATCGTAATATGGTTTTCGCTGACAATAATACTGTTAAATTAAACATTATGTTGGAGGTGAGCATATGTAAAAATGTTTTTTCACCGCGTGTGTAAAAAAAAATATATAAAATAAATTAAGCATTTAAGATTTTTAATAATGTTACTTACATTAAAATGTAACCTGGTGATGAAATATTTCTACTTTCCTTTAGCTCTTTTTCCAACAGCACAAGAAACTAGACTAAGCTCAGATAATAAATTATTTAATTGTACTAGTGTTCGCCTAATGGTTAAAATTCGACCATAAATTTTTATGTTAATATGAAGGAAACATAGTTCATCTAAGTATGTTTTTGTATATGAATTTATTTGAGCATTTATTTTTGCCGCCTTAGTGGATTGATTTAGCGAGGGACAAACCTACGGTTCATATTTTATCTATTACGTGGGTAAATTTAATTTTGTGAGTTCAATATAAAAAATATCAATAGAAAAACAAAAAAGTATCAAAAAGTCTCCTTTAAAATTGTCATCCACTAAGGACATTGCATGTTTATATATCTAATATTAACGAAAATTTTCCGTATTTCCCCTTTTTACTACTTTTTCTCCTCATAGAGGTTCGATTGACAAACAAAGAAAAAAAAGTGTTCTTAACTGTTTTGCCTGTGCCGATTTATACATAAGATTAATATAGTCGAAATATTCGAAACCCGGTTTCCGAAAAATGTCGAACAATCGACCACCCTATTTTTTTTATTATTTGATAATTAAAAAACAAAAATTTTCTATTTATGTGTTCTGTATTTGTGTTAGTAGTAAATTTGAACGCTTATAACTCTGAAATTATTGAACAGATTTGAATAAAATATATATTGTGCACTTTTGGCAGTAAATACCTTTCATATGGTGTATTTTTTATTCTAGTCGCTAGGCAAACAAAAGAGAAAAGTGTTCTTAACTGTTTTGCCTTAGCCGATTTATATATAGATACAATAAAGCCTATCACGGAAAAAATTGTAAAAAAGTTTAATTACGTGATGATCAAACCCAATTGTGTACATTTTGAAAAAGCAATTTAAATCTAGCAAAATCTCTTTTTACATCAAAGGTAACGGCAATTGTACGAAAACGATTTCAAATTACAAATAACATTATTTCGAAATTTAGAAATTTAGCATTAACACAAGAATGCCCCTTATTGAAACCAAACTGTAAATTTGATGTATAATTATCGCTTAAATTTAGATCAATTTTTTAATCAATGACTTTTTCAAATAATTTTCCCAAACTAAACAATAAAGAAATAAGTCTCAGATTATTGATATCTGTTGAACTAGGTTTCGTTCTGATTGGATACATTTTGGAAATTTCCCCACTATTTGTGAACAAGTTATTTTGGGAATTCTGGGGGTTAGATAGTTGGCTTATTAGAGCTTAGTGGACGTAGAGTTAGCTATGCCTATATGGGTATAAGTATAAGCCAACTAGTTAGGTTGTTCCCGTTTACTTGTTATACGCGGCTTTATAATTTCTCGTCGCCAGGAGAAATTATAAAGGAATTAGAGTTTGGTAAAGGTTTTGGGGTTAGAAAAATAAGAGTTAGGGTTAGATTCAATATAAGTACAAAGTTCAGCTTTTATTAATGATGCTCACCGTTGGCTAGCTTCCAGACAAGTGCCATCTTTTTTAATTTTTACAATTTTAACTAAGTTTCGTTAACAAATGTGTATAAAGCAAAATTCCAGTATAACATTTTAAATAGAATTCACAATAATAGAAACTTAATCGTTACATGATATTAACATTAAGAAGCAAATTCAATATTTTAATTATGTTAATAAATTCCGTTAAAAAATATGTAATTTCAAAAAAAAAATAAAAGGAAATTTATTGTTTAAAATTTTGATTTTAAACAATTTGGAAAACATATTTTATTTATACAGTTATTGAAAACTATAACTAAAAATTTAAAACCTTAAATCGAAAATGTTTTAATTAAAAAATTGAAAATATTATGAATACCTGATTATTTTTTATGCCCACATTCATTAAAATATTTTAAATTTAATAAAGGTTTACAAAACAAATTTTCTATGAAAATTTCCTTTAATAAACGTTTATAAAATTTAATAATCGTTTACGAATGCGGGGGTTATTGTTTAATTCTTTACTAAGAGAACGTATATTATCTGAAATTATAAATGGAACGCAATTTGTATTATTTAATCCTGAAAAAGAATGAATAAACTTTTCCGATCTTAAGTAGACTAAAATGTATCCATATCAGAAGAATGCCTGTTTAAGGGATTGCCAGAATTGCCTCTGTAAAATGATTTCTCAATACATTCAATTTATTGATATCATTTTAACAAATAAAGTCATTATCTGATAAATTTCCAATATTCGTTTTTTTTAATATCCTTAAAAATTAAGAATTGGTTTTTGTGTTCGTTTTTTGTTGAATTCTACAAAAAGTTTAATATCCTCCTTACTAACTAGATCCATAATCAATATGTTCAAAAGCTGAATTTGCTTAAAAATAAATTTTTAATAATTATTATTATTTTTCTGTAATAAATAATAAATACTCTTCAAATCCTTTTGCCAATTATAATTTATTTTTAATATTTAGAATACATTTCATTGAAAATAGTAAAATCTTGCAAAATATTTATAAATTTTCGCATAAATAATTCCATAACAACCTATATTTTCAGAAAACTTTCCTCTGAAGTAGGTAAGAATGCGGTCGGTCATGATACGGCCACACTCTGTTACTTGTTTAATTTTCTTTATATTTTATTAAAACTGTAGCGTGGAATAGTCATTTCTTGTATTTGATTTAAAATCTTGTATTTAGGTTGTGCTTGTCAAAACAGTGGTAGGTATTTGAAGATTTTATCAAACATACTGGTAAGATTTGAAAAGATTTTTCTCTATCTTTGTTTGGCTGCCTGTAAAGAAGTGGGTGAACGTTTCGTAGATGTATAACAAATTAAAATAAAAAATAAAGTCATGTCTTATATGGGAGAAAAAAACAAAAATTGTTAAAACAGTGAATGAATAAAATGAATCATGACATAACTGTTAACATTCTAGAGTTATATTTTAAGTAGAATTCTTGCATTTAATATTGTTATTCAAAGCAAAAAATTGTCCCGAAATTAAGTTAAATATGAAGTCGATATTTTTACAATTTTTTTTTTTTATTGTATTTAGCTGTAAAATTATTTAAAATATTTGTTCGACTAATGCCCGTAATTTCTACAAGCAGATATCTAGCTGTGTATAGATATCTATGGTGTAACGAATTTTTGATAATTTAAACATGTTTGTCTTACCTACTAGTTGAACTGTAGTGTATTTTACACCATCGATTTTGACAGTTAATTAAAAATATTAATAAAAATACAAATGTTTCCATATTTTAAAAAAACTTAAAGGAAAAAACACGTAGGCAAAATTAACGTTGAAATTACCAAACTATTTTTACCGGAAAGGTAAAGATAACTGTTAGGTAAGAACACAAACAGATATCTGTTTGTTGAAATTACGGGCATTAACAACCAAATAATGGAGAGAGTTATATGCGTAGGCACATTAGTACAAACGCTCAGAAAAATAATTATTCTAGAATTACCTTTTAGTTCATCGATCGACTTAAAATCACTATTTATTCGATCTAATTATATCCGTCCGTTATGTAGGCTGGCTGGCTGGGTTCGGAATTACGATGATATTTAGAAAATACGTTTTAACTGTTATAAGCCTATTGAGAACAGGTGAATTTTCAAATTCAAAAATTTGAAAATTTTCAAAAATTTTCTGTTGGTAGGTCAAGAATTAACCTTAGGTACCACCTAAAGCCTAAGTTCTCTTTAAACCATTAAAGCACAAAAAGAAACTGCTATTGTAATATTTTTTCTAAGGTATAGATAAAATAAGAAAAATGTGTTAAAAAAGTTAAATTTTTTTCTGTTTTTTGGGTGTGCTCACATAGGGACAATGGACGTTTTAGCTATAGAATTAACCAAACCAATTTAGTACTATACAAAGTATTTTTGTGCATATTTCGTATCTCTATCTTGACCCTTGCAATGCCAAACAATACATCGCAACTGATTTGCCATCCTTTCAGGATTATGGATATTGCAACAGCTGCCTCCGCTACTGCAGCAGAAGTTGGAAGCCATCCAGATTTTTATGACTGCAAATAGACCTTAGTAAGATTTCTTTAAAAAACAATTGGTCCATAAAAATTTTGTTGCCAGTGTAACCACCAGCAACCATCAGCAATATTAAATATTACACACGCAGAGAAAAAATATGGTTGGGCATGGTTACGGCAACAACACTATGTTTAATGTAACAATATATTGTTGTCGTACACAAATAATTGTTAATTTTCTTTAATATCAACAATATTATAGTTACTGTAAACAAATCAATGTTTATCGCAATTATTAATTTGAGTATTGTTGACCGAAAAATAATTATTTTTCTAACAACTAAATTATGATAACTTTCTAAACATATTATATTACTCACAACCATATCATGATATTTAATAGCCATAACATGATAACTTTCTATACATTTATCATATTATGTTTAAGATGCAATCAAACCATTTTTTCTCTAATAATATTATGTTAGCGCCATTTGTAAAATAATTTTGTATCAGTTGTGTCATTTATTTTATATGTGAGCGGTTAATTAATTAAAAGATAAATTCCCATAAAAAAATATGTTTAAAGAAATTAAAAAAATTAAAATATTAGCGGAGTTCATTCCGTATTAGTGATTTAATAGTGCAAATGCAAAATATCGTAGTTTTTTTTGTAGAATCCAAAAACAAAACACACAGAGATTTCGTTATATTTTATAAAAGTGTTACGTTATTTCTGTTGTTTTCATGGGCAGCCGCGTATGTCTAAAAACAAATTTTTCAGGAGAGCCGAAAAACAATTCTTTATCCTTCTATGGGCTAGGTATTGCAAATTTTGAATTTGCTCTTTTGCAAGCCTTATATTGAACTCCGCTGTTTGATTCACATTAAGAAAAATTGTAAAAAGCCACAAAATACAAAATCGATGCAAAAAAGTTTTAAATTATTTTATATTTTTATGACAGTTATGAAATGGGCTGTATCATAATATGATTGCTTCTATATTAATTATGATTTACATGATGATAATATGATTACTTCTTAACTTATTATGATTAACATGACAATAATTTGATAACTTCTTAACTTAGTATAATTAACATAATTATATGATTATGGCAAAAATATTATGATGTGATATTACGAGTATATTTAGTCATAATATGATTCAATAATAATCTTAATATGGTGACTACAATCATAAATTTTATCATAATATGATATTCTTAGAATATGTTTACCACAACCATGTTTTTTCTTTGCGTGTACAAATTTAATTGCTGCTATTATAATTGCCGCAGCACAGTCCCACGATTGTCAACTGTGAAAACAGTTGTTGTGGTATTTTGTTTTATTTGTTTGGAAGTTCTTGTTAATTTGTTCATTAAAAAAAAGAAAATTATGCCAACAATTTTTCATTGAATAATTTTATTAGAAATTTTTTAAGAAATATATGTATATTAAATTCCAAAAATTAGTTAAAGTTCAATTCTATTTTTCAATATATAAAGAAATAGAGTATTTAAAAAAAGAATTACAAAATTATAATGCATAACAAATAAATATGCATATGTGACCTTCTCCGCGAAAAGGGACCTGCTGTGTCAAAAAACGGTTTTAGACTTAAGAGTGGATTCTGGTACCTCAAAAGTTCCAGAATAAGATAATATGAGTTTTTCTCAAAACTTCATTTTCACATACTAGGTCCCTTTTCTAAAAAAACACGCAAAAAAAAATCATCAAAAAAGGCAAATATTGGCGCGTGTTGTGTTGTTTAATTGCCGCGCAAGAACACAATAAATATTGGTACATTTTTGTAATTTCAATCGACGCGCGGTTGCATATCAAGTAGTCACACGATTGCCGCACTAGGGTTGCATTTTATTGGTAAAAGAAAGCAAAATATTGCCCTCGACTGTTTTATGAGCCATTTCATTGTGCAGTTACACGATTGGGGTATTAAATGTGTGAAAATTGATGCATTGGGGCAATCGTGTGATACCTTTAAGCATTTAAAAATGGCAAAATAAAAAAAAAATAATTAAGCGATTGAAATCCTAAAATCAAATTTTTCTAATTTTTGTTTAAAACAAAACAATTTTAAAATACACCTTATACACCTTAGAGAAATCCAAACTTTACCCACCCGCTTTATCAACTTAACAAAACACATAACCTCCAAGCGTTACTTACCGCTAAATCTACAAGATCCGTAAAAATAACCTACCACCTCTTCTTTAACGGAGTCTCTTCTGTGACTCATTTGGTTGATACCTCCCAACCCTGGTTGTAGTTTACAAAAAATCTTGGTAAAGTAAAGTATACCATCATTTTAAGTTTCCAAAAATTCCCTGATACTTTCTTCCCCGTTACTTTTCTTTAAAAACTAAAAAGTGTCTCATCGTCACTGTCATTCCAATCTTAACTATAAATTTGATTTTCTTTCTAGATACAAGCCTTATTTTTCCCGGAACATTGTTCCGCATATTTGTACACAATCACCCATATCGGCAATATTTCAAGGGCAAAACTGTTCACATGTTTTTTTTTATTTATTTTTATTTATTTTATTTGGTCTATAGATTATAAATCCTTACAGACTAAAGAATATAATACAGGTGTGAATATACATATTAACTATTTAAATACAAAATTAGTTTTCTTTTTAAAATATCATTGCTTTCAGAAATATCTATAATATGATACAGTTTATTAAAATTTTCACAAATGCAACGAAAGGAGTCATTATTAGCATAAACGGATCTGTAGTAGTTAAGACTGATGAGCTGAAAGTTACGAGTTGGCCTATTTGGAACCCAAAAGTTAATTTTACTAAGCAGGAACGAAGAATCAACTTCACCATGAATTAATCCAAGTAGAAAAGATATACTCAGCATAGTACGGCGGCTTTTTAAAGTTGGCAGCTTAATAAGACCCTAGAGGGAAGCGAACTGACACCAAAGTAGTCCCGTGATAGGTCTTTGGTGGTAGGGACCGGTTCTAGTTCTAACACTTTATATGAATAAGACCTATCACTTTTACATGGGGTTGTCATTGTAGGGGGTCAATTGACACCATTTGACCAATCACAAATATATTCTTAATGAACCTGCTTAGTGTCAGTTAATAAAATGTTGTATTATTTAAATACAATCTAGTATTATTTCTATAAAACTAGTCCAAGAATTAAATTTAAGAGCCAATTTTTAGAAATTACCAAAAAATGTGTCACAGCACTAGTTAAGACTGTACTGTAATTCATTACTTTTTCTACCCTTTTGTTCTTTATAAACCAGTTAAGAGATTTGTTCTTCTTTCACTGGTCATGAGTCCTTTCTTTTTGTACTTGTTCTATTTTCACAAGTCCCAGGACCGGTCTGTTGGACCAATTGACACAAATTTCCCGCAGGGGAGCAAGTCTATTAACATACGATGGCAGAACATATGAGTTCCAACCAAGACCACGTAAACAAAAAATCAAAAATTGCTTTTGTACTGATTCAATACTATTTATATGAATGGAATAGTAAGGATCCCATACAATGGATCCATATTCAAGACCAAAGATGTATAAAGTTGTTTCGTGGTGAATAATAAGTCTTCTTCATTTCCTTCGTCTTCACCACTTATGAAACCGGTATTAGGTGGACCAACTAAAATATAATATTCAGCATCAATCTTATAATTTTCCTTTAACCTTTGTCCAGCGGAAAAATTTTACAACGTTAAAAGGCGGTATGGGTACAATTGTACCCTTATATACTTAACACGGCTTTCCTATTAACCTCTTGAGACCCGGACATTAACCCATTGAATTTTTACATTTTTTATATATTTTTTACACCTTTTGTGGAGCAAATAAAACAACTGTATACTTCTTTTTAAAAAAATTTATTTGAATTCGTAGAAATTAAGGGTGCACATATGTGTACCTCAGGTCTTAAAATATAAATAATTTCAAAGTAAATCCTTAATTTCTTAAGATATAATTTGAACCGATTGAGTAAAAAGTTTATTCACTAGTTTTTTATCTAATGAGGTGTAATTTAAATTTCGGTTTTTAATATTTTTTAATTTTTTATACTTTAAGTGGTAGAAAAAAGAGGTACACATATGTGTACTTCAGGTCTTAACGATGAGTTGTTGAGAAAAAATATCCAAACAGTGTGGTTTTTTCAAACTGTCAAATTCAAATGTAAAAATAATGGCTAAAACTTCTAAACCCTACCATCTTTTGATATTTTTTTAAAGCGCAGTAGCTTAAAGCAAGCAATAAAACTGATTATATTGGTCACACGATGTCGCTAGTCTTAAAAACTTGTAATTAGTTAAGGTACACATATGTGTACCCATGGTCTGAAGAGGTTAATATAATTAAATTATTCTGTTCTTATTTAATGAACAAATGATAGAACAGGCCCGTGGCTTAAAAAAAAACTTATTTTACGTACACATGTATACATTTTTTGCAATTATTTTCTTGTTTTTTTCTTACGACTTATATGAGCCTTTTAGGGATATCAAGTCAAAAAAGACTTATTTCGGTATGATATAATCAAAATCTTTTTTTTTAAATTTCAAATATGCAATCCGTAATAAAAGTTTAAAGATGTCAGAAAATTTTAGATATCTAGTATTAACAAAAAAAAGTTATTACAATTTAAAAACGAAAAAGGTACAATTGTACCTCTTCCGCCGGACAAAGGTTAAGTACCTAACAGACTCCTGAAGTCGCTAATAATCATTCAACTTCTAAAAATATTGCGTTGTTCTTATTTCATATGTTGAAAAATCTTTAACCATTTCCCTGCAAAAACTATTGGACTACTTGATACATTTTAGATAAAATAGACTACTTACAACATGGTCCATGATAATGCAAGCATGGACTATGTCATTGTTAAAAAGGAGTATGTTTTCGATTTTAAACAACATGTTTTCGTTTTTAAGCGACATGTTTTAATTTTTAAACGACATGTTTTCGTTTTAAAACGAAGTTAAAACTAATCCTCTGGAGTGTACCATGGAGCTTCTCCACGGTGAGTATATATGAACATGAAGTAGTTTTAAGACTACTCCTTTGTAATGCAAAGCTGGGTTATATGGTCTAGCCCTATGACATCGTAATATTAAAAAAACCATGTTTGTTCAATACATTTGGGTTACCTTTGGACTAGTCCCAGTACATTTTGGGCTGGATTTTATATGCTTGTGTGGACTAGTCGTATTATATGCATGGTTAGCTCAAAAAAATAACAAATTTGTAAACAAAAAATTAGAAACCAATTTTTAATCTGTATTTAAAAATACTGAAAACAAGACTTGCATTTTCTACGGCAGCTTGTACGATATACCACAATCTCCCTTATTCATAAAAAATATTTAAGTTTTATTAAAGGTTAATTAAACAAATTTTCATATAAAATTCGTCTTATAAACCTGTTATAAGCATGGAATGTTGTTGATGAATAAGGCCCTTAGTGTGCTTTTATATATTGAATAACTCTAGAAATACTTACCCCCGTATTCATAAAATATTTATTTAGGAAAATATTTATAGAAAATTTGTTTTGTAAGGCTTTATTATATAAAATTTATTTTTTGAATTCAGGCATTTAAATATGAATGCCAGATTACCCAGTTTGGTAACTGTAATAGTTTAAACTAAAATTAATTTAAGCAAATATTACCACTAGTTTCATAGAAATAATAGAAAGTTTATCGATAAAATAACTTCAACCACAAAATTCACAAATGTACAATCAGGATGCAATACCACTTAAATTCATTCTGTCATACATTCGACTATTTGTATATATTCTAACACATTTGTATACACTTATGTATATAAGAACACTAAGATGCATGCACAAATACATACTTGTTCAGACACCATGACTCGACCTAAAAGTTAAACAAAACTTTGCAAAAACAAATACTTACATATGCAATTACTGAGAGGAAATAATCATAACACAGCAAATGTTATATATATATATATATAAATATATTTATGTAATTACAAATAAAAAAAAAGTAGAAAATCAACAATCCACACTTGAAGTTGTCGGTAGTTACATATTAACAACTTTACAAACGATATCAGCAACCAAACTGATACGTAACATGAAGTAATAAATTAAATTTTCTACAAATTCTTTGCTGGGACATTTCTATAGATAAATGCATTTCCAAAAGTTCTCGTGTAGCAGGAAGAAAACTTTTCTGCATGATAAAGAGTTTTCAAAACAAATAACAATAATGCACAAAAAAAACTCATTTTATCAAAGTTTGTTTTCAATATAAGAAAAATATACAGAAAATAAAATAATAAATCAAAAAATTAAAATCTTTAAAGGCTTAAAAACTTAAAGGATTTTCCTTTCTAAAAACTAAGAAAATATTTTTGTCTTATCACTTGTAAATTATATTAATACAAAAAAGTCATGTAGCCATTCTTATGGTTTGATTATTTATATATAAACATATACTTTTTATACCCTTCAACCCAGGTAGAAAAGGTTTAAAAAAGCTTGTCATTCCGTTTGTAATTTCTACACTTTTCCGAAGACACCAGATATGATGCAGACTAGATTGTCTAACATTAACCCTTCGTCTTACTCATGAGTCTGGCCAGACCTTTTTCGATTTTAAATGTTATTTTAGTATATATAAAACACAGGTAGAGACTTGAGGTTTTAGGTACCCTTCTAAAATTTAGTTTACTATAAAAAGCTGAAAAATATAACCTGGAAAGGATATATAAGGAAAATTATTCGAATATTTTACTGCACACATCACATTCGTAATACATGTGGTCTGGCCAGACCCATATATATTTTGTATAGAAGATGCCGTATTTTTAACTTTCTTTCATGCTGTTTTTAATTATTTTTTTTGTTAAATTATCTATTATTTATTTTTTTTTATTAAACACACAAACTATTACCTCCATCTAGTTCTCAATTTAACCCTCCCTATTACACATGTTTTTTAATTTCACATTCGTAACGCATGAGTCTAGCCAGACCCAACAAACTTTTGAATAAATAAAACCAATTTTTTTTAACCAAATGTCATATTATACACATTTATAATTAAAATAAAATATGAAAATATGTATTTAAATTATAAATGTGTATAATATAACATTTGGTTAAAAAAAATTGGTTTTATTTATTCAAAAGTTTGTTGGGTCTGGCTAGACTCATGTGTTACGAATGTGAAAATAAAAACATGTGTAAGACGGAGGGTTAATATCGCATATAGTCTGAAATATATTTGTTAATAAATTGCTGAGATATGAGCGAAAACCGGGCGGCGACTGTCTCTAATTTTCATACAAAATCTTAAATTTTTTATAGTCTTGTTATTAAGTTAAACCTTCTTTTTACAGTTTCACCTGAAAACTGAAACTAAATAATAACTCTAAATAAATAAAATCGATTTTAATTTTCGCCCAATAACGCCAATACCATATGCGCTAGAAGAACACAATTTTGTGCAGATACAAGGAGTATAAAATATTTAAAATTCGCCAAATTAGTCTCATATTTCACCTCGCCCACAAACAAGTGTCCTTCCGAATTTAGAATTTTGGTACGATAGGGGCTATGCAAAACAAGCTACGTTAACAAAAATTGTCTATGAGATTTATTCTGATTTAAAATTCAGCGAAATTTACCTATTATTTTACCTAAAGCTTATACAAATATGCTTACGGCATAAAGATTTTGGCAAGATAACGACCATACCGTATGAGTCAGGGAGCAATCGGCCTTCCAGTACAGTAAACATTTGCGTATCAAATGTTGATTGTTAAAAAATTCATAACCTTTAAAACGCTTAACAGCCATAAACATGGAACTGAAACCGCCCTTATTTTATATATCGCACACTAAATCATAAACGGGCAAAACTCAAAATTTTTCAAGAAACATTTTTTTATAAACAAGTACACAAATAAAATCTATAAGGAACACGATTTCGTTTGCGTCACTGCCTTCTTCAACTTGTTTTCTTTAATCATTCGCACTACAAAATAGAGGAAATCAATGAAAATCAGCAAAACACTTATAAAATAGTGTAAAAGTACGCTTTTATTTGGGACACGCAAAATAAACGTTCACAAAGATGTATCTGTACTTAATTGTTGTATAATTAATTGAGCATGAGATCTTTTTTATATAAACAAATGTTTAACATTTATTTTATAACTTATGCAGTAGCCTACACGGTCGGTCAAATTTTAAGGCACATAATCGATTGTGTGCAGCCTTTAAAGCGTCAATTGTCTCTGGCTTGTCGGCGTAGCACTTATCTTTGACGGCACCCCACACATAAAAGTCCAACGGTGTCAAATCGCAACTCCGAGGGGGCCAAACGACATCAGCCCTGCGGCTGATAATGTGATCTTCAAAAACAGGGCGCAAAACATCGAGTGTAGCTTCGGCTGTGTGGCACGTAGCGCCGTCCTGTTGAAACCAAATGTTGCCTCCTCTTCAATTTTTGTGAACAAAAATTCGTTCAACATGGCCTGATAACGATCGCCATTGACTGTAACAACCAATTATGCCTCTGGACCATAATCGCACCAAACAGTGACTCGTTTTGGGTGCAACGGCTTTTCAGTGTATGCGTGCGGGTTTTGTGTGCCCCAAATACGACAATTTTGCTTGTTTACATATCCGCCAAGACCAAAATGAGCTTCATCTGAAAAGATGATTTTTTTTGGCAAAATCGGCATCTTCTGTAAGTCGATCCAGGCCCACTTAGCGAATCTAAAACGCATTTGATGGTCATTTTGGCTTCAACCCCTGAACCAATGGACTTTGTAATGCGTCATACCAGGGTCTTTGCAAAATTCGTCTCAATGATGTCTCCAATATGTTCAATTGTTAAGAACGACGGTGAATTGATATTGATGGCGCTTCACGCACACGTTCTGCCACAACAGCAATATTCTCGGGTGTTCGCACTGTTTTTGGCTTTCCACGCTTTGGTATATCGATGAGGATGCCAGTTTCTTTCTCTTTTCCACAAAATAACGAACATACGGAGCTGACGGTGCTTCTCTCCTTCCAAAATCCGTACGCAATTTTCGCACACATTCTGCAACATTACCATGATTTTCAAAGTAATGTCGCAATATTTCCCAGCATTGTTCAAGCGTATACACAACCATGCGAATTTCAATAGTTTTCCGAATTTTTTTAGAATTTTGCGTTGCTCTTTTTGACAAGCGCCGAAAACTGATAAGCCGATGTCACTATTAACTTTGTTGATTTATATACAAGCATAAAATCTATTACATTTTTTAAACAAATTTCGATTCGAAAGCTTCCGAATGCCGCAATCGCGTTTTTGATACGTGACGAAGTTTTATTCAATACGAAAGTTCATTCGAACACGTGTGCGACGATTTGTGCCCTGGTAACTTTCGTAGTAAAACAGCTGACTTATTGTTTTGACACAATTTAATATTCTGGAAAAAATAAAACATGCCACGAGAAAGTGTAAAAAAACAATTGTTAGCCATTTATTATATTTATTTAGAAACTGCAACAGCTGATTGTGAGTTACCAATAAACAACTATTTTATAAGGGGTGCCGCACAGTGCTTTGTCCCCATATTACGAAAGAACATAAATAGAAGAAATTGTCAGAAATTTTTGAAATTTGGTATACTAGCATAAAATAGCTTAGTTAAGAAAAATATGAATTTTTGGAGAAATCGGTCCAATGACACGCCTACCTCCCATGTGTCCTAAAATGGAAAAATGTAATTTTAGCTTCAATAATGCCCACAAAACTACAAAGAATGGCCATGCTGATACACACACAACTAGCAACGTTTGTGTAAATTTTCATTTAAATCTGAACAAGGACTCTAGGTCCTGCCATATATTCTATTTCTTAAAAATGCTATAGCACTTATGTTAACGTGAATAGTCAAATATTCACGTATATTGTGCAAAAAAATGGCTCCAAATGAGCCCGATTAATTATTTGAATTTTGATTTTGAAATTGATGAAATTGATTTGCAATGTATTTTACTTTTATTGCAAACCAATTAAACTTCCTTTATTCTGTAAAATACCAAACCGTGCTTTGCTTATGAGCGACAAGAGAATATTTAAAAATTATATTTTTGGATTCACAATACAAAAAAATTAAAAAAATTTCAAAACCGCTACGCAAGAAGAATTAAAGAAAAACCCAAGAGAAAAAAAATACAATTATTTACAAAATTCTTTTGGGCAACAACAAATAATGAATATGTATGTATGTTTGTATGTTCATAAATTATAAAGCTACAAAATTATTAAAATCAATTATAATTAGGGCGGTATAAAAAATTAAAAGTAAACCTTTTCAATTACTAATGAGTTTAAGTATAACAAATAATAGATAGTGAATTAATGACAAACTAATTAACAACAATATTTTATTAAGTAAATAATAAATTAGTTCTGATCTGAACAACTTACAAAAATTGTCCAATCGTAATAAAATTTGGTATGAAAATTGATATTTGTTAGATACATATGAATGCCAAATTGGTAGAATCAGATTATTAATGTAAAAAATACAAAAACATCATTTAATGAAAAATGAGTTAAAAACGCTTAAAATGGTCTTGCAAAAATAACAAGTATATTCGGTCAAGCCCGACCATGTGATACCCTATATCATAGTATTTAAAAACAAATTTCCTAGAGTGCAATCTATGGCAATCATGGACCCGCCAGAACAATATTATGTTATTAGGTTAAGATTCGTTTAAAAGTTCCTTCTGTCGAATATTATTTAGATATCTTCATCTTCATATATGAGTTTTTTGGATGAGGGTTTATATGGAACCTATGGTTTATTTTGGTATGCAAATGCTATTTCGCTTTTAAAGCTATTTTCGGGAGAATAGAAAGGTTAAAATAAAATTTGATAAGATGATTTTAATTGCAATAAAATTAGTTTGGTTTGGACCAAATTTAATCTTGCCGATGTAATATGATGATCGGCCGGACGGATATCGTTAGATCGACTCAAAATGTGATAAAAGTAAGTATCTATTAAACATATAAATTGATTTAACATTTTCATAGAAAATTTTAATATTCTTTTAAATTGAAAACCCTGTATGCAATATTTTCGAACACTCCACAATAGAATTGCTCTTACTACAAACAAAGGCTGTTGCCGAAAAAAAAACTTCTGTCACGTACCCATCTTCAATTTAAATAAAAAATAATGGCCACTGAGTCACATTTTGAAAACATTCTTTAAACAATGAAAAACCAACGTCATCTGTGAATTTAGCGTCATCATGTAGTGACGAAAAGAAACAGTCACAACTTTTATACAAATATTTTTAATATATCTTGTCAATTTATCTAATTCAATAGTATATATATTTGGATTTATTTCTTATTATGTTCCTAGTTTATTTTTTTTAAACTAATTTAATCTATGAAAATTTGAGCAAAAATCACGAAAATAGAATTTTTTCAAATACATTTTTTTTTCAAGTTGCGGTAAAAATTTTTGAATTGTTTTTCTTGTAGTTATTAGAAAACAGTATAAATGCTCGAAAACAGAAAAAAACCCATAGACAATATTTTTCTTTTTTTTTTAATGGTCCATCAAAGTTAAGAAATTTTTAGAGCTTAAGTAAATAATAAGCATTTTTCAAACCATTAAAAAATATGTATAGGAGAATAATTCATAATTTATAGTTGGTTAAGAATATGGTTAGCTGTTACAGAAAAAAATTTGAATCTAGTTATCCAGAAAATGAATTTTTTACAATTATTTTCTTGAAACAACAAAAAACCAAGGGCATTTGTGATTTCAGCGCCCTCTTATGCCGTAAAATGCAGACAAACACAAATAATTTTTTATACATATTTTGAATTTTGTTGTTTTTTATTGAACAGTATTAGTTTGAATTTATATTGCACAGTATTTGTACACTCACAATATTCTGTACGTAAAATTAACTGAAATTGTAATATAAAATAAATGAAAGTTCAATTAAAAACCGGTCTACCTATTTTTCATTTATTTTTAACAACAAGTTCATTTAATTTTTACTGTCAAAAATTTAACACCATATTCCGTAAAATCAAATAAATATTCAGTTATTTTGTAAAATTTTACTGTCAAAAATTCAACACCATATTCAGTAAAAACGATTAAATATTCAGTTATTTATTAAAATTTTACTGTCAATTTTTTACTGTCAAATTGAACCCATATTCAGTAAAAACAATTAAATATTCAGTTATTTTATTAAATTTTCGTTTACTCCACAAAAGAGCCGAATTTCTAAAAAATTCCAGACAGACACCTGTCCGCTTGTTTTTCTTATAAGCGAGAGAGGTAGAATATTTTTATTTACTTACCCAGTTACACACGTTTGATTTACTTTTGTTGTACTGACCACGTTGTTTACAGAAGAACTCTCAATTATAAGGCACCAGCAGCATGACCGATATGGCTTCGCAATTATTTTACTTTTAAAATTTGATGTAGGTATTTAACTAAATTATTTCAACAAATAGAAAATGGGTATTGCTTACAAAAAACAAGCAATTCATTTTTTATAGATAAGTAAAAATTAATTTTTGGTAGTAAAATTATATAAAATAACTGAATATTTAATTGTTTTTACTGAAAATGGTGTTGAATTTTTGACAGTAAAATTTTATAAAATAACTGCATATTTATTTGTTTTAACGGAATATGTAGTTAATTTTTTGACAATTAATTTATAAAAGATAACTGAATATTGATTTGTTTTTACAGAATTCGCGGTTGAATTTTTGACAGTAAAAATTAAATGAACTTTTGGTTGCTTTAAATTACATTTTTATTTACTTTAACATAAAGAAGAATTTAACTCAATCAACGGACAATATTAACTGCAACTGAAAATCCGTATTAATATGCACTTAGTTTTTTAAATAACTGTTAGAATCAGTTAAAAATAAAATTGCTTGGAATTTTAAATGTTTATTTATTTAAAAATGACTGAACGGAATATTTCTTAAATAAACTACAGTCCGTTACTGTAATAATATTGTGAGTGTAGTTTATTGTCTTTAAAACTCTTGAACACTATAAAAATTTGAGCAAAAATCATGAAAATGGGCATTTAAAAATTTTTTTTTTTCAAGTTGTGGTAAAATTGTTTCAATTGTTTTTATTGTAGTTATTAGAAAACAGCCTAAATATTCGAAAACAGAAAAAACCCATAGACGATATTTTTCTTTTGTTTTTAATATTCCATCAAATTTAAAAATTTTTTAGAGCTTAAGTGAATAATAACCATTTTCAAACCAATAAACAAAACATTTATGAGAAAATAATTCAATATAATTTTTTTACAGTTAGTTCTAAATATACTTAACTACTACAGAAAAAAATTTCAATCTCGTGCTTCAAAGAATAACAGTTTTATAGCAGTTTTCCTGAAGCATGTAAAACACAGGTAGTTGTTTAGCCATTTTTACTTTAAATACTTAAACTTTGGCGCCATCTAGCGCAGCCAAAAAGAGTTAAATCTTAAAAATTCTTCAAAATTTATTTGAATTATATTGTTATCTATCGATCTGTACATTTTTGAGTACAATATAAGACTTGTTTTTTTTATTTATGTCTATAGGCCACAGCACTGTGTGCCGTGTCGTTAATTTGTTAAATGTTAATCCGGTAGCGCGTTAAATATACAAAAACAAAATGCGTGTAAAAAAGTAACGATTAACGACTAACAAGAGCGGTGTTAGTACCACTATTAACTTGTCTTTTCTATTCAACCACACAAGAACAACTGCCAATCTGTCCATAACGTCCGTCCCTCATATACCTCTTCAATCCCACCCATTCCACAGTCTACCTAACTACTCTCTCTTTTTATCTCTGCTCGCCCTCTGCCTTGCTGACCTTCTTAACCCGTCCGTATCAACTTCTACACATATGTGCAACATTTTTTCAAATTATCTTGAAAATTGCGACAGCTTTGCACGGCCAGCATGTTGGACAATTGAAATGAAAGAAACCGTTAGAACGATTGAACAAGTAGGTTATTAACTTAACTTAGTCAGTCAAGCCCGACCATCTTATAACCTACACCACAAAATAGTATGTTGATAATTAGTTAGTCTTTAAGCGATTTTGGAGTGGGGGTGTTTATGAGACCTATGGACAATTCTGAACCCACCAGTACCAAATTTTGCCATGACATAAGAGCTATTATAAAACTTCTCTTCGGAATAAGTTGAAACAAAAATTAAACTGTAAATGTATTACAAAATATGCTAGAAAGTTTGGATATTGACCTATGTGTAAAAAAAAATATTAAAATAAACTCCAGTTTGTTAAAAATAAATTGTAAATTTCTCATTCCCTGGCACAATTTTTTTAGTGTAAGCTTTAAAATTTTTGTCTTAAAGAGATAAGTTATACAAATTTAGAATATTCTTTGCATCGTATTGGGCAATTTCACGCAAAAGTCTACCATAAAGGGAAAAAATTAACATCTGATTTTGGTAGTAAAAAAAATTAAGTTTGGTGGCACATTATGTTACTTTTAAGGTTTTATAGTGGCAACAATTTTTTGATATTTATTTTTTTTGATATTTATTTTTTCATATTGTTTTAAAAAATTAGATTTAAAAAAAAACATTTATATATTTTATTCAACATTTTTTTATTTTTCGAATTTATTCTATGAGCTAAATTTCAGTTATGTATTTTATAAAGCTTTTTTGTAATAGTCATATTCCTTCAATAAAAAAACTGGTAGTGTATAAAGTCATTTCTGAAAAATTGAAGGAATATGACTATTAGAGTGGTCGCAATTTTTTTTTTTTTAAATTTAATTGTTTGCGCTACTTAAAATATGAGGTTTGGTGTAAGAAATCATGTCCTAATTTTTCAGCTCGATCCGACGGTGCCTAGTCGTGCCAAGTGGGGACCAAAGTTCCCCATATGATGAAAAAAACATCTATTCAATCAGATACTAGTTGAAAAGCCGGTCCCAAAGACAGAAAATCAAAAATCTGGCTTCGTTACGATCTTCCGCAGAGAAAGTACTTTAAGTATGCCAAATTTCAGCTTCATATGTCATCCGATGGCTTCAGAAAGTTGCGGAAATAATAGGACATACATACAAACATCCGCAAATACTAAGAAATTATATATTGTATAGATAGATTAAAGTATCTGCTAATTAATATTTTAGTATGATACGAACGAAAGATTTTTAACCTTATTCAGATACGCTGAATCCAGTGGTGCTAGCCGTTTTTTTTTAGGTTAGCTATGGTTTTCGTGATATACCGTTATTTCAAAAATGAAGGAGGCTGCACAACATATGTTCGGGTTACTCAAAAACGGTTTAGCTTATTGAAAAAAATCCGAAATTCCGCAATAAAATTTACTTTTAGAAAGGTAAAACTATTTTCTTATATGCACAGTCGTTTTAGAAACATAATTTTTTTTTGAAATTTCGAAATTTTTATTTTTAAAAAATTCATTAAAAATTGGAAAGTGCAGCTAGGCTTCTACAATAATTTAAAAAAAAAATGTATAAATTTATTTGAATGTTTTTATTAAGTTGATTATTTTAAAAGAGAAGATTTGTTGTGGGACGGATATAAATGACGATAGTGCTCAACAACTTGGAGTAGGTACTGCTTATCTGTCTCATCGTATGTTAACGATTTATTGTAATCCGTGATGAGTTTAATTGCTCTTTATGCCGCATCATTTACAACGTTCAAATGTTGACAGACAGCTTTTCCAGCGCAGTAATCATCCCTCTGCTGCCATTGAGAAGGTTCCGATTCTAAAAATGTTGGATCTATGGCTAATCGGGAAAAAAATTCTTTGTCAGTGGAGAAACAAAATCGGATATATCTCTTGACACGTAAGAGAAAATTTCATCTATATTGACAACATTCCTTTTCGAAATTTTTTCATAATTTCCATGTATGTCATTGCCGATGTCGAGTTTTTGGACCATCATCTTTTTTATTTCCAACGGCACGCTTTCATCAAAAAATGCAAGGCCAACTGTTTCTTCTGTCAAATACCACAAATGCTTTCTTATTTTTTGCAACAATGCAGTCGAAACTTCTTTATCAAAATAAGATACAACGTTTTGAATGAAATCAAGATCCAGTTTTGGCGCTTCTATAGCGTTTACACATCGGAACCAATAAGGTACATATATTATAGTCAAAAACAAGCAAATGCTACGAAGACTTTTCAATTCTGCTGCTGTCAATTTGAACTGTTCGCGAAATAGAAATATTTTGTAACAATAAATGCACTTTGACATGAATCGTGCATGCGATGTTGCACCAGGCAAACGAAATTGTTAAAAATCTGGTACCCGCTCCCCAATAAAATGGAGTGTTAACTCAAGCAACTCTTTATAATCTGCACGCACGTAATGGAATTTTAACGCATTTATACAAAAATTTTTCAAAAAATCTAAGTGCGATGTTGTTAAAATTCGTACCACTTCTTCGTCCAAAATTCCACTTTTGAAGGTGCTAGCTTCAATGTGTTTCCAATTTTTGGCAAATCTGTTGAAGCGCTTATTTTTTTAAATGTACCTTTAGTGCTTCGTAAAATTATTGGGTAAAGTAAATTTTATTGCGGAATTTCGGATTTTTTTTAGTTTTTTCAATAAGCTAAAGCGTTTTTGAGTAACCCGAACATGTGCATGTGTATGTGCATCCTTCATTTTCGAAATAACGGTATATCTCAAAAACCAGAGCTAACCTAAAAAAACGGCTAGCACCACTGGATTCACCGTACCTGAATTAGGTTAAAAATCGTTAGTTCGTATCATACTAAAATATTAATTAGCAGATACTTTAATCTATCTATACAATATATAATTTCTTAGTATTTGCGGATGTTTGTATGTATGTCCTATTATTTCCGCAACTTTCTGAAGCCATCGGATGACATATGAAGCTGAAATTTGGCATACTTAAAGTACTTTCTCTGCGGAAGATCGTAACGAAGCCAGATTTTTGATTTTCTGTCTTTGGGACAGGCTTTTCAACTAGTATCTGATTGAATAGATGTTTTTTTCATCATATGGGGAACTTTGGGCCCCACTTGGCACGACTAGGCACCGTCGGATTGAGCTGACAAATTAGGACTTGATTTCTTACACCAAACCTCATATTTAAAGTAGCGCAAACAATTAAATTTAAAAAAAAAAAAAAATCCCATACAAGATGCGACCAGTCTAATGACTATTACAAAAAAGCTTTATAAAATACATAACTGAAATTAAGCTCATAGAATAAATTCGAAAAATAAAAAAATGTTGAATATAGCTAATATAAAGTTTCCTTCGGAAGGAAATAATTCCCAGTTTCCATTTATATATTTTGTATTTTTGGATGCTTAATAAAATAAGTGTTGAAAAACTTTTTACTGATAAGGTAAAAACCCCAAGTTCAATAAATTATACAACAATTAGATATAATTTTTGTTTGTTTTTTAGCTTTAAAAGTTCTTAGCTGTTAGCTTGACAATTGACTGTGTGTAATCAACTTATTTTATTTTTAATTAAATTAAAGTAACCCAAATTTTATTCAACTTTTCTTAAACCTCCTTTTAGTTGTAATATTATTAAAATTAAAATCTAAATAAAATTAATTAAAATGTATGTTCAATTGCATTTTATAAGCATACTCGTAAATACTATTGATTAGTGTTATATTGTGTATGAATTTGTTTTAGGGCAGACAAGTGTAAATACATTGTTTACCCTACACCACAGGTAGAAAGGGTATATTTTAGTTTGTCATCCCTTTTGTAATTTCTACAATATTAATATTTGACTCTATAAAGTATATGTTTTCTGGTTCCTTGTGAGCAGCGAAGTTTATTTTACGACATCCGTTTGTCCGTCTGATCATCTATCTAATTAGAGGAAACTTGGATGGTGATCAAGTCACATTTTTGGTTCTACTAGACCATTCCAAGGCCTTTGATACGGTCAATCATTCTATTCTTTGTTTTAAACTCTCGAGGTTTTTTAGGTTTTCTTCTTTCACAGTAAAACTAATTAAAAATAATCTATCTGAGAGAACACAATCTGTCTCCCTAAATGGGTGTATTTCTCACCCGTTGAAAGTTAAACATGGTGTTCCACAGGGCTCAGTCCTTGGACCGCTTTTATATTCGTTATACTCAAATGACCTACCACAAAATCTACATTATTCGAAAATTCAAATGTATGCTGACGACGTCCAACTATACCTCAGCAGTCCTAGGGACTCATACCTTACGGGTGTAAACCATTTAAATTTTGATTTGGACAAAATTTTCAATTGGGCTTCGGCTAATGGCTTGAAACTTAATCCGGAAAAATCCAAATGTTTAGTGATAAGTAGAAAAAATGTAGTAATGGATGATGATCTGAATATTTATATTGGAGATGCTAGAATTGCTGTTGTTGCCACGGTTAAAAATCTTGGGATAACAATGAATAGGACTTTGACTTGGTCGGATCACATAAATCGGGCTTGTGGCAGGATATATGGTATGTTAAGGGGATTGTGGATCACACAATATTTTACACCACTTAGAATAAGAACTTTAATCGCGAAGACTTGTTTACTACCGACGCTACTGTATGCCTCTGAAGTATATGCCGGCTGCAACTCCCGGGATATGAGAAAACTTACCACTACGTACAATAACATTGTCCGCTACGTTTTTGGTCTGAAAAAGTTTGATAGAATAAGTTCGTATTCCTGCCGTTTACTTCATTTACCATTTAATAATTTTCTTAAATTTAGGAGCATTATCTTCCTACACAGGATTATAATAACTATGGAACCGAAGTACCTTTACGATCGCTTAGAGGGAAATCTATTATACAATTTCGTCATCGAAGTCACGCATCAGAATGCCAATTTTTTTTATTTAGTATACGTCTCTGGAATCAACTTCCAAATCATTTGCAAACCACTTGCAACGCAATAAAATTTAGAAAATTACTTAGTGATTACTTTTCCTAAAGCTTATCGTTAATCAAATATGATGATTGTATTGCTGTTAAATTATTATTATTATTATTTATTATTTAATTAATCTTTATGAATGTTTTATTTCAATTGTATACCTATTTATTATTATTATATTTTATTACTATTATATTATTAATATTTTTACTATAATTTTTTTATTATTATTTAGTTCAATTGTGTACCCTACTATTGAAAAATATATTATCTGTCTAGTATAACCTATCTGATTCTAATACTATAATTCATAAGGTTTCATATCTTGTTGTATTAGAAAGCCAACTACATTGTGATAAATAAATAAATAATAGAATTATCGAAGGCCCTACGCAATAATGGAAACTTTGTTGATATATACATATTTCTTTTACATATGCTCCGTTAAATTGAGCTATAGAACTTTAGCCAGATTTATCCATAACAGACTGAAATATAAGCAAAAAAACACGATTTCCTTTAATTATTGCCAGAAAGTACCTTGCTGTTTTTGTTTTATTATTATTTTTTATTTAATGTGTATTAGGCTTTTTTTATACATAACAAATACATAGATTATGCGCCGCTTCATTAGAGAACTGTGCATTAAAAATAAAAATTTACTCATCTTTTATTTTATTTCTGTTTGATAATGTATGTAAGTCGGTTATTGGTCTAAGACGTTGCTTTGCGTTTGGTGAAAGGTATTAAAGATTCGATAAAGACGAATATAGCACTTTCAATTGTTTCTTTTATTGTTAATATAATTGACCATACAATAATACATATTGAAACCTCAGTACTATTGTGTGCATACATTTGTATATGATCGTAATACAATTACATATATAATTTATTAATTTAAATACAGAGTGGAGCATAAGTATCAATATGATTTATTTAGAAAAAGTTGTTTTTCTTTCTGCTATTGTTTAAAATTAGTATTTATTTATAGTTTTGAGGTATGTTTACATTACATTTTAAAGATAATATGTTTAATATGGTATTCATTGTTTGCTTTGACCTGAGGTTTTTTGCCAGTACAATATCCAAAAAACTTCTTTGAAGTTTTATAACCAGCGCAACTCAAGCTGTGTAAAGTGCGGCGCTATTTAATAAATTCGTAAAAATAGCATCTTAAATGAAATGCTCTACAAAGAGCATAGACAGCTCCAACTACTGAGAATTATAAATTTTCCTAGTTTTGCAATACAAAATAATTTATTAGTTCAATGAAAGTCTGAGTTTTTCAGTACCCTGTTATGTGGTATAAGTTTTATTTGTAATAAATTATATATTTGTTTGTTCTTTGCTTAAATACTAGAACAATACGCAAATGTAGTTTTATACACTTTAAGAAACATTAAAAATTATTACATATAGATATTTGGCTTTTAAATCGGATTTTCTTACCACTAACTACCATAGCAAAACCATAAAAATACATCCACTTTTTCTTTTGAATTAAATACCTTAGAGAATTTAACTTTTGAAAGTCATAAAGGTATTCAAGGTTAATTGAATATAATGAGACTAAAATATTCACAAATATATGTATAAGTTGTTTCCATAACAATTTTTAAGATAAAAGGTAACGAAATTAAGAAATTTTTTGTTCTGTGCATACACTTATAAAATTATTACAGTAACTGATTGTGGGTTGTTAAATTCGTTTTCGGTACTGTTAAAATTTAATAAAAATATAGTTATTTTACGAATAATTTTATTTTTTAACATTTACGTTTGTTATTCAAAAAACAAACTACCAAAAAATAATATTTTTCCGTATTTATTTTGTAATTTAGTTTGATTATTGTCGGTTAAAATATATATTTTTTTAAGTAAAAACTATTAAATTTTAAGGAATATGCAGTTTAATAAATAAAAAAATTAAATATTAATGAAAAAATCATTTGTTTAAAACTAAATGTAAATTATCAGTTTTTTAAATGAATTTTAAGTTGTTTAAAATTAATTTTCGTTTGAATTTTACTACATAATATTTTGAGTGTAAATAAAATATTATGTTGAAATTATTGGTCAAGAAATTTATCATTATAACAGAATTTACACGTGAGTCACATTAATACAATTTACAAATTTGTTCGTTAAGAAAGAAAATCCCATAAATATGACTTAACAAATACATACACTAAATTTAATTCTGTGTAATCAAGCCGATAGAATTTTTATTAAAATCTGCCTAAACTTCTTTTTATTAATCGACGAAGGGCTTAAATAAAGTGAAACAAGTAAAAATGGTGTATTCGGATGTGCCAAATATTCGGCCTAGAGTAAATAAAGTTTAGAAGTGGGAATTTTATGTGAGGCTGTCAGCTCAAAACTGGTGTAAGCCCCATTACATTTATTTCATATTTGTGTGGTTTATGGCTACTTTTGTATTATAAGTAGAGCAAAAATAAATAAATGCAACACAAACTTTTGCAACGCTTTCTGTTAGTGATTGGTCAAACACGAGATAAACTTGTCTATTATTTCATTTTCGAAGGTTTAATCAATTTGGTGTAGAAAAGTCAGGGTATGAAAAATTGAGGCTTACACCACTTTTGCGCTGACTGCCTCATATAATAATGAATAACCATTATTACTAAAAACTGTCTTCACAGTCTATCATAATTCGTTGGGGTTTTTGTCGTATTAAAGTCTATTTAAATAGTATGCTTTATAAGGGGTCTATGGTAAATAGATAAAAGTTTACTGCAATAATATTATTCAGTCCGATTTAAGACGTACTAAAGTGTTTTCAGAAAGTGGGCTCTATTTGAGACCCATGGTAAATTATGGACCGATTTTCACATGATACTAGTGTGTTATCTGGTCATATAAAATGAATTTGTACAAAACTTAATGAGAATCAGTTCATTCCGTCGCCAATATATGTTAATTTTTTTTATATTTTTTTTTAAAAGGTTGTTTAACTTTTTAACGGATTATGCTGGTTAATAACGATAACGATATTACAGCAAATTTGTTTCCTTCTGTTCCGTCTTTCTAAAGAAAGCATATTTTCAACAGACAACCAGACAAATGAACGAAGCTAAATCGACTTATAATTACTTAAGGAACCAGTACTACGTTTCTGTATTTCTCGCATCGTAAAACTTCTCTCATGAAGTTTGAAACAAAAAATTCCATCTTTTCGCGATTTGTGAGCAAATAGTGTTTTTGTTTTTGAATGCGTTTCTGTATTTGAATATGATTCTGCTTTAACCGGAATATTTAGTGTCGGATGCAGGTGAAACGTCAAAAAAAAATTAATTATAAAAACATAGCAATAAAAGGTTCAAAAAGAATATATAACAATATATGGGCAACTTCAAAAATTTATGGCACCTAGAAATTTTTTTTTTATATTTTATTTTTTGTCTGACTTTAATGTTGATTTGCGTGTGTATAAATCGATATTTGAGCATGTGAAATCCGTTTGCGTTTATCATTTTTAATAAGCGGCGCAAATTTTACTGCGGTTTAAAGTTAAAAATTAAAAAAAATATAATAATTACAGTTTTTGTTAAATTTGAAAAAGGATAACGCCCCTTAAGGGCTTTCTTAGCACGCTAAAATATTTGTAAAAGCTTCAATACTTTTTAAAATACACTTAAAAAAATAAAAAAAAATTGTTTTATCATGTATGATATAAAAATGTATTTAAAATTGTTTTACTCAAATATTTATTCTTAGAAGCATTCAGCAAAGGCTACTATGATCACAATTTGTTTCGCTTCTCAGTTTTCTTTTTACGAATTTCAGGATTTTTTAAATGTATAATCTAAAACCAAATCAAATATTTCATACAAGGATGCTTTTTGAGGTTAGATAATTTTTTGGTGCGTTTTCAATTTTTATATCAAGCGGAATTCATACAACGCTTTAATTGTCACAAAGCGAAATGTGTTTGGAAAAAACTGACGCTGCACGCACCAGTGTTGAAAAAAAAATAATTTTTTTTTGCACTTTATCAGTTAAGTTCGTCGCGAAGAATTTATTTTCAAAAGTTCATAACATTTTTGCGTTTAAAAATTTTAAAGTGCCTTTTCGCCTCGGAGGTGCCTTTTACGAAGTAACTTACATCACGCAATACTCTAGCCAACTTTAAAGACAATTCAGACTGTCAGACGCAAAAAATATACATTTTTAAAAAATTTACGCTTATTTCTTTTAAGTTTGAGATGTCCGAGATACGTTATTGGTGCGCTGACACCAATTTGATATACCTCAAACTTTATAAAATTACGCAGTTTTTTTAATTTAGCGCTTTAAACTCGTTTTTTTCAAAAAGTTAAAAATTCGGAAAATTTTGGTTTCACTTGCAACTTTTCACCCAGCAGCGTTATCACAAATTTTTTAGTGGATATATCCTCCAAGTCTAGTGACTATATTTTGCATTGGTTTAAATATGAAAGCTAAAAACTATTACAAAGAAAACGGAATGGATGAAAAAACTCTTGCAAGTTTCAATTTTAGATGACCACTAATTCTTAAGGAGATCACATCCTTCAAGTATAGTCATCCAAACCCTGTACAACGTTTTTTTCAATTCATAAAACTTAACGAAATAAGAGTCATAGTATGTCGGTTTCAGCAGGTGATCAAAAAATTTTAAATAGTCCATAAAGCAATTGTGTTTTATTTATTTTCATCATTTAACCTTTATAAGGACTTCAAATTTTCAGACGTTAACGGTCTTCGGGTCAAATTTTACCTAAATAGAAAATTTTATATAAAAACTCACATTTTTCAATTAAGTACGTTTTAAAAAGTTGATATTTTATTTCTAGATTTATTCAGTATATTGAAGCTGTATTTATTGTTAACATTTATTGCGAATACAAAAGTACATTTAACATTAAGTGGTTGTATCTGTTTTGTGACATAATTGGCAACGACTTATTTTCGACTGGTAAACATATTTTTTCCTAGAAATTGGTTGAAGATGACGGATAATGTTCTTTCTCAGCTACTTACTATATGCCCTTTTTTGCAATTTTTCGTAAAAATTGGTCTTTGGGTAATGTTTTTGGCTGCGCGGCAAGCTTAAAACCTAAATTTTTTAAGAAATGTCGACGTTTGGCAAAACAGTTATAGTTCTAGCCATGTTTAGCTGATGTTAATGATAGTAATTAGTTGCCAAAAGCTCTTGTGGCAATTCAATCTTGTTTTACATATAGTTTCTACTAAAGTAATTTGATTCTCTACCAATTTTGTCCCAATTAGTACGATGTAAAACAATTGTCTGCAGTCATACTGTGACATATCAAATCATGAACTACATGCATGCATTTGTTTATTTCAGGCAAAGTTCCTATTTATTTGCATGTATATTCCAGGCATAACTAATCAACCCATATTTTTCATAGCTCACGAATCGGCGCAAACTTCTCTAAAATTTGTCGTTCACAGCGAGTATCCTTGTTGTCAAATCTTTATATTCTCGAAATGTTTTTGAATCTGTTCAACGGTAAGATTTCTCTAAAAATAGGTTTTCCCTCCACAACGTCCCATAAACTGTATTTACTTTCATTATTTGATCTAGACAATTCAGCTAACTATAGAACTAACAAATGTGAATTTTTGGTGTCGCCACTTCAGTCCAATCATACCAAATGCACATTTACCTGCATTTTTAGTAAACTTTAAAGTAACGCATGTCACAGGAGGTGAAAAAAAATAAATAACAACTGGAAATTTCTAACGAATATTCAAGAATTTTGCTACGGGTCAAATATGACCCAGAGACCTTAACCCTGCAGTACTAATGTTAGTCATTTTGACTAACACTCATCTCATTTTTTTTTGTAATCTCAGTTGATGGTACGCTCTTGCTTATAACGGTCACTTTGCTGCAGTAAGTAATTCTATTTTTGAGTTTTTGAAGTCATGTTAGTCAAAATTAATGAATGGAGCATTTCACAAATGTTAATAAAACTCTAAAAAAATATTTTTTTTTGCCTTTTCAGTATTATTTGACATGTTTTCTTAAATTACCAATGAATTTAAAATTTTTATTTTTTTACTTATATTTTCCATTAAAAAATTTGTGTTTGCGAAAGTGTTCCTAGAAGAGCACCTTTAATGAAATAAATGCAAAAATTAAATTATTTTGGAAAACTTTCATATTGTTGTTTTTTTAGACACTGGACAAAATAAGTTATCAAATTAAAAAAATATTAAAATTATTTCATGTGAAGCTAACAAAAAAAATTATTTAAATGACAGATAATTCTCGCATAGTAAAGATATATGAACAGTTGTGTGAGAACAACAATTTTTTGTTTAATTTTTCACTGTTTTTGTTGCAATTCACTCATTTTATGCGAAACATTTTGCGATGCGAGAAATACATAAACGTGCTAAAGAGAATATTGAAAACGTTTCACATTGAATGACAAACTTATGGTTTCTGCTTTTTTCAACAACCATTTTCGCGGGTTTTTTGTTATTTGAAAAATATACGCAGAAATGTGAGAGCTTGTCGTTGTTCTTTTTAAATATGCTGCAAAATAAATTGTAAATTTGTTTAATATTTTACCCCCAGTTATATTTGAGAGTGAGATAATACCCTTTTTGCAGCTGCGTTAAGCACTCTTTTATGCAAGCAAGAATTAGTTATAGTTCTATGGTATTGGGATTAATTTTAACTTATAACTTTGTGCTTTTGTGTTGTATTTAAATTACTGATTATTTAATTATTTATTTTTTGTATGTGGGGTCCAGTTTTAACTATTAAATAATTGAAAAACTGCAGTAAGATTTAAACGTTAATTCATTATTATTACGATAAAGTACACCACAAGGAGTTTGAAAAAAGGAAGATTAATTTTGACGGAAAACAAAATAGATAACCATCAAATGTTTTTAATAAACATTCGTTAAAAAATAATTGATCAAAAATAGCCCGTGAAATATATGTACATCATAAGGTCTGTCTGCGTACACAAATTTTGCATTATTTTGTGCAAAATCTTGCAAAACGTTGTCTGCGTACTGCAGATATCTTGCATAGAGAGCCAAAAAGAGAATTTGTTGACAGTTGGAAGTTGGAAGTTAGAGAACTTGCAAAATGTTGCTGGAGAAATTTCCGCTTGCAAGATTTTGCAACTAGTTTGAACAGCTGTTTTTATTTACTGTTTGAATGAAATAATGTTTGTCAAATGAAAATACAAATTTAAATTTAACAATGGCAGAGGTAAATAGTTAGAATTGCGTTGAATTTTAACGTTTATAACAAATTATAATAAACAAAACATTTTACTTTATGCTAGAAACGTTCAAATATACAGTGCGACCGTGGCACAAGTGAATTGGAGATGGCAGAACCGATAGAACCAGCAGAACTTTATGGGACAAACTTTGCAATTGAAGAGGCGAGTATTTGGAATAATCAAAGTATTATTAAGTACTTTATTTTCGATGACATGAGGAACACATAATAATTACTGCAAAGATGGTGCTGGATTCTTCGCCGTCCGAGAGTGAAGAACATGATTCAGAGCCAATTTTAAGTATACTACTAAATGGATGCATAGGCAAAGATATATATATATATAAGATATATATCCCCGTCTAAAGCCTTTTGTTATGAAGCCAAAAGAAAGATATTTTGTAAAGCTGTATATGTAAGAAATAGTGCCCAATTACAGCGAAGATCGGTTTTCAAACTGGGAAATGTTTCAAAAAATGCGTTGCGACAAAAGGCTACCCGAAAGTGCTCACATGTTGGTATTTTTATGGATTGCTGGGCACGAGGCAGCTTAAGAGATGTATCAGATCGCTTTGACATGAGTCTATTTGCAGCAGGTGCAATAATAGAAAGAGTGTCAATGTTTCTATGTTCCCTTAGTCCGGAAGTGATACGGTGGCCAAGCAAACAAAAAAAAGGAAATGTCGTCAATTTTTCGCCGATAAATGTTTATTTCCAAAAGCTATAGGTAGGTGCTATGACTGATATATACATAACCAAAAATAATGAATATACTACACAATATCTTCATTTAGGATGCATTGATGGTACGCAGATAGTCATCGATCCTCCATCTACTTCTAAAGATGACTATATCGACCGGAAAGGTAATACAACAGAATACAGAAAATTTATAAACATTTTTGTTGGATACCCCGGGTCGTGTCACGACAGCTGGGTGTTGAAGAACTCACCTATCTATGAAAAGCTACCATCGTATTGTAAAGGTAATAGTGATTTTAAAAGTTTAAGCATTATTATTTTAACTTTTTTATGCTTTCAGATTAAAACAGAGGCTTAGGCAGTTGTACTACTGCAAATTACGAGGAATTAAAAAATTATGCCACTTCATTAGAGCGTGTTGTGTTTTACACAACATTGCAAATGAAGATGACCTAAACTTTACATCCGAGATATCACCAGATGTTGATGAAGAATTTCTAAACCATGACCAGATTTCTCGTGGAAATAGCGTGCGAGATGAAATTTGCCAAGAAATGCAAATTCTGCAGATAATAACACTATGGATTATTTTTGGGATTATTGTCTGGGGGGTGAGAAATTCCAAGTCAGGGTGATGGTACAAGGTCAGTATAGTAAAACCCTCAAAGGGTTTGGCGTTCGTATGTGTCAGTGTTTTTTTATGACATTTTAAATTTTTTCTGTATCTTGATGTTTTTTGTTTAACATAACTCGAGAACCACTTGTCCGATTTTGCTAAAACAAACTCAAAAAAATTTAGAATTACAATTTCTGTAATCCGTTCATATAACGTTTTTCTTTATAATCAACAGTTTTGCCGATAAAAATAAATTTGTGGAGAAAAAAAATATTTTTTTGCCTAAAAGTATACTGTGGAATTAACGGATTAAAGAACTTGTAATTCTACAATTTTTTCAGTTTGTTTTAGCAAAATCGGACAAGTGGTTCTCGAGTTATGTTAAACAAAAAAACATCAAGATAAGGAAAAAATGTTAAATGTCATAAAAAAAAACTGACACATACGAACGCCAAACCCTTTGAGGGTTTTACTATACTGACCTTGTACCATCACCCTGACTTGGAATTTCTGACCCCCCAGATTGGCTGTTGTACTGTGTAATTAATAATTCATTTCATTGTTTTTAATTTTAATTTTTTATTTTTTTATTTTAATTTTTAATTCAATATATATTTCCATTTTGTATTTTTTTTATGTGCTTGTTAAGTTTATACATTTTGTAATCGGCAATATTTTTATTTCGATTTTATTATTCACTGTAAAGAAAAAAATCAAATAAAATTATTTACTTAAATTCAATAAACAGAAACAATAAAAATACTCACTCTTTTTTTAAAAGCAGAACCAATGATTCCAATAATGCTTTTTTCTGGCATCATTTGCTTCCTTTCTCTCTGTCCATTCTTTCCTTTCTGCCCTTCCCTTCCTTTGCTTCCCTATATTAGCTTCTAATAGCCTATAGAGTTTCTCTTCATTGGCTTCCTTCTTCTCCGCTTAAAAATAATGCTCGTAGACCTATGTGGGGTTTGTAGTCATTTGCTTTATTCCATATCTATACCAAGAGCTGTTAAAGCCAGGCTTTGAATTATTAGAAAACCCGGTCTCTTTCTATTTTTTCAGTTTACTTAAACCGGGGTTTTCCACTTTTCAAGCTATTTTTTAACGCGAGCTTTACGGTGTTTTATTTTTACCACATATAAACTTTTTTCTTATATTTGATCAACATTACTAAAATCTTTCGTTGATCACTCTTTATTTAGCTTTTACCTTAAGAAAATTTCTATGTCAATAATCAAAATTGCCGCATATAGGCTTCAGAGAAAAGAGAAAATCGAATAATCAGCCGAAATTGTGATGTCAAGTGGACGCTTTGAAGTTGTGATTTGTGCACTTTGAATTATTTTCTGTTGGGAGCCATTAAGGATAAATGTAACGCAAACCATTCAGAGGCAATTGAACCACTGAAATACGAGAACGAAGTTGCCATTGAGGATATTCGAGACGAAACAATCGAAAATGTACTGAACAATTTGGTTGATCGGATGAGGTCCCGCCGAAGGATATTGCCTTCCATTTTTAAATGGCATAGTTCAACCTTTCCAATAAAGCAGAAATTTGAAAAAATTCAGTACTTTTTTACAGCTGATAGAAATTTTTAATTTTAAATGGCCCACCCTGTATGTACCTTTTTCTTATATTTGAGCCTAAATTGCTCCCAAGTATAAATTTTTATTTCGGGTTAAAATTTTTATATATTTTGATTAATAAGAACAAAAACCGAAAGGTTAGTACATAAAAGGGTCGAAAACGGGTTTCTTAAAACAGTGCGGTTTTTTGAGCGTTTCTAAAACCGTTTTCGGAAAATGTTGAAAAATCGCTAATTCTTTTATAATCTTATAAGAAAAATGATTTATTCTATGCCCACCATTCAGCCAGAAAAAATCTTAACCATGATCAGGTTTCACTAGGAAATTTCAGGGGATGGACAAAATTTGCCGCATAAAGAAATCGGGCATGTAAGTGGTAACTTAGGATGTGCTGAAGTGACAAAATTAAATGAAAATACGAATAGTAAATGAAAAATATGTACAATCATTCCATTAATTTTTACCTAACCTTTATTTACCCATTTACGCGATAAAGCTGAGCCTGAGACCAAAATAACATTACATGCTTTTATTAAAAATAGAGAAAATAAAGGCAATTTCTGTAGGATGCATTTAACATATCGCACCCTAAATACTTAAGGGTCACAACTCAAAATTTTTCAATTTTCACTTTTTGTAAGAAATCGATGCACAGTGGTCATATCTACGCACTGTAGAAATCTTAGATCAATTTCTCTAGTATTTTGCGAAGAAAATACAATTTAATCCTTTTTTGTAGTATTAGAGTTCATATAAAAAGAAACCAGTTTTTTGTCTCTACTGAAAATTTAAGAATTTTGAGTTGTGACTCTTTAGTATTTAGGGTGCGATATGGTTGAATTTATATTATATATGTTTGTTCATTAAAATACACTTTTTTTAAAGCCATACCATGAAAAAACTGAATTGATAATATTTTTTTGCAAAACTTTAAGATCTTAATAATGTAAAGGTTATCGTTGGAATGTTTTTTGCAGGCGAAAAATCTATGGCAATTATCAAAGAAACCAAATCCAAAATCCATAAATTCTATTTATAGTAATATTTCTAATAACACGGAATAAAGCCATCGGTAAAATTAAAATCATTTTTCCTTTACAAAAAAAAAATCAAATAACACTCGTTTGATTGCTATAAATCTTACTGACACTAGCAATAAAGTTAACGTTGTTTTTGCTACAAAGATTGAAATCATTTTATTTTACTACACTATACTTTTAGTGAACAAATCATTCATCATCAATATTTTTATTTTCTGGCCACAAATAAATAACAAACTTACAAGCACTCACAAACATCGCCACCAAAACAACTTACGGATTTATTTATTAAACGAATTTTAGTATGAACTTGTGAATATTATCGGCCAGGGCGAATCTATGATACACACTTCCAAGAAATTATGTAGCTGATATTGTGCTTTATTTTAAGTAGAGTAGAGGGGAGAAATAAATATATAAAAAATTGTATGTAGATATATATTTCTGTACAAGAATTCAACCCTTAGCTTATGAAACGTTTGCCGGGACCCAATGTCTGTCCAATGTGGTCTCTGACATCTTGTTTCGATGTGTTACAAACGTAATGATCCGTTTGCGCTGTTGCGTATACAAATGAAAAAAAATTTCTACCTAAAATTCTGCTGACTACTACTCTTAAACGATATTTTGTACGAGTAGTAGAAGCAGTGGACTACTTACTCAATATCCGTAGAATATAAATATTACCTCACGCAAAATAATCATAAAATACATTTCAGCGAGCAATGATGGTGGTCATATATAGTACGAGCAAAAAAGCATTGTAACAGTCAAAGTGGCAGTAATGGAACATGTTTCGCAGTTGTATTTGTGATACACACACACACACACACTGATAAAAATAGCAAAACCATGACACACATACCAATCATTCTATCTGTAAAACATAGAACATACAAACTAAGAGCAACGTTTAAGTTTTGGAAGCAACAAAATTGTTATTGTGCTGAGAGCATGATGATGTTATTTATGTGCAATATGCATGAAATTAACAAAACTGTAAAAAACTTAATAACAAAATAAAATATTGCGTATCAAACAGATTTCTTCAAAATATATAAAAAAAACAGCATTGAGCGATTATAAAATACCCTAATCAGGAAGAAAATTGTTATTTTAAATACAAAAGAAAATAATCAAGGAATTAAAATTACATTAGGGTTAAAGATTTTCAATTTATTTTGCTTACTTAAAATTTTTCTTACCCAAGCCAAAATTGTCATTAAAAAATTAATATTGCCAAAATTTTGTTCGCTGCTTTAAAAAAAATTTCCCGCAGCAAAAAAGACTAAAGATTGTTTTCTAAGGAATTAATAAAATTTAATTAATTAAATTCTCTGTGTCTTGTACATATGGGCATTTCCATTTTGACGTGTCGTGATATTTGTAACACAAATTGTAAAAAAATTAAATGAAGAAGTCAAATTTGTAAAAAGGGGTTTTATATATACAAAGTGTAATACAACTGTATTCAGAAAAAAAATTACAGTTATCGACGCTAAGGATTTGCAGATACATATAAGCAAAAATCTGGATTTTGACTTGCATTACAAAACTGAATAAGACTGCAAATTGAGCAAGATGTTTTGTATAAAACATTTTTTAGTAAACTTTGGACTAATACAGATTTATTTTTCAAGCTATAAAATTTAAAAATCTCTGCTTATTTTAAGGTACATTAAAAAAAGGAAACTTTTCGCTGAAAATGAACATATCTAGATTTTACAAAAGTGCTACAGTTTTTTGAATTTGCTCTTTTGCAAGATGATTTACACCTAGTACTGATCTATGTTAATGTACTAATAAAAAAAATAATTATTCGCAAGTTTTTAAAAATTTAATTTGGTACGGAATGTTTTTCTGCCAAAAGGACCAGCAAACAAGTTAGTTTTTACTAATTTAGTATTGACTACCACATAGTGATAGGTAAAGGTTTTATAAGAGATGATTCCTAACCTAAAAATAAAAAATAGCAGATTCATATCTACACTCAAAAGAAAAATCAATCCATCCGTACTCAAATCAATTCGAAGCGGAATCAATAGTACAGTGAGTATGGATTTTCTTGAATCAAGTACTGAAAGATTGATTCAAGTACGGATTTTTAATCCCAAAATACTTAAATAATCCATATTCAATCCCGTTTTCGTACTTGAAATAATCCGAAAATTAGATTTATTTAAGTAAAACTAAGATTGAATCAATCTTAAAATGCGCTTGATTCAAGTAATATAAAGTTGATTTTATCCCGAATTCATGACTGAAAAACCATTGGCCTTGCCGTTCTTTAGCCTCTTCAGGCCATGGGTACACATATGTGTACCTTAACTTATTACAAGTTTTTAAGACTAGCGACATCGTGTGACCAATAGAATCAGTTTTATTGCTTGCTTTAAGCTACTGCGCTTTAAAAAAATATCAAAAGATGGTAGGGTTTAGAAGTTTTAGCCATTATTTTTACATTTGAATTTAACAGTTTGAAAAAACCACACTGTTTGGATATTTTTTCTCAACAACTCATCGTTAAGACCTGAAGTACACATATGTGTACCTCTTTTTTCTACCACTTAAAGTATAAAAAATTACAAAATATTAAAAACCGAAATTTAAACAAGTAAGAGTGCTATATTCGTCTGTGCCGAATCTTACATACCCTTCACCATGGAGCAATAAAATATAAATAATTATATTTTGTGCCCCGCCCACTTATCCAAATCGTCCACATTATGTCGGATGTTTTTTGGAAAATATGTTTTACTAAAATGTTTTGATATATAAGTCGTTTCCATAGGTCATATGAGAGCCCTAAAATGTAGGATTGTATAAAAATGTTGATGTTTTTTAGCCCATTTTTGGAGTATTTTGCTAATAAATTGCCCATTGTCTAACCGATTTGATTGTTGTATATACCGGCGTGTTAAGGAATTATTTTACCATTTACTTAAGTTATATATATGTATATATATATATGTATACATTTATATACACTTGTATTTATTTTAACAAACTTAATTATAAATAAAAAAGAGTAATTTTTGGGAATTCATTATTTTGGTTATAACTCAGCCATTTTTTAACCGATTTGACCGATGTGTTTAAAAAGAAATTTACCATTCACTTGAGTTATAAAGCTTGGACTCGGGGAGATCTATGGTTCCCGAAAGTGGCTATTTAAAAAAAAAAATTAATTTTGGTCATAAATTTTTTGTATCTGAACCGATTTTTCTGAATTTTTTATAAAATATGTTCTACTAAAAATGTTCGATATTTTCGTATATAAGTCATATCCATAGGACATATGGCAGCCCTAAAATTTAGGTTTTTATACAATTTTTAATTTTTTTTGTACGGGAGGTACCACGCCCACTTCTCCAATCCCGCCCACATTTTGTAGGATGGTGTGTATTGGCTACCTAAATGTGTGTACCTAATTTGGAAACTTTGGCGTTTGCCGTTCCCCAGATATACAGCAAAAAGTAATAAAATTACAACAACCACAAGGGATTTTTGGAGAATATTAGAGTTAGTCGTGGTTTTTTGCTCATATCTCAGCCATTTGTGGATCGATCTTGCTGAATTACAATAGCAACCGATGGTAGACTATATGTGACATAAATGTAAAACAACCTAGCCGCTATCATGTCTGGAGTCTCCGGAAAACACATATCAAACGTAAGACGGACAGACGGGCAGACGGACGGATATCGTTAAATCAACTTCTCTCCCCATAATGACCCAGAATATATATACTTTATAGGGTCTAAGATCAATATTGTAGAAATTACAAACGGAATGACAAACTTATATATACCCTTTTCCACCTGAGGTGAAGGGTATAATTACATCTCATTAGATAAAAAACTAGTGAATAAACTTTTTACTCAATCGGTTCAAATTATATCTTAAGAAATTAAGGATTTACTTTGAAATTATTTATATTTTAAGACCTGAGGTACACATATGTGCACCCTTAATTTCTAAGAATTCAAATAAATTTTTTTAAAAAAAAGCATACAGTTGTTCTATTTGCTCCACAAAAGGTGTAAAAAATGTAAAAATTCAATGGGTTAATGTCCGGGTCTCAAGAGGTTAGATTTACAGATAAATATTCGGACAGACGAACATCGTTAAAGCAACTCCGCTTTACGTGTATGTATATGTGCCATAAATGTTGAACAACCTAGCCTACATCATATCTTATTTCCTTGAAACCCGCACTTCGATGAACAGACTGACAACTGGATTTTATCTTCACTTCTCTTAAGGATCCAGAATATATATACTTTTTAGGGTCAAGGACCATTATTGTGGAATCAGCAAACGAAATGCTAAAGTTATATATAATATTTCACCTTCGGTTAAGGGTATAAAAACGAACATTAAAAACATTAAATTAGAAAGAAACATAAACATTTGTGTAACTTTTCAAATTGGCAGAGCAAAAATTAGGTTACACCTATTAAAACCAATAAATTTACTCTTTCCTTTTAAAACTTTAATGAAATTATTGAATTATTTGCTTTCTTTCTTAATTTTTTTTTTATTGAATTTACCCAATTTTTGTTGTTTCGGCATTAAGTTTATTTCATTCTTCTAAAAGGACTTCTTTCAGTTCTGGTTTATCTCTAATTTCATATTTCCGCTCATTTCTTCCAAAAATTGTCTGTTGGTATCGAAAGTAGAATTTTACGAAAACAAAGTTATCTTATCTCTCAACAATATGCAAATAGTTTTTGGTAGAAGTGGTTAGCAGAGAATCTATCTACCTTAACATGTATGTCGAAATAGCACGATTATCAAAAGCCGCTAAAACAGGGTGACCTTGTGATCCTAGTTGACCCTTCTTATTCTTCTAACGCCTGCCTACATGGAAAAGTCTTGGAGATGAGATTGGCAAATTACGGTCAGATAGGAAGCGCAAAAGTGCTTTCTAAACGTGGATTCTTGAAAAAATTGTGGTCAAGCTGTAAATTGGGATGTCGGTCATCAATCTGAGTCAGGCAGTGAAAACTTTTCCTGCCATTTTGCGGGAATTTTAATACCATTGGCAATACAATAACACTGTGTGTAATTTTTTAAGTCATGGAAAAATAACCATATACGGACAAAAAATAAAGGTGTTAAGAATCATTCCTAGCAAGTTCATATGCTCTAGAAAGTTGTTTACTGAGATCTTGGGTACATTTTTGTAATTGATTGTTTTCTTGAATTTTGAACGCTTTGCTACCTATGGACCTGAACAGGGGGAAAAAGGTAAACAAAATTGAATTTTTTAAAGTTTTTTGCGATTTTGATCTGGAAGTTGAAGTTTTTTAGATTTTATATGTTCACAAAATTTGTTTTTTATGGCAAGGGCTATAACTTTGTTGCGAAATGTAAATCAAAATTCCGAACGGCTTGCAAGATATGTGCCTGAGAAAATTTTAACTTTTTTGCAAAAATGACACCGATTCCCCAAATCTTTAAGGGCCCATAAAAAAAGTGCATGACTTTGGGCAAAACTTGGAGACACGGGTCTTTTTTTTTGGTCCTTTATGGTTATTTTTTGTCCGTATATGGTTATTTTTTTTTCGTGTTGCACTTTGTAATTATTTAGCTTGTATTAAAATTACACTCAATCGTCAAATCGGTGTTGATTTGATAATTTATTTCTGATTTAAATATCTGTAAAACTTAACGAAACACTTAAGATTTGTTCCAGAGCATACGCTCTTTTGCAGCTATTTTTACACAGAGCTCAGCATCAAAACTCATTTGAGATTTAAGTTTCACAAATTAAATAATTCCCTTTGGTTTCCATACCAAAAATTATGTACTAAAATTTATTATTTAATATTGCTTCTAATTGTTCAAACTTAGTTTAGGAATATCAATACAAATACCTATTACCAAACAAATACTGTGCGTATTATTCAAAAGCCCCGTGCCTTGGTAAAGGATCTCGTGTCTACACAGAAAGCAATAACTTGTACTAAATTTAAGTTTTTTATACTTACTTTTAGTACGATTAGACCCCTTTAACACTCGGCAAGTTACTCTTGTTTTGTAGATGTCAGCGGTAAGGTCGGGGTAAGGAAAAAAAATTTTGTACAGACTTTGTTGTTGTCGGCAAGTAACTTACGCAAGTGTGAAAGGGATCTTCCTACTTTAAAAAAGTAACTAACATAACCCTTTCCGACCCAAGCAATTTCAAAGTTGGCGGATTTCAATGAAATTATCAGTATATAATAATTCGCCTTAGTATAACGTAAAAATTAACTTTGAATGTACATACAGAGCCCATGTCCTTAGAAACAGGACATACACATATGTGTACCTTGGGATTTCTCTTGGACAAAATATAAGCATTTTTTGGCATAAGTGTAGTTTACACGGCACTCGAAAAAAAATTTGAAAACCTCTGAAAATAAAAATAAAAAACAAAACAAAATTAAAATTTAAAGGGGCTAAGGCCCGTGGGCCCCCTGAATCCGAAAAACGGTCCCGTCCACTTAGTGTTATGTTTAGGTACTTGAATTTTAAAAGAAAAAAAAATTAGAGTTTGCGGGACTTTTGGAGCCCTCTGGGGCAAAAAACAGTGCCCCTGTAGTTATATCTATATTAGGGTACTTAAATTAAAGGTAATTTGCTCACGATTGTAAATATTTTGATTAAATTTTGTTTTTTTTAATGTTTTATGGACTATTTTTTCCAAAAATGTTCCTTGTTTTTGTTTGCGCAAATGACTTGTTAGTTTAGGCGCAAACGATTTGTTTGTATGGTGCCAGTTCCATGCACATTCATTTCCGACAATCGCCCCAAAAGTAGTAAGCTGGTAAAATTCCGAACAAAGAATACAAAGGAATTATTCGGCGAGGTCCTCACCAAGCGCTTGCACCTAATCACAGTTCTCTTACGCAAAATTGAGGTAGTAGAAACCCATATTACACATATGTGTAGGTACACATTGGCTCCCAAAAAACACAACAAATTCTTTGTGTATTTAAAAATATTTGCATATTATTTAAATATATGATGCTTTTGTTACAAAATAAATCTCTTTTTCAGCATATTTTAAGTACGGGGCACTTGAATACTCCGTACTTCAATCAAGAGGAAATCTTTACTTTCCATACTCTTGACACCTTTTTGTCTTGTTTTAACTTTTAAGTCAAAAAGTTTTTTATTTTTCGAAATCTAAATACAGAATATCAATGATAAAAAAAATTTTAAAATATATAATTTTTTGCTGTTTGAAAATTATTTCGAAATTTAAAATTAAATTAATTTATCTTATAAGATTAATTAAATTAAATGCCAATTCAAAAAGAAACAATTTCGCATTAAAGCTTTTTCAATTCGTAAATAAAAAAATTTTTTATAGGAATTTTTTCTCACAGTTATTAAATTATTACGTCTTCTTTAACTAATTTCAATTTAAAACAATTTTTTATAATGGTTCTTAATTAAATTTTTTTAAAGTGTGTTTATTATTTACGATATCCTGCAGTTCAATGGCCTTTATTTAAAGAAATATTATTTTATATATATATGTATTAGGGTGGGGCGATTTGAACATCTTAATGGGCGCTTCGCGTTTCTGATTCTTGGGATTGTACTGAGCAAAAAAGTCCACTAGACCATACATCTACGGTGAAAATCGAGCTTCCCGATTTCGACTTTATTTTATTTATTTTGTGTATTTATTATTAATATTTGCCTTTCTAAAGCAACAAGATATAAAATCTTATAAATAACAGCTCTAGAATCCGATGAGTTATCAGATATAATATTCGTAAAATAATATTTGTTGAAACTAAAAATACTAATCTAGTGAATTTTAACATAAATTAACATTAATAACATTTTAAACTTGAAGAACAATGTAGTTAAAAATAATAAAATAACAAGAAGATTATACATTTATAATTTAAAAACTTTATGCATAGTACGTCATTAACAATTTTTTGAATTTCATAGCGTTGCTGGTGAGTTGAATATTTGTAGGAAGATGGTTCCAGAGATATATTGTGTAAACAAAAAATTGGTTAAAAGATGCGCTGTTTCTATATGTAAAGGTGATAATGCTATTATTTCTTGCAGATGCTGTAAATGTTAGCTTACTGTATAGGTAGCTGGGTTCCTTAGTAATAATAATTTTGTGTAGAAAAAGTAAATTCTTAAACTTCAGATAGTTATCAAAAGTCATTCCAAGGATTCGTCTGGAGTATGTTGTTACACTCGCAAACCTGGGTATAGCAAAAATGTAACGTATAATGTTATTAAACGTAGTGTTTAGCTTTCGTTTGTCATGAGCATTGCATCCGGCGAAAACTTCAGAAGAATACGTAAGTTTTGGTATTAGGTATGTTCTAGCTATCATCATTCTTATTTTCGGTGGTGTGAACGGTTGACTATACCATAGACTTCTGAGCATACCATATACTCCGCCGCACGTTTGGTTAATGTGGTCAGACCATGTAAGTGTTCTATTGAAAACGACACCCAGATTTCTAGCCGAGTTGACCATCTCAATTTTCTTTCCACCAAGATATAAGCCTACGTCATCAGTGATTTTCATGCTCTTCTTGGAAATGATTAGGTATTTCGATTTTTTTGGATTTAGGCATAGGCCATTTGCCGTGGCCCAGTTATAAATCTTGTTGAGATCGTAGTTAAGATTTCCAACTTTATGACTTAACGATGTTTTGGAGCACTCAATGTATAGCTGGGCATCATCGGCATACATATGCATGTTTGAGTGCTTGATCTGGGAAGGAAGGTCGTTGGCATACAAAGACAATAGTTAAGAACTCTCTAGTACATCGCAAAAGCATTGGAACGCTCCTTCAGGGAGTTTTGGCCTTGTAAAAGTGCAAATGTTTCGTGAAAATATTGATAATTTACCATATTCAGTTGTTCATAGCGAAAATTAAATTATCAATATTTTCACAAAAAATTTGCACTTTCACAAGTCCAAAACTCCCTGAAGGAGCGTTCCAATGCTTTTGCGATGTACTAGGGAGTTCTTAACTATTGTCTTGGCTACAATTTTTGTCTAATTATTGGATTGAAAATCTCAACGGCTTGGCTGTTATAGGCCAAAATATCCAAAAAACGTGACAAAAGTGTGGGAAAAAACTACAAGTCGAAATCGGGAAGCTCGATTTTCACCGTAGATGTATGGTCTAGTGGACTTTTTTGCTCAGTATAATCCCAAGAATCAGAAACGCGAAGCGCTCATTAATATTTTTTTCCTTCCATACTAATCGCCCCACTCTAATATGTATGTTTATTTATTTTTTGTTTGCTTTTTATTAGTTAGGTTAAAATGTTTTTTCGTTATGTGAAAATATATTTGCGGTATAATATAAATATATTTTTAGCTATTTTGCTTTTCAGTAAGCTCAATGTTTTTAAGCATATTAACTATAAGAGAAAATTTAAAGGGATTTTTTTAAGAAATTTCCCAAAATTTTATTCTTCATACAAATGTTTTGCAAAATTTTATAACTACCAGAAAATTTAGCAAAATCATGAATATTTGGTCAAATCTAACTTGACTTTTTCACCATTCCAATATTTTGTTTTTTCAAAATTATAGTATTTAAAAAAATAAAGGTATGGTATTTGTGTTTTTAATGTTTTTAGTTTATGCACATTATTTTTATATGTGTGGTACAATTGTTGGCATGCAATATAAGAAGTAAATGTAAAATGCTTTTAGGCTTCATAATGACTGCCATTTAAATCTAACAAACACTTGCAAATCCAGTGTATATGATGCATGTAGCCTATGTCATGCATGAAACAACTACAATTTTAGAAAAGCATTAAGGTAAGCAGTAGGGTTTCTAATTCTCTGGACTGTACATAATCTTGGGAGCGCAAACAAATTTTTTTCCTGGGACATTTTTTGTAAAGAATATTATGAAAAAGTATATGATCCACTATTGCATATTAATTTAACTTTTAACTTTAATCTAGGGTATTCAAACGATAAACCGTTGTTCAACTAATCGATTAAATTTGTAAATATTCTAATAATTTAAAATTGCTTATTTTTGATTTTGATTTACTAATCGAAAATTTATTTTTTTAACAGTATTAGTTTTTTATGTAAAACCCCGCTTAAATGACCTTTATTATATCTTTACTCAGGAATATTTCCTTCGAGTAACAATTTTATTAAATATGGTATAGAACAAATAATTTTTTTTTAAGAATGGTTAGGACAGACTTTTACCACAATGATTCAGATGATTCAGATGATTTTTTGAGACGAATGAAAACAACCTTTTACCAGACTTTAACAAGACTATTAAAAGTCTTAAAATTGTTAAAAAAAAAAAATCAAAAAGATATTTAAGTGGTATATTGGAAGACCGTCAATTCTAAGAAAATAACAGAGAAATTGGATATGCTTTATAACGTTTTTGTTTCAATATTGACATAATCGAAACAAAATAAAGAAATCGGTTGAAACATAAACATTAAAACTGTATTCACTTTTTGAAATGTGATTTAATTAGCTTAAATTTTGATGCTATTTTTAATTGCAAAAGTGTTCCTCTTTCATAACATGAAGTACCTTTTGTTAAGTTGTTGTTAATTTTTGAATACATTTTTATTAATTGATTATTAAATTTAACAAACGTTTATTAAGTTAAATTTTCATAAACAATTTGTTTTGTAAACGTTAATTAATTTATAAGTATTTTTATGAATACGGCAGTTAAACTAACCGAGTAATATATTAAAGTTTTCGATTAAATTTGTACCTCGAAAAATTATTCGCAACAATAATCGATTAATAAGCTACATTTTTACAAGCCTCCAAGCAAAAACAAAAAATTTTTAATCGTGGTACCGTTATTTATGTTCACAACATTAATACCAACAGCAGCTAAAAAAGAATTTGTGTTTCTTTTTATTTTGGGATACAATAGAATAAGTCTGATTTGTGTCACGAAAACAGTGTGAAGGTATGAGCACTATTTTGATAATATTGAAAACAATATTGAATTTTTTTTGATAATTTTTATAATTAAAATCGTATCAGAAAAACTCACAGACAAAAAACCACTACTTGCATAAACATTGACTACTCGTTTGAGTACACTGACAACATGCATAAACTATGAGTGGAGAACATTGTACGGCCCAAAAGTGATCAAAAGCCTTCAAAATAGCATATCATGTGATGTAAAAGGAGGGGTTTGGGAATATTTAACTAATTTAAGCCTATTTAAGACAAACCTGGTACCATTGACGTTTTCGTAAATCATGAAACCATTGACAACGACGCACAGTGCTTTGTCCCCATATAACAAAGGGACATAAATAGAAGAAGTTGTCAGACATTTTTGAAATTTGGTATACTAGCATAAAATAGCTTAGTTAAGAAAAATATGAATTTTTGGAGAAATCGGTCCAAGGACACGCTTACCTCACATGTGTCCAGAAATAGAAAAAAGTAATTTTAGCTTCAATAATGCCCACACAACTACAAAGAATGGTCATGCTAATACACACACACATTTAAATCTGAACAAGGACTCAAGGTCCTGCTATATATCCTTTTTCTTAAAAATGCTATAACACTTACAAAAATTGTCCAATCGTAATAAAATTTGGTATGAAAATTGATATTTGTTACATACATACAATGTGTATATACATATGTTTATTATACATATGAATGCCAAATTTTGGTAGAATCAGATTATTAATGTAAAAAATACAAAAACATCATTTAAAGAAAAATGAGTTAAAAACGCTTATAATGCTCTTGCAAAAATAACAAGTAAGAAAGTATAATCGTTCAAGCCCGACCATGTGATACCCTATAGCATAGTTTTTAAAAACAAATTTCCTAGCGTGTAATCCATTTGGGACCCATGAGCAATCATGGAACCGCCAGAACAAAATAATGTTATGAGGTTAAGATTCATTTAAAAGTTCTTTCTGCCGAATATTATTTAGATATCTTCATCTTCATACATGAGTTTTTTTGGATGAGGGTTTATATGGAACCTATGGTTTATTTTGGTATGTAAATACTAATTTTTTTAAGGAAGCTGTAATTAAAAGATATTTTCGGGAGAATGATTTGATTGCAATAAAATTAGTTTGGTTTGGACCAAATTTAATCTTGCCGATGTAATAAGATGGTTTTTGTAAAATTATTAACCGAAAGAAACAGACACAACTTTTATACTAATTTTTTTAATTTATCTAATTCAATAGTATATATATTTGGATTTATTTCGTATTAGGTTCTTAGTTTATTTTTTTTACAATTATTTTCTTGAAACAATAAAAAACCAAGGGTATTTGTGAAAATGCAGACAAACACAAACAATTTTTTATACATATTTTGATTTTTGTTGTTTTTATTGAACAGTATTAGTTTGAAATTATATTTCACAGTATTTGTAGTTTATTGTCTTTAAAACTCCTCAAAACTATGAAAAATTGAGCAAAAATCTTGAAAACAGGCATTTAAAAAAAATTTTTTTTTTCAAGTTGTGGTAAAATTTTTTCAATTGTTTTTCTTGTAGTTATTAGAAAACAGTCTAAATATTCGAAAACAGAAAAAAACCCATAGACGATATTTTTCTTTTTTTTTTAATAGTCCATCAAATTTAAAAATTTTTTAGAACTTAAGTGAATAATAACCATATTCAAACCAATAAAAAAACACTTATGAGAAAATAATTCAATAAAATTTTTTTACAGTTAGTTCTAAATATGCTTTGTTACTACAGAAACAAATTTTAATCTCGTGCTTCAAAGAACAACAGTTTTACAACAGTTTTCCTGAAGCATGTAAAACTCAAGTAGTTGTTTAGCCATTTTTACTTTAAATACTTAAACTATGGCGCCATCTAGCGCCGCCAAAAAGAGTTAAATCTTAAAAATTCTTCAAAATTCATTTGAATTATTTTGTTATCTATAGATCTGTAAATTTTTGAGTACAATATAGGACATGTTTTTTTTTTATTTATGTCTATGGGCCACAGCACTGTGCGACGTCAGTGACGATAGTGATGATGAACCGTTGACACCAAAGAAAACTTGGCACGTCATTGCAAAGCAAACAAATCCTATAAATACTCAAACTTTGGCGCCATCTAGCGCCGCCAAAATGAGTTAAGTCTTAAAAATTCTTCAAAATTCATTTGAATTATTTTGTTATCTACCGATCTGTACATTTTTGAGTACAATATAAGACATGTTTTTTTATGTCTATGGGCCAAAGCACTGTGCGACGTCAGTGACGATAGTGATGATGAACCGTTGACACCAAAGAAAACTCGCCAAGACTTTGCAAAGCAAATAAATCCTATTTGGAAATGCTTACCATCGCAGAGCTCAACGCCTTTGCCTCTTTACGTAAATATGGCACGTAAAAAAATATTTGAAAAATCTTTGGTTACATTGTCTTTGATCTTATAGCCTCCAGTTTTTCAAGTCGGCTTCAAATCTGGGTAGCCGCATTGCTTCAAATGTTGTTAAAAATTTGTTGGAGTAGTAAAACTGTACTGCACGAAATTAACGTGTGTTTTAAAACTTTGTTTCAGATATAATCTTTATGTTGATCGTAGAATTTTAGAGTAACGTCTGGGTCAAGGTTTGCAGATTAATCTGAAGATGGGGCTGGACACTATCCTACTAAACTATAAAACCATCTGCGGTCCATTTTTGCCATATAACAGCTCGTTGGCAGTGTAAGGAGTGAAGTTTTCATACACAAGAGGTCAGTGTACTCACTTGAGTGCACCCCAAAAACTCAGTTAAAACATTTTTTTTTTAATTTTTTCGATTTTATGTTTTTTTTAATACTTATTTTATTCAATAAATAAAGTTGAACATAAAAAATTGTGACCAGTTTTTGTTTGACCTTTAATGGGTTAATAAAAAACCTCGATTAATTGAGTACCCTAACTTTATAAATTTAACTTTACCATTATTCTTAATTTGGAAAAACTTAAAATTGTTTTCTTCTTTGGTATGTGTTTAAGATATACGAGTACAGAAATGCTTGCCATCATCCTAAAATCTCGTTACCGCATCTAGAACATTTCGTATACACAACTACATTATTATGTTCATCCCTGACCCTGTTATTCCAGAATTATTGCTAAATCTGTTTTTCCAAATGTCATTAAATCCAGGCCAGTCATGACAGAGACAAATGAAAACAAACTTTAACTTCTTAAAAAATAATAGGATGCATTAGGTGCCATTTACGTCCATTTTCGCCAAATTTAGTTATATTCAACTATTAGCTGTAACTGTCAAAAACATATTGTTAACTAGAAGTTTAATTATTAAATATTTTTAACTTATCTTGGTGAAATTGTCCGTTAATATTACAAAAACTAAAATTGAGGTTAACAATTTTCAATCAAACTCCGAACATTTTCTTCCCAAAAATGTTTCCCCGGGAGTTGCCGAGAATTTTTCGCTTAAAGAAACTCTAGTTACCAGGTAGTTTTCTAAATAAAAACTAGCATGCTTACAACAAATCTAAACCAAGTAAAAACTAGCCAGACAGACAACTCAACCTTTTGACAGGTTTTGGGCAGTCTTTTACAGTTGTTTACACCTATGTTGGTGTAATTTAAAGTTAAATAGTTTTCTCAATTAAAAAATTAAAAGCTTTAAAAGCATAATTTAATTTTTAAAACTTAAATCAATAATACGACAAAAAGGTTTTTAGAGTTATAATCTTTAAGAACAAAATTTTATATTTGGAGCTTAAAACAACGATTGTCGAAGTTTAACTAAAATTTACAGTTAATGAAGTTTTTGCTGTTTAATATGTCAAATTAAATAATTGATAGAAAAAACTCAAGCATATGTATATATGAGAAAAGCCAGCTTAAGTACACATAACTCTTTGCAAACCACAAAAGTCAAATAGTTAAATTTAATTAATGGTTCTTTGAGTTAAGAAAAAGTCAAAGAAAAAAATTCAATTATAAATGTTAAGATATTAGAAATAAATAAACCAAAATATTAATTCCAAGAACAGAAAACAATTAACTTTTTATCCACAAACAAATTTCAAGAATATTTCCAACATATCACTTTTAGCGTGTTTTAATTACAATCAAGTAATGTTTTAGTTTCGTTTGATTTTGAATGTGCATGTTTTATGTAAAATCAGGTGCAGAGAATTTTCTTTTTCTTTTCTGGCATGTTGAAATACTAATGGGCGTAGTTACCCATACAACACACATGGTAACAACATGTCTCGAAAAGGATGGAAATAGTTTGAATTATTTTTGCGTGGTTTCTTGTTAAAGTTAATACAATGTGCTACCACCGATATCAAATAATAACATAGATGACAAAATTGGTTTGAAAATTCAATTAAATTCCCGCGAATCGAATTTTAATTAAAATCTGTGGTAAACAATGTTATCGAAACGTTACTCTGGTTCAGTAACCACTGGGATTGAGAGAAACCAGCAAACACACTATTTTATGCTGGAAATTCTAAGAAAAAGAAAGTGAACAAAGTTAATCCATAACAAAACGATGTAATTCCACTATAAAAAAAAAAAACAAAAAAACATTTTAAACGGTTTATTCTTGCTATAACGTTGCTGCTTTAACGCACTAAAGTTAGTACACTGTTTGCTTGAGGTAAAATAAATAATCACATTAAAAGCATTTATTTGTTTAATCCTAATTGTCACTAGTGTTTGTTTATTTTATTTTTAATTGGTGACCTTTTATCAACATTTTTAACAGAAAAAAAATTAGGACAGAATGTATCCAATAGCAAAAAAAATAAATAGTTTTTTTTTAACCAAATACTCAACTTGGGTCAGAAGAAAAAATACATGACAAATTAAAACCACACTGTTTGAAATTGATGCTATAGACAACATGTTTAGGCTGCTTCCAAAAAAAGGCGTTATCACCAATGAGGCGAAAACGATAACTTTTATAGTAGAACAGATAGATGACTTGTATGGAAATTGAATAATTTTCTTACCGATAAAAGAGAAGTTTTTAATCACAAACATACCATTACGGTCAAAGATCAATTGAGTACCGATGGCAACGAATTTCTCACGACATTGGCGTCATTTAATTCACAAAATATATTTATAACTATTACTGAGCTGCCTAATGTGTGCTATTTCTAGCAAAAGTGCATTAAAGAACGACGTGCTTTGTCTCATAATATTAAGAAGAACATTGCTCCTATGAAAGTCTTTGTGCACTTTTGTGTGCACAAAGTGTATCTTAAATACTTCATACAAATTCTAATTTACAGGGTTGCCCAAAATTAACGAAGGATATTGAATTCGTTATAACTTTTTATTTAAGAAATAATTATTAATTTTTTTTAATCTATACATATAAAAATCAGTTGTCCTATGTCCGTCATTTTATAACTCGAGAACCACTCAACCGATTTTCAAACGAGTGCATGCGTTGGAAAGGTCTACTTTCACTGATGGTTTATTAAATAAAGCTTCCGATAGGTGGCGCTGTTGTCGTGATATTTAATTTTTTTATTGATGGTAGATAGCGCTGGGGTCAAGTTATTAACAAAATGCTCCAGTATTTATTTGTTTATTTTTATTTAGAAATTCCAAATGGGGAATATTTTTAGTTTAGTTATGAAATATAATAGTGGTGGCCATTTTCTGCTTCGCAAATTCGTGCTCTTTCCAACACATTTTCCATAACCTTTCGCAAAACTTCAGGTGTTGTGTTGATATTTCGTCGCGTATATTGTTTTTTAATTGCTGGATGGTTCTAAGCTTATTAACGTGGACTTTACATTCCAAAAAACTCCAAAGAAAACGGTCTGGGGTGGCTCAATCCGGTGTACGCGGAGGCCAGTTAAAATCACTTGTACGCGAAATAATTTGTTCACCGATGATGCCCCGTAAAAGAGCCATTGTGTCCCTTGCAGTATGCGCTGTGGCTCCGTCTTGTTGGAACCATACTTGCGGATGGTTTTCCACGGCTGGCCTTAATAAATTTTCCAAAATTGTCCGATATCTAACACCATTGACGGAAACGGCGACCCCGTGTTCATTTTCAAAACAATCAGGACCAATTATCCTTTCCGATGAAACACAGCACCAAACCGTACACCTAGCTGGGTGTAATTCTCGCTATTGAACTACTCTCGGATTTTCCGTAGCCCACATCCTAAAGGTTTATTTATTAACGAACCCACTTAATTGGAAATGGGCTTCGTCGCTCATAATTTAATTATGAATAGAATTATGATTTTCTTCTGCTTTTTGCCGGAAAAAAACTACATAATCCAGTCGTTGCTGGTAATCAGTCGGTTCCAATTCTTGGACAAGCTGAATCATGAATGGAAATATTCCTGTTGTGTGCAAAATTCTTTACAGCGACGCTCGTGAGAGGCCAAGTTGTGTCGAACGTCTCCTGGTTGATGTTTCTCCATCTTCCCGAATACTCCTCTGTACCAGTCCAATATAGTCATCCGTGTGCACCGTTCGTCTTTTGCCAGCACCAGGAAGGTTCCTTATTGCCCCTTGTTGTCGAAAATTAGCAACCAGACGGTTTGTTGTTGACTCTGAGGGCCCAACCCGCACAATAAAAATTAGTCAAAACAATGGATCGTTGATTTAAAAGATAAATAAAGCTCAACAGTTTGGGCACGTTGATCAATTGAGTACTGCTCCATTTAAAATTCCCCAAGTCTTCTTTACAAAATACTGAAAAGAAAAAAATTTATAATAAGAAAGTTATAAGCAATTTAAACCACTTCGGTAATTTTGGGCCACCCTGTGTAAACATGAACATTTGTGTGTTCGTATGCTATACGCGTCCAGACCGTTTGCCAAAAGGCGATACAATTTTGTCCACTTATTCAGTGCACCTCCAGGAAGCTTATAGGATACATATATTTTTTTAAGTGGCCTACCAAGGAAACGTGGCCCACATATGACATAGGTCGCTCTGAGCGACTTCTCAATTTCAGTCGGAAGGACGTGTCAAGACTTACATACGTGCTTACCGGTTACTGGACGATCGGCAAGCACGCTATGAGACTCGGCCTCCCTTTCAATGAATGCTGCCGCAGCTGCACGGAACCTGGAACTGAGGAGACAGTATTTCACCTTCTATGTGATTGCCCGGCGTTTAGCTCAATGCGACATAGACTATTCGGGAATTACCTACTACAAGGACTTTCGGAGATTTCGCGGGTGGGACTCAACAGCCTGCTGAAATATCTCAACGCAACCGGCTGGCTCTAGCCACCTCGGCATTGCCCCTGGGTCAAGTTTGATCGGGAGGTTCCAATTTCTTGACGAGTTGTGTGGTGTCAAAACGGAGCCACTGTCGGCTCTACTTGCTGCACGTCTGGACCTATGCGTGCTACCACGTAACCAACCAACCAAGTGGGCTTGGCTCCTGCCACACAAAGCCAGAACATATATTTTTGTATATCTGGAGAATGGCAAGAGCTAAAGTTTCCAAATGAAGTACAAACATCTTGGTTATCAATACGCAACATCAGAAAAACCTGGTGGGATATGAGAAATTGGTGTGACTCCTCCTATACAAAGACTATACATTTCTGCCTGGAGAACGACAAAAGCTAAAGTTTTAAAAATTGCTCACAAAATAATTTTATTTATATCTTTAGACTGATAATAGAAAATTGGTCAACATTTGGAACACATAGCTGGATTATCCATACACAACCTCTAATATTAACGAATTCGTATAAATAAGCGTGACACCACCATACAAAGATATTAAAGATTCCTCTATACCACGAAAACAGCAAGAGCCAAAGTTTCCAAATTAGGAACAATCATCTTGGTTATCTATACACAAAATCCTTCTTAATATGGGGGGAGTGGAAAAGTGGGAGTAGCACCTCCCATAAAAATAGAAAATAGATTTCTATATATCTGGAGGATCAAAGCAGTAAAAGTTTCCAAATTTGTTCTAATAACTTTACTGTCAATGCATAACGTCTGACAAAAAGTGGTAAATATCTTTGCTATCAAAAGAGATCTGTTAAAAACATTTTACTAATTTTATTTCAATAAGGGTAGCGAGGCGCACAGGTTTAATGTACAATTTATTTGCTCATGTATAAAGTGTGTATAATATTGGCTTTAGTAACAGCCTTAGGGTATAACTAGTATTTTATTTCATGAACACTGAATTATTAAATGTAAAGGCTATTTTTTTAGCCTGATAAAAATTAAGAAGTGGTTAGTTATAAAACGACCTGTCATACTGCTCTCATTTTTTGACATTTACCATCAGTATACTCGTTGGTCCAATTAGTGGTCTGCTTGAAACGCCTGCTGATTTTATGCAGAGTTGTGTTTTTTACGTACAATTGTTTTTGTAGCAATAGTTTTTGACATTTCTACAATTTTTTACACAAACAATTGCATTTGTTCTTGACATCTGTATCATTTTTAACACAATCAAAATGCGTGTTGTTTTTTCTATTGTTGGTTTGTTGTAGTTGCGCGTAGACCTACTAATTGGGCCAATGGTATACTCTAGTAATTCATCATGAATAGATTCAAGCTTGAAAAACGTTATCAAATTATAAAATTTTACTTTAAAAATCAGTCATTGATTTACCCTCATGTTTGTTTATTTACTAAATTTCCAACATAACACAACACAGGGTCCAGATAAAAGCACTATTTGACATGGCTTCCACGCTGGTTAGTTCATCGGAATATATTTCTTAAAAATTCAAAATAAATCCGGCAAAAAAAACATATCTGTTCCTCAAACTGGTATTGAATTGTTAAAGCACGCTTTTTATTTTCGCTAGCTATTTATAATGGTTAACTCTTTAATATTATTATTTCGGAAGCTGACAAGCTCTTACTCCAATTTTTAAGTCCAAAAACAATCAAAGTTTTTTTTTGGAAAATAAAATTTATTATTATTAAGATTTCTGTATGACGTACTTAATTTCCAATTTTCTTTTTTGATGAATAGACTGAAGTTTATTGTTGAGGGAAAGCTAGTTTCTATGAGCATTCTACTGGTTGCTTAGGCCAGATCATTAGGAAAACTTTTTCCAAAGATTTTAGAAAAGATAAAAATATTAAACAAATAAAACTTTAGAGCGAATAAGAATTTTAAACACTCAAAGTCTTAAGGCCCAACCTGACAGGGACCAATGGGCGAACCAATCCTGGTGGCGTGCATGCGCGGACCAGGTCTGGTTCACGGATGGTTCGAAACAGGTAAACGGTGATACTGGTGCGGGCATCATGGGCCCGGGTTTCCAAAGGGGCTTGCCAATGGGCAAAGAGCCGTCTATATTTCAGGCGGAACTCTACGCCATCATTGAATGTGCTGGGGAATGTCTAAGGAGGAGGGCAAGGGGCTTGAGACTTTATATAATGTCAGATAGCCAGGCCGCTCTTAGAGCACTTTCTTCTTTGGAGATAAAGTCAAGGCTGGCCTTGGACTGTTTTGCGTCTCTGAATGAGCTTGGGAAACACAATGACTTGAATTTGTGTTCGGTTCCCGGCCATGAGGGCCATGCGGGCAATGAAAGGGCTGATTGCTTGGCAAACAGGGGCGCTCGTCGTCCATTTATAGGTCCTGAGCCTTTCTTCGGCGTCCCTGTGGGTGACATCAGGGGGACGCTACATAAATGGTCCGAGCGTGAATTCCTTCACGCATGGACGTCCACTTCTGGATTGAGACAGTCCAAAAGATTTGTGACGCTGTCCCGGCACAGGGCAGAAAGGTTTCTGCTGCTTGAAAAAGCGGAACTTCGACTTGGCCTATTCACGGCGCACTGTGGTCTCAGGTACCACCAGTTTAAGTTGGGTAATTCACCTACCAAAATGTGCTGATTCTGCGGGTTGGATGATGAAACGTCGGAACATCTGCTCTGCTGCTGCCTTAGGGACATTTAGGCGGAAATCTTTCGGGGGGCATACAATGGGCCCGACCGACATCTATGATCTTCCACCGGGCAAGGTAGTGGGCTTTATACGCGGCCTAAACTTGACTTGGTGAGACATATAGGCTGCACAAAAGATCCTTTGGGTCGGGGTGCACATGACCTTCACGTGTATATACTACTACTACTAAGGCCCAACTATAATATGCAGTAGCTGGCTTAAGCTACTGTCAAAAATTAACAACAAAGCATCTAAAAAAACAAAAAGAAAAGAAAAAATATTTTATTCAGTACGAAAAGTGCGATCTGTTTCGCAATTTGCTTAAACAAATGCCAGTTTCGTAAAATTAACTAAAAAGTATTCTTAAGTTCAATATGGTTCGATACATAAGAATCACATGTATTCGCACAATTGCTTAAGCCAACTTAAGCATATGATAGCTGGGCCTTTACTTGAAACAATATTAATGCTTAAACAACAAAACACCTACAATAAACAGTCAGCTTACCTTTTTTTGTTACATTCATCTTCTTTACTAGTACTTCTAATTTCAATATTATGAATTCCTTTCCTCGTATCTGTTGTAACTAGAGTGACGCCAAAAAATATTAATTACAGTTGACAGTTAAGAAAACCAATCGAATATTTGTTCAATGCTCTTTTGTAATTGTTGTATAACACAAACTAAATGCTTCAAATTGTTGAAGGCGACCTAATCTGGTTCTTACTGACATTAGATAGGCGAAAACTCGCCAAACAAGTGGAAATTGGTTAAACACTAATACGAATTTCTCTTAGAATTCCAGTTTAACAGCCTAGTAGTTTTAACCCACTAATCAAAAGAGAGTTTTATCTTATGGGACATGGACCTAAAGACTTATGTCGAAGACCTTTTAAAAATATTCCAAAAGTACACTTAGCAAATGGTAAAAAAAAAATATTTCTAACACGAGAATTTTTTATGAAACTATGCATGTCCATAGTGGCCAAAGAATTTATTGTTTGAGACATCTTTTTTTTGTATTTATTAATAGTAAATGCATTTTGTGAATATTACATCATGATTTTTTCCCATTATTCATATTCTTATCATAATACTTCTTATGAAGTAATAAAATTATTATCATGTTTATCATAATAAGTTAAAAAGAAATCAAAACATATCTGAAAGAATCACATTACGATTACTGTAAGAAAATTATAATCGTTGGTTATCATAATAAACGATAACAAGTTTGTCGCAGGTTGCAATTATTTTTAAATTATTTTATATAATTTTTTTTTCTTTTTGTAATAAAATGACAATAAACTTACATGCAATGGTCAATATTTTTTGCACTTTCACTAAGAAAAAAATTAAAAATGTTATTAGCAATGCTATTTTATTTAACAATTTTTATTTAATTGATAATTCGTTAACTTTTTTTATTTCTTTAAAGTGTTACGAAAGAACTGATGTTAAATTATTTGACAAATAGCGCTAACAAAATATTATTAGAGCAAAGAAAATTTGGTTGTATCTTAAGCAAACTATGACTATTTGTATAGAAAGCAATCATGTTATTTTTGTAAGAAAAGGAATATGTTTTCAAAGTTATGATTATTTAGTTGTTAGAAAAATAATTATTTTTCGGTCAACAATACTCAAATTTATAATTGCGATACACATTGATATGTTTACAGTAACTCTAGTATTGCTTTTATTTAATAAAAGTAATATTTTTTTTATAAATTTTCATATTATTCGAATGTGTATTCTAAGTCAAATTACAATTTTAAAAAGCTTTTATACATTAATAGTCTTATTCCTCCAATATTTTTCAGGAATATTTTCTATGAAAATTCTGATAGTGCATAGAAAATATTGCTGGAAAAAATTTAAGGAATAAGACTATTTAAGTATTAAAGCATACACATTCGAATAATATGAAAATTTATATAATAAATGTTACTCACCATGAGAAATAAATTCCCAGATTCTATTTGTTAATATTTTTTTATGTACGACAACAATATATTGTTACAATAAACATAGTGTATTTTAAAGCCAAAAGTTGTTGAAATATGTATAAAATACTGGAGCGACAGTTACACTCAATATACATTATGAATTTTATGACGTCCAAGTTTAGACGTCATTTTTTGTTTGATAGCAAGTCCAAAATTGGACGTCATAAAATTCATCATGTAAATTGAGTGTAAGTAAAAAAAAAAAAAACAAAAAAACTCCCTGCCACTCCTGAAGGTAGGGTGGGTACATGTTGAACAAAAAACTGATTATTTTGTCTGATTTAAATTCTTCTTTCAATTTTGTTTCCAATTTTACTGTTTACTAAATTGTTTGCATTTTTATTTAATGTTTTTGTACAATATCTATTGTAAAACGCAACATTTCCGGTGCAAGTATTGCTTTGCAATGTCATGTTCATGTATCAAGAGCATAACATTCTTAATGAAACATTCATTAAGTTGTAGCATGTGCAGCATTTGTTTGAGACCACATACAAAGTAAATGCATATGCTACAGAAAATTTCATTGTTATATCTTTAAAACTCTTTTCTTTTATCTTTTAGTTTTTGTCTTCAACGTTAATGTAAGAAAATTAAGTTCACTTAGAATGTGGAGTAATGATGAAGAAATTGGTATTGTTTTTTATCAAAATGTTTTGTTTTCTTTTAATGTTTAGCTCTTCTGAAATACAATGCAATGTCTATAATGGATTTTTAATAAGCATGTGAAGTGGCACACAGTGGTGCCAATACAAAAAGGATTGAACAAATATTGAACTTAAATCCTTCAATTACAAAACTGTTAATGGATAGACCAAATTCTACAATTTCTTTTGCTTAATCCAAAAGAAGCTTGCATTTTATGACATGTTCTAATAAAAATTTATAGTAGAATCCGGGAATTTATTTCTCATGGTGAGTAACATTTATTATATAAATTTTCATATTAATTCGAATGTGTATTCTAAGTCAAATTATAATTTAAAAAGCTTTTATACTTTAATAGTCTTAGGCCCGTTCCATTATTAAAACTTTACTTTAATCTAAAGTGCGCGATAAAGTAAATTAAGGTTGATCCAAACTGGTAGGTTAAAGTAATGTTGTAATAATGGAACCCTTTTTATACGGCCGATAACATCCTACCATTAGCTATCGGTAAGTTGTGAAAACGGGCCTTATTGCTACAATATTTTCCAGGAATATTTTCTATGCACTATCCGAATTTTCGTTTGTATATATCTCTTAGTAGGCTAACTTTAGCTATCCTTTGGCTAGAAATAAAGTAAATTGTACAGAAAATGTTTACATTTTGCTGGTATCTAATAGTTGTATAAATTTTCTGTACAATTTACTTCATCGCTAGCAATAGGATATTATTATTCACTTTTTTAAAAAAGCCTTTTTGCAGGTGACTATTTTTATAAGAATTAAAAGGGCGAAAATTCCTCTTCTTCTGTATAAAATGCTAAGTGGATTGAAAAAAAGCTGCCATTCGTAAATATGTGGTTGCCATTTGTTGTTATTCAGTATGGCAATTCTGCGAGATTTAAACTACTTCTTTGAAACGTCAAGCACAATTAGTACTCAATTAAATTTATTCTCAGATTAATTAATTATAGTTTGCCGCTTAGATTAAACTCGATGTTAAAACCCACTCTTAGAGTTGAAAAAAAATCAACGAATTGTAGTCGAGACTGTAAGAAGAGTTAAACTCACTGTTTATTGTTGTTGTTTTTGTTCAAGATTTGATATTGTTACAAGTAAAGCTGAGGCTTATAATTCTTATTCGCTCAACAGTTTTATTTGTATAGTATCTTAAGCATTTCAAAAATCTTTGGATGAAGTTTCCTGATGATCTGGCCTAAGCAACCAGTAAAATGCGCATAGGAATAGCTTATCCAATCAACAATAAATTTCAGTTTATCTATAGTTTGAAATATGAATTTTGCACATTTAAAAGAAACCTTGTTCCTTAATTTTTGAATCCCAAGAAAAACTTTGATGAAAGAATTTTTTGTTTTGCAAAAAAATTTTAATTTCAAATTTCAAGGAAATACATTAAATATCAATGTTTTTTTTCCATAAATGAAAATAAATTTTATTCAACAAAGTAGCTACGATATGGAAATAAAAAAATGAAAAGTTGCGGGCCTCTGGTTGAAAATGAAAATTAAATTGGAAAAAAGCAGAATAATTGCCATTTTCTCTTTGTTTCGACAAACTGTCTGTTACTTAATGTCAACATAAATTTATTAGACCAATAAACTGTCCATTAACGCATTTGGGTTTATCAATATACCGACAAAAAACATTGTTTTCAGTTGGCAACACCTCTCAAAATACATGTCAAAGTTGGGAGTCAGCTGATGATAATTATCTGTATGGCAAATAAAAGGAAAATAAATAACTACCAGATGACTGGCAGTAAGCTTTACGACAGAATAGAAACAAACGAGGCACTGAGACATTTTCTTAAATGTGCAGTTTTTCGTTGGGAAAAAAGATAATCGCGTAATGAGAAAATGGCCATGTGTTGAAAAAAAATCATTTCAGAAATAATAAAACAAATATGTTAAATGCATTTAATAATCGCTTTAGGTGCGTGAAGCTTGTTTTAACAAAACATATAGAAACATTTTTTCCCCCTTGAACAACCACTATATTTTTTTGATCCGCTTTAGTCACTTAACGGCAAAAATCGTTATTATCTCAAATTTTATGGTAAGATTTTTTTCTAAAATTTGAGATTTTTGAAGTGGCTGCTCCATATATGTTTTCGTAACGTTGGAACCACGAACTTTATTTCGTCATGCAATCCGTCAAAAAAATTAAATTTACGGCAGATTTAAGTCCTTTTCACATAATTTTTTGATTTAGCTATTATTATTGGCGTTATTGAGGCACAAGTGGAAAAAATTATATAAATTTTTTTTTTATTTAAATAAAATCATAAAAAATGTTAATCAACAAATACTTTCTATTAGTACTTAATCATAAAGCTGCATCTTTAAGAAATAAAATAGATTTTATTTCATTAAAATCCATGGACAAATTTCTGTTTTATTTGACATTTTTTATTGCAAATTTGTGTAGAGCTTAACATCACAAAGTTTTACCTTTGTATTACACAATATATTTTTAATCCTTTACTTTAACTGTTTTCTCATAAAACTGCATATGTGACCTTCTTCGAGAAATGGGAATTAGTGTTTGCAAATTAAATTTTGCGAAAAACTCATTTCATCATTTCAGCATCCACCCTTAAGTCCAAACCCGTTTTTTGATACACGAGGTGCCTTTTCTCGGAGAAGATCACATATAATAGAAAATCCATGGATAAATTCGTGTTTTATTCTCGATAAAGTGAAAGTACCTAGTTTTGCATTTTTATCGCAAGAGTTAGTAACACGGTTAAAAATCACAACATGTTTAGCTCTACACAAGAATTACATCAAAAATTTTTTATAATCTCAGTATAGTGATTCAACTGTCAACGAATATTTTGGAAAACTCAAGCAATGTTTTGATGAAATTGTATTATATACATAATTTAAAAGCTAATTTTTGTCTAAACATTGATAAAAACGTAAATAAAGAAATAATAAATCAGTTTTGAAGAATTCTTGCTATGCGCACAAAACAAATTAAATGCATGTCCTCGATATCTTTTAAATATTATTTTGCTACCTCTGCAACTCTTTGGTTTTCATTTATTTTCAACTTTCTTGTTAGTTTATAACTTTTTCTTATAGTCTACTGTCTCATCATTTTCATTGTTCTACACCAAATAGCATTGTTTTTTTTTTAATTATTTAAGAGGATGGTATTGTATGTTATTTTCTTTTCTTTTATTTGGGTGTAAAATGTATTTTGGTTTTGTACATTTTATATCTTCATTACCAGCACTTGAGGAAATATATGCACATATTTTCATTCCTATTGTTTTGCAAACTGCTGAGGTCCCAGTTGCAGACTTAGAATGTTGCTATCTGTGATTGTGTTTAAATAGACAAAAGTAATTTATTTTTAGACTTAACACATATGTGCTTGAATGAGCTAATGTGATAGAGAAAAAAACGGTTGTCATACTAATTTAAATGAAAAAGGTGTAGCTACACAATAATTCCAATACATATTTACCTAAATATTTATTAGTATTTATGTAAATAGTTCGCTACATTTTTGAAATATCTTTTGCCCTCAAAAAAAATTTAGGTTAGTTACATTCGTGTGAAGTGTTTCACACATCTGCAATGTCTGTATGCATTACTGTAGCGCCATAGATCGCTTGTAATCAAAGTCATGACTTACGCAACATTAATGATGTATATATTCCGTTGATGATCAGTAACAAACAATACAAATCGTATGTAAACACGCACTTTATAAAACTTATATTGTTTGCAGTTCAAAACAATGTCAAAATTATTCACACTTACCGACAGAAAATTTTGTCTATAGTGAAAATTATATAGAAACTACATATGTGTAGAAAACCACACACGAGGGTAACTTTCGTACGTTCTAAAATAATTCTTTAATAAAAAATATTATTTTCACCAAAAAATGTGTTTTCAGTTCTTATTTGATATTGTTAACAAAGTCAAGAAGTTTCTTAAGTGTGCCTCAACAATTTTATGTTTATCATGTAAAAATGATTAGTTTTGTGTGGTTTTCACACAAGCGTGATTTAATGATTAAACAATCTCTAATTAAAAACAGATTATCTACGAAAAGCCTCTTGTCACAAAAATTTAGCTTTGGAAAAAATAACTGCTGTTTTTTCTTGTAAATTTGTTTGTCGCTTCAACTTTTGTGACAATGTCTGGGCTTCTAGTACTGAATATACGGAAATAAATGGGTGCTTTCTTAATCAAATGGCGTATTATCTTTTGCCCTACCAATTTCGGTAATAAAAGATCTTTGCTTAACAAAATTACAAACGGATTTTAATAAACAAACGATTTATTTGCAACTAGCGTCCTCAACGTCTGCAAATTGATAATGGCCTCGCATTAAATATTATGACATTTGTATTTATTTATGACTTTTTCTAGAGATTTCTTGAACCTTCCTGTACTAATTACACTATGGAACATTTTTGGGATTATTGTCTGGGGGGTGAGAAATTCCAAGTCAGGGTGATGGTACTAGGTCAGTATAGTAAAACCCTCAAAGGGTTTGGCGTTCGTATGTGTCATTTTTTTATGACCTGATAGATGGGCCTTGATGTATATGTTCCATTTAATTAATATTTAATTCGAAAATTAAAATTTTATTTTTTTATTAAAACTAAAAAAATCCTAAATGATCGTAATTTTAAACGTATGATTAATATTAGAAAAACAAACATATATGTATGTATACGCTCTCATGTACTTTTAAGAAAATAAATTAAACTAATTATTAGCATACTTTCGAGGGCGAAATAATTATAATATTTTTTTTTCTCCACAAATTTATTTTTACCGGCAAAACTGTTGATTATAAAGAAAAACGTTATATGAACGGATTAAAGAAATTGTAATTCTAAATTTTTGAGTTTATTTTAGCAAAATCGGACAAGTGGTTCTCGAGTTATGTTAAACAAAAAAACATCAAGATAAGGAAAAAATTTAAAATGTCATAAAAAAAAACTGACACATACGAACGCCAAAACCTTTGAGGGTTTTACTATACTGACCTAGTACCATCACCCTGACTTGGAAATGCATAAAAATTTTAAGCTCATACAACTTAAAATTAAAACTTACACGTTAAGTTCTTAGATAAATCGACTTCGTTACGATATTTATAACTTTAGCAGGTAAGTGCAGACTCAGTTTAATAAAATTATTGTAAATAGATCCATAGCTTATCATAGCTATTATATCGGATCGTTATAATTCTCTATGAATTTTTCATATGTTAACAAAATTTGGCGAAAATTTATTTTGAGTATTCTTCGGTGGTTTCTCTAACTCGAAACCGCATCCCAGTGTAAAAAATAGTTATTCTTATCGCAATCAAACGAATTGTTGTGCTGCGCTTAATTTTGACACTTATGGTCAGTTTGCACTGGCAAATCATTGCGCATAGCTGCATACTAGAACAACGCTACAGAATGATTAAAATTTATTTTTAATATCAGTCATCGGATCACACAAGTCATAGACGACTTTGTGATTTTTATGGCACACACATCGATGAGGCTCATTTTTGGCTTAACAAGTTTTTAATAATAAGCCCACTTATTTGAATTGCTTTTATTTTCCAACAAAACTATCTTAAAAGAAAATGTCAAACATATTATGTTTAACCCTGGATGGTCACTGCTTGTCGATTCGACGACTGTTCACATAATGCCCTTTTTGCCAACAACTTTAGCTGATGCCGAAAGCTTGTTGTGAGTGGACTTACGCTGAATCCTCATTTTTTTATACCTGAAATTCAGAGGTGTGTTCTCGTCGCAACGACGAAGAGTAACCTTGTTGTATAGGCTCAGTTAGCCGGGAGCAACAGTAACGTTGCAAATCAGCTGCTTCATTTTGCTGTGTGTAAAGCAATTAGAATGATTATAGTTGGCAGTAAGATGTAACGTCTTAATCTCTGAGAAAAAGATTGGTCTTACTTTTTTACGGTAAGGCTACTGTTACTGTTACTCCTGGTTAACCGAGCCTTAAGTTTTCGTGTCTTTTTATTGGAATTTTAAATCAGTAAAATGTAAACTGTGGTTGTATTGCTTTATATTAGTATAAGTAAATAGAGAGACAAATTTTTGTTAATAAAAATAAAAAAATACGTTAGCATCCGCCGCATGTGCACTTGCCGCTTGAAAATCGACAATTGAATTGTGTACTCTTGTGGACTAAATGAAAGAGCGTAAGAATGCGTGTGAAAAATATGTTTGAAATAATTTCCACAATTATGGTATGGGCTGGACACCAGTGTTTTAAATATAACTTTTGTCAACAGCTATGTCATGTTAACTTATAATAAGTTTCATAAAGATCGAAAACCCACCAACCCGTCGGACAGTATCTGAAAAAACTTCATTAATCTCTCATGGCGAGGGTTACCGTTGGAAATTTTCGAAAAGGGTCACAAAAAGTAGATTTTCCAGAAAAAAGGGTAAAAAAAATGGTATTTCAATAAAAAAAGGGTTAAGTTTTTTAAAAGCAGTATTTCCTATTTAATTAAATATAATAAGTTTTAATATTTATTTTCGGTATGATGTGCTTAAAAAACTTAATTTTTTTATATTTTAAACACCTGACAAAAAATTTTTTCTTCATCTTTATAACTAATTTTTTTACACTTATCATGTTTTGTTCCGACATTTTGTTTTAAAATAAATTTTGGGGTTTGTTAAAAAATTTACAATCGTTCGCGTAAATTTTCTGATTCCAATTTAGCCAATTTAGAAGGCCAGCCCACTAAAATAGAACGTTAGAACACAAAGCAAAAAACCAACGATGAAATTGACTGCCCGCAGATCATCCGTGAGTACAATACTCATATGGGAGGAGTAAACCTAATGGATTCCTATATGGGTTGCAATGGGCTCAAAATAAAAACTCAGGACATGGCAACCAGAATAGTTTATTATCTGCTTGATATGGCCATAACAAACGTTTTTGTGTTAAATCGCAGAGTTAACGCGGAAAATAATCAAGACTCTGATAATGAGAAAGAAAAAAGCATGACCATGTATGTATTTCGCTCGAGCATTGCAAATGACGTCTGCGCATCCGTCGCAAAACGTATGGTTAGACGTCCATCATTTGCCGAAAATCCAACCGGTAGCTCTCTTGTTGGAAAAGAAACTAATCATCCTATGGCTAGTACAAAGTTCGACAAAATAAATCATTTTCCACAATGGGGTTCAAAAAAATCTTGTAAGCTGTGTTAAAAATCAGAAACACACACGTTTTGTACTAAGTGCAACGTCCACCTATGTTTTTCAAAGGCCAAATATTTGTTTACTAAATACCATTTACATACGTAATATATTTGCTTTATATATGTTATTAATTTTTAAATCAAAAGTTGAAAATAAAACTGATATTCTTCCAATTAAGCATCATTATTAATTTATTTTTTAAAAGAAAAAGTTCGCCTTAACGACTAAGACCGTCTACAGGCGGTCTTCCTTGTTTTTGTCCTGGAGCTTTCCAGGAGCATTTTTTTAGCAATTGGAAATAAAATTCGTGATTTTCAGCCGAAAGACATACTAGATCAAAAATTATTGGCACAGTTCAATTCGTATTTCAAATTCAGGCATTTAAGGGTTAAGGATTTTACGATTTTAATAAATATTAGACTTTTCTGTCATCCCGCTCTTACCAAATATTTGGGAATTTTAGCCATTATTACCGAATTTTTCATTGCTGTTAGTTTTAGGGACTTTTAGTCAATTTTATGTTTATGAATTTTTAAATTCTACGAAGCTTTGTTGCTCTTTGAGGCAATCGTCACATTTTTAAAATAGCCTCATACCTAAACCGAAGTCACCTATTTTACAGAGCACTCTTAACATTGTCGATTTCAAAGAGAGTGAAAAGTTCAATGCCTTATGCCATTATTAAGGGTTAATTTTTTAGGATAAAAGAGAGAGCAAAACATTTTAATTTTTTGAGAAGAACCCACCATAAGTTATTCAATAAATAAAAAATAACAAATATGTACGGCCTTATTCATAAATTCTTGCTTCAGCTTTAATGCTTACAATAGCCATCAAAACACTTTTTGAATAACAAAAAAAGAAAAAGAGGCAAAACCCAAATCTAATTTTAGAGAGAAAAAGAATTTCTATTTGTTATATTTTATTTTTTTTATTAAGCTCCATACTAAAACAGCTTTTTGTTAATGTTTTACTTGAAAAATCGATCCGCTAAAATTTATTTTATAAAAAGTACGTCGATTCGACGAAGAGTAACCTTTTCACAACTTACCGATAGCTAAAAGTAGACTCTTACCGGTCTTATAAAAAGTGTTCCATTATTTAAACTTTGACCTAAAGTGAGCGATAAAGTAAATTAAGGTTCATCCTACCTGGTAGGTTAAAGTAAAGTTGTTATAATGGAACACTTTATATACGAGCGATAAAATCCTACCTTTAGCTATTGGTTAGTTGAGAAAACAGGCCTTAATGTACTTAAAGGAAGAGTAACCTTCCAGGGTAAATAAAACCATACCATTGTCACTGCCAACCATATTAAATTGGTAAAATTGGTCCACTATAAAGAAGCCACAATCATATTTAATCCTTAGTATTTATTTAAAGACCCCTTAAGCAAGCTCACACAATATGGCAAATCCTTCTTACAATCTTGGGGAAAAATGTTTTCTGGCTCTTCTTATATAAATTTTTATAAGAAATTTCTTTTAACTAATTTATGTGTTTTTTAACTTGTGTATCTCCTAAGCCAGGATACCAGGACTTTGAAATTTTTGATACCGCATCAGTCAAGTCCAGATCGAAAGCATGTGAGGTTTAAATAGATGTTAAGAAAACATACACACCGCAATTTGTAAGTTATATTCAGAATATCTAAAGCTTGAACAAAAACTATAATGGCCTTTTTTCGGTTTTTATCAATTTCAATCAGATCTTCTGCCGTTGGGCCGAAACAAAATTTTGCGTACCAAATTGCATAAAAAAAAACAAAATTCCTGCAAGTCCCATGAGTACTGGTAAAAAGTTCTTTGTTTGCAATTCTGTACAGAAAGTTTTATTCGTTACATACCAAAAATGATACAACATTTCTGTATGTTTTTGTTTATCTTGTAATTGTAGAAATGTTTCCTTTGCTTCTTAAATATTTCCTTTATGACATTTTACAATGAAAACAAAAATTCTTTTAAACTTTTTATGTTTGTGTTATTAAGTCATTTCTGTTGTCTCTGTGGAGTACATTCATACATTTTTACAGTTCTTCCAAATGTTTAATATCTTCCCTGTCGGACTTTTATGAGCTAACTCAAAATAAGGCTGACTTTTAACTAACTCATTTTTAACTAACTTTCGAAATAACTCAAATCTGATACAGAAATAAACAAAAATTAAAAAACATACAGGTGAAACTTTATTTTGTTGAAATATTTTTTGTTTTCATTAAACAGAGAAAAATTTGTCAAGTTATTTCATAAAATGAAAAAAATTTAAATTGAATTGTAATTTGACTTAGAATACACATTCGAATAATATGAAAATTTATATGTATAATAAATGTACTCACCATGAGAAATAAATTCCCAGATTCTATTATGTTAAATACATAAAATTTATTATAAATATTAATAAAAATATATACATACATAATTAGTTAATAATAATATAAATATGAAGGGTGGAGTGAGTGTTGACTTGTTCTGATGAACTACAAGCTGCCTAGTTAAACCCAACTATAAGTTAGTCAATTTATACTTAACTCATAGTGCACTCTTACTTTATGCACTACAAGCTAACTCATAATGAGCTAGCTTGTGGTTAGCTGAAACTTATGCAGAGTGAGTGAGTACTGACTCGCTCTGATGACACTACGTGTAAAAACTGAATAGAGTTTAACAAGGGAAATGAGCCAGCTTTTTAGTCACCTGTGACTCATTTCTGGTTGACAATAAGTTAGTTTTAAGTTAACTCAAAGTCCGACAGGGTTTGTTGGTCTAAGCACATACAAACATAAGTAGACTATTATATAAAAAATAATTAAATTATTTTCAAAAAATTTTACTATAGAAAATCTTCAGAATGCTTTTTTTGTTTCTCTGAATACGTCAACTAAGAAAAGGCAAATTCAATTTAATTGTTAATTTAAATAATATTTATGAGTTTTGTTATTTGAAGCAAACAAAAAACAAGCAAAATGAACTTCTTAAAATATTTGTACATTTAAAATTTTTACTTTTTTAACAATAGCAACCAGAATAGAAAGAGAGACTAACAATTTTTCTTAAAATTCAGTACATGTGAAGTAACGAGAACGAAATAAACATATCTCCAAGGCGAATTCAACTACAGGTGGTTTCGGAACTACAACAATCCAAAAACAATAAGAACAACATTGGGGTTTTTGCATTGCATTGTTAGTGCCTTTAGCTCGAAACGTCAACCATTCTTAGCAAACCACTAACAAGTCAAAACAAATAAGCTCGAACTGTCAAAATCAAATGCTGTTTGGACACCACCTGCAGTTCGCCTTGCCCATTTCTTATTAAAACATAGAGTGTTAAATAATTGAGTATTTTTGCGCTGTTTCTGTTCGAGTAGTCTTTAATATGTCTAACGATTAAAGCAAAAGAATCTTGAAATTATTTTCTGCTGGTATTAATTCCTGAAGAGATAAGTAAAAGAATTTCGATTTTAATGAAATTTGGTGAGAAGGATCTTTTTATCCTATAAGGAACATATATGAACAAAAAAAAAATTAAAAAATTTTTTTTTTTCAAATGTTTTGTCATATTCAAAATGTCATAATTTCGCCGAATTTACCGAATATGTTGATATTATTTCTCCAATATCTCGAAAACTACTTTACATACGAAGATGATTTTAATGTTATTTTAAAAAGATACGTAATATTTGCAAAATATTAAATTTTAAAAACTTACTAAGTCAAACATTTTTTTCTATTTGGCTGACTGTTTTTTATTTTTTTCTTTTTCAAGATATGATTTTTTTCTTTCGCAACTTAAAAAAAAATAATCTTAAAATAGAATTTTAATTTTGAGCAATAAGTACACTGTGCTAGTTGCAGAAAACAGACAAGCCGGGCACCTGGCATTTTAACCTAATTGGGGCACGCTGAATCTAGTGGTGCTAGCCGTTTTTTTAAGTTATCTCTTGTTTTCAAGATATACCGTTATTTCGAAAATGTAAAAGGTTGCACTGCTTATATTCGCTTAACTCAAAAACGGTTTAGTTTATTAAAATAACTTAACCCTTGTGTTAATACCCGGGTACCATGGTACCCACATAGGTATATTTACATAAAAAATATGTATTAAGAGTTAACATTTTTAAACAAGTTTCTGGATCATCGTTATTTAGCTTAAAAGAAAGCGAATTCATATTTTTTATATATATTGTTTCTCCTGTAATACTCCAAACCAATACAATACACTTTAGGGGATAACACAAAACCGTTTTTACAGCTCAAAAGATGCATTAAACTTAATTCTATATCATACAATTACTAAAGTTTAGTTTCCAAAGCGTTATTATTATAATACGGGGAAGTCTCATTTACATATCATGTATGACCAAAAATTTTCAACTTTTATACTAAAAAATACTGTCCTCTATAAAAAAAAATTTTAAATATTAGCCGTTTAGCAATTCAAAGTTAAAAAATCGTATCTTAACATAAATATAATTTAATACGCTTTTAAAAAGATACAAAATTTAATTTTATTTCATAAAAATATTGATTATTAATACACTATAGTATATCGGTACCTGGGAACCCCGGGTGCTAAACAATGTGGATAATATCGGATATTAACACAAGTGTAAAAAACCCGAATTTCCGCAATAAATAATAAAGTGGAGTTGGTCATACATTTGACCCATCTACGAGCATCCTACGCGCTGCACCGCACAAATATATGACATAACTTTTGGAAAAAAATTGTTTCGTACTAATTACGTTAGCTTAAATGCCAAATGACGTAACTAATAAAAATATAATTTTACAGGAGAAGCAAAAAACTTTGTAAAGTGAAAACTATAAACATGTCAGAAAAACATGCATTGATAAGTCGTCCATGGAATTCTTCAACCAATTTTCAAAGAAAACCATTTATTATATTTTCTTAGAAAACATGTAGTTTTCTAGTATTCAAAATAATCAATCAAAAACTCGATTTTGAATTTTTTGTAAGTTCCGTCTTTTTGCATTTTAGCTACCGATATATTCCTTATTGGGTAAAAAGAACCTTCTCACCAAATTGCATTAAAATCGAATGAGGTCAGGTCCCAATCTTGGTCGATTTGACATGGAAGTACCCATATATAATAACTTTGTAATAAAATTTTAGTTGAAAAATTATTTTCGTAAAACTTAACACTACTGTCACTGTTTTACCTCTGTTAAACTGAAGTGTTCTCGTTAATCCTTTCAAATATAATTAATTTTGATAATATTTCGCGTCAAAATTAAACTTTATACATTAACAAGAGCTGTTGTCCAACAAACAGCAATAAATTTAATGAACTTTATTCTGTATTAAATGCTTTAAAGCCTTTTTAATGATCTGCTTTAAATGTTGCAAATTCTCATTATATAGTGTTTACTCAACTTTAGTATTCAACATTTTTTCCTCCCTGCTGCCAGCAATAATGCAAATTTGACATAAAAAAATAGTTAAATCTGAGGTGATTATCACGAACCAACAAAAACTAAAACTTTATTTTGTTGCACACCGTAATCGTGTGGAAATGTGCTAAAAATTTACTACAAAATAGAAAAATGGTTAAATTAAAACCAAAACTAGATAACAGTGAAAAAGTATGCGAGTTGATTTTTTTTAGTGTTGCAAAAGAGTTAAAAATTTCAACAGTAAAACACATCTGTAATTGTAATAAGACTATGTACATTAAAGTTTTTTGTTAGAAAATGAATGGCTTTTGGATTTGTAAATAAGTTATCTAGTTAACGGCATGAAAAAGTTAAAAAGTTTGCCTCTTAAAGGCATTTTAAAATGGCTGAAAATATATAAAAACGCCGTTAAATATTTGCAGTTTTCCTAAATAACGGAGAAAATTTATTTTTTCTATTTAAAAATGCTAAACGTTTAAATTCAATTTGTATTAATAAAATAGTCTTAGAACAAGAACATAAAGATATTTTTATTTTAAACTTAAATCAAATATAATAGATATAACAACATATCGATATGTTGTTTTATTTGGCCATTTGGCCGATATTTTGTTACATACATAATTGAACCAAGCCAATATTATTATAACAAAAATAAATGACAGTTATTTTCGAAATAATTTGTGTTTTATTCAAAATCAACATCAGGCCTTAAAATTTAATTTAAAATATATGTAGTCGAGAAAATAAAGCAAAAAAGTTTTTAAAAAAATCCGGGAAAAAATAATTTTTATCAAATATTAAAATAAACCGAATTTAAAGAAAAATTTCGTTTATAATCCGAAATTTTGAAATCGTAAATAAAAATGTTTTTTGAAGAAAAATTCGTATAATTAACAGCATTTTTTTAACTTTTCAAATTTTTTTGTCAAAAGGCCAAAGATATCTACTGTAGGGTTATTATACATAGATCTGTGCATATTAACACTGCAGTTAGCTTAAAAAAATAACGAGCCTATAGGACCGAGGTATAAGAGGTATAGGACAATTTTGTTTTGTAAAACAATAAATGAGTTAAAACGTGCTCTTCTACATTTTATATGTAAAATCTGCAAACAAAAATACTTTGGATTCATATCTTTTTTTTCAACTAAACGGTAATTTATGCTATAATATTTTGTGTGGCGACTAGTCTAAAGCTTAAGTACTACGTAATAGTGTAAATGCAATGTGTTTTTGTTTTGAACAAAAGCTTTTGGAAAGAAATCTAATTTACCTGAATTTTCACTAATAGATTTTCCAAAATTACATTAAATTAATGTTATGGAAATGGCGAAGGAATTAAATTATGGTTCAGTTGGATTTTTAGTTGTCTACTTATGAAATCGTTATGTTTCTTTATATCGTCTTTAACCTAAATATATAACATTTCCCTTTTAACATCGAACTACTAAATATCTTTCCATATTTCGAACTACATAGGTATAGCTAAATTGAGTGTTATTTCCAAACTCTTTGAAAAAATTGTGACCAAGATTATATTACATCAAGTATGTTGTATAGAGTAAATCATGTTCTTCTTATGTATATGTTGGATAAAATCGGGCACTCTCTTAAACTTCTTAAATGAATGTCCGCATATCCAAACGGTAGGTATCGTCTGGAGTCTCTTATTTTAGTCACTGGGGTCCTGTAAAATTCAGTAATGATTCACTTCCCTTTTTCAATTGTTGGAGATATTGAAATGAAACGAATACTTTTCTCTAGACACATTCGAGGCACATGTAGCAAGGTGAACTCGTCGCTCGCTAAGTTTTTTGTGTTAAGAATATAAATATAAATTTTCAAAATTGCTCAATATAAAATAAGGAAATATTTGTAGAGTGATTAAACATGAATTTTAATAAATTTCATTACAGCAGTGATATTAGTTTTAGCGTTTACAGTGAATTTCTTAAGACTGCTTAATATGGGATCCAAGGTAAAATGTGGAACATATATCATAAAATAGAGTGATACTTTTTCTGGCCACTGAAGCTATATCTGCAACGGTCTGAGGCGTATTTAATAAATTTCCCAGATTGGGCTTTTTATGGAACCTATGGTAAATTATAGGCCAATCATCACAAAATTTTTAGTATAATTTCTAGACCTATAAAACTGTGAAGTATTTTATTTTATTATGATAGCATTCACAGAAAAAATTAAAAATTGTCTCTAATCACCAAATCCCTAGAATCAAGGCATTGTTGATTTTGCTCCCATTACCAAAATGATTAAAAATTGTAAAAGATTAAAATTTAATTAAAATAAGTATCAAATAACTTTGCCGTTTCAAACAATGTGCTGATTGATTTAATTAAATAAAGTTCAGGTTTTGGCAATTTCCAACAACAATTCTACAAGTATAACTAGTTTATTTTTAACGAACAACTCAATAAAGATTTCTTGTTATTTAATTAATATTTAAATTAAAAATTTATTTTAAGGTAACTAAAATGTTAATTAAATCAAAATTATATTTTTAATTTTCTTTTAACAATTTTTTAAAACTGTTTAGTTAAATACATCAAATACAAAAATTGAACGATGACGAAAACATATCGAGTCGGTCTGCTGTCGTTTTTGGTTACGTCTCTTCTTCTTTAGCCAAGGAAAGGATACAGCAACAGTGAGTGATGAAGAAAAACATTGAGTGTATAAACAAGACTTCGTTCAAAAATTATTCCAACAAAAAATGTCTCAAAGCCAGCCGCCGCTCTGCTCTGCTTTCTGCCTTCATCTTCTCCTTCAGTGATAGCTTGGGTGCGCGTCATTGCTTGTGCAAAAATTTTGGTTTGATTCAGCAAAATTATTTGTTTGAAATTTATATGAATTTCAGTAAATTTTTTGTTTGCTTATGTAAATTATTTGTTTGAAAAAATCAGTATTTTTTTTCAGTAAACAAAATACAAATAAATTGTTTGAATATGCAAATTTGTTTGTAGGACCGATTTCAGACAAAATATGTTTTGATTCTACAAATTTTTTGTTTGAATTCGAAAAATAATTTTTTCTGTGTATGTAGGTTAAACTATTTAAAATTATATCTGTGGCATTTTAACAAAACATCTTAAGTCGAGATAAGATAGCAAAAAAGTTTTTAAAAAAAGCTCGGTAAAGAAATCTTTTTTATTATATAATAAAAAAAACTAAAATTAAAGAAAAATTTCATTTATATTCTAAAATTTTAAAACATCAAAAGAAATATTTTTTTTTTGTTATTAAATTTGACTTGAGATATTTTGTCAAAATGCCACAGATAGTTGATATTTGGATTATTAATTAATCTTTATAAAAGCGAGCGTCAGCATTAAAATTGGTTGCGGTTAAGATCTATATTAAATTATGGACCAACAATTAGAATGTTTTAAGCTTTTATTTTTAGAAATATGAACCAGCTTGAGTAAAATTTAATGATTCGCAACAATTTAGCCAAACTTAATTGATTTTCAGGAGGGGAATTTGTATTGGACTCATGGTAAATTATGAACCAATCATTCCAAATTTCTGTAGAAGAATTTCTGGTATTAAAAAACATAAATTAACATAATAAACATTTGTTTTACGGTTTACGGTGAATTTCAGAAAGCTGCTAAATATGGCAAAACATGGACCGTATATCATACAATTGCGTTAGAAACAAAGTTTACTCTTATAAATTGTTTTCCGGGAGTAAATTATGGACCGATCTTCAAATTTGATAGTGTAATTTATTGTCCTATAAAACTGTGAATTAACAAATGTTATTTTTATTTCATTATTTATTACGGTTTTAGGCGTACTAAACGGTTCTCTGGAAAAGGTTTTATGTGGGGCATGTGGTAAGTTATAGACCGATCTCCACGAAATTTAACAATATGATTTCCAGTCGTATAAACAAATTTATGCAAAATTTTATATCATTCCGTGCATTAGTGCACCATTTTTGTTAGTTTTTCCTTATTTTTATTCATAGCTCTAATCCTAATGAACCGATTTCGCTGGATTTCAATCACAAACTGCTAAGGATAACTACAAGCAAGTTGACACCAAGGTTGTTCTTTTCTTTTGAGATTTTCAAAAGTAAGCGTGTTTTCAACTAATGGACAGACAGACGGACAAGGGTACATCAAGTAAGAATTAATCAAGCTGGAATATATCTGTGGTTACAACCCATGACAGCCTTGCTAGAGTTAGGACACAATTATGTTATTATTACCATCGTATTCAGCGTGTCTAAATCTATTTGCTATATTTTTTCCATTTTCGTGTCTGTTATAGGAAGGCAATCAACACTAAAAACCCAAAAAGCTTAAGTTATTTTTCTAAATGACTGTTTTGGCATAACCGCCTTAGTCAATTCAGGATTACAACATATATCTTAAGTCGTTATTCTTTAAACTTTATAAATAATTGTATGTGACCTTCTCCGAGAAAAGAGACCTAGTGTGTGAAAGTGAAGTTTTGAGAAAAACTTATTTCATCTTATTCTATAACCTAGCTCAACAGGAGAGATCACGATGTTAGGAATCATTCCTAGGAAGTTCATATGTTCTAGAAAGTTGTTTACTGAGATCTTAGGTACATTTTTGTAGTTAATTGTTTCCTTGAATTTTGAACGGTTTGCTACCTATGGACCTAAACAGGGGGAAAAAGGTAAAAAAAAATCAAATTTTTAAAGTTTTTTTAAATTTTGATCTGGAAGATGAATTTTGTTAGATTTTATGTGTTCACATCTTTTATTCTTTAAGGAAAGAACTACAACTTTGTTTCAAAGTGTAAATCAAGGTTCCGAACGGTTTGCAAGATATGAGCCTGCGAAAACGATCACTTTTTTGCAAAAATGACACCGAGGCCCCAAATCTTTAAGGGCTCATAAATTAAAAAGTGCATGACTTTGGGCAAAACTGGGAGACACGGGTCTATTTTTTTTGGTGCTTTATGCTTATTTTTTTTATCCCTATATGGTTCTTTTTCCATGACTTAAAAAATTACACACAGTGTAATCTATGTCAATTTAGCCGCACTGAAAGTTTTTTATTTTATCTGGAATAATATCCTTACTTAACTTTAACTTTTCGACTTTCTTTCGTACAACAATTCATAAAGCCTAAGTGTCTTTTTCGGTAATATCTTTTGACTACGAGAATAAACAATTTTTTTTTTTTAACAACTAAGTAAAGTAATTCGTCTCCTGATTTTCAGTGAAGATTCAAATCTTTAAACTACTGTACTGAAAATATTGAAAAACAGACTTAGGCTGTTAGACTTGTGACCACAGATATATACGTTATGGAGTCTGAGATGCATAATAAAAAAAATAAAAAATGTTTTGATTCTACAAATTTTTTGTTTGAATTCGAAAAATAATTTTTTTCTGTGTGTGTGTTGTAGTGTGAGAAGTATTACATAGACCTAGCTAGGAAAAGGAAATCTTATATACAAGACAAAAGCTTAATAAACTACAAGGTTTTTTTGGTATTGAAAATTACAGAGAAAAAACTAAAAATTTATTTTAATCATCGAATTTCTAAATTCAAGTTAACAATTTTTTGAATTTGCTCCTATCATTATATTGATTACTAAAAATTGTAGAAATTGAAAATTGTATTTTTTTTTCAATAAATGATATTTAAATTTTTAATTAAAAATATGATCAAAACTATGATATTTCATACAATGTGTTAATAATTCAATTGCAAAAATAATATAGAAACAATATATGTATATATATATTATTCAATTACCTCATTTGATTAAAAAGAAACAAATAACTTAGGAATATAGCAATTGAATTGAGCAAACTAGTAATCAAATTAAAAATAAAAATAACTAATGAAAATTGTTTTTAGGTGATTGTTAATATTTGTCAAACAGTACGTATTAGTAATATCTAAATGTGCAAATATTGCTAATAAGGGCTATAACTTTTTCACACTTTTTTCGAATATCAAAAACGGCATAGTATAGTCGTTTAGAACATTAACAGTTATTAATAAAAAATACGACAATTTTTTCGGATTGTTAAAAAAGTTCACGCAGGGATCGGTTTAAATTTTGAAAACAACAAATTTTATCGCACGGAAATTTTAAAAAATATACACCTGATATTTATATATATTCCTAAACGTATCACTTAAATGCTATTTTGGAATTTAATTTAAATTTAAAAATTTTCCTACCCACTGTCAAGCCATGATCAACGATATGTGAAATGATAAGATCGGACTTTAAATGGCAGCGCTAAATATAAAAAACCAAAAATGCTGTATTTTGGGGCGTAGCAAACAAAAATTTGTTCCTGTTTTAGAAACTTTATTGACCTATTTTTCATTCCAGGGGGTGACTGGCACAACTTTTTTTTCGACCCACCCTAATGAACATACTTGCTAAATATCACCAAGAGATTATTAAACTTTGCTTAGCAATTATAATAAAATCTTATTATAAAGTTTTTGTAAAAGCAATATTAATAAATTTTCAGCAACTTATTATAGATCACAATTTAACCTAACTTGTATTTCTTGGCTACAGAATTTTACCTTAATTGTTTCACACTCTAGTCGCACACAATCTTAATTAAGCACCTGTTTACCGCTCTAAATAACTTGTCCTACGCATGGAAAAAAAGAATAAAGGTTAATGTACACATTGTTAATTTTCTATTTTGCTTTATTGTTGGTTCAAGCAAGGACGTAACTAAATAATTTTTAGAAGGCTCATAATAAACACAGCTGTGTACTACTAGCAAAACAATGGGGCGACATAAACACAGTAACAGCAGCAATATTATGCAAAATTACTAACAATAAGTATGAATTAATAAAATAGGTAAGGAGATGCAGCACTACTAAAATTTAGTTACGCAAACCATAGGCTGGTATGATTTTTGTGTTAGTGTGTGTATATGACACAGATTGCCGGCAAGAACCACCCCATACGGCGAGCTTCAGCCGAGCTAAACGCGGGCATACCAACGCCGCTGGCAATCTGGCCACTTTGTGCTCTTGTTTCTGTCTGTTTCACAAACAGATGACCAACACACCACTACCATAAAAAATATATGTGTACTCAGATGCTTGCTTATCTAACTTCACGATTTCAGTGTAGGAGTTCAAATTAATGTTCTTCTTTTACTTTACACTATAAAGAAATGTATCTATAACAATAGTTAGTTCTCTAACTAATTTGTTTGATGGAGTAAGTTTTATTTTTGAGTTGAGTCTTTTAATTTGAAAGTACAATCGACAATAAAACATATTTAATTTTCACTAACAAGAAAAATTAGGAAAACATTTCAGCTCTATCCAAAAGAAGACCAACTAAAAATTTGATAAAAGTTTGAGTATAAAAATAACTACTTTTTGAACAGGGAAAATTATAGCTTTTTCGGTGATCATAGAGGAATTACTTATACATCATTAATTGCGGCATAACAAAAATAATATGATCACACAAAACATAGCTCGAAGCTAGAAAACTTTTTAGGAAAACTTATAAAAATTATACATAATTATTAGTATTGTGGTTATTTTATTGAACTATTTATGGTTTTTAATCCAAATTTTTAATATTTTTAATTAGGCTTAAGTTCATTAAATTTAATTTTCATTAAATTATTTTTATGAAGAGAGGAATTTTACAACATGAAAATTAATTAAAATTTTTATTGATAATTTTTCATTCTTGACTCAATCTGGGCTCGAACCCAGGTGTTTACGGACAGGTTACCCTGACATGTTTCGATTGCAACCACTCAATCTCTTCAGAGGGCTTGCCGTTTAACACTCGCAGCCATCGACGACTGCTGACGTCATTAGTCAAACATCAATCCTTAAACCAAATTGTATTCAACCTTTTGGTAGATCGAAATTTGCTTTTGAATGATTATCTATTTTAATTTATTTTAACATGTTATTTCTTTACTTCTCTTTTTCGTACTTTTTGTCAAGAATTCTTCTTGAAGTTCAAAGTACATATATTTTTTGTTTTTTCATTTTTTTGTCTTTCTTTTTCTTGTTGACCTTTTCAGCACAACTTGAAGGACAAATGCAAACATAGAGCTCGTGCCTTAGCTTTAACAATTATTAGTATTGTGGTTATTTTATTGAACTATTTATGGTTTTTAATCCAAATTTTTAATATTTTTAATTAGGCTTAAGTTCATTAAATTTAATTTTCATTAAATTATTTTTATGAAGAAAGGAATTTTACAACATGAAAATTAATTAAAATTTTTATTGATAATTTTTCATTCTTGACTCAATCTGGGCTCGAACCCAGCAACAAAAAATGTGCGTTTTTTTAAAAAAAATTCAATTTGGTGTCTTTTTCTTTAAAATGTTGCTCCCGAAAAGGGTGGCTTGTTTTATTCTAAAAAACTCATGCTATTCGGGAGCAACATTTTTAAGAAACAGACACCAAATTGCATTTTTTTTAAAAAAAGGCACATTTTTTTGTAGAAAAGAAAACACCATTAATTTAAAAAAAATCATACATAATTCTTATAAAACAATATTCCTTTCATTCCAAAATAATATTTTAGATTTATAAAAAAATTTTTGAGCGCCGAAATAACAATTTTTTCAATGCTTAATATTTTTCATTTACTTTATACACTAAAATCATGTCAGCTTTTAAAGCATGAAATCAGCGTTCTTAAGATCTCTATAGCAGAGCTTCTACGCGAGGAATTCCAAACAAAAATCATGTAATATTTCATAGAAGTGTAAGCGCTACACACTGAATTCTCCCTTACAATACTGCTTCCGAGGAAGCATAAGTTTTTGCTGGGTAAGATGAGATGAACGCACTGTTTATTGTTGATGTTGTTTTGTTTAAACTTTGATATTATTACAAGTAGAACTGTTGCTATAATTCTTATACGTTTAACATTTTTTATTTGGTTTAATATCTTTAGTTTTTCTAAAATCTTTATGGATGAAGTTTCCTGATGATCTGGCCTAAGCAACCAGTGAAATGCGCATAGGAATAGCTTATCCCATCAACAATAAATTTCAAGTGTTTTTATCAATAATAAAAACTGGGAATTGAGCACGAATAACAAAATCTTTTGAAAATTTTATTTATATTTTTTTTTGTCAACATAACTTAAGGTTATAAGTTTCTTGGAAGTTACAGCAATTGTTGTAAATAAGCTTATTAAAGTTTTCTTTTTGCAGATAAACATATTTTAATACTATAATACTGTGCACAATTACAAAATTCGTGTATCAGTTCGTTTTTTTTTATACATATATATTTCCATTTTGTTGGGAGGCATTTTCGGTTCAGAAATACAAATATTAAAAAATTTCACAGAAAAAATTAACAAGAGGTGTTAAGTAATTAATGAAAATTCTTAAAGTTTTCCAAATATATTTAACAATTTTCTTCTTTAACATGTTTGTAAATTGTCATATTAACAATTTGTTTCAGTTAAAAAATAAATATATAAAATAAAATTTATTTTGTGTCAAAAAAAAAAAAATTCTTTAAATATTTTGGGTTTTAATCACTAAAATGCTAAAAGATAGGCAGATTATTAAAACTGAATCAATCTTAGGGGTAAGTAAAGTTGTGGTTTGAAAAATTAAGAGATTTTAATGGGTCTTTTGTTAATTTTAGTTTTCAAATACAAGTTTATAATTGTGGCAAGATTCCCTTTTAATAAGACGAACATTATTGCGCATCCAATTCTACGTCTGAATAAGTATGCTTTAATAAATATTAATGGTGTTTGTGATGTAGTTCTTCATTTATAATTCAATAAAAATAAATTAAAGAAAAAATTAAGATGCATTTCATTCTTTCAAAAGGCAATAAGCTAGTTCTCAACAAAATATTTTATTAATAAGACAAATTCGTAATTAGAATTTTAATATAATTGTTAACAAAAACTTTATTTAATATTACAACTTCGTTGTTAAAAATATTTGTTGAATATCAACAATTTGAATTAACAAAAGTATTTTTTATACTTACAAATTTGGTTGTTGTTGCCTTTTCAATTAAAAAATTAATTGTATTGACGAATTTAGTATTCAAAATGACAATTGATTTTTCGTAATTTTTTTCTGTGTTTAAATAAATTTTTTTCTGTGTTTAAATAAATCATGGTACAATTTTTAAATTTCTGCTGTTAATAAGTCAATATTGCCAATCCAACAAAATTAAGCAAAAGGTGAAAAACGTTTTATTTTAAACTTTTTAATTTTGTATAACAATACCTATTCGAAATGAGTTGCTATATTTTTGAGAAAAATGGCCAAAATTGATTTTATGTGTCTTTAATTGAAAACTTCAACCCGTTTGCTAATTATGTATTGGTTACATTAACTTCAAATTTGGTCTGCGTCTAAGCACGAAATTCTTAATAAAATGTGTTTATTTAATTTTTTGCCGGTATCTATTCCTCGCAGCGTTGCCAGAATGATAATTTTTTCATATATTTGATTTTTATACCCACACCATAATGGTGGAGAGGGTATTATGCATTTATGCTGATGTGTGTAACACCTTAAAATATAGGTCCTAGACCTATCTTACAGTATCAATTTCTGAGTAGATCTAACGATGTCTGTCCAGCTGGCTGGCTGGCTGGCTGGCTGTCCATGTATTCTTGTGGGCAAAGTACAGGTCGCAATTTTGGAGAAAAATTGATAAAATTTGGCACAAGGAAGAAGCCCATTGAAAATGGGCCGAATCGATCGGAGATAGGGGGCAATTTCCGCCCGTCAGCAAATATCAAACCGATTTTAATGAAATTTAAAAAATAGATAGAAACATATTCATATAGACACATTAGCTTTGCCTGTTTTAAAAAAAAATAGGACAACGAGGGGAGATAGGGGCATTTTCTACCTCTCCGAAACTATCTAATAGATTTTAATGAAATTTAAAATATATATAGATCCTTATTCATATACCCAAAATAGTCCCAAATAGTTACACTTGCAAAAATTTGTTCACATATACTGTGGTGTAGGGAATCATCTAAAAAATATGCAATTTTCTGAAATTGTCATCCATATAGCGGTACCAAAACAGTAAAACATCAAATAAAGAGTCTTTAAGCTTCGTTGCTAGCAACCCAAAATCTTCTTTATCAAAATATATACATAAATACAGGGTGTCCACCGGGAAGGTATACTACTATGTTTGCCGCCATTTTGGTAAACATTAGTCTTGACAGTTCATATTTGGCAGTCGTGAAGTAAACACGTGGCAAATTTATTATGGAAAAACTATTCGACAAACCAACGTGATTTACTCGTTAAAAAATCAAACATGGATTACTGTGACGATGAGCAAGTTCCGTGAAGTGAGTGACGAGTCTCATTTTCATTTAAATGGATATGTGTATAAACAGAATAATCTGTTCTGGGCAATGGAACACCGTCAAATTATTCATCAGTCATCTTTGCATACGTTAAAGTGACAGAGTCTGGTGTGCAATTTGGTCAGGAGAAATAATTGGAACTTGCTTCTTTGAACATGAAATCAGCGTAACGGTAATTGAAAATGGGTAGCGTTATCACGATATGATTCAAAACTTTTAAACGCTGCAACTGCATGCTTTGGACTTGATTAACATGTTATATCAACAAGACGGTGCCACATCGCATTCAGCCAGGATTACAATGGAATTACTCTACGAGACCTCTTTCTAACAACAAGTTTTTTCAAGAAATAGTGATGTTTATTGTCCTCCACGGTCGCTTGATTTGACTGCTCCGGACTTCAGTTTGTTGGGATATCTGAAAAGCAAGGTTTGTGCACACAAACCAGAAATGCTTCCGCAACTCAAACAAAATATTCGTGATGAAATTACGACATTAAATAAAACATATGCCAATATAAGATCCATTCTCTTTCATTTCATCAAAAATTATAATCAAACAAAGTAGTATGCCTTCCCGGCGGACACACTTTGGGGATTCACAAGGTAGTCATAAAGTTGTAAAGTCATATGTCTTAAGATAATTACAGGAAATAAATATGACTTCTGTGGGCAACCGCTTATAATTTAGATTACTACTGTACAGTTAAAACGAATCAATGAAAACAGCACTACCATTTTTTATTTTGTCTGACACACAACAGTATTTTTTTTAAACAATTGTAAAATATTATTTATGACATTACGACGATATGACTTGATAGCACACGTTGTGAATCGTCCTACTGTATATGTATATAATTTAATTTATGGTATACGATTATACTAACAGTTAAACCTTTTGTAAAGTTTAGCCCTATTAATATTAAAGAAACTTTTTTATTTAGATAGGCTTTTTTACTCTTTTACGGTCTAATTTATAAAATTAAAATGGATTTTAAAAAAATATGTATTAAAAATTTCACTATAATGCCCGTAATTTCTACAAACAGATATGTAGCTGTGTATAGCTATCTATGGTGTACCGAATTTTTGATAATTTAATCATGTTTTTCTTACCTACTGGTTGAACTGTAGTGTATTTTATTCTTTAGATTTTTTACAGTTAATTAAAAATTGAAAACCGGATAGGTAAAGATAACTGTTAGGTACGAACACGACCAGATATCTATTTGTTGAAATTACGGTATAAATACATTACTACTTAGATATCGAAACATGTAAGGGTAACCTGTCCGTAAAAACGCCTGAGTTCGAGCCTCAGGTCAGTCAAGAATAAAAATTATCAATAAATTTTAAATAATTTCATGTTGTAAAATTCCTTTCTTCCTATGAATAATTTAATGAAAATTAAATTTGATCAACTTAAGCCTAAATAAAATAATAAAATTTGGATTAAAAACCATAGAACAAAATAACCACAATACTAATTATTAGATAAACATTTTCCCCCCTAAGCTAATCCCACGAAGCTATACAGGAGAAAGACCAGAGTCTCTTGCGGGAATCGAATACTTAGCCCGGCACTGATAACTAAACAATGTTGAAATTGAAAAGAATTTAATTATTTTTCTCCTCAAAAAATGATTTTTTTTCGTTAAATGATGATTTTCCTCCCAAAGATTCTGGCAACGCTGATTCCTCTACTAAATGCATTTGATGTTTTAAAAAAACCAACAGACATTTCATCATTTAGTTTACATTTTCTAACAGCGACAAAGTAATTTTGGTTATTTTTCATGGCTTAGGTTTGTGTGTGTTTTATATTACTGTTCCCTGTAATCTCATGCAAGCAAGTGTTGGGTACTTAGCCCTCAACCTTTACCACAGATTATCTTACTATATGTCCGTCCTTATGTCTACTATTTTTTTGGCTGTTTAGTTGTATGTTTTTGTTAAGGCCTCAACTGTGAGTCTAGGTATTCGTGCACATGTATAAGCATATGTGCATTTCTGTTGTGTTTTTAATGCATGTCACGCATTTTTGGTACATACATATTTTCGCCAGGCAACCAAAAACATATTTTTTTATCTTTAGTTGGGTATGTGCGAAATTTCATTTATGTACATGTGCATTTTATTAGCTTGAAAACATGTTTAATTTATTTACAAAAGGTATTTTCTAAAACGTTTATGGAATTTACGTGGGTTTATTTATACCAAATTGTTTCGCTGTTAAATTGCTGAAAATGGCTTTGGACTAAATTTATCGTTTGGTCTATATAATTTAAAATATTGTGTTAAAAACTTTTATGAGTTAATTTTAATTGAACATTTTGGAATATAAAATTGCTATATAAATATTAATTTGTAAAATATGTTGCTGTTGCACTTTTATTATGACTCTTTTACACAGAATATAATTCATATTTAATTAATGAATATTTTAGATCGAATATCAATCGAAATTTTTGCGCTTATTACTAAAAGTTTCATGGTAAAATTATTACGATATGGTATTCATACATTAAATAACTAAATTTCTTGTAAAATAATGTTACTGGGGCAAAAAAATGTATTTATCTTAATCAATATCGTTCTACTGTAGTCATTTTAAAGGTGCATAAAGTGATATTATGCCCTTTTTCGATGTTTGCAAGAAAAATTTTCTGTTTTGTTAAAAAAAGAGAAGATCAATCTTCATTTCGATAGGCGTGATAAAGTGTTTGATCTTATACCCATGGTTTCTTTTGAACCCTTTCTAGAATTTCCTGTATATTACGTTTTTTTAAAACGATTTTTGACAAAATAAATTGACCAGCCCTTGTATTCATATTTAACTTTTTCTTTTCCATTATTAAATCTTACTGTTACATGTATGTTATTTAAGTTTATTTTTTCTGATAGGTAAATTATTAGTGGTTTATGTTTAGCTGCGCGCCTTAAAAAAGCCTTTCTTATGATACCCAATTTGAATATGTTGGTAAGGAAACAGATTCTCAAATTAACAAAACATGCAAAAATAGACCCTTTTTCCAAATGGTCCAGCTCACGAGAGGTCAAAGTTGGAGCCGAAATATTTAAAATGGTATCTTAAAAAAGTCCAAGGTTCATTTTTAGGAGGGTACATCGAGCACGAATTTTGCTTCCGTACAACTTGAGTCGCTCTAATATACATATTATAATTGCAAACTTGGAAACAAACCCTAAAATTTATTTGTAATCGCTAAATCGGTTAAAAAACTAAATTTCGGGGAAAACCCACAAAACAAGCCATAAAATTGATTAAAAGTCCCTAAAAGTATAATGAATGGCAAAAATACGGTGAAAATTGCTAAAGTAGCAAAAATTCGCAAAAATTGGCTAATAGCGGCACGAATTATTTAAAATCTTTAAAACTGTAAAAAATCCGAAAACTTACAGGAAAAATTGTTTCTATCGGGTACATGGCTAAAATTATTTGTCGTTGTTTACTCTTACAATTTTTTTGTAATATCAAATAACTGTTTGCTCAAAAATTACTAAAATATTTGATTTTTTGTGTTCACACTATGTTTACATTGGACAAATATTTGTTTGCCGGCAAATACTTTTATTTGCTAAAAATCAGCTGTTATTTTATTTGAAACTCAAAAATATTTTGTGTTCAGACTACGTTAATGAAATATTTGATGTTTGCTATCAAATATTATATCAGTCTGAACGTACCTTAAATAATGATAACTTTAAACACATATTAAATTACCTACAACCATTTCATGATATTTAATAGCCATAGCATGATAACTTTCTATACGTGTACTCATAATATGTTTAAGATGCAATCAAATTATCTTTACTCTAATAATATTTTGTTATCGCCATTTGAAAGAAATTTTCCGTTTGTTTTAAATATGCCTAACGAATTATTTGTTAGTGAGTGGTTCAACAATTAAAAAAGTATACATTCAAAAAACGATTTTAAAAAATTAATAAATTGTATTAACATTAAGAAAAAAATTGTAAAGTGCCACAAAAAAAGAATCAATGCAAAAAAATTTAATTTTTTTTATTGTTGTGAAAGTGGTGCTGTATCATAATATGATTGCTTCTTAATTCATTATGAATAACATGATACTAATATAATTACTTTTTAACTTTTAATGATAAACATCACAATAATATGGTTACTTCTTAACTTATTATGATTAACATGATAACAATATTATTGCTTTTTAACTTATCATCAGGCAAATAGGTAATAGAAGGCAAACGGAGAGTGCTGTATGGAGCCGAATGCGTAATAAAGCTGGTCAGTTGTGACTGCTGTAGCCAACTTCAGTTTCCAATGACCGTTCATACGTGATCCAGTATCACGTCCTGCATGAGGAGCCTCTGCTATAAGCTGAACATGGCGGCTCTAGAGTGAACGCACGATATAAACCCTTAACCACTGTTTACCTGAAAGAGGGTATGAGCCCGGAAAAGGCACGTGAGCTATGCCTAAGAACAATGAGGGAAGTTCGCAATGAGTTGTGCGACCCAAACATTCCCAGGAAGAGGGGACGTTCGGATGTTTCCTCGCCGGATAAACCAAATCCTCCAAAACGAACTACTGGTAGCATGGCGATTGGTGCGCCTATCCTCAATAGAGCCAGTGTCAATGCCTCAGGGACAGTGGTACAAAATGTCAAGCCCACATACAGTGATATGGTCGATGTGATTTAGTTGGTAGTAATTCCTCCAGACTTTCTGACAAATGTATGGTCAGAGGATAACCTGAAACTTATCCAAACTGCAGTCCTGGACAAGAATGTAGGTATCAAGAAGGGAAGCGTAAAACCACAGTTTGCAGGCGGCAGTTTTAGACCAGGTTGGTTCACCAAGGGCTGAAATAATCATCGGATATTTCCCTGGATAGCCCGATACACCGACCAGCATGATCCTGTCTCTTGTTGAAGGGCAGAATAACAACCTCTCTGTCGAGTTGTGGTGAATGGTAAATCGGGCCAGCAAAAGTAGCGTTGCTGAGATAACCTTTGCAACTGCCCCAAACTCGGCCGCCATAATTAGACAGAAACATCATCATATTGGCTATGGGTACGGAACAGTTCACAATACAATACAAATATTTTGATTAACAGGATAATAATATGATTAAGGAAATAATATTATGATGTAATCTTACGAATATATTTGGTCATAAAATGATTCAATATCAATCTTAATCTTAATACTACTATCTTGAATTTTATCGTAATATGTTGCTCTTAGAATATGTTTACCACAACCCCATTTTATTTCTTTGCGTGTAAAAAACAAATTCGAAGTGTCACAAAATTAAATAGCATTGCGGTAAAATTTTAATTTATTTTTTTATTATTGTGAAAGCACGAAAATATTGGTGCACAAATATTGACCACTACTTGTAAGTTTTATGTTTTTTTAATGACTAATAAATCACTGATGGTTAAGGCGTTGGTTTGTTGAACTAAACTGAAATTTTTTTGTACTTCAAACTCAAGAACTTTAAATCAATGTCACGTGTATTATTCTATGTAGTTTAAAAAATAACGTGTGGCAGCACTACGATAAATCTTATCAAATTCATTTAATCTGTATTGGTAGTTTAAATGCCCAATTGTATGCGTTTAAAGATGGTTTATATCGAATTAAAGACCTGTTCACTATGGTGTTAAACAAACTTTTTAAAAAACTAAAATAGTTTGTTTTATTCGAACTGATTGTGATAAGTGTCAGAGCATCGGCAATATTGCATTTTCAATTAACTTCTTAAGCCTAGTGTTTCTTTAAGAATCTAAAAACTTATTCTCAATCACGCATTATGCGCGGTATGATGTGCACCTGAAACATTATGATTTATGTACTCATATTAAGTTTGAACAGTGTGATTTATATAAATATGATAAACTTTACTTGGCAATTTTAAAACAATGAAAAACTATATAGTAATTTGTAGCCTTTAGTAATGTATTGCACTTTTGCTCTGCACTGTTCTTGTAAATGTATGAATCATTAACCTGTTATTTTTCTTTTTCCGTTGACACCTTATAACTGTAAAAGTTTCAAAAGTCGTCATGCTTTTATCTATCCTTGTTGAGATTTTTTTTTTAATTTACTGATGGTGCTGTTGTTGTCTTTTAAGTTAATGCTGACACTGCATGTGTCTAGAAAAAGAAAAAAGATTGATGAGCCATGTAGTAAAAATCTACAAGTTCTTTTACAGCAACCGGATGTTACTATTCCTCATCATATTACAACAAAACATATCAGGTTTGGTGTTGCCACTCTTATACATCTACCTCTCTGACTTAAGGCTTTTTAATGATCATTGTTTTATCTTTTCACGTTGTAGAAACTTTCATCAGTCATCCGAATCCCATAGAGAAATGTTTGTAGGTTTTGTTATGTAGATTATATATCAATGCTTTACATGTTCTTTATCGCATGTTGCAACCATGAAGTTTTCAAAATATTTGAGGAGTTTCATAAGAAAATGTAATAATTCAACTACAAAAATTGCTTTTAGGTCAATCAGTGTATTTAGTTACAAAGTTATTGTTATCATGAACCATAACATGTTCGGTGGTAAGCAAAGTATGAGTGTGCCTTATTTATGGAAAACTATGGTGCCGGATACAATCAATACCTGGGATTCGACAAAAATCCAAAATTGACAGAACTCATACGATATTCTTTCTGGTACCAAGGACGTCAATTGCCTAAGTTAGAATAGCACCAGTCCTTTAGTATGCTTCTGCGGAAAACGGTTTCTGTCTTTCAGGAAGATTGAATTTGCGAAAGTTTCGCTTTTCCGTTGAAAACATACTTTTGGCAGTCACGTGGTGTTTGAGGTTTACTACCCCAAATCCCACTAAATGGCGGATATATTACCATTTATTGGAGAGTTCGACCATAGGGAGGATCTTCCCTAGATGCTGTTGCCACTCAACAGTTGCTGCTTATTTTTTTCCAGAATCAGCAGATGTAAGATAGCTCCTGGTCCTATACAAGGGGCGACTCTCTAATCTTGCTGGATAATTGGCTCGAATTACTACCAGTGTGTGATGGCTGCGGTCGCGCACTGGGCTATTGGTAAATGCAATGTGTGCCTCCAAGTTATTAGATCACCATGAGATTAGACCGTAAGGCAAGCTCTCATATAAATTGAGATAATTTGACTTGTCATCTTTGAGATAATGGTATCTCATTATGGTTAATTTCATAGTCACACAGTAAGAAAAAATCTCACGATAAATCAAGTTTTATACGAGTCGTACTCAAAATTCAAGTACGGATAACACTAAAACGTACTCAGAACAATCCTAAATGGGACTACTTTCGGAAATCAATCCCGGAATTTCTTGAAATAAGTAAAAAATTCTTAAATCAATTAAAAAATAAGATTAAACTTTTCGTTGTGTTTAACCCTCCGGCTTACATTGAAAAAAGGTCTGGCCCGACTAATGTGTACAACGAAGGGTTTAAAAGTAAATTTGACCTCTTGCTTCTCATTTAGTTTATATTTCTGATTAAATATGTACATAAGATTTCTAAAGTAAAAGTTAATACGGCTTCGGATTGATTTGAGTACGGATGGATAGATTTTTCTTTTGAGTGCACAAAATTTATTCATTTTGATTTGACAATACATGAGGTATTGAATTACAGCGAAATTATTGACTATTGGTAAATTTTGCAACAATAGTAGCATAAATTTTTGAATAAAGAAAAATCTCCTTAAAGTATTATTTTTATATTTTATTATGGAGCTCCACATTTAATGTATTTGTAGTTACCTTGAACGTGATTGGCAACTACTTAAATTTGACTTAGAAGGATTCATATTTTTCATATTCAAAGCAATGACGCGTGCATGTTGCATTATCAACTAAATACATGTGTGTATGTATGTATGTATTAAGTATTTATGGTGGATGTGTTAATTCTTAGATGGTCTTCCAATATTTTTTAAAGATTTCAAGTCTTAACTCTACTTCCAATAGTAATTGTGTTATAAATGTTTTATATGATTCTTTAGCAAACTGTCTAATGGCTTTATTTTTTTGAATATAAATCATATATATAAATTGTTTGAAACTTGTTAAGAAGGAGACTTACGGAAAAAGTTAAAATAAGTACTCTATGTTTTTCGAAGCTTTTCACTGAAAAAATTCTCGCCAATTTTTTTTTTATTTAATCATTAATCTAAAATAAATTTAGTGTTTATTAAAAATTGAATAAAACTTTTACTTATATTAACAACATAACTGCACAAAAATGTTGTTAATATCAAAAGATATTTAATTGATACTATTAATGCGTTAACTGGTGCAAATTTAATTATTTTTTTAATTATTTAATATCACATATTTTTTAATTGAAATGAATTTGACTTTTTTTATGCACTTATCTCAAAATTTTTCTATAGAAATAAAATTTTTGGCACGATAGGGAACACAACAGTAAAACTTGATAGATGAAAATTCACCGAAATACAAAAAGTTCGTTTGGTTGGTAAAACGCATGAACCATATTGATATAAATATTTTATTTAAGTCAACATAAAGCTTATATTCAAAAATTAACATTTGCGTCTCACTAGAAAGACATTTCTGCCAACCTTGAATTAATTTGTTTTTCTAAATTAGCTGAAAAGTCCGATCTAGACATACATAAATTTAGCTGATACCGACGTTGTTGTTTTTGCTCTTCTATTATATGAGAAGGTGAGTGGCAAAACTCGTTCGTTACATATTTAAAACTACGAGACGACAAATTATTCTTTTGGCGATTTATGGAAGGAAATTTCCTAAGCTGTTAAAAAATGTTAATATATTTATTTAAAATATTTTATCTATTTTATGAATTTACTTTTTGATCTCATAACTTGAGTACCACAATTTTTGTTTGTTTTTATTATTGTTTTATGAATTAAATTGTTATGTTTATGTTATCTTTTTATCTTGTATCTGTATCATATTGATACGAAATTTACATATAGTTAAAAGCGTAAAGTAATAATAATTCATGTTTCTCTTTTAACCTTTAATTAATTTTTGTAGTATTTTGGCATTTCTTTTACTTACTTTGTAAACAAGTTCCCTTACGCTTTTTTTAAAAAAAGTTTTTTTCATTAAAAATTTAAAATTTAAAAACATTTCCCGTTCTCCCGGGAATCGAAAAACTCCGGGGAAAAAAAACTCTATTATATGGCCTTTTTATCAACGTATTTAATTATTTGCTTGTTTAAGTTCTTTTCTTTTCCATAGCTGTATTCTAACGATCAAATTCCTCAGTCACGCAGTCACTTCATACAATAATACTTTTAATTAAGGACTTTCGGCGCTAAAAGATATTGAGTGGCAAGCGGAATTGTGAGTCCAATCGTATAAAATATACTTCAGAGCATATACTCAATTTTAAAATCTGTAGACGGAGAAATAACTTTTTCTATGTACAAGAACTTGCTGACTCCGTAACAACGTATTAAACGAATAAAGTGTTAAATAAATAATAACAATTTAAATTGCTATTTTTAATTTTACCAGCTTATTTTCATGTTTCTAAATGCTTTTTTTAAGAGCTTTAAACTGTTCTAGTGCTATTTTTTTGGTTGCCCTACTTATTACTTATATCGTATATTAATAGATAACGGAAAAGAAAATAATGTTAAGCGCCATGTTCTCAAGAAGCCTTGAAGCAATTTGATGCGAAATTTTTGTTGCAAAAAGATGCCTTTGTTATATTTTGTTTTATAATATAATAATTATTTTTTTATGTAATGTAACTAAATATATATGTATTTTTTAATAAATTTAAACTAAAATTAAATTTAAAAATTAATTAAAAAATTGCTTTTTAAATTATTTATTATAAGCCGACTATAATATTAATTAACTGCAAATTGGTTGAAAATGAAGTAGTTAGTAGTCGGTTAAAAAGTCATGCAAAGATATCCAATTGGCTACTGCCTATGACATGCCTATGTTAAAATAATGAGTCGGCGACAAGGAAAAAAGTCACTTAATCAACTAGATGAAGTTATTAATAAACCAGTTAGAAGTTTCTTAAAAATGTGTTTGACTTCCTACAGGGAATATACATACATATACACATGCATACATACATTAATGAAATATATTGGGTTCGTATACAATTTAAAAGGTTTTACTTTTTCTTGTTATATATACTTGGCCATTTAAGACTTCCTTAATAAATTTTAATAATTAATAAAAAAAAAATTGTTTTTAAGAATCTTCTGCTTGCATGCTTGGAAAAAAAATTTACTAAAATATTTGCAATTTCTTTTTATTTTTTATTACTTTAATTTAATAAATAGTTTTCTCTTTTATTAATACAATAATGAGTTGTCATTTTTTAAAATAGCATTTCTAAAACAATTCCTACAAAACAACTACTACTTCTATACTACTTTTTTTAGGCACAATCTAAAAAACTTTACTCAATGGACTGGAATGTTAAATTTGCTAAAAAACAAAAATAGTACGAAAAGTATCCTTGAAGAGGTTAAAAGTATCTTAAAACAAGAAAAAGAGCTATATTCATCTGTGCCGAATCTCTGCTACCCTTCCTCGAGATTAATTTTATTTCAGTATTGGACTCACAGAAAAAATTAAAAATTTTCTCTAATCACCAAATCTATACCAAATTCATAGAATCAAGCAACCCATTTTTTGATTTTGCAAATGATCAAAAAATCTTTGCCGTTTCAAACAATGTATTGATTAATTTTGACGATTTCCAACAACAATTTTACAAGTTTAAATTATTTTATCTTAAACGAAATATTTTTTTCTTATTTGATTATTTTTTAAATTCATAATTTATTTTAAAATAACTTATATGTTTATTAAATTAAAATTATATTTTTAATTTTCTTTAAAAAAAAAATAATTGATTCAATTATCACATTAATTAAATTTAAATACATTTGAAATAATTATTTTAATTGATACTGCTACTAAGTACTACTGCTTTATATGGGATCTTTAAATAACGATTACAATTTTATAAAAGCCAACCTCACAGTTCTATAAATCTTCGCAGGACTAGACGTAATAAAGTCCATTGAAAATTACAACTTATGTGGGTCCTAAGTAAATAATGGACTGATTGATATCCACGTTCGATTCATAGTGTTTTGAAACTGCGGCAAACAAAATTTCACTACAATAGCATTTTTTACACGGTATTATGCGCTCCAAAGTTTTCTCAAAAATTGGTCTTAATATTGTGGCCTTTTGTAGGCTATGGATTGGCCTCCAAGAAATTTATAATTTCTAGTCATATTAAATGAACTTGTGCTAAAACCTTTAATAATCGCTGCACTCCGCAACCAATTTATGTTGGTTTTTGGAACAGAAAAAAAAATTTTTAGACATGTTGTTTTGCATTTGGGTTCATAACTCTTTTCCAATTGCACCAATTAGAACTTCTTAGAAATAATTAGAAATAATTAGCAACCGAAATTGCTTTTTTCTTTTTGTAAGTGAAAATTAACCGGGAGATCAATAAAAGGACATGACCTAACCGACTAAGAATTGCTTAAGGACTCAGGATATATATACATTTTGTGTTCTTAGATCACTATTTACACTAGAGCACGAACCATATTTTGCAAGGAACCATACGTTGCAAGGATTAATCGGCGAATCAACAATATATTTTTTAACTGTCTAATTATGGCTTAAAAGAAAATATACTTATTCAATAAATGTTATTAATCATATATAAAAAACTAATATAATTTTTATACATATAGATATACGATTTATAAAATTTTTGTACTAATTTATTTTATGTTGCACTTATTTTTTGGGATCACAAAAAAGGACCTAAAAAATATTGTAAGTTAAACTGAAAAATTCAATAAGAGTCAGAACTTTAAAAGCATATTTTTAGTTTAAAAAAAAATAATAAAAATTTAGTTTTTAAATATTACCTTGAGCAAGATTCACGAAGCTTAACTTTGTGGCTTTTCGCATTTATAACATTTTCATACTAACAGCATATATAATTTGAGTGTGTTATGCACAGCTATTTAAAAGCATATTAGTTTAAAGTGATAGATGCTCGTCGAACCTTTGATCATTCGTACGCTAGGGTTAAAAAAGTTTCACACGGATTGAAAAGGCTTGTATACCAGCTTCACAACTGTTGGTGGAGAGTATAAAAATTACTTTCGGTAGTAATGAAGTAACATTGCTTGGAATATTTTCCCTTTTAAGATTTTCCTTAATCTTGATTATCAATCATACATCATTAATGTGTTATCCTTTTGGGAGAATATAATTATTTATCATAAAACTTCGTCTTAGTAATTTTTTTGCTAACAAAAATTATTTAATGTCCCCAAAAGGTAAAAGATAAAATTATTTATTGACATAATAGACAACAGTTGGAGTAAAATTTAACAAATTTGACACTTCTGTTTTGCTTAGTTTTTATTCAAAATGTGTAGTATGCTAAAGTAGACGCATTGATTAAATTACAGTAGAGTACTAAAATATAAGTATGCATATATATTGTCTTTCACTTAAACTCACCAATTAAATTTTTATTTTTAATGTCAACGTAATTTTTTTGGGTACTTAAAAATTTTCCGATTATAATGGAAGTACAAACAATTCTAGCTGTGTTTTATTGGTAATGTATATCTGAGGCATTTTGACAAAACACCTTAAGTCGAGATAAGATAGAAATAAAATTTACAAAAAAAAACTTTTTTGGTTGAAAATTCGAATGATTAACAGCATTTTTTTCAACTTTTTAAAATTGACTTAAGATGTTTTGTCAAAATGCCACAGATATATTATTATTTGTTCTTTTTTACTTCTTATAACGAAGCATTGGTATTCGTAAACTATGGCCGTTACAACAAAAAAAAAACTTTATTATCTGATCATTGAGGTGCACGCAGTGAAAAATTCACCTTTCATGTGGACATTGATAACTATACTAGAAACGCCGAATTAAAAATATAAAATAACAATTATATTTTTTTTTTTTTGAAGAAAAGAAACAAGAAATAATAAATAAAATTCCTGATAATTGTGGCCTTACCCAGGGCTGTGGAGTCGGAGTTGAGGTTTTTTGTGCCGGAGTCGGAGTCGTAGTACCCACAAAAACTCTCGACTTCGACTCCAAAGTTTTTCGGCATAAGCAATTAAAAAAAAATTTCCAAAATAAAAATTATCTTCTTAAAACACATTTAAAATTTAAATAAATGGTTTATGAATACTGCTCTTATGTGCTGTTTCTAAATGACAGGCGATGGACTGAGTGCTTTTCATATAAATTTTACTACATAATCAATCGCCTGTCATTTGAAAACAGCACATTAATGTTTGCGTACGGTAATTTCTTCTCAAAAACTCTAATTTTCAGAAGGCCGTACGGTAGTGAAAAAATATAAGTTAACATCACTGAGTCTCATATACATTTAGCATCAAGATAATAGTAGGAGTCGGAGTCGGTGTCGTGAGTCGGAGTCGCACTTAAAAAATTTCAGAGTTTGGAGTCGGAATCGGAGTTAGTACTTTTTTTGGACGACTCCACAGCCCTGGCCTTACGAAACAAACAAGTTCTACATATATAGGACGGTTGCCCTTCTAGTGTTTAATCTGTTAGTATGGTTGCATGTACAACCAAAGCTTATTGCTTTTAAAATATGATAAAATAAAAACAAAATGTTATTTGTTTTCTAAACAAATAGAGCTATTCACAATAAATATGTACATCGTTGTGGCCAACCATAGTTTGATTGTTATAGATATTTAATTTAGGGATTCAATAAAAATACGGTTGTTAAAGATAAAATATTATTACTAAATTGTATTTAACTGTACTGAATGAGTTGACTGTGAGAATATCGAACCATATTTTTTAAAAGCTGTAGAATTTTCTATACACGAACACGATGTCTGCCGGCTTATTTCAGCATGACATAAAACTTTAACCCTAGGATTACCATCTTGGTTTGACCAGACCAAATTTGTGTTTCACTTGCAAAATCTTTCCACACAGAAAAAAAATTTTTCACCAATTAAAGCATTAATCAAAAATAAAATGAGTTTTAATTAAAAATGTAATCAAATGAATTAAACGTTTAATCAAGTGAATTAAACGTTTAATCAAGTAAATTTGTGAATTTGCTTACAGGTGCAAAGTAATAGTATCAATTAAACGTTTAATTCAATTGATTAAATTTTTTAATTCAAACTGATTTAATTTTTGATCAATGCTTTAATTGGTAAACAATTTTTTTTTTGTGCAATAGAACAAAAAATCAAAAATCCTGGTACCAGAATTCCATAAATAATATGTTTTGAATCAAATCAAATTTATTTGGAATCGATCGGAGCAAATTTGTGGGTTGAAGTTCCATTTTTATGTACACATCTATTAAATTACCCTCTTGGTCTGGCTGGACCATGAAGTATTGTGTTTGTGTGTTGTTTTGGTTGTATTGTTTTTTTTTTTGCAAAATTAAATGAAATGATGTGAATCGACGACGAAATTATATTTTCAAATTTTGTTTTTGGTATTTGTGTTTTGTTTTTGGGGTTTGCATAAAACCAACCGCAAGGCAAAGAAGGTTTATATTGCTTTGAATAAAAAGAACCCAACGAAACAGCTGATAGAATGGGAAACAACACACGAAAAACAAATATATGCTTTTTATAGTTTATTTTTTTGCTGGGATTTTCAAATGCGTAACACAACCTGTTAAAGAATATTGGGCACCATATCACCATGATGTTTATAAGGCTGCAATGTCAAAGGAACAAATTATTCTATTGCTATGGTTCATCCGCTTTGACAAAGCGAACACTAGGCAATTGCGCCAAGAAATTAGCAAATAGACGATCTTTGGTTGAGGCTAAAATGCTCATATACTCCTGGGGCCAACCTAACCGTGGATGAACAGCATTTTCCTTTTCTAGGACGAACGCGATCGAAGCCAGTTAAATTTATACAGGCAAAACTTCTTACATCCGAAAAGTAAACCAGGGGGGAAAAGTTGTGATGAAGTTGTCAACCTTAATTGTGACAATTTTTTCACAATTCTGATACTCTCAATTTAGCATGCACTATATTCCCAGGTACCAAATAGGAATAACGCTTTTATACTATTATCAACATAAAATTAGACAAATACTATCACAGAATACAGGGGATGAACCAGGTTGAGCAACCAGATTTAACGTTTCAAAAAAGGCATTTACTACAACTGTAAACGTTAGCTTGCCGCAAAAACGAAGGAGACAGTGAACAGGACCAATTCTGGAAATAAAGTCGTCACCAAATTTTTAAGTGCTTTCTATGGCAAGTTGCGCAATCTAATTGGAACTATATTTCGTTGATGTTAAGCTGATTAATTTTTTTAAACAAATTATCAGTAAGCGTGGCTTGAAAGCGCTCGCTATTCACCGTAAAGGCAGCTCCTTGCTAATGTCGAAAGAGCGTGTGAGCCGCACAAAATAGTCAATTTTATTAGTGATTCGTTAATGGCTTAAGTATTGTCTTCGCTACTACTACGGCAATTTTTGCTTTTTTGACGTAGCTATTTAACCAGAAATGAGCTTCGAAAAATAGAGAAAGTACTCTATGAGTTTCGGAAAAAAATTTCTTTTTTTTAAAGTAAACTTCCCTGAAATTCTCAGCTGTCAAACCATACTTATCGATATTAAAAGTTGTCATGTGGCTAAGAAAAGCACCCGATATTTTATAAAAACCCAACTTGATTTTTTTTTTATTTGTTATCTTGCTTCCAGTTACAACATTCACTGTTTCCCCATAAGTTAGCATTTTGCAACAATATTCTACTCTAAATACCAACACACGTACACTCATTAACTCTTTTCAAAAATAAATGTATAGATGATTTCCCCTTGCTTTTTTGTAGGTTTGAACACCAATAAAATTCATAAATTTCCTTTGGGTATGGAACTCATTTATCATACATGTCCATGATGGTGTAAAAGTGCAAACAAGCAGACTCTTACACTCATAAACAAATATTTATACTAACAAAATCAAAATAATGTAAATGTGTGGTGTAGAGTCTGTCGGTCTGTAAAAACACTTTACAAGAGAATTTGTTATGCGTATGAATGCGTGTTTTAAAATGTACTTGCATATGTATATCTTATCTAGAATATATGTATGTATGTGTTTCTTAATTTAAAATATTTATCTTTCTAGTGCTTTTGTTTTCTACTGCTCTCTGTATTACACATAGCTTCTTCGGTCATTGCCTCTCCGGATCGTTATACATAATCGTCAGCATTTATTTCAAAAATTATTTTCCCACGTTGGTAGTTAACGTTGATTTGCGTATATTTAGAATATTTTTTTTGAATAAATCTCCGTTTAAATTTATTACTGTACATATTATCGCTCCTTTTGCCCTTTCCTCCTGTAAAAATGTATGTATGTATGTATGTACGTTCATATGTCAACGTGTTGTGTTGTTCATGATGTGTATGCTTTAAGGTCAAAAATGTTCATAATGTAATACATTTTTTCAATGTTGATACTGCTATGTCCTGATATTATTCATAACTCCGTTGTTCTAACAAATTGCGTATGATGTCCTGTATGTGTATTTGAACATGAGTCCCAATCACGCACTTAAATTCGTTTTTGTATGCATACATTTTTTATATCTAGTAATCATATTTAATATTGAATATAATGTCACCATTAAATGTTGGACATAAGCAGACACATTCGAAGCTGCACGCACAAGGAGTGCGAATATAAAAGAAAAATATTGAGAAATGTAATGAAAATTGTATTCTGTCACAAATCACTTTCTGTCACAATAATTACATTATTTATTTAAAACAGGTTGAAGAAGAGTAATTTTTGTTAAATCGCAAGATATTTAATGGAATTTTTTAAGAAAGTAAAAGACAATGTTAAAAATAGTTATTTTTGATAAGTTTTATATGACCTTTGCACAAAAAAAAATAAGAACGGTTCGGTGAGTGCTGAAGAAATAATATATTCCCATTTTTATAAATTTAAGCTGATTTTATATATTCAGAGACATCAAGAGCGGAAAATTTAAAAACTGTGCATTAGGGTTATGACTTTTTAAATTTTTTTGCAAATACACTTAACCCTCTATTTACACGATACTTTTTTTGTCCGATTTCACTTTTTCACGATTTTTTTAGTCTTCGTGTACATCGTGTAATGTGAAAATTTTTTTGCAACTACACTTAACCCTCTATTTACACGATACTTTTTTGTCCGATTTCACTTTTTCAAGATTTTTTTAGTCTTCGTGTACATCGTGTAATGTGAAAATTACTTAAATTTATTTACACGATTTTTAATTTTTGATATTTTTAGCAAAATTATTTTTTTTTTTTTCATAAAATATGTGCAGGATACTTATATTAGTTTTTTCATTACTGTAATAATAAGTTAACGTATGTTTCCAAACGTTTATTTTCGTATGGTACCACTAGCATCTATATATATAAAAATGAAAAATGTTTGTATGTTTGTGTGTTTGTTTGTTTGTTGGCTTATAGACTCCGAAACTACTGAACCGATTTTCTTGAAATTTTTACAGTACCATCACGTGAGCCCTAAAAATAAAATAGGCTACTTATTTTTTCGATAGGGGCAGGGGAATTGGTACCCCCCATAGGATGCCAATATTTATTATCGCATATCTTAAGAGCCGCTGGCGGCATTTTGCTGAGCTTTTCCTCCCATAGGATGCATATATTAAATATCGCTTAACTGAAGAACTATTAAAGGGGGAGTCTTCAAACGTGGTTAAAGCTACAACTATGGCAAACTATAAATTTCAGTATAAAAATGGGCGGGGTAAACAGGGGAGGAGCAGTACCCCTCATAGATAGAAATATTAATTAGAGCCACTGCACGCATTTTGTTGAACTTTTGGTAGTAGGATCTTCTGAGCCCCGAAATTGAAATAAAGTAGCAGCGGGGGAAGTGGTTTTCCCCATAGGACGCCAATGTTTACCATCGCATATCTTAAGAACTGTAATAGTGAGAATGTTCAAACTTTCTAGAAGTCACTCTTATGGTATACTTCACTTTTGAAAATAAAAATAAAGCGGGTAGGCGCAGGGGGGGAAATACCTCCCATAGGATGCATACATTAAATATCGCTCAACTGAAGAACTATTAAAGGGAGAGTCTTCAAACGTGGTTAAAGCTACTATTATGGTAAACTATAAATTTCAATATAGAAATGGGCGGGGTAGCCAGAGGAGGAGCAGTACCCCACATAGACAGAAATATTAATAAGAGCCGCTGCAAGCAATTTGTTGAACTTTTGGTAGTAGGATTATCTGAGCCCCAAAATTGAAATAAAATAGCAGCGGGGGAAGTGTTACCCACCATAGGACGCCAATGTTTAATATCGCATATCTTAAGAACTGTAATAGTGAGAATGTTCAAACTTTCTAGAAGTCACTCTTATGGTATACTTCACTTTTGAAAATAAAAATAAAGCGGGTAGGCGCAGGGGGGGAAATACCTCCCATAGGATGCATACATTAAATATCGCTCAACTGAAGAACTATTAAAGGGAGAGTCTTCAAACGTAGTTAAAGCTACTATTATGGTAAACTATAAATTTCAATATAGAAATGGGCGGGGTAGCCAGAGGAGGAGCAGTACCCCTCATAGATAGAAATATTAATAAGAGCCGCTGCAAGCAATTTGTTGAACTTTTGGTAGTTGGATTATCTGAGCCCCAAAATTGAAATAAAATAGCAGCGGGGGAAGTGTTACCCACCATAGGACGCCAATGTTTAATATCGGATATCTTAAAAACTGTTATAGTGAGAATGTTCAAACTTTGTAGAAGTCACTCTTATGGTATACTACACTTTTGAAAATAAAAAAAAACGAGTAGGCGCAGGGGGGGAAACCTCCCATAGGATGCATATATTAAATATCGCTCTACTGAAGAACTATTAAAGGGGGAGTCTTCAAACGTGGTTTAAGCTACTACTATGGCAAACTACAAATTTCAATATACAAATGGGCGGGGTAAACAGGGGAGGAGCAGTACCCCTCATAGATAGAAATATAAATAAGAGCCACTGCACGCATTTTGTTGAAGATTTGGTAGTAGGATCTTCTGAGCCCAAAAATTGGAATAAAATAGCAGCGGGGGAAGTGGTGCCCATAATAGGACCCAATGTTTAATATCACATATCTTAAGAACTGTTATAGTGAGAATGTTCAAACTATGTGAAATCCACTCTTATGGTATACTACACTTTTGAAAATAAAAATAAAGCGGGTAGGCGCAGGGCGGAAATACCTCCCATAGAACACATATATTAAATATCGCTCAACCGATAAAGTGGTTAAAGCAGTGTAGCGAAGCGCACCGGGTTAAGCTAGTTAAATATAAAAAAAGGTTTCCAGTTTTTTTTATTCACATGCACAAGAACATTAAAAATATATATTAAAAAATCATTGCAATATTTATCCCTTTTTCGCACAACTTGTGAAATTAATGCATCACAATAAACATAATACAATTTTCATAAATTTTTTAAAAAAAATTTCGATGCTTGTAATCGCTTAAAGCTTAAGTCAAATACAAAACCAAACGTGGGTTACCTATAAGCGGACGTATTAACAGGCAATTTGTTTACCACCACATCAGACCCAGCGTCAGTATTTAATGTTAGTTTTCGTGGAAATTGTTGGAAGACGATGACGAATTCAGTGACGTTGATGATGAAATTGCTGACCCACATTTTTGCATTCAAGAAATGATTAAGTAAGCATAGAAGATGATGCAGGAAGTGAATTTGATGTTTTCGGTTAATATTATTATTGTAGAAATAGACAAAAGTATTGAAAGAGGAAATGGAAAAGTTGAAATTGAGTCAATGACTAAATATTTTTACGGAAAAAATAGATAAAAGTGGTCAGAAAAAGATCCTTCACAGTGCATTAAAACTCAACTACATAACATCGAACACTTGCCAAAAGCTTTGCAGCAGATTCCTGAAGATGGATTAATTGGGTATTGGTCAAGATTTTTTGATAGAAATATAGAAACCCTCATCCTTGACCATACAAATGCAAACCTAAAGGCAAAATTTGACCAATTTCAAAGAAGTGAAATGAAAATTCTTGATTTTATTAAAATGAGAGCATTCTTCGGTATTCTTATTTATTCATCCGTTTTCAAATCTAACCACGAAGACACACGACACATTTTTGCAACAGATGGAACGGGCAGACCGATTTTCAGATCGACAATGTCTGAGGGACGATTCTTATGTGTCCTTAGCGGCTTAAAATTTGATGGCTTTACCGATATAAAGCAACGATTACACGATTACACAGACAAAAAATAACCATTAAGGACCACCCTTGTCTCCCAGTTTTGCCTAAAATCATGCACTTTTTTGATGGGCCCTCAAAGATTTAGGGCCTCGGTGTCATTTTTGCAAAAAAGTGATCATTTTCTCAGTGTCATATCTTGCAAACCGTTCGGTATTTTGATTTACACTTTGAGACAAAGTTGGAGCTTTTGCCATAAGATACAAAAGTTGTCAACATATAAAATCTAAAAAAGTCATCTTTCAGATCAAAATCGCGATTTGTTTACCTTTTTTCCCCTGTTCAGGTCCACAAGTAACAAAAAATTGTATGATTGGTACCCATGGTTGCATCGATGAAATGTGGGTGCCGTTCCGCGGTAGATGAAAGTTCAAAGTGTTCATGCCAAAAAGGCCTCAAAATACGGTATTAAGAATATGGCGTTAACAGAACCGTACCTTGCATATGCTTACATATATCATGGCAAAAATACTGACGGAGATAGTCTGACAAACGAAGAAAAAAGTCTAGTAATACCAACACAAGCAGTAATAAGACTATGTAAAATTTTATAAGGAAGTAATGGAAATATAACTGCTGACAATTGGTTTTCATCAATGCAAGTTTTAGAAGAATTAAAAAAAGGCAACTTACTTAGGTACACTAAAAAAAACAAAAGGAAAATACCCCCAGAATTTCAGCCCAATAGGAACAGACCAGTAGAATCGTTTTTATATGGTTTTACTAAAGACGTTTCCATTCTATCATATGTGCCTCATAAAAACAGAGCTGTTATTTTTTATCTTCTAATAATACAATTTTTTTTTTCGAATATAATTTTTGTTTGTTTTTTTCTTAAGGATTGTTTTGGGTGCATTTGCTCTCTCAGAACTCCGCTTATGTAGTAAAAAAAATAATATGTTAAGTTTTGGAATTAGAATTTGTTTCCAAAAAGACCAGCAAACACGATTTTTACAACTAATTTAGTATTGGCATTTACTGGTGATGGGCAAATTTTTTTTTAAAAAAAATAGTCGTACCCCTACTGTTAATTTAAACATTTTAATTATATATGATATCTGGTGCGCTCTGTGTCGATAAAGTTTCGAGCTGGAAAAATTGAAGAATAGAGATCATGACTGGGTTACATGCGTAGTTTTTAAAATGGTAAATTTGCATCCGGTTATACGAACTATCTATGTTTGTTATAGTTATATTACATCCTCGGTAAAACTAACCATTGGAATTCAAAATTCTACTTATCGCAAGATTCACTATCTATTGGCGAGGAAAATATAATAAATACACCTTTAGTGAGGTTTAATTATATTGCCACCTCTTCGTATTAAGCTGCGACATAATAAAGCCATTTTGAGGACTCACAGCTAAAGCGAACCAAGTCAAAAAAATGAAATTCGAAAATATTATGAGTTTGAGTAACAGAACTGCCATTAATTTCTAGAGCCATTGACTTGGGTTTATTACCGTTACCTTACCCGGCGTTTCCACATGCAAGTAATCACTTGCAGGTAGTGTATACGTATTATCAACGAAAAATCAAGGAAACAGCCGATTGGCTGAAAGTAAAAAAATTGTGTGAATGTTAGTGAAAAAGTTTGAGTGTATTGAGTTTTTCGAACTTGTACTTGCATGTGGAAACGGGAGGTAAGGAATAAAAAACTTTTTGATTTAGTCCCGTACAGGACTGGATAGGGTTTAACTTTGCGGAGAATTTCGCACCAGTTTTGAAAAACATGCATGCATTATATTTTATGGCTTGGTTCGGTTCAGCCCTAAAAGAGGAGATGGTGAGTTCTTTGCCAACCTATCAATTGAAAAATAAAGTTTTAGACAAAATCTTCATGAGGCCATAAAATCCGAACGGCAGCTTAACAAGTAGAACCCAATCAAAACCCCCATTCAGGGTTAATAGGGATAAATTTCGCACGAGTAACAATTGGCATTTTATTTATTGCGTAGTGGTAATAAAAGCGAAACATAAATCTTTTTATCCTTAAAAAATATAAGTATACTAAGGATTTTTTTTCTTTCCTTCAAAATATAATTCGCTGTTTCATTTTTCTTAAAGACCTGGTTGTTTAGACAGAGTTTTCCTAGCGAATTGATTATATTTTTCATTTCACCTTTAATAACGTAAACAAATATAGGCAGTTGAAATAAATTCATGTGTGCATATATGTATGTATGTATATATGTGCAAGTCTGTAACTCATACAAAGAGCTCAAGTGTAAACATTGGTGCTATTTTGAAATTGTTGACACAATGACCTCAAAAGCTAGTACAACTTAAATGCTTATAAATAACAAAACCATTGTGCATACAGTTGAATTCTTTTATTTTAATACACGCACACATTTAATTTTATTTTATTTTTGTCGTATATGTCGTTTATGTTTATTCACACACATACGTGCATAAAAACAAATATGGTGGTGTACACTATACGAGTGCATAAACTATGTCACGACATTAACACTTAAAAGCAACACACAATATCACAATGAATTAAATGTGTAAGTAAAGCTTTGTGTGCAGGTGCAGTGAATAGTAAAAAGGGAGTAGAGAATTTAAAATCTTAAAATGCTTCCTGTAAATTTTATTTTACAATGTTATATATTATTTAGTAATGGGAAAATAACACCATTTGATATCGATTTTTAATATTTATTGTACTGTAATTTTGATCGGTATGGAATGGCACAATTTACCCTCAGATTCTTTTAGAAGGTTTGTTTTATTAGCTACTGTATTTAAATGCAAAAGATAAAAAAAATTTCCTCTTGATTTTTTTTATCTATTAACACAAGTAAACAGTACGAGTATGAATAAACATTTATAATTGTTAAGGTCCGTTTAGCATTTAGAAATTGGATTTGTTTAAGAACGTAACAGGGTGTGACAATAAATCTTAAAAATGAGTTTTATAGGAACAGAAAAAGTAATTATTTTAAATATAATGTGTTGTTTTTCGGAATAAAAAATGTATTTCCCGATTAAACTATGCTTTCCGTTTAGTGTTGGACAGATTTTTCATTGGGACGCTGATATTAGGGAATTGAGGAAATAAAATAATGTTTTGTGTAATTTGGAGGCAGAGCTTGATGCAACTGATTGTTTCTAATGAAAAGCACAAATCGCAGTGGTACCCACTGTAACGGCATGTGTTCCTTCATAGTGCTACTACTTCGTAGGTAATTTTACCCGAATTGGGTGTAAGTTTTGTTGTCGTGGGTAGAGCGTATGTAATTTCTTTAAGGTGTAGATTAAGTGCAACTTGTTATTCTCTAGCTTATTGGTTTCAATCGTTTATTATAGATTTCCAAAGGCTCAATAATGAATGTGAAGTTAGAATGGTCAAAAGTAGACCATTTTTGACATACTTCAAAGTAGCCGTTATTGGCGGTTTTAAAAAAGATGATGTCACTTTAATAAAAGTATCTTCGAAAATATTCCGCGGATTTTTTGTTGCTTTAATTTTATTCAAATATAATGAAAGTACTAAAACAACCACAGATCCTTCGTAAAAATTGGTCAGGAAATGACTAAGTTACATTGGACCAAAGTTCAAATAGCACAAAAATTTTTGGCAATTTTGCTATTTTCAACTTATGTTTTTAAAACCAAACAATAGCACTTTTATAAGATTTTTTTAGTTAGGAAGTTAGCTTGTTTCAATATTCACATTTTGTGCTCAATAGGATCCAAATTGGTAAAAAAAATTACAAAACTACAGAAGATTATTTGAAATATCCCACTTTTAAATGTTAACCAAATCACAAAAAACACACCAAGTAAAGTAGCGAAATGTTTAGTAAAAAAAATATTAAAAAAGCCTAAAACTGTTAAATTACTATGTGGGTTAATTCACTATATCTTCTCTAGCTTCATAATTTGTACTAGGTCTAGGCCTGTTTATAGAGGCCATAGAACACTAAGAACACCTCATTTGGGGGATTCTAGGTGAAAGACTTGGCTTTTTCGGTGGCGGTGGCGGACTTTATTTAAAAAAATTTACTAAGTAAAAGAAAACACAGAAAAAAATATCAAAAGTTATTTAGTAATTAACAAAATTTGTTAAAACTTTTCTTATATTTTTAACAATTTTCTTAATTAACATGTTTGTTAATTGTCATATTAACAATTCGTTTCATTTGTAGAAAATAAATATCATTTAAAAAAATAATTTTGTGTCAAAAAATTAAAAATATAAAATAAAGAAATCTGGATTTTCAATCTAAAATATTTAAAAGAATAAGCGATGATTATTGCGAAATTTAATCAATCTATACGGTAAGTAACGTTATTATCTTATGATTTATAAAGCAATTTTTACCATTCTCTTATAAATTATAGATTTTTAAATATTTATGATAATGGTGGCAAGATTCCGTTTTGTGCTGATGTATGAACCTCCCAGTGCATCCAGGACTTTATTTGTGGCTTAAATAAATTATAATGTTATTAGTGATGTTATTTAATTTTGCTAAAAAAATAATAAAAACAACATTTAATTGCATCTTTTTTTTCAAATTAGTTAGCAAAAAATATTTTGTTAATAAAAAATTATATTTGTTAAAAAATATTTCATTCAATATTACAAACTCATTGTTAAAAATATTTGTTGAGTTTTAACTATTTTAATTAACAAAATAATTTTTTGTATTTACAAATTTAGTTGTTCGTGCCTTTTCAATTAAAAAGTTCATTGTATTGACGAATATGGTATTCAATATGACAATTGATTTGTCGTAATTTTTTTCTGTGAAGAATTATTAAAAATGTTATTACTTACATCAATTTTTTTTTTTTATAGATATTTTTTATTTAAAAAACAACTGTATTTACGCGCAGAATTAAAACGGTCCCTGATTATTGTCCAGTGGACTAATTACTGTTTCGTTAAGTTGAAGTTGTTGTTATTTGTGTCAGTATAATTGTTATTATTATTTATGTATACTGATTTCTTCTGTAAACCCCGAGTGTACGGTACGTACAAAAAGAGAAGAAAAACCCCAAATAAAATATAAATAAATAAACCCAAAACTATTTTTAAAACCCTAAAATTAACCCCGTATTTTCCTCATTTTTATTATTTTCGAAAAGTATTTCAATGAAAACATTTTGGTCCTTCGAACCGGATTTAAACCGCACGAGTCCTTGAAATATTTTCATGAAAATCAAGGTCTTGTTGGACGCAAAAGGTTCGTATTGAAATAAACTAATACCCAATGCAATAAAACGTTACAACTTTTTATTGTTTGGTATAAAAACAATAACTTGAAAAGACCTAACTTGCAAAAAATCTCATAACTTTCAATGAAATTTAAACTTTTTTGTACTGTAACTCTGTCATTGACTAATCTTCACTAGCAATCCATTGTTATTTTAGTAATTTTATTATATTTTATTAAAAAAAAGAAATACATAATCCGTTTAATATTTTTGAAGTTATTTGAAACTATTCTACTTCTAAGCACTCTGAATTCATATTCGGATTCAGCAGGCAATTTTACATAAAGATTAAGTGTCAAATACATTGGTCAAAAAACTTTCACATAGTGTAACAGTACTGTAATTCTGTAACTGTCGTTAAGTAGTCAAAATTCATCAGATAACGATAACACTATACGACAGTCAAAATCGGGAAGGTTTCAAACTACCGGGGAACGTTAAATCGTTAAAAAGAAACGCCGGGACACGTCTAGGAATCGAGATATATCGATTTGAAAAATGGGCTAAAAAACATCAAAATTTTTATAAAACCCTAAATTTTAGGCCTGCCATACGTCCAATGGATATGACTTATATACCAAAATATCGGAAATTTTTAGTAGAACATATTTTATAAAAAACTCTTTTTATACCCTTCACCAAAGGTAAAAGGGGTATATATAAGTATTTTTTGGGGATTTAGTATTTCGGTTATAACTCAGCCATTTTTTAACCGATTTGACAGATTTATATACCGTCGTGTTTAAGAAGAAATTTACCATTTATTTGAGTTATAAAGCTTGGACTCGGGGAGATATATGGTTCCCAAAAGTGGGTATTTAAAAAAAAATTGGTCATAACTTGTTTGTATCTGAACCGATTTTTCCGAGTTTTTTATAAAATATGTTCTACTAAAAAAAATCCGATATTTTGGTATATAAGTCATATCCATAGGACGTATGGCAGGCCTAAAATTTTGATATTTTTTAGCCCATTTTAACAAATTCGATAAGCTATCCGAAATTTCTCGTTATTAAACGATATCGGTAGTTAAATTCAAAAAGTTGCAGAATTTCGGTACAGGTGTAATAGCAATATTAATTAGAAAATCATACAAAGTAATTCAAAACACTTTGTTATTCAATGAAAATAAAACACAACAAGTAAGAAAGTATAATCGGTCAAGCCCCAGCATTTGATACTCCACACCATTTTTTATAAAGGCAAATTTTTCGAGAGTGTTTCTTATTTAGGACCCATTGTCAATCAAATACCCTACAGAACAAAATTATGTTATTAGATTAAGATTGATATAAAATTTCTTTGTGACGAATATTGTTTAGATATCTTCCTACTGTATTTATTTGCCCATAAGTGATTATCGGAAGGGGGATTATTTAAAACTTATGGTTAATTTTAGACCTACCAGCACAATATTCTATCATGACATTGCAGCCATAAAAAAGTTATTACCACCAATTTGTATATCTTTACCAATATTTTTAAGGAAATTATGGCATAAAAAGCTAACTAAAAAGTTAAACATAGACCGATTCCAATAAAATTTAATAAGATGATTAAGACTGTAATAAAATAAGTCCGTACCAAATTTGATCTTATTACCAACACAATAAGATGATTTATTTTCACAAACATTTTTTCGAAAAGAAGATTATATGGGGACCATTTGAAATTATGGACCGATTGTCAGCATTATCAGTAGGCCTTTTCCTTTTGAATTTAAACCAATATACAAAATTTCATTGAATTACCATTAAGATTTCGACCTGTACCTTGTGCAGTATTTATATATTTTAGGGTTACACACATCAGCACAAACGCATAATACCCTCGCCACTATTGTGGAGTATGTATAAAAAATCAAGAAGTAGCAAAAATTTATCAATTTCTCTTTTTTCTCAAAGGCAGACAAAAATGTAGGTATCACCAATAAAGTAGGCGGTGTCACCAATAAATACAAGTACCAATTTGCCTCCTACAGGGATACGAGGACTTTTACTAACTTACACTCAAAAGAAAAATCAATCCATCCGTACCCAAATCAATCCGAAGCGGTATTAATAGTACGGTGAGTACGGATTTTCTTGAATCAAGTGCAGAAAGATTGATTCAGGTTCGGATTTTTAGTCCCAAAATACTTAAATTATCCATATTCAATCCCGTTTTCGTACTTGAAATAATCCGAAAATGAGATTGATTTAAGTAAAACTAAGATTGAATCAATCTCAAAATGCACTTCATTCAAAAATTATAAAATTGTTTTAATCCGAACTCGTACCTCAAATAATCCGAAAATGAGATTGATTTAAGTAAAACTAAGATTGAATCAATCTCAAAATGAGCTTGATTCCAGTAATATAAATTTGATTTTATCCCAAATTCATGATTGAAAAAAACAAAAAAAAGAAATTAAAAAGAAAAAATGATTATGATTGATTTACTTACCCGTATTACACATTACAGAATGATAAAACACCAACATCATGCCCGATATGGTTTTTATTTTAAAATATTTAACCAAAAATATAAACTAAATGAGTAGCATGAGTTCAAATTTAAAAAAAAAATTGAAAATTGATTGATTTTCGAAAGTAATCCCATTTAGGATTGTTTTGAGTACGTTTGTGTTATTCGTACTTGAATTTTTGAGTACAGCTCGTACTTAAAGTAATCCCAAAAAACTTGATTTAATCCGAGTGTTTTTCTTTCTGTGTATGTATGTATGTTCTTATTATGTTAATATAACATCATTTGGGTCACGTTTCTCAAAACTACAAGTTACAAATCTACAAGTAAAATAGATTTGAAACAAAAATTGTAAAATTATTGCTTTTTTAACGTATTTTACTTGTAGATTTGTATCTTGTAGTGTTGAGAAACATGGCTTTAGTCAGGGATATGTAATTAGAAATTTAAGAAAATGATAAAACTTCTTGGGTATTAACTGTTCCAAAAATGGATGAATTGTACTAGTGTACCAATTAAGTTTCGATTGCCCTTTTTGCATTTTACTTTGAACAATAAACACAAAATTTATTAAGTTGAGATATATTTAAAAGACTGTTGTAAAAATTAAATTTTAACCACAGCACGAGTAAATAATATTTAAGTAAGTAAATAACATTATAAAACAAAACAATATTACTTTATTAATTTTTTTTGCAAACAAAAATAATAAATAAACGTTGTATTGAACTTATGAATTTGTTTAACGTGGTTTGTGTTTTGTTATTTTGGTTTTGATCGCGTCATTTGTGTTGATTGTTGCGGCCTGTTTTGCACATTGCCACTTTACTACCAAAAAAGCTTTTTGTTTTTTTTCGAAAGCTGCATTCGCAACTGATTTGAGCCTTTTTCACATGCCACTTTTTACATATCTGTTTAGTAATCTGTGATAATAAGTACCATGTCTGTTCATAAGGGAGAGTTGTCATTATTTTCCCAAGTAATTTAAATAAATTTATTGGATTGTTTTAATTTGTTTCCTTTTGTTTGACGTTATATGTATGGGTTTTAAAATTGAGAATAAAATTTCAAATTACTATAACTTGTACTAATTCTACCATGGTTTACTCGAAATTCTTACTACTTTTACTGCAATATTGCTTCATATTCTGTCAAAATGTCATAATAATATCTTGCACACTCTTCGAGTAAGAAGATAATATGTGCTATAAGATTCCTTCTTTTCAGTGTAAATTGGTTGCCAGTTGAAAATTTTAAATGCGTTTGTGCAAAATCGTGTTTTTAAGTTATGACACTCTTTTAGAAAATGAGCGATATGAATATATTTATGAAACACAATTGTATTTTGAACTACTTATGTACATTGTAATTTTTCAGATTTTTGTTTAGTTGTGAAAGATAGTTTTATTTTGTTGAAATAAATACCTATAACATAAATACTACCAAAAACTTTGTCGTTGGGTGGTCGTGGGTCACAAAATTTAAAAAATTATTGACTGCTTCTTGAATATTTAATGTGTTTTGTCGTTCAGCGTATTTCAAAATAAAAATCATTTATTCTTAAAGAAACAAACTCCAAACACTGAATATTTTCGTTTTTCTAGGAACAATTTTCATCGATCTGCTCTTGAATTTGATTAATATTCGGCAATAAAAAAGAATTTTCAAAACAAAATATGTTTATATATTTTTTATTTAAAAATTTGTTTAATTCATGACCTAATGCCGAACAAAATTAACAAACAAAATTTCAACTAATTTTAGATTTCATTCATTTGAATTGCTAATTATTTTTTCTAATTCATTTGAATGAATTCAATTCAAATAAATCTGTAAAATGAATTGCAATTCACTTTAACAAATTCATTTGAATTACAAACGAGTTGCAATTCATTTTACAGATTCGTTTGAATTTGTCAAAATGAATTGCAATTCATTTTTTAGATTCATTTGAATTGGAAACGAATTGAAATTAATTTGACTGCATGAATGATTCACGAATTATTTCAAAAATGAATGATTCATTTACAGCTCTGCCATGAACGCATGTGATACACAGGAATTTAAAAATTAAAAAAATATTTGCAAAAAAAACAAGTAAAAAGAAAAAAATTTCTTTAAAATAAATCTCACTTTGTTGGTCCCTAATGAATATAAAATATATTTTAATTAAATCTCATTTAGTTATTAACGATAAAAAAAAAGTAAAACTTTTGAAAAAATCGAGGTTATGGAATTTAACCAAAATAAACTTTTTAAAGTTGGGGTTTTCTACTATTTGTTAGAAAACATTTCAAATTTATAATAATTAAAAAACCAAGAGGCAATAATTTTCCAAATGTTTTAAATTTCCATCATGAATTGACAATTTTTTTAACTGAACGGAATAAAATCAATAATGTTGACAAATATAACTAAAAAGGCTTTTAGCATTAAGGTGCAAGTATACTTAACTATAAAAATCAAAAATTCTAATTTTCTTGGAACAACTCAAGTTGTGTCAAGTAATTTTAAAATTGTCTTACTTTAGCGCCACCTTTCTGAACTTTAGAATTTTTCTTAAAATTACTTGCAAGACTATTGTTATCTATGAAAATGTAAACGTTTCATGACAATATAAGGCTTTTTGCCATTTTCTCAATGTATCGACAAACTGTCTGTTACTTAATGTCAACATTAATTTTGGGTTTTTCAATATACCGACAACAACATTGTTTTCAGTTGGCAACACCTCTCAAAATACATGTAAAAGTTGGGAGTCAGCTGATTGAATTTATCTGTTCGGCAAATAAAAGGAAAATAAATAATATTCTATTCTATTCTATTCTATTCTATTCTATTCTATTCTATTCTATTCTATTCTATTCTATTCTATTCTATTCTATTCTATTCTATTCTATTCTATTCTATTCTATTCTATTCTATTCTATTCTATTCTATTCTATTCTATTCTATTCTATTCTATTCTATTCTATTCTATTCTATTCTATTCTATTCTATTCTATTCTATTCTATTCTATTCTATTCTATTCTATTCTATTCTATTCTATTCTATTCTATTCTATTCTATTCTATTCTATTCTATTCTATTCTATTCTATTCTATTCTATTCTATTCTATTCTATTCTATTCTATTCTACTCTATTCTATTCTATTCTATTCTATTCTATTCTATTCTACTCTATTCTATTCTATTCTATTCTATTCTATTCTATTCTATTCTATTCTATTCTATTCTATTCTATTCTATTCTATTCTATTCTATTCTATTCTATTCTATTCTATTCTATTCTATTCTATTCTATTCTATTCTATTCTATTCTATTCTATTCTATTCTATTCTATTCTATTCTATTCTATTCTATTCTATTCTATTCTATTCTATTCTATTCTATTCTATTCTATTCTATTCTATTCTATTCTATTCTATTCTATTCTATTCTATTCTATTGATCTGTATTATAGGTAAGAATATTTATTTATCAACTCAAAAATTTGCTAAAAAAAAAAATATACATATTATAAATATTTCATTAAAGTTTTTTATATTTTTCATAATTTTAGGGTTTTTAATGTTACTTTCCTTGCTATCTCTAAGATTAAGTAAATACTAAAACTTGTTCTGCTTTTTGTACTAACATGGACGCCAGTCCTTCGCTCTGACAGTAGACTTTTTTGGACATTTAAATTTAAGGCCTTGATAATTGATATACAAATTTTGACTTTATTACCCAACGGGAACTAATTAATGGACCCTCGTGAGCTGTGCTTAATTACGCCTGCCAATGGTCACATAAAGTTGCTTGATTGGCAGGTTTTAATATAATAATTTTGTACAATACAAAAATAATTGGTGCAGAAGTTAACAATAAACAATATCGTTACTCGCTGAGATCTTAAACTGGAAAACAATATTCAGTCACCGTTATGTGTATATCATTTCTTTAGGAGTGATGGTAAGGTTGACTAACTACATTTACAACAAACAAAATATTTACAACATTCTCTAAAAGAGTATCACCCTGTTAATATACATTATACTGTTATATTATATGTAAGTATATTTTCTTAAATTGTCTTTAAAGCCTGAGAAGATTCTTGGCAAATATAAGCATATTATGTATACGTATGGGTATTTAAATATGTATGTATGTATTTATGAATATACAGAGTACCAACATGTGTGCATATTTACATAATTTTGCTAGTGGTTTTCTCTTTTATTCATAGGTCAATGACACTCTTTTAAAAAAAAATATGAATGGTATTTACATGGTACAATAAAAAAAATGTTAATTAGTTCTTTATAAAGAAGAGAAACGTTGATGGATTCCGAGGTTGTGATTCGACGTGCTTAGACCTACTTTCGTTGTTTAAAACTAAATATGTTTTTTAAAAAAAGTTTGTATAGAGCTTTAAGATTTTTCAGTGGAGATAAACAAGATTCATTTCCTACAGCTTCTAAGTAATTAAATGCATGCACATAAAATATTTATTTTTAAAATATATGTTCATACATTGATATGTTTGTGCAAAGTTGTAAATCAGAAATTAAATTTTTTTAATTTCCTTAAATCAAATGTAATTTCTTGAAAATATTTGCAGGTATATTTAAATATTGATTTTTATTTTACGATACTTAAGCCAGCAAGTAAGTGGCAAAAAAACTTTCATTTAATACGTCTATTTCCTTTCCTTTATATGATACAATATTCCCTTGAACACTAAAAATATCATTTGCCACATTCTAAGCTTTGAAGCTTAAGTTTTCTTTGAAATTGTATATTGCTTTTCTTCAATTTCTCGCTGCTTTCATAACTTTCATTCAGTTTTAATACATTGCTTTTTATTTGACAATTTTTACATAAAGTAGAAATCTTTAGATGATGAGGGCTTTTGTGTGTCACGTCAAAATTGTCACTTTAAGTTTGACACTTTTTATTCTTTCCGTTCAGCAAAAGTATGTAAGTGTTTGTTATTTTGTCGTTAGAATAATTTTGCTGTTATTGATGATGGCGATGACGATGACAAAAACCATCACTCCAACTTATTTCCATAAACTTTTGAACTATTTACATAAATTTTAATTTAAAAATTTTCAAATAAATAAGTTTTGTTGTATTTTAAAGAAAGTTAATTTTCAGCAAAAACTTTCTGCGTAAAATCATTTTATATATATAATAATAAATGCAATTTAGATCTGTTTTTGTTATATTCAATAAGAAAATAAAAAATAGACCTTAAACTCAATTATATACGCAGATCAATGTTAAACCAGAAATGTTGATTTTCTGTTTCTTGTTCTTGACATTTTTTTTTAATATTTAATATCATCCTCCCTTAAATGTCATTTGATTGTAACCCTCATCTTGTTCAGTTCGCCTACTCTGAACGAGTGGAGAGAATTTAAAATATCTAACCTTTCTGGATTGTATTAATTTATTCTTAAAAAGGATTTGCATAAAATCCTCTTTTAAATATTTTAGCAAGATTTGCTTTAAGTCTCTATTTTACTCATTTTGCTTTTACCAACAACATCAATAAAAGGGTTAAGTTGTTGGTGTTGCAAGTTGATGATATCTAAGCTTTTTCTGCTTCTATAAATTGGGTTCAATTTTAGTTTATTATAAAGGAGAAAAAATTTTTTCTGTGAAACAAAAAAAAACTGAAACGTATTAAATTTGTGTTCGCTAAATATTTTGCAGCCCCAACTATGCAGTAGCGAAAAACTAAACAAGGAAATAATGTGGATACGCCGATTTCTAGACACATAGAATCACTTGCTGGTGTAGACACGGGGATTTTTTAAAGCGAGGCTTTAAAGTAACGAGGTCAATAACACATGTTTACAATACAGTTTAGACATCACTGAGTATATATACCTATAAAACAGATTTTCCACCTCTAATTAGATTTTTTTATCAGATAGCGCACTTTCACGACATACATCAGCATAACTTGAGAACTCTTTTCTCTGTAAACGGTTTTCGATTTCATGGAGATGACCTTACTTGTATAATGCTTGTTTGATCCATACACAGAAAGAAAAACACTCGGAATGAATTAAGTTGTTTATACTTACTTTAAGTACGAGTCGTACTCAAAAATTCAAGTACGAATTACACTAAAACTTTACTTTATCCAACAAGATAGGATAAAACTTGTATTAATTTATCGCTTGCCTTAGCTTTGATTAAAGTTGTAATAATGGAATTTTTTTTCAAAGGCCGGTTAAAGTCCGCTTTTAGCTATGCGTAAGGTGCGAAAACGGGCCCTTAAGTTTTATGTAGAAATTACAACAACACAACACAAGTTTAAATAGCAATTTGCTTGTTGTGTGTAGAACCAACAAAAACAAGAAGAAAAACAAATATTATTTTCATGTTAACACGTTGGCTGCCATGTGACCCACCGGTGGGTCACAATTTTTTTTACTATGAGGCCATGTGTACCACCGGTGGTGCACACGTATACTTCATTTGTTCATCAAATAATTTTCGGCCTGGTGATGATAAATAAAAGTTTCATGCGGTGGCACCTTGGTAAAACTATATTCTTTTTAGTGTAAAAATTTTTTTAAGGCCTCTGCTCACAAATGTTGGAATTTTAACATTGATTTTAATCTAAGTCCTCCTCATCAGATTCTTGATTGTTGTTCCCGTAAAATACACGGGACGAGATAGGTAAAGTATTTTGAGACATTTTTAAACCAATATCTAAAATAAAAACGAGAAGCAAATAGGAAATAGGTACAATAATGAAACTAAAAACCTCAATAGATGTGTGTCCACCGGTGGTACACATGGCATTACTTTAAAACACTATTTATAGAGTGCCATGTGAACCACCGGTGGACACTGGCTAAAAACACTTACAAATCGTCACAAAATGCTAAACACAAGGTAAGAACACAAAATAAAACAATAACAATTGCCGTTAAACAGTAAATACAAAAAAAATTTTTTGGAATGACTTTTTTTTATATGGGGGCAGCCAACGTGTTAAAAAAAAAATTTAGGCCTTAATTTTGTAAAACACAACGCACGTCAAAGTATTATATTGATAGCAAAAACAAAATTATAAATATTTTGTAATTTTGTTGTTGCTTTGTACAGAAATTTATTTACCGTTTTAAAATTTTCAACGCCACAAGCAATGAGGCGTATGAAATCTTAAAAACCAATGTGAATTTCTGCAAAAGGCAACAACAAAATTACAAAATATTTGGGATTTTTTTTTGCTTTCAATGTAATTCTTTGTCGTTGCGTTTTACAAAATTAGGGCCTTAATTCTTGCTTCTCATTTAGTTTTTTTTTAGATTAATATGTATATACGATTTTTAAAGAAAACCCATATCGGGCATGCTACTGGTTTTTTATCATTTTGTTAGGTGTTACGAGTAAGAAAATTAATCATAATAATATTCTTTTTTTAATTTCTTTTTTGGTTTTTTTCCAGCACGAATTCGGGATAAAATCAACTTTATAATACTTGAATCAAGCGCATTTTGAGATTGATTCAATCTTAGTTTTACTTAAATCAATCTAATTTTCGGATTATTTCATGTAAAAATTAGGATTAAATATGGATAAGTTAAGTATTTCTCGATTAAAAATACGTACACTCACAATATTCTGTACGTAAAATTAACTGAAATTGTAATATAAAATAAATGAAAGTTCAATTAAAAACCGGTCTACCTATTTTTCATTTATTTTTAACAAAAAGTTCATTTAATTTTTACTGTCAAAAATTCAACACCATATTCAGTAAAACCGATTAAATATTCAGTTATTTATTAAAATTTTAATGTCAAATTGACCCCATATTCGGTAAAAACAATTAAATATTCAGTTTTTTTTATTAAATTTTCGTTTACTCCACAAAAGAGCCGAATTTCTAAAAAATTCCAGACAGACACCTGTCCGGTTGTTTTTCTTATAAAGCGAGAGAGGGAGACTATTTTTATTTACTTACCCAGTTACACACGTTTGTTTTACTTTTGTTGCACTGACCACGTTGTTTACAGAAGAACTCTCAAATATAAGACACCAGCAGCATGACCGATATGGCTTCGCAATGATTTTACTTTTAAAATTTGATGTATTTAACTAAATTATTTTAACAAATAGAAAATGGGAATTGCTTACACAAAACAAGCAATTCATTTTTTATAGATAAGTAAAAATTAATTTTTGGTAGTAAAATTATATAAAATAACTGAATATTTAATTGTTTTTACTGAATATGGGGTCAATTTGACAGTAAAATTTTAATAAATAACTGAATATTTATTTGATTTTACGGAATATGGTGTTGAATTTTCGACAGTAAAAATTAAATGAACTTTTCGTTGCTTTAAATTACATTTTTTATTAATACGATTTTCGTATGACGTGCTAAATTCCCAGTTTTTCATATTTGATAAATACACTGAAATTTATTGTTGAGGGAATGCTAGCTTCTATGCGCATTTCACTGGTTGCTTAGGCCAGCTCATCAGGAAACCTTTTCCAACGATTTTAGAAAGGCCAAAAATATTATACAAATAAAACCCTAAAGCGAATAAGAATTATAAACACTCAAAGTATTACTTTTAACTATATCAAAGCCAAACAAAACACCAACAATAAACAGTGAGTTTATCTTTTCTTACATTCCCCTACAATTGGTCGGGTTCTTTCCGACTCGAATTGTAGTTGTAAGTGGGTAAAAAGGAAAAACAAAATTAAAAAACAAACTGCTTCAGTCTACTGTCTTCGTAAGAAAACAACAAAAAAAGAACCAATTTGCCAATTCAGTTTTCTGCACGGGCACATGCAAGTATGTATATTATCAAAGTTATTTTCGGGAATACAAAATTTATTATTAATACGATTTTCGTATGACGTGCTAGATCCCCAGTTTTTCATATTTGATAAATACACTGAAATTTATTGTTGAGGGAAAGCTAGCTTCTATGCGCATTTTACTGGTTGCTTATTTACTTTAACATAAAGAAGAATTTTACTCAATCAACGGACAATATTAACTGCAACTGAAAATCCGTATTAATAAGCACTTAGTTTTTTGAATAGCTGTAGAATCAGTTAAAAATAAATTTGCTTGGAATTTTAAATGTTTATTTATTTAAAAATGACTGAACGGAATATTTCTTAAGTAAACTACAGTCCGTTACTGTAATAATATTGTGAGTGTACTTAAAAATTTTTCTGTACTTGATTCAAGAAAATCTTTACTCACTGTATGGATTGATTTTTGTTTTTAGTGTAATAATACTTCGATTAATTTCAAGGTAAGCATATTGTTCTACCACCGCGTAAATACAATTGCCAGTTTTAAATTCGTCAACACATTTTATAAGCGTTAATTTTTCGTAGTTGCAATAAATTTTTTTGCATTGCCTTCGTTTAACACCAGACAAATTTATGCTGAATCCTTCTCATAGACAGCGAAAACATATATGTAGCATGTGTCTGTCAATAATGTCAATATGATCTGCATACTCGGGGAGCATACGACTTTTGTCTTTTGCGTTGCCCTTTTTTCCAAATTTTTTTTATTCATCGGTTGAAAAAATTGCACGATAAGTTGTACGGTTGTCTGAGACCTCTTGTGGAGTAAATATTTCAGACATGACAGTCCCATTTCTTACTTCTTACCGCGGGGCACTAATTTCACAGAAATACCGTGTTCAGACAAGAGATACATACTTTATATATTTAACCATTCCATTAACCATCCAATGTGCACAAACTGCTCGAACTATATGCACAAGCATTTAAATGATTTTGTTTTTATCATTTATTTAATTTTAGTTTTCTTTATGTTTTTTTTTTTTTTTATTTTATGAATGAAATTCTTAACGTTTATATTTTTTATATCAATACTATTCTTAGTTTATTCAGAGCTACTAAAAACTTAAAAATATATATATTTACAATGGCCACATTCCCATATAAAACACGTACAGGTAACTGGGTACCTTGGTGCACATTTAAGGGTGTTAAGAATAAATTAGGCTCGCACGCATACTTAAGCTAACCGACATTTATTAGAAATTAACTTTCAAGAGTATGTTAGTATAAGAGCCACTACTAAATATTGGTTTCAATAATAGATTTGGCCTATATAACCACAAATAATCTGACTCTCACGGGGACATTGGTATAAGCGCTAGACGAAATAAATGCCCACTTCTCCCCTTTTTCCATTTATTTCTTTCTTTGTCAAAATATTATTTTAAAAAGACACATCTTTTGGAATCGTCAGAGCAAATCCATAAGCGATACTTAAAGTTAGGTTTTTGACTGTGTATGTTGAGTATTTTAGATCGAATACATTTCATCATTATTAAATATTTCTCAAATGTGTATGTAAATATAAAAGACGGCTTAGAATAGTATATGTATTGAAATAGCTTTTTTCTTAACCTAAACATTAAACGCTCTTAGAATTAAATGCCGAACACAACAAAATCTTAATTGAAAATCTACAATGATATATATAACTACTCGTACAGTTTAGATTGTTTGTTCAAAAAATTATACAATACTATAAATGTATTTATTTTTATACAAAAATGAAATTCTTAAGTCTTCTTAAATAATCCCACTTTTGACTTTTAACATGAAAACTTTAAATATTCTTTCCATTATCCTTTTATAATTTTAACTAAAATATTTGTGTGTGTCTACAAATGGTACGTATATATAAAAGTTTGTTTGAACAATAAGTAGAATGGAATAAATAAATGTATGATTTGAATATAAAATAATTTTAAAGTAAATGGCAATATTTAAAGGAAGCTCTAGTTATTTTTTTTTTAATTGAGTGTCCTTTAAAAAAGTAAATTTTATTCAGAAGTATTGAAATATTACTGATATTGCAAAAACAAAAATACTTAAGGTTTTACAAGATTTCTCAGAGCATTTTTGTTACAATAAAATTTAAACATAAACAAACGACATGTTTTCACTCCAAGTTCATAAAAAAGTTAATCTCTAAGGTTTTCTATTTGTAAAACAGTGTTTTCTTTAATTATGCAGATATTTGAGTGATACTGCTTTTTAACGTTAAATAAGTATTGGGTAATTTTTGTCCTCAAGTGCAGGGTTAATTTCGATATTTTCTTTGAAAATATTAATAACCAAGGCCCGGATTTTTATGCAAATGCATATTTGTTGTCGTCAGTCTGAGCTTGTCATATGCTAAATATATTTGCGAATCAAGACATTTGCAGTAAAATGGCATCGATTTGTTAGTGCATATTTTTGCATATTTTCCTTTAAATGCATATTTTTGCATGTATTGCTGATATTGCATATTTTTGTTGCGTATTTTGAAAAATGTCTTTATTTTTCCATGCACCATGTTGCAGAAGAGTTAAGATTCAAATTCGATGATAAAAAATATTTTGTAAAGCACTTTTGCGAGTTGCCATATATAAAGAGAACTATCCAGATTTATGTCTTCCTCCACTGCCTATAAAAACTAGGTGGGAAACGTGGTTAAAGGCAATTATGTTTTTTGCTGAAAAATTTTACCAATTCAAAGATGTGGTGGAAGGATTCAACAATGTTGATGCGGTGTCTATACAAAAATTTAAAACGTGCTCTTGCCAGTTTATTATCAAAATAATTTTTTTTTGGGAAAACATAATTATAATTAAAAAGATTTTTTAGTCGTGCTTAATTCCCAATTTTTATTCTTGATAAAAAAACTGAACTTTATTGTTGAAGGGATAAGCTATTCCTATGCGCATTTTACTGGTTGCCTAGGCCAGATCGTCAGGAAACTTTATCCAAAGCATTTAGAAAAACTAAAGATATTAATCAAATTAAACTGTTACATTGCCCTTCTTACATTCCCCACTGCAATTGGTTGGAATTCTTCCAACACAGTTGGTTCGATTTTTACGATATTTTCAGGATATAGTCCTTGAAGCTTATGTCATAGAACTCTGATAAGAATTCATTCAAAAGATTTTGTAAGAGTCTAAACACAATGTTTGCGGTGCCGTGCGATTTCTCGGTGCGGGAAAGAAAAATAAATACAATACAAAGGAAGGCGGCGACGGCAATATTTGTCATTGTTTGTATACATTTTTTTTTTTTAATTTCATAAGAATAGCTTAACTGTATCACATTGATCAACTTTGTGCATATTCTCGAAATCCGTAAAAACAAGTGTTAAAATCTCAATTTTTTTGATTTGGTTGAAGAAAATTTTTAAAATATGAAAACACCCCAAAAATGTTGTCCGTTTTTTACTTTAACTGAGTATGGGTTAACGCCAAAAAAAATCCTTTTTCCATATCTCACAATTTTAAGTCTTTTAAATAAAAAATTATATTGCAGGAATCAATTTCAAAACTCTTTAAAGGTGTGTGCTCGAATATTCCGGTGAAGTAACTTTTAAAACATTGTGAAAACATTTTACAAAAACTAAAAGAAGTATTTATTTTGCCTTGTATTCAATATTTAGGATTTAAGTCGCTTTGAGGCACATCAAATTTTTTTTTATTCATCCAAAATTTTGAATTTCTGAACTTTCTTGGGTACTCGCATCCCTAGAGGAATGGAACTTGCATTAAACGTGCCAAGTGACAGTTCTAAAGTTATAGGGATCGGTTCTAGTTCTACCACTTTATATGAAAAGAACTTGTCGTTTTAACATGGCGATGTCCAAGGAGGGGTTAATTGGCACATTTTTGACACTATGTAACCGGTTATTTAAATTACTTAAATGGACACATTTAATTTCGATTTAAATAATGTATGTCGCAGATATTGTCTAAGTGAACCATGTAAATATGATATCGATCCCCTTCATATACTGTAAGAGAACCAGAGACAATCAGCCACTACCCGTCAAAAATTCAGTCACAATTACATTTTTTCGTTAACACATTATTACCAGTTAAGTGACAAGTGATGAGTTTTTACCTATCACAATTCCTTCCTTTTTAATATAATATTGCGTTCACAGGTCACGGTATAAGTGCTTTAAGAACAATTGACACAATTTTACGGCAGCAATATTTCCAGGAGGTGAGACGGCGAGATTTCTATAATAATAATTGCGCATATGATGCATGGGATGGGCGTTAGTTAAGTACTTTCTAATATTTATAGGTAAGTAGTTAAATATTCGTTGAATATAATAAAGTATACAATAGGTTAATTTTAGACCAAATGTTGGGAATCTAAAGGACTTATCTAAAGTCAAACTTACAAATGTCATATCGAGGCTTGGCTGCGAAAATAACGTAAGCGCCAAAAATCAAATTTTAGAGGAGAGTTTTTTTTTTTATTTTATACTTTTTGTGTGAAATTTGTCGCTTACTATAAAATTGTTCTTGCTATAAAACGTAACGGTACCATCTGTGACCCTGACATTTAAGAAGATGATGCAAGTGTTGCCAATAAAGTCATTTATTAAAATAAAACGGATATTGAGAATGATGTCGCTTACGTTAGGGCTCGATATGATCTACTTGAGGAAAATTAACTCCATCTGTAAAGATGTTCATTTTATCATTCATTTTGCTGTGATTTTCAAATGTAATCGCCTTGGTTTTTAAAGGGCTGGACTTAAATTTATTATGAAGGGACCATCTGGCAACTTGTAATATGGCGTAAAAACTAACGCGTTAAGCGCAAACAATAAATTGTACCATACCTTTAAAGTAAGTTAATGGCAAAGAAACTGTTGCAATCGATAAAATAATAAAATAAGCAATTTTTAAAATAAGCTGCTGGAATATAGATGATTTTCCAGCATCTCTACCGACAAAATGTTGTATGATCCAAATGAAAATTAATTTATTAAAATGCAGTGGTTTTCTGTATCAAAAGTTTTGCTTAAGTCGTGAGATATAAAAGTTGGGATTTTTCCTGAATTAATATATTGGTTTATATTTTCCCTTAAGCTCAACAACAACGAAGCTGTAGTTAGGCCAGTTCGAAAGCCTAAATGTGAACCAGTAAGCAGGTTTTAAAAATCAATATATTTCAGCATTTGTTCCTTTATATCAAACTGTGAAGGTCTTTCTAAATTATAAAGTTTTATCATTTACAAACCTTAATTTTATTGAAAAGTTATTTCCATTTCACAATTTTAAAAGATATTATGTCTTGTTGTGTTAGAAAACCATATTTAATAAATACAAATACAAACCTTCTCTTTAACAAATAGAACGCTTGTATGTTGTTACTTAAGCATGATATTGTCTTCAACTTAACACTTAATGCCTCCAAAATTTTTGTGGACCACAATACTTATCGTATCTTATATAGTATTTACCTTGAAAGCAAAGCACAATTACACAAACTTTGACCGACATCATGACCAAGCACAACAAAAAACATAGTTCTACACTTATAGTCTACATAAGTGTACAACTTGTGTGGTCCTCAATTCACTATTATACCATTTAATATAGAGTGCAATGGTACACTCCACCGCACGAAACAACGTTTAACACATGTGCTCTATATGTGTGCGGCTCAGTTTTGTTATAATCACAAATAGTCCGCCACATTTCTCAAAAGCAACTTGATATTCCTTTTGAGTTATTCTTCATATTATTATGTTATTAGGTAGGTTATTCAAGTGGTGTGTAAGAATCATAAACTATTATTCATTGTCTGTACAAAGAATAATAATCAAGTTCACACTACGCTGATGTGCCAAAATATCATTCAAACATACCCACTCGAAGTTTTTGTAATCCTGACGTTCTCTAGCTTTTCCCAAACCTCTTTAATGTAAGGTGACCATACGTACTCTTTTTTAGAGGACAATCATCTATTTTAACTGGCTGTCATCTATAAAATTTGTGTCCTCTTTTATCATCTTTTTTTCATAATCTGTCATCTTTGTCCTCTTTATTTTTAAATGCATAATCAATATTTGCTTTTATTTTTATAAACTAAAATAAATTTTATTTCACGGCGATCGCCGGTTTTTTCCTGTCAAATCGTATGGAAAATGTCGTGCCGTGCTTATTCTTTTCATACTTCTACTGAACTCTTATTCACTTGCAGTATACAATTTTGAATAAGTTAGTGCAATGCATTTTAATTTTCGTTATTTTTTTTTAGTAATTTTACTTATTTATAAGTAAACGTAAATGTGTATATATCGCTGGCTGAATATGCAAGCAAACCTACTAAGTCCCTTTCAACAAATTTTACAGGAAAACTTTTTTTCCCAATTTGCTGCTTGAAAGGAAAACCAGAAATATAGTTGATTTGACACACTTCAAGACTCAAATTAAAGGAAAACTACATGCTGGTCGACGAGGAATATCTTTCTCTACCACACGGAATCAAAATCTCCATTTACTTAAAAATTGGATTTAACAGGTTTGCATTTTAAGCGATATGTTATTTTTTTTTTAATTTACTTAACATATGTGAATGTGGGAATGTAAATTTGTCAGTAAAATATGTAAAAAAAATCTTAAATTTTTAACTTTTTTTCTTTTTGTCCTCTATTTTTATTTTCAAAATCTGGTCGCCTTATTTAATGACACAGCGAATATCAGATAGGTGAACGCATGATTTGATAGAGAGAGTACCAGCAAATTTTTCAAAATTTAATATTTAGGGCACGTGTGAAACGGTAGCAAAGTACTATTGTTAGTGAAATTTTGACACTAACGAGGTGAATAAAATTTCACTAGCCCTGGGGGCCAGTAGAAATTTTGACTCAAGTAAATAAATTTCTGTCACGCAGAAAATTAGAGGTTCAAAGCTTTTAAAAAATGTATAAATTTAAAATGCAAAAAATATGAAATATTATTATGCTTTATATTTCTTGTTTCTAAAATTTTTAAAGTCGTTTTGAATTTTATATTTTACCAACGTCAAAATTTTATATCTTCAAAACAAATACCATTTCACACAGCTGAAACATGAAATATTTTCCCCGCTACCGTTTCACACACGCCCTTATTATAAATTGTTCAAACATTTGGTATTTGTAGGAAAATTTTCAAACATTTTTGATAACTATAGGAAACTTTTGAATATAAAGCGTAGTACTCGTTCAAATTTGTAAAAAATGTTGAGCAACAGTAATTATTTCACATGAAAATTTTGACATGTATCAATATTACCGATCATGCGAGCTTATACAATTTGACGATTTTATTCCTGCAAAGTATGCGACATTGTTTTGCGTATGTAAACAAACCCCACATGTATTTTGCTAAAAATAATTTTTTCAATAAAAAATTTAATAAAAAAAGTTAATATGGATTAAAAACTGTTACCGGTTGTGTTATTTTAATTTTTTATTTCTTATATAATAATCAGTTCATACTTTTTTGCTTTTGTGCAGTTTACATCATTTCGCAGTTTTAAAAAATTTTGCGAGAAACATTTCGGAACTTTTTTACAAAATCAACAGAGTACAACTCTATCAACATTATATTATAGATATTTCGTTTTTTTCATATTTTTTGACAGCGTTTCACGTGCAATGTTAAACAGAGTTCCAGGCTTAATTAAGAAATTTTTCAAAAATTTTTTATTTATTGGAAATTTTTAAAAAGTTTGAAATTTATAGGAAATTTTTCAAAAGGAAGTTTACCAAAAATTTCCAACATATAACAAATATTTGCAAATTTGATGTTTATACGAATTTGTCCAAACATGTGTATGTATTAAGAAATTTTTCCAAAAATTGTTTATTTGTTGGAAGTGCTTTCAAACCTGCTATTTATAGAAACTTTGCTGAGAATTTCTAAATATATGAAGTTTCCGAAAACTTGCTATTAAGAGGAAATTTTCTATTTATAAAAAGTTCTTTGAAAGTACAAAATTTTCCAATTTTCTCTAACTAAAAGATGTTCTAAGTATGGTTTTTCAGACTTTGTTTTTATATCAAATAAAAACTTCTATACTGGTGAAATCCAAAATAAAACAAAAAAGTGTCCAAGAAATAATTGCCCATAATAAAAACTTTAAAAGTTTGCTTCAATTGTTTTTTGTTTGGTTTAAAAAAAATATTAGCATTTAATGTTTTCTTCATAAACAGGAAAATTATTTACATACATAATAAGTTCGCAGAGTTATTAATTCAATTCGTGTTTTTTTTTTCTTTTGAGTTTCATTTCATTTTTTAATTTAGCGTAAACACCATCAAATAAAAGTTGCATGAAATTGCTTTCACCTTGTGTCAAGTGTACTTTTGTTATTGTTTTTGTTAAAAAAAAAACAAAAAATACAATTTAGGAAAATCTTTACATGCGTAAAGAAAAATTTTAAAATTCTGTGTCTACATGTTGAAATAAATTTCGTTGTTAGTTTTTTTAGTCTTCTGAACTGACCGTAATAAAAGAAAACAGGCAGCAACAAAAATAATAACATTTTCATCACCAACAGGAAGAAAAAAATAATAATAAAAAATACAATACAAACCGAAAACAATCAACAAAATACAGAAAAATTCAATTTTCCCTAGTAGTTAGAGGTATTCAAAAACTTCTTCAAAAAAAATATAATTGTTTGAAAAATAAGAATAATAAAAAAAATTGTAAACATTACGACACGTTTATGGTCATTGAAAAGGAAAAGTGAAAAAAATGTAACTGAAAGTTGCTTATTCTTCCATTATGTTAGTGGTGGCTTAGTTACATGGTCTAGCAAGATTTTATAAATTTTAAATGTTAAATGTCCAACTGAAAAAATTACAATACCCAGGAAACAATTATGTACACAGTAATGACTCTAGCAACAAGCTGTTAGTTAGTTAATAATAATTTCCAGAGTTCATTTAACATTCATTCTATGAAGCTACACAACAACATCGTTTAAAGCCCTTAAATTAGGTAAAAGATACTTACGTATTACTTAAAAAAAAAAGGCTAGACAAAAAGCAGCAGAAGTAAGGAAATCGGATATATCCGACAAAAAATTATGCGCATTAAATATTTAGTTAAAACTATGCTCTGATAAATATATACCATAAATAATGGCTTACTTTGAAGCAAAGCATTTAACAATTTAAATATATATGTGTATAACAAACAATTAAAAGGTATAGTCCGTCATGCCCGACCATATTTTACCCAATTTACAGGCACACACACAGAAAAAAATCAATGTATAATCGTCGAAAACAAGGTTGATTTTACCGTTTCCGGTAGTGATTTTGCTTCATAGTTTCTTCATGTTAATTTTACATGATTTGACAGTAACTAGTGAATAACATTTTTGCTTTTAAAATAAGTAAGATTCATGTTAATTTAATATGGTTTTCGTCGTCATTCTACTTTGAAAACTTGATGTGCTATCTAACTAAATAAATTTAACTAAAAGAATACGGGAGTTTTCTTATTTTTATAACATATTTAAAACATGAAAATAAAAAATGTATTTTTTTTTTCTTTTTATTTTGTGTTTTTGTTTCTATACAAAACAAGAAAAAACGGGTTTCTTGGTTTCAATATTGAACAATGTTATTTTATTTTAACATTTTAATTTAAAATTAATTTAAAACAATGGTAATTTTCAATAGAGTCCATACTTTTGCAGAAATTTGCTATGATTTGTAATCAACATTGCTCCATGTTGATTCAACTTAAGAATGTATGCATGTTATTTAAGAAGATAAGCTTTTGATTTTAATATAAAACAGCTTTTTATGGATTCAATATTGAACAATGCTTTTTTAACATTGAATAATATTATATAAACGTGATTTATGATTATTTTAATGTTTTTCATTTAAAATTTATATGACATAATGAAAAATTTAAATAAAGGGCATACTTTTTTTTGTGGGTTATTAAATTCGTTTTCCGTACTGTTAAAATTGAATAAAAATGTAGTTATTTTACGAATAATTTTTTTTTTCAACATTTTTTTCGGTTAAAATATATTTTTTAAAAGTAAAAACTATTACATTTTACGGAATATGCTGTTTAATAAATAAAAAAAGTATAAATGAATGTAAAAATCATTTGTTTTAAATGAAATGTAAATAATCCGTTTTTTAAATGAATTTTAAGTTGTTTAAAATAAATATTCGTTTGAATTTTGCCATGTTAATTTAACATTGATATTTTTTCTATGTGCATATTCGAATGCTCCCTATTTGGTCCCTATGGACAGTCGTGGATTCACTAGAACAAATAGTGTTATAATCCGTGTTCGAAAATAAACGAACACTATTTAGCGTTCGGCTCACACGCCTACGAACCATATCTATCTGTTTAGTGTTTGTTGTAGATGATCACAACCCTTAATACCGTTCGTAACTATTTTCAAGAAAATTATGTAGTGTTCTGCACTTCGTTAAAAAACAGAACAGTTGTAGGGATACTATAGACAAACATTTTATTAAATGTTCTGCAATATTTCTTTTTTACATTGATAAAGAAATGAACAAACAAACTACAGATATTATACAAATAAAAATGTTTAGCGAATAAGAATTTTAAATACCAGTTGTATTTGAAACAATATCAAAGCTTAAACCAAAAAATTTTTTATCAACCACCGCAGCAAGAACAGCTTGTGTGTGTATTGTGTATGTTTTGTTTATGTAAAATTATTTTGCTAGCTTTTTGTTTTTTTTTCGTGTGTGTATTTTGTATTTGTTAAAAATGTTTGGTTTTTTACCAGCTAAAAGGGCAGAACAGAAACGAAGAACATTAATAATGAGCTGAACCGAACACAATTAAGGTTGTGCGCAAAATTTCATGACATAAGTCCTTACTGGCACCAATTCTAATAAAAATGGGCCGTACCGAAGGACCGCGAGGGAAGATAGGGGGCAATTTTTGTCTCTCAGAAACTATCAAACCGATTTTAATGAAATTTAAATCAAGGATAGAAACATATTTATATGGACTACAAAGGGTGGTAGTGGTAATTTCAGTCTCTCACAAACTTTCAAACCGATTTTAATGAAATTTATAAACATAAATAGATCCATATTTATATGGACACTTAAGCAGAATGTGTTTTAAATACTGTGGTGTAGGGTATCATATGGTCGGGCTTCCTTCTTACTTGTTAAATATATTTAAGAGCGAAACTTTATAAATTCCTCAATAAAATTGTTTTTTACAAGAAATACATTAGAATTCTTTCTTTGCTTTAATTTCGAATTATTATTCTAGTTGACAACAAAATGTTCTTGCTATAGCCATAAAGTTCATTTCTGTGACTTTTTGCAAAGACAAAAAAAAAATCCATACAAAATACAAATTATCCCAGCCAGGCCCAGGTGGCAGTTTGTGCCATACAATTTATGTGTCTATCTAAGGTTTAATCATTGGATATGATTGCCACACTTCTTTGTTCCAGTTTTTCATCTTTCATGTAGGAATAACTACTGTGAATATTGTTGTTTGGTCGTTATTGAAGTGGAATGCTTGCATGGCATCCTGAATTAATAGTTCTCTGCGAAATCCTATGAAATAACGAATTCTCGAGACTTCGAATGTATCTTCAAATCCTTTAAGAATGACGACTGCTTTTTGACTAAAAAGTCATGGGTTCTCAAATTTAGCAATCCACTACACATTTCTCCCGCAAAATCATCCAAGCTAAAAGTGATTGTTTTCATTGTGCATCTTTCAGAGTGAAGCCAAAATTAAAATTTGACCTCCTCCATGCATTCTAGATTAAAAGGAGCTGATTAAATTCTCTTTTATGAATGTGGTTTCCGGGCAATTTTAACATTCACGTAAGTGGCAAGTAGTTGTTGCATTAGGACACATAGTCAATTTAAGGCAATAGCGGTAATCGTGCAAATCTTTTGGCGAATCATATTTTATGGTAACAAGTAGACAGACAAGCTTCGCTGGTTCGACTTGAAAATAAAATTTGAGTCAATTCACACAGTAATAAGTATACTATTTAAAGCGTGTTGCAATATGTGTGCAATATTTTTGGACTTATACGACTTAAGTAGTAAAGGGGTATATGTACTTTTAAGCTATTTTCTTAATAAATACTTCAGATCAAACGTAAGTACATTTTTCTTGTCTAAAATAATTTTATTTACTGGGTTTACTTATTTATACGGGAATTATTTTTTATTCATCCAAACATACTTCAACTTATGTATGTATATGTTTGTTTACATTAAGTACGAGCAGACAATTGTATTAAGGCAATTTTTGTACAATAACTTTGTTTTTCAATTTACACTTCTTTATTCCTACGGTCAGTGTATTAGTTGAAACAAATTGGTTGTGACAAAGAAAATTTGCTAAAGCAAAAATTAAGTAATTTATGAATGTAAGTGTGAAGGTACATAATTTGTACAAAGTCATCATTTAATACAACTTATGTATTAGCTTATTTATTACAGGCACAATTATTAAAAGCCGTTTTAAAATGGCTGAAAAAAAGAAGTGTTTAAATTATTCGACCTGCATTAAAGTTTTTTATTTATATTATTGTATCTTCAACGCTATTATTATGAAAATTGAGTGTAAAAAGTGTTTTGGTAACAGCAAAAAAGTCAAGCAATGAAACCAATAAAAAAGACAGTAACTTTTTATGATGTTCATGAGTTTCACTTTGAATTAATTTTGAATATCTCTTTTTTATTATTAAGTTTTAAAAATCTCAAGTTAGAAGTGAAAAAGTCAAACTTAAAAAGAATGTAAATTTAAAAAAAAACCTTCAAATAAAATATAGTCCCTACACTTAGCCAAAAATGCCTGGAAAGTTACCACCAAAAATTAGGTCTCTCTCTCTATAACGCATGTTAATTATAGCGCCGCTTCAAGCGGATATTAAAATTTCCTTGGATTTGACAATACGAAATAAACTTGTTGTCTTCCATCTCTTGTTCAACAGACAGGAAGATAGAACCCACTTGATAGAACCCACTTGATCTTTATAAAGTGTGTTTTCAATACCCGACAAGACTTGCCATTTCAATACGACCAAGCGTGGGACCCGGCACTTTAATTTTTAATGAAATTTGGTGATTAGGTTCCTTTTATCCTATAAGGAACATATATGATGTCATAATTTCGCCGAATTAGCCGAATGTGTTGAGATTATTTCTCAATATCTCGAAAACTACTGAACATACGAAGATGATTTAAATATAATTTTAAAGAGAATCCTACGCGCTGTACCTTTAAAGTTTCAGGATTTTAAAAAAAAAATCAGCCAAATCCGTTTTTAAAATTTAATATTTTGCAGATATTACATTTTTGCAAAAAAATTATTTATTTTTTTTTTATTATTTTTTAATATTTTTTAATGTTTTTTATTTTTCTATTTATTTTTTATTGTAGCCCCAAGTATTCTCTTTAAAATGACATTAAAATAATCTTCGTATGTAAAGTAGATTTAGAGATATTGAACACATTCGGCTAATTCATCAAAATTATGACATTTTGAATATGACATAACTTTTGAAAAAAAAAATTTTTTTCGTTCATATAGTATTTCCTTATAGGATAAAAGGAACCTTCTCCCCAAATTTCATTAAAATTGAAAGGGGTAGGGGTAGGGCCCACTGTTGGTCGATTTGACATGGAATTGCTCAGTTTTTAAACAAACTGTCATACATCTCTCACTTTTTAATATATTTGATCCGTATACTCTTGCAATTCATCATGAATCATGAAAGAATCCGGATATTTGAAATTAAAATGCAACATTTTAAAATTCTGCTTCTAACTTTCTTGGAAGTCGAAAATCATAGACCTTTTGCTTTGCAATTTCTTAAAATAATTTTTTTATTTTTTGTTTTTGGCCAATCAAGTATTTTCAAACCTAGAGTGCTCCTTAGAATAAATTAGGTATAAATCAAGAATATTAACACAATTTAAAGTTATTATTTTTGAAAATTTTCGAAAAATTTCAAGTTTCCAGTAATGAGGGTATATAAAAAAAACTTAAGAATGTATTTGTTTTAGCTTTTTTATTAAATGCAGTTCAAATAAAGAACATTGAATAAAATACAAAACGAAACGAAAAACGTACAGTTCTGTATAATACTGGTCATCGTAAGGCCTAGGCCACGCAATGAGCGGCTAAGTGGTTAGCGGCTGAGTGGCAAAAAATTAAAGCATATGAAATACTACTGAAGTGGCCATGCAATGAGTGGAAAATCTCGCTCGAAATCAACGAACAGGCCGCAAAAATTTTTTTTTTTTTTCTTAAAATAAAATTCTTATGAATACAATTTTCGCGTAATAACATTAAACAATCCACTCTTTACAATGGCATTTCAACAACTAACCGCTCAGAAATGACGCTCAGCAATAAGCCAGTTGCCGCTCAAACTCGCCGCTTACCGCTTAGCTTGTGTGGCCTCGGCCTAATGATACCAACATTAGTTGAAATAAAACGTCATCAAATTTTAATACATAAAGCGAATATTTGACTTTTAGAAATTTAAAATTACAAAGGGAATTCGCGCGTTTTTGATACCAAGTACTTTATATATAGAATATGTATTTGTGCTAAATTCTGTTGCTTTGTCTCATCTTGTATGGCCGTTGTAATGCCAATTGTCTTATTTCATGTGCACTTTCATAGTTGAACTACATATATGAAGTAATAGACCGTTAAGCTTATTTTCGATACCAAATAAATCGGTTGTATTGTTGTAATTTCTACCAAATTTCATCATCCTAAATGTTTTTTTTTTGTAAAATTTGTTATGCTTTATATATATAGACAAATTTATATAATACCTTTGCTGATTATTTTGATGTGTTACAAAATGAATGATAAAATCAATACACCATGCTCCTCCACCAACCATCTTTTTGATGGTGGGTCTAGAATCTTTGTTATTTAATCATAGAATGAAATTTCAATCGGCATTGCCTTTATTTATTATTAATACAATTGCAGTGAAAACAACCTAAAAATCCTGCTTAGAAATTTATTAAATTTCATGCAAAATATAAAGTTTTATAATACCCTAATGGTATTTCAGCAACCAAATACCTTTTCAAAAGAAAATAAGAAAAAATACAAAAAATAACTAGATTATGAAAAGAACATACAATTTAAAGCCCACAATCATCTAAAAGATATCGTGTGGTAAAAAATGCCACGAATTTGAAAAATCCTTCAACAAATATGTCAATCATAAACTTTTAAAGTGACCTTTTCCAATGCATAACATACATATAACTATGACCTTATGTTTGCTAAAAAAATAAATCGAAAAACAAAAAAATGTAAAAGAAAACTTTTGGATATCAAACTGAAGGATGATAAACTCAGCCAACCGTATACATTTTTTCCTTTTGGGTTTGGAATTACCTTTAAAAAAAAGGTAACAAGGTGTAGTGATTTTTTAAAGGGCCTAGTGAAAAAATCTTTTCTTATATTCTATCTATCTAGTGATAATGCAATATTAATAAACTATTCACGATGTGTTTTAATAAAAATGCAAAAGTAGTTCCTTAACTCGCTTTCATTTTGGTGGAATTAAAAAATAATTTTATCAGATAACCATGTGGAGTATACATAGTGGTGCATATATAGCGCATTAAAAGTGTTAAAGTTGGTCGTAATTCAGTAATTTTGCAGTTAAATACTTTTCGACCAAATTAATGGCAATGCAATATATCTAACTCCGGGTGGAGTGAAGGGCCTTAACGAAAGATCGAAAGTTGTTTCTATTTTTTGATCGTTGCTTAAGTTCACTTCATATTGTTCTTGGTCTTCCCTGACTACTAGTCCCCTAAGGGTTCCATAATAATGAAGTTCAGCAGGATTACTTAACATCTTTCCTGAGGGTATGATCTAGCCATTGCCATTTACGCCGTTTGATTTCAAGGTCAATCAGAATTTCATTTGTTAGTAGGTGTTGGTTTTATTCTGACAAAAACTTATTGTAGAATATGCGACATTTGAAACCTTCGTAACGGGCTCTGATTATGTTTATAAGTTTTCTCGGGATGTTTTTTGATTTTAAGGAATCCCATATCATATCTCTGTTAATAGTGTCGAATGGTGAAAACTACAAAACAGACGTGGAGATCTTGTTGCCATTCATTAATTTGCTCTAGCATTATCCGCAATATTGTTGTATGGTCCGAACAGGATCTTTGACGGCTAAAGCCTGCTTGGTTTTGATGCGGCTAAACCGTATTCCAGACAGAATTTTGGATGGAGTCGATAGGAGAATTATGCCTCTATGCTTTTTGCACAGAGATAGATCACCTTTTTTGGGACTTACATAAGTAGTCATTTTAGCCATTCAATGTAGAGTTTTTTTTCTTGCCATATGGCCTGAAATAGAGCTTAAAAGGCTACAGCGGATAGTCTACGGTCTGCCTTTGGATTTGCGATCATGGTATCGGTTAGTGCTTATGGTCCAGATCTTAAAATATGTAATAAATGTATTAAGCATACTTTACAAAATATCAGGGCCTTTTAAGTAAGCTAACCCTTTACTTTAGCTTGAATTTTTCATTTGTATATTTGTTTTTTTTTTGCTGTTATTAATTCATTGATTTTACCTTTTTCTGATTCTCTCTATTCAATACCGTAATATTATTAAATTTGTATAACGTTTTTATACCCTCCGCTTCCACAAGTGGTAAATAAGGATACATTAAGTATTTCAATCCGTACGTTACAGCATAACATATAAAAATTTTGGTTTCTTGCGTTATGGCAAGCGATTAAACCAAGGCCGTCTGTGTTTTTAAAACTTGCTTAAATCCGAACAGCTGAACAAAAAAAAAAGAAATCAATTTCAGTGCTAAACTTTTTTTTAGTTTTCTAAACAGTTTGCGATAAAAATCCTGCAAAATCAATTTTTCACTAAAATAATATTCAATTCTGTTTACATAGTAAAAACTGTTAATGCTGAATTGTTATTACATTCTTAAACGTTTTCGAAATTTTTTCGTTAATTAAATAAATTTTGTCAAATTTGTGTCATTTAACTTTTTCACAGCAATATCTTTGCTCACTTTTAATTAATACTTGCATAGTTCCAGGTGAAGGGGATCAAAGATTCAACACAGCCGAATATAGCGTTTTTACTTGTTACTCGACATGGTTTTCTCTCATCCAGAGCCATCATCATTGGTGATGTGAAGGTGAATTTAATTTGTTTAATTCCCTTTGCCATCGTTTGGGGTTTTATTTTATCGTCGTTGATTTTTTTTTATTCGTTGCTGTTTTTATTCGTTTCGAATTACACACTGTCTTCTTGTTTAATTTCGCATTTATATAGTGGATATAATTTGAATAGAGAAAGAAAAGAGTTAAATAGGGGAAACAAAAATATTGGAGTGATCAAAAAAAAGCTTATGTTGGACATAAAGTCTGGTTTCTAAGTTAAATTTATAGAAAGACAATTTTTTTAATTGATTTTTTAGCAATAAACTTTTTAAAAGAACATTATTCCATTAACATAAAACTCATGATGCTAAAATTTTTAGAAGTTAATTCATTTAGCTGTGATAAGTGTTTTTTGGATGTTGCAATCAATCATGGACCTATCCAACGAATTATGCAAAAATGGTTTATGTTTAGACAAAGTTAACTCCAGTAAATTTTTTTTTATTAACACACATTTTACATTTTTAAAGAAACGTTATCACACACTTAATTATGAATAGTCACAACTCGAAATTGTTTTTGCACCGAAAAAAACACCTTATTTTGCGCTGCAAGGCACTCGAATATGTTAATGAAAACTAAGTAGTAAACAAACGTTTTCGTACTTAATATTTAGACAAAACGTTTTAAAATGTATATAGGATTGTCAACAGATAATAACTTATCTATGTTGGTATATCCTCGAAGACATTCGTGCGTAATCGATGTATCAAATTGCGTCTCACTGAGTTTATGAGGGATTTAATCACATATTACTCAAGATTTATTTGTCATCGATACTCTCCGTATAAACATTAGGGTACATACATTTGTCTCTCCTAAATGCCAAGCACAATTTCATTTGTTTTTGCAAATACCCATGTTACGCCAACGTTGCATTTACTTTTGAAATGCTGGCTTAGTTTATAATTTCACCACTGTCCGATATTATTTTACTTATTTACGGCGGATGTAACTGCCCGTCTATACCAGAGATAATTATTGCGACATATATTGCAGTAAATGTCAAAATTATGTTATCTTTAATGTAAACATCAATCTTTTGTACATATTTATAGCCGGCAATTTATGTTAGTCCATTTTCGTTGACAATTATTGCTAACATAAAACGTCAAATTTTTTTTGTCAATTGAGAAAAAAGAAACAAAAACGAAAAAAATAGATTGAAATTGTGCGAGAAATAAATTTAATTTGTGAAATGGTAGCATATTATATTTGTAGTAAAAAAATTAAATAAAAGAATTTAATAAACACTAAAATAATATTACAAAAATTTTTATTAATATAATTTTTTTCTTATTCGATCTTTATTATTTAAATTTATATTAATTTGTTTAAATTTGAGTTCTTTTTTTTTTAACCAAAAAAAAAAAATTTATAAAATTAATATTTTTATATAAAAAAAGACCTCAAGCTCAAATAAATGAATATGCATTTAAATAATAAAGTCGAATAAGAAAGAATTTATATTAATAAAAATAATTTTTGGAAGATAACGCCAGTTTTTACACTGCACCTTAATTTGTCTCAAATTATAATAATTATAATAATTATGAGTTAATATAAATACGTTTTCCCATGCCTTTAACATAAGCTGAGCAATAAGAAAAATTGCTCTGTTATTCTGCCGACGTTATTCCCAACTTGCTGCGATATATATCTTTGGTGTAGACCAAGGGTGAAGTAGGTTGATTATTCTATTACCTCGAAATTACAATTGCACTTTCTTATATCAAAATTTTTTCATTTTTAGTTTGAAAAATTATATTAATAGCACGGTGAGTACTGATTTTCTTGAATCAAGTACGGATTTTCAATCGCAAAATACTAAAATTATTTACATTCAATTACGATTTTTTACTCAAAGTAATCCGAAAATGAGATTCATTAAAGTTAAACTAACTAAGTAATCAATCCCAAAATGCGCTTGATTCGAGTCTTATAAAGTTGATTTTATCCCGAATTCGTGCTTGAAAAATACCAAAATATAAATTAGAAAGAAAAGATTATTTTGATTGATTTACTAACCCTTATTTCACCTTACAGAATGATAAAACACCAACTTCATGCCCTATATGGTTTTTACTTTAAAAATCTTATGTACATATTTAACCAAAAATTTAAACTAAATGAAAGCAAGAGTTCAAATTTACTTTTTAACCCTTCGTTGTACACATAAGTCTGGCCAGACCTTTTTAAATGTGTATAGAAAATCAAAACATGCGTAAGCTGGAGGGTTAACACAACGAAGAGTTTAATCTTTTTTTTTTTTACTTGATTTCGAAATTTAATGAGCTGAACCGAGCACAATGAAGTTTGTGGTTTGAAAAAAAAACCGAACAATATTATTTTTGTGTTCGAACGATGACAAAAAAGAAAATGGTAACTACACAAACACCATTATAGTTTGTGGTTTCCACAAACCGAACAGAACACTAAGGAGCCATACTTAGGGCTAAAAAATCATAGCAAGTTAAACTCTATTTTTGGTTTAAAATGTGTTTAAACCAACAAATCTATAAATCACCCAACATATAAACCATTTTTAAACGCATAAAATTGGGCGTTTAAACTACCAATACAGACCGTATGAATTTGCTAAGATTTATCGTAGTGCTGCCACATGTTATTATTTAACAACATATAATACATGGGACACTGATTTATAGCTGTTAAGTTTAAACTGCATATAAATTTGAGTTTAGTTCAACTAAACCAGCGTTTAAACCATCAGTGATTTATAAGCCATTAGTGTTTATTTTATATCACTGGTAACAACTATGTAACGTATTTCCTGATATAAATTATATAATAAAATTAGCAAAATAAACATTTTATGTATGTACGTTCGTATATAATATTCTCTTGACAAGTAAAAAAATATAACAATACCTTTATCAAATGTCCGGTAGTTATTTTTACTTTTTGATGCATTGCAGCCATTGTATTTTACGTATATGGAAAAAAGTATTTATACCCTTATACATGTTTTGCATTACACATTTAACCTTTTTTAAAGTACACCTGTACCCTTTCGTTATTTTATTATTATATTTTTTATATTTTTTTTTCAATTTATTTTTATTGTATTGAGTATTTTTCCTCTTTTCTTTTTTTCTGGCTAATAGTTTCCACAAAGTTGAGCTCAATTGCTGTCTAAATTGATAAAATAGTAAAAAAAGGAATAAAATCTGTTACTTTAACGTATAACGAAAAGTGTTTTACAAATGTTTTGATTTCATTTACATATCTTTTGGGAAATATACATTTATTTTTTTTTAAACTTTTTTTACGTTATATAAGTTACAAAATGTTTCTATTGAAAATGTGTAGTATAAGAATGATTTTGTTTAATTTTCAAGTATTCTTTTAACATTTTTGATTGGTTTTGTGTTGGTAATATTTGATTTAATATCTGTCGGGACTTAAGAAATCTTAAAGTGTTTTCCAAAGACTGTCGCTTTGGAAAAGTTTTGTTACAAGTTGTGAGGAAAGGATATGCATATGCATGTAGATTAGGGCTGCCAGGCAAGCAGAAAAGCGATTGCCTTCTGAAGTAGAAACTTAAATGTCACTTTTTACACTATTTCTAATTATTAATATTCTCTTTCAGTACATAAAACTGTGTATAAAATTAAATTATTCCAATGTAATTTTTCCTTAAAAATAATTTGTTTTGTTGCAAGTAGACACCTACCATGTTTTATTACCCACGCTTTCAGTGCAAGCATAGCCTCAATATTTCTCATATTTGGATAAAAATGTCGAAGCATATAGGACCAAACTGCCAAATTGTCCCTCTTTTCATTTTTAATTACTATTGTTATGTAAAAAAGGGCCAAACTGCACTATGTTGGTCTTTTTATCATATTTTTTATACATTCGAACATTTAGATGATAATCATGCTCGAAGAATCCCAACAATTTTATAATGATAAACACTACTTGTTTGCCGTATGATATACATATGTAAATCTTAGAAACATGATTTTAAACAGCGGTGCAATTGATAATGTATTTTATATTTGGCCTGCAGCCTTAATGCATTTATTAAAAAGTTGAAAAAAATTGTCAGAAGACCTATGGGATTTTGTATCCCAAGGAATATTATAATATGAGAGTCTTATTTGTCCTTAAGTGTTTAAATCAAGCCCTAACCGCGAAAATAACGTAAGCGATATAATTTTCAATTTTCTTATTTTTTAATATATTAGTTTATTGGCAACACTTGCATCATCTCCTAAAATGTCATGGGAACATCAGGTACTCGTAACAATTTTATTGAAAGCGACAAATTTTATACAAAATTATATGAAATAATATAAAAAAACTTTATTTTCTGCAATTTTTGTTGCAATAATTGTTAGTAAGTTCTCGTTGATAATTTTTGCTAACATAAATCGTCAAAATTGGTTGTGAATTAGAAAATAGAAGCAAAAAGAAAAAAGAAAAAAAGTAAAAGCAAATTATGTGGGAAAAAATTAAGCTAGTGAAATGGTAGCAAATTTTAATTGAAGTAAAACAATTAAATATGTCATTAAAAATAAACACTATAAAAAATTTTTGGCTAATAGGTTTTACTTCTTTCTTATTCGATCTTTATTCTTTAAATGTATTTTAATTTGTTTAAGCTTGAGTTCTTTTTTTATATAAAAACATTAATTTTATTTTTACAAAAAAAATAAATTTAATAAAATTAATATTTTTATATAAAAAATACCTGAATAATAATATGCATTTAAACAATAAAGTCGAATAAGAGAGAATTTATATTAGAATAATTTTTGCAAGATGGCGTCACTTTTTACACTGAACCTTCTTTCTTGATTTTTTTCAAATTATGAATTAACATAAATACGTATTACCATGCCTTTAACTTCGAGGCCTCACGATCAAGTTTGCCTTTCAATTCCTTTCAATTTGCAATACACTCTAACTTTTTTACAAACACACTCACACTTTTTAAATTGACCACGAGACTGATTTCAATTTCACCTTTCCATTTGTTTGGCAATTTTACTCTCAATTTAACAGCTAATTACATGTTAGTCTTTATAAATTGTTTTCTTGATGACATCTTGAAAGTAAATTGCTTACAAATTGAGTGCAGCCTACGTCACAAGCTCTCAATTTTTGTAAATTTTGACAAGCAGTATAATATATATACATATTTATTATATTGTTACGAAAGTAACTTTAGTTAAGAATTAGATTAATTTATTAGTTATCTTGTATTGATTAGTTATTTAGTATGTTAGTTATTTTATTAGTTTAAATTTTTATTGTATTAGTTATGCACACTTTTAGCGTAAAAATCAATGTACAGATGTAATTTAAAAATTGTTGTGCATAATTTTACTTCAACCCCACTGTTAATACTAGAATCTTCGGTATTAAGTTATCTTAATTTAGTGTAACACCTAAAAGTATGCCTTAGTTTATGATGCATAATAACTCAATTTTAATTCAGCAATATAGATAATGCGCATTGTGAATAGCAATAGAGGCGAAGCCATCTAGAGCAGGGGTTTCCATTTCTTTGCACAATTGTGCATACCACTACAAACACATATTTTTATGCTCTTCAATTCAGTCGTCGGTGTGACTTCGACAAGTGTACATGTTTAGCGGATGCTATATTATTTTGTTTCAGCTTACACTCAAAAATATTGTGCGGTCAAAAATGCTTTTGGTAACATCCAATGCCTTGCGTGCAATATTTAGAGTCTACATTTTAAGACTTAAATACAGAGTAATATAACATTTCTATTTAATTTTAACATAATTTAAATTGTTGAAAATATATAACAGCAAAGCTAACGTAAATTTTATTAAGTAACTTTTTCAACAATAACTTTTACTGCAACGTTTAAGCTAACGACATGTGTTTTGTTTGTGAAAAAAAATTCTTTGATACCTGTAAAAGGGTCCCTTTTGCTTTCTTTAAAAAGACGTACCTAAATGCAGAAATTATTAAGAACAAAAATAGCCAAAGGAATTTGTTGGTATTTTGCTTGTAAAAATATTTTGGTTTCTGTACTAATCGCGTCGGTGGGTTTTTTCTTTCTTTGAAAACACTTTTCTGTAGTAAGTAGAAATATTTAAAAAACAAGTAAAAAAAGTCTTGTTTTGCTACAATTTATGTGTAAATAACCTGTACACATAAAAGCAAATGTGACGGTAGGTAAAATGTTTGGGTAAGAAGATGTGTTTTATTGATGTATTAATGAAACTTTATTATTTCGCACTATTTTTCGCACTATGACCGAGCCCAAAGAGTTAAGCCTCAGTAAGCCTTTACTTTCTGTTCTCTTACGAACCAGCTGATTTGTTTTTGTTATTAAAAAACCTGTGAAATTGATTAGTTGTTCTGTTCTGTTGCGGTTCAGTTTGATAAAATCAAAAACTTGTAAAGTAATTGTAAGTGACCGCAAAATAAATAATAAAAAATACATTAATTAAATTTTATTTCTTCAAAGTTATGTGCATAAAAGTTATTGAAATAAAACAATGGATGCTGCAAAACTAATAAATTTGTCATAAATGGCTAATAAGTTGCTACAGAAAAAGTAACTTTTACAATTTTGAAACAGAACGGCACGGAACAGAACAGAAACAGAAAGTAAAGACTAATTCTGCCTCTCTTTATTAGGCACTACTTACCTATGACAACAAATTTTTTCGGATTTAAAATTTATTTGTTCCAAGCAACGTAATAAATTAAGTTTATCCCATTTGAAAACCATTCTACTATTACGAAACTGCCATAAAAGTATAAATTTAGAAGATTTTATTTTATAACTTGTATAACACAAGGGAAAAAAATTAAAAATTTTTTGTGTTGCTAGAAACTTTGTAGCAGTTCTTTACCAATTTAATGTCGCTGATTTTAAAACTGGACTTTTTTTCTATCAGCTGTGATTTGCGTGCAATATTTATTTTTTATGAACTTTTAAAACATAAAAATCTTTAATTTTTTACAATTGTTTGATAAGATATTTGAAACTGATTTAGAGTCAAAAAGCTTCCGAATAAAAAAAAGTGTAGTTTTAAAACCAGCGACATTTCATTGGTAAAGAATTGCTACAAATTTTTTATCAACACAAAAAATTTTTAATTTTGTACCTTTGTGTTATACAACTTATAAAATATATTACTAACATTTTATTTCGGCTGTAAATAAATGCATTCTCTCAATTTGCTTACTCTCTGGTACTCACTAATACACAACCAAAAAAATTTTGGAAATCCCTGATCTAGAGCTATCTAGACGTCAGTAGTAACATCTACACGTATGGGCTAGAGTATAAATAGAATCGCAAGGGATGACATAAGATCATTCTAAGTTCCGACTTTGTTAATAACGTATCTCGTGGAGAAAATTATAAACATTGGAGTGAGTTGTGAATAAAGTGATTAAGTTCTAAAAAATGCTGTTATAAAAATAAATTAGTGTTATAAATTAAAGTGTTGTGCTTTATTAGAATTGCAATCAACGAACTCGAAACGGTTTATTGTAAAGGAAATAAACCAAAACGTTATTGAAAGGCAGTAACGTAACAATATATACATATTATATATGTATATGTACATATTATGTAAAAGACTACCAAGCAGTGTTGTCAGATAGATTTTGACATTTTTCGCCATATTCAAAGTCAAAAATCGCCAAAATCGCCAAAGCTCTAATTTGTATTTTTTTGAAATTTAGTTTTTAATGCAATCTTGTTCTACATTCAAGGAGTAAAATTTGGTATTTGTAACATACGATAATTTCGCGCAAAGGGGTCGATATGGTTACTTCTAAGCTTATTATGATTAACATGATAATAAAATGATTTCTTATTAACTTATTATGATTTACCTGATAATAATCTGTTAACTTCTAAACTTATTATAATTAAGATGATAAGAGTATGACTAGGGGAAAATTATCATGATATATATAATATTACGAATATATTTGGTTATAACATGATTCAATAATAATCGTAATATGTTGACTGAGATCATGAATCTTATCATTATATGTTGCTTTTTAGAATATGTTTACCACAACCATGTTTTATTTTGCATGTAATGGCACTTTTCGCCCTGTATAATTCGGCAATGTTGCTAGTGCCCTGCAAACAATTTGGATAAGTTTACAAATTTAGCTAAAATTTGCGAAAATTTTTAATATTTCAAACAAGCCATCAAACTGATCAAAAGTTCCTAAAACTATAATGAATAGCAAAAATTAGGTAAAAATTGCCTTATGAGCGGAAATTCACAATAATTTGCTAACAGCGGCGTTTGCGAACAGTAGCCAAAAAGGTTTTGGACTGGATCAACCAAATATCTTCCCTAGGGTATTTTGGTGGGCGGAATTCGAATCTGTAATTGATTTTTCTCTTTCACGTCAGGTTTTCGCAATACAAAGAATAGTTTTTACTCTTTTTTACATGAAAAATCACTAGTTTATTTACAAAACAATTAATTCCCAAACGTGAATGGCATTTTTGAACGTCGTTTGTATTTCCTTGTTTGTTTTACACGTATTAGAGTCCAGTCTCCCAGCATGCCTTTGTCCCAAAAATCCTTGAAAGCTTCGTTCACAATCCCAGAAACATTTTCACTTGGTGTTCATAACAGAGCAACAATTTTTTTTGACACTACACACATTTTGCATTAAGAAACCGTTTTTAAATTTTACCCACAACAATATTATGCATTTATTATTATTTTTTACAACATTATGTTAAAAATGTCATTCAAAACTAAATAAAATTATTTTAAACGTCAGAAACAATTTCATACAAATTGTTGCTGAAGTTCTAGTTGACTCAACTTTAGTTAAATTTTTAAAAAAAATTTAGTTACATTTTTGTTCTAAAAATGAATTCAATAACGTTTTGATTTATTTCCTTTATAATAAACCGTTTCGAGTTCGTCGATTACAATTCAAATAAAACACAACACTTAAATGTATAAATATCACTTATTTATTATTAACACAGCTTTATTTAGAACTTAGTCACTTTAACAACCGTAATTTACAGCTTTTATTTACAACTCACTATTGTGATCAAAACACTTCAATGTTTATAATTGTCTCCTCTACCTTCTTCGAGCGACCTTTACTGATGCTTTCCCTTCCAGCCACATTCGTACAATGCCTGGCCATACTTTCATACCCAACATCCAGGGGTATTTCATAATCACACAAATAGATGATTTGTTTTTCCATATCCAGCCTTATGTTTTGACTAATCATAAAATCTGCGCCAATCAGTACTTCGTCGGCCACAATAAACTCATGAAAAGTGGCAATACTGGCAATTCTTAACACCACACGTATTTTGCCGTAGACAGCAGCATGTTCACCTGTGGCTGTTCGCAAACTCACCCCGCTTATAGGTTCGAGAGCTACCCTTACCAAGTCAGGCCTTATAATCGAAAATCCTGCAACAGTGTCGATAATCCAAATTCGCTTTTTATAATCGATGTAGCCAAATTTCGTAAAACTTTTATTGCTCTTTGGCACTACTAAATTTATTTTCGAGTCCTCAGATGCGAAAGGTAGCACTCCCTCCATACTAAACGGCGACTCCTGTGATGACTGATGGCTAGCCCGTTGTTTGTTTCTCGGCAGCAAAGCAGATCTTGAACTTTTTTCCCGTGCTTTGCAGTTACGCTGTAAGTGACCAATCTTACCGTGGTTATAGCATTTTAATTTGTTTTTGCCCAGCTTCTCACTTAATACCCGAAAAACTGCTTCTAGTTTCATTAATCTTTCTAGAAGTTTCAGCTAGAATATCGCTTGAATTTTCCTTTATAATCTGTACCATGATTTTGGAATTATCGTACATTTTTGCCATCATAGCAGCAAACATTGTATTTGAATCCATACCGCTAGCAACTGCACGAGTACATACATCAATTTCTTCTTTGTCCTCGAATTCGTAGCTCACAATGTCGACATTGCGTCGCTCGAATTCATCTATTAGTTTCTTCTGCAACTTTGCTTCATTACCTGCAGTTGACAGATCCAACTTGCTCAACTCTTTCTTGAGCTGTTCCACTTTAAGCTCAAATTTCATTGCTGTCTATTTTTTTCACTTTTATTTATTTTATTTATGCAATTTCACTTCTGACACCAATTGTAACTTTACTGCCTTTCAATAACGTTTTGGTTTATTTCCTTTATAATAAACCGTTTCGAGTTCGTCGATTACAATTCAAATAAAACACAACACTTCAACTTATATATTTTCTTTAAAAATACCAATTAAATATTATTATTTTTTGTTATTGCAATTACTTTATCGTTATACGTATTGCAAATGTTGTTTGTGTACCTGGAGCAAACATTTTGATATTCGTTAATAGCAAGGATCACTAATTTACCAACCTAAATAATAACATGATTTTATTATTATTCAATGTTTGATTAAATTTTATATCTAAATATTATAATCTGTTAACTCTCATATATAACTCTCATAGATACAAATTCGAGTGTTGTGAGTTTTAAAATAGTATGTTTATTATTTATTATAATATCTTAGAGTATAGACAATATAATAATTACCGAGATATCACATATGAAAGATTAATAATTTGTTTTTACTTAAAAGATATAAAATATTTAACAAAATATATATGTATAATAAAATGCTTACCTAATGAACTAGCTATTATACATACTTTTATTTTAAATAATTACATACTTCAAATTTAATTAAAAAAAAACTATTTTTACCCGTTACATATAAACCTGTATTTTCCCAAATGATCATTATGTATGTTATTAAAATTGTTTATTAATAAATATAATTTAACAATGATATTTAAATTAACTAGTTATTAAATTTCATGAAAGGTATGGAATGGAAACAGGCCAAACCAAAGTTAGGTGATGATGATATTTCAATATATCAAGCATCATTAAACATTGCCAAAACAAACAAATCGCTAAAACAGATCTTGAATCTTCTAAAAATTTTACTTTTATGTTACGATCCTTTACTTAGTTCTCTTGGAAAAAGAACCAGACCCCAGACTGAGCACGGTTGGCACATAAGATGGCTAACATTTCCAAGGGAACAAGGCCGTAAGGTGGGATTCGTTACAAACTTAGCCACTTTAACAACCGTAATTTATAGCTTTTAATCACAACTCACTTTTGTAATCAAAACACTTCAATGTTAATAATTTTCTTCGCGCGATGCGTTATTCACAACGTCTGAACAAAGAATGATTCTATGCCATCTCTTGCGATTGTATTTATGCTCTAGCCCAGGCGTGTAGATGATACTAGTAACGTCTAGATGGCTCTAGAAAGTTTTTACCGATGTGGCTGAATGAATTGAGTAATTATGCATCATAAACGAACGCATACGTTTAGGTGGTACAATAGGTTAAGATAACTTAATAACGAAGATTATAGTATTAACAGTGGGGTTGAAGTACAACTATGCACAACAATTTTGACATTACAATGTAAACTAATAAAATTACTTATGACTACAAGATAACTAATACATAAATTTGACTAATTCTTAACTAATAATTACAACTAATTCTTAACTAAAGTAACTTTCGTAACAATATGAAATACTTTGGGAAGAAATAAGATAGAAGAAAAACGAAATTGTTTCTCTGATTGTGAACACAGCTTAATTATGTTGCTTGAACTACACTCTGTAAGTATATCTTCAGACAATGTAAAAAACTAAAATATGTACCAAATTTGTTAAAACTAAAACTAAATAAAAAAGCCTTATTGTTGAAAAGGCAACTGCTCTATAGCTCACATAGTCAAATTTGGCTTATTTCCAATATTATATACTACTTGTATTTAAGAAATATTTGATCAAAATTATGCCCTTAGGTTAGGTTAGGTTCCATGGGCAGCCATCAAAAGACAGCTCACTTGGGTCCTTTATTGGTCCCTTTGTGATACCCGCGCCAATGCCCATCCCTTAGAGCAGTTACTCAGATGGCGTCACTGCAAAGTCCAACCACCTCGTCTTCCTAGTGAAGAGAAGGAGCGATTTCAGTTCCATCCCAGATAGATCCTCTAAACAGGCAAATACCGGTTCCCCCAGGCATTCCACCCTAATACCCCGCAGTCCAGGGCAATGAAAGAGAAAATGGAGCACAGTCTCCTCGTTCTGACAACTTCTACAGTAGTCGTTAAATTCCAGACCCATTCTTCCAGCATGAGTCCCCACCGGCCAGTGTCCAGTTACAACCGATATCACAGTCCTAATCTGGTCTCTGCTGAACCCAAGTAGAGAGCTAGTTCTCCGTCCATCATATCCAGGCCAAAGGATCCTGGATATCGAGCAGGTGGATTCACAGGTCCACCGCGTCTGCGCAACTCTATAGGACTCGCGCCCTATAAGTGATTTACAGTGAACCATTGGAAGGCCAATGAATTGGTCAATGAATGCATCATCCATGCGACCACCCTGTTTGGCCAGCTCATCTGCTACCTGATTGCCCGGGCACCCAGTGTGCCCCGGTATCCATATAAGCGTTACCCTTGAATGTTTCGCAATCTCATCCAAAGACATCCGACATTCTACAGTTAACCTTGATGTCGTGTAGACACCCGCTAGGGAAGCAAGGGCAGCCTTGCTGTCAGTAAATATACGTATATCTCCCGATATGCGATGATACCTCAGCCAGTTTGCCGCCCGCCTTATAGCCGAGATTTCCGCCTGCAGGACACTACATCCATCCGGCAGACGAAAGGAAACCTTCACATCCAGTTCCTCTATGAAGAAACCTCCGCCGACCCTCTCACCTTTCCTCGAACCATCAGTATAGACCCTTAGGGTCGGTTCAAGTATAGTATCCAACAGCACACTGCTGTGCGCCATTTGCGCCACGAACCCCACACCAAAGAATGGCACCGGGGTGCAGTAATCCACTCCATCAGGGACAATCGTACGTTTGATTATCCCGGCGTGTCCAAAGTCACGTGTCGACCAGCTGTTCACCGCGTGCAGCCGCGTCGCCGAACAAAGAGCCAACTGTCTGGCCATTATATCCACCGGGAGCCAGTTCAGTATCGTGAACAGCGCCCTCGTTGGAGTAGATCGCATTGATCCCGTAATCATCAACGCGACAAGTCTGTATACTTTCTCAAGCATCGCACGGTGTACGCCCTTATCCAATGCAGTCCACCACACAACGACCCCATAGTACAGGGTCGGCTTTACCACAGCCTCAAAGATCCAATTGACACACCTCGGGCTCATACCCCAGTTCCTGCCGATTGCACCCCTACACGCATATATGGCAACTATTGCCTTTTCCACTCTCATCCGGACATTTAGTCGCCATGACAGTTCCGACCAGAGAGTGAAGAGCCGTCTCAACAGACCTGCCCCTTGTGTAGGCATGTTGAGAGGCAGAGAGTAAGCCCCTTGGGATGGTCATCCTCAAGTGTACACCGATAACCCTCTCAAGAGTCTTAAGAAGAAAGGATGCAAGACTAATCGGTCTGTAATCCTTCGGCTCGGTGTGAGAAGCTTTACCCCCTTTGGGTATAAAGGCCACCCTGCACAGGGTCCATTTCACGGGAAGATACGAAAATCTAGCGCATCCCCTGTATATGGCCAACAACCAGGGTATTATCAGGGTCGAATTCCTCTGCAGGTCCGCAGGAACCGTCCATACCCGGAGATTTATATGAGCTAAAGCTATCGATAGCCCACTTAATCCTATCGTAGTCCAATGGTATGGACATAGGAATAGGAGTCGCCTCTCGCGACCGATCCCGCAAACCCCATTGGGATTTTCCAGGAAAGTGAGTATCAATCAACACTTCCAGTGTTTCTTGACTATTCGTGGTCCAACTACCATCCGATTTCCGGATATACGTCGGGACAACTGGGCTCGATGCCATTACCTTACGTAAACGGTTCGTCTCAGAGGATCCTTCTACGCCGCTAAAGAAGTTCCTCCAAGCAATCCTTTTCGCCGATCTAACCAGATTTCTAAACCTAATCAATGATGACTTATAGTCCGCCCAATTTCCATGGCGCTTTGCCACATTGAACAACCTACGACAGTCAATTCTTGCCTGCGCAATGTCAGGATCCCACCATGGTGGTCGGTTCCTACCCCTACGCACCCTTGGCCTACACGCCAAGGATGTCGCCAACTGCAGTGAGTTCGAAAGCAGACCCACTGCCGCATCGATCCCCCCGATATCATCAACCCCAGGAGTGTCAGATAGAGACCGGACCAGAGGGGAGTATTGAACTCCCCAGTTCGTACGTCTCCTGTTTAATATAGCCATCGATCCTGAAGACCTAAGCCCTAGCCTAAATTCCACATATCTGTGATCAGAGAGCGAACAGTCATTCGACACCATGCAGCCCTCGACCATATCGGTGTGGTCTATACTAACTAGCGTGACATCAAGAACCTCACACCTATTAGCAACAACAAACGTAGGCTCACAGCCCCTATTTACTACTCCTAAATTATGATTAATAATAAAGGAGAATAGTGACTCACCTCTTACATTTGTATCCGTACTGCCCCATATAGTGTGGTGCGCATTAGCATCGGCACAGATTATCACCGGTGTTCCAGTGCTCGCGGCCTTTAAAACTGCGCCACAAATGCCCTTGTTTCTCATATGATGTGGGCGTTTTTGTATAAAAACGATGATTTCTTGAATAAAAAGATAGTTGTTTGTCTAAAACAGGGCCCTGTTTCTCAAAACTACAAGTTACTTGTAGATTTGTAACTAAAAAGCAACAATTTTACAAGTTCTAACTTGTAAACAGAGAAAACAAATTCGTGATCACACCCGAATTTGCCGCCAATCGAATTTCGTCGGTTACATTTACTATCACATAATTCGGTTACAATTACTGAAAATTTCGTAGCTTAGCAAAATATTTTCGATAGCAACAATTGAATTTTAGTACACTATCAGTTATAACAACAGATGCGGTTAGTTGTTAGTATGAATATATGATAGATGGAACTGAATTAACACATAATTGGTGACCGTAACAAAAGATGTTATTGAATTTATCAATATATTTTTTCAACCGCTTGGATAAATCATTTACCCTATTTTTATATAGAAAATCTAAATAATTAAACATATCACTGCAGACAAATGGAAGATATCTCCTAAGGCAATAGTTAAGCAAAGTTGTCGTCTAGAAGAAAATAATAAAAGTAATTTTTTATTTTCTTTCTTTTATAGTTTTTTTAAAAACTTACATAATATAGACAGAAAAAATTTTAACTATTTATTAATAGATATACATCCATATGCACATTTATGTATATTAAAAATTATATAAAAAAAGGCGTAATCTCCACGATTATAAATAAAACAGATACACCAATACCCCGGGTTTCGTCGCTTCGGTTTGCGTCATTTCAAAGTTAAATTCTTTAAAATTTCTGTAGTTTCGAAGTTGCGTAATTTAAGTTTCAGTTCGCGCCGCGTGGCTTCGAAGTTGTGTCGCTAGTGCTTCGATTTGCGTCGTCAATGTAAAAAAGTTCTTGGACAAAGCTAAAACATAAAAATGTGGGTTTTCATTTAAGTCAAATGCAAATTCTTATGTGAAGGTTGTCTGCAGGCTGCCAGTTGAACGCCGTAAGTAGAATTATTTTACATTTGCTGAAATGAAGTTTAATCTAAATATTTTGCAACAATAAGGCAAAATAAAAAGCAAATAAGCCAAGAGCAAAAACTGGAAATTTTCCTTTTCTACAATAAAATCTATTTACGCCAAAGACGTTAAAAAATTGCTGAAACCGAAACTTCGTTAAAACATAAAGAGATTACAAAAATTAGAGGTCGTTTAATGGAATAAATGGAGTCACATTTGGAAGAATGCCATTATGTTAAATAGTTATTGAAAAGAAAGTTTTAACTTTATTTGAAGATGTGAAGTGCAGAAAGTGCGAAAGAATTCGAAGCAAGTCGATGTTGATTTGACTAATTCAAATGTTGTTGAAATAAGTATATCATTACATTAAAAGGAGAAAATGGTATTTTTTATTGAAAATCTTTTTTTGCAGATAAAGTAATGGATCTCGGAACCAATTAAATGATTATTAATACAAAAATATGGATAATCTTCCTTCGGCTTGCGTCGCGTTTCTATTAGCTACGCAAACCGGGGTATTGGTGCATTTGAGAACTAAGTATGGGTTTCCACTGTGAAAGTTTTCTTTAAGAAAGTCTCACTTTACTGTCGACAGGGGAAGATATCAGTATATTCTTCTCTCCCCACTCACCAATAAGCTCAGACTTTCTTAAAGAAAACTTTAATAATGTGAACCCAGACTAAGCAAAAGACAAACTACAAAATGTATCGATAACATTTTTACGGAAAACGAAGAAAGATTTATGTAACTCAAGTGTCGAACATGGGGTAAATACAAATAATCAGGTATGTGATGGAAAACGATTTTAGGAGCAAAACGATTTGAAATCAATAATGTCGTTTTCAGTATCTTTTAAAATTGATTTCTATATATAACCTCTTTATTACTGTCTATTATCTTTTTAAATTTTGTATCATATATGTTAACTTAACTGTATTTTGAGCAAAAAATGTAAATGTTGATTCAGAAATGGATTTGAAAATCGGTCGTTATTCATCACACCTGCTAAAAGCTATCATTTTGATAATGATAATTTTTCTTTGCATACGTGAATGATTGTTCTTTTCTGTAAAAATGTAATAACTACTTTCTTGTTCTCTATCTTAATTTTTTTCTATTTATATTATATTACTTTACTTTAATTGTAAATTAAATTATTTGTAATTTATATAAAAAAAAAAATTAAAAAATAATATTTTATATCAAAATAATTTTCGTGGGAATACAAAATTTAATTTAAATGATTTTGTTATTCGTGCTTAATTCCCAATTTTTATTATTTGATAAAAAACACTGAAATTTATTATTGATGGGATAAGCTATTCCTATGCGCATTTCACTGGTTGCTAAGGCCAGATCATTAGGAAACTTCTTTAAACTTTAACTAGAAAAACTAAAGATAACAAAATCATCAACAATAAACAGTGAGTTTATCTCTCCTTACATTCCCCACTACAATTGCTTGGAATTCTTCCAACATTAATTGTAGTTGTAAGTAGGTTAAAAAAAAACAAAATAAAAACAAAAACAACTCCCTTTATTTAAAAAGAGGGTTGCCTGTAATTTTTTTTTAGGCCGTGCACCTGCCAGTTTAATCACCCTTATTCTGCTTTTCGATTCGAATCGTAAATTTCTCAGTTTGGCAACTTTGGTATTCTGCGTTCCGTTCCCCGTATCAATTTGATATGTTTTTCGATTGTATGTATTCTGCGTTACGATCGTAGCTACGTTTTGTCAAGTTGTTTATTTACTAACGGAAAGTTTTTCGATTTTTGTTTCTGTAGTTAAAAAAGTGTATGTATAATTAAATAAAATGTGAGTATAAAATGCTATAAATTTATTTTGTAATATTTTTTTTTTTTTTTTTTGTAACTTTAAAGCTTTATTTAATTTATTGCAGGTCAAAAAACACAACACCTAAGCAGTATGCAAAGCTGGCGAGTTTAATGGCACCGAAGGATGATATTGCGTCTGGATATCATAAGCGTCCCAAGGAAGAAGTTGCAAACGCACTTAACGCAATAGGGCCACCAATAAAAACTGACGCTGCATGGAAGAAAGTATGACATTTTTTCTAGTCTTGATTCTGCATTCTGGACCACGTTGTTCTCCTCTTCCAACAACAACGCCGCTGCCATCGATTCCATTTCTTCTCTAAACTAAATTTTTCTTTTGCAATGATGTGTAGAAAATGAAAATTTCGCTCCGGCTCTTCAGGATTCCTCACACTGTAATTGTTTGGCCACAAATACCGTTTGCTTATAATCTGGCTATTTTCTTCCTTTCCGCACATAACTGATGAGTTTACCACACTATTTAGTTTTTATATATGTATTTATCACTATTTATTTATAAAATTTTACTTTTTGGAGTTTAACAATTACAATGTTTACAAAATTTTTTATTTTTTATGTTGCTATTTCATACGTTTCATAACAAAACAGCTGGATTAAACATACTCTTCTCTTCTTCTTTTTCTTTCGATTAGGTTTTTTTTTAGAAAACCTATTTTCGATTTGAGCGTAACTGAATGCGGGAACGTAATCGAAACGCAGAATAAAGGTGATTATCAAAATAATTTTCGTGGGAATACAAAATTTAATTTAAACGATTTTGTTATTCGTGCTTAATTCCCAATTTTTATTATTTGATAAAAACACTGAAATTTATTGTAGATGGGATAAGCTATTCCTTTGCGCATTTCACTGGTTGCTTAGGCCAGATCGTCAGGAAACTTCATCTTTTGGAAAAACTAAAGATATTAAACCAAATAAAACTGTTCAGCATATAAGAATTACAGCAACAGTTCTATTTGCAACAACATCTCTCCTTACATTCCCCACTACAATTGATTGGAATTCTTCCAACGTTAATTGTAGTTATAAGTAGGTTAAGAAAAAACAAAATAAAAACAAAAACAACTCCCTTTATTTAAAAAGAGGGTTGCCTATCAGTTTTTTTAGGCCGTGCACCTACCAGTTTATTATCAAATTAATTTTCGTGGGAATACAAAATTTAATTTAAATGATTTTGTTATTCGTGCTTAATTCCCAATTTTTATTATTTGATAAAAACACTGAAATTTATTGTAGATGGGATAAGCTATTCCTATGCGCATTTCACTGGTTGCTTAGGCCAGATCGTCAGGAAACTTCATCTTTTAGAAAAACTAAAGATATTAAACCAAATAAAACTGTTCAGCATATAAGAATTACAGCAACAGTTCTATTTGCAACAACATTTCTCCTTACATTCCCCACTACAATTGATTGGAATTCTTCCAACATTAATTGTAGTTGTAAGTAGGTTAAGAAAAAACAAAATAAAAACAAAAACAACTCGCTTTACTGTTTTCGCAAACATAATATAAAGCGGGCTGCCAGTCAGTTTTTTAGGCCGTGCACCTGCCAGTTTATTATCAAAATAATTTTCGTGGGAATACAAAATGTAATTTAAATGATTTTGTTATTCGTGCTTAATTCCTAATTTTTATTATTTGATAAAAACACTGAAATTTATTGTTGATGGGATAAGCTATTATTTTTTTTTATTTATTTATTTCATTCAGAAATTTGTTTGTTACTTTTGGCAGAAAATTCAGTTGTATATGAAAATAATTAGTTTAGTACAGACATCAGAAATTAAGAACCGAAAACTTAAAATTTAAGTTTTTCATTTATAAAATTCAAAACTCATGCGTTCAAAAAATTTTTGTTTTCTATCAGTTAAAATAAAATATAGTAAACATAAAAAAAGATAATTATTTTTAAAGGACAAAATGTATTTTGTACAAGAAAAGAAACAAAAAAATAAAAATATGTACACAAAAACGTTTTTTTTTATTTTTGTTTTTTAACAAATATTTATCATTAACTAATAAAATATCAGGCTATGCAAAATATATTTATTTAGAGATTATCCAATATTTCGCTGCCACAATGGACAGCTTCTTCAGGGATCTTTGGTTTATAAATTTCAAACAAATTTTTTTAAAAACAAAATTTAAATTAAACAACAATAATTGACAACATGAATTTCATTTTATTTATATGATCATCAATCATAGTAGTAAGCCTAGTCCTTGATATTTCCTGTTCTTCTCTTCCCCTAATAGTCTGAATGATGGAGAAGATTTTGTTCAGACTATTAGGGGAAGAGAAGAGCAGGAAATAGCAAGGACTAGGCTTACTACTATGATTGATGATCATATAAATAAAATGAAATTATCTCATAGAGACAAGTTTATTCTTAACAATTTTTGAAAATTAACTGCAACATTTTAATCCTAAATGCAGGTAAGGGTAATATAACAGTTGCGATGAATAAACAGGACTATAGTTCAAGAATGAATGATATTCTTAATGATGACTCCACATATAGAAAACTGACAAAACACCCAACGGTTAAACTACAACAGACTAGTAATGATATAGTAGATAAACTTTTCAAATTGGAGATAATAAAACATTTGGAGAGAAAGCATATTAAAACAACAACTTCTATGGCACCCAAATTATATGGAGTTCCTAAAGTCCATAAGGAATCATTTCCTTTAAGACCAATTTCTTCGAGCATCAATGCTCCATCTCATGAACTTAGCAGGTATGTAACAGGATTTCTTAGAAAGATAACTGAAAATTCAGTATATAATGTTAAGAACTCATTACAATTTAAAGATAGGATTTAAAACGTCAAGATAGAAAAGAAGGAGAAGATAATTTCGTTAGATGTAATCTCATTATTCCCTAGTATTCCTATAGATGTAACCTTAGGTATTATAGAAAGAAAATGGAATATAATTAGGGAACATACGACTATTGAGAAAGAATTATTTTTAAGAATTCTCAAATTTTGCATAGATGATAGTAGATATTTTCAATATAATAACAAAATATATTCTCAACAAAAAGGATTACCTATGGGTTCTCCAGCTTCTCCAGTTGTAGCAGACATAGTTATGGAGGAGCGTCTTGATACTTGTATTACAGGATTAACTATTAAACCAAAAATGATAACAAAATATGTAGATGATTTATTTTGTATTACTTCAGAATGTGAAATAGAAAACATGTTAAACATATTTAACTCCTTTCACCAGGATTTTAAATTTACAATTGAAAAGGAATGTGATCTTCCATATTTAGACATATTAATTATAAGAAAGGGAAATAAGTTATTAGTAGATGGGTACCAGAAACCAATTTCTTCGGGAAGAATTATTAATTATTATTCCAAACATCCGAGAAGAATTATTATGAATACTGCCAAAAATCTTATAGATAAAGTTTTAAATATTAGTGGTATAGTTTTTCATAGAAAAAATAAGATAAAAATTAAAAATATTTTAGAGGATAATAATTTCCCAGGAGAATTGATTTGTAGATTGATTGGACAGTACAAAGGACATAGGGAAGGTGGTGGGAATACGGTTACTGAACCTACGATTTATAATTCTTTAACTTATGTACCAGTTATTTCTGAGCGACTGGAAAACTCTAATATTTATGACATCAATAATTATAGGATGGCTCATAAGACAAATAATACTTTAGATAGAGTATTTAATAAAATGAAAGATAGAACAGAAAAATTAGATAGATTTAAAATTATTTACAAAATTCCTTGCAAGGGTAAGGATAATAAAATATGTAGTAAGGTATATATAGGTACTACGAAAAACAAATTAAAAACTAGACTAACAGGGCATAGATCTGATCAAAAATACAAAAATACATCTTCTCAAAAAACTGCATTGTCTTCCCATTGTGCCAATTTTAACCATACACCAGATTTCGAAAATACAACAGTTTCAAATACAGAAACAAACTACAAACCAGTGTTCGAAAATAAACACTAAATATCGTTCATTAGTGTTCGGTTCGGTAGATTTGTGGAAAACACAAACGCTAATAGTGTTTGTGTAGAAAATCATTAAAAAAAATAACGTTTCCCTGTAAGTCATCATTCGAACACTAAAATAATACTGTTTTCATCATACTCAACAAAAGATGGAAACATTTAATTCCGTTCGGTTTTTTTTTAAACACAAACTTCATTGTGTTCGGTTCATTAATGTTCGTCACTTTTGGCTGGTAAAAAAAAACAAACATTTTTTACAAAAACAAAATACACACACGAAAAAAACATTATAGAACATTAAAATATAATGTTTTTCTACAGTATCACTACAATTGTTCTGTTTTTTAACGAAGAACCGAACATTATATACATTATATAATGTTCGGTTCTTCGTTGAAAATAGTTACGAACGGTATTAATGGTTGTGTATGTTTACACAATCACTAAAAAAATAGATATCGTTCTTGGGTGTGTGAGCCGAACGTTAAATAATGTACTGTTTATTTTCGAACGCTGCTAGAAATGTTACAAATAATCAACACACCAATAGAACAAAGAATTAATTTTAAAACCGATACAGACAATGTAGCTCAAAATTACAGACATTTAATTTATAAGAATAAGATAGGAAATTGAATAAATTTCGAAAAATGTAATAGAATAATTTTGTTTCCTGTATATTATTTTTTCATGTTGTCAATTATTGTTGTTTAATTTAAATTTTGTTTTTAAAAAATTTTTTTTTAAATTTAAAAACCAAAGATCCCTGAAGAACCTGTTCATTGCGGCAGCGAAATATTGGATAAACTCTGAATAAATATATTTTGCATACCCTGATCTTGAGCTTGATTTAAAAATAAGAAGAAATCAAATTAAAAGTTCGAAGAATATAGACTAAATAACTAATAAAAGAATTAAAATAATCATATTTCAGGAAGAATTACGTTTTAATATTCATTAACTAGTATTAAAATTCAGTCAGAGTTACACATTTTTAATAGTAGCAGTAGCATATTATTTATATAACTTGATCAATATTTTATTACTGCAACCGTTTTCCAACCAATTTGTTTTCTGTGTGTAGTTTGGAGAAACAGGGCCCAGTTGTTTTTTAAATTTAATTCATAGAATAGCTAAAAAATAAATAAAAATAAATTTTGACAAGACTCCAAAAAAGTAAAGATTATATGTAAATATTTGCAATTGTGGGTAAAAATTAGAGGCAGTTGTAATTTTTTGCAGATAACTGAGCCATTTATGAACCGATCTGACTGAATTTAAAATTATTTTGGATTATGCGCGATATAAGTATATGAAAAACTGATCTTTTATTAGTTTTGGGGTCCGATTTCAACCTACACACGGACAGAAAAATTTACGGGAATAGCACGTGCCCAACAAACACGAAGTCAAACATTTGATATGAAATGACTTTATCATTTGACATCAAAGACAACTCTCAAACGATTTTCAATTGTTTGATTTTTACATTTAAATTCAAATTGATAATGATTTGAAAATAAATATTTGACATCAAATGTTTTATTAATTTGATGTCAAATTAGTATCAAATGTTAAATTCAAATCAAATCTAAGCTTGGCAATACTAAAGCGAAAAATAAATGTAAACATTAAAAATGGCGATTAAAGTAAAATTTTTGCTTCGTGGTTAAATTTGTTTTAGAGGACGGAAAGCACATTATTTCATATTTTAGCTATGGTGCCGAAAGTTTATCTCACAGTTTATTTAAATAAATAATGAATTTAAATTAAAAAATAAGATATTTTAATTTATGTTTCACATTGTATTATAATCCATGAAAGCAAATTAAAAATAAAGGCATTTTTCAATTTGAAAATCATTTCCACGTTTTGTTGAGAATACAATGATTTTCAAATCATTATCAAACGTTTGTCGTTTGAGAAAATGTTGGATTTCAAAAAATTTTCAATTTGAAACATGGAGGCTGTTGGGTGTTAGAAATGAAAATAATATAATGAGCTTGTGCCAGAATTTTTAAATGAACACCAAAAATTAAATTTTTTTATATAAGCATTCCATACCTGCTCAAGCACAACAAACAATTCGAGCATGCACGTTTAAAAGGCCACCAATACTATTTATTATATCGAATTCTTCAATAAAATATCAATAATTTTAGATTTTCCTCTATTTTACCAGTTGTAAATTATCATAAAATTCATTCTGATCAAAGCTGATAAGCTACATGCGACTACTAAAACCTAATTAGAAATATGACAAATAGAGCGATATTTATTCACATGTACATTTTGTATTTAAGCCGTACGTACATTCACATTATTTTGCTGCCAATTTTGTTAAAGTTAACTAAACATAATGTATGTATAACTATTTTCACATTTTGATTATGAATGACAATTTTAAATTTCTACAACTGAAACAAAAATTTCGAATTTTTGGAAAATATTTGTTTTAAAATAGTATTTTATATGCAGAGGAAAATGTAAACTCAAATGTGTACAATGGTTGATTCTGTTTTTGTTCTTCATGATTGACAAACATTCATTTGTTTACTAAATTGCAGAATATTTTTTCATTTTGCATTTAACATAGAATTACTCAACACAGCACATCTTAAATAAACAAAAACTGGCATAAAATAGAAAAAAAAACAAGTAAGAAAGTATAAAATTAATAAATAAGAAAGCTCTATAATTTGACACTCTACACTAAATTATATAAAGAAAAATGTTCCGTAATTGTACCATATGTGGGACCCATGACCAATAATGGACCCGGCTTAAATTAACCATGACATTTTTGCTTTTATAAAAGTTATTGTCGCCAAATTTTTTATGCAACTTTAAATGAGGCTATAAGTAATTTTTTCGTAAATTATGGAGGTCCTAATAAATGTAAAAAAGTTAGATATTTTTAAGTAAAACAATACTGTATTAATACAAAACATAAAAACTTAAAAACATTTTACAATTTTCAATTTTTCATTAAGGCTTATCAAAAATAATTTTTAAATCAAATTACCAAAAACTAGACAAAACAGAAATTTATTTTTATAAAGGGTAGATATTAGGGTGATCGATCGAATAGTATTCGACCGGTTTTAACCGGTTATTTCAGTTTTGCCCAAGTCGAATATTTTAAAATGTCCATTTTTCGAATATCGAATAAACCGGTTATTTTAGTAAAATAACCCGGTTATTTTAGTAATGTGTAATTTATAAACGTTTTCCTTACTTTTGTTATAAATGTACTCGTAATTTAAGTATTTTTCTAATTGAATATTTGGCAAACTTAAACTTTTTATAAAAAATGTCAAAACAAAATTAAACCAAAGTAAAAAAAAACATTATGAGCAATGTAAATATAAATCGCATGTTCTTGTTCTTGTAACAAAAACCAAAAACAATTAAAAGTACTACAAAAAAAGTTCAGCTTTAAAAGTAATTAGAAATTTGACAGTATTATAAATACTATATATATCTTTATAAAGATGTCATCTCTGGTGATATTTCGAACTGACTTAAATGAAAATTGTGCTAAAATGGCCCTAAAATTATAAGTTGCAAAGGTTCTTTAACGTCACGACTTATTAATCACTTTTAATTAGACTACAAGCTTGACATAAATATACGCCAAGTAAAACTTGACCCTGTTCCAAGTAGTTTTTAAGAGACTGCAAATAATACTTTACTAAAATATGCTGCCAATAATGAATGAAAAACTCTCAAGTAGTTCTAGCATATCTTCATGCTTAAAACAAGAACATACCGGCGGCATCAACGTTATGGGATAATTCATCAGTTTTATTTTTTAAAACACCAAGAACTTAAAACAAAATTGAAGGAATCAAAATTGTCCTGGAAGGGTTTAAATTGTGTGATCGACGGACGAATTGACAGATATTTCATACAAAAAGTATGTTCATATTACTATTGTTTCTATAATGCTGAAACAAAAAAAAAATTTTAATATATAATCCTGGATAAGAGGTTTTGTTTGCCACTTTTCAAAAATATGGCTGAAGTTTACTGCTTCATATATACATGCTTGACCAGCAACAAATTAAAACTCATTTACAATCAATTTAGGAAATTCCTATATTTTTAAAACTTAAGTTTTTCAAAAAATCTAAAGCTATGTTCACACCTATTAAATAGTTGACTCCTAACGTAACCACTAGTTTTCTTAAAGAATTGTTTGCTTTTGCAAAACGTTTGGCTAGAGCAAACATTATTTAACGGACGGTTTCTTAACTACATTATACATAAATACAATTATCATCTAAGACATAAAGTTTAGCAAATAACTAGAAATTATTTAAAATAATGCTTAAGTTTAATCAATTTACTGGTCACGCTTTTTTTTTGGATTTTATCATCAAATATTTGTTAGGTCTGAACATACTTTAAGTCATATCTATGTATTTTGTTGGTTCCTTACCTTAGTGAATTGTTTTGTTTTTATTCTAATTAACTTTATATTACAAAAACTTATTTGATTTTTGTATTATTATGTATTCGAATTAAAACCGGTTAACCGGTTATTTTTAAAATGCTTAACCGAAAACCGGGTTTCTTAAAATGGCAACTATTCGGTATATTCGAAAACCGGTTGTTGAAAAAAGTCGAATAATCGATCACCCTACTAGATATGAATATGAATTTTGAGTTAATACACTATTGTTGAACATGTGCAAGTAGCTATGACAATAATATTAAATTCTTTTTCATTGAACTTCCAGGGTTCCTCATAAAGTAAAATGTGTCTTCCTAATTTGTTGTTGGTTGCAGAAAATAGTCAAGTTTAATCTATTTATTTGTTTGTAATGGTATAGTTCAAAAGTGAAAATAGTGTTGTTGTAATAGCAAAGATGTGACCGCACGTTTTATTGTAGGCTATACTCGCCGGATGGGGTCGGGTTCTTGATCACATCAATGTCTTCATAATACCACAGCAAAGTCAAACGTGCTTTTACAAATCAATAAAAAAAATATATGGATATTAATTTAAACTTTAACTTAACTTTCGGACGGACTACAGATATTTAATTTCAACTGACTCTAAAGTAAACGTATTTAAATTGCACCTTATTATCGATCTTTTGGTGGTCCAGATCGTAACCCACGCCAACCATCGTTCTCACCCGTATTCAATTCAATTTCTGAAAACCCCTACATATAACACAAACTACTTGTTTGGCTCTCCTTACTTCATTGAAACTAAAATTAGTTTAGATTCATTATAAATTTTATTAGCAGTTAATTAAGAAATAACAATACAAAATAATTAAATTTTTAAATTAAAATAAGTAAACTCTTTAGTGAAAATTTTTATTAAAAAAACAAACAAAAAAAATTTCCATAATTCAGTTTTCTTACTCACTCAATTTCATCCCTCGTTGCTCAGGCCTGTGCAGATCTTATTGATGAAATATCAAAATATAAAAATTACTAAGTGACTTTAAGAGATAATATATTAAAGAGAATCAAACAGAAAAAAAATAATCGTATTTTCTCTTAATTTACAAATTAATGAATGAAAATAAATTAAAAGTATGTATGTAAATAGGTAAATAAGTTGTCACTAGAGGAGTGAAACTACAAAACAAATGATAGGCGTATAAACAAGTTACATGAACAATTCACATACGAAATCCAATTTAGAAACTTTAACGTAATTAAAATTAAAAATTAGATAAGAACAAAGATTATAAATTGGTTTTTATCGAAACAAAGATATTTTTAATTTCCTTAAGAATTAAAAATGGAATTTAATTATTATTTTTTTTTTTTTTTTTTTGAGAAACTTTTTAAACACCTTTTTTTTATTTTTTAATTTATCTTGATAAAGTACAATAAATGTACAAAATTAATAAGAAGTATTAAAATTAAAAAAAAAACACTACAACAGTATCCCTACGACATTCACAATTAATTATGTATAACAAAAAATTTTTATTTTATTTTTTGGAATACAAGGTTTATTTATTAGTAACGTAATTGAATCAGGAATTATTTAAGCTTCTTAATTTATGTCCATGGAGAAATGTAGTGAAAACTTTATCTGACATTAGTGTCGATCCTAAATAGTTCGCCTCTGGTCAAGGTGGAACATGGTTTTCTTCTCGTCTGACTGGTCCAGACACGTGGGAATCTTTCTTTACAGGATTTGTTCCAAATTTTCCTTATGCGTTTAACTGAATGTTCTGGCTCTAGTTTCAGTAAACTTTTATTTTATTGACTAACTTCCTTTCTTCGGCTTTTGGTTTTTTTTTGTATTTATAATTTATTTAATTAATCAGATTATGTAACACAGCCACGTTTTAAGACAAATTATTTATTACACTGCTTAATTAATTTACTTAATGCAACTTTACTGTTCAAATGTCAGATTTCAAGTGATTTTTTCTAAAGCAAGCAGAATCGCGTCTAGTCAAGACTTTACAGAAAAACCCATGTATAAATCCTACTATCCTCCTCACTCATTCATAAATATTTAATTCCATTCATAATTTTACTCAAAATGACTTACGGTTATTATGTATTTACTATATTCACTAATAATTTTTTTTCCCTTTTCCATGCCTTCGTAAAATAAAATTAAAACAAAATTTAGTACCAATTTTAAACGAGAAAAAAAATCATCAGTGATGGTTGTACCAGAAAAAAGTTCCCATAGTCAATATAAAATTTCCCAGCCGTCACATGTTAATAAAATAATTGGCACTGGTTTCTCTAAAGAGAGTCACCTCAAAATTTTTCATCAAAGTCTTTTTTTGGAGTTAATTTTTTTAATGGGCTTAATTTTCAATTTTTACTATTGTTAAACGGAAATTTATTGTTGGTGGGATAAGCTATTCATATGCGCATTTCACTGGTTGCTTAGGCCAGATAATCAGGAAACTTCATCTAAAGATTTTAGAAAAGCCAAAGATATTATTCAAATAAAACTGTTAAGCGAACAGGAATTTTTGCAAGAAATCGATGAACAGTAGTCACATATACCCACTGTAGAAATACTACAACATTTTTCTACTATTTCGCCAAAAAAAATACAGTTGTATCCCTCTTCTTGATATAAAAGTAGCTTCTCCAGAGTCAACTAAAGAGAAATATTTTGAGTTGTCCCAAAATGTTAATTGAATTCATACCAGTTTTGGTTCAACTAAAGAAATATATTTTAAGATGTGCAAGTGTTTATGTTACAACGGTTTACTTTGATGATGTTGTTATAGGTAAGTTTGATGATTGTTGTTATAGGTAAGTTTATTGTGCTGTTATATTTTGCTTATGATTACTTTTAGTACGAGTCGCTCTCAAAAATTCAAGTACGAATAACACTAAAACGCACTCAAAACAATCTTGATATAAGTATAAAATTCTTAAATCTAGTAAAAAAAAAAAGAATAAACTTTTCGTTGTGTTAATCCTCCAGCTTACGCATGTTTTGATTTTCTGTACACATTTAAAAAAGGTCTGGCCTTACTCATGTGTAAAACGAAGGGTTAAAAAGTAAATTTGAACTCTTGTTTCTTATTTAGTTTATATTTTTGGTTAAAAATGTACATAAGATTTCTAAAGTTAAAACTAAATCTGACATGATGTTTGTGTTGAATCATTACGTAAGGTGTAATACGAGTAAAGGTACGGTCACATATTGCAAACATTTCACAAAATTTTTGAGGGGCAAACAGAATAACAGCTGATTTTGGGCAAACAAAATTATTTGCCAACAACCAAAAATGTTCCTAACGTAACCAGTCAATGTCAAATATTCCCTTTTTTTGGGCAAATAAAGGTTTGTCCTCACAAAATTTTTGTAAGATCAAACAGCGTCAAACAAAAAACTTTATAATAAAAAAAATGTATAAAATTAACAAAATGAAACCCTTTTTTTTTAATGGCGCAAAAGGAGATTTTTGTAAAAAATTTTTATTTGTGCCAAACAATTTACTGACATCGACATCTTTTTGAGATTTATTTCGTCTCAAAGTGATTTTAGGGTTTATATGGGACATGGAATCAATTTTGGATCTATCAAGACAACATTTTTTCATACAAACTACTATAAATATCGTCAATACCAACATTTTTAAGGTAATTATGGCATTAAACGTTATTTACAGAAGATATATAAGATATGATAAAATATCAGAGCTATGTTAAAATATGGACCGATTACAATAATAATTAGTAAGGTGAATAGTGTTGCGAATTTAATCTAAGTAAGGATCTGCCGAATATACATATAATCACCTTGATGCAAACGGACCTGACTACACATAAATTCTAAATAGAGTTTTTAATTAATTGTGGTTCATTTTATCAAACTGCATGGTGGCACAAGTTTTTACACCCCTGCAAAAGAAATATGGCGATTTTATTCAAGATATTCAAAATCCAAGAACACTTTATTTTAATTGATTTGGTTATGTTTTTTGCCTCTCCTATAAAAAAAATTAAAGTGTAGTTACGTCCGTTTACATTTAAGGTGACGATATGTATGTATGTATAAATGTATGTTTCATATAAGGCATACTCACGGAATTCAACTTGCCACGACTAAAAGCGTGATATATCCTAATATGTATTAGGGTTCATAATTTATTAAAGTTTCCATATAAAGCATCCTGGAATATTTTAATTCTCACATAGCCGAATATACATATGTATGTATGCAGCACCCTTACATGTTTATACCAGAAAAATGTTAGTATATATATTTTTAAAAATCAAGTCTTATGTGCTTGGTTAATATCAAAAACTTCTACAATTCTTAAAAAATGTTTCCTTCCTTATCCCTATATTTATTATCTAAGTCCACTTTTATTTTTAGAATAGCTATTCTCGCTCTCCTGTACCACAACATGTTGATTTTTAATTCCAATGAGAAGAAATTTAATTTATTTATTATTTTTTGACAATTTGTTTAAATATATATTTTTACCCGGCGTTTCCACATGCAAGAAATTACTTGCAAGTAGTGCATACGCTGTATACGCTGAAAGTATAAAAATTGTGTGAATGTTAGTGAACAAGTGTGAGTGTATTGAGTTTTTCAATCTTGCACTTGGCTGTGAAAACGGGGGGTTAGGCAAGACACAACTGGACATGATAAATCCAGGTGCTATGCATGCATAAATTTTCGTCCTGGATTAAACAGACAACTGACAACTGATTTTTGAAATTCATACATTTACTCAATTGCGAATAAAAGCGAAACGCGTGCATCGATTTTTATGATCTTTGTCTCATTTTGCTCATAGGTTATGTGACTTTGCGAAAAAATAACTAGACTTGAAACTTTTTTCCATTTTGGATTTTTTATGTATTTAAAAAAAAAAAAATTTAAATTTTTAGGCAAAAAATAATTTTTTCGCTTCATACATTCATTTTTAACTTCGAAAGTGTTACTTGTATACTTGTACAATATATGAACAGATTAAGGGAATTGTAATTCTTAATTTTTTTAAATTTATTTCAACTAAATTGGGCTAGTGGTTGTCGAGCTATGTCAAACAACAGGGCCTAAAACGTGATAAATTCCCCTATACGATAGTACTAACTTCAAATCGATACTAACTTCAAATCGCAGGTAAGAAGACAAAACGAATGATGCAGAAATTCTTCTTTTTGGATCTAATTTCACATACAGTTCACAGAATTGAGTTGGCAATCAATTAACTGAAAAATGTTGTACTGTGTAATTTTACTACCAAAAATTAATTTTTACTTATCTATAAAAAATGAATTGCTTGTTTTGTATAAGCAATTCCCATTTTCTATTTGTTAAAATAATTTAGTTAAATACATCAAATTTTAAAAGTAAAATAATTGCGAAGCCCTATCGGTCATGCTGTTGGTGTCTTATAATTGAGAGATCGTCTGTAAACAACGTGGTCAGTACAACAAAAGTGTAACAAACGTGTGTAACTGGGTAAGTAAATAAAAATATTCTCCCTCTCCCGCTTATAAGAAAAACAAGCGGACAGGTGTCTGTCTGGAATTTTTTAGAAAATCAGCTTTTTTGTGGAGTAAACGAAAATTTAATAAAATAACTGAATATTTAATTGTTTTAACTGAATATGGGGTCAATTTGACAGTAAAAAATTGACAGTAAAATTTTAATAAATAACTGAATATTTAATTGTTTTTACTGAAATGGTGTTGAATTTTTGACAGTAAAATTTTACAAAATAACTGAATATTTATTTGATTTTACGGAATATGGTGTTGAATTTTTGACAGTAAAAATTAAATGAACTTTTTGTTAAAAATAAATGAATAAAAAGTAGACCGTAGGGTTTTTTCCCGAGATTTCCCGTCCCGGGAATTTTGATTATTTTCTTTCCCGTTTTCCCGGGATTTTTGTTGCGGGATCCCGGGAAATAAAAGTTCCTCATAGTTTCAGAAAAAAGCTATTTATACTTTGAAATTTAGTTTTATATTCTCTAAAAATTAGCATCTGTTGATAATAAGAAGTGATAAAAGGAAGTGAGTACGTTCGTAAATCAGTGTCTACTGAAGCAATAAATCTACCAAAAGCAGAATGTGCCGTGCAACAGTTGATAATTAATAAATTTAGTGAAGTGAAGAGTTGATAAAGAACATAAATTCAAAATAAGATGCAGGCAGTAAATTTTAATTGTCCATGGACAAGTTTTAAAAATAGGAGATATCCAAAAATATCGCTCCTTTATTGCAGCAAAGTCATATCTACAAAATGGCAAAATGCGATTAAAGTTAAAATGTATCGATTTAAAGATACATATATTTTGCTATAACTTCGGTTCAGTTTGAGGTAAAAACCGATGTTTTGTTACGAGAAAGTAGAAGGCACACTTTGCTTAATTAACTTAATATTGAAAAAAAAATTTTGAGATATGACGATATGTTTATAAGGTGATAAACATAAATTTGTTTCAAAAGTTTTTGTTATTCGTGCTCAATTCCCAGTTTTTATTCTTGATAAAAACACTTGAAATTTATTGTTGATGGGATAAGCTATTCCTATGCGCATTTCACTGGTTGCTTAGGCCAGATCATCAGGAAACTTCATCCATAAAGATTTTAGAAAAACTAAAGATATTAAACCAAATAAAAATGTTAAACGTATAAGACTTATAGCAACAGTTCTACTTGGAATAATATCAAAGCTTAAACAAAACAACATCAACAATAAACAGTGGCTTTATCTCATCTTACATTCCCCGCTACAATTATTTGAATTTCTCTCAACATTAATTGTAGTTGTAAGTAGGTTTTTTGATAGTTTATAAAAATATTTTTGTCAATAAGCAGCAAAGAAATAGTCATAATAAGAAAAATGAATAATGAAATAATTATTAATTTTACAGAAAAGGTAAATATTTTATTTGAAGCTAAGGAAGTAACATATTTCATTTTGTGACGGCTTATATAACTGGGAAGTGCTGGAAAACAGAAATAAAAAAAAACTATGGAAACTCGTGTAAGATACTACAACGTACAATTTTAAAAACACATTGTCCTAAATATTACAGGTGGATCTTGTAAGAAGAAGTCCGTTTGATGCTATTTTTTGCACCAATCTTGTCATACATTTGGCTGATATAGACATTGTTTATAAAAAAGAAAAATTACTTCGGATTGCGAATTAGAAATATGCAACAACCTTAAACATTTGCACTTTAAACTATTTGTCCAATCTCGGTAAAAAAAGTGAACGAAATGTTTCGGAAACATGGTAATAAGTAAATAAAATAAGAAATTTACTCTTTACCGACTTTCTAAACGCATTGAGTGTGTCTTAATGTTATTTCCTACGCTGTTAAAAAGTGTTAATATATTTATAAAACATATTTATTAAAAATATTTTATCTATTTTATAAATTTACTTTTTGATCTCAAAACTTGAGTACCATAATTTATGTGTGTTTTTATTATTGTTTTATGAATTAAATTGTTATGTTTATGTTATCTTTTTCTAGAGCGTAAGGTAATAATAATTCAAGTTCCCCTTTCAACCTTTAATTAATTTTTGGGAGTACTTAGGCAGTTCTTTTACTTAATTTGTAAACAAGTTCTCTTACGCTTTTTAAAAAAAAAAGTTTTTTTTCAATAATTTAAAACAAATTTACTTTGTGTAAATTTAAAAATTTTTCCCGTTTTCCCGGGAATCGAAAAACTCCGGGAAAAAAACTCTAGTACACCGGTTTTTAATCGAACTTTCATTTATTTTATATTGGAATTTCAGTTAATTTTACGTACAGAATATTGTGAGTGTAGTTATACGTTATGTAAAAATCAGGGAATCCCCTATTTGGTTTTGAATTATATATATATGTCCTTTATTTGTAAAAACACTTCGAAAAAAATATTAATTTATAATTTTTTTGAAGTAAAAAGTTCGATAGTATACCGATTAAGGTATTTAACGAGTTAAATGTTCTAATGTTCGCGTCCGAGCTAAAAGTCAGATTTATTTAATTCGACATTCATTCCAACAAATAACCGGCAACAAGCTGCCATCTAACCATCAATAGTTATATTACAACATATGTAATGTACAAGTCGAAAGACATTTTTATTTTCTTTTTCAATTGCCCATAAGCCAATTCCGATTAAGTAAAAATCCTGATTGACTTTGGTGCCAGAATATGTGCACATGTTTAACGAAATAAAACCACTTTTAAAAATATATAGCTAAGGCGATTGGGAGCTATTAAACTGCGAGCTAACAGTCTGGTCGGGTGGGTTCAATAATGTTTTTTTACTTTGATAATGAAATGAACAAACCAAAAATTTTAGCAACGACGGCAGTAAGAAGCGCGTGTGTGTATTGTGTTTATGTTTTGTTTGTGTAAAATAATTTTGCTGGCTTTTTGTTTGTTTTTCGTATGTGTATTTTGTTTTGTAAAAAATGTATTTCTTTTACCAGCAAAACCAGCGGTAAGCACAACTAACTAAATTAATGAGCTAAACCGAACACAATAAAAAATGGAGTAAGGGAGAAACAAAAAAGTTTCGCTTACCATTTTTTGTTTTATAAAAGTTGTTGAGAGTTCTTTCACTTACTTTAATGCATTTCTATATGTCTTATTGCGTTAGTCTGGTTGTGTATAATTTCATTCCTAAAAATTAAAGGAATAGGGCCATTACAAAAAAGCTTTATAAAATACATAACTGAAATTTAGCTCATGGAATAAATTCGAAAAAATAAAAAAATTTTGAATCGAAAGATAATGTTACATGGAGCATGATACAAATACAGCAGGTAGTTCCACTCTCTCGTTTTATGGCCATATTAACGTTCTGAATATTAATATTCAATGAATTCAAAAAAGATAAGAGGTCACCTCGAGCTTGATTATTTATTTCTATTGAGATTCCATTAAGAAAACGTCGAATTAAAAAAACCAACTTTTATCATATACATACATTTTAACTGACACAAGCCTTAAAACTCTAGAAATTACATAGCTTTTAAGCTTATAGCTTCCTTATTAATGTATTGGTATATTTATGGGTAGTGAAAAATAATTTGGACATGAGAACTTTTGTAAAAGCTTAATTAAATATCATTAAAAAGTGTTATGCTGATAGGTTTTGAATTAACCATAGGTTTCCATAAAATCCCGCTTCATAAACCAACTTTGACGAAAAAATCTCATATAGATAACATAAAGAACTCTTCACCAATATCGTCGTTAAAACGAATTATAAAAATGCCTGCGAGTTTTTGGTAATGGATTAAAGAGAACGTGAACTTATTTATATTACCAAACAGTCTCAGGCGTATTTTTAATTCGCACACCACGATAAGGGTGCTCATTTGAATCATACATAATTTTGTTTCGTTACGTCCATGATTGCCCAATAGGATACAATCTCGAACCTTTGTGTGCCACTTGTTAACTTGTTTAAAAATTATTTAGTAATAATTTAACACAAACTAAAATTTAAATAAGAAGATATGAATAATTTATAATACAAATTACACATTTTAACTAATAATTTCCAAAAGAAATTTGTTATATTTTTTATATGTGGCAATAGGGTGGTTATTAGCTATATCGAAACATTTTTTTCCTGATTTTTTCATACTCTCGTATCCCAAATCAATTGGTATTATGGAAAAACTATCCTAAAAAAAATTTCAGACGAATCAGTTTAGATTAAGACATGTCGCCACGCCCTCCAATGTTTGAAAAATTTTTTTTTTATTTATGTCTCATAATTTAAAAAATATTAATTTTATTAAAAATAATTACTTCAAAAAGTTATTGTCCGTGATGTTAGTAACAACATAGCTCTAAACGACTTTTCTGTAAATCGTATATTTAGAAAATAAACTACAAATTATCGAAAAAAAGCCCTTTACTTTATATTAACATGTCCATAAAATGCCCATTTGCTTCACAAACAGTGTTCTTTAGATTTTCATGTAAATATACTAACTTAAACAAGGAATGTAAAAAAATTCACCGTTGCCCTAGCATTTTTTGATTCAAGAGTACCGAACAGCACTAAAGCAAAAATGGTTGAAGCCCTTAAGAATGTTGGTGACGTTGATCAAAATATAAAGCGACCCATTATTGCTAAGTCCCAATTTCCACAATGCAAGTCTTATTGATCAGCTTGCTACTTTGTTGGCGAGAGTGACGAGGGGAAAAGAAACGAGTACTCAGCCTGCTGTACTCGTCATATGCGTTTTGTTTTCTCATTCGTAATTTTCAGCAGGTCTATTTTGACAATTATCTTTCATATTTAACTTCGTTGTACAAAGTTAATTTCGTAGCGTGTGTGATTTTTTGTGCGTGAATTTTTTTAAATATTTGCTATTTAACAAAACAAAAGAAATTTATAATTAAAACAATTTTAAATATTCAACACGAATTTGAATTTAAGTACATTTTAATAAGAAATATGTTTTAAACGAAATTTTAAAACGCACATATACATTCATACAAATGGAATAACAGATAAATAATAAGACTTGACGCGTGAAAACGACGAAGCTGATTCAAAGAAGAAAATGTGATAAGTTTATCAATAAGACTTGCATTGTAGAAATTGGGACTAATCAAAATATTTCAACCATCATAGACAATGGAATGGAACAATTTGTGTCCATGGAAACAAAACTTTTTCGAAAGATTCCTTATAGATCAAGAGTTCTTAAAATCAAGCTCTGAAGATTGGGATGGAATTGCTTCTTTTGTTAAAGACAAAGAAATTATTGGGCAATTAAGGGTAGTCAACGATACTGCGGAAAGAGGAGTCAAACTAATGGAAGAATATAATTCATTACTGACAAAAAATGAAGAGCAAAAACAATATGTACTAAAAGTTGTCCAAGATTATAGACGCAAATATCCCGGATGTACTAAAAAAAATTTTAACAAACTAGCATGAAAACAAAATTATAATATTTAGTAAAATAAAAATAAACAAGTTGAATTTAAATTTGGTAATATCCGATAATAACGTGTTTTCTTGATGAGTAAGTTAAAATATCAATATTGGTATTTTTGTTAGTTAGGGCGTTTTGCTTTTTGGATGACGATATGTTTATGCAGGATATGTCAAAAAGCTATTAGTAAACCAAAAATATTTGTTATGAATAAAGAAGTAAATATTTATTAAAGTATAATTTAGTTTTTGAAATTTTAGCCAAAAATTAAGGATTTTCTCAAACTTCGGTGGGCTGGCGACGTGCCTTAATCTTCTCTGATGGACCAAAAATTTTTGTTTTTGTAGTTTTTTACTAATAACCACCGATTTAGAATTTGAGAATTGATAAAATCCAACTTTTAATTTTAAGAACCACCCTAATGTGGCAACGTTTTTTTAAGGTTTACAAAAAACTAACTTCAAATAATTCCGATAAACAGAAAGAATACGAAGAAACAGAGGAAAAAGGAGGCAACATGTATGTGATTTGAAATTAAAGTGATAATAACAGCGAATTTCGAACCACCAGTACTACACTCACAATATTATTACAGTAACGGACTGTAGTTTATTTAAGAAATATTCCGTTCAGTCATTTTTAAATAAATAAACATTTAAATTTCCAAGCAAATTTATTTTTAACTGATTCTAACAGTTATTCAAAAAACTAAGTGCATATTAATACGGATTTTCAGTTGCAGTTAATATTGTCCGTTGATTGAGTTAAATTCTTCTTTATGTTAAAGTAAATAAAAATGTAATTTAAAGCAACGAAAAGTTCATTTAATTTTTACTGTCAAAAATTCAACCGCGAATTCCGTAAAAACAAATCAATATTCAGTTATCTTATATAAATTAATTGTCAAAAAATTAACTACATATTCCGTAAAAACAAATAAATATGCAGTTATTTTATAAAATTTTACTGTCAAAAATTCAACACCATATTCAGTAAAAACAATTAAATATTCAGTTATTTTATATAATTTTACTACCAAAAATTTATTTTTACTTATCTATAAAAAATGAATTGCTTGTTTTGTGTAAGCAATACCCATTTTCTATTTGTTAAAATAATTAAGTTAAATACCTACATCAAATTTTAAAAGTAAAATAATTGCGAAGCCATATCGGTCATGCTGCTGGTGTCTTATAATTAAGAGTTCTTCTGTAAACAACGTGGTCAGTACAACAAAACTAAAACAAACGTGTGTAACTGGGTAAGTAAATAAAAATATTCTCCCTCTCTCGCTTATAAGAAAAACAAGCGGACAGGTGTCTGTCTGGTATTTTTTAGAAATTCGGCTCTTTTGTGGAGTAAACGAAAATTTAATAAAATAACTGAATATTTAATTGTTTTTACTGAATATGGGGTCAATTTGACAGTAAAAAATTGACAGTAAAATTTTAATAAATAACTGAATATTTAATCGTTTTTACTGAATATGGTGTTGAATTTTTGACAGTAAAATTTTACAAAATAACTGAATATTTATTTGATTTTACGGAATATGGTGTCGAATTTTTGACAGTAAAAATTAAATTAACTTTTTGTTAAAAATAAATGAAAAATAGGTAGACCGGTTTTTAATTGAACTCTCATTTATTTTATATTACAATTTCAGTTAATTTTACGTACAGAATATTGTGAGTGTACTGGTTAAAGATTGATGTTTGACTGTTGGCTAACGGACACCGCAGTGGTGCAGTGGGTAGAACACAGAGATCTTCTGACGATAGAAAGTGGTGTTTCTTGAAACATGTAAAGATCAACCCGGGTTCGAATCCCAGCTCGGCCGGAAGAAATTATCAATGAATTTTAATGAAAAAGAAAAAATTTCAAGTTGTTAAATTCCTTCCCTCAGTGAAAATAATTTAATGAAAGTTAAATTTGATGAACTCAAGCCTAATTAAAGAATATCAAAAATTGAAAATAAACAGTTCAACTAGAAATCAAAATTGTTCTTAGAAATAGCTATGGCACAAGCTCTAATGTTTACATTTGTACTTTAATTTGTACAAATGAAAATGTCGACGAAAGTGGACAGAAAAACATAATAAACAAATGTATTCAGGTTTTCAAGACAAAGTCTTGACAGAAAGAATACGAAGAAACAGAGGAAAAAGGAGGCAACATGTATGTAATTTGAAATTAAAGTGATAATAACAGCAAATTTCGAACCACCAGTACTACTGGTTAAAGATTGATGTTTGACTGTTGGCTAACGGGCACCGCAGTGGTGCAGTGGGTAGAACACAAAGATCTTCTGACGATAGAAAGTGGTGTTTCTTGAAACATGTAAAGATCAACCCGGGTTCGAATCCCAGCTCGGCCGGGAAAAATTATCAATGAATTTTAATGAAAAAGAAAAAATTTCAAGTTGTTAAATTCCTTCCCTCAGTGAAAATAATTTAATGAAAGTTAAATTTGATGAACTCAAGCCTAATTAAAGAATATCAAAAATTCCGATAAACTTCAAAAAAAATATTGTGAGAGAGAAGTGGAACTACCTTGTGTATTTGTATCATGAAATGGAGAGCACTTCAGAAAAGTTGAAAATTGAAGACAAAAGTTCAAAATTAAAAAGCATTGACCATTTGAACACATTGGGTTTTTGATAAAACTGTGAATGAAAGGACGTTCAGGCCATATTGAAGGTGTCGATACGAAGGCAATGCTAGCTGAACAAAGGAAAGAAGCAGAAGCAGAACAGCGGCTTTGCTTGCAGATATCACCAGATAACATTGGTAAATTTCTGCCAAAATGGGCTCATTATAACTTACAGGTTTTGTCCCTTAAAGTCGCCCTTGGGTATGTTATAAAATATATACTTTTGGAGACAATTATATGTACATTAATTATTCAATTTGATGTCAGAACAGCACGAATATCAGCCAGGCAGAAGCAATTGCCGATAGCATAGAAATATGGAGTATTGGAGATCAAAGCATGGGTATGTTTTGACACAGCGGTTTTCAAAATTGGGCGAATGCCGTTGGATGTCGAAGTCCATTAGTCTCTTAAAATATTTATTTTACGAGCACTGTTATTTTTAACTGAAAATGAGCTTAGTTCACTTACACTTACTTGTTTATTTACTGTTAACTTTTATGCGAAAATGCTGTTTTAAGCGTTTTAACTATTATTGCTTCTAATAATGATTTTGAGATCGTTTAGAACGCTATAATATACATACATATAGTAGAAGGTGTATCAGAAAATATTCTAAAAAATATTTACTGCACCTTTGGTATCTGAACCAGGAACAAATATATATTTGAAAACAATGAAATAAAAAAATGGCACAACAACCTCTTTTTTTTGCAAGAATAACGACGATGCAATTGTCTGAAAAGCAAGCCGTAAAACTATTTCAAAATATGAGAAATTTATTTCTTTTTTTTCGAATATTTCATGTTTAAAACGAATTAAATAAAAACGTCACGGCAGAAAGAAGAGTTAAGCTAATTTAAGACTTCAGTAGCACTCTTACACAGGATGAGCAGGAAAAAAGATCCTACTTCAGGCGGTATCGGAATGTCCTCGGCAGCATCCTAGTACATCCAAAAGTATCCTTGATCAAACTTTGTCTGATGAGCGACGCTGAGCAAAATAAATATTTATATGTGCTTATATTAATTTATTATTTTAAATGATTTTTGTGTATTTGGTTTTTTTAAATCAGTTTATTTTGAAATTTGAGTTCGGTCATTTGTCACAAACTTTTCTTTAATATTGATTTAGACAATCCCGAAAAACTGAATGAATGTCTTACATAATTTACATGTATTGTTATTCTTAACTTTCGTTAGGTATTCTTATGTAATATAATAAACTCAATGTAAACTTTGGCAATTTAATTTTTAAACTAAATGGAACATTTATAGACTTGAGCACATACTAATTTTTAGAAAAAATAATTATTAGTATTTGCTAAACACACTCATTAATATAAATATATATTTATATATCTGTGGAATTTTGACAAAACCGCTTAAGTTAATTTTAAAAAGTTAAAAAAATGTAGTTAATCATACGAAATTACATTCTAAAACATTTGTACACAGAAAAATTTAAAAAATTGTCCCTAATCACCAAATTTATACCAAATTCATGGAATCAAACAACACATTTGTTGATTTTGCGCCTATTTAAAAAATAATTATATTGATTACTACAAAATGTAAAATTTTTTTAATTTCAATTAAAAAAATGTTCAAACAATTTGTCGATTGATTTTGACAATTTCCAACAACAATTTCACAAGTTTAAATTATTTTATTTTAAACGAAATAATTTTTTGACATTTAATTATTTTTTTAATTCAAAATTTATTTTAAAACAATTAAAATGTTAATTAAATCAAAATTATTATGTTTAAGTTTCTGTCAACAATATTAATTAAATCTAAATACTTTTTAAAAAATTTTTGTAATTGATAAAAAACTACTGTGTCTACTTTCCGTGTATTATACACAAAATTTTCCTTAATTTTGATTTATTTTATAATTTAATACAAATTATTTTGTTGACCGAGTTTTTTTTATTTTTTTGCTATCTAATCTCTACTCTCGAGATGTTTGACAAAATGACACAGATATATACTATTTATTATAGTTAAAGTAACAAACAAATATCGGTATTGTAAAATATGAACTTCAGCTGGCTAATGATTTCGAAACAAATGGACCGCAGCTGCCTATTTCCTCAAGGGCATAGATTTCTTACTTATTTACTTAGTCGGCTATTACAGATCATTTGTTTCTGCAGCCAAACGTAGAACAGATTTTCTGATCTTCTACGCTTCTTCTACAATTTGTGACAACAAGTTTCGTGATTTCTTCCTCCACCTGATCTTTTCTCCAGAGGTTTGGCCTGTCCCTACTGCGTGAACTGTCATTAGGCTCATGTTCAAATAACCTTGTAGCTGGAGCGTATTCGTTCAATCTCACAACATCAACTTGCCAACATAATCGCTGCAATTTAATACGCTTAACTACGTCGATGTCAGCATATAGCTTGTTCATACGACACCGATAGGTTGCTTTGTTTTTAAATTGCTTGTTTAGTCCCAAGAATCATCTATTATCCAGGATTATTCTTTCATTTATGTTGGTGCCGAGATAGATAAAATCAAATTAATAATATCTCAAAGTTGTGGTTTTTAACTTCCACTCTTCGTCCGAGTCTGCAGGAAGTCTTGGTGGTAGATACCATCAACTTGGTTTTCGACTTTCTCAAAGGTTGCAGTTACTGCTCGCAATGTTCGATCTATGATGTCGTTATAGTCGGCATTAGCGAGCAGCATGTTTCGCTTTCAATGCCAAAGTAGGAAACAACAACGACAACCTACAGGCGGTAATGGGCAAGCATGGCCAGGGATCCTCACGGAATAATAATGGTGACAGACTGGTTGGTTTCTGCGCTCGTAATCGACTTTTTATTGGCGGAACCAAATTTCCACACAAAAATATCCACAAGTATACATGGGAATCGCCAAATGGTCAAACTTTTAACCAAATTTACCATATTATTGTCAGTAGGCTTTTCTTGGGCTCTCTTATGGATGTTAAAGCTAGGCAAGGTGCCGACGTTGCCAGCGACCACTCCTTACGACCTGCGGCCGTAACTGGTGCAAGAGGAAAAGTCGATAAATACAACATATCGCGCCTTCACGACCCAGTAGTCTCAACCGTATTTAATCAAAACTTAAGATCCAACCTGGCACAAAACGACCAACATACGTGGTCAGACGTAGTTACAGCCTGCAAGAATACCGCAAAATCAACTCTTGGGCTTAAACAGAATAAAATTAAACCGTGGATCAGCTCCGAATCATGGGATGAGATTGAAAACCGCAAACGTCTTCGTAACGCACGAATGCAAGCTAAATCTGCTAATGCAAAAGAACAAGCAAAATTAGAATACCGCCAGTCTGCTCGAAAAGTAAACTATATGGTACGGGCCGACCGTGAAAAATATTTTAACAATATAGCGGAACAAGCCGAAAAAGCATCAAATACAGGCAATATACGCGGAGTTTACTCTGCTTTAAAACAGATGAGTGGCAACAACATCCGAGGTACTATGACATTAAAAGCAAATGATGGTTCAGATCTAAGAACAACTGAGCAACAGTTAGAACGGTGGCGCGAACATTTCTCATCACAGCCTTCAACAGTAAACAATACCAACCACGACGAGCCAGTAATGCTTTCTACACGACGCAATCCAAGAAGAGATATTTCAACTGTTCCTCCGACTTGTTCTGAAGTTGCGGCGGCACTAAACAAGCTTAAAACTTATAAAGCGGCTGGTCCCGATAACATACCTGCAGAGCTATTAAAATATGGTTCCGATACATTAGCAGAAGTTCTCACCCCACTGATTAGAACTGTTTGGCTCAACAACCAAATTCCTGTAGAATGGAAAGAAGGTGTCGTAGTCACAATTCCTAAAAAAGGCGACCTAACTCAGTGTAAAAACTGGCGTGGTATTACTGTGCTTAACTCAATAGGGAAAGTGATGGCAACCTTAATACAACAGCAGTTTTCACCAGCTGTTGAGCAAATTGTGCGTAAAGAGCAAGCTGGTTTTAGGCCTGGACGATCATGTGTCGATCACGTCAATACTTTACGCATAATTATTGAACAATCGGCAGAGTACAACACACCCCTATACCTGCTTTTCGGAGATTTTGAACGGGCTTTTGATACAGTAACCCGAAGCTCTTTGTGGTCTGCGTTAATTGGTAAAGGAATACCTGAAAAAATCGTCACCCTAATACGCGAGCTGTACAAAGACGCCGAGTGCAAGGTCCGATTCAACGGAAGAGACAGCCAACCGTACACAAACGTTACAGGCGTTAGACAAGGGTGTATCCTTTCCCCTACATTATTCATTCTTCTGCTAGACTGTGTTATGGAAAAAACCAACATGGAGGCTCCTATCGGCATCCGGTGGAACATGATGGAGTACCTTAATGACATAGACTACGCCGACGACATATGTCTTATGGCCCACCGATTTGTAGATATTGAAGCAAAGATAAATAGACTCTCCGAAAATGCCAAAAACGTAGGATTGAGAATTAACTTCAAAAAATCAAAGCTGATGCGTATTGGTACCAATATTTCGTCACCACTTATTGTTGATGGTACGATTATGGAAGATGTTGAATCATTCAACTACTTGGGATGTAAAATTGCGAAAGACGGTGGCTCTGCAGCCGATATTGGTGACCGAATCAACAAGGCCCGTGGTGCGTTCCTAAAACTGTACAAAATTTGGCGCGCTAACAACATTACACAGAAAACGAAGTTACGGATATTCAATTGTAGCGTTAAATCTGTCCTACTATATGGCTGCACTACATGGAGCCTTACAAAACTGACCTTGAAGAAAATTAAAACGTTCGTGAATCAGTGCCTGAGACAGATATTACGTGTATACTGGCCGAATTGGATATCCAATGAGGATCTTTGGAATCTGGCAGATTGTAGTTCCATCGAATTTGATATACGGAGACGTAAATGGACATGGATCGGTCATATTTTAAGGCGACCTGCAAGTGATATTGCTAGAGCTTCACTTGAGTGGAACCCTCAAGGTCAACGACAACCAGACCGACCACGAAATACATGGATCAGGTGCATAAGACACGAACATGAATCAGCTCAAATATCCTGGAACGAAATTAAACTACTTGCCAGAGACAGAATTAGATGGAGAGAATTCGTTGACGCCCTATGTTCTTCGTGAAAAATTTATTTAAGTATTTTTATATCGCTGTATCTATACTGTATTTAAATAAATAAAGGACATATATATATATATGTTTCGCTTTGTGTATAGTGTTACTGTCCTATTCACGTCTGCATCTCGTATCACCTTCTCCAGCAGGATGTTTAAAAGGTCACACGAGAGAATATTACCTTGTCTGAAACCTCGTTTGGCACTGAATGGCTCGAAAAGGTTATTTTATTTTTTAACTGAGGGTCTCGTATCAGTGAAGGTCATCCTGCAAATGCATGTTTCAGACATGGCTTGAAACACCTTTGAACGTATGGGTCTGTCGAAAGCGGCTTAGTAGTCGACAAATATATGATATGTGTCGTTTGTTTTTTTGTCTTTTCCAGGATTTGGCGTTGTGTGAATATCTGGTCTATGGTGGACTTGTCAGGTCTTAAACCGCATTTAAATGGCTCCATTTTCTCAACGACTAAACTTAAACTCTCACACACTACGCTCGGCAGTGCTTTGTATTCGATGGGAAGGAGACTTTTTCCTCGGTAGTTGACACATTCTGCCTTGCCTACTTTTTTTGTTGCACGGGACATAAGCTATGCATTTTTCTAGCCAGATTCTACAAACAAGCTGATGCATACGACTTATCAGTAAGTCACCACCGGTCTTAAATAGTTCATCTGGTAATCCATCGGCTCCTGCTCCTCTATTATTCTTCAGCTAGAACACTGATATTTTAACCTCATTCTGGAAAGGCGGTATACACTTAATACCGTTGTCTGGGATTGGTTCTTTTGTATCTTCGTCGCCGCTAGTAACGGACGCCAACAGTTGGGAAAAATTTAGTTACTAGATAACAACTGCATCTAAATAATAGCGGAAGGCGGAACGTTTTCTTCCGCTTAGCTTTTACTTTGATATGCCATACCTAAACAAGAGCGTCAACGTTGTGTCACAAACAGTAGTGTTAACTTTCTTGTTTAATAAAACCCACCTAATAGATATAAAAAGAAGAGAAAAACCCCCTAAATTGACAATAAATAGCTATATTGCTATTATTTATTAACATTAGCAGCCAACTTCACTATTAAACGAGGTGTCAAAATTGGATTTTCCAATTGCAAAGCGTTGACACCGCGCTATTTAGGGATGCTTCATACAAATTGTATGGGCATAAGAAATTTTGACAGTTGGAAAACGCATTCCGCTCTTGTTTAGGTACGGGTGTTATTGGTGTATGCTACTGACTGACTGCATTGATTTCTTGCAACACATTTTTTCATAATAAAATTAGCTGATGTCAGATTGTTTGTCAGAAGAAAATAGAACTAAAATTTTGCTAAATGACGTTGCTTCTAAATTTAATAAGAAATTCATTCGAATAAAATTCGTCTTATGCTAGAAAATGTTAAGATTAATGTTATCTAATTTTATTTTACTAAAACTTCACACAAATTTAAATCACTGAAAAAATACCAGAATTTAGTTTAAATAAATAAGATACATAAGAGTCAAACAGACAAGTCAAACAAATATGAATTCTTGAAAATAATATTTAAAAGATTAAAATATAAAACATTTTTTGAATAAAGCTCAAAACTAAGTAACATAACCGCGAGCAGTGACCCCATTCTTTTTTTTTTTTTTGTTTTTTTCTTTTTACACTTGTGCTGTCTTTTTTAATTCCTGTGTAACTTTTAATGAATAGAGATAAGTTGCAAGAGGGTCGTTGGATTGCTTCTTTTATATAATATACACAGTAGCTCTTAGAAATAAATCTTACTCTCTCTTAATTTAACAAGGATAAAGAGACTTCAAAATTGTCGCTTTAAGGAAATACAAAACAAAAATTTAACTTTATTTGATAACACCTAATCTTGATAAAGTATGTGATGGAATAGCAAAAAACATGTTTATTTTTAAAAGCATAAAGTTATAAATTAGAACTTAAGTTATACATGTTAGGAATATTAAGAAAACCATTTTCACCCTAATTTTGAAAATGATTTTCATACAAATTTTTAAAAACTCAAAAATTTCCATCGTTTAACCCATTTTGCAAAATGACTTGCACGATAATGCAGTCACTAATTATCGAATTAAAATCTGTGGCAAATAGTGGTGGTGGCGACTTTGGATTACCTGTTTGGACAACGTCAGCTTCAATCTGTGAAATTGCGTTTCATGATTGCTAAATACAAACCATTCAGAAATTTATTTAAAAACTTTATTAACTGAAAAGATTCGAATCGAATAAAATCAATTTTAATTAAAAATTTAATCAAGTGACTTAAACGTTTACTTATCTCAATAACATAACAACAGAAAATGTTGATAATTTCAAAAAATATTTAATTGATACTATTAATTTGTTTACTATTGCTTACTATTTAATTGATTTTCCAAATAATATCAAAATTTTTTTGATATTATGTTTTATTTTTTTCAGTGCAATAAAAACTTGGGTTTTATCCCTCAAACCGGTGGCAAACACCGTATTAACTTCTTCTGATAAAGAAAAATGGAAGTGACTATGACATTTTGTAGATTATACAAGATGTTTTAACTATAAATCAGTTGATGGGGGTTTGTTTTATCCAGTTGACTTCAATGGATTTAAAATTGTACACCTATTAGCTATAGATACAAAGAAACCAAACTATACGCAGACAACAAAAACTAAGAAGGTACAATCGAAATACCCAGTGACAGTTTAAATAACGTTTGTATATAATTGTTTGAAAAATATATATTTTTTGATGTAACAAACACTAGCACAAACATATAATCCCTTATCACATACAGTGGTGTCAAGTCAACAAATTATATTTAGGTATATGTAATGTAAAGGATATACCATATTTATTGCATAGTTGTTTTAAAATTATAATTCGTAGTTGCTGTTTGTACACAGACTTTTCCTAAGTTGTTATTAAGAGGATTTAGCTCATGATGCTGTTGGCTTTTTAAAATATTTTCACTAGTTATAGACGTGTAATGTTGTTCTGTTATTTATAGTTCATTTTCAGTTTAAGTATTTCTTTATATTGCGGTTAAAAACAAAAGTAAAATACACAAATACAACGAAATCTTTGAAAATCTACCAACACAAAATAACATACATATGCTTTTGTTTTACTTCAAAAGCCATCCATGTATAGCAATGTAGATGTAGTGGTAAAAGCAGTGACGAACAACCTGTAGGAAATTGTAAGTAAATCAGTGTGCAATATAAGTTGAGTAACCTTATCGTAAAATTGCTTTGCAATCGAGTTATATATATGTGGCTTTTGTAGAAAAGTAATTTTAAAACTTCGTTATTTTAGGTTCTTATTCTTAATTTTCCTAATGTTGCAGACCGAAAGAAATGAGTTTTAATGCCAAATAATGTTACACAATAAAACAGATAAAAAAAAAAGTTTTGCTATAACTTCCTGGAAAATCACATAACATAATTCAACCTTTACTCATGGGTACTTATGGAGATCTCAAAGCTGCCATTTACTGAAAATAAGCTTAAGTCGAAAATGGCATTTTTTTTGTCACATATATATTGCCGATTATAATGTGCATGGCGAAAATGGTTCGAAATAATGTAAATTATTCAGCTCGATTTTTAAAATTGAATTGAATATTCGACCATTCTTTATAAGTAGCAAGTTTTTAATATTGTTTAAAAAATATGGGAATAAAAGGACAAGCATTTAAAAATTTTCACAGAAAAAATTATTAGTAGTAATTGTTCAAAAAATTACTAAAATTTAATTAATGTGATAAATTATTATTATATTTTTTTGTTGAAAGAAAATTAAAAATATAATTTTGATTTAATTAACATTTTAGTTGTTTTGAAATAAATTTTTATCTAAAATATTTATTAAAAAAAGATATGAAGTTGTTTTTCGACCTTTTTTTAATATAAATAAAAAATAAATCCTCAAGCTCGAGGTCCTTTTTGTAATAAATTTCAGTGTTTTTATCAAATAATAAAAATTGGGAATTAAGCACGAATAACAAAGTCATTTAAAATAAAATATTCTTTATTTTATTTTTTCAATATTTTGTTATTTTTTGAATAACATCATCAGGGACTGTCGATTAAATAAGAAAAATCAAAATATAAATAATAACATCAAAGCAAAAAACAAACGGGAAGTAAAACAAAAAATATAAAACAGCAATAAATAACAACAAAAAACTAACCAAGTAATAATTTACGCACACAAAAATTCTAGTAAGCTAATGTGTTGCTATTACCGTCGTCATTATCGTACTTAAGTAAAAATAAAAATTAAAATAATAAATATTGCACTTGTTATAATTATTGCCTCGCCTTATTAACTAAACCCCCTTTCAGACTCGGCAAGTTACTTGCCGAGTACAACAAAGTCTGTACTTAAATGTTTTTCCTTTCACCCGACTTTGCCTCTCACATCAACAAACCAAGAGTTGCACAAGTTACTTGCGCATGTAACTTGCCGAGTCTGAAAGGGGGTTAAGTAACAAAAATATTGAGCCGAACTCCCTTCGACATCGGCTTTAAAATTAATCCTAGTTGCTGCTGGTATTTTCTTTATGTTTGGCATCTCCAACATATAACGGCGCGCCGTTTATAATTCTCTTTCTCTTGTAATATTTGTACGTCATCTAAGTTTGGTGAGTGATGAGTATTCACACAGTGGGCCGTAAGTGCTGTTTTTGTGTATTTATTAATTGTTGAAATGCTTAACGTATACTTTTTTGCATATTTAATTTTCCTTTTAGTTTAGATTTTTCCAATATTTAAGTTAAAGCATTAAAAATGTTGGGGCTTTCGTTAGTTCTAATATTTGTGGGATTAAGTTTTTAAAAATCCCATATCAGCTTTTTGCAAGTTTTGCCGGCAAATTATTATTGTGTAATATATGTTTTATCTTAAATTTCTTTTTTTAATGGAACTCGTCATCGCTTATATTAAGAACTCTTTTTAGTAGATTGTTCGCTGTATTTACAATAACTGTTTTTGGATGCTCCGAGAAAATATTGATTATCCGTCTAGACGCCGTTGGTTTTTGGAACCAATCTATTTTAAACTGATTATTGTCTCGAATTACTAACGTATCCAGATATAGAAGTCTGGAGTCTATTGATTTTCCATAGTTAACTTTATGTTGCGGTGAAAGCTATTTAAACTATTCATGATCACCTCTATTTCGCACTCTGGTACTATACTGAATAAATCGTCCACATATTTTGTCAAGATTTTCGGGTTTTTTGTAAGGTTTCCTATGCACGTGTCTAAAAATTTTTCCATCACAATATCTGCTACAATAGGCGAAGCTGTTGATCCCATTGGCAACCTTTTTTTCTGAGAGTATATTTAATCATCATATTTAAAACATCTTTATACAGAATTTAAGTATCTTCAAGAACAAACTTTCCGACATATCTGTATGAATTGTTATCTCGTTTCATCTATCTTCAATGATTCTTAAAGCTAAATCCACGGGTATGCTGGGGAATAACGACACAACATCAAACGAAAATAGTCTTTCATCGTCCTTTATGGTCAAGTTTTTTATCTTAGCCCTAAATTGCACTAAATCCCTGCTGTTGTATGGTGAGTTAGCTGTGATTTTCTTAAGTATATTCGTGATATAATGGGAATGGTAATACTCAGAGCGAAAAAAAGAAGTTAACAAATTATCAACCAATGTAACTACAAAAATTATAACAAAAAGTTATAAATTAAATCTTATTATTTCTTCGACCTTTCTTTAATTAAAATAAAAAGTTTTTTCGAGCTCGAGGCCAATTATTTTAAAAAATAATTAGAATTGTGGTTATTTTGTTGAACTATTTATGGTTTTTAATCCAAATTTTTAATATTTTAATCAGGCTTAAGTTCATCAATTTTAATTTTCATTAAATTGTTTTTATGAAGAAAGGAATTTTACAACATGAAAATTAATTCAAATTGTTATTGATAATCATTCATTCTTGACTGACCTGAGATTCGAACCCAGGCGGCTGGTTACCATGACATGTTTCGATCGCAACCACTCGATCTCCTCAGATGGATTTGCCGTCTTACACTTTTTAAAATAAAAAGTTTTTTCGAGCTCGAGGCCAATTATTTTAAAAAATAAATATATTATTTATTAAATTATTTGTTCCAATATTTCGATATCCTTCGGATATCATTATCAAGGCTGTAACAATAAAAGAAAACAACAATGTACGAATAATATTAACAAACAAACGAAGGATATCGAAATATTGGAACAAATAATTTAATAAATAATATATTTATTTTTTAAAATAATTGGCCTCGAGCTCGAAAAAACTTTTTATTTTAAAAAGATATAAATTTTGTAACAAGTGTGTCAAATTGGAACCAAAGATGTTAAAAATACCATTGTTGCCAAATTGACAACATCATGTTCTTAAAAAGAAAACGCCCTGTTGTAATTTTTATAAGTAGGTTTGTATTAGTGAAAAATTAAACATAGACAACTTATTTGTATGATGTTGTTTTGGCTATAGAAAGAACATTTTGTTTTCAAATAGAATAGTTCTTCGAAAAAAGTAAGGAAAGTATTCTTCTGTGTTGCGTATGCTTTTTGATACGTTATAATAGGGCAGGACCTGGTCAGGCCCAGGTGTTTACAATATGCTCAAAATTTTCATTTGGCCAATTGCCGCGCCAACGGTGTTTAAAGTAACACTATTTTCTTATTTTCTTGTAAAAAAGCTTTTGATTGAGGAATACATAAAGTTTCGTTCTTATATATTTAATAATTATATGAAAAACCTGGGAAAAATACAAACAAAGCTTGGCCAGGTATATACTTAAGGGTTAAGAGGTAAGCAAACATATACAATAATATTAAATTTGCAATTCACTTTGAATTTCCTTTTTTTAAGATGTTTACGTGAAATAAGGAAGCTTACGATTTATAAATAAAGTATATGTCAAATACGCTGCACTACACGAAGGTCTCCGCACGAGTACGTACTGCAATTTTCATTTATTAAAAAATAATATATATAAATAACTATATAATTTCATATGTATTTTGGGTTGAGAATGGTTGATTTTTAACTACACTCAGAACAATATGTTATCAAAATGGCAACTGAATGTTGTCAATATTCCAACGGTGTGTTGTCAAAAATGAAAACAACATGTTGTTTGGAATTATAACATTATGGTAATAATATTTTTACATCTCGTTGTCAGAATGAGACAAAATGTTGACAAAATGACAACGATGTGGTTAACAAATGTTGAAACCATCCGTTATTAAATTGAACACAAACGTTGTTGGCACACTTTTAGCATTATTATAGCAGATTTTTCGCTCTGTGTATAGATCTATAGAAATAGATACACTTCGATGATCACTGAAAAATGTTCAGGAACCTTGCATACTGGGAAATAAAAACGAAATTTTTCTTCAAATAATGTTGGATATATTTTACGAATTCTTAAGAATTTCTAGGAAAATTTATAAATGTGCTTTCAAGTCTTTATGGATGATGGATAAATGAGCAGGATTTAGAGGCTTTGCTTCCGCTACTAAGCACACGGTAACCATATAGTTGAAGACTGTACTTTAATTCATTACTTTTTCTACCTTTTTGTTCTTCATAAACCAGTTAAATGATTCGTTCTCCTTTCAATGGTCATGAGTTCTTTCTTTTTGTACTTGTTCTATTTTCACTAATCCCAGGACTAGCCTGTTGGACCAATTGACACCAATTTTCCGCATGGAGCTTTTTTAAAAATTGAAAAAATTATCGAAGGCACAACTTTTTGCACAACAGTTTATTCAAAATTTTTATTGAGTCACCCTTACGATGCTTATCCTCCTTATATCAGTATGTCCTTCCAAGACTTGTGATCAAATTACAGATTGCAATTATTAAAAGATAGTTTTGTTAGATAGGTTCAAGCCCATTTTGACTAATAAAAAAGTGTGCGTAATTTCACTTAGCAATCTTGGAATGTGGTTATATGGCTTATAGATAAGTCCCATTTGTATACAGATATTTATAGCTAACAGGACCAAGAAATTAAAATAAAATTATTCTCTTAATATTTCTTCTGTGCTTGTCCGTAAATACAGAACAAATCCATTCATTTTAAAATTATTTCAAGCGGATATAAATAATGAAAACGCGCAATACAATCTGCTCTTCTTTTTCCAAAATCATTTGGGTGCTTACGTTTTCCCTTCTCAGGGTCGCAGTATTCTTTTTGATATTTTGCTTTATATTTTCATTTATTTGGATTTGTAAAAAAACATAAATGCAATTCAAAAGCACGACATTAAGGTAGCTAAATTTTTTGCGATGTTTATAAAAAAAAAAACGTAAAGTTTTGAGTTTCTATACGACGCTATCAGAAATGTTTCCCTATTTTTGGTAAAAACCAAAAAATTTAAATTAAAAATTTTCTTTGATATATCGATGCTTTACTTTCTCAACCTTGTATCTTAAAAAAATACAATTTTTCAGGAGAGAAAAAAAAACGTTTCTTCTTTGTATACTTCGGTGTTTGGGTTAAAGTTAAAATGGAATTATTAAAGAATTTATTCCATCTATGTATATTGTATTGAAATAATAAGTTGTTGCAGTATTAGTACACAAAAATAGCAGTCGTTTAATATGAAAAAGTCAAAACCTTTTTTTTTTAAGTTACGAGGTTGAGGAAGTAAGGCATCGGTATGGAAAACATAACAAGTTAAACGACGCTGTTAACACCTTTCCACCACGTTTTTTGACGTTAGTAAATGTTTTCCGTACGGTTTCTAAATAAGTAAACAAGAAGGGAATGTACGCGTGAAAAGCACACGGAAAGAATCAAAAAAATTTTAAAAAAATCTCATTGTTGAATTTAATCAATCCCTCAAACATGAATTGCTGAAAATACCACAAATATTTTTTAAAAAATTCTCGGGATATTTTTCTCACGTACACGTAGAAAAAAAATATGGTTGGAGGTAACCATATTCTAAGAGCAATATACTATGGTTGGTTTTTAACAATGTTTATGCTTGCCGGCTACAATATTATTTTTAAATATGACCATAGTATGCTTAAAATCAACAAAATTTTTCCCTAAATCAACCATAATATGGTCAAAATTAACCATATTTTAGTAAATTTTAACCATAATAATGGTCAAAACTAAACATACTATGTTCAAAATTAGCCATAATATGGTCTTAATTTCCCAGAATATTGAGAAAAGTAACCATATTATGGTCAGGATTAACAATAATATGGTGAATGCTAATCATATTATGGTTAATCAATTTATTGAATTTGTTTGTTAAGTGTCAAATTATAATTTTATTTAATTTTATATTCTTGATAGGTGTTACGTTCCACTTTTATAAAAAATCCCCTTTGGTTCATATTCCAGCCTGTGACGATAATCATATTACCATTTTTTCTGTTCTACTAGTTTTTTCTACGTAAATTTATGTGTTTTAATCAATAATTTAAATAAAATGAATGAGAATTTTAAGTAAACCAAGTAAAATGCAAACGACCAGAATGTTGTTGCTTTTTAAACACATTATTTTAAATTTAAAATTAATCATTCAATGTTTTAAAATATTATAATTTCGAACATATTATTGTTATTAAATATTAAACATAATATGTGTGGAGGCAACCATAATATGGTTATAGCTTTTGGATAGATGAATCTAACCATAATATGGTTACCGCGATAATAATATGGTTAAGGTAACCATAATATGTTTAAGTGTGTGGTTGTAGTTTTATTTTATTTAAACATTATATTGTCAAAATCAACCATATTTGAAGTTTCAAGGGATGTAAACACTTTATTGTTAAATAGAACCAAAATATTATCAATCGTAAAAAAAGTTTTTTTAAAAACAACAAAAGTTTGTTTGTTGCCATTGCAGGGACCATTCTTCAACCATGTGTTTTCTCTACGTGTAGAAACAATATTTGCATTAGTTAAAAAATTTTTGCTCAAATAACTAATACGCTGCCGGATTTTTATTAGCTAGCTCAACATAAAGTTGAATATCTAATTTACAACTGACTTCCAAAATAACTCATAAGTGATACAGATTTGAGTCAGTGGCTTTTTGTATGGCTGGCTGCAGAGATTACGGATTTGTTTTGATACAACTTACTACATATGCTCGATAAGTGTTAAACTATCGTTTGTCTAACTCAAAGCTGATGAAGAGATTAATATGATTCTTTTAAACAACGTTGTACAAAATCAACGGACTTTGGTAAAAACTATTACCTTGTTTTGTGTAGAAACAACAACAGCAACACTACAAAAATGAAAACATACATTATTTTCATGTTAAAAAATTGAAATAATAAGCAAAAATTCCCGATTTCTATTTGTTAAAATTATTCAGTTACATACATCAAATTTTCAATGCACAGTACGGATAAATTGGTTTTTATTTTCAGTGCACAAAAATTTGTAAATTGAGTAGCCTTTTATTAGAGCCAACCATTGCTAAGTAATTTCATAGCTAACCATTAGTAGACTCATATTATATGAGCCAAAGTAAACTCATTATGGGCCAACCATTCGCTGCACTTAAATGTAAGCGTTCAGAAACTAACTCAAATTGAGCATTAGTTTCAGATAACCACAAATCTGGAAGTTATGCTGTCTGAGTAAGTACTGCATGTAAAAACTTGATAGTTTAAACAATGTAAATTAATTAGGTTTTGAGTCACCTGTGACACTTTTGTTTAACCATAAGTTAACTTGATGCTTACTCATTTGCCGACAGGGTAACTTCAACATTAATGTGCTGTTTCCAGGTGACAAGCAATTGATTGTGTAGAAAAATTTAAATCACTCCGTTTTTTGAGTGCTTTTCATAAACATTTTTCTACACAATCAATTGCAACACATAAGGTCCGTTTTCTTTACTTACCGATAGCTAATTTTTATAACTGGGATAAATCTTCTATTTACGTCCCTTTTACAAATAACCGATAGCTAAAGGTAGGATTTTATCGGCCGTATAAAAAGTTTTACGTAATATGTTCTTTAGTGAGCTGTGTTTTGCTCACTAAACACACTTGTGCCCAATAATGATATTTTTAGCGCAAAACTCAATTAAGGAGCATATCTGTATCCAATCGGTTTCAGCATCCAATTTGCTTATCAGAAATTGACCATCTGTATACATCGTACACGAAATAACAATTTTTAAGAAGTTTTCTTTAAATAAATTTGTGGGTTACCCTATTACGCAAATACATAGGTATATTATGTGGATATGTATATCTGCAAGTATATCGGTGAACAGTGTAACAGTGCCTGAGCCTGTGCAATTTATTTTCACTTCATAACATTACTGTCGCCACCGGCATCAGGTTAAGCACCTTTTTAAACTGTCAAGTGCTTGCTTTGAGGTGTTTTCTTCATATTTTTCACTTCTTCTTCTTTTGTTACTGCTCTATTTGAGGCGGTTTTTGTTGTTGTAGTTTCTGGTTTTGCTTTTGCTTTTGTTGTGTATTTTTTTATTTGGTTTTGTTTGCATAAAATACTCAAGCCCCTTACATGTTGTTGATACTGATGATGTTGGTGCTACAGCTACGGCTGGTGATTCTACTACTGATGTCGATTCTACTATTTTATGAGGTTTCCTAGTATTTAAAGATGATTTTTGCCATGGTTAAGTATGTATGTATACACCTTTTCCTTATTCTGTTAAATTTGTTTTTATTTTGATGTCATCCTCTCATCATTATTAACAGTATGTACTTAAGGATATTTTTTTGTTTGTATTTTAAACAAACACAAATATTTAAAAATACAATACCAAAGAAGTAAAGGCGTTGGTTTAATGTGTTGAAGAAATCCCATAAGTATTAAATTCCTCTTGGAATTTTGTTACAATACACGATATAACTATAAAGAAAACTTACAAAATGACAATAATAAACACTTTTTAAGTATTAAAAGAAACAAGTAAGAGTGCTATATTCAGCTGTGCTGAAACTTTGAGTGTAAACATTGAAAGAGTGGAGTGTGCCGTTTATTGGTTCTACGGTTAATTTTACACAAATCTTCACAAAATTTAATTGTGTGATTTCTAGTATTTTGAATATAGAACCTCGTCTTCGTTTTCTTCGCTTTGTAATTTACCTCATTTCTTGTTGTTTTGATTTGCGAACTGAAAACAATTGGTTTCAATTGTTGATTCTGGATATATGTAAATAATTTAATATTTTCGAAGGGCCATGAAAAGTTGTAATTGTCGAAGGATCATAAAAAGAATTTAAATTGGAACATGTTAAATATTTTGAAATCTGCTTATATTTTGGCTGATGAGAAAGGGTTAAATTAAATTAATTGGTCAATCTTTAGAGAAGATGTAAATCTAATTACTCTGAAGTAATTATAATCATTGGTAAGAAAAAAGATATAAGAAAGAAAAGCGTTACTTAACTTTCTTTTATTAGCGAGTTGAGATAACAATTCTTACCTTTTTAGGGTACACTTGACGAATAGAAACCAGTATTTATTCAATATGAATGTAAGCTTTTTTTATTTGCAGTAATAGATAATTAAGATTGAACTAAATTAATTAATTAAAAAAAAACTAACAATATTTTATCTTAACCGTTATGCTGACCTTCTAGATTTAAGTTAAATTTATCTTTTTTGTCGTCAGGTCCTTAAATAACTGTAAAACTCACCATTGTTTTAACAAAATTATATTTAATTGTATTAATTGAAAAACTTTATTGTAATGATAGTTAATAGTATTTTTTTGTCAGCGTTTAAAAAACTGTAAATGTAGGAAAACTGTAATTTTTCCCACTACTTTATTTGTCATTGGTCAAAAATAAACTGTTGTTTTGACTTCTGATTCATTAATTGTGTCAAACCAACTCAAAAAGTTAAAAGTTGTATACATATTTTCGTTTTTTTGTTCGACAGTTTTTGTTTTCGACTACAGTTTTTTAAACCCTGGTTTTTGTTTCTTCCGAGTCTTGGCGATATTGATTTCGTGAGCGAAATCTATGAAAGCATGCGCTTGCGCACAAACATTAAGATATTAAAACCAAACTGAATGAGGTGACGAGGCTCTTTGCACTTTCTGGGTTGCGCATTAACAAATCGAAAACCTAGGTGATGTGCACAAACGCCAACAGCTCGTATACGCTTACAATTGGAGATATCCCAAAAAAATTGTAAACTCTTTTTGCTACCTCAGCAGCTTCATTACGGCATATGGCGGTTCTGGCCATGATATGGAGATCGAAGCACATCTTAGAAACGACAAAAAAAATTGTATTCAATATAATATTATTATCATGTAAGTCATAATAAATTTAGAAGTAATCATATTATGATGCAGGTGTGCTGTCACAATAATAAAAAAATAAATTGAAATTTTCTTTCAACGATTTTTTTATTTTGTGGCACTTTACATTTTTTATGTAGATAAAATTTTTTATATTTTTTTAATTTCTTTATACTTGTTTTTTTAATGAGTAATTATTTTTCATTGTTTAACCACTCTCCCAAAATAACTCAAATAATTCCATAGGCATATATAAAACAAACGACACAACTAATACAAATTTATTTTACAAATGGTGCTGTTTTCAAAGGATCAATATTTAGTTGTTACAAAAATAATTAATTATTTTTCAGTCAACAATACTCAAATTTTTAATTGCGATAAACCTTGATATGTTTACAGTATCTCTAATATTGCTGATATTTACTAAAAGCAACAATTTATTGTGTACGACAACAATATATGATTACAATAAACTTTAAAGAAACAAGAATAAATTAACCTAGAAGTCCGGCGCCGTAAATGAATGGACACTGAGAAAGCCTTATGATGATATCAGCCAAATTGCCCTCGAATGGAAACCCCAAGGGAGACTGGAGAAACATTAAATATTAAGAATTATATAGAATAAATTGGAATTAATTTGTTACGGCCCTATGTTTTTACTAGGAACTAAGAGAAAATATACGTATGTAAATATTTATATAAGGGGTGCTGTGAATATTCGCACTATTAGCTTAAAATTCTTAAAATTATGACCCAAAAAGTCATAAACACATTCAGAGACACGTTCATGGATTCCGAAGCGGTAGGCATATCGTATTATTCCATTAAAATATTTTTCTAACCTAGAAAAATTTCCCAACGAAGTCCCTAAATAGAACATGAAGTCCGTTTTTTAAAAAATTGTTACTCTTTTCCGGAAAACGCGGAAAACTAGCGTTACCATATGGTAACCGAGGGTCGCCTATGGTACAAGTTTTTAGTACAAAAGAAAATACACACAAATAGCTGTTTTCAAAAAATTTTATTGAAATTATAAGTTAGAAAAAATAAATTTATGAAAATAAAAATCAAAAATGCAATACATTCGTTTAACTGAAATAAATCAGCTAGACCACCACTTTTTTCCTCTGTATGCGATGCGGTATTGGGCCAAATTTTGGTCGAATCGGTCTACTCCACACATATATTTGTTATTTTCCGTGATCGCAAAAGGACGGGGTACATTTATTTTGGCTCCACTTACCTTCGAATAACGCTGTGCCATTGATTTCGGATTTTCAACGAAGCTGGTAGATAACATGCAGACAATATTAATGTCCTTCCATTTCACCAAATGAATACCAGTGCTTTTCATTGAAACTGATTCCGAGTAGCCTCTTTACATTGACTTTAAGTTTTTTTTATGCACCAGTGGACAGCTTGTCGGAATACGATTTTCACATTTTGTTTCCGTAGCATTATATCTGCATGACTTGAGATAAGCTAACAAAGGATAATTGGTAAAAAGGTTATCAAAATAAAACGAAAACGGCAGCGATTTAAATGTCTTATTAAAATCATCAATCATACTGATCAAAGTGGCGGCGAATATTCCAAACTTGGCTTCATACTCACTATTCGAACGAGGATTCTTCCCCTGGTAAATTTCGAAGTTCACCAAGTAGCCTGATGTAGTGCAAAGATACAAAACTTTATAGCCAAATCGTAACGGTTTGCCTTTGATGAATTGCTTACATCCATGTCTACCAAAGTAAGAAATCCTACTTTCGTCGAAAGAACGATTTTGTTCAGAATGAAAGTTTTTAATCATTTTTGCTTTCAAGTGATTAGTAAGCGGACGTAATTTTCAAATTTGGTCGGGATTTGCTCCGTTTTTTGAAGATGACTTAGAACTATCTTTGAAGTCAAGACTTTGCAAAATCTCTTGAAATCGATTTCGGCGCATTGCTCCACTTACGAGATTGTTGCGAATGTCGTCATCCTGGCTCCACAAATTTCTATAATTAGCGTGATAATTATATCCAGTAATGATTAATATGCCGATAAATGCTCGAAGCTCGCCGATTGTTATGCTTGGATTAGCTCAATTGTGTTCGGTCGCCCCCACATTCTTCTTCAGTATCATCTTCGCCAGATAAGTTGCCTTCTGCAGGAGGCTTGATTTAAATGGCAGTTGGTACATCTGTTAGGTTATTTTCATCATCGGCTTCATCGAGCTCTTGAATAAAATCAAGCACTTGTTGGAAAGATAAACTTCTGAAAGCCGTACAATTTATAAAATGCCAACAAAATGTAAATGAATATATAAAATAACTGCACAAAATAGCACAGAAAATCACATGAAACGCCAAAAAACCATGTACCCTAGGTGACCCACGATTAACATATGGTAACGCCTTAAGTAAAATGAAAAGAATAATACAAGAAAAAGTTTTTTCTAAAAAAAGGTTCTCGATTCCTAGTTTATTTCATTAGCCACCAATTACTATAATTATTTATACAATGAATTGAAAAACTCTTGATAAATTCGTATACTTACCGATGTGCCATATCAAACAACGGGAACTATTCACTTTTTTTTTGTCACCTGAATTTGACATGCAATAGCTTCACTAATTCAACTCAGAATAACAGAAACTTTAATTGTTGGCAAACCACAAATGTTTTGCAATAAATAATGCTCTTCCCTTGAAGTTTTGTTGTGAGGTTTTAAATTAATTCGTGCAAATCTAACGGCATTTTTTGAATTACCATATGGTTATCGTGGGTTATATCGGGTTAAGTTATTTTAATTACACAGTACAACAGCCAATCTGGGGGGTGAGAAATTCCAAGTCAGGCTGATGGTACTAGGTCAGCATAGTAAAACCCTCAAAGGGTTTGGCGTTCGTATGTGTCAGTTTTTTTATGACTTTTTAAATTTTTTCCTTAACTTGATGTTTTTTTTGTTTAACATAACTCGAGAACCACTTGTCCGATTTTGCTGACTCTCAGTTGAACTCTCGTGGTGTAAAGACGTGTGCGGAATTCTAGTGTAAAATCAGTAAGATTCGGTTGTGAAGTACATTGTTGTTGGACCTTGAGTGATTTGATAGTGTTGTTGGTTTTTAATAAATAAATTGTGAGACTCCGCTGGCGGGTGCTCCATCAAAGTTTATTTATAAACAAACCTCCGGCCGAAAGTGAGGTTAGGTAGAGACAGAGACTCTTGTTGTGGTGTTACCAGAGGGGTGATAGTGATTGTAGTGTTGACGGATCGTGCGTGTTTTTGGATTTCGATTAACGGTCGTTTCGGTTTGAATTGACGAAAGCCATCTGGCGGTTAGTAGTAATTATACACTGCTAACAAAGGTTGGTGAAATTGATTTTTGGTGACGACTTGGCAGTACAAAAGGTTAGTGAACTTGATAATTTGAATTCTTGGTGTATTGTGTGGTGATGCCTCCTGCTAAGGGCAAGAGGAAGCCGAAGGGTGACGTTTCTGACGTCACCACTGATGGTGCGTATAGCGTCCCGCCTGCCAGTGTGCCGAAGATCCGACACACTGACAGTGAGTTGTCGAGTGCGGATGACGAATCGGTGCGGGAGAAAAGGTTTAAGCCTGGTTCGCCACAGGCAAAGCGCGCTGCTGCTGCTGTTGCTGCTGCTGGGGCTACTGCTGTTGGTGCTGGTGCTGCTGGCTCTGGTGTTTCTGGTGGTGCTGTTGTTCCTGTTGCTGCTGCTGGTGATGGTGCTGCTGCTGTGATGAATGGTGAGGTGGAGGTGGTGATGTCGACGGATACAGCGTCGGTTGCTGGTCCACGACGCGTGAAGGCGAGGCGTAGGGCTGCTGCTGGTTCGGGTGGAGGCGAGATAGCTGCCATGAAGGAAATCACCAAGGCGCTAACCGAGGTGGTGGTGAATGAAAGTGTAGCGGCGAAGCTGGCGAAGGAGGTACTAGAATGTGCAGCTAAGTACGAGGAGGTGCTCATCAGGCTGATGGCGGAAAACGAGCGGCTGAAGGGCCGGCTCGAGGGTGGTGTTGCGGCTGGGCCCTTAAAGGTGGCCCCAACGGGTGCAGGTGCGGTTTTCGCGGTGCCTAAGGCGCCGGATGCGGTGGTGGCGGCCTCTAAGTTGCCGTATGCAACCAAGCCGGTTGAGACTTGGTCGGCGGTGGTGAAGGGGACAGGTGCCCCCACGACTTCTAAGGAGGTCATGGAGAAGGTGGTGAAGCAGGTGGGCCCAACGTTGGGTGTCCGTGTGCACGAGGTGCGACCTACGCGGGATGGAGGCGCGGTGATCCGTACCCCCTCGGTGGCGGAGCGCAAGCGCATTGTTGAGAATAAGACGTTCCAGGAGGTAGGGCTTGAGGTGACGGCGGCCGATAAACTGGGCCCCAAGGTGACAGTGCAGAGGGTGCACGGAGAAATCACCCCGGACGAGTTCATGGAGGAGCTCTATGAGATGAATTTAAGGGAAATGATGTCACCGGAAGCCTACCGGAGAGGCGTAAGATTGGCGAGTAAGCCGTGGAGAGCGGATGGAGGGCCGGTTAATGTTGCGCTCGAGTGTACCCCGAGGGTTGCTGAACACCTGAGGGCCACTGGTGTTTACATCAAGTGGTTCAGATTTTTGGTGAGGATACAGGACCCAGTGTTCTCCTGTTTCAGGTGCCTGGGCTTCGATCACCGCGTGCGCGACTGTCGCATGAGTGATGAGGTGTGCCGTAGGTGCGGAATTGCGGGCCATGGAGCTGCCAGGTGTCCGAATGAGCTGCGTTGCCGGAATTGTGCGTTCAAGGGTTTGCCCTCGAACCACTTGATGATGTCGATGGTGTGTCCGGTCTATGCGGCCGCAGTTGCAAGGGCGAACGCTAGACATTAAACATGGAGGGTTTCCCGATAATCCAGTTAAATTGCCAAGGTGCTTACGCTGTGATGTGCGAGTTGGGACAGGCGATGCGGCGTCGAGGAGTTCCTTTTGCGCTTTTGCAGGAACCATATTTCGCGAATGGCTGTGTAAGGGGTTTGCCGGGGGGGATGCGAGTTTATACGGACAGCGGGGGAAACTCGGCTATAGTGGTGGATAGTTCGGACGTGGACGTGGTGGTAGTTAGTAGTAGCCAATGGGGGGTCTGCATTTCTGTGGAGTACGGACACGGACTTGGGAGGATGTTGCTGGCTAGCATCTATTGTGTAGGTAGGGAACCTTTGGATGCATACTTAGGTTATATGGATACGGTACTACTCTCTGGAAGTAGTATTCCTGTTATCCTTGGACTTGACGCAAACGCATGCTCTCGTATGTGGTTCTCAAAGATGCCCAGAAATGTTTCTGGACATCCGAACTATATGCGAGGAGTGGTGCTTAGCGAATGGCTGGTCACAAAGTGCCTCATTGTTGTCAATGAGCCGAGTGAGCTGTATACTTTCGATGGTCCAAATGGTGTTAGTGACATTGATGTAACGCTCGCGAATAGCGCGGCTCTGACTAATTTTGAACTTAGGTGGAGGGTGTGTGATGACTGGGGAGTAAGTGATCATAATCCGATTGAGATTATGGTCACCTTACGTGAACGGACGAGGGAGACGCCTCTGCCTCTTAGATGGCGGAGTCACGGGGTGGACTGGGACCATTATGCTAGGGAATTTAGGGAGGCGGCGCTAACGCGTTCGCTAGCTGACTATAGGGCACTGACGATTGATGACCAGGTCAGCATGATTAATCAGTGGTTAACGACTGTTAATGATGCCGTGCTGGGTCGTTGTGTTCGAACGACACCTAGCAGGGTCAAATGGTGGACGGCTGAGTTGGATAGAACGAAAAGGTCCGTCAGGCATCTCAGGAGGTTATTCCAGAGGGCCAGACGTGCCGGTTCTGCCGATCTTGCTTTGCGCAAGTCCACTTATTTGTCTGGCCTAAAGACGTACAAGGACATGCTTGTTAGGGTAAAGGAGGACAATTGGAGGAGATTTGTACAGGACAATAGGGATGACCCCTGGGGTACGGTTTACCGTATTTGCAGGGGTAAGGGAAGAGTAGCTGACTTAGCTTGCCTCCGGGTTGACAATGTTGAATTGTCTTCTTGGAGGGAATGCGCTGACACACTGTTGGGGGTCTTCTTCCCAGGAATGGAGGTAGTTGGTCGTTCCCCTGTTATACGGGATTCGGTCGGCCCTCCTGACTTGGAAAGGTCGGAAGTTTCGGACAGTATTTGCCGTGTCAAGAGTAGGAAATCGCCGGGTATTGACGGTATGACTGGAGAGATGGCTAAGGCCATTTGGAAGGCCATACCGGAATATTTGGAGTCGATCTTTGGGAAGTGTCTGAGTGAGGGCTATTTCCCTAGGGCTTGGAAGTCTGCTCGTGTTGTTGTTCTCCTGAAGTCTCCTGATAGAGTGAGGAGTGATCCTCGCTCTTATCGGGGCATCAGTCTCCTCCCAGTACTTGGAAAAGTGCTTGAGAGGATAATGGTGACGCGACTGAAGGAGGATAGTACGGAGCCGACTTCTGAGTACCAGTTTGGATTTAGGGAGGGGAGATCCGTAGAAACTGCGTGGCTGCATGTTAGGCAATGCGTTAGTAATGCTTCTGACAAGTATGTGCTGGGTGTGTTTGTCGACTTCAGAGGTGCGTTTGACCATCTTCACTGGAATGCGGTTCATGACAGACTACGTAGTGTGGGTTGTCGTGAGCTTGACTTGTGGAGAAGTTACTTCAGCTGCAGAAAAGCTTGTGTGGTTGGTGCCAGCGGCACAGCTTGGAGGGATGTAACTCGGGGATGCCCGCAGGGTTCTGTCTGTGGTCCTGTTATATGGAACCTCATGATGGATCCGTTGTTGGCACGACTGAGCCGTCTCTGCAATCTGTGCGCATATGCAGATGATTTGCTTGTCTTGCTCGAGGGACAGTCTCGTGCTGTTCTAGAGGCAAAGGGTGAGCAGGTCATGCGCATAATTAATGAATGGGGTGCACAAGTCGGTGTTGGGGTTAACCTTGACAAGACTGTGATAATGCTGCTCAAGGGCAGATTGTCTAGTGCACGCCCTCCTGTCATTAAGTCTGGTATCGTTAGTCTCAGATATGTGACTCAGGTCAGGTATCTGGGAATAATGATGGGTGAGCGGATGAACTTTTTGGTTCATCTTGCTCATGTAAGGGAAAAGCTGACTGCTGTCGTTGGTAAGGTCAAACGTATCCTCAGGAGCGACTGGGGCCTCAGCAGGCGTGCTGTTCGAACCATTTATGGCGGGCTGTTCGTTGCTTGTGCAACGTATGGTGCGCCTGTATGGTACGAGACAGTTATGACTGTTGCTGGCCGGAGAAAGGTGCTTACTTGTCAGAGGGTTGCTATGCTTGCTTGCATGCCGGTCTGTCGGACTGTTTCTACGGATGCTCTTCAGGTCTTGCTGGGTGCAGCTCCCCTTGACTTAGAAGTGATACGCCGTGCTATCGCTTATAAGATCAAGAGGGGGTTGCCACTTCTTGCGCATGATTGGCTTTCTGCTGTTGACGTGGCGAATAGGGAGAGTAGGGAAATCAAGGTGATGTTAGCCGATCACCTTGATTCTAGGTGGCGGACGCGCTGGACGGACTCTGACAAGGGTCGTGTCACGTATACTTTTATACGCGATGCACCCTTTGTACGTGAGCGCCCAGATTTTGGCTTCGGCCTGAGTCTGGGGTTCTTACTGACGGGACATGGCTCCCTCAATGCATTTTTGCATAAGAGAGCCTTGTCGGACACTCCGGACTGTGGTTGTGGGATGGGGACCGAGGACGTGTGGCACGTTATTGCCGAGTGCCATTACTATGATGACATTAGGGACCTAGAAAGTATGGGCATCACTCATACTGGGGCGGGCTGGGACTACAGTAGGGCCTTAGAGGACGATCGGACGATGGGGAGGTTGGGGCAATTTGCCCAGGAGGTGTTTGTTAGGAGAAGACGGAGATAGTGGAGGTGAATCAGTTCGCAGGCATTTGCGAACCGACGCTCGCGTATATCGTCGAACTGTCCGCTCTGCGCATTACTTCGTGCTCGGAGGTCGTTTGCTGTTTTTGGAGGAGTCTCGTCGTGTTGGTGGCTGGTGATTTGTCCATGCTGCTGTTGCTTGTGCTGGGACACTTGTGTCCCTGGTCCCTTGGGGCTGGAGATGGGAGTGTCTTGGTGGAGTAGCGGCATGCTGTCGGCTGATTTCCGGAACGGCCCCCTGCTGAGTTCGTGTCTTTCTCCTTGTGCGTCGTTGGTTGCGGTCGGTCATTTGTGACCGTGAGTCTGTCCGTGAGGGCAGCTGTGTTTATTGTTGTTTTTTGTTGTCATTGTTTGTGTGTGATGTCCATTGCTGGTGTCACGCGAGGTGGCCAAAGTGTCGCTCGTGAGAGCGGCTGTTTATTGTTTTTGTTGTATCGTCTATTGGTGATGTATAGTCCCTTTATGTAGATGTGTGTAGTTTTTCCGTAATTGCGGAATTGCAGTTTCCAGTTGCTGTTTGCAGTTTGCTGTGTTGCTGGTTGCTGTTTGCTGGCGTCGTGTGCTGCTGCCTGCTGTGGGCCACCAGTCCCGGTACCGTTTGGGGTCCAACTGGTAGTAGTTTAGGCTACGAAGCTGACCGGAGTCTTTATCTGGTACCACGGGAACCAGGGTGCCCTTGGAATTTCGATTCCAACCTGGTTATGGTGAGGCCCCTTCGGGGGAGTAACGTGGTGGTTGTGGTTTAATACCCATATCGCGGGTAGAGCAAGTTATTGCTCGGTGTGGAGTTGCATTGCAACCGGTTGCCATTTGACCAGAAAATGGTAGGAGTGTTAGATAGGCTCCGCCCTTTACCGAGGGGGATGAAGTGCCCAAATGCATGGATTCGAAGTCGGAACCCTTGCTCTGGTGCCACGGCTTTGTGGCGAAGGAGGAAGGGGGCGCTGGTCAACGCATTATTTTGACCCAGTGTTAAGAGCACCGTGAGGAAAGATCTTAGGATGGTGATCACGTTAAACCGGACAAATCTGTCCGATTTTGCTAAAACAAACTGAAAAAAATTTAGAATTACAATTTCTTTCTAATCCGTTCATATAAGGTTTTTCTTTATAATCAACAGTTTTGCCGGTAAAAATAAATTTGTGGAGAAAAAAAATATTTTTTTGCCTAAAATTTAAATTTTTTTTTTCCATAGTATACTTTTAGGCAAAAAATATTTTTTTTTCTCCACAAATTGATATATGTCGCAATATTTCTAAGCGTTGTTCAAGCGTATACACAACCATATTCGTTCAGCGGAAGGATAAAACTAATTATCTTTCAAATCAGACATGAGCTAAGTGTTATCATTCACGAAATAAGCGCTAGTTGAAAAAACGTTAGATGGCGGACCCGTTACTTGTATATTTTTAAGTATTCGTTTTATATAATCAACTACTACGTCTTCTCTTTAATCAAAAGTTTTAGTTCATAAAACAAACGTTTATTAACTAAAACTTTCATAGAAAATTTATTATGTAAGTTTTTTTTTTATTAAATTTAAAATATGTTAATGAACACATATATAAATCTATAATTTGTTTTTAATTACATCAGTATTCAAAACAATTATGTTGCATACGCAAGGGCGAAACATTGTTTTTTGGAGTCACTGTTTTTTTTTTTTTTGCTTTACCAAACAGCCTGGCATTTTTTCATAAGTATGTTCTGACAATAAATTTAGAATATTTTCTATCCTTGGCGTATAAGGTCCCTTAGTTTAGATTTTACATTTGTTTTTATATCATAATCGATTTACCAAATTTTTATGAATATATTTCTTTTATTTTATATTTTTCAGTATCTAAACTTTATACATTTATTTACTATTAACTACATTGAAATATATAATTATGCCAATAGAGCGTATGTTGAGTATCTATCATAGTAGTTTTTAATTAACAACTAATTATATTTTCATTACTAGCACATGCTCACACACAGTTCAAAATGTGAAAATAATTGATGGCAGATGTTCGACACAAATAGCTCTTTTATTAATATTATTGTGCTATTTTTCTATTACTTTTTTATTTAATAAAGAAGACTGCATAAAAATAAGAGAAAAGTTTAAGATGATGCAAACAACGACTACGGAAATCCGTATAGAATTGAAAGTGTTTCGAATAAGTGGAAAAGCAATATTTGTTAGAACCCAAGTAATACTTTTTAGATAAATTCTATAAAAACTTTTAAATTGTAAAATACAACTGGCATTCCCTTCGCCACAGGTGGCCAGGGTATATTGTATAAGTTTGTCATCTCGATTTAATTTTCTATAATTATGATTTAAGACCCTAAAATATTTATATACATTTAAGATAGTTCTCCATTAAGATTCCGCATTTTAGATCGCTTTGAAAGCGGTTTTTTTCAATAAGAACAATAATATCGTCGACTTTGAATGTAAACCTGTTAAATCCATTTACAACAGTATACGACATTTTGAAACCGTTCGATAGATAAAGAGAATCCGCATCGAGCAAAAAAAATATTTACTTCAATTTGGGACTCAATAGAATATTAGAAAAATAAATTATGTTATTGGCAATATTTTTTTACAACTGCAAAATAATGTAAGCTGCACTTATTTCACGTGAAATTTTAAGATAAAACAAAAAAGTATGAACTGATTATTAAATAAGAAATAAAAATGTAGAAAACCAAAACCGGTAACAGTTTTTTTTCCATATTTACTTCCTTTTTTATTAAAAAAAAATCATTTTTAGTTAAATGCATGTGGGGTTTGTGTAAACATAAAAGGTTTTTTGTCGTAGTAGGTTTACATTGGCTATATTTAATACTAAAAATGGTATTTAAGCTTAAATTACAAGATTTGCTGAAATATTTTTCGTTCATAATCTGCATGTGCAAAACAATTTAGGATGATGATATTCGGCTCTTTTTGTTGGTTTATATAGGGTCCATTCTCTCAACAAGCCCCTATGAAAATTTCTCCCAAAATACAGATAATTTTTTTAAATAATCGACGTTTAGGTTTTCCTATCCCAGCAATAACGTAGGCAGTCTTCTAATGTATGATAAAGAATACAATCCTACAATTTTTAAATGCGGTGCTTAATACTATAAAAAGCATCGCTGTTTATTACTTTTTCAAATCCCATTTTTTAATGCTTCACTGAACAATCCATTTTGTAAATTATTGAATAATAATATTTTTTTGTTGGAAAATTATTATTTCAATATTTGAGAAAGTATATCTTAAAGTTGTTATCAAAATGAATGAAAATGCGATTCATGGCAACATTTACTCTTTTGAAATTTTTTTATCCAAATCCAAAAAGTTGTAAAGGCAAGTAACTCTGTCTCTGCCCGTCCATTAATTAAAAAAATGTTGAGAAAAAATATTAGCCTTCATCCATATAAAATTATACTGGTGCAAGAATTGAAGTCAGTTTACCAAAAATTGCGTCATGTATTCGGTGAATGGGCTGAGAATCAACTGGAATTTGATTTTTAAATAATCTTCATTTTTGGCTTAACGGGTATGAAAACAAGCAGAGCTGTCGTTTTTGGAGAAAGCACAATATTCAGGAAACTCTTGAGACCCAAAAAAGCTACTGTTTAGTGGGCTCATTTTCCCTTTAATCCAAACATGCCAAAATTACCGCGAATGGCGAACTCTACAGGCTAATGATCCATGTTGCCAAGACAGCGGTACATGTTACAAATGGCATGACTATCACTTTCTTTAGCAAAACTTTTGCTGACTGAATTATACCAAGAAATATTTCTATTGAATATTTTTTTATTTGACAGCTTTGGACTAATTTTTGTGGAGGTGCATCAAATTTCTGATGTATGTAGATAAATCACTAACGATTGATTATTTTGCGGCAAATTTCGGTGCGCTATAGCGTCAATATATTGACGAAATATTGCCGGGTATGCTCCAACAAGTTCTGCATAATTTGACCGATAGGCAGGGTTGTTAGGCTTTTTTCTTTAAAAATCGTCAAAAGATTTACGGTAATTCGTTAAAATCGTCACGAACATTTCACAAAATCGTCAAATGTTTAAATTTTTCAATTTAGGGACAATTTATTGCATTGATTTGTTTAAGAAATATAAATTTTTAGAAAGAAATTCTATTTATGATGAAGAAAGTGTTATGGTGAAGTCTTATTCTATTTATTTCAGCAAGTGGGCTGAAACAAGTTTATCATTTGAAAAGAAATACATAAGAAAAAATATACATAACAAAAATTTATTAATTTTTGTTATGTAAATATGCATCATTTTTTTAATAAAAAATTACCCAAAAAAAATTAAAAATAACCCTAAAAATAAAATTAAATATGACCCTAAATTTGGGTTAATTTTTCATTATGAAAAATCACCTCAAAATTTATAATGAACTTTAACCCCAAAAAAGAACACAAAGAAAGTTATATTAAAAAGTTTGGGTTGAGTTCATATACCCGAATCTAAAAATCCCAAATTTAGAATCCCGATTTCAAAATCCGAATAATCAGGCCTGTCATATAATTCCATTCCGATCGAAAGTGGTTTTAATTCCGTATTTTGCTTCTTCAGAAAACGAAAAACGAAAAATTTTTTCGGAAAGAAACCACTTTTGGTTTTCTAAGTGGAATTGGTTGTTTCAGCATTTTATAACAGAAAAAACTACTTAAAACTATTTTTTATGGATATGTTTCACATCTTTTCGCTGCGAGAAGTTCTCACTAAAGTTACAAAGCATGGGTACTGGTTTGTGATGGGGGAAGATTTTTTTTGTGTTTAATATCCAATAGTTTTCGTATTTCGAAAAATCGATTTTTAAATTTTAGTCTGTTATCAGTATAATTGTAGATATTTGTTGTGTTTTATTAAATTATCGTCAATCGTCATTTTACTGTATTTTCTCAAAAAAATCGTCCCATCTAACAACCCTGCCGATAGGATGGCTCTTAAAAGGCGCAGCCGCGAAGAGCATATGCTATAAATTATATTTAAACATTTAATGCCATAAAATGTTTGAGCTATTAAGGTAAGAATTGTGGCCATTTCAATAAATTTGTTGTGTTTTGTTAAAAAAAAAACTTATAAGATTCGACAAAGCCAAATAAAAAACTCTTATTTGTTTGATTATTGTGGATTTCAAATTCAGTCTACCGAAAGAAGGGATACGGCAAACACTACTACTATTCGATTTAGAAAAAAGCAACCAAATGATACAGACAAATACACTTCACAATGATGCACACTGGTGCAAACTCTATAATTTTGTGGTGGACAACATTTTTAAGCTACTTTTTTATATGGATATAAAATGTGTTGATAAAATTTTATGTACACCGGTTTTACTATATTAATATAAACGGTATAACAAAATGTTAAATAAGTTTCTTTAAAAATTGTTTTGTTGGTTGTGACCATATTAAAACATGTTTTTTCTGCGTGTTTGCAGATCTTTTTTTGTATTTAACTTATATAGTATTTATGGACCTTATGACATGCTTAAAAATGACATAATCTCCATTTGCAAAGTGTCTTAATGCCCAAGGACATTATGCCATTTGCAAATGTGTCATAATGTCCATTAGCACCCTGACACTCTTTGAACGTCACGTTATGACAGGCCACCTATTTTCTTATTAACTTTAACCAGTTTCAACCTCTATTAAATGCATACCTGGGTATCGTGTGTGTAAATATAATAGGCTAATTTCAATAAAAACTTGTTAGTAATAGCTTTAAAAAAATTTAAAATTTAGGTGACTATTTAATATAAAATTTTTTTTGGATGGAAAACGTACTATGTGAGATTAAATAAAAATAACACAGTTACTTTTTATTACGTTATGCAACTACTTTCCAACAGTAACTACAAACATTTAATTTTATTCCCTAGCAAGAAATAAACAAGTAAAAATTAAATCAACTCTTTTAAATGCTGTTCGAAACTTAAGCAACTTTCAGTACTTCGTATACTAGCCTTTGTTTCTTATGACCTCCGCACATCGTTTTGACATAGAATCAATAAGATTTGTTAAAATTCTTGATGACATTGATTCCCACACTTATTCTAAAAAATCTAACAGCTCCTTCTTATTTTTGAAACGACCAGGGCCCTATTCCACAAACCAACTTAACAACTTTTCACTTTGCACTTATCAAATTTTTCGTCAATTTACAAAACTTTATGATCCACAGAACTATTAAATTTGATAAGTTGAAATAGATATTGAAAATTTGCAAAGACTTTGCAATTTTTATATTCTCTTTTAAATTTCTATTTCACGTACGTTCTCTTGTGCAAAGTGCAAAGTCAATAATGTCATGTGTAATTTGCAAAGACTTTGCAAATAATTATGCTGTTACCCTTCACAAAAACTGTAAATTCTATTTTTGCAAAGAAAATTTCCATAAGTTTGTCAAAAATTTCCAAGGTAAACGATCCCTTTGCAGATTCATATTGTTATAAGTAGTGAAGCTTTCAAAATGTTAAGACGCGAGTTTTTGTTCGACGATAGTGGAGACGTGGTTATTACAAGAAATTATAAAGACCAAATTAATTTTTCGGGACTAAAAAACTTTAATTTTAAAGAATGCTTTCGGTTAAATCAAATCGAAGTAAAAAGTATTTGAACTATTGAAGAAATTAGAAGCTTTATAAATTGAAATTTGATTCATTTAACACATTCTTAAAATAAAATTGGCTTATAATTGTAAATATTTAGAACATTATCAAAGTAATTTTGCGGGAATACAAAAATTTTTAATTAAAAAGATTTTGCTTGTCGTACTTAATTCCCAATTGTTATTCTGTTAAAAACACTGAAATTTATTGTTGATGGGATAAGATATCCCTTGCTTAGGCCAGATCATCAGAAAACTTCATTCAAAGATCTTTATTAAACTTAATAAATAAAACTGTAAAACGAATAAGAATTATAAGCCACAGCTTTACTTGTAACAATTTCAAAGCTTAAGCAAAAACAGCAACAAAAACAGTGAGTTTATCTTTTCTTATCTTTATCTTAAGTTGCAAATAAGCTATATAGTATTTATGGACCTTATGACATGCTTAAAAATGACATAATCTCCATTTGCAAAGTGTCTTAATGCCCAAGGACATTATAACATTTGCAAATGTGTCATAATGTCCATTAGCACCCTGACACTCTTTCCTTTTTGCCACAGAAATACAAATGTTTCATGCATTTATAAATGTATTTATTAGATCACAGGAATTGTTCCTTGTTTTTTGTTTATAAAAATTAAAAATTATTTTGCATCGATTTATATTGTGGAAGAATTCCCGGAATTTTTCGGGAAATTGAAAAATAAGTCCCGGTTTCCCGTGAAAAAAGTCCGGGAAAAGAAAAACTCTAGCGTAGATATAAAAGTTAAGAAGAATGTTAATTCGTTTTGCAATTTATTGAATCAATTAACGTAAATTTTTTTTTTTTGTATTACATTGAAATATTAAAATTTAATTTTTGGGTAATCAGTAATATTTTATCCAAATACACCAAAAAAAATTATTGGCAACACTTTTTTTTTATATTTATATATTTGTTAATATATATTTAGCTGGTGAGGCCTAATTCTTATTTCAATTTTTTATTTAATTTTTCCCGACGTTTCGTGAATTCTATGTTCACTTCTTCAGGGGATTCGTCTATTAATATTAAATAAAAAACATCAACATTTAATAATACAATAACTATTAATGTAACGAACTTACAGTGAAAATAATAAATTTTTAATTACATTATTAAATTTTAAAAAACTATAAAAACTTTTTTTTTTAAGTAAAACAAACGACTTTTATTTAAAGCGGCATTAATAAGATGTCTTTTCTGTCTTACCAAGTTTAGATTTTTTTAACGATTGGTTTAGAGAAGAAAGAGGGGTTTTCAAACAGAGTGAGTTTTTATGTTTGTTATTAGTTTTATTATTTTTAAATATGTATGTATTTAAATGTAATGGGCTTTTCAAAAAAACTTTTTTTTTGTGGCAACACCAACAACATGATAGTTGTGACTTTAGTTTTTTGACGCATTCGTAGAAGATGCATTGCCAATTGTAACAATGAATTCAATTTCGCTCGAAAATAGCATTAAGATAATTAAAATCCACTATGAAAATGGTGGTTCTGTAAAAGCTACATTTCGTAAAATTCCTGAAATTTTTGGACAACATAATCGTTCCTTTTAAAACTGCTATTAAGAATTTTGTCATTGAATTTAAGTCGACAGGCTCGGTACAAAATGTGCCAACGGCAACAGGACGGTGCCACATGTCACACAGCCACAGAAACTATCAATTTATTGCAAACCAAATTTCCTGATCGCATAATTTCACGAACATCTGCTGTTAAGTGGCCAGCCATATCGTGTGATTTAACACCGGATTATTTTTTGTAGAGCTACGTTCAGGGCAGAGTCTATACGGAGCCAATCGAATCGAATGCAGCCTTAAAGATCAAAATCCGTGCTGTGATTAACGAAATATATCCGCCATTTTTCCAAAAAGTTTGTTGAAACAATCGACATCTATTAGCGTGCTTGTGGTGGACATTTGCCAGATATGATTATTCATTCATAGTTGCCGAACTTTTCTCTACGTAATGCAATAAAAATTTTAATCATCTTCATCTAAATTTTTTGTTTAAGAAAACAAAGTTCTTGTTGAAAACCTCGATATATAAGACAATTAGACATGAAAGCAGACATGTTTGGAGAGACATCGTAAAAATGCAAAAGGGTTATGATAGCATGTTCAAAAAAGAATGAATAAAACCGACATATCTGAAAGGACATCGTAAAAGTGCCGCCTTATGCTAGAAACACAACTGGGACGAACGACGAATAATTCGCAACGAATATTCGTCGTCAGAAATAGAACACATTGGTATGTATGAGAATACACACAATCATGCGTAACGAACACTGCAATAGGTTTATTTCTATTTCTTACGCAGACGAACGACGAATAAATTGGGACAGAGACAGCTAATCGCAGCTAAATCATGCAACCTGTAAAGAATCACAGGGAAAACTCGCTTCTAATGCGAACTTGGCTAAAATTTGCAAAAATCGCGAAAATTCGCGAAAATTTTTAATATTTCAAACAACCCATAAAATTTATTAAAAGTCTCTAAAACTATAAGGAATGCCAAAAATTCGATTAAAAATGCTATATTAGCGGAAATTCGCAAAAATTTGCTAATAGCGGCATTAAAACAATGTCTAATTTTTTTTAAAAATCGTTAAACCTGTAAAGAATCATAACCCTTATAGATAAAAATCGCTTATATCGCGAACATAGCTAAAATTCGCAAAAATTGCAATATTTAAACAAACGCAAAAATTTATTTCAAATCGCTAAATCAGTTTAAAATATCAAAATATCCGATAATAACATAAAAAAGTTTGCAAAAACAGCGAAAATTCGCGAAAATTTTTCATTTTTCAAAGAACCCATAGAATTGATTAAAAGTCCCATAGACTATTACGAATGGCAAAAATTCGTAAAAAATTGCTAAATTAGCGGAAATTCGCAAATTTTTGCTAACAGCGGCATGATAGCAAAGTCTACTATTAATTATAAAGAATTAGACAACTTACAGACACAAATCGCGAAAATGGCTGAAATTCGCGAAAAATTGCAAAATTTGAAACAAACCCAAAAACTAATTTGAGTATGCTAAATCGGAATGAAGAACACCAAAAATGCTTAAGTAATCCACTTTCGAGTGGATTCGGATTCTAGAACACACCCAATTAATAGTTTTTTATGTTTTTTTTTTGTTGAAAAATGGTCAACCTATGATTTGATAAATGTTACCAAACAAAGAAATTTTAATAAAATGATTGCTAGTTAAAGAAGATGAAAATGGATGAAAATGTTTATATAATCAAGCGTCCAATGGTTTTATTTTTATAAATTAAAAAAATTCATGTCGTATTAATGCTTGGAATTTACGCACTTATTGTGTCTCATTTGACGAATTTACGCAACGAATTCTTGCCGACGAATTCGTCGTACTATGCGAAGTTCGTCGTTCGTCCCAGTTGTGTTTATACCATTAGTCAAAATAAATATTTTGTTTATGAAATATGTGTATTTTATTTAATTATGTCAAAAAACAAACTCCAATATGTTTTTATAATTTAACCTCAGTTTGGTACCATAGTGCAGTATGCAGTAAATCAGATGAAGTAATAGACATAAAAAAGACAAATATTTAAATCGATTTATAATTTAATACAGAAACAAAATACTGTTAATAAATGCACAGTAGTGTAATGAAAGTATTACCTTGGCCATATTTTGTTTTATAAATTTTTCTGCAACTATTCTAAATGAGATGTAAGAGTCGATATAGAATAAGAAAGTATATACTGGGAACCGAATTGCTTGACTCTTTAGCAATGCGAAACAGATTTTCAAAGCAAACTTACTTACTACATACTTCTCAAAATTATATAAATAAGTAGTCCAAAAGTCTGAATTTGATAATTTGTCATTGATATTCACGGGTGTGATGGAAAACGTAAAACGCCAAAATTTGGAAGTTGTTTTTAATGCACTTTTAAGCTAATCTTTATAATTTTTGTTATAAAATTCCGTTTAATAGTAAAATTTTTGTATAATATTTGTCATAAAAACCTTCAATTACAGAAATCTTATTAAAAAAACGACTTTTAAAATTCTTGCGCTTTACGTTTTAGATTTTCAGCACACCCCTGATAGTTTTTTACACTTGTAGCTGTATGACAAGTACAAATAACTATTGTAAGCTACGGTCACACTTATTAAATATTTGACCAAATAAGCGAAACCACTACTTTTCTTAATAGTTAGTGAGATTTACAAACTCTTAATATCACAAAAAAAAGCTAATTATACTGCTTACATAGCAAAAAACCGTTTTATGTAAGATGCGGAATTATAATCAAATGAAATATTGAAAATAAAGGAAATAATTATTTAGTTTGCTTGTTGTTAATATTTGACAAGTGTGTCCGTCGCTTTAATGACATGAAATATGTTATTAAGGAATAATAATCCTCGCAATTACTAGTAATGCAATTGAAATTTAAAACCGATCCAAAACCAATTTTAATAAACTGCAAATGTAATTGAAAAATTTCAATTACGAATTGCAATTAATTGCTTATTAAAATGTTAAATCAATAACTGGTTGATCAAATCAACAAGCAAATTCATATTCTGACAAACATCTTAATGCTGTTGTTAAACCGCTTGTGTAGTTTATTTAGCCCATAACTAGATATATGTATGTGTAATTAAAAAAATGCAAATAGAAATGTTCATTTACAAACTTGGGGATACTGGGGCATCTTCGGCACTGTTTTAAAGCTCTTAAATTTAGAAATGTTCATTTACAAACTTGGGGATACTGGTGCATCTTCGGCACTGTTTTTAAAGCTCTTAATTTTAGAAATTGTTCGACACATTTATAAATGTTATAGCTTGTTGTTGTCCTTGGATATTGAATTATAAAATATTGGTACAACATTTTAGGAGACGTTATAATTGTCATTTTTATAAATGTACAATTTTTAATGAGAGTTTAAAATTTAGCATGTTTTTTTTAATGTTTTTGAAAATTTACTAAATCTGCGTAAGTATCCTGTATCCACCCGAAACATATTGTTAATGTATCTGCTTGAAAGGAGAATTTTCGATTAATTCGATTAATTATTGTTATTTCATTAAATTTATGATAATTTTTTAATATAAGAAGAAACTAGAGTTACAAGTACAAATAACTATTTTAATGGCATAAAATGTTTTATTAAGATATACTTATCAGTGCAATTTCTAGTAATGATTTTGCAATCCAAAACCGATTCAAAACCAATTTTAATAAACTGAAAATGGATTGGAAAATTTCAATTACGAATTACAATTAATTGTAAATAAAAATGTTTAATTACTAATATGAAAAACGTCTGAAGCATATTTGTACGAAAATCAAAAATTATTTAAAATATACACAAACATATTTCTGTTCAAACCACTTATGTAGTTTATTTGGCCCCTAACTAAAAATAATTGAGTGCAATTTAGAATGTGCAAATAGAAATATGCACTTAGAAATTATTTATAATTCTATTCAAATTATAATTAAAGAATATTTAATAAAAAATAATTTTTAATGTTCAACTGCAAATACTATTGTTAAGTTAAAAACAGCGCTTAATTATTACTAATTAAAAGTATTAATTACACAGAAAAAATTATTAGTAGTTTTTTATCAATTAAAAAATTTTTCCAAAAATTATTTAAATTATAAAAAATATAATTTAGATTCAATTAATTTAATTTAAAATATTTATTAAATAACAAAAAAAATTTTCGTTTAAAATAAAATAATTTAAACTTGTGGAATTGTTGTTGAAAATTGTCAAAATCAATCAACACATTGTTTGAAACGGCAAAGTTTTTTGATCATTTTTTTTAATTAAAATTAAAAATATCATTTATTGAAAAAAAATTATTCAAAATTTCAAATTGTTAGTAATCCATATAATCATTTTGGTAATAGGTGCAAAATCAACAAATGGGTTGCTTGATTCTATGAATTTGGAATAAAATTAGTGATGAGAGACAATTTTTAATTTTTTCTGTGTATAAAAAAATTATTATTATTAATAATGACTAAATAGTATAATTGAAAGTAAAAGGATTTGCATTAGAAAATTTTTTATTGTTCTTAATTAAAATACTGGTCAACACACCAAATGTTTCCTGACTCCTGTCCATTGCTTTTAGTTAAATTGAGAGAGCTGAATACTATGTCGTCATTAGCTTTAGTTTAAAGATATATTGACATTTAATACTTGTATATTTAACAACATTTTTTGAATTGTTCGCTAAATATTTCACGATCGACAATACATTTCTGGCTTATGTTTTTCATTTGAAATTAATCACATTGCAGAGTATATCAGGATAGCTTACTTGTGTTGCAAGGATGTTAAAAATTATGTATTTCTAGATAACTCCTAAACACTTTGAAAAATCCAATTGTTTTCCCCCATTTTTTAATGCATGAACAAACTATATATTCCAACGAATTTATTTTAGAAAGCAAATTTTAAGTCCATTAAAAGGGTCGAGAAATATTTAGAAAAAGTTTTCACATTTCATCTAATTTTCAAATGTCTTAAATAGTACCAATATAAATAAAAAGCTTCAGGATGATTACAGGGCTCCCACCAGATCATTGTTGTACCAAATTTAGTAGTGAGTCAGACAGTATTTAGCAGCTAATGTTTATCTTGATTTGAAATATTTATTTAAAATATGAAGCTTTCCCGGAGTCTAAAAGTTTACGATACTGTGCAGGAATATATTGACACACAACTGTTGTGGATAATTTGCACAAAGTCTTTTTTTCGTAGCCATTTTGTTATTGATGACAAATTTGGCATAAGAACCAATTTATTTTGAATGGGATCAAAAAGGAAAGATCAAAGTTTTTTTTTTTAATTAATGCACAATATCTCTAAAACAAGAGGTGGTAGGCAAAAATTTTGTAATCAGCGGCCAACAATACATAAGTATCTGTTACTTTTATTGCAGAAAATTTACATAAAAAAAAATTTTATGCACTAAACCAAAAACATAAAATTGAATATCCTTGCAATAACAGTGAAATATCCTGATAAATTCAATAATGCGCCCTCCACAATTTTTTTAAATTTTATTTTGAAAGACCGTTCTCGAAAAATTTACCAATTAAAACAGAAAATCTGTGGACTAAGTTGGGCAGGGGTTCAGTCCGTCATGGAGGACTGGGCTCTGGGCGAACATAGAGGATACTGGGTATCGCTACCGGGAATGCGTCAGGCAAGGAGATTTATCTCTCCCGGGAAAGTAATGAGGACGAGTGGTCTCGGCAGACGGGATCTGCGACTGCTGGTGGCCTACTTGACTGGTCACCACACGGTCAAATACCACCTTTATCGGATGGGCCTGGCTGAGGATCAGGAATGCAGACTATGTCTAGACGGGGACGAGACGACTGAGCATGTACTGTGTGACTGCCCGGCGCTGGCATGGGCCAGGAGGGGGCACTTGGGGCATGGTACAATGTGTGCGTCCCAAATCGGTGATATACCGGCAAAGGCCCTGGTTGGGTTCCTATGGGAAGCAGAGGGTCTTTTGGCCAACTAAGGGGAGTGGGTACAATAGACCTAACCTGCTTCCTTTTGTAGGGCAGTGTAATTAAATGATTTTAATTAAAAACTTTCATTGTATTCATAAGATCTAATAAGATGGATTAATCAATTTTAAATTAAGTAAACATTTTTTGTATAAGATTCATAAAAACTTAAATAAAGTTAGACGAAACTTTATTTAAGATTTTATAAAATACAACCCTCGTGTTACTTTAATACGACCCTCTTATTTGTCTTCTAAACTAAATATTATTTTATATTTATACATATTTTAAAAAAGGACTGCTGGTTTTTTATTCATTATGTAAATTTTTACAAATATAAAGTCTTTATGTAAATAGTGAGAAATAAAAAATGCAACATTGTAAATTGACCTAATTTTTCGTTTTTCATTTGTGCTTTTATTTTTCTTTTTTCTATGAACCACAAAATTGTGGTAGCTTATATATTTTTAATAAAATTCCTTATTTATTTTAACTATGAATTTGCTGTGAATGAAAATATATACGCATTCTTGTATATCTGTAATAAATGAAAATAATATATATCGCACAATACTTTGTACTTATTTGTTAGTAAGAAAAAAAAAAAAAATAATTATATTTTTAATGATATTAAAAAAACACAGGATTAAATTTGTGTAAAACTATTTACAGAAATTGCGACCCAAAAAAATGCAATTTAATGATGTGAAATGTTGTACGATTGATAACATGAGCGTGCTTTAAACTTTAATTAAATGAAAATTGAATTATGCGAAATGTAAATGATTGATTGTGATGGAAAAAATAGTTCTAGTTTTTAGCGGTTGAGGGACAATATGTGGTATTTGAGTTATTACATTTAATGGATTGACATGTTTGTAAAGATTAACAAGTAGAAATGGTTTTTTCGCCCATGTCGAGTCTGATGTACTCTTCTTCATAAGAGCAAAACATTTTTAAAAAACAGTTCCTTCCATGTCCACTTCTTCAATCCCGACTACATCTTGTCGGATATTGTGTGTTTGGGAACTTTGGCTCCTGCCGTTTTCTAGATCTACAGAAATCTATAATATCTTTGCACACTCACTTCTCCAATCCAGCCCATATTTTTAGAGAGATATTAATAATCCAGCTATGTGTACCAGATATTGAAAATTGCCTCCCAAATTTTGTCGGATGTTGTTTATTGATCGCCAATATGCCTATTCCTAATTTGGAAACTTTTGCTCTTTCCGTTTTCCAGATATACAAAAAAACAGACGGACATCGTTAAATTATCATCGCTATACATATATGTATTTATAATGACCAAAAAACGCAAAATAATCATTATAATAAAAAAAATCATAACCCATTTCAACGGACACTCGGACGGACAGGTGGTCATCCTGATGTAACCTTCTCTTCTTAGAAGGATATTTTAAAGGGTCCAGAATCAATTATGTGAAAAAACGAACGGAACAACGTCGACATTGTTTTAATTCTACTTTATGCTAGGAATACAATTGGTATTATGTTTTCTCTTGAATTTAATGAAAAACAGTCAAATAAATACCATACTTTTGCGTTTTTCAATTGAATATTTCAAAAAATAATTTTAAAGTTCTAATACATGCATACATAAGTATCTATTTACCCATAATTTCGTCGTAAACGTGTTTTGTTTTCCTTTGTATTTAATATAAAAAATCCAAATAAATAAAATATTTCTGCGGTTTTCAATTGAATATTTCAAAAAATAATTTTAAAGTTCTAATACATACATAAGTATATTCGATTGCGCCAAATCATTGATACCCTCCACCGAGAGTAAGAATATTTCTTCGGTGGGCTATATGTTGATTCAAAAATAAATTATGAATTAATCCTTAAGTATATTCCCATAGTAGTCTGTACATAGCACCAACATACACACGTATGTATTTATATATTTAATTACACAGTATAACATTTTTCAGCTAATTGATTGCCAACTCAATTCTGTGAACTGTATGTGAAATTAGACCCAAAAAGAAGAATTTCTGCATCATTCGTTTTGTCTTCTTACCTGCGATTTGAAGTAAGTATCGATTTGAAGTTAGTACTATCGTATAGGGGAATTTATCACGTTTAAGGCCCTGTTGTTTGACATAGCTCGACAACCACTAGCCCAATTTAGTTGAAATAAATTTAAAAAAATTAAGAATTACAATTCCAAGTAACACTTTCGAAGTTAAAAATGAATGTATGAAGGGAAAAAATTATTTTTTGCCTAAAAATTTAATTTTTTTTTTTTAAAATACATAAAAAATCCAAAATGGAAAAAAGTTTCAAGTCTAGTTATTTTTTCGCAAAGTCACATAACCTATGAGCAAAATGAGACAATGATCATAAAAATCGATGCACGCGTTTCGCTTTTATTCGCAATTGAGTAAAGGTATGAATTTCAAAAATCAGTTATAGCCACCACCCTTAAAATAAAAATAAAAATATAAATTAAAAAATTATCATGCAAAAAAAAAACTTTATTTATAAAAACTTAATGAAAATAAAATAATATGCAATTAATACGCAATTATAATATGCATAAAAACAAAATTTAGAACATTTTTTCAATTATTGGCAATATCCATCCTTGTAGAAGTTGACGCTTGTGGTTCTGATGATCTTGTTTTCTTCGTAGGTTGTTCATATTCATGGTCTGAGTTCTGAAAATCAGCTTGGCGTTGTCGGTATGATGTTGCGCTGACATTTTGCTGTGTGAGTTTTCTTCTCTTCAAAAATGATGTCAGCCATTCGGAGTCGTGTTGTGATAGTCCCAGCTTGGCCATAATGTGATCCATTTCGATTTGTGGTAGCGGTTGTGGTGCACTATTTTCAATATCGGGTATCCAATCAGCATCATCCAAATCGGTCGGATTGGTGAAAACGGTTTCGGCTAGCAGGGACACAGTATCCGCACTCGGAGGTTTAGGTGCATCGGTATCAGCAGGGCGTTGCACTGGAAGTGTGGCAGTAAATGCAGCAGTGTATACTTTTGTTTTCAATTGTTGTCTGTTTAATCCAGGACGAAAATTTATGCATGCATAGCACCTGGATTTATCATGTCCAGTTGTGTCTTCCACCCAAATTACTGGCTTCATAAAATATAACTTTCTACTTTTTCCGTGAATTCATTTTAGAAGGGTAGTATAACAACTGTTGCACACTGTGTTCGGCGTAAAATTTGCACCACTTAAATCTGCTTCATCGAAATAATTACAATACGCGGTTTTGAATTGCTCAGTAAACAAATTTTTTCGATCTTTTTTCTGTATTTTTCGGACGATATGACCACAAACGTAACAATATTCATCCAAATATGGGCACTTGTTGTTTTCCATATTAATATATATTATGTTTTGTTGTTATTCACTTTTAAAAAACTGGAGAAAAATCACTTTTACTGTTCGCGTTCGTCGGCACTGGCTGAATGCCAAAAATCGATCAATGCACACCTATAAATACTACGTATTTTTTTATAATATTTTACTGCCAGGTACTTATAAATAGGCGCATATTTTAAGGGCGGCTGGCTATATACCTGATTCAGCACTTGTACGTTTCAAACTGTGCAAAACTTTCCAAACAATGACCACCCTTAAATGTGGGTGCAATTTCTGTAAAAAAATCATATAGGTAGCCACCGGAAAAACCCAAATAATAAAAAGGTCCACTTTCCGTTTAATTGTCCACGTAAATTTATTACCGCAATCATAAAAATCAAATAAACTTTTGTTTATTCCTTTTTTTTTTAATTCTCAGAATCATGAAAAAGGTGTCAATGTTTTCTCCAAATAATGTTGTGCATATCTCGAGCAAATTTTTGAAATTCATACATTTACTCAATTGCGAATAAAAGCGAAACGCGTGCATCGATTTTTATGATCATTGTCTCGTTTTGCTCATAGGTAATGTGACTTTGCGAAAAAATAACTAGACTTGAAACTTTTTTCCATTTTGGATTTTTTATGTATTTTAAAAAAAAAAATTTAAATTTTTAGGCAAAAAATAATTTTTTCCCTTCATACATTCATTTTTAACTTCGAAAGTGTTACTTGTATACTTGTACAATATATGAACAGATTAAGGGAATTGTAATTCTTAATTTTATTATATTTCAACTAAATTGGGCTAGTGGTTGTCGAGCTATGTCAAACAACAGGGCCTAAAACGTGATAAATTCCCCTATACGATAGTACTAACTTCAAATCGATACTAACTTCAAATCGCAGGTAAGAAGACAAAACGAATGATGCAGAAATTCTTCTTTTTGGGTCTAATTTCACATACAGTTCACAGAATTGAGTTGGCAAATCATGTGTTGTACTGTGTTATGGAACGATCATCACAAAGTTTCATGATACTATTTCCAATAAGATAAAACTTACTGCCTGTTTGTAGAACGCGAGCGCAAAAGTGACTCGTTTAACTTATATTCAAAACAAGAACAAATTTTGAATTTTTGTTTTAAATGTTAATTAAACGAGTCAATTTTGCACTCGCGTTCTACAAACAGGCAGGTTGTTGGACCTTATTAAAAAAAAATCATAATTCGGTATAATTTGGTATTAGCCGTATTAAAGTGTTTTATAGGTGGGAGTTTATAGGGGGGGGGGGGGGGGGTTATATGAGGCCTATAGTAAATTATGAAACGAGTATCACGAAATTGAGCTGTTTATCATGAAACTACAATGGACCAAATTTTACTACAATAGCATTTTTCGTAGTGCTTTGTATACGACCTACGGTAAATTATAGACCATGCCTCTCGACATTTAGTAGTAGGACTTCTTCTAGTCACTTAACACGAATTTTTGTTAAATTAAATGGCAATTGATGCATTTCGCAGTCGATTTATCCAAGTTTTTATAAGCAAAATATGGCGCCAAAAATAAATCCAACGGAAATAAGTCATCAAGAAAAAAAAACAATTAAATATACAGGAGGCAACTACAATGTTTTTGGGAACTTATTTTTATTTTTGGGGATTTGTTTATTTTTTTGTTTTGTTTGGATTAATTAAACTTGGTAATTATTAATTTTAAATTGAAAAATTGAATATTTAAATTTTAAAAGAAACATGAGTTGCAATGGGAGGTGGTGAAAGCTTAAACGTATGTATGGTTAGGTAAAACTCAATGATATTGGCGTAGAGTGGTGGAATCGGTAGGGGTTCTAAAAGGAAGAGCAGCCATATTGGTAAAACATCAACCTATCAACGTATCTGTGAAAATGAGCAAATGGTAGCAGAAGGTATCTGGAGTTATAAATTAAGTTTTTGTTTTTTTTTCACCGGTTCACTTCGGGCTCCTTTATATTTTTCTATTTGTTCAGTAGTAGCAAGGCTGGTTGTTCGGTAAAAACTCCACCCCAAGACGGCGAGCCGGGTAAAACGCCAGCAAGTAAGCACCGCCAGCAATCTGGCCATCCGAAAAACGCACTGAGGAATTTATATATTTTGGGTATTCACAAGGTGTGTTATTATGTTATATTGTCATAATGTTCTAACATTTTACAATGGTCTAAAAATATTGTTATTGTGTTGTAAACAAAAAGTGTCTTAAATTAATAGCACTTTGCTTGGTACGTTTATTGTGCTGTCGTAATTAATCAGAAGAGACCTGCGCTGAGCGTCTGAGCCGAACCGCATTAGTTTTTGTAGCCGTCGCCGTTGATGGTATAGTTTTATCCGGCTAATATCCGAATTTAACCTGCGGCTAGCAATTTTTGCAACAAAAAAATTTCCGGCGTCAAATTATATCGGCTTAGGATTCTGCTGTTTGGTAAACAAACAAAATGAATTTTTTTTGTGATTTGCGACTAAAAAATGGAAAATAGTTTGGTAAGAATTTAATTTATTAATTCATGTATTAGACTTAAAAATTATTTTGATTTTTGGTAGATATTTAATTTTTATTATTTTTGGACGCAAGGATTTTCTCCTCTGTGGTATAACAAACACCGGCTTCGCTAACTAAAGCTGCTCTGGATAACCGGCCTTCAGTCGGGCGCAAGGCCTTTCTGCTCTATGGTATAAAAAACACCGGATTGACTAACTAAAGCTTCACTGCACAGCCATCGTTCGTTTGGGGACAACTCGGGTTTTAGGAGCTTTATTATACATAGTACATATTGGAGTCTTATTTCATTTCAGAAATTGGGGTCTTATTTCATATGAAGTAAGCCCTAAAAAATTATGGTGTTATTTCATTTTTGTTTATAGCATTATTTCATTTCGTTGGAAGTTTATTTAATTTTCAAAATGGGTGATTTATTTCATATGAAATAAAACCACAAAAATTTAGAACTTATTTAATTTTTTTAGTGGCATATTTCATGGCGCCGAAAAATATCAATTTATTATGGTGCGCTTAAAAAATGAATTATTACACAAATATGAATTTTTTGTGTGGTCTGGAATTTTATTTCTAATTTTTACTAATTTGAGGTCGATGATTTCAAATTCAAAAATCTCCATTTTTCTCCATCAAAAATTACATTTTAAATATGTGTGTGTCATAAGCGTTTTATCCTTTTTGTATGGAAATCGATATTCAGTTTTGTCAGTAAATTGTGAATAAAATAAAAAGTTGTGCAGCGATTACAATGAAATAAAGCTCATTTGGTTCAAAATAAGTTATGTAGTTAAAGTGCCTTAATTAGATTTGAAATCAGCAACCTTAAATTTCAGACCGCAAAATTCCTGTTCCGAAATGTTATTAATGATTTAATAAAAATAAAAGAAAATATATATTATAATGATACAATGATATAATGTTAAGCCGCTCGGAAGTGAACACATTGTCACAGACTAACAGACAAATGAACGTGGTATAATTAACTTAGAATTCCTCAAGGGCATAAAAAATATAATTTATATGGGTATTATATAAATATCAAAAAGATTAACGCGGTAATAAAAACTTATGGAGTTGCCTTTTCAAAAGAAGTATGCTTTTGTTAGGTTGTAATATTTTTTTGTCATGTAACTCACTCCTTTGCAAAGTGATATATTTTTTCTGAATTTCAATGGAACAAAATAATATCTAAATGTTACACTTAAATAATATCTAAATGTTACACTTAAATGTATATTTTGGGTGTTAAAAATTAAATGCATAGTTTAAAATAATAAGTGATTTTATCCATGGTTGACATGATGTTTAACATTGAATTAGTTTGGCTGGCAAAAAGTGTTAACAATACTGATTTTAAAGAATAAAAATCACTTATTTAAATTTAATTTTATTGGACACGTTCATAAGACGTAACAGTTGTGTAACCGTTTAGTGTTTGTCTTAGAAACGCATAGTTCAGCACTTCCGCTCAACACAACAGTTGGGTATTTGAAGCCATTTAATCAATCATAAAATTTGTTAGCTACCTAAAGTCAACATGTTGTGCTCAACCTCAACAGCTGAAACTCAGATATAAATTCTGTATTATCTATACTTTTTAGCTAAACTAATAAATTTTATTATCACTTTTATTATTTTTTTCAATTGTTTATATTTATCAGCTGTTAATTTCTTATTATACATATAATGCCGTTTCTAAGACGAAAGTGTTCGGCTCAACAGTTTTCTAGCAGTTGATCTCAACAACTACGTCTTATGAACATTTTGAACTCAAGTGAAACAACAACTTTTATATTTAGGCCCGTTTTCACAACTTACCGATAGCTAAACGTAGGATATTATCGGCAGTATAAAAAGTGTTCCATTATTACAACTTTACATTAACCTACCAGGTAGGATGAACCTTAATTTACTTTATTGCTCACTTAAGGTTAAAGTAAAATTTTTAAAATTGAACACTTTTAATAAGGCCGGTTTAAGGCTACTTTAAGATATCGGCAACTTTTGAAAAAGGCCTTAGTTTAGTTAATAAGACCTTTACTATACAAAACCAGTTGAACGCACAAACAAGAATCAAGCACTTAACGCAGCTGCAAAAAAGGGTATTTACTCAACATAAAATATAAAACAGGCTGGAGGATATGGAACATATTTACTATTTATTTATGCAGCATATTTAGAAAGGAACACGATAATTTCTTACATTTGTGCATATATATTTCAAGTAAAATATAAAACTACACATTTTTGAAAAGAAAAGTTGAAAAAACAGACAAGCCGGGCACCTGGTGTTTGAACCTAATTCGGTCACGCCGAATGCAGTGGGGCTAACCGCTTTTTTAGGTAAGCTCTTGTCTTCGAGATAAACCGTAATTTCGAAAATGGAGGAGTTTGCATAAACTATATTTGCGTAACTTTGTTTATTGAAACTACTAAAAAACCGAAAATAAAATAACCTTTAAGTCACCATTAGTTTCAGCGAAGCCGAATTATGTCAAAACGCCAGGTGCTGGCTTGTCTCAAAAAAAGTGTTTAATTCTAGCACAGTGTAATTATTGGTAAGTAGAGCGTATTTTAAGAATTTGTTGATTCTACGTCTTATGTTCTTACAATGCGTAGCAACATGTGACTGAATTATTTTCCTTTCATAGAAAGATATCCAAATATTTTAAACTAAAAATATTTTAAACTACAAATTTAAATCTTGTCTTAAATACTAACCTTTAGTTTCCTTTGGGACACCGTGTATTATTATTATATTAACGAGTAGAAAAGTATAGCCTTTAGAAATCCACTTTAAATGTTAAACAAATTTCATCTTTTTTTTACAAAAATTAAAAATTTTTTTATAGTGGCGTGCAAGAAAATACTGGTCTAGGTTCGAAATAAAAATTTTGGTTAACACTCCTGCATTTGCATACATATTAACATTCGCATACTCCAGTTAGCATTTAGTTGCAAATTTTTTGTAAAAATCACCTAAGTGATTCTTTTTAGATCACTTTTGATGATTAAGAACTGAGTTATCGCTTGAGCGATTGAAAAAGCCATAACCGTAAAAAAAGGTTAAGCCACAAAAACAAAATTTTACAGGAGAAGTTTTCTTTTTATTGTAATCATATTTGAAATGGCGGTTCCGCTAAAATTGTTTTTTCTATAAAATGGTAACGGTAGCTTGTATGACCATAAAATTTTAGGACATCATGCAAGTTTCGCAAATGAGTTAATTTATTAAAAAAAAATTTAATGGATGTCGCTTAAGCTATTTCTGCGAATATGGCTCGATATGATTAGTTCATATGTTCAAATAATAATTTCAAAATGATTTGAATTTTAAACTGATTAATTACAAAGGCGGTTGCAAAGGGTTCACATATGATTCATTCATATGTTCAAAAAGGAATCAAATAATTGTAGCATAAATTATTCTTTGAGTTTATAATTCGGTAAAGGGCAATTTTCTCACAACGAGAGTATCGTCTGTGATTGCAAACTGAGCTCATATGCGGCTTTTTCCCTTGAAGCTGATTCCTAAAAGATTCGATAAAGATACAAAATGGTAGCTGGGCTAAATACCATGACTAATAAACTTTCTTATGATTTGGGCACGACAAGAAAAACAAAAGAACTTTAAAAAAACAAAAGATTTTTTCATTTGTTGCTTTTGTTTTCACACTTGCAGAATAAAACATGAAGTGTTTTCACTTTAAAGTCCTTTTTATGTATTTCTTCATTTGCACTTGTTGTAAATTTTCTTTGTTTTCTTGAATCCGTCTCATTCGTATTGTTTCTCCTACTTTAAAATGTATTCTTTTAGTTCTTTTGCTGCCATATTTTTGCTTTTTCTTCCTTCTTTCTGCTGTGTGTTCAATTCTGTTCTACTGTTTCTTGAAATGTAATTGAAAAAGTTTTCATTTAATTTAAACTTTATTGTTATTGTTAGTGTGTATGAATGTATGTATATGGGTGTGTGCGAATGTTTGTGTGAGTAACTATATTGAATTGTGTTAAAGGAAACCGAAGTTAGTGTATAAGTTCTTGGTAGGGTTTTATGCGTAAGAAATTTAAACACAAACAAACACAAAATCATACACACGTGCATTCGAAAGCTGCTTAAAGTTATAAGAAATAAAAATTGAATGGAAATCTGTGAGAAAAATAAAACAACCTCTTGCTAGAACGAGTGCCAGTGTAACGATGGTACTATATTGAGCACCTACTTAAGATGGAGTCAAAAAAAAAAAAAATTTTGCTATGTCTTTAGGAAATTTAACTTAAATTTTATTTTGTACTTACACGATTTGTTAAGACAAATAATTAAAAAATATATTTTTTTACTTATTTTATAAAACAAAAATCTAACTTGAAATCTCTGAAAAGTATTCACCCAACTTAATATAAATTGTAATTGTAAATTTCACCATTGCTAAATTGTGATTTTTTTTTGGTCCCAGATGAACCCAATTCATACGTTATATTATTAATATACAAAATTTTATATCAATCATACGCAATGTTGTTTAGAATTTCTGTTTAAAGCCTGGTAATCTGTTTAACATTTCACGTACTCTGTTCATATTGTGCAAAAGTTCCGAAATGTTTCTGGCAACAGGATTTTACAAATGCGAAATAATGTAGGCTGCGCTTATTTCACGTGGAATTTTAAGCAAAAGCAAAAAAGTATAAACTGATTATCATATCAAAAATAAAAAATTAAAATAACACAACCGGTAACAGTTTTTTATCGATATTTACTTTCTTTTTTTTAAATTTTTTATTAAAAAAAATAATTTTTAGTGAAATACATGTGGGGTTTGTTTACATACGCAAAACAATGTCGCATACTTTGCAGGAATAAAAACTTTAAATTTTACAAACTATGCGAGTTAGGATAGGTATCATTGATGCATGTCAAAATTTTCGTGTGGAATAATTAATGTTGCTCAACATTTTTCACAAATTTGAAAGGAGTACTAGGCTTAACAAATTAACACTTTCGAATAATGCACTGTGGGAGAGTTAAAAAAAATAATGACGGATTTTGGAAACGAAAAGTTTTGTTGTAATAAAATTTTAGTTGGCAAAATAAACTTGTAGCTGAGTTTAAGTTGTTGTGTTGTGTATGTGACAGTGGCATAGCGTAATGATTGTTGATTTGCAAAAATATCTTATTTTGAAAAAATAAGTTAGTTTGCTTATACTCGTATGCAGTTTCTTCCCACAAGCATCAAATAATTTTTTAAATTTCCATTGGGTCTTTTAAAAACAAAAGCTAACGAAAATTGTATAACGTTTTTTCCTTCTGTACTTTAATTTTTTTTTTTTTTTGTTAAAGTCACCACTAAGTTTAGCTAGGTAAAGTGAAGTATTTGAAGTGTGGCACTTGATAAAAAAAAGCGAAAACTTTTTCCTTCATCCATTTTGTAAGAGTTTAGAATATAATACTTAAGTGGAATTTAGAAATAAAATCAAATTAATTAAATAAATATATATTTTTTTTAAGTAACAATAGCATTGTAACAAACAGAAGAAGAAAGGGATAAAACAGTAAAAGTTAAGTTTATATAATAAATTAAAAATTTCAAGAAGAAAATAATACGATAAGAAGTAAAAAGGGGTCACTGAGCTTTGAACAGGCAGCACAAAGAAAGACGGCAAAGGCAAAGAATTGAAACATATAAATCAATAAAAGGAAATATAAACATAAAAATACGGTTGTTTGCTAAAAACTTAAAAATTTATGTTCAAAACTATGTAATTGGGAAATGAATAATTCAACTGAAAATTTAATTGTTAAAGATATTAAGATAATTAAGATGCCCAAATTTTTATTTTTTTAATTTAGTCTTCACAACATTATGCTAATCATCCATATTAATAAAAGGAATGTTTTTCAATAGGACAGTGATACTTTTAAATATTGTACTTAACATTACCTTAAATAAACACAAGTTACCAAATTTAAAAATTCTATTACAAAATTAAAAATTTTTAAATATAAATCCAGCTCAGAAAATATTCATTCAAAAGCCATTCAAGTTTTTTATTAAGAATAATTTTAGCAAATTCAGTACATTTGTAGACCAAGCGATGAATGGTCTTAACCATTCATTAAAACAAGTTTTGTTTACACATTATAACGGGACATAATTTTGACGATTTTGGAATAAATTTAAAATAAAAAATATGACCCCAAAATAATTTTAGGGGCTTATTTCATTTCAGATTTTTGGGGACTTATTTCATATGAAATAACACCCCAATATAAAAATTAAATAAGTCCCAAAAAAAATCCCCAAAAAATGTTGTTGTTACGTCTCATTATTTTTTTGGAGAGTTTTTCATTTTCGTTTTGGGGACTTATTTCGTGGGGAGCTATTTCATTTCGCCATATGTATAATTGGGGCGTTTTATATCAAGTGTCCCAACTTTTAAAACCGATGTCTTCCGATCGTGATAAAAATATTTTTGATTTTGCAAATACAAATTCAAAAAATATTTTTTTTTATGAAAAGATTGAAGAAATACCTATCTAAACTACAATAGGTAATAAGTCTAGGTTCACACTATGAAAGTTTTCTTTCAAAAAGCCTGAGTTTATGGGTGAGAGAGGAGAAAATAAAAGCATGCTCTCTTCCCCTCTCACCAATAAACTCAGATTTTCTGAAAGAAAACTTTCATACTGTGATCCCAGACTAAGTAACATAAATAAGAAAAAAACATCTGTTTAGCCAGAATGTCAAATTTTTACGCCCTCATACTCAGAGAGTTCTTGACCGATCTTATTGAAATATTGTGTCTAAACTACTATTCAATAGAACTAACCTTGGTGCAACGATTTCAAAAGTTGGGTCATTTGAGATGTAACGCCCCATATATAAACGCATATAATTGTTTTAATTTAGAAAAGTCGTATACAACTTTTTTAAGTTTGGGACTAAAAATTTGATAAAAAATAATTTATCTTGTAATCTGTTTTTGGCCAATAAAAGCTTGTTGATTCCGTTCAGTTGAAGAAATACATAAATAAATTTATAGAAAAGTTTATGCAAAGTTTTAGAACTATAAAAAGCGTAGGACCTTTCATAATTTTCTCACAGGTCTTAAATTATGCATAAGCTTTTTTATATATATATTTTTTTTTAAATTTTATGTCTCAAACTTAAGAAAAATTTTAATTGTTAGATACGCCCTTTCCATAATGCAATACGACCCCATTTTTTAATAAAAAATTAAACCCAAAAAATTAAAAATAACACTACAAATAAAATGAAATATGACCCTTAATTTGGGGTAATTCTTCATTTTGAAAAACCACCTCAAAATTTATAATGAATTTAAACCCCAAAAAAGAACACAAAGAAAGTTATATTAAAAAATTTAGGTGGAGTTCATATGCCCGAAACTAAAAATCCAAATTTAGAATCCCGATTTCAAAATCCGAATAATAATACACACAGAACAAATTATTAGTAGTTTTTTATCAATTTAAAAAGTATTTAAATTTAATTAATGTGATAATTGAATCAATTATTTTCTTTTGTTGAAAGAAAATTTAAAATATAATTTTGATTTAATAAACATTTTAGTTGTTTTAAAATAAAATTAGAATTAAAATGTTAATTAAATAACAAAAAATTATTTCGTTAAAAATCAAATAATTCAAAATTGTGAAATTGTTGTAGGGAATTGTCAAAATCAATCAACACATTGTTTAAAACGGCAAAGTTTTTTGATAATTTTTTTAATTAAAATTAAAAATATCATTTATTGAAAAAAAATATTCCTAATACAAAATTTTTAGTAATCAATATAATCATTTTGGTAATAGGTGCAATATCAACAAATGGGTTGCTTGATTCTATGTATTTGGAATGAATTTGGTGATTAGAGAAAATTTTAAATATTTTCTGTGCAGTTTTGGTTTTAAAAATAGTACGAATGAAAGCATGGTAGGGCTTTCGGCCATGCGCAAGGATTTTTTCCTCTATGGTATAGGTTAGGTTAGGTTAAGAAGGGTTATGTGCCCAAGGGCACACTTCCACTCGGAGACCAGTACGGTACATTGTGAATCCCTTCAACATATAGAATGACAGATAAAGATAAAGGAGTCTGAATGACCTTTTGACCTCGGTGTCTGCGATATATACACCGGCACCAGTGCCGGTTTCCATCTTGAATCCATCCGTAAATACTGCCCTCTCCTCAAACAGTCCATTAGATCCACTCCAAATTTCCCTATCCGGGAACTCCACTGATGGTGTTGCGCCGAAGTCGAGGGTCATAGTCCTATGATCCGAAATTCTCCCGAGAGTAATACCCTGATCACGCAGACCCATCTCGTAAAAAATTCTCGTGTGATCATCCCGCCTAGGTCTAACTAAGGAAGCCTCGTAAAGTCTAAGTAAGTTCCTAGCAGCCACACTCCTTACGTAATGCTCAATAATGGACAGATATAGTAGGATGTCCAGCGCTGCCTGCGGAGTGCTTCTCCTTGCGCCTGTGATACCAAGAGATGCACTTCTTTGAATCTTTCTGAGCATCTTCCTATAGCTATCCACTCCAAACGCACCTTAACAAACAGTGCATCCATAGGTAAGTATAGGCCTAACAACCGATGTGTAAATCCAGTTTACCATATCCGGCCTCAGACCCCAGTTCTTACCAACGGAGTTCCTGCATGTGTAGTATGCATTAAGTCCCCTTCTCATCCTTTCCTGAGTATTCCTCTTTCAAGACAGTTTGCAGTCCAGAAAGTTACCCAAATTCTTTGCTCTAGCCTCAAAGTAAAAATTGTGATTTCATTTGGGACCATTTTTCATTTATTGATATTGGGGTAATTTTTCATTGCACTTAAAATGCAAAAACACCCTAACGAAAAATGGAAACATAACCGCAAAAAGAAAACAAACAAAATTGCCCCAAAATTGCTTATGGTTGTGTCACATGTAAAATTTTGGGGCCATTCTTCACTTTCCTTTTGGGGCCATATTTCCTGGGGTGATTTTGCGCACCGCCAAATGTTTGTTATGTATAAAGTAATTTCTAAAAATTTAAGAAATAGGACTATGTATTACAAAAAAGCTTTATAAAAAATTTAGCTCATAAAATAAATTCGAAAATTTGCGTTGAAACTACTATTTAATAGGACATCGATACATCGATTTACATGAATTTATAAAATTATGATTAAAATCTATTTATATCGTACTAGCAGCAATTGAACCACCAACAAAAAAAAAATTTTTTATATAAAAATGGGAGAATATCTTAAACAATTTATTTAATGAATTCTAAGTGATTCTGTTAGTTCCTTACCCTTGTGAATTGTCTTGTTTTATTCCAATGGAATTTTATAACAATAACAAACTTGATTATTGTGTTTTTATTTAATTTAATAAAACCGGTTAACCGGTTATTATTTAAATTTTTAACCGAAAACGGACTTATTTCAAATGGCAACTGTTCAAAATAACCGAAAACCGCTTTTTGAAAAAGTTGAATAATCGATCTCCCTAATCTAAAATTTGCTTAAATCTGCAAAAACGTGAAACAACGTTTTCGGCTTTAAGATGATTAAAACCGGTCGGTTTTGGTTCGGTTTTCAGTTTTCAAAATATCCAAGTAAAACTACATAAATAGTTATATATTTTTTTGTATGTAATACAATTTATAATATGCAATTTCTTTTATCGTAAATGTATATTTAAAGTAAAAGCTAAAACCGAGGTTTTTTGGTCGGTTTTCGGTTTTTAGGCATTAAAACCGCGATTTCGACTTCGGTTAAAACCAAACAGCAATCCGTACCCATATCTATATGCGTGGTCGTAGTGAACCTGTATTTGTTTTTATTTAGGATTAAAATTGTGTATGAAAATTGGTATTATAAATGTTTGGAATTTGGTCTGTAATCACGTAATTTTTATTGCAATTAATAAAACGATTAAAAAATCTGAATAATCGTTTTCACAATTATTATCAACTTGAAGACCCTAGACTTATTTAGTTAAAAACAGTGTAAATCCTGTCAAATTGCAACTTCAGCATTGACTTAATTAAACCCGTTCTAAATTGATGGAGATGTTGTGGTCAACTACTTTATTCCTGAAATTTATAAATAAAAAAAATATGCATACTTCCGTACATATGTATATGTTGCTACAGCAACTAAAACTTTTGTTTTAAGCGTAACGGCATAGAATGATAACAAAACAAATTTTTTGGTTATAATAGCAGAGTAGCAAGTTTTATTATCTAAAAATACATAAACGAAAATTCACCACAATATTTAATATATTATAGGAAAATATCAAAAGAAAAAACTTACTCTATTCTATCGTTACTCCAAATTAATATAAAATGGAGAATCAAAACTTGGCGCAGCCAAGCGATTACCGATAAGAAGAAAGGTATTCATACCGGTTAATTTGCAATGAAATCAGTAATCACATAAAATAAAATAAAAAATAGGTTTCAACTCTGTCTTTAAAATACATACATTTTTAAAAATAATAGTTTAAATTCAAACATCGTAAATTAATTCATAACAGTATATTTAAATAACTTATCTAATTCTCTGTAAAAAGATTATTTCATTCCTTAAAAATACAAAATTTTAACTTCAAACAAAAACTAAGGGTTCTTAAATTTAAATAGAAATGAAAATATTACAAAGAGTTAAAATATCTTAGAAAAATATTTAAAAAAAAAATACACAAAAGACAAAAAATAATAATAATAAACCAATGTCTATCTGTTTTGACTGGTAGTTTCAAGTAGACATTTTGTCGACATTACTTGTCGGACAGACAGACAGGCAGATGGACGTCCTGATATCTGAGACAGAAAACAAAACAACAAATTATGTTGGCTGTTGCTCTTTATAAATAATTCAGGTCAAAAGAGCTTCAATATTATCTTGATACACACAGAAACAATAAAAAAGAGAAAGAATTGTAATAAATTTTTTACAAGGAAGGACCAACTGTCAAGTTGTAAAATAAGAATTCATAAATATTGTAATTGCCAACAACAAAAAAAAAGAATATATATATATATTATTTACAACAATTGCTGTTTCTTCTAGTTGTTTATTCCATTTGTTGTCAAAAAAACTTACATTTATCAAATAAACATTTTACTTTTGCAATAAGGCTACAAAATTTTTTAGATGTACATATATAAGAATATTTGTTTTTTGTTTGCACAAGAAACACTAAAAGAGCACTTGAAATTTATTACTGTAGCAAGCGTGTCTGATTATTAAAATCCCTTTGTTGAAAAAATACAGGCTGGTAGTGAGCTAGTCTATTAGCGCCGGGGTTGCGCGTTCGATTCCCGCCAGAGACTCTGGTTTCTTTCCTGCTGATAAGCGCAGAGCTTCGCGGGGTTTAGCTTAGGGAATTAAAAAAAAAATTGTATACATATAACGGGTCCGCCATCTAACGTTTTTTTTTTCAACTAGTGCTTATTTCGTGAATGGTAACACTTAGCTCGTGTCTGATTTGACAGATAATTAGTTTTATCCTTCCGCTGAACGAAAATGAAGCCAATGGTGAAATACAGCTGCACACAATCGTTTAAAAATTGGACCGATCGTTTAGGCTTTTGCATGGCCAGCCGAGGCAGCCATTTGAATGAAATTATTTCCCATTATTAACCGGAAGGATTGTACTTTCAAATAAAAAAAATTTTGAGAAAATATTCAGTAGTTTTTTTATAGCATTTTAAAAAAAAAGTTATTTTGCGGACCCTTTATATGAAATTAATTAAGAAAGTATGATAAATGCGTCCTATATACAACAAAGTTTTCACATTATGTAACCCTCCTAAACTTGTGAGAGTTGTTCACACGCTGATAAAAGATATGGATCCAAGTAGGAACGGATTCAAAGATACTATCAAACTAGAGAATTTTTCGAGTATGCGCGCTTAAATGCATGCATATTTCTCATGATTATCTAATTCTTTATTTTAGTATCCAGGATTTTAATAATTTTTCATTCATATGCTAATGATAAGATCGTGGACATTGCTTTTTTTCATATTGTTAAAGATTCTCAGCCACTTTCTGAAATACTCTTTCAACGGAAATAATTTAACACCCTTTGGCTGGAAAAGATAACAATTAAATTTGCAAAAAAAAAAAATATGTGTACGATCTACACATACAGGCTGTTCAGGCTATGTGCGTGTAAATTGACGATAACTTCAACACCATGTGTAAGCAACATTGTTCACGTTCTTCACGTTTATGTATGAATAATCCCAGCGGGAAAAAGAAGGAGTACGGATGGCTTTTAGAAGGCTTTTGTACTCCTCCTTTAGGATAAACAAGGCCCGCTTACACAAGTTGTCATTGCTAGTAGACCTTCTGCTTGCCTTTGGTTGTTCAAAAAAAAAAAAAAAAAAAAAACAAATGTTACTTTGATAATTCAACTTTTAAATCAGTTCAATAGAGTACACAAAAATACATAGAAGGTACTAATGTTAAAGAAAAGGTATTAATGCTTAAAAAAAATGCAGAGTGAAGTTTAATAGGTACTTTTATAATTAACCCTTAAACCACCTTTTAAGTTTTTGCTTATTTTTGGTATAAAAGTTGAATTTTCGACTTAAGTGTACAGTAGAATTTCATGACAAATATTTTCGCAGAATATTTCATATTTAAAGGTGATTTTTGCTTTTTTTCAAAAATATTTCACAAAAGACCCATATATAGAGGTATTAGAGGGTAAATGTATACCAACAAAATCTTGTCTGTAATGTTCTGAATAAACCTTCTACACTATTAAGCAACAACCTATGTATCACCCGATTGTCTACGTTTGTTTTACTACACAAGAGTTTCAGATGTAAACTTTAAAACACCGATAAACGTATATCTTTTTTTTGAGTCCCCTCTGCAAGAATCAGTTGGCAGAACACTGTTATTTAAAAAAAAATTAATTTTGTTATACAGTGTTGTCAAACTACATAAGTATTTAATTTTTGTTATTTTTGTTCGGAGCTTTTAAGAAAGCATACCAGCATATGAATTGCCGCTTAAATAGAGAAATGCAATTGGCTTTATATAACGGGAGGGTGCTTTAAAACCATGGGAGATAAGGCCATGATGGCCTTATTGCTCAATTGAATGAGAGATAAAGCCATAATGGCCTTATTGCCCAATCATTGAGAGGTAAGGTCATATTTGAAATTTTGCGAAATAAGAGATATAGCCATATTTTTTTTCGCAAATGAGAGATAAAGCCATATTTTTGCGAAGCCAGATTCCGTGAAAAGACATTTTTTATTCTTGGGACGCACGCAGGAAAACTTTATTCAGCGAAGCCACCTGTCGCGTCCTACTGGAGGAGAAACCCCGTAAGCACGGCCACAGGCCGTCACGCACAAAAACTTTAGCATGCGAAGCCAGATTTAAATACTTAACTTTAGTAAAAGGGAAAATCATTACCTTTTAATTATAAAAATAAGAAAACTATTAATCAAAGTAAAAGGCAAAAGTTCTTCAAAACTGAAATGAGAGATAAAGCCATTTTCTAAAATTACTTATGTGAGCTAAGGCCATGATGGCTTTATCTCCCATTCAAATGAACAAAAAAAATAAAAGACTTTATCTCCCTTTTGAATGAGAGATAAAGCCATCATGGCCTTATCTCCCATGGTATTAAAGCACCCCCTCTATATAACTTTATGTTCTTAGTGCGCCATGGTGAACGGTTTATAAGATGCGACACAGCTGAATATAGTTCCCTTACTTGCTTAATAATCTTAATGAAATACACGTGAGCATATAAACCTTATTTTTTCTGACTGAGCATATTAAAGAAACAGAAGCCGAAGGTGTATTTTAAAAGATTTAAGTGTTGCATTTTCTATGTGCTTTAACGTTACCTTTAGACTTTTGTTTACTATCTTAATCCTTAAGGAGATCTAAAATGTCACAATAAGTGTTAGTGCTAACTTATTTTTAAAATTTTTATTTTTTAATTTTAACATACAAACATAGACATGTAGTTTTTGTGTAAGTTAAAGTTTCTTACACATTAAAACATCTGAAAAAGTTATACATGGCCAAAGACAGAAAATTTATTCAGCACCTCACTTATACATTTATATGTATTTGAACATTACAAAATTGTTTGTTCCCTGCTTGTTTTTTTTTTTTTTTTTTTTTGTTAGTCAAAGCAGTTTTAAATTTTTAAAATGCCAAAGTAATCCATTGTGTATTTCGAATGTTATTTTATTTTTTTTTATTTTAAGCAAGAATTTTATTAATCCAAAAAATCTCTAATGTATTAAAGAGCTCTATTTTTGGGTAGATTTTTACTTAAAAATAAAAAACATTTAGATTTTTAGTATTTTGGTTCGTTTGTTGGACTGTTTATGGTTTTTAATCCAAATTTTGATATTTTTTAATTCGGCTAAAGTTCATTAAATTTAATTTTTATTAAATTATTTTGTATGAAGAAAGGAATTTATCAACATGACACTAATTAAAATTTATTGATGATTTTTCATTCTTGACTGCAGCGGGGCTCGAACCCAGGCTTTCACGGACTTACATTTTCAATTGTAACCACTCAATATTAAAAAGCTAAGGCTCTATGTTTTCATTTGTCCTTCAAGTTGTGCTGAAAAAGGTCAACAAGAAAAAGAAAGACAAAAAAATGAAAAAACAAAAAAAAATTGTACCTTGGACTTCAAAAAGAATTCTTAACAATGAGTACGAAAAAAAACAGAAGTAAGGAAGTACATGTATAATTAATTAAAAATAGATCATTTTTCAAAGAAAATTTCGATCTACCCAAGGTTAATACATTTTGGTTTAAATATTGATGTTTGAATATTGACTGCCAGAAGTATCCAATATCTGCGAGTAATAAACGGCAGAACCCTCTGAAGATATTGAGTGGCTACTATTAAAACATGTAAGGGTAACCTGTCCGTGAAAGCCTGGGTTCGAGTCCAACGGCAGTCAAGAATGAAAAATAATCGATAAATTTTAATTTATTTCATGTTGTATAATTCCTTTCTTCATAGAAAAATAATTTAATGAAAATTAAATTTGATGATCTTTAGCCGAATTAAAAAATATAAAAATTTGGATTAAAAATTAAATAATGTTATTAAAATGCCAACAAATTTGTTTTTATGAAAGAAATAGATACAACTATAACTAGAAGGTATTTTATAAAAATTAGATTTTGTTATTTATTTATTTTGTTATGCTTTGTTATCTTATTTTCTGCTTTTTTCCAGTCCTTTCTTGGCGTTACTAGGGGTCAGCTGTTGATTTCGCTGCTGTTTTTGGAATGGTGCATTGTGCGCCAGACTGCCATTAATTTTCCAACGCCAATTTTTTTCCTAAATCTTTTATCTGCATTTCATTGTGGCTTTTTTGTCGATCCTTTAAGTAGCTTTGAGCGCACGTAATACTAAATGTGATTTTTATACTCAAAATATCCGTTTATGGCCATTCTCTGAAATGTCAGTTTGTTTTTTATTTTATGACAAAAAAGTTTTAAATTTAAAAAAAAAATATTTAAAAATGTTTAAAAAAAACAAAAAAAAATATTTCAAAAGATTAATCAAATAGCTATTGAAGCTACTTGGGACAAATTTTGCTAACACCAATAGGTAAAAAGTTACATGGATGACAAAGAACACGTGTTTGGCAAAATGTCGAAATCTGACCCCCTCTAACTCAGAAACTTGTTGAAAATTTGTGTCTAAGCTACTATCAAATAGGACTAACTTTGGTGCAAATTTAACCCAAATCGGACGACATCGATTTCAAAATTGGGTCAATTGACATGATATCCCCTATATATATAATATTGTTATTAAGCCAGCATATTTCTCAGATTAGTGATTTTAAAACCTGTCTCAATATCTCTTTTGATTTTCGTATAATAAAGCTTTGGTCACAGTGGGATAAACAATTTCGCATATATTTCATATATTTTGCTTTCATTTTACGAACAAAAAGGTAACTAAAGTTTTTTTTTTAAGTTGTGTCCAATTCTACTTCAGCAACAATTTGTATGTAATTGAAAATAACGTTTATAATAATTTGATTTAGTTTTGAACGTAAATTTTAACAAAATGTGTCAAAGAATAATGATAGGAAAAGGCAGTTTGACATCCCATACGACTTCGTCGTTTTTTGAAAAATTTTTAAACTATAATACTTTTCATTGGATCAGGGTTGCATTTTGTTTCATGTGTGAGTGGTTATACTTCGTGTGATGGTGTGAACACAAACTGTTATGTTAAATTAGATTTTTTGACAGTCGCAAAAAAACTCATTAAACTTCTATTTCAAAAAGTATTATGGAATACGTAATACTTGTGAGGTAGTGAAAACTATTCTTAAGTAATACTGTTGTAGGCAAAATTTGCAAATGGTTTCATAATGCAAAATATGTGAGTTTGTGAAAAAAAATTGTTCCTGTATTTTGAACACCTGTGAAAATTTTCCTGCCTATTGTGAACGAAGCATAAAACCATTTTGTATAGGTACCAACATTTTAAAGTTTTGTTTATTTGTATTTTTTAATAAAAATAGAACCGGAAAAACTCAATAATAACATTTTTTTAATTTGTAATAAAAGGGATCACTTAAAAGATAGTAATAAAACAAGTTTTCCTAACATCGTTTTTAAACTCAAAGTGCTTACTTATGAACCTTTATATTTACTTCTCTCTATAAAAACCCGTAAAACGTTATTGTTTGTTGGACAAATACTAAAGCATATAAATTCGGGTAAGTATAATGTTAAGAATTCCAAGCAGGTAAAAGAACAATTAGAGACCATGCAACTCAACAAAAATTAAGTGTTAGTATCTTTTGATGTTATTTCATATATCAAATATTCCGGTCTATACGGCAATTTAAAATATAATGAAATAATGGGACAAAATTAGAGAATTTACAAAGATCCCTAGCTCAAAATTTTTACAAATCCTCCAATTCTGCTTAACTTTGTGTATGCACAGAAAAAATTTTTGCAAAAAATTATTCAATTAAATAATTAATTGGTGTACAATAATTATTCAATTAATTTTTTGTTTGCTATTGTCCTGTTATTATGTTTATTTAAATAGACGACCCTTGAAAAGTCACAAAAAAAGTGACGAAACGTCGGGTGAAATGTAATAAATTTGTTTTTATTTATATCAAATTCGACGTTATGAATTAGTGGCTTAAAAAGAAAAATAACTGAAAATGAAAAATTAATTGGCCAACAAAATATATACGAATAAAGAGTTATTGTTGTGATATATGTATTTTTTTTTAATTTTATATACATGCCAGAAATTTTATTTAAGCGATGCGGTCAAAATTATCAAAAAATAATTTGGTTCAAAATCCAAGAAGAAATGTAAGACACATGGCAAATATCAAAAATTAGACGATATCGTTGTTCATAGAGCAAATAATAGTACATATTTAATATTGATAATGAAATAAACACAAAAAGAAAAACACTCGGGATAAATCAAGTTATTTATGCTTACTCTAAGTACGAGTCGTACTCAAAAATTCAAGTACGAAAAACACTAAAACATACTCAAAACAATCCTAAATGGGCTTACTTTCGAAAATCAGTCTTGGAATTTCTTGAAGTAAGTGTAAAATTCTTAAATCAAGTAACCTTACGCAGTTTTGATTTTCTATACACATTGAAAATATGTATGGCCTGACTCATGTTCATTACGAAGGGTTAAAAAGTAAATTTGAGCTCTCGCTTCTCATTTAGTTTATATTTTTGGTTAAATATGTACATACGATTTCTAAAGTAAACACCATATCGGGCATGATGTTGGTGTTTTATCATTCTGTAATGTGTAATACGGGTAAGTAAATAAATCATTATTACTTTCTCTTTCTTATTTCTTTTTTGGTCTTTTTGAAGCATGTCATTGCCAAAAAAAATTAGATTTTTTTAAAAAGTTGATTTTTTTGGAAAGATTTGCATAGAAAAAATTCTCCAAAATGGTTTACCAATTAAAGCATTATTCAAAAATAAAATTAGTTTTAATTAAAAATTTAATCAAGTGAATTAATGGTTTAATCAAGTGAATTAAACGTTTAATTGATATTATTAATTTGTTTAATGGTTCAAATTAAATAAATTTTTAAATAATATCACAAATTTTTTAATTGAAATTCATTTTTCTGTTTGGAAATATAATTTGTTCTAACAATTGCTATTTTTTGTGGGAATTGAAAAATTCTGATTTTTTTTGATTTAAAAACCAGCCCTTTATAAGCCCCACTGCAGAAATTCACTTTAACTGGCATAAATCTAATACAACTTATGCGCCACGCGCATAACGAACGTTATGATTAAAAAAGTAAATACGTAAACGTTTTTGTTTTGTTGTTTTTTAGAATTTACATTGAAAAATTTGAGATATTTATGGTGGAAAGAATCAGCACGTAACAGGGAAACAAAGATTTCAATTTTATTTTGAAATTCCCCAATAAAAATATGGGGCACCCAAAATCCAAGAATAATTGTTGAACATCAATTGCACCCACTTAGAATAACTTCAGATAAGATCATTAGACCATAATTTCAAAATACATACATGTATTAACAAAGTGGCCTCAGTACTACAACAATGAAACAATAGAAAAAACAACAGGCATTTTATTGCTAGATTTGAAACGGCAAATGTCAAAATGCCTTTATAAAAAATGTAAATAAATAAAATAAATGACGCCAAACGTCACACACGAAGAAAATCACTGCAAACAGCTGCGCTTGTGAGGTCACTTTATTAGTACATTCTGATATATACTGAATTTTTTTACGTTCAAAATAAAAAATAAATATAAATAAAAAATTTATTTTTTTTGTAAAAACGCATCGCCACCTTGTTTGCTTTAAGGCAGTTTCTACTGTTATTAAATATTTCACCGGCAGTTTTTAAAACATGTTTCTGAAGAAACCGAAGCAGTGACTATAAGAAATTTGATTGCAACTTCAGATAATGTTCTAAACTGGTTTTGATTCCTCACCTAAAGGTAATCGGTCTAGATGACTTTTACTCTAATGGTCGTTCATGGTATTGCCTTAGACTCGCTATTTTAGTTGCATTTTGTACATTACAAAAACATTTGACATTTTCAGTAAATGTACAAATTTTGACAAAAGGATCTCTAATAAGCAGTACAAAGAAAGCTGGGCATCTTTGCAATCGATACCACCTGATATATTTCTTGTTTGTATACATTACTGCAATTCAGAGGGAATTATTAGCAAGTCAACTTGCGGCGAAAAACTGCGATAATAGCTGTTGTAACATGTTTTTAAAGCTGCATTTTAAATAAAAATATCGATATCAATAATTATCCAATCGATATTTTCGATATTTTAAAACTATCGATAATATCTAAAGTACTATCGATAGTTTCCCAGCACTAGTATCTATACTTCGTGAAATCCATAAGTTATTTACTTTTATATTTTATACATATGTATAGACAGTCATTACCCTGAGATACATGATTACTTATTATTTTAGTTGTCAATTATGGTCAGTCGAATTTCAAACCCATTAGATTACATCTTAAAGGAGTAGTTAAGGAACGACTTTTTTAAAAATTTAAGAATTACTGAAAATATATGTGTATCTATCTACTGAAAATTTATTATTAAAAGGAGAGTATACGAATTTCTGTTATTATTTTATACAAAAAAAATCCATTACACACTTCTTTTTAACTAAAAAAAAGTTTAAAATATAATCAATTCTGAGTAACTAATTATTTAAGATGTGTGCCTTGCAAAAATAATTAAAATGGTAATCTTGTTTATCAGTCATTCCGCCATACGTGTTTAATTCCACCCTCAACTACCTTTTCCAAAATTTTTTACTTGGCCGATTACTCAGAGATACAAGGTAACCGGTTATCTTGGTGCGCTTTTGAGCATGTCAAGAATAAATTGGTGTCTCACTCAAGGGTTACGGCGGCAAAGTTACGAAATTTTGTTAAATATGTAGTTCTCAAAATGTCTCAGACATAAGGATTAACAATTTCGATAAAACAATGTTAGTTGAAAACGCCAAAGGTACCCTGGTACCTTGGTGCGCACATATGGGTTAAAAATTTCGTTAAAACATTTGTATGTCCTATATTGAATCCCAGTAAACTAACAATTTTTTTCAATAAATTTATGCATATTAGGTGCTAAAATAACTATTGTTGAAAAATACTAGTTGTCATTTATTTAAGTCATTAAAATGCCACAAAACCAATTATAATTATTTGCTCATTTTTCATTTTTAATTTAATTTTTTTTTTTGAAATTAGCTACTGATATCCGGCAATAGGTGTTAGTAAAATAAATTAGTGTTTTTTCTATCTTTGTAAATAAATGTTAATTATTCCTGTTATAATTAACATATTTTTTGTATATTATTAAACATTTAAAAATTTGCGAAAATTAAACCAACTTTTTTTTTTAATTTTAATAAATTTAAATATTTTAAACTGCTTTAAAAATAAACAATTTTTATATTTCATGTGATTGAACAAATCAGTTTTGCCCATTTGTTAATAAAAAATAATGGCCACAACTCACGTTTATAATTTGCAATCAGCCAATATTTGCATATTTTTGTTTCATTAAGAATTATTTTTATTTAAAGAAAAAATTATACATTATAATCTATTTACACATGTGAATAATAATAAAAAATTAATTAAAATTCTAAATAATTATTGTTATTATAGTAATTTCAATTAAAAATTATTTTCTTTAATAATTTTGATAAAAATAATACAATTTATATAAAAATTTTACATTTTATTTGTTTTTTAATTTTTAATGGCAAGGTAATGAATTTATTTATTAATATATCGTAAGCTTTATCATAAACAGCCACAACTTAAAGTTTATCAAAATCAGTTTTTGTTTTAAACAGTTTATATAGTTTCCTATATGCAGGCTTTCAAGGTCATTAATTGAATGTAAATTAAAGATTATTTGTTTCATTCCCAATAACATCTGACATTTCGTTGGTATTCTTGGATTGAGTTTTTATTAAAATAATAATCTCTTGCGCCAGTTAAGATCATCTATAAATTATAATACAGTGTCTTCTATAGGTGGACAACACAACACAACACAAAACTTAAAATATTAAAATAAATGTATGTAAATTTTAAAATTAGCACAGAAAATTTGTCCTTTTTTGATCACAGTTGTTATTATTTTGTTTTGTTTTTCATAATCAAGTTCACAAATCAAATCAATAGCGACTAGGAAAATTTCGCTTACTGTAATATTTGCGGAACTAAACTTAATTAAAAAATTGCAACCATGGTTTAGAAGGCAGATGTCTGCCTCTCCTAAACATTTTTGAATTTTGAGTTGTCCCTGCTTATTTTTTAGTATGCGATGTGTAGGAACTCCAATTTTTGACTCCCTGTTAGAAGAACAGTGGGTCATATATAACATTTTCGATAATCAACGTTACAATATAAATTTGTTTATGGCTGCTTTAGTAAATTTGGAGCCAGTACTAATAAAATCGGCTAAAACAAAATTGGACCAAATTACATTACACTGTCATTATTTGTTAACATTTTAGGCATATTAAAGTCTTTATACAAAGGGGGCTTTATATGGGTTCTTTGGTTAATTATGGACAAACCATCCTAAAAGTTTGTAATATAATTGAAAGTCATTTTGTAATATGGAATTATGCCACATAACACGGCAATACCTACTTATGCCTTCGATTGTGTAGCTATTTTTATATTGTGTCGCATAAAAACATAAACTTAACCGTTAATCGAGCTTTGTATCAAGAATGTTTATATCACAAAATGCAAGTTGCCACATGTATTGAGACTAACGTAGTTATTGCCGATATTTTAAACAACAATAAAAAAAAAATTCCATGAAGAATTCAAAAAATTCTTTATTCTAGCCGTGTATCATTTTTAATACATACTGCACTTTAAATGATTTTGTGCTGTTTTTCATATCATTTGTCAAGTGTTTTCAGATTTTTAAATTTTTTTCTAAGAATTTTGTAGCAAAGTATTTTTATCTGCAAGAATTAACATCAATATAACATTGCGTATTATAAATAATGTCTTATCCGCGGTTTTTGACACTGGAATTTCTTGTGAATGAACCCAGTAAAAACGCCTGATTTTAAAAATTAATAACTTCTTTCACTCATTAGTAGCTTTCGTCTATATAACTACTTTAACTACTTTTATAACTACTTATTTTTCAGAAGTATGTAGGTAACAAATTTTGACTTACTTCTAAATGCGTTCATTTTTCATTGGTTCTTTCAGCAGAATTGGAAGGTATTTTTACTTTTTCCTGATTACTCAACACATTATTTTGAAGACAAAGTTTTACTGGGAAATAATGGACGAAAGTTAAGAGGATAAATATGTTTCTGGAATATCAGCACAGATTAAGATGACAGTATCGACAGTAACAGTAGTTACAAGACATTTAACGATTTATGCGATGCATATTAAAGATGCATATAACGACTTAATAGGCGTTCTAGTATATATATCTTTGTTTTTATCTTGGCTATATTGGTTTAATGTAATATGTATCTGAAAAAGAAAAAAGGGGCTCAATTTTGAGGCGTGGCATAGAAGTGAGTATAATAAAAGCTAGACATACTAAGTTTTACAAGGACTTTCTTGGCACGTTTAAAAAATTTACACTTGGGGGAAGGATCCAAGATGGCAAAAGAGGCGCCCAGAGATTGAAGTCGGATTAAAAAGACACCAAAAACAAAAATGAAGCCACTATCAAGCCATGAACAACGATATGTGATATGATAAGATCGGACTTTAAATGGCAGCGCTACATATAAAAAACCAAAAGTGCTGTATTTTGGGGCGTGGCAAAAAAAAAATGTTCCTGTTTTAGAAACTTCATTGACATATCTTTCATTCTAGGGGGTGACTGGCACAACTTTTTTCTTGAATGGCGGTCGACCCGGTCTAATGTACATAAATAATATGTGTTCCGCAACGCCAAGAAACCGCAATACAGAAATACTTTATTAAGCAAATATCTAAGGGTGAAATATTTATTGTTAAATTGACATAATTTAAAGATAAAGCCAATTAAAAAAAAAGTCAGCCACGGGCTATAAATTCATGAAATTACCTCTTAAGCGGTTAATCGGTATGCTTTAAACGCCATGTGAAACATACTTTAATGCATTTTCCAATGATTATCATTTTTTCTAGATTCATTTTATAGTTATCTAAAGAGATATGGATAAAGTAATGACCTTTAACACCTAAACTTGAGCGTTGAAACACATCTTCCTATAGAACTTCTTTCAAGGATACCAAAACATGATATAAATATCATGTAGGTTTTTAAGCCAAGTTAATATTCTTATTTCAATCCAATTCTTTTCTGTTAAACAAAAAAAAAATTATTTTTACGCACTCATTCTTTAAATATTTTTTTATATTAGCAACACTTTTTTCTGTTTTGTAGTGGACAAATATAGAAGTTGGTTTAATATGACCACAACGACAAAATAAGCACAGGCAACAACCTTACAGCCATGTCGTCGTGAAAATAATCATTTTCATACCCACACATGTATTCTATTTTTTACATTTTGAAGTCGGTACTTTGCTGTCTCGACTATGTTAATTGCATTACACTTTACGTAAAGGGAACTTTCCAATTTAACATGGCGAAATCTTAAGAGAGGGTAAGTTGGCACCTTTCTGACAATTTAAATCACTATAATGGACAAATTTAATTTCGGTTAAAATAGTGCCTGTCGCAGATACTGTCCCGAGTGAAGCATGTTAATATGATAGGTCCCCTACATATAAAGTAAGCAATACCCGCACAAAATCCCATCACATGACAATTTTTTTGATAATTACCATTCCTCAGGAGTAATTACACTTTAAACACATAGCCACTAGTTAAGTAATATGTCTGGTTTCGTTCTGTTATGATATTGTGTCCAGTGGTGACGGCATAAGTGCTTTAAGTACAATTGACACAAATTTTCCGCCGGCAACAATAAATGGCAAATAAATGTTTAATATCTTTTATCTAATACATTTAGTTCTGAAGAGGGTATATTAAGTTTGTCATTCCGTGTGAAACTTTTTTATTATTCATCTCAGATCCCATAATTTAGGTCCTTGAGTGATTCTAAGTCGATTTAGCTATGTCCGTCTGTCTGTTAGTCTGTTGAAAACACGTTCACTTTCGAACAACTTGAAAGAAATGAACAAACTTAGTCCCAAATTGCTTGTAGTTATCCTAAGCAGTTTGGGATTGAAATTCCGTAAAATCGGTGCAGTAGGACCAGAGCTATGAATCAAAATGTGGAACCACCACCTAAAATAAATGATAATTTTGTTACAAAAAATAACATAAATGGTGAAACAAGGCACCGAATGAGATAAGATTTTGCAAAAATTTGTTTTATTCGACTGGAAATGACGCTGTTAAATTTCGTGAAGATCCGTCCATAATTTACCCTAGGCCCCATATAAACACTACTCCCGGAAAACAGTTTAGAACGCCTAAAACCGATAAAAATAATGCTATCATAACAAAATTTAGTACGCCACAGTTTTTTAGGACTAGAAATAACACTGTGAAATTTCGTGAAGATCGGCCCATAATTTAAATTAGGCCCTATATAAACCCTACTACCGGAAAGCAGTTTAGTACGCCTAAAACTATAGAAAAAAATGATATCATAACAAAATTTGAATTGAAACTGTTACTCAACCTAGTTTAAATTGCTAAATAATTTAATATAGATCTAAACCTCAAACCAACCAATTTTAATGCTGATGTCTGTTTTTATATAAATCTATAATGTCGTTTGCAGTTGTTTAATTCATTGCCTATTTTTTCAGTCTATATTATCTTCGTTTTGAGATTTATCGCTTTTCATCACATTATAAAGAAAGGAAAGTAAAAAGCAAAAAAAAAATGTTTTGTAATGGTTATATTTTTAAGTTAATTTTTATATTCATATTGTTTGTTGAGTAGTATGTTTTCTGTTGTATTTTAAACCATATATGGCCCTCTGGGCTCGGTTTATGTGTAACATTGAGTAAATAAATAAATAAATAAATAAATAAATAAAAATAATTAATAATAAATAAACATCATATAGATATCCCTCCTGAAATATTCGAACAGTCGGTGGAGGGTATTAAAGATTCGGGACAGCTGAATATAGCACTCTAAATTGTTAAAGATTATATTTCTCAAATACTTGATTTACTTATGAAAAACGAATAAAGTTTTTGTATTTTTCTGCTTATTTAATAAAATATCATGAAAATAAATTTTCAAAAGATTTTGTTTTTCGTGCTTAATTCCCAGTTTTTAATATTGATAAAAACACTTGAAATTTATTGTTGATGGGATAAGCTATTCCTATGCGCATTTCATTGTTGTTGTTTTTATTTTGTTTTTCTTAACCTACTTACAACTACAATTAATGTTGAGAGATGAGATGAAGCCACTGTTTATTGTTGATGTTGTTTTGTTTAAGCTTTGATATTATTACAAGTAGAACTGTTGCTATAATTTTTATACGTTTAACAGTTTTATTTGGTTTAATATCTTTAGTTTTTCTAAAATCTTTATGGATGAAGTTTCCTGATGATCTGGCCTAAGCAACCAGTGAAATGCGCATAGGAATAGCTTATCCCATCAACAATAAATTTCAAGTGTTTTTATCAATAATAAAAACTGGGAATTAAGCACGAATAAAAAAAATCTTTTGAAAATTTAAATTTTGTATTCCCAAAAATTGAAATTACTTTTTGATAATAATCATGAAAATATTTCAATAATGAGTGTTACATCAATAAACACAAATTCAAAATACCTTCAAGGAAATGATAGTGCCTTTAATAAAAACAATGTTTTATTGACATCAACAAACGTATTTACATGAAATTCATTTCATATACAGACACAAATATTTCTGGTTAATTAACAATCTGTTCTGGTTAAAAACATAAAATAACAAAGAGACCAAACAAAAACGAACAACATTTAGCACAATAGCAAAAACAACACATTTACTTACAAAAACAAAATAAACATTTCACATGATTAACTTTAATTCAAATTGTATGTAAATGACATGTTTTTTTAAATCCTTTCGTCTAATAAATGCAAATGCATTTGATTTACATGGAAACACAGTGAGTGTATTTGAATTAATATCAACTAAATTGGATTTCTCATGTCATAGAGAAGTACCTGAATTTAACAAAAGGTCTTCAGCGGCTCTTGTTCTGTGTCTTAGGTACTCAAAAATAACACTATGCAACAATAAAATTTAAAAAGGAGTAACAGCAGAAAACAAATTTAAAAAAATCACATAGAATTTTAAATTTCGGCCGTTTTTGTAGTTAGGGAACCATAACACATCTAAAAATCTAGTGGTAATCAAAAGTCATGAAAAACGTTCAAATTTGTGGCGTAGTGTAATTTCGTATATTTGTATATGTTAAATGATTAAAAAATTTGTTAGGCTTTGTACTTTTGTTCATAGGAAGCTAAATTAAAAATGTTGATTAAGAAATATATAAAAGAAATGAACACAGAAAAATGGGAAAGAAAATTAATTTATTTCAATCTTGAAAACCTTGTTATAACGTAAACAAGGGATTTGTTTTTTTTAGAAATCACAAAAGAAATTTATCTTTTGGTCAAAGTTTTACATATTTTACATAGATAATTGGTTAACCAAACAAAAAAAGAAAAAATATATTTTTATTGTCATGGCGGTTCGCTTTGTTTTGTAATCTTTTTCAATACAGTTATCGTGCATTGTTTATGAAGCTATTTGTACCAAGTTTAAATACTCTTACTGCTACTAATTGAGTAATTAATTAATAGTACGGTGAGTACGGATTTTTTTGAATCGAGTACAGAGAGCTTGATTAAAGTACAGATTTTCAATCACAAATACTTAAATTATTCATATTCAATCCCGATTTCGTACTTAAAATAATCCGAAAATGAGATTGATTTAACCCTTTATTGCCCGGTACCCGAAAACGTTGGTCTAACTACAATATATATTAAGTTTCAAGAAAATGGAACGATTGGTTTCTTAGATATGAGTTGGAAAGTTTACTTGCCAGTCGGCCGATATGTTAAGTATTTTTGCAATTATACAAAAATCCAACCTCGCAGATCTAAAAGCGATAAAAAGGATAAAAGTACGAAATCAATCCAACTAAGGATAATTGACAACCAGGTGGCGTTATGACGCCAACTGATTATAGGGTGGTTCATCGTAAGGTTTGATTATGTAAAATAAAAAACATAAATTTGAAGGGGAACTTAAAATTGTTATTATAGGTTAAAAAAACAATATGTGGTATTAAATATTTTAAAATACTATCACGTAAATGTTAGCCATGACTACGTCTGAGGTGGTTCATTCGGAACTCAATGAAAATCTGGTGTTTTATAGTGAAATTTTGTTAAGTGATGAAGCACATTTCTGGAAATGTACCAATAGCTAATACTACATCCATTAAAATCAACGGTATGGTGTGATTTATAGGCTGGTGGAATCATTGGCCTATATTTCTTTAAAAATGATGAAAATCAGAATGTTTTCGTCAATGGTAACCGTTATTGCACCATGTTAACGGACTTTGTGCTTCCTGAAATTCAAGAGCAAGGTCTCGGTGAGCTCTGGTTTCAACAAGACTACTTTGTTGAGAAATCATTTTGGTGAGCACTTGATTTCACGTTTTGCTACGGTAAATTTGCCAGATCGTGCGATATCACACCTTTGGACTATTTTCTCTGAGGATATGTAAAGTCTGAGGTCTGCAGAAATAAGCCAGCTACGAAACTAATCGCTATGCTCGATCGGGTCGCCCAAAATTGGACCTTCCGAATGGACCACCTCAGATGAGTCATGGCCGACATTTACATAATACCATTTTCAAATAGTTAATGGCAAAAATTGTTTCTTTAACCGATAATAATAATTTTAAGTTCACTTTAAAATTTATGTGTTTTATTTAACATTATAAAGCAAACCTCACGAGAAAGCACTCCTTATTAGACCATTTTATTTGGAACGTAAAACTTTTAAATACCGTTAAAGCATATTCATAACTCGCCCGAATTCGCTCTGAAAAATATCTTGCTTATTTGTCAAAAATCCCAAGGCAAATTAACATTTTTGGCAAACTTACAAGGCGAATTAGAACAAAATAAACGGAGCAAAAAATAGTCATCTGATCTCTCGGGTTCACATGTAGTTAATTCGCCTTCAACACCATGTAAAACTACTGGGGTCTAATCACCGCATTCGATACTATCGTATCGAATAAACTATCGAATGTTTTTGCATACGATAGACACTGACGTATCGAATGAAAACTCGAGAAATGTAATGTCGAGTTACTCGATATCGAATGCTTTTATTTCAAATTCAATAAATTTCATTCTATATCGAGATTCATGATACCAAAATAAATAATTTCGATCAATTTTGCTCGATACCGTATGCGGTGATTAGACCTCTGATAAATTTAGCTTACGGCGAACTAACTGCGGCGAATTGAATTTGCAATTGCCATCACATCATTCAATGTGCCTTAAACCAACGATAGCGTATGAAAGAAAAAGTGATATGCTTTTGTTCACGATTCTATTAAATCTTGCCTAATTTGCTATATGTTTCTGCCCAATGGTAAGTAAAATTACCACAAGGATAGTTAATGTTATTTCAGACTTTTAGAAGAAGTAAATTAAACTGAATTATGCACATAATAAAAGTAGCCGAAATGAAGGTTTACAAACAGTTAGTACAAAAAAAATTTTATTTTTTCTATAATTTTTGTATTTGATTTAAAATATGGTCTTTTTTGGAGCTTAGCGAAAATCCTTCCTAAACGCAAAAGGATAACAAACACTAAATATCATTCATATTGTTTTCTATAAAGACATTAAGTTAAAGTATAAACCAAAAGAAAGTTAGATATTTTTTATGCAATAGGATTTATACTTGACTAAAGAGCTGGTAAGTAAAATTACCGGCTGGGCAATAATGGGCTAAGTAAAACTAAGATTGAATCAATCTCAAAATGCATGATTTAATTATTATAAAGTTGACTTTATCCCAAATTAGAAAGAGAATTTTATTATGATTGATTTACTTACTCGTATTACACCTTACAGAATGATAAAACACCAGCATCATGCTCGATATGGTTTTAACTTTAGAAATCTAATGTACATATTTTACCAAAAATAAAAACTAAATGAGAAGCAAGAGTTCAAATTTACTTTTTAAGATTAAGATAGTCGGCAAACCAGGATAATACGTTTCCACGTATGAAAAAAAGTTTTGAATGTGATAAAGTATCAAACGCTTACAAGAAAAACTTTCGAATCTTAGGTAAAGGACCATTTTGGTCCATATTGGTTTTTTTAATAATAACACATTTTTTTTTTACTTTTTTTAATAGTCTGCAGTCAAATAGAGTTAATATTAATATATTCTAGTCTTACTTCAGTTTATATTCAGTGTTTAACAAATTTCTTTGCTGAAATAATGGAACATGCAATGATGTTGCTCACATTCTAAATAAAAGCTTCTCTGATGTCCGAGGATAGTAAATATGAAATTACCGGAAGAACTATTTCTGCTAATAACTGAAAATACAAAAAAGCATGGCAAGGTGAAATTTGACAAGAAATCTAAAGATCTAAAAAGTTCTACTTTGCGTGCATTAATTTCTATACTAATTCTTGCAGAAGTTTACCGCGATAAAACGAAAATCTGTATGGTTTATTTGATACACGTTTTTGTCTTCCGAGCAAAAATGATATGATTATAAGTGCTCTTCGCCTTGACGGTATTATTGCTCGAAGACAGTGACAAAAAGATGATAAGTTCGCACCTATTCGACATTCGTGGAATATCTGGGAAGCTTACCTTCCAATGTTTTACAACTGCACGTTAATGAGAGTATGGATGAACAGTTGGTGGCTTTTAGTGGTAGTTGTTCTTTTAGGCAATATATGCCATCAAAAAATGCTAAGTTTGGTCTCAAATTTTGGCTGGCAGTCGACTCTAAGTCAGGATATGTATGGATAATCAAACCATACCTTGGAAAACTACAAAATTAACAGCCTGAAAATAACCAGGGGAGCGGGTCGTATTGGATGTCAATAATTTAGGCTAAAAAGAACATAATATCACATATGATAACTTTTTTTAAGTTTTGAATTAGGCAAAAATCTTTTTAAATCCCTTATACACCTCTACGTTTGATTTCAATGATATTGTTGCATTAGCAGCATTCAAAACTAAAATCCAGAAATAGTTTCCTGTTATAACTCTATAAAAGGTTTGCTTAGCGCATAGAAGTGTTGACAACGTCGACCAAAAGATTGGCTACTGTAGTACAAAACGACAAAAAAATCCATGCCAAATGTTTTTTTTTTCAATATGATTGACATATTCGTATTGAACGCGTTTTTGTTTTCTGAAATTTATGTTCCGTGGGCGCCAATAGAAAAAAATCGTAAGAGAGCAGAATTTTTACGACAGTTAGCTCTATTTTTAGCCCAACACTATATAACCCAAAGATCTAAGCTTCCTACAAAAAAATTATCAGCTGAGTTTTTGCCCTAAATAAGAACATTATCTTCTGCTTGTAGAGCATATACTAGCGGCTTACCAAATACAACTGGTGCTAGAAAACGAGGAACCTGCAGCTGCTGCAAATCCATGTCCGACATTCAAGTTGCCTCGGAAGATAATTTGCTCATGAGAAAATTGGATTTTTTACATCAATAAAACGATAAGCCAAAACGGACCAAAATGGTCCTAAGCCTAGATTCGTAATTTTTCATTTTTCTAATTTCCTTTACATCATTTATAATTAAAAATTTTGCAGAAGTAATAAAATATAAAAACACCGCATACGCTAACATTTTAAGTTGATATATTCAACAGTTTCCTAGTCAAAGCGAAACGAAAACAAAAATTGACCAAAGTGGTCCAAACCTAACAGCAGGGTTAAGTCGATAAGAGTGTTATTTATTTTGTCTGCAAAATTGCCAAGTAGTTGGTTTATGTTTTTTTTTCTTTTTGCAAGCCGAGCTGATTTCTATGTATTATTTTAAATTAAGTTCAAAATTTATAAGTTCTCTTTACTATTACTTCCTCCAACACTTTTTCTATTACTGATATTATCCTTTTTATCACTTTTAAATATAGGCCTGATTACAGAGGCAACTTTGGAACATATGAGGTGTTTATACTTGTATATATTTATTTCGTAAAGAAAGTTGTTAGTGTTGCAGTATTATTTTTTACGTCTTTGGGCCTGATACCGTCGATACCTGGGCCTTTATTTTTTTTTAAGTGTTCATTCTGTAATAGAAAATAAAAGAAACAAGCAAGACTGATATATTCGGCTGTGCCGAATCTTTGATACCCTCAACCGACAGTTCAATTATTTCAGGAGTGGTATCTACATGATATCTATTTAGTATTAATGTATCTTTATAAAAACAGACATCAGCATTAAAATTGGTTGCGGTTTAGACATAGATTATATTATTGACCGACAATCAGAAAGTTTTAACAGTATAAGACGAACTTAAATGATATGTTATGAAGCAATTATCCTCAAACCCTGCAGAGTGATTTCTGGTATTAAAAACATAAGTTTCAATAAATTTCAAAACAGCGGTGAAATTAGTTTAAACGTTTACAGTGAATTTCAGAAGGTTGCTAAATATGGTATGACTACGAAATGTGCAGTAAAATATTTAAAAAGGCTTGAACTGCAGTCAAATTCACAGGCTCTAACACTGACACTGCAGCAATCACCCAATCAGAAGAGCGATAAACACCTACATATGTAAACAGAAACCGTGATGACGAATTTTTTGTCTGGCACTGGCAGGACATAAGATAAAATATTGGCATAAGATTTAATTAACTATTGTTTGTTCATGTATGAAGATTCGATTAATAAATATTGAGAAAAAACTATTCGGCTGGGCGATTCTTTGATTCCCTCTAATGACAGTTATAGTTAATAAGTTCCCTCGTATGTGGTTTTCCATACAATGTATGTAGTTTTATAAAATAAATTTTTACATAAAATCCTTGTTTGTATTTGTCTGGTTTGTTATTGATCATAAACGGGATTAATATATCACTAATGCTATATAAATCATGACTTTAATTGTAAAAGAAGTTTGGTGCTACAGCAAAATTAATAGACATTGCATACGCATGAAAAACTGCACACGTTAGTTTTTTGATAGGGACTTAGTTTTGTGAAATTTACTATAAGTCCAATTAAAAGCCACCTTTCGAAAAGCATAAAATGCCTTAAACACTTACAAATTATGATACTATATTGGAACTTTCTGCACTGAAGTTTTTAAATTAGAATTTTGGGATGATAGTAACCTTTTGAAAATCACTTAGGTACGCCAAAAACAGAAACTGATTTAGTGAAATCAGGTCTAAAAAAGTTTTATATGACTTGAAATAAAATTCCACAATGTAGCGTAATTAAAGTCACATAAAGCCGACCTCTGCAATATTCTCATTCTCGGTAGCGAGTATCAAAGATACGACACAGCCGTGTATAGCAATATTGCTTCTTGCTTCTAATTTGTTTGCCTTATTGGCGAATCATCGTATTACCAATGGTGACATAATAAAGGTGGCAGCACTACGCCAGATGACAAATTTTGCTGTTGCATTATTTGTCTAGGTTTATGTCAAAGTTTTGTTTATGTTTACAAAAAGTCCACGTTTTGTGCTTTAATTTTTGTATTTTATTAAAGTTTTTGAAATTTTTAATTTAAATAAATAAGATATTGACCATAATTAAATAAAAATTGGCTAAGAATTTATTTATTTCATCATGTTCAGCGGCACGCTTTGATTTTTGCTGAAAGTATTTTTTTGACGTAAGCTGGGATATTATTTCTATTTTTGTTTAATTGTTGTATTAGTTGCCGTAACGATACCACCTGCTTATTCCACCATGGTACTACCAATGCGAATATTTATAAAAAATATAAATAAATACCAAAACTTAAGGCTGATGATTGCAATTGGTTTATTTTTTACAGGGATTCTTGTTCTTGGGTGGAGGGTACCAAAGATAAGGCATAACTAAGTATAACATTCTTGCATGTATAATATTCCAAAACTAAAATATAGCTTCTAAAAACAAATTTTTTTTTCTAGTTTTTTTTAATGTAAACAACAAAAATTTTGTGTTTTTTTCAACCAAATTATTTTCATTGAATTATTTAGCGGTTTTTTAAAATTCTTATTTTTCCTTGGCAGAAACGAACATTCAAAACAATTGTTTAGTTGTATTTTCTTATACAGCATACAACGCTAATTTAAAGAATCTCTTATAATCTGTATACATAAATACTAACTTTTATTTTCGGCTTAAACAATTTTTGTTTTACCTTTATCCAATTGTTTTTGCATTATTTAAAAAAAAATAAAAAAAAAAAAATGTAAAGTTAAGGAGGGAAATTCACAATATAAAATGCTAAATAAATTTTGTGAAAAATATTCAACCGACCATTTAGTTTATAAGCTTTGGCTACTTTGACTTTGAAAAGGGATTTAACCGCATACCAGACATGGTTTTACCACATAAACCCAGCAAATATTGTGGTGGCATGGTCCTGATGAGACATTTTCTTGTTGTCGTTGTTGTGAAGTATTTACAAAGTCAAAAATTAAATGCAAAATAAAAACAGGAGAAGGAGCAGAAGCTGAAGCAGGATAGAGGACAAAAAAGTTTGTGCATTTATAAATCAGGGAGTTTTGTTAAATTTGTACGTATGAAAAAAAGAACTTTTTCACATTTTACCGGAATAAAAAGAATATTAAAATATTTGACAATTAAACTTTTGGGATAAATTATAAATTTAAATTAAAAGACAAAAAAATGTCGTGTTTTTATGACTTAAATGTTCTGCTTGTATTCTAAAGATTTGCGAATCCTGTTGACAAGGATATTCATTCGGTTAATCGATTAATTACTACCCGTTTAACGATCGGTTAATTTAAAATTAGCTTTTTTTTTTGATTAACGATTAAACCGGTTAACTTCGGTCGATTAACAAAATTTTAAATTTTTGGTAGTATTATAACATATTTGTTTGTATTTTTAATTATCTGTTTCGTCTCACATACAAAAGGTATGAGTTTAAAAAATGTATTTACATATATTTCCTTTTAGCAATACATTCATAAAATACAGTAAAAAACAGAAACTAGGGATTCGGAAATAAAGTTTTTTACCGGAAATTCGGTGCTGAGCTTTGTCAGGATGAGTAACAAACAACCTTTTCAAAATTTACCGAATCAATTAGAAATTTTAAAAATTAAAAAAAATTAAAACCGGACTCTTAAGGCATAATCCCAGTGAAAAATGTGCTCCAAAAGGAGCAGGTTTTATGCATGAATGCATACCTCAAATCGCTTCAAACCTGCTGATAAGATGCTTGATTTTTGTATGGAGTGTTCTCGGTTTGGAGGAATATTTACTGCTGACAATAAGCGCTTTTTTTAACATGCAAACAAGGCACTCCTAAAGCGCTTTTTTAAGGGATAACTATATTTCCATATTCATTGATGTTTTGCTTTTAATTGCTTGAATGCATTGTTTCAATAATTTTCGTAAACCATTATATATTTCTATTTTTTTTCGCTTTAAAATCTTATCGCTGTCAGCACTAAGATGGTAGCTTTTTTCTATATTTTATTCTTTACCATTTACTGCAATATAAAAGCTCTCTTATTGAAGCGCTCGATTATGCGCTTTTTCTCTATAGTGCTTCAAAAAACCCAAATTTTTTTTACTGGGATGGAACATTTCAAAAGATTAGAGAAATCCAGGAGAAATTTAATATTCTGTATTATGGGCTGCTTTCGATTTCTCCATCATCTACGATTAGAGAAAGAATTCTTTCCAAGTCAAAATTTTTCAACACTAAAGAAAAAGTGTCGCCTAAATCCTAAACATTTTAACCAAATTATTTTTCCTTAATATTATTTTAAAAGTTCTCCTTTAACCATTGAAATTACTAATAAATTGATCTCACAGTTTATTTTATTAAATATACATAATATTTATAAATTAAAAATATGTTTTACATATTTAATAATAATTTTTTTGTTTGCTCGTTTTAGTTCAAGAATTGTTGTGTTATTGCTTTTATACCCTCCACCACAATCAGTTGTGAAGAGGGCATACTAAATTTGTCGTTCCGAGTAAAACTTTTTTATTATTCATCTCACATCCCATAAAGTGTAAATATGCTGGCTCCTTGTCTATTTGTTAAAATAATTAGGTTAAATATATAAAATTTATAATACACTCAAAAGCAAAATCAATCCATCCGATCTCAAATCAATCTGAAGCGGTATAAATAGTACGGTGTGTATGGATTTTCTTTAATCAAGTATAGAAAGATTGATTCAAGTACGGATTGTAAATCGCAAAATTCTTAAATTATCCATATTCAATCTAGATTTCGTACTTGAAATAATCCAAAAATGAGATTCATTTAAGTAAAACTAAGACTGAATCAATCTCAAAATGCGCTTGATTCAAGTATTATAACCCTTTCGGGACGGAGTTTTATTTCGAATATTTAAATATTTGAGAAAGAAATTTTTGCATATTCTAAGAGATATGGTAAAAAGAAAATGTTCTGCATACTCAGAAATCCTAAAATCGTCCTTTTATCCTGGGACATATTATCCCAATAAGCATTTTCGGTGGGACATATAGTCCCAATAAGGTTTCCAACTTGGGTGATTCGAATAAAAAAAATATATGAAAACAAAAAAGATTAGTTTATTTCAATTAAATTCACGTTTATTTGTCTTATTTATTATTTATAAACATTGTTATGTAATCAGGGATTTAATTTGTGGAAGGGTCCAAAACACTTGTAGCACAAAGCATTGTTGCAGCCTGAGCATATCATCTTTGTGCGCTTTTCGATACCAAGTGAAGTACAGCGGACACAGCGACAACGCTTTACCACGCTAGCCATCAGCAGTTTGAAGAATACTTTCTTCCACCATTTTTGGGACTTCCGATTGAAATCATAAAAGGTCGTTTTCTGGTCGGCTAAGTCGACTCCTCCCATAATTCTATTGTAGTCTTTGATACTTTGAGGGCACTTGACTTTCTTCTTCGAGCCTTCCTTTTGCTTCCTATCAATGTCTACAAGCGATGGCGCATGACAATTAGAAGCTAAAAGGACTTCTTTTGAATCCATCCGTCGTACTGCCAAAATACCACCAGAGTTAGTTTGAAGTTGGCTTTCTCCTCTGTTCAGCTTTCCTATAAATTTAGGAGTATTTTTTCGGTTTTGCATATATGTTCCAAGTGCGGGATATGCAATTGTTTCCAATAAATTTATTGAAGTAAAGAAGCGGTCAAAGGCCAGACATACATCTTTCTCACGGATAGAAAAAACCAATTTTGAAACTACTTTTTCTCCAAGAGTTTCGACCTTAGACTGCGCTGCATTTTCTTCTTTTCCAGTATAAACATTGAAGTCGTAAGTGTACCCTGTCTTTGAGTCACATCTCATCCAAATTTTTATTCCTCGTTTTACTGGTTTCATGGGCATGTATTGCTTCATGCTTGATCTGCCTTTGAACTTGACCATACACTCATCAATAGACTGGAAAGAACTCTCACTACGAGCAGCTGCAAATGTGCATGTTAGACAGCGTACAACATCAGAAATGTAGTAGTCTTTGGAAACGTCCATGGGCTTTTCGCAGTCATTTAAGTATAACTTCGATGCCAATAATAAAAATCGATCTCGTGATATACAGTTTTGTATAACTGAATTGCCCGTTGATGGGTTTTTGCTCCAATCGTCCTTCAGAGACGGCAACTTGTTATAATGCATAATCAATGAAGCGCCCAGAAATACAAGGATTTCATTAAGATTTGTTAAGTTTCGCTTTGAAAGCGCGCGACGATTGAAAGCTATCAAACGCTGATTAGTGCATTCAGCAATTCGAATGCGCAAACTGTAAGGAAATATCTTTGAAAACACTTTATACTCGCTGCAATCGTCAGTAAGATTAAGAAGGATTTTGCAGTCTCGTTCTGACGGGAGTTCGTACTTGGGCTGGAAGTCCTGGCAGCCATCGGGGATAACATTTACCCAGTGGACAACTGGCTGTGACTCATCATTTTTTTCATCGATATTAACGGGCACATCAAGATTATCGCCAATTTCCGAGCAAGATTCGGTCTCCGGAACTCTCAGCCGAATATTCACTGCCAGAGTCCTCAAAATCGCCATCAGAGTCTGAAACTTCGCATACAATACGCTCAAGATCTTCAAGAGTAAGCTTCCTTTTTGACATCTAAAATGCGTATTGGGACAATTAATCCCACTCAAAAACGTATTGGGACTATATATCCCAATTTTATAAAATATATCTGAACTTACCTTTTATTATTGTAAAAGACAATAAAACAATTTAATTTAATAAATCAAACACTTTTCTTTAAAAATAAACACAACTTTACTAAATTACGCTGTTTGTGCAGCCACTTTCAGCAAATTAACGATCCAGACTGTTAAAATTTCAACGATGTTGTGATATTCTTCATCAAGTGTAATGCAAATGCTGACATGTACCGTTATGTTTTTATTTACATTTAATAAGAAACACTTAAACCTGTTTTTGGGACTATTTAAATTAGAAATTGCATTAAAAATGAAGAAAATACGAAAGTTTGAAAATTAGTGGGATGTATTATCCCAGTAGTCCCGAAAGGGATAAAGTTGATTTTATGCCGAATTCTAGAAATCTTATGTACATATTTAACCAAAAATATAAACAAAATGAGTAGCAAGAGTTCAAATTTACTTTTAAACCCTTCGTGGTACACATGAGTCTGGCCAGAGCTTTTTTCAATGTGTATAGAAAATCAAAACATGCGTAAGCCGGAGCGTTTAACACAACGAAAAGTTTAATCATTTTTTTACTTGATTTACGAATTATCTTCTTATTTCAAGAAATTCTTAGGATTGTTTTGAGTACATTTTAGTGTTATTCGTACTTGAATTTTTTGAGTACGACTCGTACTTTAAGTAATCAAAAAAAACTCGATTTATCCCGAGTGTTTTTCTTTCTGTGAAGGCATTCTTTGTCTCTAATAACTGGATATATTAGAGACAAAGAATGCTGACGAAGGCCGTAGCGGGCCAGAAAATTCATTGCATTCTGCTGGTTGGTATATAATAGTTGTATAAATTTTTTGTACAATTTACTTCATTGCTAGCCAAAGGACAGCTAAAGTAAGCTTCGTAACAGAAATATGCAAACGAAAATTCTGATAGTGCTGAGAAAATATTCCTGGAAAATAATAATGGAATAAGACTATAAAGCTTCATTCACAATACCAGAAACATTTTCACTTGGTGTTCATAATAGAGCAACAATTTTTTTCGCTACCACACCCAATTTGCATTAAAAAACGGCTTGCAAATTTTAAACAAAACAATACAATGCATTTATTATTATTTTTTACATCATTATGTTAAAATTTTCATTTAAAACTAAATAAAATTATTTTAAACGTCAGGAACAATTTCATACACATTGTTGCTGAAGTTCCATTGAGTTGACTCAACTTCAGTTACATTTTTAAAAAAATTGTTGATATATACATTTTTGTTCTAAAAATTAAAGGATAATATATGAAATACTTTAGGCAGACAAAAGTAAGAAGAAAAAACGAAATTGTTTTTCTGATTCTGAACAAAGCTTTAAAGTATAAAAGCTTTTAAAATTGTAAATTGAATTACAATACACATTCGAATAAATATGAAAATTTATATAATAATTTTATTTAATTTAAATTTTGAAAAACGAATTTTAAACAAAAATTGATATTTAAATTAATTGGTGAAATTTGCCATTAGACAAAGAGAGAGAGAAGTAGAAAGAAAAAAGCATAATATCTTCTAACTCGACTTTAACAGTTATTTCTTGTGGGTAAATACAAACCCCTTTTTCCATGAAATTGTTGATAGTGATTTAAAATATGCGACCAGTATGACTGTTAAGTTACTTATTGTCGTTGTTTAGTTGTATACCCAGTTTTGATTTCCACTACTTGTCATTACAGATATATTGAAAATGAGCAGAAGTCATAAAAACGACCTTTAAAGATGTTGTTTGGTAAAAATAATTTCAGAGAAAAAAAAATTTTTGATATGGTCACCTCCAACAAAACAATTTTTAACAAAACATGTTATAGTTAAAAATTACAATAACATATTTCCCATCAACAAGAGTATAGTTGTTTTCCATCGGTATGTGTTGATCTTCCAAATGATGGAAATAGCGTTATTAATTTAATTTTTGTTTACTAACCACAACAGGTTCGGCGGCAACACTTATATGGAAGCTGCTTGTCGATGGAGGACTAATTTGACATTAATATGGTTGCCGGCAGCAATAGTATAGTCAAGCTAATCATAATGTGTTGAAATTTTTTTCGTTGAAAATAGTTTAGTGAAAAATGTGCTATATTGACGCGGACTAATGTCCACCGGTTTACCAAACTTCCCGACAAATATCTACCTGTGGTAACGTTTTGGCGCATCTAACTGTACAAAGCGGTATAGGAAGATGAAATTTGGTGCAAATACCTGTTAGTTAATCAAAAGTTTAATATTACTGTAAAAATGGCTACCCTTAAAAGTAAACGCAGAAAATCTTCGGCCCAATAACGCCCATATTTAGCAAAATTACTTCCAATATATAAAGTTTATTCGTGTTAAAAAATTAAAAAATGGCTGAAAATGGGTTAAATCGTTTAAATAAAAATTTTCATATTACTAAGATAAAAATATCCTTCCGGAGCAAATGTTTTGGCCTGGCTCACGATACCTGCTATGAAATACACAGAATAAATACAAAATTTGGTTTTTATCAATTTTTTCATTATTTTGTGTGTACAAATATTACACGGAAAGAAGATTTTTGTTGGGTTAAAACAATTTCTCTTACGAACCGTTCCTGCATCGAACATGTCAACATTCCTCGAGGCAGTTATGTGCAAAGGTGCTCCAGTGGATATAATATATCTTATTAAAGCTCTTTACGAATACTCTATGTGCTGAGTGCTCCACGAAAACAAGTTAGTTCTATCGATAATTATAAAGAGAGTTTTACGCAAAGAATGTGGTTATAACATGGGGCCTGCAAGGCCGAAAATATTTTATTATTATTACAAAGCTTTACAGATATGAAAGCAAAATAATAGAGCATGAAGGAACTAGCCTCGGAAGTTGGACTACTTATAAAATGAAGGTATTACGAATGAATTCAAATAATACCAAGAATTTTGTCACAGATGCCATTGGAATTGATAATTATCAATGCTTCTCCCATTTTGGCAGTTTCCTGACCAACAGCGGAGGCGCAGATGCAGATGTCTCCAAACGACTAAAAAGGCAAAGAGTATGGAGATCGTCAAAAATTCAAATCCATTCAAAACAACTTCTTTTTTGTTTAAGTGTTATACCCAATCTACTACGGACGCTACCATGTTTTAAATTATTGGAGGCCAAAAGGGTTTTGGTCAATCCTTTTAGACTTAGAATTTCTCAGGAGGTGAGAAATTGCAAGTCCAGCCGAAAAGATTTGTAGGGAAAAGAAACAAAAGAAAATAGAGGGAATCAGTTTTCAGAAATAAAGAACAAATTAAAGTAAAAAAAAGCAAGAGATGCTTACCAATTGAGTGATAATCCAACAAGAACACCAACCAGAGATATATCAAGAGCTGCAATTTAATGGAGTCCTCAAAGCAACAGGAGAGCCGTTAGGCCATCTGACACCTGTAGAGGGTAGGTACAAGAAGAATTTCGTTTGATGGGAAAATCTTGGTCCGAAATTAAACCGCTGGCACTGAACAGACCGGAATGGAAGATTTTTTTTGGGGCCCTTTGTTTCAGCCTGGATCCATACACTCACAATATTCTGTACGTAAAATTAACTGAAATTGTAATATAAAATAAATGAAAGTTCAATTAAAAACCGGTCTACCTATTTTTCATTTATTTTTAACAATAAGTTCATTTAATTTTTACTGTCAAAAATTCAACACCATATTCCGTAAAATCAAATAAATATTCAGTTATTTTGTAAAATTTTACTGTCAAAAATTCAACACCATATTCAGTAAAAACGATTAAATATTCAGTTATTTATTAAAATTTTACTGTCAATTTTTTACTGTCAAATTGACCCCATATTCAGTAAAAACAATTAAATATTCAGTTATTTTATTAAATTTTCGTTTACTCCGCAAAAGATCCGAATTTCTAAAAAATTCCAGACAGACACCTGTCCGCTTGTTTTTCTTATAAGCGAGAGAGGGAGAATATATTTATTTACTTACCCAGTTACACACGTTTGTTTTACTTTTGTTGTACTGACCACGTTGTTTACAGAAGAACTCTCAATTATTAGACACCAGCAGCATGACCGATATGGCTTCGCAATTATTTTACTTTTAAAATTTGATGTAGGTATTTAACTAAATTATTTTAACAAATAGAAAATGGGTATTGCTTACACAAAACAAGCAATTCATTTTTTATAGATAAGTAAAAATTAATTTTTGGTAGTAAAATTATATAAAATAACTGAATATTTAATTGTTTTTACTGAATATGGTGTTGAATTTTTGACAGTAAAATTTTAAAAAATAACTGCATATTAATTTGTTTTTACGCAATATGTAGTTAATTTTTTGACAATTAATTTATAAAAGATAACTGAATATTATGTTTGTTATTTTTTTGGCCAAGTTGTTTATATATTATATATAAGTTTTTGTTAAGCTAATTGGGCCTAATGTATTAATGTAAATAAAAAACCTTTTTTTTACATGTTTCTCCCAACGTTTCGTCAATTATTTGTTGACATCTTCAGGGGTTGTCTATTTAATATTTTTTAAAAATTTTTTTTATATAATAAAAAACAATATATTATTACAAAATTAGAAAACAACAAAATAAATAAATAAACTTACAATTACTAGGTAGTAGTTTATCACATTAAATTATTCATTAAATGTTACACAGCTTACATAAAACATAAAACATTTAACATATAATTAAATTAAACACACAACTTAAATTAATATCACAGCTTATCTTTTCTATTTTATTGCAACTCTGTAGCTTAAACTTATATTATCCGTGTCTTCCTTTAAATTCATTGTTCTGTTAATATTTTGTTGTATACGTAAGCTTTCTATTTTGAAACGTTTTTTCTGTTTAGCTTCTATGTCTAGTATTCTTATTCTGTCGAAGTCAGGTTTATGCCCTTCGTAAATCATATGTTTCGATAAAGCTGTTGATTCCTTATGTTTTTCTATGTCCTTTTTGTGTTCACACATTCTTGTTTGTTAATTTCTCTTCGTTGTGCCAATATAAATTAAATCACATTTTTGTTCGTCATTTCCCTTACATGCTATTTCGTACACAACGTTGTTTTGTTGTTGTTTTTCTACAGGCATTTTAATTTTGGAAAAAATAGAGTTGAGTGTAGTATGTGGTTTGTAGGCGTAACATATGTTTTGTGTGTCTATCGTTGTTTTAATATTTCTGTTGTCCGTTAAACCAGGAATAAACTTTACACTGTAAAAAACTTTGTCATCAATTTCAGTGCTGCTTGAAGTTGTGTTGTTTTTTAATTTTCTTTGTGTTTCTTCAATTAGCCGGTGTATAAGTTTAATTGGAAAGCTATTATTTATTAATATTGCTGTAATTTTCTTTATGTTTTTAACATGGAATTCTTCATCGCTAATATATAGTACCCTAAAAATGAAATTTTTTGCCGTATTTATTATTTGGTATTTTGGTTGAGTTGCATTAAAATTCATAAGTCTACCAGATGATGTTTCTTTTGAATACCAGTCAAATTTAATAGAACTATTATGTCGATATATGTATGTATCCAAATATGCAATTTTAAAATTCTCTTCAATTTCCGTAGTAAACTGGATTTTTGGATGGTATGCGTTGAAAGCATTCAGGATCTCTTCTTTGTCGTCCCGTTTTACTATAGCTAAGATGTCATCTACATATTTCACTATGTATTTTAAATTTATATTTTTCTTTTTTAATTCGGCTATTGCCTCGTCGAGTAAACTGTCCAGTACTACATCAGCTATAGTAGGAGAAAGGGGGTTCCCCATTGGCATTCCAAAAATCTGGCTATAGATTTTATTTTCGTAGACGAAATAATTGTTATCCGTGAGACAAAATTTAAGTATTTTCAAAAAAGTGGACTTCGAGATTTTTGTTTGTTTTTTAATAGTTTCCCATTTTCCCATTATGTTTTTTATGGCAGTATGCAAAGGGATGTTTGTAAATAATGACACGACATCAAATCATATGAGAACTTCATTGTCCGCGATAAATGTATGTTGTAATTGTTTTTTAAGTTCTGCAGAGTTTTTAATATTATATTTTTCGGAAATTATATGTTTGAGAATTTGGCCAATATATTTGGAGAGTTGGTAACATGGGACATTCATCGACGATACAATCGGTCTAAGGGGAGTATTCGTTTTGTGAATTTTTGGGAGACCGTAAATTCTCGGAGCAATGGCTGCGCTGCATAAAAGTTGTCTTTTTTGCCATTGATCTATACACTCATCTTTGAATATCTCTAAAACTATGTTATTATTTTCCCTTTGAAGTTTTGGCGTTGGGTCTGTTCGTATTGTTCTGTATGTATTTTTGTCTTCTAGTAGTTTTTCCATTTTATTATCGTAATCCTTCTTATACATTAAAACCGTTTTATTCCCCTTGTCCGCTTGTGTAGTAATAACGTCGTCGTGTTTTTTTAAAAATTTCTTTGTTTTCTCAAAAACTGTAAGAATAAATTTCTCCTTTGGGGTATTTTTAAATTGTCTTTTAAAACCTGTAATTTTGTTAGCTAATTTTGTCCTAGCGATTTCTTTAATCTGGTTTTCATTATCATCAATGGCCTGAATGCATAACTGAATATTGATTTGTTTTTGCGGAATTCGCGGTTGAATTTTTGACAGTAAAAATTAAATGAACTTTTCGTTGCTTTAAATTACATTTTCATTTAATTTTACATAAGAAGAATTTAACTTAATCAACGGACAAAATTAACTGCAACTGAAAATCCGTATTAATATGCACTTAGTTTTTTGAATAACTGTTAGAATCAGTTAAAAATAAATTTGCTTAGAATTTTAAATGTTTATTTATTTAAAAATTATTTGAACGGAATATTTCTTAAATAAACTACAGTCCGTTACTGTAATAATATTGTGAGTGTAGGAATCGATATAAATCAAATTGGTAGAAGTATATTATTATCCTAGTTCACGGCCAATAGTTTTATCGCAATAGGAGTTACAGAAATTCATTTGAAAATGGGTAAAATTACATTATTATTTTACCTAGGAAAATTAAGGATGAACGAGTTGAAATTCTTGAAAACTTTTGACTAAACTATAATTAAATGTATCAAATATTTGAATAACCCAGGAACCGTAGCAGTTATAAGTGATATCAAAAAGGTTAGTAAATAACAGCTATTGTGTGAATTGAAAAAAAAAAATTTAATTCATCTTAAACTGTTTTTTTCAACGTTGAAATAAAAAGTCAAATTAAACTCTTCAAAAAGAGTTTTATTAAGCCATCATAAAATAAAATACATTTTACGAGATTGATTTTTAAAGTCAGAAAATAAAACTCTTTTTACGTACATAAATTGGCAGCTTGCCGCTGGCCAGATCATTACAATTTGTAAAGCAGTGCAAACTAATCAGCTTCCATTGCTTTTAAATAATTCGTCATTAAAAAAAGAGAATAAATAATATTAGTTTAATTATAGACGGAAAAATATTATAATTTATTTGTTTAATCTTAAGGAATATAATTCTAAGATAAAATTTCATTTGTGAGCACAAGCAGCGTTGCCCATCAGCTCAGATGGAAAAATAAAAGTCCTTCAAATAGTTTTTTTTTTCATGACGGCGCAATGAGTTTCGTTTTATGCGAAAAAAAAACTCATCAAAAGAGTTTTATTTTGAGAAGGAAAAAATAAAACTTTCTAATTAGGCTTTATTAATTTTTTTCGTTGAAAAATAAGTCTTAACTGTGGAGATGATATTTTTTTTTAAGATCGACAAAGATTGCGAAAAAGCACTTCAATAAAAAACTATTGGTATGTGATCGTATTTGTCTCCGTTGACTCTAATATAGAGAGTTTTTGAGTGAAGATTTCCTGGATAAGTGCTACTTATGGTCCCTGGAATTACCCAATTGATTGTTTAACTATCATGAGTTTAAGCTTTTTCGGTGTTCCAGATTCATCACGGTCACATAAAACCTTTCTTATCATTTTGTCTTTAACCCTAGGATTCACGGTAACCTTTTGCCACTAAGTTCTCCTCTTGGTCCGGCTAGAACACAATTACATCAGATAAAAAACCAAATTAAATAAAAAGTAAATATAAATATTTTATATTGAACGTATGCTTATTATTTAAGATTATACGAATTTATTATTTCATTATTGTATTTTAGATGCAAGACATCAAAAATGTAGTTCTTAATTTTGCACGCTGCTTTTTCGCATCTACCACAGCTAAAACGAGTTTTGCGCCTGGGTTTTGTAGTTAAATTGATCTTAGCTTATCACAGACCGTAGTCTTCTGATTTAATTCAAACTTGATACATTCTATTCAGAACATATAATTTGTAGAATTCACGTTTCTGTTTTTTTGATATTTTTACCTATTTGAAAGATATTGCAAGAAAAAAAAATTTGATCTGGCCAAGAGGGTAATTTCATAGACTTTTACATAAAAATGGAATTCAACTCCACTTATTTGCTCCAATCACATCCAAATTAGTTTCATTAGATTCAGCACATATCATTTATATCATTTAGGTTTTTTTTTTGTTATATCCGAAAAATATTGCAAGCATAATACAAATTTGGTCTGGACAGACCAAGATTGTAATCCTAGGGTTAAATTAATATAATGAATGGATTCACTTCAGTGGAGTTTACATTAAATAACTTTGACAAAATATATTAAAGCTTTCTCTTTTGGCACATAAGTTGCACTATTAGTCATTTCTATAGACATGTTTGTATTTACAAAATTGTAATAAGCTTCAAATTAACCTTTATCATTTTTATCTGAAATGTGTAGTCAAGTGAAAATATAAATGCTCACACTATAATCTAAAATAATAATATGTATGTACAAAACAAACTCTAAGGACCGTAAACTAAAAAAAACAAATGAAGAAAACTGTCAATAACACTGTCAACACAACACAACACAATTCAATAAAATATTAGGTTTGTTTCTTTACGCTAGTTTGGGATTCTTCGGTATCCCAATTTGCACCAAAAGCGTTCCCGCTCTTAAAATTTGTGTAAATAAGAGGAGGTTTTACGAGAACAAAACTCTTCATATTCGTGCACGAAAGAGTTCAGACTTTTTCTTCCTGCAGGTTTTCTAAGTATGTTATCAAAAAAAAAAACTGTAAAAACGGGAAACTAAAAAGTGATGTTCATTAAAAGATATGTATGTATTTAAACAAGGTGCTGTAAAAAACTGGTATATTTAATAAAACAAAAGGTCAAATTACTTTCACGTTCTACTTTGTTTTTTGTGCTCCCGTACATTGATTACACAAATGAACATCAAAAATTAGATATTTTCTATGCTAAATTGGGGCTGCTGAACATGGCATTCATTTATTTTTCTCAAGAAGCTTTTTCGAGATAAACGAGAAAATCGTGTTTTTCTGCTGTTGTTTTAGCTATTTCGAAAAATCTCGAGAACTGTTCAACTGAATTTAAACTTTTGTATAGATATGTGTTTTCTCTTTCGGCATATATATTTTGTTGATCGGATAAAGATTTACCGAGCTACAAGAGTTGAAAAATTTGATTTTTTGATGCTTTTTCAAAATTCACCATTTTAATTCGCTCCAGTAAGGCAATAAAAAAATTTAAAAAATTGCTTTAAGAAAAGTTGTATATGAATTCTATACCTGTGTTGCGAGTTTATGCCCCGCTTTTGTTGTTTTAATAACTTTCTAAATTTTTTAAATAACTTTTTTGGACGCCCTAAGTTGAAAATGAACTTGGCATGGATGAGTATTTGTCATTCGGTTATCATATAACTGATTGCTATATCTGCATGACTAAAGTGCACAGCGGAAAAAATGCCAATATTAGTTATCCGTATATAAACCAATTGATATCCATTCCCAAAGCGAAAACCTTTAGCACTTAAAGTAATATCAGATAATGAAGAAGAAGATCTAAATCTGAGTTTTAATTATATGAGTCGTTTATTTTGAAAGTGGCTTAAGTCCATTTTTTCTTATATTGAGATTTTTAAGGGTTTGTGTTGGATTTGTTTCAAAAATATTGTTAAGTGGTATTAATTTTTTTTATAACTTGTTAGAATATATAACGTAATACGTTTTGTAAACTTTACTAGAAAAATAAGATGTGTTTCAATTCCTAAAATGGACTTAACCTTTATGTGCTCGGGATCGAAAACTTACGTGGGCGGTCGGAAGACTACATTTAAAGTAACATTATTTTTGCACTACTTTATCCTTATAAAAAAGAAAAAAAGGGTTATATTTATTTTATTTTATTTATATGTTATTTATGTAGGTACATGTGGTTTGGAAAACTTGAACAAAAAAATTTTAAACATCCCAATAAAAATGTTTATCATTTTTCGAAGCACTAATGGTCCATTTAAAAAAATAAGCGCTCTATTATGCGCTACGCAATAAGACATACTTACATAAATGCAGTAAAGTAAGTGAAAGAACTCTCAACAACTTTTATAAAAAAAAAATAACATTTCAAGTGCTACGGCATTCCCTTACTATGAAGCAGGTTTGGAAGGGAGAATACTAAAAAATAGCTGTATCAAAACATTCAGTATGTAAGGCCGATCGTTACATACAACAATTTTTATATGCGCTGATGCGCTTTATGTATTAAAAATGTATTGCTTCAAAGTGGGAACTCGCCATATAAAATTCATGTCTTCCGTCAGCGCAATGGTAAGCGAAATGTTTATGTTTCTCCCTTACAAACCTGCTTCGCTGGAAGCTCCATTTTTTATTGGGATATAAGTTTTATTTATAGAGCAGCATTTTCCAAATACGTTAGTTCTAGAATGTGCATCGCACACCGGTTTCTTACAACAACTGCATATTTGTCGTGTTTTTTGCTATTTCCCATTTCACATACCTGACATCGTACAGGATGTTTTGGCCGCTTATCCTCAGATGTATCGGGAAATTGATTAGTAGCTGAAGCGGAAGAAGTTGACTTTGGCGAGTGCCCTTGCGCCATTTCGATAGCGAGAATTTCCAGACATATTTATCGTTAAATTTTCGATTTCAGTTTTGTATCACTACTAATATCAAAATACGCACATCTGATTCACTTGACTAGCAACACTTTACTAATTTTTGCAATACAAAGAATAGAAAAACAACACATTGTTAAATCATAAAATTTCCGTACACTTTGTCTTTGCTCTATTGTTTTAGCAAAAATAAAAGAAAAACAATGTGTGCAAATGTAATAAGCAACAATTAAGCCACTTTGCATACAGACTACATAGTTACTACAAATGTAGACTACCGGCCACGAGATGATCATTTTAAAAAACATCCTTTTAGCACCAACGAAATAATTATTTTTACATCATTAACGTTTAAATTTGCTTAAAAAAAAGATTTTAGGAAGCTACCAAAAACCTCAAATTGTTTTACTGACGTTTTAAATTTTTATTCGATAATCTAATCAAAATTACTACAAATGTAGACTTCCGAGCACATAAGGGTTAAACTACTTTCAAAATTAATAAAATTACTTTTTTGTTTGTGAAAAGGAATAAGTCCACTTATTTTAAAGAAATTAAATAATAGAAATTGTCAATTTCTTATGTTTGATGTAGATGAATGTTAAAGCTTTAACATAAATAGGGATGCTTTCAATTGAGATACAGATTTTTATTTATGTAATTAAAAAAATGCTTTTAAAAATAAATATTAATCCATTTATTAAAAAATGTAATTTATATTCATCTATTAAGGATAATATTAAAGATTTTGCCATATTATTTCTCCTCATTTAGATTATGTGTGAGGTTGTTAAAATATTAATGTTGCATAGGTGGTATATACCTTAGTAACTCCATCATATCCTTATACTTAGGAGTTGCAATCGGACGTATGTAATGTGGTGTTTTTTTTTTTTTTTTGTTGAAGTTCCTTGGTGTTTCCCGACAAGGTAATAAGTCAAGTATTTTGAACTCTTTATCCACCTTCATAGATTCTTTATAAAACATTTTATAGAGTTCACTTTTTATAAATCGGATCCAACATATCCTTAGCCAATTAGCAGGTTCGCCGCAAGTGCTTTTTAATCTTTTAAGCATTGCTTTTTCCAGAGGTTTTGTAAAAATCTTTACGTTTCATTTTAGTAAATAAAAATTTATTACATAAAAGATGACATATATAAATTTTTTATTTCAGTGGACTTAAACCGGTTTCAAAATAATTTTTTTTGTTTCGTTAGCTAACTAATGTTCAATTATAATTGTGATTATTGTTATCATTAATTACTTTTTTTTAAAAAAATGGCCTTAAGCCATTTTCAAAATAAACGACTCATATGTGTGATACACAGAAAAAATTATAAGTAGTTTTTTATCAATTAAAAAATTATTTAAATTTAATTAATGTGATAATTGAATTCATTATTTTTTTTTGTTGAAAGTAAATTAAAAAATATATATAATTTTGATTTAATTAACTTTTAATTGTTTTAAAATAAATTTTGAATTAAAATAATAATTATATCACAAAAAATAATTTCGTTTAAAATAGAATAATTTTAACTTGTGAAATTGTTGTTGGAAATTGTCAAAATCAATCAACAAATTGTGTAAAACGATAAAATTTTTTGATAATTTTTTTAATTAAAACTAAAAATAGAAACTGGGAATTATTTCCTTTCATAGGTTACTTTATTATATTCAACATTTTTTATTTTTTCGAATTTATTCCATGAGCTAAATTTCAGTTATGTATTTTATAAAGCTTTTTTGTAATAGTCCTATTCCTTTAATTTTTTTTTAGGAATGACTTTATACACTACCAGACTATTATATTGTATCTTCTTGTTACATTTTACCTTAGCTGTCCTTTGGATAGCAATGAAGTATATTTTATGTACAGATAAATTTACAATTATTATACACCAGCAGAATGTAATGCATTTTCTGGCCCGCAACAGCCTTCGTCAGCATTCTTTGTGTCACACTGGATAGTGATACTTTATAAATTGAATGTATTTAACTCAACTATTTTAACAAATAGAAACTGGGAATTATTTCCTTTCAAAGGTTACTTTATTATATTCAACATTTTTTATTTTTTCAAATTTATTCTATGAGCTAAATTTCAGTTATGTATTTTATAAAGCTTTTTTGTAATATGTTTCGATCGCAGCCACTCGATCATGGTAACCTGCCGGCCAAGGTTCGAGCCCCGGTCACGGTCAATTTTAATTTTAATTTTAATTAATTTTCATGTTGTAAAATTCCTTTCTTCATAAAAATAATTTAATGAAAAATTTTAATTAATTTTCATGTTGTAAAATTCCTTTCTTCATAAAAATAATGTAATGAAAAATTAAATCTGATGAACTTGAGCCGAATTACAAATATTAAAAATTTGGATTAAAAACAATAAATAGTTCAACAAAATAACCACAATACTAATTATTTTTCATTTTCTTTCAACAAAAAAAAAAAGTGATTCAATTATCACATTTTTTTTAATTGAAATAATTGTTAAACTATTTTTTTAATTGAAAAAAAACTACTGTTACCTTTTTCTGTGATTAAGAACTAATAACCAATATCGAAAAATCAAACTATGTCATGAAAGGTTTAATATTGTGGTCTACGAATGGACAAATATATCATACAAAATAAATGTTCATATTACTTTCCGTTTCTATAATTGTGAAAAAATCTTTTGAAATGTATAACCCTGGCTAAGAAGCTTTGTTTGTAACTTTTCAAAAATATGGTTGAAGTCTACTGATTCATATAAACAAGATTAACCACAAAAAAAATTAAAAGTGTATTAAATTGCAAGCATATTTCAAACATGTTATAAATTTATTAAATTCCTACAATGTTTTTTAACCAAAGACTTTCAGAAATCTAAGTATTTATTATGTTGGTTCTTTACTTTTGTGAATTGTTTTGTTATATTTTTATTGACTTTTTATTACAAAAACTAATTTAATTTTTGTGTTTTAATTATTCGAATTAAACCGGGTTAATCGGTTATTTTTAAAACCGGTTTTATAAAAAGAGCAACTATTCGGAATATTCGAAAACCGGATTTTAAAAAGAGTCGATTAATCGATTTCCCTCATACATAGAAAGTATTTAAGCCAATAGCGGCCTATCACACCAATATACAATATACTTCCTTTAACCCTTTCGCTATATTGTATCCATATGGATACACTCAACTTTGGAGGCATCTGACAATCTCCAGGTAAAAGAATTGGGATAGATATCGGCATATTATTGTTTTTTAAGATCTTATGAATATTTTTTAATGAAAAACTCTTGTATTTTTAAAAAATTGAGAAAAATATAACAGTAAAAAAACTTTTTTTATATTTAATTTAAAAAAAAAAACGTTTATTTATCTTTCAAATCACATATATGACCATGTTTGAAAAAACACATATGTACAACATGAAGAAAAAGGTTCATATTAACTTTTTGCATCAATAGGTTTTTTTAAAGCCATATGGATACAAACGCAAGTTATGGTGTTAAATATTATACACACAATACATATAAAATAATAATATAAATATATAATAATATAAAACTGTGAAGTATTGAATTTTATTCTGATAGCATTATTATTCGATCATCACGAAATTTAAAAGTGTGATTTCCGCGCGAATAGAACGAATTTTTGCAAAATCTTATATCATTCCGTGCATTATTCCACTATTTATGTTAGTTTTTTTAACAAAATTTCTTTGGCATAACCGAAATATATATCCATTTAAATTTTTTTCAAATGTGAGTATTGATTGTTGTTGTTAGGGCCAATTATAGTAAAAATCCCAAACATTGGATTTTTTTTGTAACCCAATAAAAGCTTGTAGCGAAAGGGTTAACCCTTATACGGTCTTCGGGTGATATTTCACCCATTTTATGTTTTAATATATAATATCTCTTTTACATTTTGCTGGATCTAAATTGGAATTTTTTCCAATTTATTAAATTTATATTTTACATTAATAACATTAAGTTTTATTTTGGTATATCTTAACGTTACAAGATTATTTAAAGATTTACGAAAAAGTCCCTTGGGTGAAATTTCACCCATTTACAAAAACGTGTAAGCTACCTACTTCCGATTGAATATTATGGATGATTTTAGTTTATGGGTTTCTTTTTAAATATTATTTGGTCTTAAACAAAAATTCAAACACCTTCAATTAAGGAAAACCGCTGTATATTTTCATTTAAAAAGCAGAAGAATGTCCAGCAAGTTATTTTGAGGGACGTTTTAGGGTTAAATTTCATATATTCAACTTAATTCGTTTAACCCTTATACGGTCGTCGGGTGAAATTTCGCACATTTTTATTTTGCCTAAAAAAAATAAAAACACTTTCAATTAAACAAAAAACCCTGTATATTTTCATTAAATAATCAGTATGTGTGATTTTTAACCCGAAGAACTTTCCTGCAAGTTATTTTGAGAAACGTATGAGGGTTAAAGAAAGTGTGTTTGGGTTATTATTATTAATAAATGTGTGTTGTACCTCAAAACTGTTAAACAATTCAAATTTTAAAATTAAGTATAAATTCAACCGACTAAATTTTGAAACAATAAATTATAAGTATTGAAAGCATTTCCAAGAAATGTATTTAATTTATTTAATTTGTATATAACATTATAATTATTTGCACAAATAAAGTTACTCTAGGCAAAACGAGCTAATGGCAAAAGGTTTAAATTTTATCAATATATCTATTTTAACAACATCTAAGTATTTCTTTCAAAGTATAGAAATATATAATAAATCTATACAGAGGAATCTATAAACCATAAAGTAAATTCATTTTTTTTTTTTTTTTGTAAAAAAATAGAATTTGCTATTGTATAAAATGAATAGAGCACAGCAGAAAGAGACAACATTTGTTGGTGTCATTGCAGCTGTTTACATTCTATCAAAGCTTTAAAGCTTTTAAGACAACAGGAAGTTATAAAAATGCATTCAAGTGAATTTATTGCAAATTGCAAATAAATCAAAATGCGGAAGTGCAGAAAATTTTTTCTTTTTTCTATTATTATTAAACACTTTGCTCATTTTAAACTAAAATATAGCAGAAGATGGTTTTTAGTAGAAATAAGGAGAATGCGAAATACTTTGTACTTCATTTAATATACATTTTCATTATTTTTTTTTTAATCAATTAAATACAATTTTTGAAAAGTGAGTTTTTTAATGAGTCATTTGAAAACATTTCCATTCTCTTAAAATAAATATTTAATTAAAATAATTATTAAATAAATCAAAATATTAATTAAATTTTTCGTTAAATAGAAAATTACTTAAACTTGTTTGATTGAAGATTATTTATGTGTATTGGTTATTGCCAAAACTTGAGCTTCATGTACCAAAAATAATTTTTAATACAGTAAATTTTAATTTTATTTGGTAAAACTCTTACAAATATTGAAGTATTTTATTCTTAGAAATTGCCAATAAAGCTTAAAGATAATAAAAGGTATAATAAGAAAAGAAATAATATTGAACATTATTATAAATAGTACATATCATTACCTAAAATGCAAAAGGCCCTATTTATTATTTTGAAAATTGTAAAGTGATTTACACTGTCTAAAACTTAATTTTCTTGTATAACCTACCAGTTGTTTTGCAAATTGACAATTGTTAGTTAGGACTTTTAGAGTTTATTATATTATTTTTTGTAGATAGGGACGTTTGTTTTTTTTTTTGCAAAAAAATCGTTTAATTTCGTCGTGATATTCCAAAATTGTTTTGTAGACATTGCGTTGATGCAATACATCTAAATTAATAAAAAAAAGTCAAATTTGAATGCTTGGTTACTTAGGGCGTTTTGCGTTTTAAAAATTAAATATTACGATTCATTTATGTTTTAGGTAAGTATATAATCAGAACGCGGCTTTATTTGGGTCCTATGGAATATTCTGAATCGACTATCTTAAAAGTATTTAATGTGCTTTCTAGTATCAGGATTTTCGGACCAAATTAAACCAAAACATCAGTTTTTGTTTTAGTTTTAGAGGTATTTAGGTAATTTCCATCACTGGTCTATGGTAAAATATGGAGCGATCTTCACAAAATTATATGGTGTTATTTGTAGATATTAATTCCTTCAATTAAAGTTTTATTTGAATTAACAAATAATTTGATTACTAGTGTTGTTAATTTTATAATAAAAGTAAATACTATACCAATCTTGCTGGTTGAGTTAAGATAACATTATTATAAATTTGGTTTAAATAACGGAACTTTATCTGGAGCAATGCAACTTTATCTCCATTCTCTACTCTACAGTAAGAGTGCTGTCCATTTTTTGCATTTTTAACAAATCTGTATTCTGTTGCAAAATTCTTGAATTTTTGTTAGAAATTTCCAGTTGTTATTTACTTTTTTCACCTCCTGTCACATGCGTTAATTTTAAAAGTAAGTGTGTATTTGGTATTGATTGGACTGAAGAGGCGACACCAAAATTTCGCATTTATTGGTTCTCTCTTTAGCTGAATTGTTTAGATCAAATAAAGAAATTACAGACAGTTTGTGCAATGTTGTGGAAGAAAACCCAATTTTAGAGCAATCTTGCTGTTGAACAGATTCAAAAACCTTTCGAGAGTAATAAGATTTGACAACAAGGATACTCGCAGTGAACGCCAAACTTTAAAGAAGTTTGCGCCGATACGTGAGCTATGCAATCTATGGGTTGATTAGTTATGCCAGGAAACCCATAAAAAGAGGGTACAAGTTATGGTGCTTAGCTGATCAGAGAGGTTTTATAAAAAAATTTATTGTTTACCAAGGAAAAGACGATAAAATCAGCGCAAAGTTTTCTGAATATACTTTAGGGGAAAGAGTAGTACTGGAGTTGACTGAACAAGAATGGGGAAAAGAAAAAGTTATATACTTTGACAATATTCTTCTCTTCTGTTTCTTTACTCGAAAAGTTAAAAAGTGAAAAAACATTTGGATGCGACACAATAAGGTCAAACCGTAAGGGCATTCCCAATAATATGGTAATCGACTCCAAACTAAAAGGAGGAGAGTATGACCACAGATTTTCAGATTTAAATATTGGTTACTGGAAGTGGAAAGATAATAAAATAGTTCATTTTGTTTCAAATTTTCATGGCAATGAAGAAACTTCCGTTTTACGAAAGCAGAAGAATGGAACCAAGTCTACGGTTACTTGTCCCAGGTCCGTAAAGGATTATAACGCATATATGGGAGGTGTTGACACCGCTGATCGATTGAGAGCACTCTATTGCGTTGACCGTAAATCGCCTAAATGGTGGCATAGGATATTCTGGGGTGTGCTCGATATCGCTTTTGTAAACGCATATGGGCATTTCCATTTTGACGTGTCGTGATATTTGTACCACAAAATGTAAAAAAATTAAATGACGAAGTCAAATTTGTAAAAAGGGTTTTTATATATACAAAGTAATGAAGTAGCACTATTTTCAAAAAAAAATTACATTAATCGACGCTAAGGATTTGCAGATATAAGCAAAAATCTGCGCTGGCGTGACGTTAAAAAAACGGAAGTGGGTTTTGACTTGCATTACAAAACTGAATAATACTGCGAATTGAGCAAGATGTTTTGTACAAAACCATTTTTAGTAAACTTACGACTTATATAGATTTATTTTTCAAGCTATCAAATTTAAAAATCTTTGCTCGTTTTAAGGTAAATATGGGAATTTTCAGCTAAAAGTCTACTTTTTTAAATGTAACGCCAGATTGCAAATAAGGTTGTATTTTCGGTCCATGTTGTTCAATTGTTATCCCTTTTGTTACTTAATGTAGAGCTTGCTGTGCTTTACACCAAAATATAAAAAGGTAAACGATACATATAAAATTTTTTGAGAAACAATTTAAAATATTTCTGGCGTCACATAACAAAAAGTGGACTTTTCGCTGGAAATGCCCATATATTGTACATGGACTTATAATTGAAAAATCTACAGTCAAAGATTTTAGAAGGTCAGTAGCCCAAGGTTTGATGACTATGAAAGATGTGGGTAAGAAAAAACGAACACCAAAAGACAATGTTTCAAGTCCTTGTTCAAATAAAAGGCGCAAAATAGACTTCTCCACATTGAAGGATGTAAGGCTTGGCAACAGAGGTATTCATTGGCCAGTGTTTGTGGAAAGAAGAGGGAGATGTGAGGTATGTAGCATGAAGAAGGTACAATCTAAGCCTCATTCCAAGTGCTGTCAATGTGATGTGTTTTTATGCCTGAACGAAAAGAAAAACTGTTTTGCTGAATATCATGAGGCAAATAATTAGTGTTAATGCCTTTAAAATATTTTTTCATCTGTGACATTAATAGACTGACGGTACTTATAAGTCTAGGTCCTAAAAGTAATACTAAGAGTCAAAATAAAAAATTTTAAAAATCAATAATTGGTTTCATTAATAATGTTTATACATAATAAAAAATAAAAATTTATATTTTTTTACTGTAAGTCATAGCCGGTAGGAAAGGGTTAAGAAAAACAAAATAAAAACAACAACAACTTACAAAAGATGTTGTTTATTATCAAAAAGTAATTCCAATTTTTGGGAATACAAAATTTAAATTTCAAGTTTTTATTTACAATACAAAATAAGTATTCCAAATTTAACAAATAGAATCTGGGAATTTATTTTTCATGGGCCAGAAAATGCATTACATTCTGCTTGTATCTAATAGTTGTATAAATTTTCCGTACAATTCACTTCATTGCTAGCCAAAGGATAGCTAAAGTAGGCCTCGAAACAGAAATATTCAGACGAAAATTCTGAAAAACATAGAAAATATTCCTGGTAAATATTGAAGGAATAAGACTATTAAAGTATAAAAGATATTAAAAATTGTTATTTACACATTCGAATAATATGAACATTTATTTAAAATTTATTTTATTTTTTTATATATCGCCCTTTTATTTGCAAATGGATGTAACTATACTTTAATTTTTTACAGCAGAAGCAAACACTTTACAATAGTTGATAAAACGAACCGTAATCAACAAAAAACTGGATTTCAAATTCTTGTTTGTTGCGCCCTTTTGCTTTTATGGTGACAATATGTGTTTTATATTAAGTGAATTTTATATTAAAAAAATTATATCATATTCTATAAACCTGTTTAATTCTTTACACTCACAATATTCTGTACGTAAAATTAACTGAATTTGTAATATAACATAAAAACCGGTCTACTTATTTTTAATTTATTTTTAACGACCCCATGTTCCGTAACAACTAATTAATTTTCAGTTATTTTATATAAATTAACTATCAAAAAATTTACTGAATATTCCTTTGTTTTTATTAAATTCAGTAATTTTCGTTCACACCACAAAAGCGCCGAAATTCTAAAAAAAAAAACACCAGACAGACACCTGTCCGAATTGTTGTTCTAATGAGAGAGAGGACATTATTGATTACTTACCCTGTTACACAAGCTTGTTTTACTTTTGTTGTACTGACCTATTTTGTTTACAGAAGAACTCACAATCATAAGATACCAGCAGCATGACCCATATGGTTTCGGAATTATTTTACTTTAAAAATTTGATATATTTAACTAAATAATTTAAACAAATAGAAAATGGGAATTTTTTACACAAAACAAGCAAATCGTATTTTAAAGAAAAGTAAAAATTTATAAACTGAAAACCGTATTACTGTGAACTTAGTTTTTTAAATAACTATTAGAATCAGTTAAAAATAAATGTGCTTGGAATTTTAAATGTTTATATATTTAAAAATTACTGAACGGAAGGAATACTTCTAAAATAACCTACAGTTTGTTACTGTAATAATATTGTGAGTGTATGAATATGAGGTAAAAGTTTTCTTACAATTTATTGTCATCCTGAAGAATAAGGAAATATACACATATTTAAAGAAATTGTTAATAGAATGAATTAAACCAATTGCAAGATGCTTCTATTCAGTTAGCAGTTTTAAGCCATAGGTTAATTTTAATTCAAATTAAAATGTAATTAAATTTTTAATTGTTGTAATTAAGATTTAGCATTCTATAAATTTTAATTCGGTTCATAAAGGTATAAATAAATATATTTATTATCAATGAAAAATAAAAACATGTAGCAAAAAATTTGATTTTTTAAACTTAAGACATCTCAGAGAAGGAACAAGCTATTACAAGGGTTAAGCATTTATTTTCAGACGACATATATATAATATAATATAATGGCGAAATTGTGAGTACAACTTAGCTCAACTCGAGCCTTAAGAAAAGGATACGTTAGTCCGAGGGCTTCGAATTTTTGAAAATTTTGCAGGCCTGTTCTTATAAGATTTTCCGTCTTTAAGTGATTTAAGGGATAGTGTTCACATGGGACCATTGATCAATTCTGAACCTATAATCATGACATAACATAGTTGCTGTTATTGAAGTAATCGTTACCAAATTATATATCAATATCAATAGCTATAAGGAAGTTACGGTATTATAAGGTTTATTCGAAAGAGGTGTTTATATGGCATCAAATAACACCAAATTGATTCGACTTTAAAGCAAAATATGTATTATTTTAATTAAAAATGGTAAAGCAAAAATTATTTTTGATTCAAAGAACTAAAATTTTTTTACATAATAATCAACAATTTTTTTGTCACTCAGCTAAAAACATGTTCACTCTGCGATGAAGAAAATTTATTTTAGTTACAGAGTTTTTTTGATAATATTTAATTTTGCCTTTTGAATTAAATGCAAACGGCTTACTGTTAAAGTGTGTAATAATTATAAAACGCTTTATGTCTTATAAAAATGTGTATTCATAAACATACATTTATGAATACAAATTTGTTTTTGCTTTCAATATGAATTTTTAAACGAACATTTTTATTTTAGTTTGAAAAACAGGCAGTAAATATTTTTGGGCAGTCTTGTTTTGAAAACGTAATAAATATTCCTTCTTCTTTGTTTTAGTTCCATACTTAAGATATTTATTTGGTACCTATAATCATTTAATAAAATTTGTATTGACCTTTTCTAAAATATCCTTTGTACCGGATTTTAATCAAATTATTTATCAATTTCTAATGGCTTCGTCCTTGAAATTTTGACCAAAATAATTAAAAAGATGTATTTGCATTATTTTCTAAACTTAACACACAAAATAAATTTAATAATATAAAACACTTAATTTTTCTAGGATTAAAATATAAAACATTAAGCTAATTTAAATTTTCAAGTGCTTTTAAGAACTATGCAAATTATTCTAACTGAATAACTTTAAGACATATCTAATCTTTCATGCATAAATTTATAAACTTGTATAATCATATTATATTTGCTCTTATAAGTGCTACAAAATTTTCAACAAACTTTTCAATAAAAAAAATAACAAACAAAGCAAAACAACTTAGAAGCAAAATATTTGAAATATCCCATAAGCCCATAATACCCATCACTAGTTAATTCTCTAAAGTGTAATTAGTATTACTTAACTTCTATCAAGTCACAAAATATACATTACACTTGCTGTACATTCAACAACCACGGACATCTTGTATATACATGCATATGTATACTTATGTAACTATGATTTTATGAATTTATCAAAGATAAATATTGTAAAGTGAAAATATAAAATAAAGTTTACTTTGTCATCATTACGTTAAGTCAGAGCTAAAAGAACAATAACAAAAGTTATAAGAGAACAAACATGCATGAACCCACAGAATACTGAGTCGATTAGTGGGAGACAAAAAATTTATATAAAACCCCTACCGCTGTTCCTCATCTATTAAAAGCGCTTCCTTGTATTTCTCGATATCGTGTATATGTTGCTCTTTCTATATGACAAAAGGCAACAACCACAGAGATCATTGTCGTTATCATCACCGCAGTTACATCGTAACTTTGCCAGCAATATTGCTCAATATCATCCCGGCATGCACAGTGCCGTGTGTCTGTTGGTTGGCTGGCTGTAAAAAAAATAAAAAATAACAACAGAGTTTATTGTAAAAATAAAGAAGAAACAAAAAGTTTTATCGAAGATGCAGACATTGCAGCTACTTTATTGTGGTTAAAGAGATTTAAAAGTTTTAAAACTACTACATTCTTACACACATTTGTGCAACACACAAAACATACAAGTGCATCGAGGATGAAACTGCGAAATACATTTGAAATGGGGTTAAAACCAAAACTTCATACGTTCATGAATATTTCACCGAAATCGAGATATGTACTATAAAGAAAATGTTTTGCAATATATTCAAATTTTTTGCAGATCAAATGATCAAGTATTAAATAAAAAATCTAAATTAATGAGTTATCAAAGTCTGGCAGATACAACAAAAGAAAAAACAAATCAATTGCGAAAGTATAGTCGGCCAATCCTGACTAGAGCTGCTCGATGTTAATCGATGCATCGTAAACATCGATGTTTTGATTGCGATACATCGTATAAATGTCGATGTATCGTATTATACGATGTTAATCGATACATCGATGTTTTTTATTCGATGTATCGAAAAGCTGAATTTTTAGTTAAACGTATTCGGCAGCTTTTGTAGAAGTGTGTACCTGCCAAGACTGACTTCTAACACGTTTTTTTAAACCTAAAATTGTTTTAAACTCGCTTAATTTAACAACACTGTACCAAAAATACTTTTTGTAAACTGTCATAAAGCATCAGCAAAGCAACAGCATTATTACAGAGCAAAATCCAAAAATAAATTTTTATTGTGAACAAGATTTTCTTGGTATCGTATGTAGTAATCGGCAAAGCAAGTTGTTTTTGCAGCGATAATATATTTGGCTTAATTTTACTGCTACAGGTTGTAACATGGTATCGTAGACGTCCAACTTGGTTTGGAAATACTTTAATAAAAATGGCGATAAATCTGCAAAGTGTAAGCTGTGAGAAAAAATATAAGGACCGCTGGCAATATCTCTAACTTGAAGGGTCATATCAAACACATTCACAAGGCTACATTTTTGGAAATTACCAAAGTAAAAAAATCTTAAACGCAAAAATTAATAGGTACAAGTTTTGTGAGAGTGCTAACCGAAAATACCCCAGTTGTTTCAGATTCTTGTGTGCCGTCTACAAGTAGTTCGTGTAATGTTCGTTTTGATACAGAATCATGTATCCAGGTAAATAAAGACACTATTGAATTAGTACCTTTTAAGCGTCAGAAATTAATACAAAAAACTATTGAAGATATTTCCTCGTATTCCGGTGGTGACAAGGCAAGAAAAATTAGCAACGCTATGGTTTATATGATTTGCAAAGACAATCACGCATTCGCAATGGTAGAGAATGAACTTTTTAGACACCAAGTGAAAGTTTTATCACCGCATTTTAAAGTTCCAAGTAGATCGTTGGAACAGTACGTTCTATATGAGCGAAAGGTTTCTTGAACTTCGAAATGCTATGAGTGAAATCTAACTTCGATACAAAACTGCGCCGCCGATGTTGACTGATATAAGGCAGCCACAAAACAAATATCCGGTGATACGTACTGCAATAGCAGCAAAGTTATCCCTCTAGTTCCCTGTATGGTGTCAAAACTAAATCCTGTTGCAATTGAAGAACCATTGTTAAAGGAGGACGTAAAATTGCTCTTATTGATATCGAGCCCTAATAGCAAAAATTATGTAACCAATTTTTGTTCATTTGCATCATCTCTAAAAATTTCATATCTCTGAGAAGTACCGTTACGAAATGAGAGCAAAAGAAATTTGAAACAATACCATCGACTTGAAGCAAAAATATTTAAAAGAAACCTTCTCCTGTAAAATTTTATTTTTGCTGGTTACATAATTTTTGCTATTAGGGCTCGATATAAACGAATGGGTGCTATCGAAAAAGTTTCACTTTTGGATATTGCCACATTTTTGCATTTTGAAAATCCACTTGCATGTTCGAAAGCCGACTCCGATATTTCAGACAAGACGTTGGACAATTTTAGTCTTCGGAGTAATTACCACATATTAGTTGAAACAAATTGGAAAACAAATAAGACTGAAGGAAACTTTTCTGATGAACTCTACGTTTACTTGCTTAGAAGTGTGGGCCGACTACAAAATTCAATTGCCTAGACTGTACAATATGTCATACAAATATTTAACAATGGTTGTCAGTTTCGTGCGATATAAAAGGCTTTTCTCAAAGGCTGCATTAGTGTTGTCCCAGAAAAGAAGCAGTTTGCAAGCAGAGAAGGTCAACAAAATATAATAAATAAAATTTCCTTATTCTTTATTAAATATTTAAATCGAGTATTATTTATTTAATATTTTTTTTTTCAGTGCCAATTAGAATCAATACGATGCATTGCAAATATCGATGTTTTTTTTAATTGATACATCGAATAACATCGATGTGAATTAATAATTAATCGAATGGGAAAAAACATCGATGTTTTTTTTACATGAACGGCTCTAATCCTGACCATATGATACCCTACAAAAAAAAATCAACAACAAAATTTCCAGAGTAAAACCTATTTGTGACGCATGGGAAAAAATTTACTCGCAAGAAAAATAAATTTTTTAGGTTGATATTCAGTTAAAAGTTCATTTTGTGGAATATTAAGATATCTGCATCTTTATGAAGTTTGTTTCCCTTTCATTGATTTTAGGAGGGATCTATATTCATTTTGGACCTACCAGCAGAATATTTCCTCATCAGATGGTAGCTATCATAGTAGTACTTTTACTGTCGTCAAATTTAATTGAAGCTTCGGACTTATATAGAAAAGTCTCCACTTTTTTTTTTTATGTAACACCAGAGTGCAAATAAGATTGTTTTTAGGACCATATTGTACAACCGAACACAACCCTTAATACCGTTCGTAACAATTTTCAAGAAAGAGTCGAACATTATATATATTTTTCTGTTCTTCGTTAAAAAACAGAACAATTGTAGAGATACTGTAGACAAACATTAAAAAGCGAACAACGTAATTTAAAATGCCGTGCGGACATAGCTTAAGGTTTTAATTTTGTATTATAATAAAGATAGAGGAAGAGGAAGAGAAATGTTTAAAAAAGAAACAAAATAAGGTAGGGTTAAACGCTCGAATTAAAAAAAAGTACTAAAAAGTATTTGTATTTATTTATATAATGGCGTGACAAAAAAGTTAAAAAAATATGTTTTATTGCTTTACTCTCCAAAATACCCGAATTTTACAAATGTGGCAGACACCTCTCCATTTATTTTTTCTAATGAACAGCTAGTAGTGTTAATTTTTTTTGCATCTCTGTTAGTTTTAAATATATTAGGTTACCGATTTTAACCGCTTTCCCCTTTTTTTTATCCCCTAAACATTTGAATTTCCATAAAATCCGCTAGGCGTTTAGGCTGTGCGATGATGAAAGATTCGTATTATTTTGTAAACGGAATTACTTTTTTTTTAGTATTGGAAATTATTGATTTTGTTTAATTATTAATGTCAATATTTGATTATTAGTGTCTTTATTATTTTGTTCTTACTAAAGGTATGTTTATTACCTTTACTAGCAGAAACTTGCAACAAGAGAGTAAATTTTAAACTTAAAAATTTTTTCTCCCAATCACATACAAAAATTAACAAGAAAATGAGCGGTTTAACAGCAAAAACTAGAAAGTTAGGCATATCTCAGCATTTAGCTGTAAGATGCGGGACTATTTCTCCATGAATTTAATTTTTTTTAACAATTTGCCCAAGAATATTGTTCTTAAATTTTAGGAAAATAAATTTGTTATGTTATTGATAAATTTGTATTAAAAAAAATTATAAAAAAATATTTTTTTTTGTTTTCAACCATAGTATAATAAGAACCAGGTACATATGTATGTTCATTAGGGAGAGTTTTCATTATTTACCCATGCAATGTCCAAGGCGAACTTACTACGGGTGGTGTCGAAACGCCTTCTGATTTTGACAGTTCGAGCCTATTTGTTTTGATTTGTTAGTGTTTTGCTAAGAATGGTTGACATTTCGAGCCGTCAACACTTACAATGCAATGCAATAACCCATATGTTGTTTCTGTTGTTTTTGGATTGTTGTTGTTGCGACACCACCTTTAGTTGAATTCGCCTTGGTAATGTCAAACAAATTTATTTGAGTGTTGATGCTTGTTTTAGTTGTTTTTTTTTATACTTTATATGGGTTTTGAAATTGAGAGCAAAATTTCTAATGACTATACCCTGTACTTATTCTACCATGGTTTTCAAAAATTTTTTTGCCTTTAAATTTGTATGCTCTTTTTTCACACTCTCGTTGCAAGTTTTTTCAAGAAAATAAGCAATAATTTTTTGTTAATAAATGCACCATATATGAATATCATAGTTTTTAAATATTATTTAACTATGCTCATTTGTTTAATTGTTATTTCACTTAAATATGAGCATTGATCTATTTTTGAATTTTGTTTTAACTATCGTTTTAGCTAAAACACGAAATTCCGCAATAAATAATAAAGTGGGGTTGGTCAAACATTTGACCTATCTAGGAGCATCCTACGTGCTGTACTCAGGGATGTTAGATGTGACGATTTTACTTTATTTTGACGATTTTTTTCGATGAATTTACCAAAATTACGATTGACGATTTTTGATGCAGAGTCACTAATGTTTTGACGATTTAATCCCGTCAATAAATTGACTTTAAACTTTAATCTGGCATCAATTTTATAACACTTTAATCTGGCAAGCAGGTTTGGTACATGTGTCGATTTTTCGCCATTTTAAGGATTTTTTTGAGAAAATACAATAATATGACGATTGACGATCTTTTGACTAAAAGTAATAGTGTTATGAAGATTTTCTGGCATCGATTAAATACACAAGAAATATTTACAATTATATTGAAAACAGTCCAAAACTTAAAAATCAATTTTTCGAAATACAAAAATTTTTGGAAACTACACAAAAAAACTCCTCTCCCATCACAAACCAGGAGGATTTCATTAGAAGCATTAGTAATTCAAAATCTACAATTATAGAAATGCCATCGGTACTGCAAAAATTATACACTAGAGCCCCGATTTGCGTCAGTCGTATATGGTCCGCTTTTAAAAAATTGGTTCAATCCGCTTTGCGTTTTTATGATTTCGATTTGCGTCGCCACATACGATGTAGTCATAATCACATGTGAAAAATTTTTCTATTTGTGTGTATAAAGGCAAATCCCATTTAATTCTGTTAAGGAAGTAAGAAGTTACTTTTTAATAAGAAGTTGTGTAGAAAAATGAGTGCAATGAGAAAAAAATGTATTAGTTTGAAACTAATATTGGACGTTATAAAACGTTTCAAGTCGGTTAACATCTTCATATAAGGAATCTTAACACAATTATAGACTTGGATTTGAAAACTGAAATTAACAAAAGACCCATTAAATTCTCTTAATTTTTCAATCCACAACTTAACTTACCCCTAGGATTGATTCAGTTTTTCAATTATCTGCCTATCTTTTAACGTTTTAGTGATTAAAAACCAACATGTTTAAAAAACATTTCGTATTGTACATGGCCCAATTAGTAGGTCTGCGCACAACTACAACAATGCAACAATAGAAAAAACAACATGCGTTTTGTTTGTGTATACAAATGGTAAAAATGTTAAAAAGTTATCAGTTATCAAGAAATATGTGTTTTGTATTTTTCATGTATTTTTTTGTTGAATGAACAATTTTCAATCGAAATTTTCATAAAATATGTTTATTTTGAAAAAAGTGCTTAGAACTAATTGGGCGGTATAGAATCAATATAAATGAAATGCATTTTTACATTTTGCAACATACAACCAGTATTTGCTGTTTGGGTTTTAAAATTTTATAAAATATAAATAAAAAACTTAAAGGCGGACAGAATGGAGAACATTTATCATTTCCTCCTCCGTTGTGATTCAGCAGCGCCAATGTATTTATCATTTGATGCCGAAAGTGCCATGTTCAAATCATGTTACAAACAAAAATTAATCTGAATATAATCATTTAAACTTGCTTACTAAAGAAGGTAAGTAACCTCCTCCGCCTGCATATGGTTGTAAAGAAAACAACAGAAATGCTTTACCCGAAATAGAAGAAGTGTCCCCTTGGTCAACATGTTCGTCTATGTAAATTACTCTTCTGTTATTTAATTAAAAATTTTGATTCTGATGTTGTTTTCTTTACACCATATGCAGGCGGCGGAGGAAAGTAAGCAGTCTTTAATGAGCAGTTCAAATTCATATCCTCAGATTAATTTTTGTTTATTGAATCGTTCATACCAAATAAGAGTTTTTAACTTGCTTTTTTCATGGCACTTTCGGCAAGAAATGATAAATACATTGACGCTGCTACATCATTACTGGGAAGGAGACGATAAATGTTATCCATTGTGTCCGCCTTTCTTCATTTTTTTTTATTATTATACATAATTTATTTAAAATTTTTGTTCGAATTTTTAGCACAATTATTGAATTTAATTTCTAATATCACCATAAGGGCCATTATTACAACTTGCCAATAGTTAAAACAAAATCCGACTTTTAAATATTGGCAAGTTGTAATAATGGCCCCAAGAAAATTAATTTTTTGAAATTAAAAATCATATTAAAAAAGTAAAAAATTTTTAAAAAAACACAATGGGCACGTTCATAAGTCGTAACAGTTGTGTAACCGTTTAGTGTTTGTCTTAGAAACGCACAGTTGAGCACTTCCGCTCAACACAACAGTTGGGTATTTGAAGCCATTTAATCCATCATAAAATTTTTTAGCTACCTAAAGTCAACATGTTGTGGTCAACCTCAAAAGCTGAAAATCAGATATAAATTCTGTATTATCCATACTTTTTAGCTAAGCTAATAAATTTTATTACCACTTTTATTTTTTTTCAATTGTTTATATTTATCAGCTGTTAATTTTTTATTATACATATAATGCCGTTTCTAAGACGAAAGTGTTCGGCTCAACAGTTGTCAACAGTTTTGTAACAGTTGAGCTCAACAGCTACGTCTTATGAACGTGCCCAATGGCGTTAAAAAATGTAAACAACTTTAGACATTTTGCCCATTTATGCCTATGTATTATTCCTAAAAACACAACTCTGTAAAAATTCAGCAGGCGTTTCGAGCAGACCTTCTAATTGGGCCATGGTATTGTATTAAATTTAAATTTTTTTTTTTTGACACGAACAATTTTTATTATATATATTTATTTTTTAACTGAAACAAATTGTTAATATAATAATTAACAAACATGTTAAAGAAGAAAATTGTTAAATATAATTGGAAAACTTTAAAAAATGTTCATTAATTACTTAATAAATCTTGTTATTTTTTTCTGTGTTAAGGAAAATATTAAACATAATTCAAGACAACTAGAACGTTTCACTGTCTGGTTTAGACTCTATTTTTTATTATCAAAACATAAAGTTGCCAAGACTTGTATCCTACATATATATATATATTAGTTGAATCAAATTGTAACTGACATCAAAAGCCTTTCAGTCAATTTAAGAGTTGCACAAAAACGTACATAAATTAATTAAACTGTTTAGAGAAATTTCAATTTCCAAAGAAAATCGATATCCAGGAAACCTAAAACACACACTTCCAGAATATTATAAGTATTATGACATCCAAATAGATTAACATAAAAACAAATATCTTCTACAGCACATATACTTCACTATAAACATTTCTATTGCCTACATGAAGTTATTAGTTTGTAATTATAAACGTCGAACAACATTAAATTGTAACTCACTCTATGAAAATAGTACTTTAGCAAATATTGAACTTTTAATACCCGAATATAAATACGAATATCCAGATACGCTCAGAAAAAACTCCAGTCAAAAATCAAATTATGTATGTCACACTTGGTTTTAGATTAAAGAAATCATTTGCAAACACAACACTCAAAAAATGTTTTCATACAAAAGTTTTAAATATCAAAAAATTGTTAACGCACAGTATTACTAGGTTTTTTCCTGAGTGCACATAAAAGCAATATAAGCATACGAATATTTACGAAATACAATATTTTAGTAAAAATTTCCCAATTAAATATGTAAATCACAAAACGCTGTATAAATATCTTGGAAATTTGTGCCAGAAGATAAATATTATGTTCCGGCTTAGTTTAGTGATAGTTCAAATGAATTTATCAACATCTGATATGACATAAGTCTTTTTTAAATATACAGAGTAATAAAAGATTTTGCAAAACTTCTTGATTTAATATAATTTTGGTAACTGATAAAGATGACTGGTATGTTAAACGCACAATCCCTGTAGTTTTTCCTGAAGATTGATATCATCCTGCTATTGAGTTAACTATAAACCTCCCATTGGAACACAATTTGCCACCGCCTACCATTCACGAAAAACGTTTTGCTTTAAAACAAACAAACTACCATGTATTAAATGAAATAACCGTAAATGTAGACTGAAATAGTAGTTTAGCATATCCTTCCGAAACAAATATAGATGTAGAGCACAAATTTAAGGTGCTATATAATAAACTGTTTGCTTTTATGGATTTATGTGTTCCGAAACTAAGAATGAAATCTGAATCCGGCTCACCTTGGAATTTTTTTTTTTTTTTTTCGCGGATCGAGATGGGAAAATGCATTACGCATCTAACGAGTTCGTCAAGCTCGTCGTATGCCGGACTCTTTTGATACCGGCTAAAAACCCACCTCGTGCCATCATCGGGGTATCATGCCACCTCGGAACCACTTATAGCAATACTTCAAGGTGACCCCCTGTGTGGTGTTCCACCAATTCAGCTCTCAGTGCCCGCGTCCGGGCTCCGCTTTCATTATAATTATTTATTTATTTACTTATTTATTTTCCTACGCTGCTGTGTCCATGTCTAGTTTCTTTCTACGGAGGACATGCTCTACGAAACTTCTTACTGCATTCCAGCTTCCTTCGCTATTTGTCATTTTCATCACGATGTTTGTGACTGAAATAGGACCGATTTCTCTCTCAAGCCTTCTGCGGTGCTCCGACCATTTACAACACCTAAAAAAGGTATGTTCAGCGTCATCTAAGATTTCCTCTTCCTCATACATGCAGAAGGGTGAGCTACATTTTCCCATGCGGTGTAGGTACACCAGGAAGTAACCATGACCGGTTAACATCTGGGTTATGTAGTAGTTCACTTCGCCACTTCTCCTGTTTAGCCACATTTCCAGATCGGTAATCAGCTTATATGTCCATCTGCCTTGCTCTCCATTTCTCCATCGAAGTTGCCAATTTTGTATGACTTCCTGCCGTATGCTAGCATTGTTTTGTGCTTGGGACGTGTTTTGCTTCGTGTTGAAGATCTTCCAGCGCTCCATTGCCTGAAGGTCTATGGGTATCATCCCGGCTATTATAAGGACAGCTTGTGTAGATACTGTGCGGTACGCAGACGTCACCCGCAGGGCTGCTGTTCTCTGCACAGATAGTAGTTTTCTCGCTCTGGTCTGAGATGCCAGAGTGGGTGCCCAGATTTCGGATCCATAGAGGAGTATACTGTTACTAGCCTCCATGAGTAATTTTCTCCTGCTTGGAAGAGGTCCACCGATATTCGCCATTAGTCAACTTAATTGTGCTGTTATCTTTGCTGCTTTTGAAGTAGCATATTCTATCTGCCTTGTGGATCACCTTGGAATAATAGGGAATTATCTCGGGCTAAAATAATAAGAATAAATGCTAATGTTAAATAATCTTCGAATTATTTATAGTTATAGTTATAAGTTATCTTGTAAGTTATAGTTTTATGTCATATTAGTAACTTAAAATTGTCATGTATAATTTTCAACACAACTGTATTACCGCCCTAAAATGTACTTAGATTATAACAGTTGCTACATGAATTTCCCAGTCATTTCTAGAAATGGTTTTAGAACATAATAAATTTTTATTACAGGGACGTTCAGGAAAAGTCTAAAAATATTAATGAAATTTAAAATGGGGTGACTCATGAATAATTAGTGTAGTTTGTTTTGAGACATTAAGCGGTTTGGTGTGAAACTAACAATATTGGATAAATTTTTGTGAACATAATAATTAATTGTAATAAAGTTTGTTAAGTTGAAAAAGTGTGAATTTATTTGGATTTGCAATTAAAAAAACTCAAACGCGTTATTAAAGAGAATACGTAACAACTAAATATGTTCGCTCTCTTTTTACCACTTACACGAATGCTACCTATAATAAAACTGGTAGTTATCTGTTAGCGATAGCAGAAAATCAGGTTATATCAATACCCTTGTTTTATAACCAAACTGTCGCAAATGGGCTACAAAATCTTAAATTTCTTACAAATATGGTTCTGAAAATATTCCGAGTTTTATTTTGATTATATGTGCAGAGGCCTTATCTATCCCTTTAAAAATATTGTTTAAATTAAATTTGGGAACTTTTCTAAAATTTTTAAGGAAACTTTTACTCTCCCATTGTTTAAGTTTGGCACTAGATCTGATATTGAAAACTACCGCGGGATTGCAAAACTTAATACTATACCTAAATTTTTAAAAAATTAATAATATAAATTTGCTATTCAGCCCAATTATGAATACAAATTCCCCGGGAGTTTTTTTCCCTTTTTCCATTTAAGAATTGAATTTACATAGGAAAATTGGGAATACTATTTGACCCTTAACTGGATATATAGAATCCAGGGAAATAGAGTTCAATGGCCCGTATATTACAAAAACCTTATATATGTCACTTGTTAGGGCGATTCTCGAATATGGTTCGATTATATTGGACCCCATTTACCAAGCGTGTTCTAATTCAATCGAATCTGTGCAAAAACAATTCCTACTCTTCTGCCTTCGCGGATTACATTTAAACCCACTAAACTTTTCTTCAGACACAGCGCGACTGGCTCTGAAAAAGCTCCCTATTTTAAAAAGTCGTACAACAAATGCTTAATGTGTCGTTTATTTTCAACGTTACTTATGGAGATATATGTGCGGGATTATTAGTTAATGACATTTAATTTAATATACCTCAACATATCATCCCAAAATTTCATACCGTTATCCATTAAATTCTTCAGAGCTAATTTTGGTAATGCTGACGCTCTTAGATGGATGTCTAATAGTTTCAATCAATTATATAGATTTATTGATTATTAATTGGATGCAAAGTCAATAAGTAGATTAATAATTGCTTCTCTTAATATTTATAGTCTATTTTATTTAAATGTTAATTTAAATGTGTAAAATGTCTTTAAGGAAAGATCCATAGACAATTGCTAATAAAATAAAATATCGCACTTGATCATACAGAGGGTATAAGCTCAAAATTTTTATTTTTTAACTCTTCGGAAAAAATAGACACGAAATATTCATATTTACCAGCAGTTAAAAAAAAACTCGTGCTATTTTGTCTACGTTTTGGTAACAAAACGTTTGGTTAAAGAATTATTTTTCATATGCCTTCAATGGGATATTAAAAATTATTTTCCTTTTACTGAAAATTTCTCAATATTAAGCAGGGACCGTAACGGTTATAAGTGATATCAAAAAAGTTATTTTATAACAGTTATTTTTCAACGTAAAAATAAAAGGTCGAAACAAACTCTTAAAAATGAAGTTTTATTTTTCCATCATAAAATAAAACTCATTTATGAGTTTTATTTTTTCCGTCTAAAATAAACCTCATTTTTGAAGTTTTATTTTTTCCGTCTAAAGTAAAACTCATTTTTCGAGTTTTATTTTTTCCGTCTAAAATAAAACTCATTTTAGGAGTTTTATTTTTTCCGTCTAAAATAAAACTCATTTTAGGAGTTTTATTTTTGCCGTCTAAAATAAAACTCATTTTAGGAGTTTTATTTTTTCCGTCAAAAAATAAAACTCGTTTGAGTTTTATTTTTTCCGTCAGAAACAAATTTGCATATTAATACAATTTATTTTTCACTAAGTTCATTGCAAAAATCTGATTTTTTTTCAATTAGCAAAAATTTCAACTGATCACAATCAGTTGTCTTAATAACAACTCAACTGAGTTGAGTTGTAAAACGTAATAGCGGCCAAAATATAAAAAGAAGTGCTACCAAAAACCCTTAAATATAAATGTAAAAAATACCGTGTTAAAACAGGATTGGGTGTACTTCGTGTAAGTGTCAAATCTTTCACCAAACAATTTGGAAAAAATAATGTTTGTGAAATTAAACAAATAAAAAAGTCTGTTAAAAAGATGAAAGTAAACAAATGAATTTTAATTAAGACAAATAAATTAATCTCTTCAAAAGAGTTTTATTTTATGAGGGCGAAATGAGTTTTATTTTAGACGAAAAAAATAAAACTCCTAAAATGAGTTTGACTTTAGACGGAAAAAATAAAACTCCTCAAATGAGTTTTACTTCAGACGGAAAAAATAAAACTCCTAAAATAAGTTTTATTTTAGACGGAAAAAATAAAACTCCAAAAATGCGTTTAGCTTTAGACGGAAGAAATAAAACTCCTAAAATGAGTTTTATTTTAGACGGAAAAAATAAAACTCAAAAAATGAGTTTTATTTTTAAAGGAAAAAATAAAACTCTTTTTTTTTAAGATCACCACAGATTCTGAAAGAGCTCGTTAGCTCGAATCTATTCATATATGACACTATAAGTCTCCGTTGGCACTAACATGAAGAGTTTTTATGTTTAAATTTTCCGAATAACTGTTATTTACGGTCCCTGATATTAAGTTAATATGATCAAGTGTGATATATCACTCCCAATACTATTAAATAAGATCTTAAATACATAAATCAAAAATGTTCAACATTTTTTGTTTTTCGAATTTATTCTATGAGCTAAATTTCAGTTATGTATTTTATAAAGCTTTTTTGTAATAGTCCTATTCCTTTAATTTTTTAGAAATGACATTATACACTACCAGACTATTATATTGTATTTTCTTGTTACATTTTACCTTAGCTTTCCTTTGGAAAGCAATGAGGTTATTGTATGTACAGAAAAATTTACAATTATTAGACAAGAAAATACAATATAATAGTCTGGTAGTGTATAAAGTTATATCTGAAAAATTGAAGGAATAGGACTATTACAAAAAAGCTTTTAAAATACATAACTGAAATTTAGCTCATAGAATAAATTCGAAAAATAAAAAATGTTGAATATAATATAAAGTAACCTTCGGAAGGAAATAATTCCCAGTTTCTATTTGTTAAATCAAAAATGTTCATATTTTCAAAATTTTAATATTTGGTTTTCATTTAATATCAATGCATAATGACATTGAGATGTATTTTTAGTGTGTGTAAGCAGAAAAGTTGTGTTCAAAATGGATTTTAAAAATTAATTTAGGCTATGGTTGTCTTATACCAAAAAATATGTAGATTGAAATTTTTCGTAAACTAAAGGGCATCGGCAAAAATTTTAATTTGTGCCGAAGCGGTGTATTATTACACCTAGACCCAAAACATATGTCCCCTTTGGAATAAGATAATCTCCTAACCATTTAGAAGTTAAATGAAAATGTAAAACATGGCGCAAATACTTTATAAACATTAGGAACTTGCATCATTCCATTTTAACACGCATTCAGATTATGTTGTTATGAAGGTGAGAGTAGTGGGCTTGGCAACTTCTTGCAAATTTGTTTCAAATAGTTTTAAATGGAATGAATACACATTTTATAAAACAATGATCAAAAAAAAAAGACGTAAAAGCTCTATCTTCTTTAAAATGGTTGGTGTTTTACTATAAAAAATATGTTAAGCCATTTTTGCACTTTTTTTAAAAAAATAGTATGGTGAAGCACTTAAAACTTATTTGTTTTCAATTTAGCCGTTTTAAGCCCGTTTTGTCAAATGTCTTTGCCCGTTTAGTGCCTAGAGTTAGCATCACTCTTTTTAACATCACTTTTCTCACAATTCATAAAATGGTTACATCATTTGAAACTTCAAATAAAAGTGGGTTGAATTAAACGATGTACTGTTTTAAGAAAATTATTGTTAGCGGAAACAATATAATGGTTCAATTAGTCATTTATCCAAAAGTCACAATGATATTATGGTTTTCTCCAAACATGTTATGGTTTGAAATTATATGTTTAATTTTAAATTTAAAATAGTATTTTGAAAAGTAACAAAATTATGTTTGTTTTGCTCTCTACAGTAGATGAATGCTTGGCGCCATTAAATAAGTCCCCAAAAGTAAGTGAAATACGTCCCTAAAAAATTTACAGAAAGCAACAACAACATATCTTTGGGACTTATTGTTTCTTCTTTTTTTTTGGTGACTTTATCATTTTCTAACTAAGGCTTTTGTCAATAGCCGGCCTTCGGCCTAGCGCAAGGATTTCCTTTTATTTGGTATAACTAACACCGGCTTAGTTAACTAAAGCTACTTAATTCGGACTTGTGCCCGACCAAGGGCCAGCTACGCAGAGAAGCTTCAGCTGATGAAGATAGTGTTTATTATACAATAGAGGAACAAACTCTTGCGACCGGACGAAGGAATAGCCAAGGTTTTGGCTTTAAGCCAAAACTGTACATTTAAGAAATTCGATATGAAATAAGTCCCTAAAAATAAGGGTATTATTTCATTCCAGGAATGATAAATGAAAAAACTTTTAAAATCGTACTTTGTCGACCCCAATAGTACTAAATCATTTTTTATCATTTTTTTAGAAAAGAAAAAGCCCTTTATTTCGATTAGACTTGAAGCCGTTGGCACATATAGTCTATTTTGTTCCTGTTCTCGTCTGAACCGAAGGCAGCGGATTTCCCATCCCTGGCTTATATTTTGAATGATGATATGCCCTAAGACGAATTTACGAAGTGAGGCGCCACTATCATCATGTATTATATTTTAAATTTATCTTTAACTTGTTTATATTTTTTTATTGTTGTAACTTAAAATTCTTTAAGTCGAATCGTTGCTTAACAACCATATTGTTCGGTCATATATTGAATCCGACTTTTACGTTTAATTAAATTGTTTGGAAATTTAATATTCTGGCGTTAAATAATAGAATTTTAGTTAAATTTAACAACAAAATACACAGAGTTTCCTTTAAATTGTATGAAAAAAGCCACGAAATTTAGCATTTTCTATTTCGCAAAACCATTTGCACCAAATACTGAACTCCGTTTATGTTCATTGGACAGTAAATGGCAACTCGAATTTTATATCAAATAACAATTGGTTTGAAAAATTTGAAAATAGTACCAAATGAGTCAAAGGGATACAATCGTTTTTTTTAGATTTTTCGAGCCTCAGGTCAGTCATGAATGAAAAATTATCAATAAATTTTAATTAATTTCATGTTGTAAAATTCCTTTCTTCATAAAAATAATTTAATGAAAATTAAATTTGATGAACTTAAGCCTTATTAAAATATAAAAAAAAAGTACAATTGTTCCAACTTTATCAACTGCGTTTCATTCCGTTGGGGCTTATCTCGTTTTCAAAATTGGAAGTTTATTTTATTAATTTAAAAACATAAATTTACGTAGTTGTACAAGGAAGTAAAATAGAAATATATTAAAGGAAAGCTTTAAAAAGTTGAGCTTAACATGTAAGGAATAAAAAGACAAAATAACACGTAACAGCAATAAAAAACAAAACAAAATTACAACTTGACTTAAAATTACAGAAATTAATATTGGACAGATCCAACCATAGAATGTAGCTGTTTGCGTAGTAACATAAACATTACACTTATTTAAAAAGTAAATAATTATCTAAAACAAAAAGATTGAATTTTAGTACAACGATAAATGATAACCTTCTTTCTCAAGTTATAAATTGCAAGTAAATATCTGCGTATCTAAATATACTTACGTTACAAATGCTTTTAAACATATTTTAGCATTCAACAAATAAAAATAAATGATTGCCTGCACAATCTTATATGTATCTTAAGTGACATTAATAACTCACCATTCAAGCAAATACCAGATTGTGGTACAATGTCCTTCAACATCAACTATTACTAAAACTATAAAAGCAGCAGCTGCAGTACAACAACAATAAAAAAAGCTCAAACATCAGCAGCAGCTACTTATATTTCACTCAGTGACATTAATGCCGTTTAGACAATTGCCAAAGTGCTTTAATCTGCTTTTACTAACGTTATCAATATTATACACTACACATACATTCTAGTTTACCCAACTACTACTATTAACGTCACTTTATACCAATGCATATATGTACAGGGCGGCGAAAAAGTATGGTCACGATTTGTTAACTAGATTTTTTTATTTGATTAAATTTAGACATTTATTTAATATTAGAACTTTATTTTAGCTCTAAGCAGTTGTTTGGCTTTTTGCTTATTGGCAACACCTAAGCCAATCAATTAGAAAAACGGAGGAATTTTGAAAAATCATAATAACCCGATATTAATTGAAAGAAATTTTACGATTAATTGTTCTCTCGCTTTAGCTCTAATTTTTAATACCATATACAACAACCGAAGTAAGTTTGTCGGTTTTAAGAAAATATGCTCCGATGTTACAAAAACGCTGATGGAAAAGGAGCCATAACTCTGATGTATTTTGGCATCAGTACTATGACAACTGTCTTCTTTTTAATCCCGTGACACTTTTCATCATTGTGATGTCAGCATTTGGCAACACTTGACCAAATTGTCATCAAGCTCAAACATTGAAATTATCAGCATCAATGAAATGACGAATCTGAGCCAGTTTAAAAAAAAATTTCATCAGTGCAATTACTTTTTTATATCGGTAAAAGGAATCATTAGACTCAACTCAATTAAAAACTGTCATTAAATTGAGTCATTGGGATTGACTTAAGTCAAAGTAAGAGAATATTATTATTTATTCTTTCACTTTTGTTGTATTCCGCTCTTTGTTTACAGAATAACTCTCATTTATAAGACACCTGCAGCCTGCCCGATATGGGTTTCGTAATCATTTTACTTTGATTCGTCGTTGATGATTTAACTAAATAATTTAAACAAATAGAATATGGGAATTAATGCTTTTTTTTAAACTTTTTTTTTTATTATTTATTTAGTGCCGGTTCACACACGTCAAGTTTGACTTGTCAAGTCTTGAGTTTTTAGGAGAGAGGGGAAAAGAAATGGCATTCTCTCTTCCTCTCTCACCTAAAAACTCAAGACTTGACGAGACAAACTTGACGTGTGTGAACCGGCACTTATTGAATCTTCATATATTAAATATGAACTAACAATAATTAATCAAATCTTATCCTAATACTTTATTTTATGTCCTGCAAGTACCAGACGAAAATTTTTTCATCACGGATTCTGTTCACATATATATGGAGGTGTTTATCGCTCATCGGAATGGGTAAAAGCTGCAGTGTCTCTTTTCATTAAGCTAGTGTTGCCGCTGTTATTTAAAATATTTCGAGCTAGTGGGTTCGGATGCAACTCGAGCCTTGTTAAGTATATTACTGCCTATTTCATAATCATAGTGTTAACTAATGCCACATTGAGATCCTTGTGAATATTTGAGTTTTTAACATACCAAGGCGCAGCTGTGAGAGGCCGTGGCAGTGCCCCATAACTGAATACCATAGTACCAGATTGGCTTTAAGATGGAGTTGTAAGGTAGACGTTTGCAATCGAGACTAAGGACAGAGTTTCTTCCAATAAGCCAATGAATTTTGATTAATTACTACTAGGAACCACAGGACATAATATAAAAATAATGTTAATATACAAAAAATGCGGCATCGAATTAATATCACTGTAGTCTTAGCATAGATGACGCATAAAAAGAACAAAAATGTATGATGACGTTTGCCATGCGATTGATGTCACTTTTTACCATATTAATGCCATTTTTAATAGCATTGATGTCACAATTCTGATGTTGGGGCATCATCAATTTGAAGATGCATTTTTCTAAAGTGTACAATATGAAATCAATTTCGCATTGATCTCTGTATCTTAATAATCCAGTTATCGATTATTTAGACAATTTAAACAATTTTAAAAAAATTATTTACGCTACTTATACGCAACCCTGTACAACAAGTAATATCTCACACTACTATTGAGAAAGTGTCAGTTATATAATTTTTGCTGTTCAGTAAGGAAATCACTGTATCAGAAGACGTCAAATGAAGTGCATGACATTTTAAATAAATTAAGCATTCAATCAACTGTAACTGTAAGAATTACAGTGATACAAGTTTTTAATTCAATGAATTTTAAAATTACAAAAAAAGTGAAATTGTGTTTAAATTAATATACTCAAACTTAATTTGAACTTTGTTTACAAACAAGCTAAAATATAAATCCAAATTTTTAATATTTTAATCAGGCTTAAGTTCATCAAATTTAATTTTCATTTTTTTTAAATTATTAATTATTATTAAATTGCTTAGAGAATTAAACAAAAAACTGCGTTTAAAAAAAATCGTGACTGCAAGACTATAATTTTTATTAAGTTGTTTTCTTCTCCTGTAAAGTAAGGAAAACATTAGTAAGGGCTTTTCTATATTAAAGTAACGATATTCAAAAAAATTTACGCCCCCCGTTATTTACAATAGGCATTTAACATGTGTGTGCCATTGGAAATCTACAACTGACGTTGGTACTTTCGACTAGGTAGTTCTTTTGGGATCATATGTAGACTTTGGAACCAGAGAATCAAAAGTATATTTTAGTAAATCAAGTCTACACTTTAGGTACTGTTTTAAAGAAGATGTCGAATTATTAAAAATTGCTTTTTTAACATTTAATTCAATTATTTAATTATATATATAAATAAACAAATTAAATATCGATTATATTTAAAAAAAAATTTTTTTTTTGGTTGTATGCTTTAAGCATACAACGTCTTTATTAGTTCACATAAAAATACAAAGTAAAATGTTCTTATTAACTATCCTTCTAACTACAGGTTTCTTGCATTTTGTTTGTTTTTCATGGGAACAAAGTTTCGTTGCTTTTGGAATGTTGAAATTGAAGAAGCAAGTTCAACTTTGTTGGCTTGCAAACTAATTGTTTGTTTTTGTGAGTTTTAAACATATTTGGTGTTAACTGCTCCCGTCTTAAATACAATCGTCCCGATTGTCTAAAATGTGTGGTGATCGTAAATACTTTATGTTTTCTTTTCGCTTTTCCTCTCTATTTTTACTGCTTATTCCGCCTGTTTCAAGGGGGTTTCGTTTATTTCCGTCTCTAATGTTTTTTTTATTGATTCCCAAAAATTTTCTTCGATTTCTGTCTTTTGGTTCTCTTTATTCATCCACCTTATTCCTGATATCCAGACGATAGTACAGAGGACTGCAACTAGGATAAGCGTGCTTGCTGCCCTCAGTACATTATTCTTTTTTTCAAATGCTTCCAATCTTTGGATGTTGTCCATATATATTTTTCGGATTCTTTCTAGAGATAACACTTTTTCCGTTTTTGTATTGGATGCTTTTGGTTGCAGAGAGGCTGGTAGGGGCTTACTGCCGCTTACTTCAATTGAAAAAAATTCTCGATTGTCGATAAGGACTGTTGCGTTGTAGTACTTGATCAAGTATGTTCCATTTATGTTAATTACTTCATTGTTGCTTAAAATTATTCCAGTGTATTGGTTCACAAGTATAAGGTCGCTTCCGATTTTCTCTTCTGGATATGCCAGTTTGAATGGTTATTAGTCGGGAATTAGAATATTGAATTCCGCCATTACGGCCGCCACAAAAAAATCTGAAAAGAATTGAAAGAAAATGAAAGGTAAGAGATACTGAAGCCTAATTCCTTGTATGACTTTTTTGTAATAAAGTGGTTTCACTTTATTAAAGGGGTTTGGAGTTTTAAACAAATATTGATAATTCGTTTTAATAAAATTAAATTATTTCCGGTTCGAATAAGGCAGAAAAGTCGCCAGTATTCGCCCTCAGATTTGCTAGTCACAGTAGTCCACAAAGGTCTTCCTGCGTCTTAGCAATTTTATTGATTTATTTAATAAAACAAATTAAACAATGTTTGATTTAAAAGTGATCTTTATTCTTTGACTTTCTCATCCTTTAAACATCTCATTATATCCGCCAACGTGGAGTAAAACCGTTCCATTTGTCCATTTGGTTCATGTGGCAACACTGATCTTTATCGATATCATCTTAACTCATCTCTATTCTGGTATGTATGCGCTAACAAAACAAGTGTAAAAATAATATTTAAGTTTCTTTTAAATTTCAATAACGTGATTTGTTTATTATTTAATACGGGTTATTACATTCAATGCATTGGCGACAATTGTTAAACTAGAAAATTTGATATCTAGCATTCAATTGCGATAAATTAGTTGATTTTTTTTTAATTGGTAGAAAACCACAAATTGCATTAAATTGCGTATTTTGGATTACCTAAAAGAAATATTGGTATGTTAGCGATTAAATTCGGCATTATGTGAAAAACGTAAAAGGTGGACTTACACCAGAGGTGTTGATACTTGTTGCATTTGGTTGGTCAGCTTGACAAGATAATACTAATATTAACAATTATTGTTACAGTTGATCGTCTGGTGAAATGGCAGAGGTAATGAGACCCTTCCTTTGTGCTGCAATTGAACTGTCGCTATTTCGACATGAATGGGAAAAATGGTTGAGATCATTTACACTTTATCTGGCTGCGGAGGAAATTAATGATGATGTCAAGAAGAAGAATAAACGTAAGGTGGCCACCAGTTGCAAGAAGTAATATTTAACATTCTTGGGGCTTCTGTGGAAAGCGACGGAAAGGATGATGTTAAGATTTACGATGTTTTGGTGGCGAAATTAAATGAATATTTCACTCCAAAAAGGAATACTACGTTTGAGAGGCATTTGCTTAGAAACATAACTCCTATTGAAGGCGAGAATTTTAACAAATTTTTGCTGCGGCTGGGTCAACAAGTGGCAAAATGTGCATTCGGCATCATTAAGAAAGAAGTTGAGGAAATTTTAATAAAGGATAAAATAATAGATTCGTAGGCTTCCCTAGATTTGAAAAAAAAATTGCTGGAGAAGGAACAGTGTCTCACAGAAATGGTCGATTCATGCCGCGTAGCACATAGGGACTGAAAAAGAGCAGGTAAACATAATTTTCTCTAAAGTCAATGTTCAATCAAATTCTCAAATTGTGTGCAGCCGATGCGAAAAAAGGGCACTTGTCAAATTCTTCTGGATGTTTAGCCAGTGCTCGTTGCTAGGACATTTTGCAATAAGATGCAGAACTAAGAAAAGAAAAATTGATAACAACAGCAACGGAACTTATAAAAGAAATCGCCTTTCTGCTAATGTTCGAAACATCGAAAACGAAGATAACTTTTCTTCTGAAATTCGCGAATTCGGATGTTTCAAGATTGGGAGCGATGGGCATAATGACAAAAACATAAGCTGCACTATTGGTGGAAAATAAATTGCAATGATTATTGACTCCGGGAGTCGTTTTAATCTTATCAGCGAATACGATTTGAATCTATTGAACAAATCAGAGGCGGTGATATGGAATATACGGTCACATTCATTAAACAATTTTAAAGCATATGCTGCCAGTTATCCGTTGGAAATTGTTGTGGTCTTTGAAGCTCCTATATGCGTGGACTATAGGAATGAAGTAATAACCTCATTTTATGTTATTAAAAACGGGAACCAATCCCTCCTGGGAATGGAAACAGCACTACGACTAAATGTTCTCATACTGGGTGTGGGTGTTAAGGAGAAGGAAAAATAACAGCCATTTCCGAAAATACAGGGCATCAAGGTTTCCTTATCTATATATCATACTATAAAACTAGTCCAGCAACCAGTACGCCGTGTTCCTGTTGCGCTGGAGGAAATGGATACAAATAAAATAGATGAAGCGTTGCGACTTAATATAATAGAACCAGTTTTTGGTTTAAGCAAATGAATTTCTCCAATAGTTATTGCGTTCAAAGGTAACGGTGACCTTCGTCTTTGTGTTGACGTGAGATGTGCTAATCGAGCTATTCTTCGCGAAAATTACCCCTTGCACAACTTTGATTCTTTTATAAGCATATTAAGGTCAGCAAAACTTTTTTCTAGACTAGATCTCAAGTCTGCATACCACCAATTAGAATTGGATGAGACAAGTCGGGAAATCACAACCTTTGTTACGCATAAAGGTTTATTTAGATATAAAGGATTGATATTTGGGGTCAACTCTCCTCCCGAAATTTTTCAGAAAATTATAGAAGGGATGCTTTCTACATGCTGCAAGTCTGCATACCACCAATTAGAATTGGATGAGACAAGTCGGGAAATCACAACCTTTGTTACGCATAAAGGTTTATTTAGATATAAAGGATTGATATTTGGGGTCAACTCTCCTCCCGAAATTTTTCAGAAAATTATAGAAGGGATGCTTTCTACATGCCGGAATGCGCTAAATAATATAGACGATATTATTATATTTGGAAGCTGCGACGAAGATCATGACAAAGCGTTCAATTCTTAGATGTTTAAAGAAAAACAATGTTACCCTTAACCAAGCAAAATGTGTATAGAAAGCTAAAAAGCTCATGTTTTAGGGACACGTACTTTCGGCAGACGGTTTTACTGCAGATCCTGAGAAGGTTAAGGTCATACAACCCCAAGACCCAAGACCCAAACTCAAAAGAAGAAGTACGCAGTTTTTTGGGCTTAGTAACCTAAATTGGGAAGTTCTTACCAGATTTGGCAGATATGACCGAACCTCTCAGGATACTGTTAGCAAGGGATGCTAAATTTGTGTGAGATCGCAAACAAGAGGAAGCCTATAGTAAATTGAAGACGATGCTATCGTAAATTCTGAATCTTTCATACTTTGATCCAAAATTAAGAACACGAGTAATAGCTGACGCAAGCCCTGTGGCGTTGGGTGCAGTCCTGTTACAATTCAATGGTAATGTTGAACCCAGAATCATATCTTTTGCAAGTAAGAGTATATTTGTCATTGAGAAGAAATATTCTCAAACTGAAAAAGAGAGCCTGGCTTTAGTTTGGTCTGTAGAAAGATTTAATTATTATCTAGCTGGGTTGGATTTTTAGCAAGTAACCGACCACAAACCTTTGGAAACTATCTTTAAACCGACTTCAATACTTTGGTTTAAATTATCAGCTATTGGCTTCATTTTGTTGCGGGGAAACCGTATCATAATACCAACATCATTAAGACCAAAAACTTCAAATTTAACACCTTGGCCAAAAAATAAATAAATAAAATATATTATTTTTTATAATTTTCTTGTACTAATTTTTTTTCAAATATTATTATATTTATTATTAACAGTATTGTTCTTTTAAATCATTAATTGCACCGATAATTTAACTTTTATTTTCAGTTAGGATTTTTGTTTACTTTAATTTTTGTTTTATTAATTTTTAATATTCTAATTTCTTTTTAGATGTTCACATATTTAATAAAATAACCGTATTGTTCATAAAATTCACTACTAACTATAATTTACTACTACACGATCGCGGTTAGCGGCTTGACAGGCTGTGGTATACGCCACTCCCGTTTATTCCTTTCTTTTTTTAAGGACTACTAGGGCACCTTGCCTACTTTGTTTCCGTTTTTTTTCGCAAGGACACCTTCTTTATCTTTTAAAAAAAATGGGTCCCTGCTCGGGCGCCAATTAAATTTCGATTATATTTTTCTTAAAAAAATTTGTTTTGGTTGTATGCTTTAAGCATACAACGTCTTTATTAGTTCACGAAAAAATACAAAGTAAAATGTTCTCATTAACTACCCTAACTTCTAACTACAGGTTTCTTGCATTTTGGACGATCACGCCACGCCACCTTTCCTCAATCGCATGTGCAGTTGGTAGACATTGCATCAGCGTTTTTCGTGGGAATAGTACAAGAATAGTCTGGAATACAAGAATAGACTAGACGACAATGTGTGTGGAAATACACGAATAGTCTAGACGACAATGTGTGATGAATGGTGTTTTTTGTCTTTTTTTACGAATGTGGACCAACCAGGGGACCGGGAATGATGGACAATACCTTATTTTAAAGAGAACTATCCCAGTAAACTCGAAAATAATTTTATTTGAATATAATTGGCCGATTAGTTATTTTTTGAGAGTAATTTCGGCAGATTTTAGAATGCATTTTTTGTTTTTTTTCGGATGAATGGTGTTTTTTGTCTTTTTTTACGAATGTGGACCAACCAGGGGACCGGGAATGATGGACCATACCTTATTTTAAAGAGAACTATCCCAGTAAACTCGCAAATAATTTTATTTGAATATAATCGGCCGATTAGTTATTTTTTGAGAGTAATTTCGGCAGATTTTAGAATGCATTTTTTGGTTTTTTTCGGATGAATGGTGTTTTTTGTCTTTTTTTACGAATGTGGACCAACCAGGGGACCGGGAATGATGGACCATACCTTATTTTAAAGAGAACTATCCCAGTAAACTCGCAAATAATTTTATTTGAATATAATCGGCCGATTAGTTATTTTTTGAGAGTAATTTCGGCAGATTTTAGAATGCATTTTTTGGTTTTTTTCGGATGAATGGTGTTTTTTGTCTTTTTTTACGAATGTGGACCAACCAGGGGACCGGGAATGATGGACCATACCTTATTTTTAAGAGAACTATCCCAGTAAACTCGCAAATAATTTTATTTGAATATAATCGGCCGATTAGTTATTTTTTGAGAGTAATTTCGACAGATTTTAGAATGCATTTTTTGGTTTTTTTCGGATGAATGGTGTTTTTTGTCTTTTTTTACGAATGTGGACCAACCAGGGGACCGGGAATGATGGACCATACCTTATTTTAAAGAGAACTATCCCAGTAAACTCGCAAATAATTTTATTTGAATATAATCGGCCGATTAGTTATTTTTTGAGAGTAATTTCGGCAGATTTTAGAATGCATTTTTTGGTTTTTTTCGGATGAATGGTGTTTTTTGTCTTTTTTTACGAATGTGGACCAACCATGGAACCGGGAATGATGGACCATACCTTATTTTAAAGAGAACTATCCCAGTAAACTCGCAAATAATTTTATTTGAATATAATCGGCCGATTAGTTATTTTTTGAGAGTAATTTCGGCAGATTTTAGAATGCATTTTTTGGTTTTTTTCGGATGAATGGTGTTTTTTGTCTTTTTTTACGAATGTGGACCAACCAGGGGACCGGGAATGATGGGCCATACCTTATTTTAAAGAGAACTATCCCAGTAAACTCGCAAATAATTTTATTTGAATATAATCGGCCGATTAGTTATTTTTTGAGAGTAATTTCGGCAGATTTTAGAATGCATTTTTTGGTTTTTTTCGGATGAATGGTGTTTTTTGTCTTTTTTTACGAATGTGGACCAACCAGGAGACCGGGAATGATGGACCATACCTTATTTTAAAGAGAACTATCCCAGTAAACTCGCAAATAATTTTATTTGAATATAATCGGCCGATTAGTTATTTTTTGAGAGTAATTTCGGCAGATTTTAGAATGCATTTTTTGGTTTTTTTCGGATGAATGGTGTTTTTTGTCTTTTTTTACGAATGTGGACCAACCAGGGAACCGGGAATGATGGACCATACCTTATTTTAAAGAGAACTATCCCAGTAAACTCGCAAATAATTTTATTTGAATATAATCGGCCGATTAGTTATTTTTTGAGAGTAATTTCGGCAGATTTTAGAATGCATTTTTTGGTTTTTTTCGGATGAATGGTGTTTTTTGTTTTTTTTTACGAATGTGGACCAACCAGGGGCCCGGGAATGATGGACCATACCTTATTTTAAAGAGAACTATCCCAGTAAACTCGCAAATAATTTTATTTGAATATAATCGGCCGATTAGTTATTTTTTGAGAGTAATTTCGGCAGATTTTAGAATGCATTTTTTGGTTTTTTTCGGATGAATGGTGTTTTTTGTCTTTTTTTACGAATGTGGACCAACCAGGGGACCGGGAATGATGGACCATACCTTATTTTAAAGACAACTATCCCAGTAAACTCGCAAATAATTTTACGTTGCTTTTGGAATATTGAAATTGAAGACGCAACGTCAGCTTTGTTGGCTTGCGAACTAATTGTTTGTTTTTGTGAATTTTAAGCATATTTGGTGTTAACTGAACTTCGTTTAAAATGTCACCAACAAATTTCCTTCAGGCACTTTATTGAAATAATATATTGAACAAATTTACATAGAAATATAAAATATGACAGTCAAAAGCATATTTTATAATGTTTCGAATAAAATATAAATTTCATTTTAAAGAAAATATTATTAAATGAAAATAAAAATACATATGTACGTATGAATTTGAATGTCTTTAATAAATGATAAGTTGGACTTCTCACAGGAAATAAGATGTCGGATAGAGATGGCAAAAATGTTTTTTTTTTAAATATAAACAAGTAGGAGTGCTATATTCGGCTATGCCGAATCTTATATACCCTTCACCATGGTTTGGAAAGAACAGAAGTTTATATATATAAAAATATATCTATGTATATATGCATGTTTATTTATATAATATACATCGCTTAAATTTATTAAATTATTTGCCCATGTTTGCTTGGTATTAAGTACATAATATAATATGTTATATTAAAAGTTAAATAAGTATATAGCAAGTATAGGTTTGATCGAATTTTAGTATTTTACTCATAACTTGCCCATTTTTTAACCGATTTGACAGATTTATATACCGACGTATTAAGGAAGAAATTAACCATTTACTTGGGTAATAAAACTTGGACTCGGGATCTATGGTTCATGAAAATGAGTATTTTTCAAAAAAAAATTATATTTTTGTCATAACTTTTTTGTATCTGAACCGATTTTTCCGAGATTTTCAGAAAATATGTTGTACTAAAGATTTATTGATATATTAGGCGTGTCTATCAGACATACGGTAGCTTTAATAAAATGTTTGATGTTTTCTGTTTGGGAGGTACCACGCCAAATTTTCCAATTCCGTCCATTTTTTTAAAGAGGTTGTGTATAGATAACCAAGGTGATTGGATCTTATTTGAAAACTTTGGTTCCTTCCGTTCTCTAGAAAAACAGAAAAGGAAGAAAAGAAAAGCAACAACACAAAGGAATTTTTGAGTCAAATTAGAGGCAGTCGTATTTGTTGGCTCATATCTCCGTCATTTTTGGACTGATCTGGTTGAATTTCAATAGCAAAATTAAACGGAGTATATGTGACATAAAAATATGCCAACCTAGTCCCCATCATTTGTGGGGTCTTCGGAAAACCCATTTCAACATACACACGAACAACCGGATTTGAACTTCGCTGTTCATAAGGACCCAGAATATATACACTAGGCTGGGTCAAAAAAATATTTTTTCTCTTATCGACTTCTAATAGCGTAAATATGTTGTATTTTTGGCTGAATTAGATCCCTGTAAAATATTATTAATTAATTTTTAGTGTAAGAGCCCGCGCATTGACCTTCAATTTTGTTAAATTTGGAATATAGCAACGACGTTTAGGTTCGTGAAAACAGTGTCAGAAGCATTCATGACTCTTTGCGCTAAAAAAGTCAAGCGATGGTTTAATATAGACGAAACTTGGATCAAGACGAGAGATGCCCTGTGTTGAGCCACATTAAAAATGAATTAATCTGAATTTTGAATTTTAATAATAATACTTATAATAATAGTCATAATAATAATAATAATACTAAAACTGAATTTTATAATACGTATCCGATAATACTTACTAGATTTTAATTACCTGTAAACTCTTTTATTTCTTAATATACTAAATATAACTGTAATGCTGAATTGAAAATAAATACACAAAATTTAGCTTCTTTGGTACATAAAAAAATAATAAATAGATACTTGCAAAGTGAACTTTAAACAAACAAGTGTTTTATTTTGGTGGTAATATTTTGTAAAGTTTTTAAAGTGCCCAAATTAGTTAATAAAGTTAAATAAATTTTTAATTATCTTAAAAACTATTGAGATTAAACATTTTGGCGCCCGAGCAGGGACTTAAAAATTCTACAAATAAAAGACAATTCTTTTAAATAATTTATTTTTAAAAGTGAGCTTACCTTTGATAATTAAATTCAAAGGCTTAATAAGTTTTTATTAAAAAATAAAAACAATTGTTAAATTTGTGAAGTGTTGTGTTAAAAACTATTTTATTAAATATACCTATAACTAAATAAAACACAATCAAAACAAAAAACAATTAAACAATAAACAAAAACATTAAAAAAAAAAAAAAAAAAACCACTGGTGTTCATCAACAGAAACTCCTAGATGCCTCGTCGTTGCCGCTGTATAATTTGTAGAGCAGAGAGAAACCAGGGGAGTAACTCCGAATCTGAACAAGAGGGAAAAAGTGTAAAAAATATTTGTGGTATTACCTTAAATTTGTAAATTAATCAAATATAAAGATTTTTGTATATTAATCAAAAATTATTTTCCCGGAGCAAGTCGAAAACAAACAATATTTTTTACACTTCATTGTGAAACAATTTATTTATTTAATAATAAATTTATTAAAAACCACCCTTAAAGTGAAACAATCGCGAGTGTTAATATTTAATAATAAACATATTTATACACACACGCACTTGTATAATTTGTTCTCTTTTATTTCTGAGAGACAGAGAATAAATTTATTCTTTTTACCGTCGGCATTTTACTGTAGCAAAACATTATTTATATTTTGAAAAATTATTTATATTTTTGCACGTAAAATTAAACGAAAATATTCGCGAGTGTTAATTCTTTAATTTTATAAAATAATTAATTAATTTTTATAATTTTTAATCAGGCTTAAGTTCATCAAATTTAATTTTAATTAAATTATTTTTATGAAGAAAGAAAACCACAATTCTAAATATTGTTAAAGCTAAGGCACGAGCTCTATGTGTACATTTGTCCTTCAAGTTGTGCTGCAAAAGGTCAACTAGAAAAAGAAAGACAAAAGTTAGGAAAAACATATAAAATCAATTAAAAAAAATGGATAATCATTCAAAGAAACAAATTTCGATCTACCAAAGGTTAAAAATACAATTTGGTTTAAGGATTGATATTTGACTATTGACGTCAGCAGTCGTCGATGGCTGCGAGTGTAAGACGGCAAATCCATCTGAGGAGATCGAGTGGTTGCGATCGAAACATGTCATGGTAACCAGCCGCCTGGGTTCGAATCTCAGGTCAGTCAAGAATGAATGATTATCAATAACAATTTTAATTGATTTTCATGTTGTAAAATTCCTTTCTTCATAAAAATAATTTAATGAAAATTAAATTTGATGAACTTAAGCCTGATTAAAAAAATTTGGATTAAAAACCATAAATAGTTCCACAAAATAACCACAATTCTAAATATAATTAATTAATGCTAAATTTATTATCATTGGTTTCTTTTATTTTACATTCGTTTGTCAATTTTCAAGATCACGGTTTCATTCAATACGTTCCTATACCATTTACTAGTAATATCAGCTGTACAGTGCGAAGCATTCACACTAGCATCGAAAAGTTAAATTAATACAAGTTTGAAAAAATAAATTGTTTGTTGTGTTCACACTAGCATCGAAAAATTTAATTTCGTATAATCATAAAATATTAATTGATTAGTGCGTTCACACTAGTGACAATTATTTTAAATAACTTGTTTTTAAATTTATTAATGAAAAAACATTTTCTTGGTAATAAAATTTAATTATTTGAACCAAAGGCTGATTTAAGTGGAAAAACTAATTTAATATTTGAACGTAGTGATCGAATTGATAATTTTAAATAAAAAGATAAAAATATTTCTACGAATTAGAAATAAGAATCCGAATATTTTCATAAGCTGGCGAGAGAATTATGATATCAATTTACTAAGTTAATTTAAAATTGATTTTCGTTTAAAATAGAAAACCAATAAGTGATTTTGGTATTTCAGAAATTTTAATCCTTACTCATAAAGATTATAAAAATACATAATGCCTAGCAGAAAACACCAAGAATCTCCTTCCATAGCGGAAACTTTGGAGAAATTACTTGCTAAAAAGGCAAAAGTCGTACAAAATATTACGCGAATTCGTAAGTCCATTCGGGAAAAGACGATTTCTTTTAATCCAATTGAGTTGGAATGCAGATTAGACATTCTTAAAACTTATATTGAGCAGGCAATGAAGCTGCAGTCAGATGTGGATAATTTAGATCCCGACAATGACGATAGAGCTGAGCTTGAAGACATTTGTGTGACCACTAAATCATTGTTTTTGAGTATTTTGACTAAAAATAGAAAGTCAAGTGTGCCTGAAACTTCTTTAAGTGTACAGTCACATCATTCTAGACTCCCAAATATGAAGCTCCCTAAATTTAGCGGAAAATACTCCGATTATAAAAATTTCATGAGCCTATTTGAGAACTTGGTCCACAATGATCCGACGTTGACAGACATAGACAAATTTAATCACTTAATATCATGCTTGTCCGAAGAGGCTTTGGGTACAGTCAAAGCTTTTCAGATTTCAGAAGAAAATTATCCCAAAGCATTGGCCAGTTTAAAAAAGGTATATGACAATGAATGTCTAATATTTTTTGATAATATATCAAAACTTTTTGATCTACCAGAGATCATTAAACCTTCGGCATCTGCTTTGAGAAGTATGATTGATACAGTTTCGGCGATATATGATTCACTTTTATCGATTGGTGATGATAAGAAAATTACAAACGCTATTTTAATACATTTAGTGGTGTCGAAAGTAGATCCAGTGACTAAGACAAAGTGGGAAGAACAGCTAGATTTCGAAAGGCTGCCACTATGGTCAGACTGTGAAACCGCCTTGAACAAACGGTATCAGCATATTGCGGCTGATGAATCTTCAAGTTCAAGACCAAGGTTTAATAAAAATAAAACTGAAAATTTTACAAAGAAAAATAATAAAACATCACTAAATTGTACTAAATCTAAACAGTCTACTGACAAATGTTTATTTTGTAAATCCAATCAACATATTATAATAAATTGCCCTTCTTATGCTGCTGAGCCTGTAAACCAACGATTTGATTTTATAAAATCTGTGCCAGCTTGCATAAATTGTTTAAAAAAAAAGACATACAGTAGCTAGATGTACAGCATCTAAATGTTGAATTTGTAGTGGTTCTCATAACGCATTGCTACATAGATACAGTACTAGTGCAAATTCTAATAATACAAATAATAATTCTTCAAATAACAATTTTGAACCACCGTCAACTTCTCACGCATCGGTAAATTATTCATCTTCTGATGAAAGAATCATTCTTGCTACAGCCGTCGTGAAAGTTAGAAATAGTTCTGGTGATTTTATATTAGCCAGAGCTCTTTTAGATTCCGGTTCTCAACCAAACTTGATTACTGAGGAACTTGCACAGCTACTACGATTAAAAAGAGAAGGAGGTAGATTGAATTTGAATGGTATTAGCGAAACAAATTCATTTTCGAAATCATGCGTAAATTTAACTGTCACGTCGAGGGTTAACTCTACACAATTTACTTCAAAGTTTTGGGTATTGAGTTCTATAACAAATTTACAGCCTGATCATAAAATTAATAAGACTAGCTTGAATATTCCGAGAAATATAGAATTAGCCGATCCTTGCTTTTATAAGCCTCAAAGAATTGATCTTTTAGTAGGTGCGGAAATATTTTTTGACTTAATTTGTATTGGACAAATAAGGTCTGGCCCTAGCCTGCCAATTCTTCAAAAGACTTCGCTTGGTTGGATTGTTACTGGAAAGTATAACCAATCAAAGGGCTCTAGCGGCAATAACAACGTTTTTTATTTAAGTACGTCTGTAGAAAACGAGAGCAATATAGATTCAATTGTTAGAAAATTCTGGGAGTTAGAAGAACTTCCAAATGAATCAACAAAACTTTATTCTGAAGAACAGCAAAAATGTGAGGAAATGTTTATAAATTCAGTACGACGTTTACCGTCAGGACGATTTGAAGTCTGTTTGCATTTCAAATCTGATACAAAAATTCTTGGGTTATCTTTCGAAACCGTTAAAGGCGATTTCTTGCACTAGAAAGGAGGCTTTCTAGAGATTTGAATATGAAAGAAATGTATCATGATTTTATGAAAGAGTATTTCGACCTAGGTCATATGTCAGATGTTGACAGAATACCGGATTTCCCTCACTATTTCATTCCACATCAATGTGTGTTGCGACCTCAGAGTACAACTACGAAACTTCGAGTAGTTTTTGATGCTTCTTGTCGAACTTCTTCACATGCATCACTTAATGATTTGTTAATGGTTGGCCCAACAGTTCAAGAAGAATTATATTCGAAATTGATCCGTTTTCGATTTCACAAGTACGCAATCACTGCAGATATTGAAAAAATGTATCGTCAAGTATTAGTTGGCGAGAATGATAGAAATTTTCAACTTATCCTTTGGAGACAGAATCCATCTGATGACTTGAAAATATTTCGGTTAAATACCGTTACTTATGGTACGGCTTCGGCGCCATTTCTAGCCATGATTTGATTTTTAGCCATGATTTGATTTGATAACTGGGGCTGAAAGCTACCAAGACCTTCATATTATTCGTAACCAGGTTAATGAAATTTTAAGTTCAGCTGGTTTTAAACTTACAAAATGGGTTTCAAATCATCCCGAAATTTATAATTCACTTCAAAAGGAGAAACTATTACATAGTGACTCTGATTCGGCAAAGGCTCTAGGTATACATTGGGTACCGAAGAATGATTCATTTAAGTTTCATTTGGAAGACAATTTTCGTGATTTAAAAGCAACGAAAAGAAACATTTTGTCTGTTTCGTCTCGATTATTCGACCCTCTCGGACTTTTATGCCCAATTGTTACAAAATCCAAAATGTTGTTGCAAGAACTTTGGATACAAAAACTTGACTGGGATAATTCAATTCCTATGAGACTAAATACGTCATGGGAAAATTTCAAATCTAATTTAATGGAAATTGAGTCAATATCAATCCCAAGATTCGTTTCCACAACATCGACAGCAAAAATTCAAATACATGGATTTGCTGACGCTTCGATTCGTGCGTATGGTTGCTGCATATATATACGAAGCTCCGATTCAAATAAAATTGAATCGAGACTGCTAACGGCAAAGTCGAAAAATGCTCCACTCAAGACAAAATCTCTTCCGAGACTTGAGTTATGCGCTGCACACCTATTGGCTAAATTGTGGAGCCGAATTCAAAGGTCATCATTAAGACCTTTGAAATTGAAAGTGTTAATTTCTGGACAGACTCAGAAATTACATTACATTGGATAAAAACTCACCCTTCCTCACTGGCAACATTCGTTTCGAATCGAGTTGCTGAAATTCAAGAATTGTCAGAACAGGTTTCATGGCGCCATGTGCCTACTAAACAGAATCCAGCTGACATCGTTTCAAGAGGATGTGATGTAAAACATTTAGAAAATTCAATTTGGTTTGAGGGACCTTCGTTTTTACTAAGCGATGGTTCACATTGGCCTGTTAACGAACATTTCGAGTTAACAGAGAATCAAAAGCTTTTAGAAGCAAGAAAAACAAATGTACTTCTTGCAGTAGAGGATCCACAAAATTGCTTGTTGGACCTGATAGAAAGATTTTCGTCATACAAGAAGTTGCTAAGAGTAACTTCATTTGTACTCAGATTTATTGATATCCTGAGAAAACGTAAAATAAATAAAAATTCTACACCTACTGCAATCGAATTGAAATGGTCATTTTATCGACTTGTAGAGACAATCCAGAAATTAAATTTTTCTGAGGAAATTGCAAAAATCTGAAGTCTTGCCGTCAAATATTCAAAGATTGACGCCATTTATTGATTCATTTGTTGAAGAAAATAGAAAGTTTTCACTGATAAGGGTAGGTGGGAGACTGCTTAATGCAGATTTGGAATACAATACCAAGTTCCCACTTTTAATACCGAAAAGAAATAGTTTTGTCACACTTTATTTGCGAAATCTCCATACTGAGAACTGTCATGCTGGCACAAGGGCTCGAATAGCTCTGTCACGGGAATATATATGGCTCATAAATGCCAAAGAAGAGTGCAGCAGAATAATTCGCAAGTGTGTACATTGCTTCCGCTATAAACCAAAACTTATGTCCCAAATAATGGGAAATTTGCCCACTAATAGAATGAGAGCTACTCGTTCGTTGAGAATTCGTGGTAGGCCACCATTGAAAATGTATATAGCGGTTTTCGTGTGTTTCACTTCTAAGGCGGTACATTTAGAATTAGTGTCTGATCTGTCTACTGATTCGTTTCTTCTTTGTTTTAAAAGGTTTGCTGCCAGGAGAGGTCAACCACAGACGGTGTTTTGCGACAACGCCACGAACTTCGTCGGAGCCAGCCGCGTTCTGAGGGAGTTGCAGCAAGCGTTCGACAGGAGTCGACAGGCCGTCGAGTCGTACGCAGCGTCGTCCGGGGTGAAGTTCAGCTTCATACCACCTCGGGCGCCTCATTTCGGAGGACGGTGGAAGCCGCCGTCAAACAGGCGAAGTTCCTGCTTCTGCGAGCCGTGGGCAACGCGTCACTCACGCAAGAAGAAATGGCAACAATGCTTGCAGAAGTAGAGGCGGTGCTCAGCAGTCGTCCAATAGCACCGCTGTCTCCAGACCCGAACGACGGAGAAGCGTTGACACCAGCTCACTTGCTTCTCGGAGAGGGTCTGCGTTCGCTGCCGCCAGAATCCGTAGAAGACGTGAACGTCAAAGAGGTGAAGTTATGGAAGCGATGGCGAATGCGTTGCGGTCTCAAGCAGACATTCTGGCAGGCTTGGTCACGCGACTATATTCTCGGCCTTCAATCCAAAGTGAAGTGGCACCGAGATTATCCCAACCTCATAGTCGGTCAGGTGGTCCTCATCCACGAGGACAATTGCCCGCCTCAGCAGTGGCTGACCGGGAGAGTCGTCAGGGTCGTAGAAGGCGAAGACGGCAAGGTCAGAGTGGCGGAGGTCAAGACTCGCACAGGAGTGTTTAAGCGACCAGGCTCCACTGCCTGATAGTTGAAGACGTGCAGTCGTTCAATGGGGCCGGAATGTTGAGCCACATTAAAAATGAATTAATCTGAATTTTGAATTTTAATAATAATACTTATAATAATAGTCATAATAATAATAATACTAAAACTGAATTTTATAATACGTATCCGATAATACTTACTAGATTTTAATTACCTGTAAACTCTTTTATTTCTTAATATATTAAATATAACTGTAATGCTGAATTGAAAATAAATACACAAAATTTAGCTTCTTTGGTACATAAAAAAATAATAAATAGATACTTGCAAAGTAAACTTTAAACAAACAAGTGTTTCATTTTGGTGGTTATATTTTGTAAAGTTTTTAAAGTGCCCAAATTAGTTCATAAAGTTAAATAAATTTTTAATTATCTTAAAAACTATTAAGATTAAACACCCTGATTTGACAGTAAACAAGATTTTGTGACCAAAAAGAACCAAATTTTTTTTTTTTAAGTTTATTTCAAAATATATTTTTAGTTTTAATAACTAATAATTGATAGTAAATAAAATATTAAAATTTAAAAAATGGACTTTTTTCAAATTTTCTTAATTCTTAGGAGCTCATGCGCGGGCTCAAGATGTCACTTTTTTGAACTTTTTTTTGTTTTAACGTAATACAAAAAAATATTGCTATTAGAATATGATTCGAGAACTTTTATTTTTTCTCATACATCAGTGACCCACCCTAATATACACCTTATAGGGTGTATGATCAATATTGTGGAACTTAGCTTCGGTGAAGGGTATAAAAATGGTTTGACCAAACATGATATAAACATTGGGACAAAAGTACAGCCCATTAAATGTTATATATGGTCAGTTTTATTGTATGCGGTAGAAGTATGGACTATTAAAGTTGCTAATATGAAACGAGATTTAAAATGTGGGTCAACCGACGGGTATTGAAAATACCTTGGTCTGCGTACGTACCAAACATCGAAGGCGACAAATTTCATACAAAATTTATATGAAATAAATTAAAAAAAACTTTTCCTAAAATATTGGATTTTTGGCGCTTATGAGATTTTCGCGGTTAAGGCTCGGTATGTTGTGCATACTTCTACATTTTCGAAATAACGGTAAATCTTGAAAACAAGAGCTAACCTAAAATCGCTTAGTACCACTAGATTCAGGTGTCCGGCTTGTCAGTTTTTTTTTGCAACTATAGTACAGTGTACTTATTGCTCAAAATTACAGCATTAAAATTCCATCTTAAGATTATTTTTTAAATGTTGCGAAAGAAAACAAATCATATCTTAAAAAAGGAAAAAACACCTTCTTCAAAGATTCAGGATTTTTAAAGAACGGTTTGAGGTATTATATAAAAAAAATCCGCCAAATAAAAAAATAAGTTTTTGACTGTGTCCGTTTTTAAAATTAAATAATTTGCAGATATTACTTTTTTCAAAAAAACATTTTTTTCAATATATTGTTTGTAGCCTCAAGTATATTCTCTTTAAAATTGCATAAATTTAAATAAAAACGAAAGGGATCGGGTCCCACTCTTGGTCGGTTTGACATGGAATAACGACATATTTTAGAACACTTTTGTGAAATCTTACTTTTATATATTCTCTTCACAATTACCAGTATTTTAAATACTCGTTCAACCATGTTAATTTTTATGAAATTTTCTTTTATATTAAATATTTTCTATTTTTGTTAATATTTTCCATTTCAGGTAATATTACTGAAAACTCATATGCGTAAATGTTAAATTGAAAAATAAAAGTATTCTTTTATTCATACTTACTTGCAATGCTACAATTTGGGAAGTTGATAGGCATAATTTATCTGGTATTGATTTACACAAAAGAAGAAATACTAATATTTTAAAATTATGCCAATTACTTTCTACTTGATTCAACATTTAATATTTTCAATGGTCAAATGTATACTGGATATTTTGAAAATATATTGAAACTTATTCCTAGTCGGAAGAGTAAAATTATATCAATATAATCATAGTTCACCGAAGGTAGAAGGGTATATAAGTTAAAGCATAACACATTGGAACTACCAAACACGAGCCGCAATGTCAACACTAACATTACATATCAGCGGTGTCTTATTACGCATGCCGAGAACAAGTAAATTGCTAATAGCAATTCGCAACCTTTTTTAAAAAGTAAAATTACCTTTATTTTTATTAATTTATACACTCAAAATATTATGTAGCAAAATCAACGGAAAATTAAATATAAAGCAAATGAAAATTAATTTAAAACCCGGTCAACTCATTTTTCCTTAAAATCAAACTAAAAATCAGTTTATTTTTAAATGTTATATAATAACTCACTAATTACGGTAAAAATTTCTGATTTTAACTTTCGTTCAAAATTTTTATTATCAAAAAAACAAAATACAATAATAAATATAAAATTTTTAATATATAAAATACATATAAATTTTTTTTAAGATAAAAAGAAAACAAATTAATATTTTAAATGCACGGAAATTTTTTCTCTTTTTGCAGTTTGTTTTTTTAAACATCGTGCCTAAAAAGCTAAAAAGTAATTTTCAATCAAAAATTTTGGTTTAATTTCAATATAACGGAAAACTTTTAAAATAAACTACAAACAGTAAATGTTAACCTTTTTTGAGTGTATAAGTTTGTAACTCCGTTTATAGTTTTTATTATACCTCAGACCCAATAACGCATATTTATTCAGGGTCTTTTTGAGTTGAGCAGCGAAGTGTATTTAACAATGTCCGTCTGTCCGTGTGTATGCACATGGGTTTCCGAAGACCCTAGAAGCGATGGCGACTAGCTTGTTATACATTTATTTTACATATCGTTAGTCTCATGTGGAAATGCCCTTACTCACATAATTGCTACTTTACAGGAGAAGGCAAAAACATATTAGAGACTGTATGTATCATAATGTGTAATGGCTTCTTCAATTGCTTGTAAAACTGATATTATTGATGCTCTTGTATTAAATTCTTGTGACGAGGTGTATTTGTGGGAAATGTATTGGAATCACTAAAAAACCTAATTTCGAAAAAAATCGAGCTAGGGCCTTTCTACATGAGACCGGCGATAAACTCCTTTAAAGTCTGCTATTAAAAACTCAACCAGATCGGCAAAAGACCTTAATTTTACCCATTAATCCCTTCCTGTTGCTATTTTTATAGCTTCCACTACAATTAGTTGTGAAGAGATACTAAGTTTGCCATTCCTCGTGAAACTTTTGTGTTATTCAGGCCACATTAAGTATAATATTCTAGCTCTTTGAGTAATTCCAAGTCGATTTGGTCATGTCTGTCCGTCTGTGGAAAACACGTTCACTTTTCGAAAAAAATTAAAAGAAATGAACAAACTTGGTGTCAAATTGCTTGTAGTTATCCTAAGCTGTTTGGGATTGAAATCAAGAAAAATCGTTTTTAGTAGGATCAGAGCTATGAATAAAAAACTAACATAAATAGTAAATGCAACAATGCACGAAATGATATAAGATTTTGCAAAAATTTGTTTTATTCGAATGGAAATCATGGTGTAAAATTTCTTGAAGATCCGGCCTTAATTTACCCTAAGCCCCATATAAGCCCTACACCCTGAAAACAGTATAGTACGCCTTAAGCCGTAATAAGTCCAAAAACTACTATAAAAAAATTTTTCATTACTGGATTATTATGAAAATAATCTTCCGAAAAGATAAATAAATGTTTGTATGTTATATACGATTTTCTTCTAGATATGAACGAAGAATGTCATTTTGGTTATGCCAGTAATCTACAGATACTTCTTACTGTACCCCTCATACCTCTTAATATGAAATTATAGAGTAACTTAGATCTACTTGTAAAAATTTTAAAGACTTAGAGCTAGTTAAAAGCTGAATTTGATTAGATTTTTACATATTTGATTAATTGGTATTGATTGTTTTGATTCAAATGGACTAAGTGGAAATAAATGTTATTGTTATTATATGATTCTTATATTTATAAATTTAATTATTACTATTAAGTTTATATTTTTTTTTTTTTAATTCAACGAATCCTATTCAGGATTGGGCAAAATTAATGCTTTGATGTATGTCACATAGAAAATACATTTAAGTCGTGTATATAAAATAAAAAATACATTTAATATACCACCACAATTTTTAAAAAAAAATTCGAATAGAGTATTAAAAATACTAAATACAAAACACATTTTTTTATTTAAAATAAGGGTACAATTCACTTTAGTAACAGCCCCAGTGCAAAAATGTTTTTTTCTTACGGCCGATAGGAGTAACGAAGGAAATAGGTGATAAACGATGAGTATAGTTACTCAGAAAAATCATAATGAATAGATTTAAGCTTGAACAACGTTGCTAAATTATACAATATTATTTTGAAAATCAGCTTTCGATTCGCGGTCGTGTTTGTTAATATGTATACTCAATTGCCACAAATGGAGTGATACCAACCCACGTCAGAACCTACATACTTTTATATATCACAACATAAATAAGAAAATTTTACGTTGGCTGGCTCTTTAGCTTAAAGGGAATAAAAAACCACACAAATGGCTATGTCATAATTTTCTGTTTTTAATTGTTCGCTGTTTTGACAAACGTTGCTTCATTTGTCAAACTTTTTGTAGCGTCTAGTGCTAAATGTATTCAGTTAACCGAAAACGTTGCAGAGTGAAGCCGTTGAAAAAGTAGCATTAAAATAATTAAAAAAAAAAATAATTTAATTTTTTAGCAGTATTGCTTTCTGCAAAACAGCTCGTTGTTTGAATAATTTTTTTACTTCGAATGTTTTATATTTCTTCTCCGTTTCAGCAAAATTGCGCAGCACTGAAAATCAAAAGTTAAAGAGTTGAAAACAAAACAAAATGAAAATTAATGTTCGTTCAGAGAATATTTGTGTTGTTTATAAGTAAATACCAAACGGAAACAATGTGTGTATATGCCAAGCTTTTTGCGTGGCTTAATATGCCCTTAAGACAAGCAGCCTTTTCTTGAAGAATAATTGAAAACGGTTTAAAAACCCGTTTGTCTCTTCCCGATAAGAGCAAACTGGTGATAAATGATAAAAATATATTTTGATTAGAATTATGACTGTAGACACAATATTAAGATTATTATTGAGGCATATTATGACTAAATATATTCGTAATATTTTATTATAATATTTTTCCGTTAATTATATTCTTATCATGTTAACCATAATAAGATAATCATAATAAGTTACGAAGTAATCAAATTATTGTCATGTTAATCATAATAAGCTAAGAAGTAATCATATTATTATCCTGTTAATCATAATAAATTTGGAAGTAATCATATTATGATACAGTGGTGCTGTCACAACAATAAAAATTAAGTTGAAATTTTTGTGCATCGAATTTTTTTGTGGCACCTTACGATTTTTTTTAATGCAAATATAGTTTGTTTTTTTAATTAGTATTTATTTTTAATTGTTTAACCACTCGCTAACAAATAATTCGATAAGCATATTTTTTAAACAAACGACAAAGCTGATTCGAAATTATATATTAGATATTTTGATTGCATCTTAAACATATTATGATAAATTGTATAGAGAGTTATCATGTTATGGCTATTAAATATCATGATATGGGTCTGAGTAATACAATATGTTTTCAAAGTTATCATTATTTAGTTTTTAGTAAAATAATTATTTTTCATTCAACAATACTCAAATTTATAATTGCGATTATGTTTACAGTTACTATAATATGACTTATATTAAATAAAAATAAAAATTTATTGTGTACAACAACAATATATTGTTACAATAAACATGGTTACGGCAAAAACACGTAACCATGCCCAACCATATTGTTTTCTCTGTGTTTACGCTTTGTATATTTAGTATTTCATGTTAAGATCTTTTATGTTATTATATAGGAAACTGTCAAAGTCTTACATAAAATTTAAATAGTTGGTTAAATAAATGGACTGTTACACAGAAAGAAAAACACTCGGGATAAATCAAGTTTTTGAGGATTACTTAAAGTACCAGTCGTACTCAAAAATGAAAGTACGAATAACACTTAAACGTACTCAAAACAATCCTAAATGGGATTACTTTTAACCCTTTCGGGGACACTGACATGACGTCTATATACGTCATTAAATGTTTAGTTCATAGAATCTTTACGAGTAAACATTTTCAATAACATCCTGGCTTCTATTATGTGTAAATATATTGTACATACCATCATAAGTGTGTAAATATTCTATTGGACAAAAAGCACTACCAAAATGTGCATCTAAAATAAGCCGTTAAAAACCATACATATGTTTTAATTCGGAGTTTCCCACAGACGCATGATGTGTACAGCCGTCGAACTTACTTATGTATATACGCCTGACGTCTAGGAACGTCATGCCGTTTTTACATCACATTTAGGACATACGTAGACGCATGACGTTCATAACCGTCAAAAATAAAAACGTAGTCTTTGCCGTTATATAGTTTTTATTTTAAATTTCAGTTTGGTGTTTTCAGAATTCTCCTATCTTGCCTAATAATGGAGATATTGCAAAATGTCTACGGGAAACCCATCGTTAAAATTGGTGTCCACGAAAGGGTTAAAAATCAATCCCGGAATTTCTTGAAATAAGTATAAAATTCTTAAATCAAGTACAAAAAAGATTACAAAATAGGGGTTTTAATCTCATAAAACGTATTCGTCTCATCTCTCAGTATTACACTATTTTATGCGTGCGTACGTGTGTGTGTTTTCAAAATTTGTTGTACAATTACAAAGACACAACACAAGTTCGAACAAAACGATTTGCTTTTTTTTGTAGAAACAACAATAACAACAGAACAAGAAGAAAAACATATACGTACATATATATGTATGTATTATTTTCATGTTTAACCCTCCGGCTTACGCATGTTTTGATTATCCCTGCAAATAATAGGACCAGTCCAAACACGCGTGTAAAGAGTAGTCCACAAGGGACTAGGACTAGTCAAAAAGTAACCCAAACGTATGGAAAAAACATGGCCTATTTAACATAACGATGTCCTAGGGCAGGACCATATAACCCATCTTTGGACTTCAACGGAGTAGTTTTAAAACAACTCCATTGTATGTATACACAAGAGGGTAAGTTTTAACTTCGTTTAAAAACGAAAACATGTCGTTAAAAAACGAAGACATGTCGTCTCACTACAAACACTTTTTAACAATGACATGGTCCATGCTTGCATTACATCGTACCAGTCCATGGAGTAGTCCATTTTATCAAAATGGATCATGTGGTCCAATATTATTTGTAGGGATCTATACACATTAAACAAAGGTCTGGCCAGACTCATGGGTACTACGAAGGGTTTAAAGGTAAATTTGAAATCTTGATTCTCATTTAGTTTATAGTTTTGGTTAAATATGTACATAAATTTTTTAAAGTAAAAACCATATCGGGCATGGTATGGTGTTGGTGTTATATCATTCTTTAAGGTGTAAAACGGGTAAGTAAATCAATCATAATAATTTTTTCTTTTTTGGTTTTTTCAAGCACGAATTGTTGATAAAATCAACATAATAATTTGAAAATCCGTACTTGAATCAATCTTTCTGTACTTGATGCAAGAAAATCCGTACTCACCGTACTTTTAATACCGCTTCGGATTGATTTGAGTACTGATGGATTGATTTTTCTTTTGACTGTACCGATTGCATTTTTACAACAATAAACCTCGATCCGAAACTTAACAGCACTTTTAATGTTTTTCCATTTTTAGGACAGTGTTCACAATTCAATACTACCAGAGAAACAAAAATTAAAATCATATGAAACGGTCTAAATATAAATAACAAAAAGGAAAAAAAAGCGCGTAATATAGTAAAGGGCCAAAATAATTTTTTCGCGTGTTATGTCCTCAAAAAGGTCTAAATGGCCCAACAATGGTTAGGTTGGCATCATTGGTTTAAAACAACGACAGTTTGATTATGGTTATTTCGGGGACCATAACATTGTTTTTAAATGATATTTCAACCATGATTTTTTTTCTGCGTGCGCTTGCAATAAAACATATTAAGGTTGAAATTCATAAGGATTATATTATAATTAGAATGTTTATTGACTAAAGTGCTCTATTTCGATATGTCAAATTTTTTTAGCCAAATAAATTTTAGCGTAATTGATGGCAGGGACCGGTTCTAGTTCTAACACTTTGTATGAATAAGTGCTATAACTTTTACAAAGGGTTGTCATTGGAAGGGGTCAATTGACACAATGTGACCAGTCACACATCTATTCACAATGAACGTGTTTAGTGTGAGTTACTACAATATTGTAGTACTATCTCAATAAAACAAGTCCTAGAACTAAATTTAATAACCAAATTTTAGAAAGTTCCAAAAAAATGTCCACACCACCTGTGATTTATTACTTTTTCTATCCTTTTGTTGTTCATGCACCAGTTAACCCTTATCCTGTAATAATGGGTCAAAATTGCCCAAACACTTTTTATTGCTCATTTATTCTTTAAATACTAATTTTTTTGAAACTTTTGTACAATTATTTTTTTAGAGAATACTATTGAAATTTAAAAAAAATTTTGTAGATCGTTTTACAAAGCGTGTGTGAACAACCTTATGCAAGTGGTTCTTTTGGGTCAAAATTGCCTAATGAAACAAAATCAATTTACGCATGTGATACGAGCTTAGTAAAAATTGTGTTTGCCATTGCAATTTTCTATGGCAAATAGGAGTCATCAAAGATTTTAGTTAATTTTTCTCCAGCTCTTATAGTTTACAAGAAAAACGCATTTAAAGTTTTTCATACAAAAAACATAAGAAAATCAATATTTAAAAGGGGACGTTATTACTTTTGTCTAAGTCGTTCTAACAGCACCAAATATGCAAAAAAATGTTCCGAATTTCAACAAATTATATGCAAAAAGCATTCTGAGACCAATATTGTATGTGATGAATGTAAAAAAGATAAAAAAACTGAATAAATATTTGAATTTTTTGTATTGAGCAAATTTGACACACTAATGTCATATGCGTTTTATTTGTGAAGTACAGGATAAGGGTTAAATGACCGTTCTCTTTTCACTGGTCATGAGTTCTTTAATTTTGTACTAGTTCTATTTTTACAAGTCCCAGTACCAGTCTGTTGGAACAATTGACATAAACTTCCCGCAGGGAACATAGTCCCTATTATTTGTGAGGTCTTTGGAAACCCCAATTTAACATACAGACGGACATTATTAAACCAACTTCGCTACTTATATGCACCCTGAATTATAGGGTCTCAATTAAATATTGTTAAAATAACATATCGGATGAGAGGCCTATATATACGCTTTCTCCCTTTGCTGAAGTGTACAAAAACCCCTAGGATATACCTATTTCCAAGCAGTTCTTATAAAATGTTTACTTCTTTCTTTACATTAACGAATTTAAGTTTTGAATCGGTTAGCAATTCGCATACTTATGACGCTTTTTAAGTTTGTTCTTGTTATAATTATATTACTGCCATTGTTTACCAAACAAAGTATCCAAATAAAATAATTCTTGATGTTTCCGTATATCTGTAAAATCCAGTAAAAATTAATAGTCGTATAAGAACCTCTGCTTATTTTTTGTATTTTGTTTATTACCTTTAATCAATATTGCGATGATATTCTTTCTTAACAGCTTTAGTATGACCCATAAATATATTTAAGGAAATTTGAATTTGTAAAAACAACTAAACAAAAAAAAAAAAAAAACATTTAGCATTTTTACAACAAACAAGAACTCCGTTTTGTGTTTTGTCCCAATTACTCTCATTTTTTCTCTACCTTCCATTTAAGTAAATCATATGTTTCTACAGTTTTAACAGCTTTATATTCAATATTCCATCTAAATGTTAAATTAAAATCTCACAAAAACCCATAGGTCTAATATCGTTCAACGAAGAGAACAAAAAATTTACATTAAAAGCAATTAACGCCAACTGTTAGAAGCGAGGGCAATCAACAAAAAAACACTCAGTGGAAGAAAAAATACCAAACGCATGCAATCACATAGAGCAGATACAAACAACGGAAGTACTGAGATAAAAACCAAACTATGGAATACAGTAAACACATACGCAACAAACTGAATAAATGTATGTGTGCTCCGACATAGAAAAAGCACAATTTTTGCTTGCAAATTGTTTATCTATTAGGTACTTTACACTTGTTTAACAATTTACTACTACTTGCGAAATTTACAGTGGACAAGAAAAAAGGAGAGAAGTTAAATAATGGATCGAACATTTCATATATCATTTAGTGCTGTCGAAGGCTCTACAAAACGATACTCTTAGCCACAAATAAGTTATTTTGTTTCTTGATTTAGTTTTGAAATTTTTAACCAAGAATAAATATCAAAAACAAAATTAAATTAACTGTAATTCTTGGGAGCTGAACTTACAGGGAGCCAATTGCAAAAAACTCTTCCCAAATTACATGAATATCAGTAAAACATAATAAATTAATACATTTATAAGTAAAAAGAAGCAAGTCGGTTAAAATTCAACCATAAGACACCCTACACCACGGTATAGAAAAAATTTTACGTGTGTAACCTATTTGGGACCCATGGGCAATCATGGACCCGCCTGAACAAAATAACGTTATAAGGCTAAGATTCGTGTAAATGTTCCTTGTGCCGAAAATTATTAAGATATCTTTATCTATATGATATTTTAAAATAAGGGTTTATGTGGGACCTATGGTTCATTTTGGAGCTGCCAGGACAACATTTTGTCATGACATAGTAGCTATCGTAAAGGTCATTATCGCAAATTTTTTCAGGAATACCAACATATACAAAGAAGTTATGGCATTAAAAGCTATTGTATGGGAGCAATGGTCTAATATGGATCGATTCCAATAAAATATGATGATTTTAATTGCAATTAAATATGTTTGGACCAAATTCCGATTCGTTCAGTATTGACTGAAATAATTAGATATTAAATCTGTTTCGAATCAAGAAAGTACTTGATCACGACTGCCAGAATCAAGCCCCTGAGCAAATGCATAATACCCTTTCCACTATAGTGGTGTGGGTATAAAAATGGTTCCTATTAGGAGGAAAAAAACCCAGGAATATACGGAAAAAATATTTCTTAAATTTCCGTCAGTTTTTTGATGGGAATCTTGGGAATTTCTTCCAAAAGTTTGCGAATTAAATTTTAGTTTTTGTTATCTTGTTGTACTTAATAAACGGTACTTATAAATTTTGAAAAAAGAATCTTAATTTTTCTAAGAATCTTAAAACTATATCAAAAACTTAGTCCCTCCTTCATCATTTTAAAAGTATATTGTTTTTTTTTATATTTTTATACATATTGTTTTTTTTTATAAGATTTAACTGCGGCCATTTTGGAATATATTTATCCAAAAATTTGTACAGTTGGTGTCCACACAAAAGTGAATTTTGTCAAATTGTGTTTCGTTAAACATACAAACACAAGGTTTAATATTCATCAAGTTAAAATGTCTACTGACTTCACACATGAAGGATTGCATTTTACTAATTTCCACTGTCTATAGCATCCCAAAACAAATTCTACGAAGGATAATTTTTGCAACAGAGTTTAAATGTCAATAGAGTGTATTGTTTAGAGATAAGGCGATGTTTGCAAAAATGAAAGTATAATATTTATTAACTCTCCATGTCAAATATCTTTGTAAAACTTTTAACGCTAAATGGCAGCTTCAGGCGCCCGTACACGACATGTATTTGTCATCTGACATGTCAAATTTCCCACTGCAAAATACATACATGTCGTGTGTTACCTTTTTAACTTTGCTTCTGTAAAAGTCAGACGCAAAGTCATCTGACAAAATTTCAATTAGAGCGTGCTCTATCTTCTTCTGACAAACCATCTGACTTCAGAAATCTATGCCGGAAAGAAACAGTCAGCGGCGTCCACTATTGACGATTTTATTAGCTGGCTGAGGTTGTTATTTTACAATATCGATAAATTTATGTTCTTTTAACCTATTAATAGAAATAACGTACATACATATCGTTACCTTAATATAAAAAGGCCCCAACTCATCAAAAACACTTTTTACAGGAGAAGGAAAAAACTTAATAAAAGCTGAAATAATATAGCTACACAAACATTGTCAAAAAACATCTTTATTAAAATTAAACGAGGAATTAAGATGTATGAGTCAGTGTTTTTTTCTTTCGAAAAATTGTGTGTATGAGTTAGGGCATTTTTTCTTTAGAAAAATTGTGTGTATAAGTTAGGGCTTTTTGTGTTCTGCTTATAACTTCTTTATTTTTAATCTAATTTGCTTGAAATTTTAATAGAATGTGTATTAGCAACCGTTCTACAAGAATCAATAAAAAAACGGATTTCCAAAAATAATGAGTTGGGGCCTTTTTATATTAAGGTAACGATATATAAAAAACGTTTCATTATTATACCCACAATTGGCATCTTCGAATTTAAAGAAAAAAAATTTAAGATGGCTAAACTCTTTTACGGCGCAAATAAAAATGTTTGTGGCGGCGGCACGTTATTTTCAAACCGGGAACTACTTTGGTTTCTGCAATTACTATGAAAAATAAAAACAGAGACGATGTCAGAAGCAAATTACATGTACGTTTGTGACCGAATATTATTAACCTTATGTAAACCAGCAATTTTGACAGACATGCAAAATTACTTGTGACTTTAAAATTTGACATGTCAGATGACAAAAACATGTCGTGTACATTCAGCTTTAAGTCACTAGCAAAATTGTATCACTTCTTGGTACTCTGAGAAATTAGTCGTATATTAAAAATAAAAAGAACCTTCAATTTTTCTTTATCACAGTAAATTCGTTAATAATTTTTTCCTTGGTATTTAGCAAACACATTACTAAAGTTGTTACTGACTGGTACAGCTAAGCTCCCCAGATGTTAATTATCTTTTAGTTCTTTGCTTCCATACAGTTTCTGCCATGTTGTACTAATTCTATGTAATGTTTTGTAGTGTTAGTCGTTTTTGACCCATATCGTTAAGTGGCAATATTAGCATTTCTATTATGGAACTTTGATTAAACAGAAAAGGAGGTAGCACGTACCTATGCACTATATTATGTATGGATATTTGCTATTGCTACTTCAGGATACTCCTGCTACAAGTATGCTACTCACTAAGCTGCTTTGCTTTGTTTATTAGCAACAACACTAAAATGGAAATTACAAAATAATGAATTAAAGGTTTAATGAAAAAGTTTGGTGAATATTCGCGTTTATTAAAACAATTTAAAGAAAAGACAACTTAAGACATAATTTGTAATGTTTGGTGGTTTCGAGCTTAAATAATATCATAATAAATTAAAACATAATAAAACTCAAACCATATATCGATGCCTTACTTTCTCAACCTTGTATCTTAAAAAATACAACTTTTCAGGAGAGAGAAAAAACGTTTCATCTTTTTATACTTCGGTGTTTGGGTAAAAGTTCAAATGCAGTTATTAAAGAATTGATTACATCTATGTATATTAGTAGTAATAGTATACTAATCTTCTTTAGTTTAAGCAAGAAACGCATATATTGAGATACTTGATGAATTAGTTACGCGTTTGTTGCACTTATAGCTATACAAGCAAATAACCCCGTTATACCAAAATTATCCAATGAAACCCATATTTAATAAATCACGGAAAAAATTAAAAATGGATTTTAATCACCCAATTCACAAAATCAAGTTACTAAAAATTGTAGAAATTGAAAATTGTAAATTTTTTTGTTTCAATAAATGATATTTTCAATTTTAAAAATATGATCAACAAACTATGAGATTTCAAGAAATGTGTTAATTGATTCAATTACAAAAATAATTAATATAAAATCTATATATTATTCAATAACCTCATTAGACTTGAATGAAACTAATAATTAATGAATAAAGTAATTGATGAGCAATCCAGTAATTAAAAAAAAATTAAATTACTACATTCAGTTAAAATTTTTATTAAATAAATTATTATAAATAATTAAAATTTAATTATCAAAGTTATTTTTTAAAAGTTATAAAATTTAAATTAAAAATTTGTTATTAAAATCAAAAATTTACAATAAAATTTAAATACGCCCTTAATTCTATCCGATAAAATAAATTGATATTATGATGAAATTTGGTTGAATTAAGTTTCGTTAGACTCGAAGTTATACATAACAACTTTTTTCATGACCGCCTCAGAATTTATCACAGGTTCCATATAAATCCTCCTCCATATTGGAATGTAGCAACTTTTCCACTCTGCCCAATTTTGTGGTGTTTGTTTCATAACTAATCAAAGATAAAATATAAAACTTCCTCCCGAAAAGCCTAAAACCGAAAGGAATCATTATAATAAATTACATAAATTATGTACATAAGTACATGAATACTTACATATCGCACTGCTTCCTCTAAAGAGAGTCAACTCAAGATTTTTCCATTTTCACTTTTTGCAAGAAATAGGGTACAGTGGTCACAGTAAAAATCTTAGACCAGTTTCTTTAAAATTTTGCTTAAAAATAATACAATTGTATCTCCCTTTATAGTATAAGACTACATATAAAAATAAAACATGTTTTTGTCTCTACTGAAAATATATAAATTTTGAGTTAACCCCCTTAAGAGGAACGCACTGTACACACGTACTTGTGTTATATTTATTTTACGAACGCGGCAGCATGGCATTATAACGGGTTCGCCATCTAACGTTTTTTTCAACTAGTGCTTATTTCGTGAATGGTAACACTAAGCTCATGTCTGATTTGACAGATAATTAGTTTTATCCTTCCGCTGAACGAATATCGTTGTGTATACGCTTGAACAACGCTGGGAAATATGCGTTTTCGCTTCGGTAAGTGGGCCTGCGATTGACTTACAGAAGATGCCGATTTTGCCAAAAAAATCATCTTTTCAGATGAAGCTCATTTTGATCTTGGCGGATATGTAAACAGGTAAATTTGTACCATTTGGGGCACAGAAAACCCGCACGCATACATTGAAAAGCCGTTGCACCCAAAACGAGTCACTTTTTGGTGCGGATTTTGGTCCAGAGGCATAATTAGGCCATTTTTCTTCGAAAATGGACAAGGAGTGGCCGTTACAGTCAATGACGATCGTTATCGGGCCATGTTGAACGAAATTTTGTTCGCAAAAATTGAAGAGGAGGATACTGGCAACCTTTGGTTTCAAATGGAAGGCGCTACGTGCCACGCAACCGAAGCTACACTCGATGTTTTGCGCCCTGATTTTAAAGATCGCATTATCAGCCGCAGAGCTGATGTCGTTTGGCCACCTCGGAGCTGCGATTTGACACCGTTGGACTATTATTTGTGGGGTGCCGTCAAAGATAAGTGTTACGCCGACAAGCCAGAGACAATTGATGCTTTTAAGGACAATATTCGTTAAGCCATTGGTGAAATACAGCTGCACACAATCGATAATGTGCTTCAAAATTGGACCGATCGTATAGGCTACTGCATGGCCAGCCGAGGCAGCCATTTGAATGAAATTATTTTCCATTATTGACCGGAAGGATTGTACTTTCAAATAAAAAAAGAAATTTAGAAATTATTCAGTAGTTTTTTTTATAGCATTTTCAAAAAAAAGTTATTTGGCGGACCCGTTATTAGTTTATCGTCCTGTTTTCGGATTTTTGAAAACTAACTTGCTTTTGTTGAAAATCTATAGATTTGCATGCTTCTAATCTGGCTATTCAGTGTCGGAGTACTGGAGGCCGTTGTGATATCTTGTATAATTCCTGACACCTTTCGAATATAACATTTGTTTTGCCATTGTTCGCGTTAAAAAGGTTTCTTGTTTTATAAAACCATGCAATTTGGAAACACTATTAAATTTTGAAGAATAACCTTTATAATATATGTAATAGGATAAATAGTTTAATATTTCTGTATGTCACTTAATATAAAATTCAATCAACTTACCTAAGAACTAACTTCTTAAACTCAAAAGAACTGATGACGATTGCACAGTATCAAAACAAAATATTATAGCTGGCAAAAGAAGAACTCGAAGCACAATTAACTGTAATGAGACTGTTTAGGCCATGCCAGATAAAACGCTTCTTTCGCGTTGCGTTAGAGATTCGCTTTGACATCCAAGATGAAATATTCATACTTATACGAAACATGTCACATAAAGTACTCTTTACGTATAGCGAAGCGAAAAGTTAGGCAACTCTCATCTTTTTGCGCGCTTTGACAGTCTGCTAGTATAATACTCTTTAAAAATTGTGAACTGGTGCACATACAGTTTTGTTTTATAGCAGTTTGCTCCAGTTGAAAGTAGAGGAATTGTTTGCATTGCTTGCAAGTCCACCATTAACATTTGAGTTACGCAAAGACGAAATTTTTAAAATTCTTAATGGTTTAACAACTGCACATATTAAGACAAGAGTTTGACGCAGTAATGAAAATAGGAGTAAATGAGATACGTGAATATAATTTATCAATATTTACAGAATTGAGACAAAGTATTGAAATAATAAGTTGTTGCAGTAATAGAACACAAAAAGATACGAGGTTGAGGAAGTAAGGCATCGAAATACAAAGAAAGGAAATACATAAAAAGGTAGAATTTAAAAATAAAATATACACATTTATTTTTTTAAATGAGTTTTTTGTAGCAATTTTAAATTTAATTTTGTACATTCAGGTATGTGATTGAAATCGATTTCGTCGTCCAAACTTTTTGAAATCGTCAAAAATGTGATATGGTAACATGCGTCGAATTAATGCATCGATTTCATATTCCATTTTGTTTCATTAAAAATAAAGTGTTTTTACCATGTGACGAATTTCGATAATGCCAGTTAAAATTCGATTTTAAATCGTCTTATTTTATATTATTAAAAAGTATCGTAAAATAATCAGGTTTTTTCTATTAGATGTAATCAAGCATTACATTTACGAGCAGGTCCATATGTTTGAATCTTAAACTAACTTTATATAAAGACCTGTTCATTAATGTAATACTAATTTGCATCTGATGGATATGCCTTGTTACTTTGCGGTGCTTTTTGACTGCATAAGTGCCGTAAATGATCCACATCATGCTCCTTCATGCATTATAAATTAATATGCTGCGTATTTGCCATTTGCTTGCACATCATCATCTTAACCAGAAAAATAATTATACGGCCTTATAAATATTAGGAGTGACGCGACTGGAAAAGAAAGTAGAAAGCTGTTGGTTAAATATGTGGACTATACACTTTGGCCGACGAAATAAAATTCCAACGGCAATAAAAGCTTGGTTTAACTGATGATCCATTAAGACCGAAAACTAACTTTGCAAAAGAAATTCAAATATGTCTATAACATCCCAAGTACATCTAAGAAATCTGCCGGAAAATTTCAAGGAAAGGATGAAGATATAAAATAATATTTACATTAATTTAAAGCAATTTTTCTCTTAATTAAATTTATAAAATAATGTTGATAAAAATAAAATTTTCTTTAAATATTTTACAAATGTCATTCACTTGTTGCAATAAAAAATTGTGATATGTGGAAACGCAACAATCGAATAACATGAAATCGTTCGAAATCTATCACAGGTAAGGCGATTTGAAAAAACGATTTACTTTTTAAATCGATCGAATTTCATCACATACCTGATTTATTTTTAACAAAAACCTCCATGATTTTTCAGTTCTCTTATTTTAAGAAATTATCAATTTTAAATAAATAATTCAATTTATACTCTCTCACTTTTCTGACATGGTATACAAAACAGTTGGATTTGCGAATATATTCCTCTCAATTTGTCAAACAGATTTTCATTAAAAGATACAAAGGCATCCAACGAACACCTTTAAACGTTCCGTAAGTACTGTAACAACTGGAATAAAAAAAGCAAACAAGATTCTTTTCAAACCCGACCACATATTGTTAGGTCATATGTGCGAAATGAAATTTATTAATAACATGTTACCCTATAAAAACTGGTAAGAAGGCACAGTTTAAAAAGCACGCCAACACATTACATTACATATGGTATAACCATAATAATTTTTTTTTATGTATAATACCTATTTTTAAGACTTATATAAAATCAACTTGGATCGAATATAATGTACTAACGTGACAACACTTATATAAGAAGCACCTCCGTTAAAGCGAGTTTTTGTTTGGATCTTATTTTTACGAAAGCCTGACAGTGGCAGAGAGAGTGTTTCAGCGTCTAGCCATTCTCACAACACGCCCTACACTAGTCAGATTCTGCTTGTCCAATTTGTTGTAGTTGCGCCCGTTGTCCTGCATAACCAGTCAGGATACGTAGCATAACACTTACTTCGAATTTACTCCTATTGAAGAAGCTTTTTGTTCTCCTCTCGACCGGGCTACTCCATAAAATCTTAGTCGTCCAACCCACAGCCCACCATTCATCTGTCCGGCTTCGCATTCGCTAGATTTACTGCTTCGAGTTCTCTCCCCCGATATCGAGTTTATTGGCCCTCTCCGCCACCCATATGATACGAATCCCATTGCCAGAGGAAAATTTAGTAATGGTAATCCTACAGTCCTTATAGTCCTGGTCTTAATCATAGTAATTGATATCACCCTAATTGCCCTTTGGCTGTCGGCAAATATGTTTGCATATACTCGCCCTATATTCGATTTTATCAATTTCTCACATTCCTTAATAGCACGGACTTCCTCCGAGAAGATATTGTTGTGTTCCGGAAGACGGTTGAATGTCTCGGATTCCGGGTAATCAACATTCCCGTTTTATTCCCCAGCTGAGAGCCGTTTGTGTAGCAACGGATCACCGCAGGTGTTTGCCCTAAAGTTCCATTCGACCATGATTCCCTATCAGAGATCATAGTCTCGCAGTTTCCGAAAATTTCCGTCTCTGGCATTCGGACGAGCATTTCCGATGATTGTATACAGCTCAGTTTTGCTTAAAGAACCCCGGAAAAATCTGGGGTTCAGATATCGTTAAACTAATGGCGTTTTCTTTTCTGAGTAAAATTCTGCATTTATTCTGCCTTTTACATTTTTTTAATGTTCTTTTCTGAAAAACATGTGATATTTTAAAAGTGTTAAGGGTTCTTTTCTGACATGTTCAACTCTCATTTTTATTAAAGGGGCATGAGTGCAACACCATATCAAAGCGAATTCAGAACAAGGTGGTGGCAAGTTTTGTTGTGGTTTTGTTGTAGTCTTGCCACCACCTGTAGTTGAATTTACCTTGCGCTAGATTAACAGTTGGATTTCTCATTCTGAAAAATAAATGTTTATAAATTATTTTTGTAGACGCACTACTCGTGATAATTACATAGGTATATAGTTTTTGTAGTTGATATGGAAGCAAAACAAGTTGTGATACAATATTTGTTAGAGTCATGTTCGTCATCAGATGAAGATGAAGATATATTTGCAGTGTTGCTTAGAATAAACTTTTTGCCCGAGATAAGGACTTTGTTGATAATGTAATTTATCAATATGTACTCTGAAAACGATGTAAGCAAACTAACACATTTCAAATGTTTTTATTTAAAATTAAACATGTTTTATTTATTTTAAGTTTAAAAACAATTTACGACTAATCCGAAAAAGCACACAGTACCTAATAGAAAGGTATTCCAATTGGAATATTGTCCGGAAATATCAGGGAGGAAGAAAACAGACAAGCGAAGAAAAACAAGTTCTTTCATTTTTATGGTAAAATATATTTGTACATATATAAACTGGGAATTATTTCCTTTCAGAGGTCACTTTATTATATTCAACATTTTTTATTTTTTCGAATTTATTCTATGAGCTAAATTTCAGTTATGTATTTTATAAAGCTTTTTTGTAAATGTCCTATTCCTTTAATTTTTTAGGAATGACATTATACACTACCAGACTATTATATTGTATCTTCTTGTTACATTTTACCTTAGCTACCCTTGGGATAGAAATGCAGTATATTGTATGTACAGAAAAATTTACAATTATTAGACACCAGCAGAATGTAATGCATTTTCTGGCCCGCTACATCCTATATAACTTGAATGTATTTAACTCAGCTACATACAATATACTTCATTGCTATCCAAAGGATAGCTAAGGTAAAATGTAACACATGTTTTTCAGAAAAGAACATAAAAAAATGTAAAAGGCAGAATAAATGCAGAATTTTACTCAGAAAAGAAAACGCCATTAGTTTAACGATATCTGAACCCCAGATTTTTCCGGGGGTCTTTAAGCAAAACTGAGCTGTATACAATCATCGGAAATGCTCGTCCGAATGCCAGAGACGGAAATTTTCGGAAACTGCGAGACTATGATCTCTGATAGGGAATCATGGTCGAATGGAACTTTAGGGCAAACACCTGCGGTGATCCGTTGCTACACAAACGGCTCTCAGCTGGGGAATAAAACGGGAATGTTGATTACCCGGAATCCGAGACATTCTACCGTCTTCCGGAACACAACACAATCTTCTCGGAGGAAGTCCGTGCTATTACGGAATGTGAGAAATTGATAAAATCGAATATAGGGCGAGTATATGCAAACATATTTGCCGACAGCCAAAGGGCAATTAGGGTGATATCAATTACTAGGATTAAGACCAGGACCTTAAAGGACTGTAGGAGGACCATTACAGAATTTTCCTCTGGCAATGGGATTCGTATCATATGGGTGGCGGAAAGGGCCAATAAACTCGATATCGGGGGAGAGAACTCGAAGCAGTAAATCTAGCGAATGCGAAGCCGGACAGATGAATGGTGGGCTGTGGGTTGGACGACTAAGATTTTATGGAGTAGCCCGGTCGAGAGGAGAACAAAAAGCTTCTTCAATAGGAGTAAATTCGAAGTAAGTGTTATGCTACGTATCCTGACTGGTTATGCAGGACAACGGGCGCAACTACAACAAATTGGACAAGCAGAATCTGACTAGTGTAGGGCGTGTTGTGAGAATGGCTAGACGCTGAAACACTCTCTCTGCCACTGTCAGGCTTTCGTAAAAATAAGATCCAAACAAAAACTCGCTTTAACGGAGGTGCTTCTTATATAAGTGTTGTCACGTTAGTACATTATATTCGATCCAAGTTGATTTTATATAAGTCTTAAAAATAGGTATTATACATAAAAAAAAATTATTATGGTTATACCATATGTAATGTAATGTGTTGGCGTGCTTTTTAAACTGTGCCTTCTTACCAGTTTTTATAGGGTAACATGTTATTAATAAATTTCATTTCGCACATATGACCTAACAATATGTGGTCGGGTTTGAAAAGAATCTTGTTTGCTTTTTTTATTCCAGTTGTTACAGTACTTACGGAACGTTTAAAGGTGTTCGTTGGATGCCTTTGTATCTTTTAATGAAAATCTGTTTGACAAATTGAGAGGAATATATTCGCAAATCCAACTGTTTTGTATACCATGTCAGAAAAGTGAGAGAGTATAAATTGAATTATTTATTTAAAATTGATAATTTCTTAAAATAAGAGAACTGAAAAATCATGGAGGTTTTTGTTAAAAATAAATCAGGTATGTGATGAAATTCGATCGATTTAAAAAGTAAATCGTTTTTTCAAATCGCCTTACCTGTGATAGATTTCGAACGATTTCATGTTATTCGATTGTTGCGTTTCCACATATCACAATTTTTTATTGCAACAAGTGAATGACATTTGTAAAATATTTAAAGAAAATTTTATTTTTATCAACATTATTTTATAAATTTAATTAAGAGAAAAATTGCTTTAAATTAATGTAAATATTATTTTATATCTTCATCCTTTCCTTGAAATTTTCCGGCAGATTTCTTAGATGTACTTGGGATGTTATAGACATATTTGAATTTCTTTTGCAAAGTTAGTTTTCGGTCTTAATGGATCATCAGTTAAACCAAGCTTTTATTGCCGTTGGAATTTTATTTCGTCGGCCAAAGTGTATAGTCCACATATTTAACCAACAGCTTTCTACTTTCTTTTCCAGTCGCGTCACTCCTAATATTTATAAGGCCGTATAATTATTTTTCTGGTTAAGATGATGATGTGCAAGCAAATGGCAAATACGCAGCATATTAATTTATAATGCATGAAGGAGCATGATGTGGATCATTTACGGCACTTATGCAGTCAAAAAGCACCGCAAAGTAACAAGGCATATCCATCAGATGCAAATTAGTATTACATTAATGAACAGGTCTTTATATAAAGTTAGTTTAAGATTCAAACATATGGACCTGCTCGTAAATGTAATGCTTGATTACATCTAATAGAAAAAACCTGATTATTTTACGATACTTTTTAATAATATAAAATAAGACGATTTAAAATCGAATTTGAACTGGCATTATCGAAATTCGTCACATGGTAAAAACACTTTATTTTTAATGAAACGCATGTTACCATATCACATTTTTGGATGATTTCAAAAAGATTGGACGACGAAATCGATTTCAATCACATACCTGAATGTACAAAATTAAATTTAAAATTGCGACAAAAAACTCATTTAAAAAATAAATGTGTATATTTTATTTTTAAATTCTACCTTTTTATGTATTTCCTTTCTTTGTATTTCGATGCCTTACTTCCTCAACCTCGTATCTTTTTGTGTTCTATTACTGCAACAACTTATTATTTCAATACTTTGTCTCAATTCTGTAAATATTGATAAATTATATTCACGTATCTCATTTACTCCTATTTTCATTACTGCGTCAAACTCTTGTCTTAATATGTGCAGTTGTTAAACCATTAAGAATTTTAAAAATTTCGTCTTTGCGTAACTCAAATGTTAATGGTGGACTTGCAAGCAATGCAAACAATTCCTCTACTTTCAACTGGAGCAAACTGCTATAAAACAAAACTGTATGTGCACCAGTTCACAATTTTTAAAGAGTATTATACTAGCAGACTGTCAAAGCGCGCAAAAAGATGAGAGTTGCCTAACTTTTCGCATCGCTATACGTAAAGAGTACTTTATGTGACATGTTTCGTATAAGTATGAATATTTCATCTTGGATGTCAAAGCGAATCTCTAACGCAACGCGAAAGAAGCGTTTTATCTGGCATGGCCTAAACAGTCTCATTACAGTTAATTGTGCTTCGAGTTCTTCTTTTGCCAGCTATAATATTTTGTGATGATACCGTGCAATCGTCATCAGTTCTTTTGAGTTTAAGAAGTTAGTTCTTAGGTTAGTTGATTGAATTTTATATTTAGTGACATACAGAAATATTAAACTATTTATCCTATTACATATATTATAAAGGTTATTCTGCAAAATTTAATAGTGTTTCCAAATTGCATGGTTTTATAAAACAAGAAACCTTTTTAACACGAACAATGGCAAAACAAATGTTATATTCGAAAGGTGTCAGGAATTATACAAGATATCACAACAGCTTCCAATACTACGGCACTGAATAGCCAGATTTGAAGCATGCAAATCTATAGATTTTCAACAAAAGCAAGTTATTTTTCCAAAATCCGAAAACAAGATGATAAACTAATAACGGGTCCGCCAAATAACTTTTTTTTGAAAATGCTATAAAAAAAAAACTACTGAATATTTTCTAAAATTTCTTTTTTTATTTGAAAGTACAATCCTTCCGGTTAATAATGGAAAATAATTTCATTCAAATGGCTGCCTCGGCTGGCTGCAGTAGCCTATACTATCGGTCCAATTTGTAAGCACATTATCGATTGTGTGCAGCTGTATTTCACCAATGGCTTCACGAATATTGTCCTTTAAAGCGTCAATTGTCTCTGGCTTGTCGGCGTAACACTTATCTTTGACGGCACCCTACAAATAATAGTCCAACGGTGTCAAATCGCAGCTCTGAGGTGGCTAATCGACATCAGCTCTGCGGCTGATAATGCGATCTTTAAAATCAGGGCGCAAAACATCGAGTGTAGCTTCGGTTGCGTGGCACGTAGCGCCTTCCATTTGAAACCAAAGGTTGCCAGTATCCTCCTCTTCAATTTTTGCGAACAAAATTTCGTTCAACATGGCCCGATAACGATCGTCATTGACTGTAACGGCCACTCCTTGTCCATTTTCGAAGAAAAATGGCCTAATTATGCCTCTGGACCAAAATCCGCACCAAAAAGTGACTCGTTTTGGGTTCAACGGCTTTTCAATGTATGCGTGCGGGTTTTCTGTGCCCCAAATGCTACAAATTTACCTGTTTACATATCCGCCAAGATCAAAATGAGCTTCATCTGAAAAGATGATTTTTTTTGGCAAAATCGGCATCTTCTGTAAGTCAATCGCAAGCCCACTTACCGAAACGAAAACGCATATTTCCCAGCGTTGTTCAAGCGTATACACAACGATATTCGTTCAGCGGAAGGATAAAACTAATTATCTGTCAAATCAGACATGAGCTAAGTGTTACCATTCACGAAATAAGCACTAGTTGAAAAAAAAACGTTAGATGGCCCGTTATAATGCCATGCTGCCGCGTTCGTAAAATAAATATAACACAAGTACGTGTGTACAGTGCGTTCCTCTTAAGGGGGTTTACTCAAAATTTATATATTTTCAGTAGAGACAAAAACATGTTTTATTTTTATATGTAGTCTTATACTATAAAGGGAGATACAATTGTATTATTTTTAAACAAAATTTTAAAGAAACTGGTCTAAGATTTTTACTGTGACCACTGTACACTATTTCTTGCAAAAAGTGAAAATGGAAAAATCTTGAGTTGACTCTCTTTAGAGGAAGCAGTGCGATATGTAAGTATTCATGTACTTACGTACATAATATATGTAATTTATTATAATGATTCCTTTCGGTTTTAGGCTTTTCGGGAGGAAGTTTTATATTGGATCTTTAGTAGGTTATGAAACAAATATCACAAAATTGGGCAGAGTGGAAAAGTTGCTACATTCCAATATGGAGGAGGATTTATATGCAACCTGTGATAAATTCTGAAGCGGTCATGAAAAAAGTTTTTATGTATAACTTCGAGTCTAACGAAACTTAATTCAACCAAATTCCACCACAATATCAATTTATATTATCGGCTAGAATTAAGGGCGTATTTAAATTTTATTGTTAATTTTTGATTTTAATAACAAATTTTTAATTTAAATTTCAATTATTTATAATAATTTATTTAATAAAAATTTTAATTGAATCTAATAATAATATTTTAATTACTGGATTGCTCATCAATTACTTTATTCATTAATTATTTGTTTTATTTAAATCTAATGAGGTAATTAGATAATATATAGATTTTATCTTAATTATTTTTGTAATTGAATCAATTACAAAAATAATTATTAATAAAAATACATTCAATTTAAAAAGTATCACTATCCAGTGTGACACAAAGAATGCTGACGAAGGCTGTAGCGGGCCAGAAAATGCATTAAATTCTGCTGGTGTCTAATAATTGTAAATTTTTCTGTACATACAATATACTGCATTGCTATCCAAAGGATAGCTAAGGTAAAATGTAACAAGAAGATACAATATAATAGTCTGGTAGTGTATAATGGCATTCCTAACAAATTAAAGGAATGGGACTATTACAAAAGCTCAAGGAATTTGCGATTCAAATCTTCGATGTATATACAGGAGTTCGCAGTAAAATTCACTATTCACGGATACTGAAACTTTCACTTATAGGTAAAGATTTTATAAATTTATGTGCACCAAAGTACCATTTGCTGGGTGATTCAGCCTTTCCGCTAAGAGAATATATTTTAACACCGTTCCGTGATTATAGCAATTTAACTGCTTCAAAAAAAAAAAATGCAATTTAAAATTTTGTCAGACGCGAGTGAAGATAGAAAACGCATTTGGTGTTCTTAAATGTCGTTTTAGGCAATTGATGCGACTTGATTTTAATAATGTTGAAAACATGGCTAAATTTATAATTGCAACTTGCGTGCTCCACAACATTTGCATTGAAAAAATGACTCTTTTGACGAGGAAATATGTGTTAACAAAATTAACAATAATTCAGAGCATTTTGATAACGACCGACGCGATAATTTGTTAACACAGTTGGGACAAGTAAAAAGAAATGAAATAAAAGCTATATTATTTAATTCACAAACATAAAAATTTATTTCTAATGTAATAAAAAACATTAACAAAAATAAAAAAATTTAACAATGCATTTTTTTTTAATTCAATAAAAGTAAAAAAGAAAAGCAATTAAATTCTACTTTGTACCATCAATTAATGTTGTTAGCTCGCTCGTAGGGTTTTTAACAAAAAAATATTTTTTTGGCTATCATCTAAAAAGTTCCTTGTAGGCATAAAAAAGCCCAACTACAAGATAAGATCCATAGTTTGATTTTACGCGACGCTCAAAGACTTTCAGTTTTTCATAGAAATGACATAAGGAAAAAATATGTTTTCGTATTTTGCAAAAAAAAATTTTACAATTTTGATGGGCTTCTTCTAGAAATTTCCATAAAAAATCTCTCAGCAAAACAAGCAAAAATGAGAAACAAAAAAAAAAAAATTTTCATGTATTTTCCGATCACAGGAAAAACTATTGTATTCAAAGTCTCCTAACTTTTTACCTGTTAAGTTTATGGACAAATCATGGAAGATTTTTTATGGAAAATTTAATTTTCTAGAAGAATATGCCCATAATAATTGTATTTTGCAAAATACGAAAACAAATTTTTCCCTATGTAATTTCTAAAAAAAACCTGAAAGTCTTTGAGCGTCGCGTAGAATCAAAATATGGAGCCTTGTGGTTGGGCTTTTTATGCCTTTAAGAAGCTTTTAAAATGATAGCCAAATAAGTTTTTTTGGGAAGTACCCTAATATACTTTTTATAGGGGACTCTGGCGAAGCTGTCTTAAAATGCTACACGTATGTACATAGGCAATTTATTTTTGGATTTAATCACTATTTAAAAATATGTTTTATTGGTGTATGATCAATTAAGTTTCTTTTCCTTGTAACAACTTTTTCAACAAATCCATTTTTTCTTTATGTCGCCTTTCTTTTGCTTTTTAGTTAAAATAACTCCTAATCAAATAAACAATATTTTTATCCCTAAGATAACCCCTTATAAAATAATCTTATAAGCAACATGTTTTTTCTTTATAATTTTCTTTAAATACCTTAATACTTAATCCGGAATTAAATGTTTACAAAAAAAGAAATATAATATTTGTTTTAAACCTTTTAAACATTGTTCACAATAAAAGCAAACAAACATACATACTTAAATAAATATACTTACGTAAAAATTTTCGTTAAATTGTTCCTATTTAAAAGAAACTCTTTAACATGCATATTTGTCCACAACACTGTGTACAAACATTTCCAAGAATGCTTGTTTGCATTTCCAATACATTTTGGGTGGCCAACAATTAACAATAAACTCAAACTAGATCAATTGATTTTGAAATACGAACTTCTTAAGAATTATTGCCCAACCAATAAAATAAAACCATAAAACTTTTTGTAAACAATTGATTTTCCTAATAGTTCATAAGAAATTACCAATAAGCATTCTTTTGTATTTTAAACTAAGATTTTGTAAAGTCTTTTGTATTTAAAACTAAGATTTTGTAAAAATAGAGTCAGTCACATTTTGACCACAACAACGCAAAACACACAACGGCGGTTTTTATTTTTTTTAGAAAGTTTTATTCGAAAACCAAAATCGGCGCAGTCGGTAGGATATCGCAGTCCTATCCAACGTAAAGAAGAAGTTAATGTATTAACGCGGTAGTGATTGAATTTAAATTCTTAGTGCGATACCATCTACATATCGTTAGTGTGAAAAAAGGAAAAACCAAGAGAGTGAACGAAAAACTTTGTAAACTTATTTTTTACGAAATTTTGAACTTTTTGTGCGCGTAAAATGAAAGATCATATTAACGTTATACCTTTTAATTACTGAACTTTTTTACTTTGCATTGTGCGTTGACTACGAAAGATCGTAGCAACATAACTTTCAATCAAGAGCATTTGTAAACTTATTTTTTACAAAACCTTTGAACTTTTGTGCGCGTAATATACAAAAATCATATCATACTTTTTAATTATTGAACTTTCTGAACATTTATATTTTGTGTTGTGCGTTAACTACGAGATCTCAGCAACAAGACTTTCAACAAAAACATTTCAGTCATATTAGACTTTTTTTTGGTTTGTTTATGTATATTTTAAATCAGTAATGTTAACCTATTTTTTTTTATTTAAAAAATAATATAATAAACGCTTAAAGTTGAAAACGCTAATTGAACTTTATTGTTTTATGCCGAAATTTGTGTTCTTTTGTAAACGTTAAATATGCAGCACTTCTTAAAAATTAGGGGAGCATTTAAAAATGTTGCCAAATCACATGTAACACTTTTTTTTAGAAAAGAAAACGCCATAAGTTTAAACTTAATCCACATCTATCTATCCATCTAAAATCCAGATCTCAAAAAGTCGGCGTAATTCTATGGAAATATTCTTACTGACTATTACAAAGCGCAAGCTTAAATAAAAAAAAATAAAAGCTTATACAATTATATACAAAATTATTAATATAGTAATAAGTCTAAATCACAGAATCAAAAAATTCGTGTAAAAGTTGCATAGGCAGCCTTAGAAGAAAGATACATTGTATTGCAGCATAAAAAATGGTGCAAAGAGAAATGCAAAAAGAGCAGCTTTTGAAAAAAACTATCTCGTGTCAATTCTGTGTGTACGCGGTATTTTAAAAATGCTAAAAAATTTTATGATGGATTAAATGGCTTCAAATACCCAACTGTTGTGTTGAGCGGAAGTGCTCAACTATGCGTTTTTAAGTCAAACAGTAAACGGTTACACAACTGTTACGTCTTATGAATGTGCCCAATATCATATTTAATTATATCAATGTCCTTGTTAAAATCGATGATATTATTGAAATTATCACAGGCTCTAAAAATTTGATCAGACTGAGCGAAGTTTGTAATATAATATAGAATAGCCAAGATGTTATAAGCTTCTTAAAGCTAGTCACTTCATAGAATAGTAACTGAAGCAACGAAGACAATTAAAACTGGATTGGAAGTAACTCAATATTGTACTAAGTACTGTGGGTCCAATATAACAGATCCATATTCAAGAATCTGTACGAAATACAAAGCTTATATACGTATAGAAGTCAACTTATTTATGGTGACCACTGCAACTTTGTCCTTAATAATCGAGTAATCTGCAAAAATAACTAATCCAAAAATATAATAACAATCTGCCCTTATATGACCAGCTCTCCCTAGACGGTAGCTCCACTCTCATCAAATGCACAAAGTCGACCCTTGTAACCACGTGACCCATGGACAATGTCAATCTTGTCCTAAATCAGCGAGCAACCTATCGCAAAATTTACTAACAGTCACAGTTCCCTCAGTCTAAGGAGTCTTCTGACTGTCATTGCTATCACAGACTGCTAAATAGCCAAACAGAAAAAATTAAAAACAAACTTCAATTAACATATTTGTTAGAAATTTGTACTTTTAATTAAATTTCGTACTAATTTTGCACCTGCAAACAAATTAATCATATGAATTAACCCTAAAGTAAGGTTCGGGCCATTTTGGTAAAATTTTTTTTTTATTCTTTTGTTTAAATCTGCAATGGATTACAATATCAACTTTAGCGCTCTCTAGGATTAAACCGAACCGAAAAAAATTAAAAATTATAAATTTTAGGTTATGGACCAGTTTGGTCAATGCAATTTATATAGTTTTGTGCATGAGTAAAAGTAAGTTAAACAAACTATGGCTCATTGTTTTTGTCGCAGGAAGATGAAAAAATTGTTTTTCGATTCAATTTGCATACAAAGAAATTGCATCAAATTTTTACTTACAGCAGTTGCAAATTCCACGTTTCCTAGAATCTAGTTATTTTATTTTAAGCTTATTGTTGAGCCAATAGCTCTGCTGCAAATGGATTTTTCTGCATGTATTCTTCTTATAATAGACACATAGCTTGCTGACGTAAAAACGTAAGCCTTCTGCGATTTATATCAATTGCAGCTCGCGAAGAACCAATTTCTGTACATAAAATACATTTAAGAAAAGACAACATTTGCCCATCGATTTGTTTTTTTTTATTGTTGTAGTGGCTCATTATTTAATCAGCTCACACAAGTGAAATTTTCATGACAGATATAAAACATTGGAAGTACAGCTTCCCAATTGTCCCATCATTTTTGAAACGGAGAAATTTGTCACTACTTTTTTGTTTTCGTCTGTTGGTAACGCCATCAACACAGTGAGCACTTGTCATCATTTAATTTAAACTTACTTATTCGATTATTTTTATTACTCTCGGAGGGGAAAATAGGAGAAACCCATAAAAATACGGCATCTGGACACCGCATAGCGTGTACCTGGTGGTACTGATATAATATTCCCTGCTGAAGCTCCAATATGACGTGGTATACGGAAATCGTATTAATAAGGAATTGCAGTTCATTGCATTTTGTTTTTCGCAATGTATAGTGCATCTTTACTATTTCCATTTACCATTTTCTATTTCATATTCACATGTATCATCTATACCACCTTCACTTTCAATATTTTCATCTACAATGGAAGATCTTTTAATATCTGAGTCAATTTTATTTCGAATGTCATTTCGCCGATTTTCCATTTTTTTCTCCTTGAGAAAGTAAGCAAATAAAAAGCTAATCACAAACTGGAGAAGAATCATACTGTTTGTAATCATATCTGTCTAAAAATAGTAAATCCCCGAAATAGAACAATAATAAGCAACAAAATATATTCAATGCAAAACAAAATTATTTGTAATTCTCCAAAATTACACTGCTTTACAAATTTTTAATTTGGAAAAATACCAAGAACGCCACATGCCTAGATAAGTTAATTGGGAGCTCCTGAACACGAAAAACGCTGTAATTTTTTTTCCTAAGTACCGTATGGTCCCACTCCAACCCTTATGGAGCCCAACTGAAAAGTCCGTTCGAAATAAATGGCACACTGTTGGAAAGGTAATTGAATGCCTTTTCCGTCGATAAGAAATGGCTGAGTTATGGCACCTCAAAATTTGCTAGCAAAGTAAGCGTTGACACCCCTTCGTAAAGCAGACCATACTCGATTCAATTCAATTGTCAACGGAGTCGGTTGTTGTCCAAATCAAAGCGTGTATGGCTTTGTCAATTGATTAGTTTGACGGTTGTCGAGTTGGTTGAAGAAAAATCATAAGATTTGGATTTTTTCAAGTTGACTACTAAGTCTTTCAATTCGATTGTACTGTGTGTGCTTGAGTCTCTTGATCAGCTGACAAAATTAATGTTTGTTGTTTTCTTTTGCAAAAAAAAAGTTAAGTATTTTTAAAATTTTCTTTTATTTCATTAAATTTTAACATTTTTTTAAAATCTTTCAATTCAGTTAATGAAGTGTGTGGCCAAGCACCAATTCAGTTGAATGACTCAGTTGACAATTGGATTGAAACGTGTATGGGGCTCAAAAGGTACATGTCACTCTTGTTCAACAAAACTATATTAATTCAAAATCAAAAAATTTTTAGTAGAAGCAAAATAATTTTTAATATTTCATTATATCTAAGATATTAATATAACGTGAAAAAAAACTGAAAAAAAAATTTTTGAGCTATTATTAAACAAATTTCGACTTTTTTGTGCAGTCTGGAATTGCATATTTCAAAACATTGTAAACACGGCTTAGAGATAATATTGTTGTCGAGTTTCGGATTTTTTTTTTAACTGAATATAGTCAACGATTTTCAAGTTATTTCAATATATGTAGTGAAAGTGCCTTAATTTTAGACATAACGGTATATCACGAAAAGAGCTGATAGAGAAAAATGGAGATAAGATTTGATTAGTAAGAATTTGCAATCAAATTGCCGACGGCAAACTTACTGTTCCGCAGTGTTATTGTTGTACATTAAAAGTATTTAACAGAAAATATTCTGAGTCGCCTGTGTAAATGAAAGATTAATAATTTTTAGTTATACATGTCTTGCATGTCATAAAATTAACAATAATTAAACGTTTTACAGATCTAAAAATATTGAGAATTTAAGCAAGTTGTTTCCTTATCTTGTAAATGTAATTAAATTAATTGGCTCCTTTACGACTAAACGCAACGATATTCGTATACTTTAACCAACTTTGCCAGTTTAGATACTTATTATTGATGTATAACGTTTTTGTAGATTTAGCTTGAAATGCTTGCCTGTACTACAGTTTCTTTATTCAGTTATTTCTTTCAATATAAAGAAAATGCTTACAACAATACCCTGCTTTCTTTTGATTAATATTTCATTAATAAAATTAGACAAACATTTTCGATTTACTTGAAGAAAGTACAATATTGACGTGACCTAGATCTGACAATATTCTGTAAATCATCATGAATAGCAATTTTAAATTAACTTAGATTTTCTTTTAAATTTCCTCTAGTTAGTAAAGTACTGACAATAGAATTTAACAATACTCTGACAAAAGACAAATGAATTAGTGTGTGTAAGTTTTTCAAAACTTTTGATAAAACTTTCATATCCTAGAGAAAGTCGATGCTATTTAAAAGTTTGTAAAAGAAACTGTATAGAAATTTGAACAAAACCAAAATATACAATCGCTGTTTATTAATTAATTTCTTTAATTAAATTTTATTTTGGCGAAGTTTGATTTAGGACAACAAAAGTTTAAATTAATACTTTATAATAAAGTTTTCCTTTGCATTTCAGTTGATACTGATAATGGAAATTTTTATTTATGCAGTTAAATTTTAGTTTGTATTTTATAAATTTCAAACTTTTACTATTGTTTCCTTTTTATATAATTTTAGTTTTCTTGTTAGAATCCGGCCATTCTTTACTTGCATCATGGTTTTTGCAAGTTTATTATTTTTTTGCTTTGCTTCTTTGGAAGGGTGCAGTCTCTGTTTGCATCGTTTGTCCAAATACTATATGATGTCAATTTAACACAGCGGAAACCGCATACATTTTATCATCATCATGATAATAAAACTGACTCTTTACAGAGTAATAGAAATTTTAGGCAACACAAGACAAGAAAACATGAATAAGTATTTCAGTTTCTATCATGCAAAGAAAAAAGATGAGGTTGTAGTCATCATATTACACACATCATCATATACACAACTAGATTTCTTTTTGTAGAAATTACAGGCATTAGTTGTTTGAAAAATTTTTATTTTTCGGTCAACAATACTCAAATTTATAATTGCGATAAACATTGAAAGGTTTACAGCAACTATAAAATTGCTAAAAATAACTATTATTTTTTAAGACATTGAACGCAACTTTAAGCCAATACTATTAAAAATTTTATCTAAAGACAATTTCCTGTTAATTTCATATAAGAAAAGTTAAAACCAATACCTGTTTTGAGTTAAAAAATTAACGGGTTTTAGACAAAGAATTAAAAAAGTATTACATTTTCCTTTAGAGTTTGAAAAAATATTTTAAAAAATGTTATAAAATAAGAATTAAATTATCTTCTAGGAACCCAGTAACAACTTCGCCTACAAAATAATGTGTAGAGTAATCAGAAAAAAGTAAAAAGACTAATTACAATTCTACTGAAAGAACCAATGAATTCTACAAGGGATGTCCCAAAAAGAAGGCATTCACATTTAACTAAAAGGAACTTGAAAAGTAATTTGTTATTTTTTTAACTACATACATCCGAAAAGAAAGTAGTTATAAACTTTTTAAAAATAAGTAATTACACATTACCTGCTAATAAGCTAAAATGTCACTAGTTACAACTTAACTGCAAAGCATTCAAAGGGTAACTAGTTACCAAAGCGCCTATTAGAAGCAAAATACTTACCAAAAAAGCCAAAAAAAAAATACACATATTGTTTTACATTTTACAGTCTTTATTAAAAATAAACTTAAAATTTTAAAGTTTAAAAAGAAAAAAAAATTATAAGAATTAAATCCAAACATTTATCGATAAAACAAAACTTATTAAAAATTCACACCTTGTTGACTTTAAAAAACAAAATAAAAAAACAATATTTTATAAATTTATTTATTAGCATTCTCCTTCTCTTTTTTTTGTTTTAAACAAACATTCCTTAAGTGCCTGTTCTTGGGGTTTTTTATGGCTAGCCTCATAATTTTTTCAAAGGACTCTCGTCCAGTTTCATTAAAAGATGATGACGTATAAGACACTAGAATAATAAAATAGTATTTTTATATTATAGAAAATAAAAAGATAGGTATATCAAAAAATGCCATATAACAAAACTTCCATAACTTTTTCAAAGTTGTTAAAGTTCCGTTTAAGTTATAATTAAGCAACACTTTAGGAGCGATCACGTACGGCAATCCTTTAATTACACCCTTCGCTGCCATGATTGTAGTAACTGTTTTAACCTGAAATGTGATATCATATAAAATGTTTTAAATTATATGTTATTTTGAAAGTTTTATTGTATTTAAATAATAACCATTTCTGTCATATTTTCTTCATTTATGTCATTGTCCCACTGCAGCAAACTTTCGTCGGTTTTTATCGGAAAATTTTTTACAATCTTTGGTGTTTTCCAATATGAATTTATGATAGACGTTAAGGACACATTATGATCTGACAGTACTTGGCATATATTTTTGTTCTGCTTTTCTATTAAATCTAGAAAAATGGAATTGAGCCATAATGAGCACACAATTTTATTAATAATAATATGTAACAAATACCTAAAGTAATATTTTTGTTTTCCGCAACTTCATTTTGGCTTTTAATAAGTTATTTAGAAATGAAAAAAATATTTATAAAGTTCATAGAAATGTATGGAAAAATTCAAACCTTTTTATATCTTTAATATCCAATTGTATGGTTTCTAAAATATTTTTTAGATCTTTCAGCTCCTCCATTGCATATTTTGACTTTTTTGCCATTTTTTTAAATTAAATTTAATTACAAATATGATACTCACAATGGTTTTTATTATATTTTTTAAGTTTTATAATTTAAATTTTTTTTCAATCGGTCGCTTCGCTTTTGATGTAAAACTGCATAGCCTACTTAACACGAATGACTTTTGTTAATAATTCAAAAATATATTGAAAGCAGTGGTAACAACACTTCATTAAAAAGTTCACTTAAACAACTTGATTAAAATCAAAAGTATTAAGAAATATACATATAATTTAACAAATTTGTGTTAAAAATACATAAAGGGCGGTTTAAATTTTTAATTTTCGCTCTGCAGGCGGAGCGGCGTGGTAAAATCCAATTTTCATATTGCACCACCAATGACATCTTTAAAATTTGGACGATTTTTTCTTTAAAATGATCGCCATTGTCCAACTTAGATTTATACGAAAAAAAATTTTTGCCCCACACACTTTTTCCGAATTACCTAAAATCAGAAAACGGCTCCATCGATTTGACTAATATTTCTTTCAAATGTTCGTATCTTTTTAACGGATTTTAAAAATCGAACGCAAACATTTTTCCTAATTTGAAAAGGACGTCTGTCGGGTCAGCTAGTAAATATATAAAATATAAATATTAAAGTCACATAACTACAGTTTCAGAACACGCTATAATACAGAACTCAAGAGCCGATTTAAAGATGTCCGTCTGCTTGAATTATATATATAATCGGTTAAAATTTTACACAAATATGTGTTTTGGTGCACGGATCCCAAGATATTATCACAGAAATCGTTATTGCTATTGTGCTAATGAGTATAAAATTGTAGGTATAAGCCGACGACAACTATTTCATACTTGTTTGTATACCGCGCTTATTCAACAATACTGTATTCTATCAAAATTTAAAAATTTTAAGTAGAATAAAAAAACAAAAAAAAAATAATAATAATGGCATATAAAAAAGAAGACAAAATAGCACGATATTTTTACAGCGGAAAGATATGAATATTAATTAAATGCTGATTTTTTCAAAAAAGTGGAAAAATAAAAAATAAGAGATAATACACTATTGTTGAACAAGTGCGTTATGTATTTGATGGTTATATTAATGTAAAAAACAGAAAATTAATAAAAAACGTTTTGTAAATTTGTCAAAAATATATTTTCATTAAAAAAATATTTCGTTTTTTATTGGAATCACTTATGTAAACCATTACGTTGTAAGTGATTATTTTATTCCTTATTATAATGACTTATATAATACGTTTAAGAAGTAGTTATGTAATATCTGCCATGTAACGCAAAAAGAAGCGAAGACGGCTACTAAATAATGAGTGAAAGAAGCTATTCATTTTGAAAAAGTAGGCGAAGTTTTTACTGGGAAACTCAGCTACAGCCAATGCCTAGCATTCGGAAAAAAGCCAAAATTGGCATGTCTTAAGTGATATTTAAGATCTTCTGTGATAGCGGGTGATTTGAGATTCACTCTGGTATCACGGGAGTCAGTCCAGGTGAACGCGCACCGGACTGACTATTGGTAAAGGCCTCCGTTAGTATGCTTCCAAGTCGAATTCAGTACAAAGTGGTGGCAGATATTGACAGTCCGATCCCATTTGTTTTTCTTTTTTAGTGTTTGGTTACGAATGGATGCATTTCTTACCGTTAACACTAACAATGCAATGCATAACATTTATGTTGTTTCACCTACAGTTGAACTCGCTTTGTATTCTTCTTGCGGGAAATATTCTCTGTCTTTTGGAAGATTGTTTTTGAGGATGCTTCGCTTTTCTTTTGAAAATATACTTACGGGGATCACGTAGTGGTTGTGGTTTACTGTCCCATGTCAGGGTATTATTTATTTTTCACCACTGCTGGGAATGTTCGGCCTGAAACTAGGTGCTGTTGCTACTTAACAGAAGCTAGTTATAGCCCTTAAGCTTGTGTTAAGTGTATGATTTGGTAAAATCTTCACTAAAATAGCTACCTGGATGTGCTGATTGGTATCACACTCAGGGGCAGTCAGTAAACACAATGTTTGTCATTCAGTGATTGCGATCCATTCACAAGATGAGGCCATAGGGCAAGTGCGTACGTTAATATTTTCCATAACTACCTCGATTAAACAAACAATATAATGATCTGAAAACCAAATTATTTTATTTTAAACGAAAAAATTATTTAAGTTTTTTTGTTGTTTAATTAAAAATTCATTTCAAACCAACTAAAATGTTAATTAAATCAAAATTATGTTTTTAATTTTCTTTCAACAAAAAATTATCACATTAATTAAATTTAAATAATTTTCAAACTATGTTTTTAATTAATAAAAAAAATACTGATGATTTTTTCTGTGTTTTAATAAATATTTATATTTATATACTTTTTTATAAAACTTTTTGAATCAGATTTTTTAATTTACTAAATTTTGTATTTATTAAATTTTCCTTACAAATTTTATTTAAAAAAATTCATTTTATTTACTTTATCTTTGTGTATTTGTTTTGTCTTTTTATGGTAGGCTAATAGATAGATACGAAAAAATATAAATATTTGATAAAAATTTAATAAATTTTCTTAACATGTATTGATAAAAAAATATCTTTTTGTTTGAGCTATTCGTCGTCGAAATTGGATATTCCAGTTGTTCGAATAAAAAATGCCAAAGATTGCTCGATTTATAAAACAACGATTAATCGAGTGGATACTCGAGTATTTAAAATTATTTATTTACTTCATTTACATTAAATTTCCAGTAGTAAATTGAAGTATTAAAAATTTACATCGATTTATTTGATCTAATTTGGCGGGCATCATAGTTACAGAAAAAAATATTTTTGATTTAAATTTAATGATTTTGTTTTCAAACGAATGTATTAATAACGAAATCTCTTTTTAAAACCGACTGTTCCAAATATATCAGTTCACACTTGATGCTGGTTTGTCTCTTAAACCAAAGTGTAGAAGACAAGCAAAAAAAAACAAAAAAAAAAAACTAAAATCTATATCATAATAATAAAGAGATTTTTGTACTGGAAACTGTTGTTGAAACGGAAATGTAACAAGTTGTATCTTTTTGTTGCTCAATTGTATCAACTGACACAAAAATACGAGTATCTTTTTGTAAGAGTATGTTTGTATGTGTACTAAATTGAACATAAGTTTAAAATATATTTCTTCATTCATTTTAAGTAATTTTTGTTGTTCTTTTTTTATGTATTTTTGGTTGTACTAAAATAGTTTAAAACTTTGCGGAAATATAAACTTGATTGTTATTTTCACACAACTTACTATTTAAGATTCTATAAGCATCAACTTGATGTTTCAGCATGTACGTTGTACATACATATGTGAGAAGTAGAGACTTTCAAATGTATGTTTATATGTTCTTGGTGAAAAACACATAGTTTGAACATTTACAGTTATATATTTCGTTATAGAGCAAACAAATAAATAGTACATTTTTAATTATTGGCATACAATTTTGATTTAACTTTATTATCTCCTAACAGTTGAATACAAATAACTGAAATCTGTTACTACTGAATTTGATATAATTCTTGATTAATGTATGTTACTTGTGAGATATACAGATTTCTTAAACGTATTTGTTTGGGAAGGTGCCGCGCCCACTTTTCCAATCTTGCCCAAAATTTTGTCGGATGTTATATATTTGTAACCAAGATGCTTGTAAGTAATTTGGAAACCCATAATGTCTTTGAATGGGAAATGGATGCCTACTTTTCCAAACTCACCCAAATTTCTTCGGCTGTTGTGTTTTGGTAATATAGATGCTTGTACCTTATATGGAAATTTTGGCTCCCGCCGTTCTCATACATAATAAAATAAAAAAACTGTGTAGGAGGTTTTCGATATGAAAACTTGTTCGTAGCAGGTTAAATTAAAATATTCAATTATTAATACGATTTCCGTATGACGTGCTTAATTCCCAGTTTTTCATATTTGATATATACACTGAAATTTATTGTTGAGGGAAAGCTAGCTTCTATGCGCATTTCACTGGTTGCTTAGGCCAGCTCATCAGGTAACCTTTTCCAAATATTTTAGAAAAGCCAAAAATATTATACAAATAAAACTCTAAAGCGAATAAGAATTATAAACACACAAAGTTTTACTTGTAACAATATCAAAGCCAAAACAAAACACCAACAATAAACAGTGAGTTTATCTTTTCTTACATTCCCCTACAATTGGTTGGGTTCTTTCCGACTAGAATTGTAGTTGTAAGTGGGTAAAAAGAAAAAACAAAATTAAAAAACAAACTGCTTCATTCTACTGTCTTCGTTAGAAAACCAACAAAAAAACCAATTCAATGTAGTTTAATTCAATACAATATTCATTTTATTATGTAATTCGTCTTAAGTTATGGTATTTATATTTATTTTATACCATTAAGCTTGTAATCACTACGATTTCTTCTTTACTTCTGCTTAAAAACTAATTTCAAATCAACAAGTAGGTATAATATAATATGTAATACATATTATGTATCACCAAAGGTATCATTAAAAGATTTTAAAGAATTTTAAACAAACAACAACAAAAAATAATGTTCCGTTATTATTTACTCAATGATCAAAACAGAAAAAACCTGAATACAAATTGCTGAATATAAAATATATGCATATACGTACACAGAAAAAAATTACGACAAATCAATTGTCATATTGAATACCATATTCGTCAATACAATTAAATTTTTAATTGAAAAGGCACCAACAACTAAATTTGTAAATACAAAAAATTATTTTGTTAATAAAAATTGTTAGAATTCAACAAATATTTTTAACAATGAGTTTGTAATATTGAATGAAATATTTGTTAACAAATATAATTTTTTATTAACAAAATATTTTGTTGCTAACTAATTTGAAAAAAAAAAGATGCAATTAAATTTATTTAAGCCACATATAAAGACCTGGATGCACTGGGAGATTCATACATCAGCACTAAACGGAATCTTGCCACCATTATCATAAATATTTCAAAATCTATAATTTTTAAGAGAAAAGTTAAAATTGCTTAATAAATCATAAGATAATAACGTTACTTACCGTATAGATTGATTAAATTTCGCAATAATCATCATATCGCTTATTCTTTTAAAGATTTTTGATCGAAAATCCAGATTTCTTTATTTTATATTTTTAATTTTTTGACACAAAATAATTTTTTTATATGATATTTATTTTCTACAAATGAAACAAATTGTTAATATGACAATTTACAAACATGTTAATTAAGAAAATTGTTAAAAATTAAAGAAAAGTTTTAACAAATTTTCTTAATTACTTAATAACTTTTGATATTTTTTTCTGTGTATCTACGTTCTCGTAAGTATGTAATAAGTAGATTTGTATTTAGGGTTTTAAGACATTGATTTTTAAAAATATTCAGGAATTGAGAAATAATTTTGTCATAAGCAATTAGTTTGCGAAAACTCCCAAACAAAAAAAAATAACAAAAAGGAATGCTTTGGTACAATTAGAACTGCGATTGGAAAACTCAGGGCGCCGCGTTTTATCTTTTATAACGTACGTGCGCTAACACATTGAGAGAATTTAACAACATCAACAACAACAAATTAAAAATTCATACAACGCATACAATAGCAAAATGTAAAAGTATACTATGTTGCATTTGGGGTATTATTTATTAGCATAGTACCATGAGGTCACCCATGTCCTAGTAACCACGAAAATTATAATCTTTTGTAATTTTTCTCAAAAAAGTTCACCCACCAATTGGTTTTACCAAACCAATGTAATATCGAATATTCATAATTTTATACGGTGTTTTTTTTATTAATTTTTATTTTTTTTTCGTTAAAAAAGGTTAAAGCTACGCTTTGGTTTGCGGAAAAAATCTCTTACCATCTCTAAATATTAATAAAATGTCATACTTGAGCTATTTTTTGTTTAAACCCTGCTGTAACGTTAACAAAAACTTACAAATCTTAGGTCACGGACTATTTTGGTCCACTTTGTATTTTTCATAATTAATAAAATACTATTTTCCAGACTTTTGAAATAATTTATGTACGAAATTATAATTTTGTCGTCTCCCAAATCCTCTCTAGTTTGTGATTATTCTTTTATTTGTTCACTTTCTCTAGGAGAAAAAATTGAAAACCGACAAAATTTTTACAGCAGTTTTATTGTTGGAATTGTAAAGGAAAGTGACTCAGATTTTTTAACTTCTTTTATATTAGATGGAAATATTGAAAGGGAAAGTGGTTTTAAATTGATTGGAACTTTATCAGTTTTGCCGAATTTACTGCTACTTCCCCTCCAAGTGTAAAAAAAGTAATAATTGAAAATATGAATAAATATGGTGAACTAATGTGCTTTCCATATTTATTTTACTGCACGTTCCATCACTTGTCTTGCAAAAACAGCACATAAATCTGAAAGCAAATGGATAAACTTAGAAAAATCTTGTGGGCATATGTAAATTGGTATATACAATATTTCTGATCTTGTGTAACGTAAAGTGCCAATCATTGTATTGCAGATGCAAAAACGAAAACTTGCATGGTTTATTTGATGCATGTTTTGGTCGTGCCATATTCTAGTCCATTATGACCAAGTGCTCTCCGTTTTGATGATGTTTTTTATAGAAGACAACAAAAAGTAGTGACAAGTTTGCTCCTTTTATTGAATTATGGGATAATTGGGAAGCTCTTCTTCCAGTGTTTAATAAACGTCATGATTAGCTACTACAGCAACAAATAAAATTAATCGAAGGCCAAATGTTGTAATTTATATACAGAAATTGCAAATGATGTATATCGCAGAAACCTCAGCTTTTGCGTCCGCTAGCTTTGTGCCCATCATAAGAAGACAGCGTGTTAAAAGGACGGTATAACCCAAACTATTGACTCAACAACCAGCTTCGTCATCAAAGTGTGTACCTTCTACAAGCAGTGAAATAAAAATATTTGCTTCAACGAAACGGAGATTTGCAATTGCTGTAAATCCAAATGTGATGCCAAATGCACTATATGCAATAGATTTGTATGGAGTTGAATTGGAAAACAATTTATTCATAATGCTAAGTCTCATTACAAAATCAGATAAATTTCATTGACCAAAATGGTCCATTACCTATGATTCGTCAGCCAAAAACCCACTAAACACATTAAAAAAGAAAAAACATAAATAAGTTTCAAGTTGATATTGTAATCTGTTGCAAGTATAAATAAAATAAATTTTTACCAAAATGGTCTAAACCTAACAGCAGGATTAAATAAACATATTGTTGAAGCGACTTCAGACTTATTTTATTTTTTCCAATTTTCTTATATTTAGTTCATTTTCTTTAAATTTAGGTTTTGTTTAAATTTTAAATTTGAATTGTTTAAATTTTGATTTTATTTAATTTTTTTTAAATTTATGAAATTTGATTTTTTTTTCTCTGAGTGTAGAGCACTCGTTGGAATTTTCCAATTCTCTTAAATTTCCTTTATTTTGTTATACATATATGTATGTATGTATATATATATAATAGGGCGGCCAAATGTTTTGTCGATTAGAGCCGCCACCTAGGATGATTCTATGGACAATTCTAAGCAACTTTGGTGAAGGAACCATGGGTCTATCTCGATTTTCGAGCCTCTGCGAGAAGCCGGAGGGTTAAGCACAACGAAAAGTTTCTGATTAGCTACCAAGTTACCATAATATCATGGGTCTTCAGAAAACCTATTTCAACGGACACGCGGACAGACGGACTTTCTTAAATCCTCATAAGCCCCCATTGAACTTCGGTAAAGGGTTTAAAAATTAAAACTTTTTTTATAATTTTACATTAGTTTTGTTCCATAGTAAAGTATGCAGCAAATCAGAGGAAGCAATAGACATAACAAACACAAATATTAAAATCAATTTAAGTTTAATATGGTAGATACTAAAAAACATGTAAATAAGGACACAGTATTACAATTAGAGTATTACATTGGCCACAGTGTTTTTTAATGTATAGAATATATAAGTATATATGATTTGTTTGGTTCTGCATATATATATATAATTATATGGACATGATACATAAATATATTTCCTTTTCATATTCAATCACTCCCCTCTTTATGTGCTATTTTATGACCATATAACAACCGAAACTTATTAAATTTTGGTTTTAAAAATATTGCTATAACAATCTTATAGCGCTCAAGTGAATTGAGTTAGAAGACTTTCGTATTTAAGGAAATTTTAGGAATATACTTTAGGGTTATTTCTGTTAAATTTGCTGACATTTTTAGGCGAATATTTGCAAATAAAAATTATGTGCTAATACATAAAATATGCCATTAATATTTATTGCATTTAATAATGCTTCTAAGCATTTTAGCATATAAAAAATAAAGCTATTGACATTAGTACGAATTTGTACAATGACGTAATGAGATTTTATTATGTAGTATTGAATAGTGCTGAATACACAATATACAGTCGAAGGCAAGTTGACAGCTTAGAGGGTTGAGACAAAGCACTCCCTTCCTAAAAGTTAATTTATGTTTTTGTCAAAATAAATGACAAAAAAAAAACAAATATTTCTTTACTAAAGCCATGTTGCGTTTGTATAGATAAAATATTTATATTCATGTGTGGAATTTAATTTCAAAGTCGTTAATGTTTTACTACAGTAAGTTTCTTTTAGTTAATTTAATTTTTATTAGTTCTTATCTAATTATCTCTTTCAAAATGTTTCCAAATATTCATATATTTTATGGGTTTTTAATAACAATAAACCTACATTTTTATATGCCTATTTTATTTGTAATATACTTGTTTTATGAAAATTTATTGTGGAAAAGTTGTATTAATTTCAAATAAATGATGAAAGTATATTAAATAATTATGCGTAAAATAAATTGTGTTTATCAATTTAAAATATGCCATAAGACTACTTACAAACGTACGTACTTTAAACATAAATGTGATTAGCAAATTAACTAAATTTTGCAATAGAATTTTAATTTTAAAAGCTAAAAAAAATTTTAATTATTTTTTATAACTAGTACCAAATTTGTTATGTTAATTGAAAACAATCTATCAACTAATTTTAAGGGAAGCAATAACAAGAGTGCTACATTTGGCTATGCCGAGTCTTATATACCCTTCACCATGGTGCGATAAAAATAAATAAGTAAAGATATAAAAAAATCTTGTTAGTGCCACGCCCACTCTCCTGATTTCCAAGATACTTGTTCTCCAGATATACAAAAATCTATAATGTTTTTGTATTGGAAGTGGGACGACCATTTCTCCAATTCTGCCCATATTTTGTTGGATTTTGTATATTGATAACGAAATGCTTGTTCTTTATTTGGAAACTTTCTTCAGATATGCAAAAAAAAAAAAAAAAAAACAACAAAGAACTTTTGGGTAAAATTAGAGGTAAGTCGTCTTTATTTGCTAATATCTAAGCAATTTATGGACCGCTGAATTCCAATACCAAACTTTAACTAAGTATATGTGACATAATTGTATAACAACCTAGTCCTCATCATATCTGAAGTCTTTGGAAAACCCATTTCAACATACTAACGATTAGGCGGACATCTTCGCTACTCATAAGGACCCTGAAATTACAAACGAATATTCGTACCTTTTCCACCTGTAGCACAGTGTAAGATTAAGCTTTTCTAGCTAGACAAAATTAATATCTCGGTAAGTAATTGAGCTAGCGTTTTGAATTTACGTACAAGGTGTGACTACGCTAACGCGTAACTTTTCTAAAAAATTGGGAGAAATTGGACAACTATCACGTCCACTGCCAACACTATTACACAATTCTTCATTAAATATGATAAATGTTGTATTACGGTTTATTTGTATTGCGTATTATTCGGCTTAAAATTAACTATTTTAATTTATATATGTAAGAGCCCATGTACATATGTTTGTAACAGAAAAGTTTTACATCGTCACCTTAAATGTAAACGGACGTATCTACACTTTATTTTTTTTTTACAGGTGAAGCAAAAAACGTAATTAAGTAATATTTTTTTTTTAAATTGATTTTGCTTTGCATCATCTAGGGTATTCATTAACGATTAACGGTTAACCGATTAACTACTACCTGATTAACTGATAGGTTAATTTAAAATTGTTTTTTTCGATTAACGATTAAACCGGTTAATTTCAGTTTATTAATCGATGTAACACAATTTTGAATTTTTTGTAGTATTAAACCATATTTTTGCGTTTTTAACTATGGGTGAGTTCCAAAACGTCAGTTGCTAAGCAACTCTCTTTTTTATATGCATTCTACAATACAACCATGTAGAATTTTTCAATGTTATCACCAAAAAAGATGTGTTAAGAAAAATTTTTTTTACAATATATTTTCTTTTAGAAATAAATTCTTAAAATAAAGTACAAAAAAATAAATTAAGGAATTCAGAAATAAATTGTTTTGCAGCATGTTCGGTGCTGAGCTTTGTCAGGATGAGTTTGATGATGACCTGACAACAAAAGAAACTCTCGATAGTAACTCAACAGCAGAATAAACTGAAACTATTGGAAGTGTTAAGCATTTAGATTAAAATTATTAAAGGAAAATTACTGAGAAATTAGATAATCTGTGTTATGGGTTGCTTTCGATAAGTGAAAGAATTGTTTCCAAGCCAAATTTTATCAAATTACAAGTTTAAATCCCATACGACTTCATCGTTTTTAAAATTTTTAAAAACTACATTTTACCATAAGCATGTTAATGTGTGATGGTGTGACTACAAACTCTTAAGTTACATTAGATTTTTGACGGTCGCAACAACAATCATTAGATTTCTCACCCACCAAGCATTATGGACTACTTAAGTCTTATGTGATAGTTAAAACTAACCTTTATAAAGTTTGCTTCGTAGCACAGCGTTTGCTACTCATTTTGAAAATTCGCTTTATGTTTTGGTTATTTTAATTAAAAAAAGAAACAATTGTTTAATCTTTATTAAAATGTCAATTCCTAATAATATTTTTCCTTTTTCTTTTAGCCTATACTCCCTTAAGTTTATTTGAGCGGGTTCTGTACACCATTAAGGCTTGGAAACAAAAATTGACCGCGAATGCCCATTTTTTTCGATTTTGAGATGTTGATATCATATTGCTTAATTACAGCCCTCTTTAAATATTTGTAAAAGTTTCTGAAAAAGATGCATTAATTCCGATTATAAACGAAATAACAGTGCATAGTTGGATCTAAAAAGGTTTTTGGGCTCTCCTGAAAAATTTGATTTTAAGACATACGGGGTTGCCCATAAAATCCACAGATATTTTGGGCTAAAGCAAACTTTTCTCGAAATTACGAGCGGTCTGTATCATGACAAGCAAAATGTAACCGTGGTTGCATAAAACAAGCAGTGAGTAACTGCCTGTTTGTAGAACGCGAGCGCAAAAGTGACTCATTTAACTAACATTCAAAACAAGAACAAATTTTCTCTGTTGTAAAAAAGACAGTATAAAAATTTTAAATAAAAGTCAGGGTTAAATATACATCATATTTGCATGTTTGCCATGTAACATATTTACAAAAGAAAAAAGTGATTCACACAGTTGTTTTTTTGTACAAAAGAACACAAAAATGTAGAACATGTAATCATAGATCGGGGTAGTGCACTCATTTTGCAGTTTTATTACACACTTAGTGATAGTGCAAGCTTATTGCAATCATTTTTTAGATGTTTTATATAATTCCTCAAACTGCTTTTTAAAAATCCTGCAACATTTAAGGAAGTGTTTTTTTAAGATATGATTTTTTTTCTTTCGCAACCTTTAAAAAAATAATCTTAAAATAGAATTTTAGTATTGTAATTTTTAGCAATAAGTAAACTTATACTTACTCAGAATAATGTGTTATCGAAATGACAACTGAATGTTATCAATATACCAACCATGTGTTGTCAAAAATGATAACAGCATGTTGTCAGAATTACACCATTATGGTGATAATATATTGACATTTTGTTGACAGAGTGAGACCAAAAGGTGACAAAAATTGACACCATCTATTATCAAATCGAACACAAACGTAGTTGGCTCACTTTTGACAACGAATGGTGTCAATTTTGGTATTTTTATACCGGATTTTTCCCTCCGTATTAGGGTGATCGATCGAATAGTATTCGACCGGTTTAAACCGGTTATTTTAGTTTTGCCCAAGACGAATATTTTAAAATGTCCATTTTTCGAATATCGAATAAACCGGTTATTTTCGTAAAATAAACCGGTTACTTTATTAATGTGTAATTTATATACGTTTTCCTTACTTTTACTAAATGGTCCCGTAATTTAAGTATTTTTCTAATTGAATATGTGGCAAACTTTAACTTTTTATAAAAAATGTCAAAACAAAGTGAAACAAAAGTCAAAAAAACATTATGAGCTTATATAAGCGTGTGTTCTTGTAACAAAAACCAAAAACAATTTAAAGTACTACAAAAAAAGTTCAGTTTTAAAAGTAATTAGCAATTTGACAGTATTATAAATACTATATATATATTTATAAAGATGCCATCTCTGGTGATTTTTCGAACTGACTTAAATGAAAATTGTGCTTAAATTTCCCTAAAATGATAAGTTGCAAATGTTCTTTAACGTCACGAGTTATTAATCACTTTTAATTAGACTACAAGCTTGACATAAATATACGCCAGGTAAAACTTGACTCTGTTCCAAGTAGTTTTTAAGAGACTGCAAATAATACTTTACGAAAATATGCTGCCAATAATGAATGAAAAACTCTTAAGTAGTTCTTGCATATCTTCATGCTTAAAACAAGAACATATTGGCGGAATCAACGATATGGGAAAATTCATCAGTTTTATTTATTAAAACATCAAGAACATAAAATAAAATTGAAGGAATCAAAAATGTCCTGGAAGGGTTTAAATTGTGTGATCGACGAATTGACAGATATTTCACATAAAAAGCATGTTCGTATTACTATTGTTTCTATAATGCTGAAACAAAAAAAAATTTAAATATATAATCCTGGATAAGAGGTTTTGTTTGCCACTTTTCAAAAATATGGCTGAAGTTTACTGCTTCATATAGACATGCTTAACCAGCAACAAATTAAAACACACTTACAATAAATTTGGGAGAATTTCTCAAATAATAAATTTATTAAATTCCTATACATAATTTTAAAACCAAAGTTTTTCAAAAATTCTAAATTCTAAAATGTTCACACCTATTAAATATTTGACTCCTAATGTAACCACCAGTTTTATTAAAGAATTGTTTGCTTTTGCAAAACGTTTGGCTAGAGCAAACATTATTTAACGGGTTCTTAACTAAATTATACATAAATGCAATTATCATCTTAGACATAAAGTTTAGCAAATAACTAGATATTGTTTAAAATAATGCTTAAGTTTAATCAATTAACTGGTCACGCTTTTTTTGATTTTATCGTCAAATAATTGTGGTCTGAACATAAATACCTTAAGTCATATCTATGTGTTGAGGTCCTATGCTCCTTATGGGATCGTCGGGAACATATATGTATTTTGTTGGTTCCTTAACTTTTTATTCCAAAAACTAATTTGATTTTTGTATTTTTATGTATTCGAATTAAAACCGGTTAACCGGTTATTTTTAAAATGCTTAACCGAAAACCGGTTTTTTTAAAATAGCAACTATTCGAAATATTCGAAAACCGGTTATTGAAAAATGTCGAATAATCGATCACCTTACTCCGTATACACTGTGCTACTTGCAAAAAGCAGACAAGCCGGGCACCTGGTATTTTAACCTAATTAGGGCATGCTGAATCCAATGGTGCTAACCGTTTTTTTTAGGTAAGTTCTTTTTTTCAAGATTTACCGTTATTTGGAAAATGTAGGATGTTGCACTGCATATATTCGCGTAACTCAAAAACGGTTTAGTTTATTGAAGTTACTTAAAAACCCGAAATTCCGCAATAAATAATAAAGTGGGGTTAATCATACATTTTACCCATTTAGGAGCATTCTACGCGCTGCTGGGGCCAAATTAAAGAATTTTATTAAACCGTCATATTTGTATGGTACAGCGCGAAGGATCGATTTCTGTAAAAAATATATATAGTTCAACCGGTAACTGCCAATTTAAATATTGAAAGCCTCGATGTTTTGATAAAGTTGAAAATGAATATTTAAAATAAGAATTTTATGTTATTTTCAAAGAATTTTCGAAGATATGTACAACATTTTATGTATATGGCGAAAATAAGTTCATATTTTACAGATTGAATATTTTAAATATTTTTGGTTTACAAGTTTTCTCTAAATAACAAAATTCTTCTAGATGGGTCAAATGTATGACCAACCCCTCTTTATTATTTATTGCCGAATTTCGGATTTTTTAGTTATTTCAATAAACTAAACCGTTTTTGATTTACGCAAATATATGCTGTGCAACCTCTTACATTTTCGAAATAACGGTAATTCTTGAAAACAAGAGCCAATCTAAATAAACGGTAAGTCCCACTGGATTCAGCGTGCCCCAATTAGGGCAAAAAGCAAGGTGCGCGGCTGGTCTGTTTTATGCAACTAGCACAGTGTACTTATTGCACAAAATTACAATATTAAAATTCGATTTTAAGATTATTTTTTCAAAGGTTGCGAAAGAAAAAAAATCATATCTTAAAAAAGAAAAAAAACACCTCCTTCAAAGTTTCAGGATTTTTTAAGAACAGTTTGGGGTATTATATAAAAAAAAATCAGCCAAATAAAAAAATACGTTTTTGACTTAGTCCGTTTTTAAAATTTAATATTTTGCAGATATTACATTTTTCAAAAAAAATATTTCTTTTCAGTATATGGTTTGTAGTCCCAAGTATTCTCTTTAAAATGACATTTAAATCATCTTCGTATGTCAAGTAGTTTTCGAGATATTGAAGAAATAAGCTCAACACATTCGGCTAAATCTGCGAAATTATGAAATTTTGAATATGACATAACTTTTGAAAAAAAAATTTTTTAATTTTTTTTCGTTCATATATGTTCCTTATAAGATAAAAGGAACCTTCTCACCAAATTTCATTACAATCGGAAGAGGTCGTGTCCCACTCTTGGTCGTTTTGACATGGAATTACCCATATGAATTTAACAGATTTTATTTTTAATTGTAGTCAGAACGATTCAGTAATTCGGGCAAAGGCTTAACCTATATTTGTCCGGATTATCGAGGTAATACTGTAATTAGAAAAATAATACATATGTATGTATGTATTATAAATAGGCAGCAAAAAAAATAATAATTATTTTATCGTAAAACGCTAAAAATCTTATTTTACAAATTAATTTCGTTGCACAACAAAAGGTTAATAAAAAGGTAATGTAATGCAACTTAAAAATTATCTGAAACTATCCAAAAAACATGGAAATATTTACTTTATTAACGCAATGTTTCTTTAATTAAATATTTGCACATTTAAATAGCAGTCATCTGCTGTTTTATTTATTTACTGAATTATTTATTGGTGCAGCTGGTTAGTGAAAATTATACTGGTAGCTAGATATTTTTTATTTGTAGTGTAGCACTTCTTTATAATGCTCTTTGTAATTAAAATTATAAATAAATTCAAATATTTAACGAATATGGATATAAAAAAAGTTAACCAAATTTAAATAATTAAAATTATATAAACAGACAACATCAACTTATAAATATTTATTATAAATACTAAAGCTTCGTTCACTATAGCAGCAACATTTTCAATTGGTGTTCACAATAAAGCAACCACAAACACTTTTTATTAAGAAAACGTTTGAAAATTTTGCCCACAACAATATTACGTACATATTATTATTTTTTAGAACATTTTGTTAGGATTTTCAGTCATAAATCATTAAAACTATTTTAAACAACATTTGTAATTTTATACAAATTGTTGCTGAAGCAGAAGTAGACTCTTCTTAAAAAAACTAAAGTTACATTTGTGTTTGAAAAATTAAAGGAATATATAAATGTTATAAAGGGTGTCAAAATGTGAGGTTTCATCGGTCAATGGAAATTGCTACAGGCAGATTATTCGAAAGTTTTTATGGCGGAAAATGGTTGATTTAGACATAGAGAATATGTGGCTTCAACACTTCCACCAAAGCAAGAAAATCCATGAATCTTTTGAAAAAAAAGTTCGAAAATCGGATTATTACTCGTATACCCACACCAGCAGCATGACCGATATGGCTTCGCAATTATTTTACTTTTAAAATTTGATGTATTTAACTAAATTATTAAACAAATAGAAAATGGGGATTGCTTACACAAAACAAGCAATTCATTTTTTATAGATAAGTAATAATTAATTTTTGGTAGTAAAATTATATAAAATAACTGAATATTTAATTGTTTTTACTGAATATGGTGTTGAATTTTTGACAGTAAAATTTTATTAAATAACGCATATTTATTTGTTTTTACGGAATATGTAGTTAATTTTTTGACAATTAATTTATAAAAGATAACTGAATATTGATTTGTTTTTGCGGAATTCGCGGTTGAATTTTTGACAGTAAAAATTAAATGAACTTTTCGTTGCTTTAAATTACATTTTTATTTACTTTAACATAAAGAAGAATTTAACTCAATCAACGGACAATATTAACTGCAACTGAAAATCCGTATTAATATGCACTTAGGTTTTTGAATAACTGTTACAATCAGTTAAAAATAAATTTGCTTGGAATTTTAAATGTTTTTTTATTTAAAAATGACTTAACGGATTATTTCTTAAATAAACTACAGTCCGTTACTGTAATAATATTGTGAGTGTAGAGGAGAAGATCGTGCGATTTGACACATTCAGATTTTTTAGTATGGTTTTTGAAATCGAAAGTGTACAGCAATAATCCCCCAAAAGTTTAAGAGCTTGAAAACAACCATATCAAGCAGATATCAACCATTGACAACAGTTTATTGAAAAACGTGATTGAGAATTTCGGTAAAGATTTGGGCCTGCCGAGCTAGTAGACCGAACTAATTTTTCGTTTTAGTCGGAACCTATTTATAATAAAATGAAATTAAAGCTATAATTAAATATTTGTACACGTTTACTTTGGGAAGAAATAGGATAAAAGAAAAAACGAAAATGTTGCTATCATTGTTAACAAAGCTTAAAAAAAACTTCCGAAAACATTTTTAAAGTTCTTAGTATTAAATTTTAAAAAAATTTTCGAAAGTGGACTTATTACGGAATATGTGAAACATTTTAATTAATCTTTATAAAATCTTATGCAGTAGGTTTCCGATAATTCATAATCGAAGGAACAGACTTAAATCTTAAATATAATCTATGTAAGTTGTTCTTAAAAAATATTTTCTTTATCAATGTATAGTTTAACTTGTCTGATTATAATACTGTAATTTATAAGATATTATGTCTTGTTGTATTATAAAATCATATTAATAAATACAAAATACAAAAAAACTTATTTATTATTTTAATTTCATACAAATTGTTGCTGAAGTAAAAGTAGACTAAGCTTTTTTAAAAAACTTAAGTTACATTTTTGTTTGAAAAATTATGGGAAAATATATGAAATACTTTGGGAAGAAGTAAGATAGAAGAAAAAACGAAATAGTTGCTGCCATTGTGAACGAAGCTTTAAACTAGATCAAAAAGAGCAAAGTTCTATACACATTTCACCATAGAAGGAGAGGATTTTATGTCATCATGACAAATATTAATTAAAGCCTCACCTTTAAGTACTCAGAATCAATTTCTGAAACGATCTTACAAAAAACCTAAATATACTTCTATATGAAAAAAATGCGTACATCTAAATATCTACGAAAAGGAATATTCCACATTTTTTATTTTTCGAATTTATTCTATGAGCCAAATTTCAGTTATGTATTTTATAAAGCTTTTTTGTAATAGTCATATTCCTTCCTTTCAGAAATGACTTTATACACTATCAGACTATTATATTGTATTTACTTGTTACATTTTACCTTAGCTTTCCGTTGGAAAGCAATGAGGTATATTGTATGAACAGAAAAATTTACAATTATTAGCCACCAGCTAAGCTAAGCTGGTAAAATGTAACAAGTAAATACAATATAATAGTCTGATAGTGTATAAAGTCATTTCTGAAAAATTGAAGGAATATGACTATTACAAAAAAGCTTTATAAAATACATAGCTGAAATTTGGCTCATAGAATAAATTCGAAAAATAAAAAATGTTGAATATAATATAAAGTAGCCTTCAGAAGGAAATAATTCCCAGTTTCTAATTGTTAAAATAGTTGAGTTAAATACATTCAATTTATAAAGTATCACTATCCAGTGTGACACAAAGAATGCTGACGAAGGCCGTAGCGGGCCAGAAATGCATTACATTCTGCTGGTGTCTAATAATTGTAAATTTTTCTGTTCATACAATATACCTCATTGCTTTCCAACGGAAAGCTAAGGTAAAATGTAACAAGTAAATACAATATAATAGTCTGATAGTGTATAAAGTCATTTCTGAAAAATTGAAGAATATGACTATTACAAAAAAGCTTTATAAAATACATAACTGAAATTTGGCTCATAGAATAAATTCGAAAAATAAAAAATGTTGAATATAATATAAAGTAACCTTCAGAAGGAAATAATTCCCAGTTTCTAATTGAAAAGGAATAATCCAAAGAAAGTCATCTTGTATGAATCTTAACTTCATTACATAATTTTGTTTAAGCGTGCCCATGAATGCCCATTTTCCCAACTGGGTTACACTATCAAAATAGTGTCTGTAAATTCTTTCATACTATGCTTCCAGTTAGATGAAATAAATTGTTAAGGATCCAGCATATTTTGAGAATCCTCTTTTAAAATAGAGATTTTTTAAATTTCAGTTGAACTCTCTTTCCTTCTTCTTTATGAAGTACGTACTCGTCTATATCATCAAGCATTTGCTTGATTGAGTTTGACGGTAATAGGGCAAAGACGAATGGAAAAGTGGACTTGTTTCGTGTATAAGCAGTATTTACGATTTTGTGTTTTCGAGGAAAATTAAGAAAAAGATAATTTATACAAAATACTTATGTGCTGCATAACAGAGGAATCATTCTTAGAATACGAATAAAGTTTGAAACAAGTTTGGAAGAAAAGTTATGCAGCAAATGTTTTATAAAATGGAAGAGGGCTAATGGGTTTATTATGGTAAGCCTATACAAAGATGATGTATTTAAATAGAGGGACTTTTTTGGCTGCTCATAACTGTAATACAATGTGTATTCAAAACAATTAAATTATAATCAAGCAGAATTAAATTAAAATTAAACAAAGAAAAAATACTTTTAAAAGTACCTACTTATAGCATGAAGTAGGGAAAAGTTCTTGTATTTATTTCTCTATTTTGTTTGTGTAATAATTGTTACAATAATAATAAAATACACGAACTCAAACTTTCATTTAATCCTACATAAGTTCTGGTTGAAAACACCCTCCGCTCTTATTTTCAATGATTGCCATTCGCATTATATTGAGTTACTCTGTCTTTTATCGTTTATTCTATTATGAATATTTAATAATTGTGTACATAACCTCAGGTTATTATTTACAAATTATAATTGTTTAACCCTTTCTCATGAAAAACTTTTACACTTTTATTGTTTGCTCTCTTTTGAGATTATTCGACTACAGTAGAATATTAATAAATACACATATTTCCTTTTCTAAAGTAAACGAATACAGTTTTTATATCACTATAAAATATCCGCCTCCGCCTCTGCTCTAGTTTTATTTTGTTTGCAATTTTCATTAATAGCATATTTATTGTAGCAAATGTAGTTAGGCGAGCAAAAAAGGGAGTTGAAACGAAGGGAAACGTTTTTAATGTTATAATATCATTAAACCATAATATAAGAGAGAAAAATATGAAAGAAAAAAACAACAAAAAAAGTTTGAAGGTAAATCTGATAGGAACGATGAAGTAAAGCAGAAAAAAGTGTTTTTTTATAAAAGAAAACTTTAAAATTGTATGTCAAAGAATTAAAGAGCTCGAGAGCAATAAGAAAATTGGGGTTATAAAGATGAATAAAAGCCATTAAATACTGGAAGAATTAAACAACCGTTCTTATCCTGTAGCAGAGAGAATAAAAAGAATTATTTAAAACATTAAGCTAATATTTAATTGCGCAAAAAATAGATTTGATATAAAATTAAAAATATGGAACTTTTATTCCATTAAACAGTTTCTCCAAAATCACAACAGTTTTTATATCTGCAATGTTGTTTTATTGTAAAGTTCTAGTGAGAAGAATCTATAAAATTTGTATTGAAAATAAACAACGTTTTCCTTAAAGTGCAGAAAACGTTCAAATATTAAAAAATATAATTATATAGAAAGTTCAAAAGAAGTATATTTTGAACAAAATTTAATGACAAATACTTGTTTAGTGTAAATAATCTGGACAGAAATAAAAATGGGTTATGGCCAAAAATCCATAACTTTTTAATTTCTTAAAATAAATAGCCTTAATTTGGTATCTAACTTAAGAAAAATATCGAGCGCTAATAGCGAAAATCATGTAACCAACAACATATTAGATTTTTTGATGAAAATCGATAATTTTTGATCATTTGCAACATCTCTAAAAATCTCATATCTCTGGAAAGTACCGTTACGAAATAAGAGCAAAAGCAATTTCAAACGAAAAAATAGACTTGAAGCAAAGATATTAAAAAAAAAACTTCTCCTGTAAAATTTTATTTTTGATGGTAACATCATTTTTGCTATAAGGGCTCGATATATTTGGCTCAATAGTAACGAAACAATTATTAATACGGTAATGGAGTTATAATTACCAAAAATCTTTTATAAAGATTATATAAGTAGATTACATAATTTGTAATATCGATTTATGCTCCTCTCCCTTCCCTTAATATTTGACTTCCTGAGTAAAAAAATCATCAGATATGATTGTAATGAACATATTTGATTACATACGTCACATAGACATATGGGACGGCACCTAGAACTTTTTTTTATTATTGTTTTGCCTGACATCAATGTTGATTTGCGCGTGTATAAACCGATATTTGAGCATGTGAAATCCGTTTGCGTTAATCATTTTTATTAAACGGAGCAAATTTTACTGCGGTTTATAGTTAAAAATTTTAAAAAAAAATATAGCAATTAGAGTTTGTGTTAAAATTGAAAAAGGATAACGCGTGTGGATAATACCCCTTAAGGGCTTTCTTAGCACACTAAAATATTTGTAAAAGCTTCAATACTTTTTAAAATACACTGAAAAAAAATAAAATTTTTTTTTGATCTTGTTTGCATATAACAATTTCTTTGAAATTGTTAAACATTTTACAAAATTACGGCTAGTATAAGACATAATTTGCAATATTTTGGAAGAAAAACTATTTGGCAATCGCTAATGGTTTAAGAGATACATATAACCATTTAAACCGTACGACTTATGATTTATTTTTACCAAATTATATATTAAGATCAGTAATACCTTTAAAATGGTTAGTTTTTCTAAGTTTAGTATGGTATTAATGTATTTGTCAATACTTACTGAGATATTTATTCTTATTTCCCATAGCATTTATTTTTTTTATGTTTTCAGCAAAGGCTACTATGATCACGAATTTCAGGATTTTTAAAATGTATAATCTGAAACGAAATCAAACATTTCATACAAGGATGCTTTTTGAGAATAGAAACATTTTGTTTCCTCAATAAAATTTGAAATCCTTAAAATGTTTTGGTGCGTTTTCAATTTGAGTTTAAAGCTTAGTAAAGTTTTTTATTCGATGTACGTTTGAGCGGAATTGATACAGCGCTTTAGTTGTCACAAAGCGAAATGTGTTTTGATAAAAATACCGCTGCACGCGCCAGAGTTGAAAATTATTTTTTTTTGCACTTTATTAGTTTAGTCCGTCGCATGCCATGGTGTGATTTAAAAAATTAGTTTTTTGCAAAAATTTTCAAAAATTCATAACATTTTTGCGTTTAAAAATTTTAAAGTGCGTTTTCGCCTCGGAGTTGCCCTTTACGAAGTTACTCACATCACGCAATACACTAGCCAACTTAAAAGACAATTCAGATTGTCAGACGCAAAAAAGATAAATTTTTAAAAAATTTACGCTAATTTCTTTTAAGTTTGTGATGTCCGTGATAGTCCGACATACGCTGACACCAACTTGATATACCTCACACTTTATAAAATTACGCAGTTTTTTTAATTCTGCGCTTAAAACTCATTTTTATTAAACGTCGCAAACACCCTATAAAAAATCTTCAAAAGTTCAAAATTCGGAAAATTTTGGTTTCACTTGTACACCCATGCAAATTTTGTCCCAGCAGCAATATAAACAATTTTTTTTTAGTAGATATATCCTTCAAGTCTAGTGACTATATTTTGTATTGGTTTGGATCTGATAGCTAAAAATTATTACAAAGAAAACGGAATGGATGAAAAAACTCTTGCAAGTTTTAAGTCGTTTTTTTAATTTTTAGAATTTTTGATGACCACCAATTCTTAAGTTGAAGACTTTTCAACGTAAAACTTTGCACGTTAAATCCTTCAAGTTTATTCATCAAATCCCTGTACAAGGTTTTTTTCAGTTGATCAAACTTAACGAAATAAGAGCCATAGTATGTCGGTTTCAGCTGGTGCTCAAAAAATTTTAAAAAGTCCATATAAATATTATATAAATATAAATATTTGTATGCATAACTCAAGCACGGATGCAGATCGAGATTCTTGGCTGTGAATCCTTTATTTGAAACGTCCTATTTTGCAAAATTTCTTTTATCAACTTCATAGAAATTGGAAAACGTTCTTGGTTTTGAAGTGGGGTAGGGGATAGAAGTGCATATCCAACTTTCCTTCAACTGTAGCTACGACTGCGTCACCATATTTAATAAATATGTTTCTTACATGGCGTAATATATATTTATTATTTTGTATTTTATTTTTGTATGCAATACACAAATAGCTGTATAGAAAAAAGTACTAAAGATTTCTATATTCAAATTTCCGCTAAGTACCAAAATAAGCTTGAGAGCGTCCTAGAAAAGGATAATACAATTTAAATTTTATTTCTATCTTTATAATTTTAGAAGATATATGGCTACTAAAATAGAACCAAAAATATTTTTTTGCCTTTTTCCTTTCCTTTAATGTACAAATTTCAAAAAACAGCAGAATACCCTTCCACTTTTGTTTTGATTTAAAAATTAGGGTTTTTTTAATTTTACGTCTAACCTGTTTGAATACAAGATATATGAGTTACCACAGATTACCCATTTTTACCAATTTCTAAACCCTTAAGTCATCGTTACTCTTACGTAAATGTTGCGGACACGTAAACGTTGCGGTCGACCTTAATATTTATACTTAATACTTAAAATACGTAAACGTGTCAGATGATGTTGAAGAGCGTTAAAAAAATTTTGTTTTGTTTGCACCCAGTGTTGCTTTAAAGCATGTTGGTAAAGTCCTCTTTTAAAAACGCCAACACATAAAGATATCGACGCTTTTGCAAAAAATTTAGAATATATTATATATGTATGTTTATTACATACATATTTGTACAAAAGAAAAATATCTTAAGGAACTTGATGCAACTCCATAATAGCGTGCAGCTATAAATCTAAAAAGGCCAGTTATATCAAGCCACCATTAAGAAACTTGAATGGTAGTTGGGCAAGAAACGATATTGAAAAAGGAAATTTGTTTGTGAGTCACTTGAAAAACGTATTTACACCAAATATGTTTAACGATATTGCGGTCGAGTTACCACCTGCTGCTGCTAGAGCAGCTATTCCCATAAGATTGGAAATAAGAGATATCGAAAAGGCTTATGCATTAAGAAGGCACCTGGTATTGATGAGATCAGTAATAAAATTATTTTAGAGCTACCTCGCATAGCAAAGAAAATTATACTTTTTATTTTTAATGCTATTTTACGGCTTGAATACTACCCGCAAGAATGGAAGGTTTCCTTAGTTACCATGATACCAAAGCCAGGGAAAGATCATACAAAAGTTGAGTCATATAGGCCTATTAGCTTATTATCAAATATGTCAAAGCTGTTTGAGAAATTATTAGATTCAAAATTAACACCAATTTTAAATGACAATAGATGTATTTCAAACCTTCAGTTTGGATTTAGAAGAAAACACAGCACAATTGAACAAACTCATCGAATAGTAAATGTCATAAGAAAAGCATTTGAAGAAAAAAAATATTGCTCAGCACTCTTCATCGATGTTTCGCAAGCTTTTGATAAAGTCTGGCATGAAGGCTTACTACATAAATTGAAGCAAAATTTACCAGCAAACACTCACAAACTGTTAGAAAGCTACTTAGTCGGCCGTCAATTTATTATTAAAGAAGGAGATTTCTTAAGTTCACCTCAGCCAATTGGCGCTGGAGTTCCACAAGGCAGCATCCTTGGCCCTCTTTTATACTTAATTTATACTTCGGACATGCCAACAAACAACTACACACAAACTTCAACATTTGCAGACGATACAGCTTTTCTAAGCGTACACGAAAACAGTTATGAAGCATCTCGTTATTAACAGGATCATATATTTCAACTAGAAATATGGCTAAGACAATGGAGGATAATGGTAAATGAGCAAAAATTCGTACATATAACATTCACCTTGCGCCGGGAATCTTGCCCCCCTATTACAATCAATAATCAAATAATTCCTCAACATTCGCATGTAAAATATCTCGGCATACATCTGGATCGGCGATTAACGTGGAAATGCCATATAGAGGCAAAATTAACTCAAATGAAACTAAAAGCCATTCAAATTCATTGGCTTATTGGAAGAAATTCTGTCCTTAGTCTCGATTGCAAGCTTCTACTTTATAACTCTATCTTAAAGCCTATCTGGTGCTACGGTATTCAACTATGGGGCACCGGCTCGGCCTCTAATATCGAAAAATTCAAAGGCGTCAAAATAAACTTCTTCGTATAATCACAGCAGCTCCCTGGTACGTTAAAAACTCAAACATTCATAAGGATCTCAATGTGCCATTAGTAAAAACTATGATTACAAAATATGCAGTAAAATATTTAGAAAGGCTTGAACAACACCCAAATCCACTAGCTCGAAATATTTTAAATCATGGCGGCCACACTCGGTTAAGAAGAAGAGACACTGCAGCACTTACCCAACTAGAAGAGCGATAAGCACATGTGAACAGAACCCGTGAAGGAAAAAAAAAATTTTTGTCTGGCACTGGCAGGACATAAATAAAGAATTAGGATAAGATTTGATTAATTATTGTTAGTTCATATTTAATATATGAAGATTCAATAAATAAACAATGAACAAAAAAAAAACGTCATCACGTCTTGTTTATTTTTTATCGCATGCTGGCAATATTGTTAAACTACAATTTCACAATTATATATTTGCAGAAGCCCATATTCATTCTAAATCTTCATAATAGTAGCGTTAATGCATATCAGCGAGATTGTGTGTTACTAATTCAAGCTATTTTTGCTTTGTGTGCGGTGAATATTTGGTTGGGAAAAAAGGATACGCAATATAAGAATCATTAAAATATGCATATTAACATTATTTTGGTTTTGCAATCAGAAATTTGGACAAACCGTGGACACCAATAATGTTTTGCATATTCTTCACTCGCATTTAGATTTGTTTCCAAAAAAACTAGGTGCAGTGAGCGCGATCAAGAGCACCGTGCTCAATAAGATGAAATGAACATTTGAAGAATTTATCAAGGATTTTGAGAAAAAAGCATTTTGGTAGACTATTGCTGGACTCTAAAAAACTAATAAATTTTTCGAAAACCTAACGTGATAAATGTCTACAAATGTCTACGAGCTTATATATAGGCTCTTTGAAATAAGTCCCAGGTGCAATAAGTCCCAGTGCAATAACTCCCAATGAAATAAATACCAAAATAAATGAAATAAGTCCAAACTGGAAAAAAGAAATAATTCCCAAAAAAATAAAATAATTTCCAAGTCTAAACTAAAACAAATCCCAACTGTTGGGAGTTGTTTCATTATGAAAACACACTTGCGCCCGGCCAAAGGCCGGCTGTGCAGAGAAGCTTTAGTTAGCGAACCCGGTCTTTGTTAAACCATAGAGTAGAAAGAATCCATGGACACTATGACACTGGAATTTATGAAATTCCACCGTATAAACTATCCCTTTTTAAATACCGTTTAAAATGTTAAACAATTGTAAGAAATTGCAAATAATTGAAAATGAAATAACTCCTACAAAAAATTAAATAACTCCCACAGCAAATGAAATATCACCGAAAACCAAAATAAAATGAAATAACTCCCACGTTTATTTTTTCGGGGACTTATTTCATTTGAATTTGATTTCATTATGAAATAACTCCCAGGCAAAAAATTAAATAACTTCCAAAAAAATTAAATAAAACCTAGAGGGCTGGGAGCTATTTCATAATGGAATTACTCCCACTTTTGTACGAAAAATTGTTGGGTCTAATTTAATTTTTTCCTTGGGACTCATTGCACCTGGGAGTTATTGCACGGAGCCTATATATATTTTAGACATCAATACACAACAAAAAAAAAACCAGTGCTTTCTTATGAATAGCAAATAATCTAAAAAATTGTACATTGACAAAATGCCTACAATTTTAAGAAGTTTCTATGATCTTTTTTCCACAAAATTTTTAAATACAGTGTAAATTCGATAGTCCGGACTCCACTTATCCGGAATATTCGGTAATCCGGAGAGAATTTTGCAGCTCATTGCGTATTCTATAATCCGGATTGTTTTAAACTCTATAGTCCGGCTTGAATAACAGCCGTTTTTATTTATATTTTTATTTAAATCACAGGAACTCTGAAAATGGTATGCATTTGTCAGTTTTGCAGGAAAGGCTAGATGACAATGAAAATAATATATCATTTTTAACAGACATGCTTCAAAATTCTTTTCAAATAAATTTCAATACCGAAGAAGTAGAAGAATGGATTAACGATAATAACTCAACGGTATCAGATATTCAGATATACTCAGAAGATGAAGAGGATGCAAATTTACCCCTTTTACAAGTCGTAAAAGCCAAGGATACTGTTTGGATGTCTCAATAAAGTGGGCCGAAGAAAATGATGTAGGAGTAGAAAAACTCTTAATTCTTTATGAATTACGTGATCAAGCCTTAGAAATAATTTTAACAAGTTCGCGACAAACAACCGTTTTAGATTACTTTGTCAAACGAAATTAATATTAGTTATTGTATATAAATGGGTATTTGTTTTTATTTTAACTAAACTGCACAAATTAATATTTATGTTTTTATGCTATGAATTATAATTTTTAATAAATACATACATTCGCTAATCCGGAACATTCGCTAATTTTTAATAAATACATACATTCGACATTCGCTAATCCGGATTGGGGTCTGCCATCAATAATCCGGATTATCGAATTTTTACTGTATATAATTTTGTCTTTTTTCTTTAACCCTGGCTGCTTACTGTTCGCCGAATCAACGAAGCTTATTTACACTTTATCATATAACTTTTATATGTGTATTTAAATTACGCTCTTTTTTCAACAACGTTAGCTGATAATGAAAGCTTAAAAAAATATACACTCACAAAATTCTGTACGTAAAATTAACTGAAATTGTAATGTAAGATTAATGAAAATTCAGTTAAAAACCTTCTTATTTTTCATTTATTTTCAACGAAAAGTTCTTCTTTTTTAATTTTTACTGTCAAATATGCAACCCCATGTACCGTAAAAACAAATGAATTTTTATATAAATTAACTATCAAAAAATTAACTACATGTTCCGTTAAAACAAAGGAATGTTCAGTTATTTTATTAAATTCAGTACTCTTTGTTAACTCCGCAAAAGAGGCAAATTTCAAAAAACTACCAGACTGACACCTGTCCGCTTGTTTTAATAATGAGAGAGAGAGAGACAGAGAGAGAAAGAGAGAGAATATTATTATTTAGTTATCCCGTTACACACGTTTTTTTTTTGTTTACAAAAGAACTCTTACTTATTGGACACCAGCAGCATGATATCGTTTCGCATTTATTTTACTTTTAAAATTTGAAGAATGTATTTAACTTAATAATTTTAACAAATAGAAAATGGGAATTGATTACAAAAAGTGGCAAATCGTTTTTTTCAGATAACTAAAAATTTAGTTTTGTTATTTAAATTATTTAAAATAACTGAATATTGATTTGTTTTTTACGGAATATGTTGTTAATATTTTGACGGTTAATTTATAAAAAAACCAAAAAAAATCCCTGCAGAAGCTATCCATTGAGATAGCGAAATATTGGATAAATTTTAAATAAATATCCTTTATATAAAGCAGACCTTGAGCATGAGAGATTATTGAAAGGAAATAAATTAAATAAACTTTTTTTATTTTAAATTACATTTTCAAATAATTTTACATTAAGAAGAAATTTACTTAACCTACGGACATTATTAACTGCAACTGCAAATCCGTATTATGCACTTAGTTTTTTGAATAAATGTTAGAATCAGATATTTATTTATAATTTACTAAACGGAATTCCTAAATAAGCAACAGTCAGTTGCTGTAATAATAGTATGAGTATACATAGTTAATTTTAAAACACAAAAAAGTGTTCAAGCCCGTATCAAATTTTGAGAGAGAAGAATAACTTTTATTTTTATTTTTTTTATTTAATTTTTTAATAAAATGCTTAACTAAAAATTTTTTGTTAATTTTTACCTTTAAATATCGTATTTAAATAAAAAGTAACCTTCCAGCGTTAGAAAATCTAATTTCTTTTGCCCTAAGTTTTTATAACATTTTTAATCTGTAAAAAAAATTATCTGCTCAATAAACAAAATTAAAAATTATTTATTGATTTCCTAAAAGTAAGAAATTACTTCTTCCTTTTAGATTATCAACAACCACAATCATTGAGTTACTGACGAAAATTCCGGCAAAGTAAATATTTCCAATAAATCATCCTTCAATTATGCTAAAAAAAAGAAGAAAGAAACCAGATATCGTAGTCATGTTGTAAAAGTAAATAGAACAATTTGTAGAGTCATTATTTATCATATTTTTTATTTGCACATTTAACGAAACGGTAATATTTGGCAAATTACTTCTTTAAAACAAACATGATAAAGTCTAGGTTTAAGAACATGGCGATAATTTTAAATGTGAAAAAAAATATAGTAAAATAATAAATGATTAATAAGTGAAATTTGTGTCCTTTGAAATAAAAAATTTACCTTTTGCTTGGGTTTTCATTAAAAAAAAAAAAAAAACAAAAACTTTATTTAAAAGAATCTAATGACATTAAAGAAGTTTTGCCAAGTCGTGACTGTAATACATATTAAAGTCTTTTTGTAGGTTCGTTTGCGTGAGATAGCTTCTTATTTATATTTTTTTTTGTCTAAGTTTATTATTTTATATTACGTTTTATAAAATTTTCCATTCTATAGGAAAATTACCAATTTTGAAAAAGATGCAAAATATTTGCTTTAAATACTAATAAACATGGCTTGGAAAATATGTTGTTTTTATATATTCATACATATATACAAACATCCATCCCTGCAAACAATTGTGAACGAACAATAATCTAAATAGGTTCCCCATTTAGCCAAAATCACTCGGTTATGCTTTCGAATTCTTTTCTTTGTAGTTAAAACATTCGGGAAGCAGTGTGCAACGAAGGTTATATTTACTCGGCTCAGATTTTTTTTATGGGAATGACTATTATTTCACTCGAAAGAAGGCGGTTATGCTGATAACTTAAGACCGATTTGTTTGAATTTTACCAAATAGAATGAGTTCGTACAAAATTGAATAACATTGGGTGCATTCTGCTACCAACTAATAGATATTTCAAATCCTTTTCCTACTGAACCGATTGTGCTGGGTTTCATTCCCAAACTCCTTACGAGAACTAGAAATAATTTAACTACAATACTGTACTCTTATTTTGCGCCGTTCGAAAGTGAGCGAAATTTTAACAGACGGACACGTGTAAATCGATTTAGAATTACTCAAGAGATCTTGGATGAATATCAAAAAGATTCAACTGAAATGAAGGCCGCTTTACAAGTAGTTGTGAAGGGTATAACAATCTGAAGATTTTATAAATATTAAATAATTTGCATTACTTTTTATCAAAAAACAGTGCAACCTCTGCAAACGCAACCAATAAATATGTATGCTGTAGCGTTAAACGGGACAAAATTTTCTGTGCCTATTTTTTAATTAAATAGCTTATGTCAAACCAAGTGAAAATTTTATTTAAAAAAGCACATGTTACCTTTTTAAATAAATGCATTTTTGTTAATTAAAATAAAAAAAACCAATAAAACACAAAAAAGTATTAAATTTAAATAAAAAATACATTTCAAATGTAATTTGTAATGATAGTTTGTAAAAAATATCTGTAACCATTCGATCGGGTTTTAAACATTAAATAAGATTTTGATCTGCAGTTTCTTGAAGCTTTTTCAAGAACAACATAATGTTCCTAAAACAAGCGTTAAAGCTTTTTGACATAAAGCTTTCCAAGGTATTGGGCCGAAAGCAGCATTTAACTGCATGTACAAATAAATCAAAACACAAAATTTCTTTTTTTTGTATTGTGGTATGTATTTGTGGTAATAAAGAAGCTACGTTGGCAAGTAAATACACCATGTGCATGTACTTTTGTAGTCTTGAATTCATTCATAGAAAAAGTAAAGTAAAAGCAAACCTAAGAAGAAATAAAAAAAAAACTTGATTTGAAAAGTTGCGTTAATTGAGGTTTTCTTTTTTGAAAAGTTGCGTTAACACAGGGTCACCAATGTAAAGAATTCGGTTGTTGTTGGTATTATCGAGGAGTTGCGCTTAGGAAGAGTTGCGTTAACCAATGTTACACTGTAATTGTTAATGTTTTAAAATTAGAAACCTAAATAAGACAAATTTATCTAGAATAAATAACAGAAAGTCGCTTATTTTTAAGAAAATACTAATTTTAAAAAATGATAATTTAATAAACATGCAATTGATTTTTTTAGTGCGTTAAGAAACTGTTTTAAAGAATTGTTTCACTGAAAAGGTTGATTTTTCACAAATCTATTTATTAAACACTTATTTTATAATTATTTTTTTAATTTCACTTTTATTGCCTCTTAAAAATATTTATTGAACTTATTGTCAGTTTTTCCAATCTACCCGACAATTTAGTTTGGGAATTTAAGATTATCATTTATATGATTACAGAGTACGGAAATGCTCTTTAAGAAACAAAAACAAACTTTTTATTAAAAAATATTACAACTATTTTATATTTTTTAAATTTAAAACTACAGTTTATTGCACACATTAATTTTGTTTCAAGCTGTCATTACACAACGAAAAATTGAAAAACGAAGGAGGTTTGTAAGGGAGAAATCTAAGAGTTTCGCTTACCATCTCGCTTACGGAAGGCATGAATTTTATATGATGAGTTTCATATAAAAACTGGTGAATGTAGCTATCAGCTTTACAAACTGAATGTTTTTTACAGTTATTTTTACACCAAAAAATATGTGTTTATAAATATTTTTTCATACAATAGATTTTGCTCTAGAAATACATTTTTAAAATACAGTACAAAAGCTTAAATTAAGCGCATGTTCGGTGCTGAGCTTTGTCAGGATGAGTTTAATGATGACCTGACAACAAAAGTAACTCTCGATAGTAACTCAACAACAGAATTAAATGAAACAATTGGAAGTGTTAAGCATTTAGATAAAAATGATTAAAGGAAAATGACCGTGAAATTAGAAAATCTGTATTGTGGGTTGCTTTCGATAAGTAAATGAATTGTTTCCATGCCAAGTTTAATCAAAACTAAAGAAAATAATTGATTCAATCTAAACATTTAAACCCATTTAACTTTCTAAAACATCGTTTTATAAGATCTACTTAAACTATTGGTATGATTAATAGAATGATCTCACAAAAAATACATAGTATGTATTAATTAAAAAATATGTATTACATAGTTATTTTTTGTTTGCTCGTTTTAGTTCAGGAATTGTTATGTTTTTGTTTTTTTTTTTCACTAATATACTCCAAACAATAAATAATTTATATTTATGGAAATTACTTAATTTAGAAAAGAAACCTTACTAACCGGTTAACCGATAAATAACAAAATTACCCGATAATTAGCCGATTAAACCAAAACCTCGATTATTTAATCGAGTAATTAACCGATTAAAGCAAAAGCCTAATTAATTGAATACCCTAGTATGTACGCATTTTGCTTTTGTTCTGTCCACTATTTAGCACCTAGTTGTTGCGAAGAAGACAATTTTATATGGGAAAGTTTAAATTTTACTATTGTTTTATTTAATAATTGTTACAATGTTCAGTTACATATCTTAAAAGGGACGAAAAGGATAATTTAAAACCCCATATTGAAACGAATGATTGTAACGTTTTTTGTTGATGCTCAATTCCACCAAATCCTCTTTATAAATACCAAAATAAGTAGACGTTGAAAAAACAAACTTTATCAAATGCTTGGAGGGATATAATGTATCTGTGTGTTTGCAATACAATGGAATGGAATTTGAATACAATCTTCGAGTACATTATTCACCATTTTTCTTTCTTGAATTTTCTTTAGTAATTGTTGCCATGTTTTTAAGCTGACAGGTAGTAGAGATTTATTGTTCACTTTTCATGTATTTTCAGTAGAAATTTGAATTTTATATTTATTGGTTGGAGCTGTAAAACATTAGAAACTTCAAAAATTATACAAAATTAAGGTAAATCCTGTTAGGAATAAAACTTGACTTTTTTTCTATTTTGCTGTGATTTATAATGGCACAAGTGAAGGTGGCTAGTGGAATAGAAATGCGAGCACAAAACATCAAATAAATCGTGAGTATTTTTATGATGACCTTTACAGTTTTTTTTTCTTTTATCTCATGAACTAAAAATAAGTAAAAAATTGTAAATACATAATGTGAACTTTTTTAAAGTTAAGTTTTTTTTTGAATCAGAGTAAAAATTTATTATTAAAACAACATTTTTTCTTCAGTAACTTTAAAGTTAACCTTAAAAGAAGTATTACGTTTAAGAAACTCACTTATTGGTTAGATTTTTTAAAAGAAAAATATATCTATATTAGAAGACTTTTGAAATTAAATAACTTAATGTTCATATTAAAAAATAGTTAAAATATCTCAATACCTAAGTTAACTCTATTTTGGAGAAAAACAAGACATATTTTAAAAGAAACAAGTTAAAGTGCTATATTCAGCTAACCCGCATCTTTGATACCCCTACAGTTAGAATATTTCAGCAAGGGGCTTTATATGGAACTGTGGGAAATTATTGGTCGATCTTCATGACGTCTTACAAAGTTATTTATAGTCCTGTACAATTTTGACTGATTAAATTTAATTATGAAACCGTTACTGGTTATGGTTGTAGGCGTAAAGTGGTTGGTATTATATAATAAAACGTAAAATTTCTAATTTCTTAAAACTTAGAGTCGTTTCTTAAAGAAAATTCCATTAATTTTAAAATTATATTGATAAATAAATGTATTTTTGAAAAATCTTTAAAATTCCTATGTGTATTTTCATATATGTAAATACTTCTGGAAATAACCTAAGTTCAGAACACTAAACTTATTTTCAATATTTTGGAAATACTAAAACGAATTTTGTGTAATTTTTCAGTAAATTTCTGAAATCGATTCCACTTGATTTTATTTCTTCTTTAAGTACTAATTATCTCTACTTCTCTTAAAATCAAGAAAAACTACGCTCATTTAAAAAAAGTAATTGAAAATTTCAGAATAAAAATAACAAATGGCAATATTTTCTTAGCAAAAATCTTATTTGGTTGCTGTTTTGAAAGGGATTTTTTGTTTTCGATTAATTATATAAAACTTTCGTTCATTGGTAACAAATAATGAAAAAATCGTAGTACACAGTACAAATTATTTGAGCTCGTAAATAATTGCATCAAGAAAAACATATTCGTACGCAGGGACCGTAACAGTTATTCCGTTATTAATTAAAGTCAGATAATAACAGTTATTTTTTGATTTTTATTTTTTTGAGCTAAAATAACAGTTATTTTTCGCTTTTTATTTTTTCGAGCAAAAATAAAAATAATAAATGGCAAAAAAATCGCCTCTTATCAGGACAGTAAAAATGTAAAGTTTTAATAGTTATTTTTTCTATTATTTTATAGTAAAAACATAAGAAAACATGATATTGTTAATGGTAGGTTGTTAGTGATATAATGAGAAACAAACTAAAGAAATTGGAATTTCATCATTTATTTTGTTCATTTATTTATTTATTTAATATCAATCTATTAACAAATTTGGGTTTATGTATATTTTTTTTATATTTTGAAGAACACACTTTTTGATTAATGTAAATTTTTTTTTATATATTGAAGATCAAACTTTTTGTCAGCTGTTAAAAACAGGGCGATCCACTTTTTTGTTTTGTTCTCGTTAAATAAAAAAATTGCATTATTACATGTATGGCAAGACATTTTATACATGCACCTTTTAAAATGTGGTATTTTTTTGTAGAAAAGATAACACCATAAGTCATTTACGCAATTCACATCAAAACAATTTCTTTGGTGCTCGAACGTGGTAGAGAAGAAACAGGCATAAAAAACAACATCAAAAAAAAACAATGCATAAAAATCATGGTATAAATGCAAGAAGTTTTGAGAAGATACGACTACTTTCAAAGCTAAATTAAATATTCACCCCTATTGCGGATAGCAAGTAGAATTTTTGTTCCCAACAAAATCTTTTGAAAATTTAAATTTTGTATTCCCAAAAATTAAAATTACTTTTTGATAATAAACAGGCAGGTGCACGGCCTAAAAAAAACACTTAATTGACAACATCTTTTGTAAGTTGTTGTTGTTTTTATTTTGTTTTTCTTACCCTAGGTCTACACTTAAGATAATTATCTCAGCAAGTTGGCAATAACTTCGGCAGAATAACAGAGCAATATTTCTTATTGCTCAGCTTATGTTAAAGCCATGGGAAAACGTATTGATGTTATTAATGTCAAGAAAGAAGGTGTAGTGTAAAAAATGGCGGTATCTTACAAGAATTATTATTATTTATATAAATTCTCTCTTATTGGACTTTATTATTTAAATTTATATTAATTTGTTTAAGCTTGAGGTCATTTTTAACACAAAAATATTAATTTTTTTATATTTGTTAATGTAAAATTATTACTTTTTTATAAAAAATAACTCGAACTTAAACAAATTAATATTAATTTTAACAATAAAGATCGAATAAGGAAAAAATTCTAATTTTTGCAATATTATTTTAGTGTTTATTTAATTTTTTAATATAATTATTTTACTACAATTATAATTTGCTGCAATTTCAAAAACTTAATGTCTTTGTCACACAATTTGCTTCTATTTTTTTCTTTTTTGCTTTTTTCTTTCAACTGACAACCAAATTGACGTTTTTTGTAAGCAATAATTGTCAACGAAAATGGACTAACAATTATTGCAACATAAATTATTAGCAATAAATATGTACAAAAAATTCCAGTCTACATTAAAGATAACATAATTTTGACAATTACTGCAATATATGTCGCAATAATTATCTCTGGTATAGACGGGCAGTTAACCTACTTACAACTACAATTAATGTTGGGAGAATTTCAACTAATTGTAGTCGGGAATGTAAGATGAGATAAACCCACTGTTTATTGCTGATGTGTTTTGTTTAAACTTTGATATTATTACAAGTAGAACTGTTGCTATAATTCTTATACGTTTAACAGTTTTATTTGGTTTAATATCTTTAGTTTTTCTAAAATCTTTATGGATGAAGTTTCCTGATGATCTGGCCTAAGCAACCAGTGAAATGCACATAGGAATAGCTTATCCCATCAACAATAAATTCCAAGTGTTTTTATCAATAATAAAAACTGGGAATTAAGCACGAATAACAAAATCTTTTGAAAATATAAAGCAAAATATTTAGAATTGGAGGGATAGTTTGATTATAACGTTAGTTTTTTGCACTTTTTAAATTTTATGTAGTAAAATATTTTCCAAAATCCTGTCACCAAAGCTTCTCAAATCCCCAAGCATTTGATCTGTTGTTTTGCATTTAATTGACCAATATATCGGTTTGTGCTTAATAACGCAAAAAACCCTTAATATTCGATTTATAGGAGGAACTGCTTATATACATGTTCTGTTCCCTAGCAAAAATAAAGTGAGAAAATCTAAGGGAAATGTGAAAAAAATTACGTGAACATTTTTTCACGTTATTATTCTCACTAGAATTACCCTTTTTCATGGGAGTTTTTCACGATCGCAAATATGTGAAAAGGGAAATAATTACGAGAAAAAATTATTCACGATAGGGGTGAATATTGGTTTTTTTATTCACAGTGTGAATTGGAGTTTATTTATTAAATTTGTTTGTTGTTGCTTAGCTATTAAGAATTGTCAGCTAGCACAATATAATAATTTATTTAACAAAATAATTGATAATAATGTTTTAAAAGAAAATAGTTGATAATTTGTTAATACAAAGCGAATTAAAAGAAAACTGTTATTTATTAGGAGTATTGTGAAAAGTAGGTAACGATACCAAACAACCAATGGCAATAAATGTGAGGAATCACAAATTCGAGCACAGTGCAATTTTAATATCATGCATCAATAAAAAATTGGTTTTACCGTTATCTTTAAATAATATTTAAAACACAAAAATATCTAAAAGGATAAAAACCTTTTGAAATACTACCGTAAACTTAAAATATTAGTAGAAACTTTGACATTTTAAAAAATCGTGAAATCTTCATTAGGCCATTTTGAAAACAAAAATCGTCAAATTTGGTAAATGTGATGCCATTGATATTGGCCAAAAAAAAAATAAGGGAAAAAATAATTTTTATTTTTGCTCGAAAAAATAAAAATCAAAAAATAAAATGTTATGGTTAATAATAACGAAAATATGTTAAAAAATTATAATACCATGGTTGTTTTTCAACCATACAACACCAACGAAATAAAAAAGTTTTATACAGTGGTTTCGCGATTTAACGAACTCTTGATTTAACGAATTCGGGATTTAACAAACAGGCAAAAATTTTGCCTTTGGTACTGTGTATAACGAATTAAAATACAATTTAGTACTCGAAGTAACGAACAAATAAAAATAGTATAAACAAATTCGTAAAACTTTTTTAAATACATACATGGATGGAGTAGTCAGGCAAACAGTTGTAGTCTTGACGAAGATGAAAAAATTATTCCACGATTAGAAAACGATGTACCTGCTGATGAATTGGTAAAAATTAAACACAGAGATGTAATCAAAAGCTTTGAATATGTATCTAGTGGGGACAGGAAAACAATATCGATACATCCAAGACATGTAGGGTTTTCATGATATCGCTTAAAAGTCTCGCAATCTGTGGCATTTTCGTAGTCTTTTGGCTTTCTTGATGCGTTTTTAAAAACTAATTTCGCATTTTAATCACAAATTTCACAAATTTATATATTTTTTTAAATTTTTATTGACGTTTCTTACAAATTGGCATTAATTGTTTAAAATTACATACAAATTAAATAGGGTCTTCATTAAACGAGTCTCGCAAGTTTGCCCATTTGCACAAATGGCAATTTTTAGCGATATCATAAGCATCCTTTATAAATAAAAAAATTTTTATTCATGTTGCTCTACACAAATTTGCGATAAAAAATTTCAAAACTAGGTACTTTCGCTTTATCGGGAATAAAACAAAAATGTATCCATGGATTTCCATGAAACATAACACTGTGTGTAATTTTTTAAGTCATGGAAAAATAACCATATTCGGATAAAAAATAACCATAAAGGACCACAAAAAAAATAGACCCGTGTCTCCCAGTTTTGCCCAAAGCCATGCACTTTGTCCAGCGGAAAAATTTTACAACGTTAAAAGGCGGTATGGGTACAATTGTACCCTTATATACCTAACACGGCTTTCCTATTAATATAATCAAATTATTCTGTTCTTATTTAATAAACAAATGATAGAACAGGCCCGTGGCTAAAAAAAACCTTATTTTACGTACACATGTATACATTTTTTGCTTTATTTTCTTGTTTTTTTCTTACGACTTATATGAAGGTACAATTGTACCCCTTCAGCCTTTAAGGGATATCAAGTCAAAAAAGACTTATTTCGGTATGATATAATCAAAATCTTTTTTTTTAATTTCAAATATGTAATCCGTAATAAAAGTTTAGAGATGTCAGAAAATTTTAGATATCTAGTATTAACAAAAAAAAAGTTATTGCAATTTAAAAACGAAAAAGGTACAATTGTACCTCTTTCGCCGGACAAAGGTTAAGATTTGGGGCCATTGTGTCATTTTTGCAAAAAAGTGATAATTTTCTCAAACTCATATGTTGCAAACCGTTCGGAATTCTGATTTACACTTTGATATACACGGTATTAAGAATCATTCCTAGGAAGTTCATACGCTCTAGAAAGTTGTTAATTGAGATCTTAAGTACATTTTTGTAGTTGATTGTTTCCTTGAATTTTGAACGGTTTGCTACCTATGGACCTATACAAGCGAAAAAAGGTAAACCAAATCGAATTTTTTAAAGTTTTTTGCGATTTTAATCAGAAAGATGAATTTATTTAGATTTTATATGTTCACAACATTTGTTGTTTATGGCAAGAGCTACAACTTTGTCTCAGAGTGTAAATCAAAATTCCAAACGCTTTGAAAGATATGAGCCTGAGAAAATTATCACTTTTTTTGCAAAAATAACACCGAGCCCCAAATCTTTAAGGGCCCATAAAAATAAGTGCATGACTTTGGGCAAAACTGGGAGACACGGCTCTTTGTTTTTTGGTCCTTTTTGGGTATTTATTGTCCATATATGGTTATTTTTTTTTTGTGTTGCACTGTGTAATTTATTTTATTTCTCATGATTTAGAAAAATGTTTTAAAAAAAACCTTACCATAGAATTTTAAATAATAATGATTTTTGCAGTTAGGAGGCTATAGCGGGTCAAAATATATACTAGTGACTATTTAAAGAAAAAAATTTCTTTACAATTTTATCAGTGATATTTTTCTAACTTGAAGTGCAAAAGCTACATTTTTTTTCTTGAAATTTTTACTTTTAGATTGCCATGTAAATTTGCTTATAAAACTGTTATTTTTGATAATATTTTTGTGACGTTTTGTATTTGAGTGAAGTGTAGTGGAATCGCTAAAAAGCTCTATTTCGAAAAAAAAAACGAATTGGATTATTTCTTTATGAGGCCAACATAATTTATATCATATGTTTATCGACAGATTAATCCCAAAACATGCTAAGCAGACTTAGCATGTTTGTAACTTATATTTAATATTGTTCAACTTAAATTCTGCCAAAATTTTGGCGTTGATCGGCTAATCCAATCCAAGGTTATGCACAAAAAATCACGTAGCGTACAACTGTGTGTTGTAACGTCCGTAAACTTTAAAAGCTACTCCTGAAAATCTTAATTTTACGACTTATGCTCGTAATTTCAACAAATATCGGTCTTAATCTCTCAGGTGAAAAGGTTGTTCACAACCATTAAATTGTGTCATTCAAAAAGGAGCTTATTGCAGACTCTGGTTTCTTTCCTGCAGACAAGCATAAAGCTTCGCGGGATAAGCTAGGAAATTATAAAAAAAAAAAAAAAAATAGAGTTTAAATTGCTGGTAAATGCCACACAGTATGCAATGAATATCTAGTATTTTACACCACCGATTTTCGTTAGTTAATTCACGGAGGTAAAATTAATGTTGAAATGACCAAAATAGTGGTAACGGATAGATATCTTTTTATAGAAACTACGGGCATTAGCATGTTTTGAACCTCAGCCGTCGATATGATCCATTTGCATAATTTAAATGTTTGTGTTCTGTTATTTGGTTTTAAGCATATGCTCAGCGTAATTATACCAGAACTTGCTATAACTCATTTAGTTTTTATCCGATTCTTATGCACTCAGATATTTTTTAAAAATTGTATTCGAAAACTAAGCATTTAATTATTGTTTAAAAAATATAAAAATTTGTTAAAACAACTAAACCAAACGGCAGTTAGGCAGCCGTTTTCGGACCGATTTTCAAAATTTGTTCCAAAATATACCTTAAATTTTGAGAACTTGTAACTTTAAGATTAATATGCCAAACATAAGCACAAAACGAAGCGGTGAAAAAAAAAATATATTTTTTTTCGTAATAAAACAACTTATTTGCATTCATATTCCTTTTGTACTGTAGAGTTATTAAAATAAAAAATAATTGCAGTTTAATGTAAGTTGTATGTAAGTGTTACTTCTGTGGCCCATGTATTTTAGTATCTTTATTTGTTACTTTTAAAATTATGTAAATTATTACACAAAACGTATTTTATTTACTTAAAGTTTAAATTTATCTATTACATATTAACATTATTGAATATAAATTTACTATATAATCCCTATAAATAACAATTGATATTTATTGACTTCCGTAATAAAAAGAAAAAGCAGAAGCGAAAAAAAATCGAAAATTCTTAAAACCATCGCCATATCTTGGCATTTTTCTTTATGAGTTAAATTTTTTTCTAGCCTTCAAGTTGAGCGGAATAGAACGGAAAAGAACAGTATAACACAGTTCAATCCAATCAAATGAAAAATATACATTTATCGCAAACTTAAATCATGAAATAGTAGCAATTTAGTTTTATCTATTTTACTTCTTGTTCCTCTGACTTGCTCAGTCTCTCCTCTGCCATCTCAGTTGTCTTGCTACTCTTATTATGATCATCATTATACAAACTTACACATACATACATATAATTCATGCTCAATCTCAAAGTAAAATGTATACTATAAAGTCATGATAACAAACACATTATTGAAAATATTGCTTAAGGATATAAGCATGATTGTGTGAATATTTAAGGAGATGGACTTGAAAGTTGTTTCAAATGCGAAAGAAGTATTTACATCCTTGGTTAGTGAATATTTAATAGTAAACAGCTTTTATAATTTCATTATAACAAGTTTTTTAAAATTCAACTAAAAATTCTAAATATGCCTGCAGCGAATTTTTTACATCCTCTGACAACAATTAGAATTTTTCAAAACTGTATTTTATATATGATTTGTAATAAATTGGGAACCAATCCTTATTAAAACTGACATCATAATTTCCAGTCGAATCCCAATAAAAAATTGTGTTTCAAACGAAGCAGCTTTGTAACGGAGAAATGTAAGAGTTTCGCTTACCATACTGCTTACGTAAGACATGAATTTTATATGGCGAGTTCCCACTTTGAAGCAATACATTTTTGATCAGGGTTTACAAAACTGCAGTCGAAACCAAAAACTGTCGAATAAAAAAAAGAAAATATGCGTACAACTTTTCGCTTTTTGAGTTGGTTCGACAGCGACTGTTTACAGCAACAGTTTTTTTTTATGCCAATGACAGTTATTTTTGATGTTCTCCCTTACATACCTGCTTCGTAGTAAGGGAATGCCGTGGCACTTGAAATATTTTTTTTTTGAATGAAACTTGTTAAGAGCTCCTTCAATTACTTTACTGCATCTCTGTATGTCTTATTGTGCGCTTATATTTTTAAATGAACCATTAGTGCTTCGCAAAATTATAACATTTCTTATTGGGATGTGACAAATTTCATGACAATACCTTAAATGAATATATAAAACAAGTAAGATTGCTATATTTATCTGTGCCGGATCTGTGATACAATCCACACGCAGAGAAAAAATATGGTTGGGCATGGTTACGGTAACCACACTGTGTTTATTGTAACAATATATTGTTGTTGTACACAAATAATTGTTATTTTTATTAAATATCAGCAATATTATAGTTACTGTAAACATATTAATGTTTATCGCAATTATAAATTTGAGTATTGTTGACCGAAAAATAATTATTTTTCTAACAACTAAATTAAGATAACTTTCAAAACATATTATATTACTCACAGCCATAACATGATATTTAATAGCCATAACATGATAACTTTATATACATTTATCATAATAAGTTTAAGATGCATCGTTACTCTAATAATATTTTGGTATCGCCATTTGTAAAATAATTTTGTATCAGTTGTGTCGTGTTTTACATAAACATATCGAATTATTTGTTAGTGAGTGGCTAAATAATAAAAAATAACCATTAAAATATACAAGAAATTAAAAAAATGAAGAAAAATATTAAAAAGAAATAACAAAATAACCATTAAAATAAACAAGAAATTAAAAAAAAAATAAAGAAAAAACATTAAAAAAGGGTTGTAGTGTCACAAAATAAAATATCTTTTCTAAAAAATTTTAATAATCTTAAAGTGGTGGAAAAATTTGTGAAATATTGGTGCAAAATATTAACCATTACTGGTAAGTTTTGTGTTATTTTAAGAGAAAAATAATGAAATCTCCATAAAATAATTTATAAATAATTGCGACCTACGAAAAAAAGATTACAGTAACTATATTATGTTTTTTATTTTATCATAAGTATTTTTTTCCAATAAAAATATTATGTTTAAAGTTGTATCATATTATGATGTAAAAAAATTTATGTATAACAGTTCATATCACTTTGCATCATAATATAATTACTTCTTAACTTATTATGATTGCCATGACAATAATATGATTACTTCTAAGCTTATTATGATTGTCATGACAATAATATGATTACTTCTAAACTTATTATGATTGCCATGACAATAATATGATTACTTCTAAACTAATTATGATTACTTCTAAACTAATTATGATTGCCATGACAATATTATGATTGCCATGACAGTAATATTATTTCTTCTTAACTTATTATGGTTACCATGACAACAATATGATAACTTCTTATCTTATTATGATTACCATGACAGCAATATGATTACTTCTTAACTTATTATGATTACCATGACAGTAATATTATAACTTCTTAACGTTTTATGATTAACAGGATAACAATATGATTAAGGGAAAAATATTATTATGTAATATTACGAACATATTTGGTCATAATATGATTTAATAACAATCGTAATATGGTGACTACAATCATGAATATTATCATAATATGTTGCTCTTAGAATATGTTTACCACAACCATGTTTTTTCTTTGCGTGCACCGACCGTTTAAATATTTAAGGAATGGTATATAGGGGAAGTGTGTTTTTGAGATGCAGCTTTATATTGTGGGGCTTATATTTCTAGTCTTATCAAACTCTGACAGACCAAATTTTATTTCAATAGCGTTATGCCTTACGGTCTAGAGCGCACTAAAGGGTTCTTACACAGTGGGCTTTATATAAGAAACAACCCTAGAGGGAAGCGAACTGACACTGAAGTAGTCCCGTGATAGGTCTTTGGTGGTAGGGACCGGTTCCAGTTCTAACACTTTTTATGAATAAGACCTATCACTTTTACATGGGGTTGTCATTGGAGGGGGTCAATTGACGCTATTTGACCAATCACAGGTCTATTCTCAATGAACGTGCTTAGTGTCCGTTACTAAAATGTAGTATTATTTAAACACAATGTAGTATTATTTCAATAAAACTAGTCCAAGAATTAAATTTAAGAGCCAAATTTTAGAAATTACCAAAAAATCTGTCACATCACCGCTGAAGACTGTTCTGTAATTCATTACTTTTCTACCTTTTTGTTCTTTATAAACCAGTTAAGGGATTGGTTCTTTTTTCACTGGTCATGAGTCCTTTCTTTTTGTACTTGTTCTATTTTCACAAATCCCAGGACCAGTCGGTTGGACCAATTGACACAAATTTCCCACAGGGAAATTATGTACTCATCTTTACAAAATTTGGTAGTATGTTTTTCATATATAACAAATTTGTGCAAAATCCTGAATCAATCCGTGCGTTTCACCAGTATTTATGTTAGCTTTTTGTAACAAAATTATCAGTTTTTTAGGGCAGTTGTTATTTTGAGTCGTTCGAAAGTGAGCTTGATTTCAACAGTGGGTAAGATGAACAGACAGACAAACATACCTTTACTTTTTGGGGTATTTAATAATGACTTTAACCAGTTAAAACTACCCAAGGACCAGATGTATATACTTAGATGAATGTAAAAAAGTTTCAAATGAAATGACAAACTTAATATGCCCTTATTCACCACTAGCAGTGGAGAATAAAAAATTATTAACATTTGCTCTTAATTTTAAACAATGTGCAAACACCCAGGAAAAACTTTTTGAATGATTATCAATAACAATTTTAATTAATTTTCATGTTGTAAAATTCCTTTCTTCATAAAAACAATTTAATGAAAATTAAATTTGATGAACTTAAGCCTGATTAAAATATTAAAAATTTGGATTAAAAACCATAAATAGTTCAACATTTTGGCATATATTTTTAAAAGTAAATTTTTTTTATATTTTAGTTCAGGGAAACAGGAGAAAATAATTTTTTTTAATTTATTTTTAAGCTAAAAATTATTAGATATTTATAATAAAAAAATTTATTTAAGATAAGTATTTTTGAAAAATATTAAGCTCTATAAACGGACAAAATATAAGGGAAAGAAAAATAAAATACGATGTTTGTCTATGTTTTGTCTCTAGCTTAAAAGAAATATCGGCGTTCACACAGTAATATATTTGAAGTTGAAATTTTATATGCATGTGTATGGCATTTACACATTTATTAGTTTCTTTTTCTTGTCGTGAATAAATGCTTATCTTTTAAAATTGATAACAAAATATGTATTCGATTGTCTATTGCTAAAAACAATACATTTTTAACGTTGTGAAAATTTTTTTGGTTTTAGGTGACAAAACGGAATTTTATTTAGAAACGTTGGGGTTTTTAAATTTCTCCTGCCATTACTGCGTATGAGTGTTTATTATACCTACACCACAATAGTGGATATAATTATAATGTATTAAGAATATAAATAAAAAAATGGTGACTAGAGGTTTTTTTTTAAATTTAAACATATTGCGACCTTAGGACGCTTTATATAATAATTTTTTAAACGGTCTCTGTAAACAATTCTGAAGTTTTTAGCGAGCATTTTATTGACTTTTTAAAAAATCCAACGACTATGTTTTGTTTTATAATTAAGCTGACTACACGGAAATAATAAATTGCTAAATATGGCTTGACCCAAGAAAATTTCGCATTATTGTTGTCCAAGCTAAAAACTATTTATTCTAAATAAAGTTAAATTTTAAGGGCCGATGTTGAATGTGAACCACACGTAAACGTCAAGTTTTTTTCTGCATTTCATTTGACATTTCTCAATTTCAGACTAACTCAATTTGAACCATAGAAAGACACGCAATCGAGACTTTTTATGAAATTGAGCATTCAAATCAAAATGCATATCGTGCACCTCGTGATTTTTTTTGTTTAATTTAAACGTCCAAATGTGCGTACCATCGGAAAAATCGTGCAACAATTGCAGCAAACCGGGTCTATGTGAAAACACCAGTACATGCTCGTACAGCTCGTACTGCAGAAAATATTGCTGCTGTTCGCGGTAGTGTGGCTGAAGAGCCGTCCACCTCATTTCGTCGTCTTTCCCAACAATTGCTTATCTCGCGCTAGTCCTTCATGAACATTATGCATAAAAACTTGCATTTGCACGCTTACAAGGTGCAATTGACTTAAGAACTAAAGCCTCTTTACCATTCCAAACGTCGTCAATGGTCAGAATGGTGGCAAGAAATGGCAACAGTGCTTGATAAATCTAATGGTGAGGCACATTTTCACCGCAGTGGATTCGTCAATAAGCAGAATTGACACATTTGGGCGAATGATATCCAAAAGTAATAGTCGAAAAACCAATGAGCCCACAACGAGTGACTGTTTAGTGCGGTTTATGGGCTGTGCCATCATCGGGCCATATTTTTTCCAATATGAAGCCGGTCAGGCAGTTACTGTGAATGGTGTTCGCTATCGCGAGATGATAACGAACTTTTTGTGGCTCGAATTGGAAGATATGGATGTGGACGATATGTGGTTTCAACAGGACGGTACCACTTAGCACACAGCTTACGAAACAATGGCTCTTTTGCACGATTTGCACGATACAATTTTGTTTTTATTTTACATGTAAGTTAAGCGAACGAAATCTTCATTCGTTATCGACGAACAGGCTATAAATCACTTTTTTTGCTGTAATACTTGTGTCTGAAAAATAATTCAATACCTGAAGTTGAAGGCTCTATACTCAGTTTTAAATTTCATTTGAAGTTTTTTTTACCGAAAAAACACTTTGATGAACTTGAAATATCAATTTTACAGCGAGCGCAAGCGAACAAAGAATGAAAGTGTAAATTCGAAAACACAATGCAGCTGCACTATACAACTTAGAGCCGTTATTTTTTGTCTAGTTTCTATGGTTATTAAGTATTCGAGTGTTATTGCAAAATGAATTTTTTAATTAATCCACAGTTTTGATACCCAATAAATCAGTGTGCGACGGCGGCGAAAATACAATCGTAGGCTAAACCAATTAATGTAAGTGAGACTTTAATGTTAGTTGTTTGCAAACGAGCTATGAAAAAATTCGTTTATTTTAGAAAAATGTTAAAAGCAAAATAATTAAACAAAGGAAAAATGTGCCGAGAACAAAATGTTATTATTATTTTTTGTGAATTGGCGAATAATTTCCTTACGTGACAGCTTGTACTCGCCAAAAAGTTTTAGACACAGTTTGGTGAGAAAAATAGCTGTTTGCTTCAACATATGGTATTTTTGTTTTATTTTACACATTTCAATAGAAAAGTTGCTCGAAGCTAGAGTTACAGAACATGGGCACTGGTCTCTATAACAAACGACGCGTTGTCACGTAACAAAATAAGACTTTGTAATTTTACTTTTAGCAAAATGTGTATTTTATACTTCATTTAAAATATTTGTTCTTAATTCCAGCCGTTTTAACTTAATTTTATAATTTTATATTTGAATAAAAAAATTCCAGGATTGGTTCCCAAAATGAATGCCATTTGTTGATTGTTTTAGGTACTATTCCTACTAGAAGAAAGTGGAAAAAACTTAAACTACGTACGTGTTTTTTCTTTCCGTTTATGTAAATTTTGTGCTTGTACGTTTCACTTCATAACATAATTTATTTGGGAATAGGGTTCACTCTCAAAAATTTTTTTTTTTGGAAATACTGTGGTGACCATATGTGCTTGACCGATTTTATTTTCTTACTTGTTTATTTAATTTCTTTTTTAATATTTTTGCATACAACCGTTTGTTAACGTAAATTTTGCTATGACGTTTATGAGTTTTTTTTTATGTCCATAATTCGTAAAATACTGAAATGTATGTCGTGCATTTATGTGAATAAAAATCTTTTGAATTTATCTTTTTCGAAGGTCCGGCGTACGCTGTAATCGTACAAATGGTCTCAAGAAAACCCCATGCTTAATACTATTATAGATGTTTCACCGTTTAAATATAAGCTATGTTGAAATAAAACAAAATATCGAAAATTAATAAAACTCCAATTTTTTAGCTTTAAACGTTAAGAGCCAGTTTTTGACATAAAGATCAGCGATTAAATTAGAACTAATCTTTGAAATTCGTTTTTGGGTAGTCGATTATTTCATTTTGTTTCCAAGTTTAAACGCCCAAAGTTGGCGGTTTAAACTTGAGACAGAACTTTCAAAAGTACGAAAAGCTTATGAAAGGAAATATTTTTTATATTTTTTTTATTTAAAGTTTTATTAAATATTCCACCCTCAAGCTTAAATAATTAAAAGTAATTATAAAATAAAGGTCAAATAAGAATAAATATCTATTTATAAATATATAATATTATATAACACAATACAAAATTCTCGCCTTTTCTTCTTCTTTTTCACGTTAAGAACAGTAATTTGATGACAATTTTTGGTATTTGTTTTAAACTGCCATACTTATACATAAAAGTATTGTTAATTCATATGGCAATGCTAAAAGCTTTAATCTTTCACTCAAAAACGCCACAGAAGATTAAGGCTAGATTAATTTTGTTATAAGATTAACAAATCTTACTATTGATCCTGGTTTAAACTCTAAGTAAAAAACCCGCTCTAAGAAGGTTATCATATTTTCCAATTGAACCAATTAGCCTGCTCAAATTTCCAAATTCTTTCCTTTATTTTTTTTATTTTTTTTTTTTATTGATTATTTAAAATTTTTACTATAACATCTGATAGTAAGTAAGAGAGTATAGTCGGTCAAGCCCGACCATATGATAAACTACACCACAGTATTTAACAAAAAATTTTGGAGAGCATATTACTATATGAATAGGGATCTATCTAGGTTTTGAATATCACTGCAATCGCTTTGATAGTTTCTGAGGGGCATAAATTGCCCCTATCTCCCCTGGATCTTTAAAAAAAAAATTGGTAGATTATGTGTCCATATAAATATGAATCTATCTTTGTTCTAAATTTTATTAAAATTAGTTTGATGGTGGGCACAAAGACCCTAAACCGGAGAGCAGCTTCTATAGGAGCTATCTAAAATTATGGTCTGAATCACCTCATTTTCAATGGGCTTGGTCTTTGTGCAAATTTTAACCTATGTACCAAATTTCATCAAATTATCTTCAAAATTGCAAAATGCTTTGCGCACAAGGTTACATGGTCAGCCAGCTAGCCGGACGGACGGACATCGTTAGATCGACTCAGAAAGTAATTCTGAGTTGATCAATATGCTTTAAGGTGGGTCTATGACCAATATTTTAAGGTGTTAAACACAACAGAATAAATGCATAATACCCTCTCCACTGTTCTGGTGTGGGTATTATAAAGTGACTTATTAGATTGGCTCTATATAAATATTAAGTGTATGTATATTTTTTGATACGTTAAATTTATAAGTATGTATATTCATATTAAACTACTATATACTAACATATTTATATATGTAAATATATATGCTTCAATGTAATTGTGTGAATGTACGATGTGTGTGTTTGTATTGTGTGTAAAAATCCTTATATTCATTCCTACTAATGTGCTTTTACTTTATATTTGGCTTAATGCCATAAGCCTCAATGGCGACATTATTTTGGGCAAACAACGCAATTCACACTAATACAAACATACATTTAACTGAATGTATCGAAGTATGCTTGATTTTAGTATGTGTATGCGATTGTATGCTATTATGTTTTTGCTGTATAAAATTATCCTTTTTTTAAATCATATAAGTATGTATGTATGTATGTATGTTTTCACAACTATTTATGTACATACAGTGCATGTGTTATATATAAATATGTAATTGTGTACAGTTTAATAATTCTTAAAGTAGGTTAACGCTTCATTTAATATTGGAAATTAAAACTTGCTTTGGTGTATATGTTAAACCTAAAACTATAACTGCATAACAAGAATGCCTTTAAAACGTTATTTAAAATTCATAATTCCATGGAAAATCATTAAATTATATTTATAACGTTTAAAATGTTATTTTGCATTATCATCAAATTCTATTTTAATCAGCAGTGAATTCTTTGCACAAGTTAAGTAAAATTAGAATCTGTGGCAAAATAAAAAAAACTATATGGCGTAGATTATTTAGTTTGTTTTGTAGACTATTAAGTACTTTTTTTTAAATCACTTCCATAATCCAAAGTTATCGTGAAAAACTTTCCGGATAAAGAAGTAAGTTAAAATGTTTAAAACCTCCGCAACTAGTGATGAATGAGGGTGATACTTAGTTTGTCATTCTGTGTGAAACTTTTTAATATTCATTTAAAACCCCATAGAGCTGGAACCTTGAGTAATTCTAAGTCGATTTAGATGTCCCGCTGCCGGTGTACTATTCTTTCAAAGTGGCCCCATTGAGCTCCAACAACAAATGCAACAAATAAACAAAATCAGCTTTATCAATGTCGGTCCTTTTTTCAAACACCTTAAGTCAAACAAATCAGATTTAATAAATACTTATTGCTCAAACTTACAATATTAAAATTTTATTTTAGAATTATTTGTAAAAGGTTGCGAAAGAATAAAAATCATATCTTAAAAAAATAAAAAAAACACCTCCACCAAAATTTCAGGATTTTTAAAGAACAATTTGAAGTTTTGAAAAATCAGACAAAAAAAAAACAGGTTTGTGACTTAGTCCGTTTTTAAAATTTAATATTTTAAATATTTTTTCTTCTTAATGATTTTGTTATTTGTGCTTAATTTCCCAATTTTTATTTCAATATATAACTTCTAGCCCCAAGTATTTCCTTTTAAATTACATAAAAATCATCTTCGTTTTCGAGATATTGAAGAAATTAACTCAACACTTCATCTAATCCGGCGAAATTATGACCTTTTGAATATGACATAGCTATTGGATAAAAAACTTGTTTTTCGTGCATATGTTCATATCGCCATATATGAAGTTTAGAACCCATTCGCTTAGCTTTCCAAATTAATACCTATTAGTAGAGATACACAGTCCTCCATTTCCGAGCCCAGTCTCGCTAAGTCATCTGCCATTTCATTACTGATGATGGTGCAGTGATCTGGTACCCAGTCTAGCTTCACTACATAAACAGTCCATCAAGGCCATAACAGTCACCTGGCTGTCCACATATATAGTGACCTTCGAGTCCCCAGCAATATTACCCCTTATCGATTTTACGGCCTTTAAAATTCCTAGAACCAGCGCCAAAAATACACTGCAGTCGGTCGGAAGCATATACCCAGTAAAAAACATTTGGGGGTTTTGAAGCACTTAAGAGAAAAAAGTGCATGGTAAACTTTCACAACTAAGTTCTCCTCTTGGTCTGGCCAGAACATACATAAGCAAATTTTTTTTTTAATTATATTTGTTTATTATACAATTTTTTTAGTTAATTTGTTATAATACATCACAATCGTCGTTGCAGGCACATGACATTTATCACAGCTAAAACGGGGTTTTGGTTTTGTGTTTGGAAATAAATTGCACTGCGCATAACGGACGGTAATTTTTTAAAAATGTTGAAAAATGTTCTGTTTCGAACTGCGATATGGTTGGCTCATTACAAGGTTGTTGTCTTTGGTCCTAAGAAAATATTTTTTAAATATATTGACGTTTACAGCTGTAGCATCTGAGCCATTGTATCAACTCCAGTTTAATTTTGGTTATATTCAATGATTTGGCTGAATTTAATTGAAACGTCCTGCATTCAGTGATAGTATTTTTCTAATTTTCTGTTGATAATAGTATAAAAGCCTTATTCTTTTTTGGTACATATGGACAGAGTGCATGCTTATCCTCACCTAAAACATCTTCGCTTACTTGACGTTTGTTTGATTTTTTAAATAAATGTGGCACAAAGATTTTATTACAGCGAACAGTTTCAACAAGAGCTCAGCGGACTTCCATCAGTGTATTTGAGAGTATTAGAATTGCGAAACAATTGTCACAATTACGGTTGACAAGTCCCTCACAACTTTTTCGGTTAGGTTTACTTTTTGGGTGCAATCAGAAGTTTTGCCTGTGTAAATTTGGCCTCTCAACGCATATCTTGTTTTCGAGTCATATACCCACCACTTTTTGTACTATATTTCAGAGAATGGCAACAAGTACTCATAAGGAAAATATACAGAGGTATTTGCCCACGCTTTTCGTTATTGTGTATACACCTATTTGTAACACAAATAATAAGAACAGCTATGGCCGTGCGTTGCAAAAAGTATGGTTATTACCAAGGCCCTGATTTTTAAGCAAATGCATATTTGTTCTCGCCAGTCGGATATAACCATACACAAAATATCTTTGCGAATCAAGAAATTTGCAGGAAAATGACATCGATTTGTCAGTGCATACTTTTGCATATTTTATGCTTTGAATGCATATTTTCGCATATATTGCTGATATTTCATATTTTTGTTGCATATTTTTTGAAAAAACAATTGTTTTAATTGCTTTATTTTGCCATGCACCCTTCCGCAGAAGATGTAAAAGACAATTTCGATGATATTTATTTATTGATGTCTTATGGGAAAAATATTTTGTAAAGCACCTTTGCATGTTGCCGCATATAAAAAGAATTATCCAGATTAATGTCTTCCTCTATAACAACCAGATGCAGGACGTGGTTGAAAGCAATTATGTATTTTGCTAAAAACTTTTGCCAATTCAAAGATGTTTTTAAAGGATTCAACAGTGCTGAATTTAAGTTAATTGATATTGCCATACATAAGATGTATTTTTTGGACGGTAACTTAAGTTAACAAATTCGTAGCAAACTTAATAAAGATTAAACAAAAATTAAGGATTTTAATTTATTGTATTAAATCCTTAACTGCTTGCATATTTAATATAAATAGTTTTCGAAAACAGCGTAATGAAAATGAATATGCCACAGAGAAACTACCCGAATTTAATCATGCACCTATCACTTCCGTTTAATTTTGTTTTGATAAACAGGCCGTAAACTTTTATTTTGAAAAAATGTAGGGTCAAATATATCTCTAAAGGCATTTTATAAAACAAAATCAATAAACATTTGATTCGTATATAAATTGCGATCACTTTCAAAAAATTTAACAAAACGGGTTTCCTAAGTTGAATATGGTTTGACACTTATGATTAACAAGTATTCGCACAGTTGCTAAAGTCAGCTTATGTATATTATAGTTGGGCCTTTACAAGTGACTTAATTTACATGATTGTCTTAATGTTTCTTTATATATTTGTGTTTTGCTTTATTTTAACTTCTACTTTTTTGGTTATTGTGACTTAACCAGTAAAAACTTCGCTTACTTTTTCAAAATGAATAGCTTCTTTAACTCATTATTTCGTAGCTTTCTTCTATAGCTACATCTATAACAACTTCTATAACTACACTCACAATATTCTGTACGTAAAATTAACTGAAATTGTAATATAAAATAAATGAAAGTTCAATTAAAAACCGGTCTACCTATTTTTCATTTATTTTTAAAAAAAAGTTCATTTAATTTTTACTGTTAAAAATTCAACACCATATTCCGTAAAATCAAATATATATTCAGTTATTCTGTAAAATTTTACTGTCAAAAATTCAACACCATATTCAGTAAAAACAATTAAATATTCAGTTATTTATTAAAATTTTACTGTCAATTTTTTACTGTCAAATTGACCCCATATTCAGTAAAAACAATTAAATATTCAGTTATTTTATTAAATTTTCGTTTACTCCACAAAAGAGCCGAATTTCTAAAAAATTCCAGACAGACACCTGTCCGCTTGTTTTTCTTATAAGCGAGAGGGGGAGAATATTTTTATTTACTTACCCAGTTACACGCGTTTGTTTTACTTTTGTTGTACTGACCACGTTGTTTACAGAAGAACTCGCAATTATAAGACACCAGCAGCATGACCGATATGGCTTCGCAATTATTTTACTTTTAAAATTTGATGTAGGTATTTAACTAAATTATTTTAACAAATAGAAAATGGGTATTGCTTACACAAAACAAGCAATTCATTTTTTATAGATAAGTAAAAATTAATTTTTGGTAGTAAAATTTTATAAAATAACTGAATATTTAATTGTTTTTACTGAATATGGTGTTGAATTTTTGACAGTAAAATTTTAAAAAATAACTGCATATTTATTTGTTTTTACGGAATATGTAGTTAATTTTTTGACAATTAATTTATAAAAGATAACTGAATATGGATTTGTTTGTACGGAATTCGCGGTTGAATTTTTGACAGTAAAAATTAAATGAACTTTTCGTTGCTTTAAATTACATTTTCATTTAATTTTACATAAAGAAGAATTTAACTTAATCAACGGACAAAATTAACTGCAACTGAAAATCCGTATTAATATGCACTTAGTTTTTTGAATAACTGTTAGAATCAGTTAAAAATAAAATTGCTTGGAATTTTAAATGTTTATTTATTTAAAAATTACTGAACGGAATATTTCTTAAATAAACTGAGTGTGAGTGTACTTTTTTCTTGATGTAGAATTCACGTACCTGGTTTTTTGATTTTTTGTTCTATTGGAAAGATATTGCAAGTAAAATGCCATCAGCTAAAATACCATCAGCCCTTGACAGAAGGTTCCTCCAACTTGCCAGCCTCATATCCTCCCACCAATACACCATCTATGCGTAAGAATGGGTCTCACAAGTACTGACGGCCTGAGTTCTCCGTTTCTACCAATCAATGATCTGCGACAGGCTCATCGTTAAATACATATAAGTTATAAAATACAAATTTCGAATTAAGTGAAAAAAGTGCTAAGTCACAAAAATATTTGTTAAACAAAGATCCATAATTTTAAGTTGTCCATGTCTTGCATGTAAAACAGACTCGACAATAAGGCAAAACTACACTTAATGATATGAAAAATATTGAGTAAAATTGATTTTAGCCCTCTGCTGTAACTGCGATGTTAACTGTTACACTGATAGTTTTTTATAGAAAATCAAGTGAATTGTGCCTAGTTTAAGCATATAAACTCGAAAATTATATTTTGAGTTGAGTGACTTTTGAACTGGGCGCGTGATATGTCCCTCATAGGATAAAAGGAACCCTCTCACCAAATTTCATTCAAATTGAAAGGGGTCGATTTGACATGGAATTACCCAACTAAATTGTTAAAAATCGTATTTCCATACAAAAATCACTTTTTTAATAGGTGTGCAGGGCTGCCGTTGAAAATTTCGAAGAAGAGTCATAAAAAGGGTATTAAAATAAGGTTAAAAAGGGGTATTGTTAAATAAAATAGGGTCAAGCTATTAGTTTTAAATTCTTGAGACTAAAATAAAAGTACTATTTTTGTTTTATGATCAATGTTAATTAAATATTATTATTATTGAGGTTTTTGTTTTCCTCACGGGCTAATTATGATAAATTATTTGTTAACAAATGTAAATAAATCATACTTATGGTAATTATATTTGATTTTCCCAAAGTTTCGTTTGCTTTTTTCGAACTTCTTCAGAGGTTATTTTTATTCCATAATGATGAATTAGGGTTTGCATTTGTATTGCCCTTTTTCAACTATTTAATATTCGGGTTAACAAAACCGTTTGATAATGTTTATCACTTTTTAGAAATACTTAGACCCAGGCCCACGATATCGACAAGAACATTTCTTTCCTATATTTGTATTTAAAACAAAAACAAATTTTAGTTTTTTATTATTGTTGCCAATATAAATATGCGAAAGAAATGTTTTTGTCGACATCGTGGGCCTGGCAGTTATTCTATATTTTGAAATTATTTCTTCATTTGTAGTCCATTCTTTCGATTCGAGCAAATTGGGAGGTGAAAGCTTGGACTCACAAGTTTCTATTTTAAGTTTGTTGGTAAATAGTGTCCTTGGACATGTTATCAATTTTTATATGTTTGTTCACAAAACTCATGAGAACTTTCGTAAGGAATATGGAAACTTGTTCTTATTTTCAAAAAGGTTCAAAAAGTGTTACAAATTTTGTTAAAATGATACAAAGGAATAAATTAAAAAAGTGTCTTTGGCATTAAAAAAGGGTCAAAAGTGATACTTTAGTGACACAACGCCAATGCTGGGTGTGTGTGTTTGCTGCTACTCTATTAACATCAAAATGAGGTACATTTTCACTTAATTGTAAATCAAATCAAAATGCGTTCATCGATTTTGAAGATATATTTCTAATTTTTTTTATATTTTATGTGACTTTACGTGAAAGTAATAGCCCTTTACACTTATTCCCGTTTTGGATTTTACATGCCTTTAAAAACTACAAAATTTTATCAAAGTTTTTCTTGGGATTCAAAGAATTAATTAACAAGGTTTCATTTAAATTTGCTAAATTCCCATTTCATACTATTGATAAACTGAAATTTATTGTCGATGATCTGGCATAAGCAACCAGTGAAATGCGAATAGGAATAGCTTATCCCATCAACAATAAATTTTAGTTTATCAATAGTATGAAATGGAAATTTAGCACATTTAAACGAAACTTTACAAAATTTTAATTTAATAACTCATTAAATGTTTACTCGATTTTAATGCACATTCATATACATATGTGTAAGAAAGCTTCTTTAATATGATTTTTCATAAAGCTAAAGAAGAGCACAATTAGCTCCCTGGCTATCAACATTATCTAAGCGTGACGAAAACAAAAATTTGTAATTTATATAGTCGTTTAGTCAAAAATACCATTAGTACCTGTAACTTACAAAAGCAAGCAAAGCTGATGAAGAAAAACAGAGATTCGATTTGAAATCAGCAACTTAAAACTTGTTAAAAATTGCAATAGATTTCCAATCAACACAAAAAAAAATCCATTTTGTTCCCTTGTGTAACCCAATTCATAGAATTTTTACTAGAAAAAAGTTCGAAATTGTATGAAATTTTTGTAAAAAGTAAAGTTTTTCATGTCAAATTTAGTTTTATTTAAAACAACCACAAACTTCAAAGATTTGTGAAACATTTAAGTACAAAAGCACTGTAATTGCTAATTCTAAAAACCTACTAACAGTTGCTGGTATAAAAGGCTATTATTTGATTTACTTGTAAAACAACAAATACATATGTAAATATGTATAAAACAAGCCCAACATTTCCAACTTTACTCCTTAATGTGTTCTCAACACTTTGCGTTAAACAAATTAAATTTTTAAACAATTCCATTATAAAGTTTGTGTTACACAGTAACAAACACACGAATGCATGCAACTGACTGTTGAAACAATATATTCTAGAAGCCGACACGAATGTTACGATAACTGTTAATAACAGTTTTTTTTTATTTGATCCAATAAACATGGAGAAAAGGTATAAAAACAACAAACAAATTACAACCTCTACAATGATTGTATTGTAGTTCAATATAATTTTCCAAGTGCTGCAGTAAATCAAAGATAATGGAAATGAAAATTTTCAAATATATTCACACATATTTCTGTGTTCTAATTGGTATTTAGAACACAGATACAATGCAAACAAATTTTTTTTGAGAAATCGTTTGATTTTTTAATATCAAAACCTTTCGTACAGGTAAAACAGACGTTAGAAAAAAAAATTGTTCATATGAACATACTTTTCATGCAATAAGGTATTAAATAAAGAGGCAAAAAAAAATTTTTTACTGTGTTTTCAAAGGCGTTAGGGAGGGCCGTAAGCTTTGAACTTTTTAGCTTCAACTAAGTTAAACAATTCTACTACTAAAAATACACCCATCTTAAAAGTAATTAACTAATACTCATCTCTATTTTAATAATCAATTTTTTTAAAATTTTTTAATACACCCTAATTCAAATCTTACTCTACATTGATTTCTGCCTTAGTAAGTGTAAAATACAAGTGATTTTGGCATTAATTGTTTTTAGAAATACAAAAGACTATTAAAGACAAACAGGAGGATTTTACTAGCATGTTACAAATTATTGAACATAAAGTTGAATTTTAAAATCCTTGTTCAATTCAAGGAAATTTTTCAAAAGATTACGATACAAGCATTTTAAACTCAGTTAAAACTCAATTAAATTTCATGTGAATACTATCATTTAAAACAAGTATAATTGCTTTAGTCGGCTATGCCAAATCTTCGATACCCTATTAATATATTATATTAAATTGGACCCAATAGCAGTAAAATTCGGTTTAATTCGCAATAAAGAAAAGGAGGTTTTATATTGGAAAAATGGCAAATTATGGTCGACCGGTCCACCGACAGTTCGAATATTTCAGGAGCGGGATCAAAATTGATCTATATATTATTAATTTATCTTTATAAAAACATACGTCAGCATTAACATTGGTTGCGGTTAAGACCTTTTTTAAATTATTGACCGACAATCAGAAAGTTATATGCTTTTCTTTTTATAAATATGATCAAGCTTGAGTAAACTATCGTATAACAATTTAAGCCAAACTAATATGATTTTCAGGAGGGGAATTTATATTAGAACCATGATAAGTTATGAAGCATTCATGCCAAAATTCTGAAGAGTGATTTCTGGTATTATAAAACATAAATTTCAATACAGCGGTGAAATCAGTTTTAGCGTTTATAAGTGAATTTCAGAATGCTGCGTAATAGGACTAGTCCAAGCTCGCGTGTAAAATGTAGCCCACAAGGGACGAGGACTGGTCCAAAAGTAACCCAAACGTATGGAAGAATATGGTATTTTAACATTACGATGTCCTAGGGCAGGATTATATAACCCAGCTTTGGGTAACAAAGGAGTAGTCTTAAAATTACTCCATTCTATACACAATAGGATTAGTTTTAACTTCGTTAAAAAACGAAAACATGTCGTTAAAAAACGAAGACATATCGTCTCACTACAAACACTTTTCAACAATGACATGGTCCATGCTTGCACTGCATCGGACCAGGCCATTTAATCAAATTGGATCAGCTGGTCCAATATTATTTTCAGGGATGGGATCTTAGGTAAATTATAGACCGTATATCTTAAAATTGCATGAAATTTTTTTCGACCATTTGAGTTGGACGAAATTTTACCGTAGTATCTATATCTGCTTCTGTTTTAGGGGTATTTAATTAATTTACCAGAGTGGGCTTTTCCATGTGGCCTAGGGTAAATTTTGGACCGGTCACCACAAAATTTATTGGAGTCATTTCCAGTCCTATAAAACTGTGAAGTTTTCAAGTTTATTATAATTGTATTATTTATTACGGTTTTTGTCATATTTAACTGATTTCCGGGAGTAGGGTTTTGATGTTAGATTTTGTAACAAAATTATTAATTTTTTAGGGAGGTGGTTCCACATTTTGATTAATAGATCTGATCTTACTACAGCGATTTTGCTGGATTTCAATTCCATACTGTTTAGGACAACTACAAGCAATTTGGCACAAAGTTTGTTTATATCTTTTGAGAGACGGACATGGCTAAATCGTTTAATACTACATTTACATTAGGCCGAAATCTTGTAGATTTGATTTAAAATCTTCTTCGACATCTAGTAAGTTTACATAATACTTTTTTGACATTAGCGACATTTTGTTTTTATAGCAAAACAACTGACTAAAAGTTTTTTCGTTACACATACAAACACAAAAAAAAAATACAATAAAAATTTGCATTACATTTTATTAATAACACTATGCTAGTTGAAAAAACAGACAAGCCGGGCACATGGCGTTTTAACATTATTCGGGTACGCTGAATCTAGTGGTGCTCGCCGTTTTTTCAGATTGGCTCTGGTTTTCGAGTTATACCGTTATTTCGAAAATGGAGGAGGTTGCACAACATATGTTTGCATAACTCAGAACGGTTAAGTTTATTGAAATTACTAAAAAAGCCGAAATTCCGCAATAAAATTTCCCTTAAGAAGAGTAAAACTTTTTTCTAATATGAGCGGTCGTTTTGGAAACATTATTTTGTTTTGAAAAAAAAAAATAAAATTAATTTTTTTATCAAAATTTCCAAATTTTTGTTTTTTAAAAATTCATAAAAAATTTTTGCATATCAAAAACGAAGCTGCAAACAAAACAAGCCATAAATGATTAAAATCTGTTACCAAATTTTGATTTTATTCACAAACGTCGAAAAATTTTAATTAATTTAAGAATCTCATAATCGACAGACGTTTTTATGAAAACATGTCGATAAGCGCTTAATATTTTTCTTTTATTTAGTTTATTTTAACTTTTATTCATAACATGTTAATAAATACTTAAGAATCTTTTATAAAATAAATAAATAAAGCAAATTCTAATCTAATCTAATCTAAACTAATTTCATAATCATAATTAATCATTTATGCCTTCTTTTGTTTGGAATTTTGTTTTTTATACGTCTGCAAAAAAATTAGAAGCATAGCTACATTTTCCAATATTTTTTGAATTTTTAAAAAACAAAAATTGTAGGGGAATGTAAGAAAAGATAAACTCAGTGTTAATTGTTGGTGTTTTGTTTAAGCTTTGATATTGTTACAAGTAAAACTTTGAGTGTTTATAATTCTTATTCGCTTTAGGGTTTTATTTGTATATTTTTGGCTTTTCTAAAATTTTTGGAAAAGGTATACTAATGAGCTGGCCTAATGCGCAGAGAAGCTTGCTTTCCCTCAACAATAAATTTCAGTGTATTTATCAAATATGAAAAACTGGGAATTTAGCACGTGTCGTATTAATAAAAAGTTTCGAAATTTTGATAAAATTTTTTTTTTAGTATTTTTAATAAGTTAAAGCGTTTTTGAGTTATGCGAACATATGTTGTGCAACCTCCTCCATTTTCAAAATAACGCTATATCTCGAAAGTAAGAGCCAATGTAAAAAAACGGCGAGCACCACTGGATTCACCGTACCCGAATTAGCTTAAGACCCCAGGTGCCCAGCTTGTCTCAAAAAAAGTGTAAATTTCTTGCACAGTGTTACTAACGATATTTATTTAATCAAAATTATTCGTCTTTTTTATTTTTTTACAATTTTTATAAAACTTATAAATTTTTTTAAAAATTATTGTTTTGTTTTTTTTTTTTAAATGCCATTTTGTCTTGTGCAGGGAAGTATTTTTTAGTGCTATATTGAAAAAACCATAGTTGCATCATTAGGTACTACTAGATTTTGAGTAGATTTCGTCGAAATCTAGTCACGAAGTTGATTTTGTTTTGTATGGGAACAACTAGATCTGGCTTGAAATCTCGTAAGCACTAGATTTTGCGAAGATGTAAACGCAGTGTTAGAATTACTTAGGGGGCTGAAATATATATACTTTATGGGGCCTTAGCTGTGTAATAAAAAGGTTCACACGGAATGGAGGGTATAAAAATTCATTGAAACCATACGGTCTTGTTTTAAATTATTATAAACGATTATTAAATTTAACTAACGTTTATTATGGCAAATTTTCATACAAAATTTGCTTTGTAAACCTTTATTAAAATTAAAAATTTTTTATAAATACGGGCGTTAAAGTATAATTTTACCATTCAATTAGATAAAACATTCAATTGAAAATTGTGATTTTTTTTTTATTAATTTTAAGAGTTACTCTAATTTTAAACCCGGCTGACGCTGGAGCAAGCTCAACAATATTATTTTATTAAACCAATTATAAAGTTTAACAAAAACAAAATAAGATAATATAACCAGAAAACTGTCAACTATATAAAACATTTTTTTTAATGTTTCACTTTGTATCTCTCCCAAGTTTTTGAAAAATCTTTGATTGACGCAAACTTGCTAGGGTCCGGTAATTTAAAGTAGGTTTAGGATTTGTTATCGATATATTTAAAGATGTTTTACAAGCATGGCAAGCAGGACATTTCTCGTCGGTAAAATACAAACGCATCACAATGATATTCAACTTGGACAGAATTTGTTCGTGAACAATTAACGATTTTTGATATGGTTTTCCGACTTTTACATGTTTGTTTTGTAAAATGATATGAATTTCTAACCTCTTAAGCGAGGCGACATTGTTTTTGTACAAGTAGCTTACAAGGAATAATGAAATTATTCTTTTAAGTCTCATATCTCAAAATATATGTCAAAAATAATTTTAAACCTCACTCATTGTTAAAAACGTGGTGCATTTTTATCTCTGTTAAGAAATTTAAATGCATTTAAAAATAAACTTTTTTTTCAAAAAAAAAAGCAACTAGCTAGTACTTTCTTTTCTTTTTTGATTCATTATTTTTCTTTCATTGTTTAAAAACAGAATCAGCACAAAAATCATTCATGAAATTTTCACAGTAACATCACGTGAGCCTCGAAAAAAAGCCCTCCATAGGATGCCAATATTAAGTATCGCATATCTTTAGAGCTGCTAAACCCAATTTCTTTAACTTTTCCCAGTATGAACTTGGAAATTGAAATAAGCTATTAGCAGGGAATTTTACTAATTTTATTTTGATGGGGGTAGCAAAGCGCACCGGGATGTAGCAAAATATTTGTAGATGCTTCGAAAGCTGTTAAAATCTCTTAAGGTTTTAACATTCTCGCACATAATGCTTTTGTTCCAAATGCAAGCTTCATTTGCTTCTTAGATTATTATAAGTAAATATTTTTTTATTTTTTCGTTATTTTTTATTTTTAGTAAAAATTAATAACTAAATTCTCCAAAAATTAAGAAGGTAAACGACTTATTGTACGGCTTACAAATATGTTTTGAGTTCAGAGGCCCAACTTCTCATTTTTTTCTTAAGTTTGGCATAAGAGGGTTAATTAAATTTTCCACATATTGGTTTTATATGACTAGAAATTTCCATCTTGAATTTCAGAAGGATCGGAACTTTTAACGAAATAACTTTAACTTATGGCCTGACTGTTAAGGGTATCATAGATTTGCAACACTCAAGTATACCATTATTACTTGTTACATCTTACTTTATTTGTTAAATAAAATTTTCCACATTATTGACATTTTTTTTAAACTCGTTTTTATAGTCAAATAAAAAAAAGTTGTGTTTATTTCTTTTTTTATTTAGGTTGTTAAGCAAATAAAAATTAACTTACATAAAACTTATCCATCCATTTGTTTACTTGTAGTTAGTAAACATCATCCTTATGACCATTTTTATGATTGGTAAAAAGAAAATTATTTTACATAATAGTAAAAAGTACAACTTTTTTTGTTGACCTTCCCAATCCCTTTTTTGGAAAATTTTTTTTTTGCCCAAGCTTTTTCACTACTTTGGTTCAAAAAGTATGCATGGTTAAACAAATAAAATATTTTCTGACCAAACAAACGACAATTCATTTCAAAAAAGGAAATCCTTGATATAAAATCCCAGTGTTGAGAAGGATATTTCGTAAAGCATTTTGACAACAATTTTTATTTCCTTTAAATGTAATTTTATAATAAACAATTCGAGGGTTACAACCAGTGTTGGGCAAAATCCATGGTTTGCGGTATTTAAAATACTAAATACAAAATACTTGCTGGCCATGAATTTAAAATACAAAATACTTACATTTATTGTACGTATTTCAAATACCAAATACTTTCACGTCATGTATGTGTATGTATTTAAAATACATTTTTATTCAAACCAAATAATACATTAGATAAAACTAATTAATAAAACAATTGTTTCCTTTTATAAATATCAGATTTTTGAATGTAGCATCGGACAAACAGTTTCTTGTTGGATAATTCATTAAACCTGCTAAAGAAAATAATCTTTCTACAGGTCCTGATGAGCACATACTTGTATTAAATGCTATGAATACTCTATTTATATTTGGATAGCTGTAAAGAGTGATAATGTCTTTTCTCTTGTCACTGAGGAAACTGACAAATTCCAACTCCAAATTTGATGTCCTAGATTCACCATTATTCCTATCTACGAAATACACCCAAATCATCGTCTTCTTTGCTGGTGCTTCTACTTATGTTATTTCCATATTTTGATAGTCACGTTTTTTTAGCGATTCTAGTTTTTGGTAGGTGAAAATTCAAACAACCATCAATAAACTGACAAAATATATTTTGTAAACTATGTATGTTTTTGAAATACAAAATACTCCCATTTTTATTTTTTTAAAATACAAAATACAAACTAATTCTATTTATTGTATGTTATTAGAAAATACAAAAGACTTGCTGGATACAAAATACTTGCACGTCATGTTTGTCTTTGAAATACGTATTTCAAATACTGCCCAGCCCTGGTTACAACAAACAATAGCAATAATACAAGCAAATATTTTATGCACATAAACAGGAATAGCAAATTGAAAAGTTGAATAAAATAGTTGCTCTACAATCATAAATATAAAGATTTAAATTAAATTGTAGCAAATAATGTTTAGCACATTTGCACCTTTAAATTAAATTTTAACAAATAATTTTCCATACAGAACTATGTATGGATTTAGGCTAAACTTTTACAATACTTATGGCCTGTAATAATGTAAATCAGATGCAAAAATAAAAGTATAGTTCACGAAAAGAAAACATGTTTCTACATGGCCAGGGCTGAAAGAGCTATTTCTAATGAAAACTTTTGAAATATATTATACTTAATTATAAGTTATATATTAAATAATAACTTGATTATTATATCTTAAATAAGTCATAATTATACATTGCAAAAATTACTTTAATATTATGATTCCAATAAGTTATAAGTATACGATTTTATATAATTATTTAAATCAATTTTCAATATATTTCATTAATATTTATTTGATATTCGCTAATAATATTATATATTAAGAATAATTTCGATGTGAGTGTTAGATCTATATATTATTTTGTGCAGCCAAAACTCTGTTTAATTAATGTTTTCTTACACATCGAAAAATTTATTATTTTGTACACTTTTCCAACAAAACTTCCATAGGATTACTTATGCGTATGGGAGTAATTTTAATAAGTGTATTTTAACTTTTTGAGAGTTAATTTGTAACTACTTCTTTTTTGTCTCTTTATGTAACTACATAATTTTAAAACATTTTAAGTATAAAAGAAAGATATTGGCCCATATTCATAGTCAAAAATAAAGTCGACTTTAAATAAAACCCGGTTTTAAATGAAAATATTTTTGAAACTGAGTTTTATTTATATAAATTTTCTATGCGAACGATAACGTTCGAAATCGTTGAACTGGCAGTATGATATTTCTCTGAAAACTTTATGTTTTATTTAAAATTAACATCGTGAGTTTTAGATGTACCACCCGTTTTTAAAATCACTTAAAACTTATAATAATAAATCAAACTCTAAGCTTTTATTTAATTTCTTATTTAATAAAAACAATTGTTCGGTTAATAGACATTAATTAATCGATTTATTCGTTATTCGAAAATCGCCATTTTAAAATTATTCGAACAAGAGTTTGGTTTTGTTTGATCGATTGTTCGAATTATTCTTAATCAGCTGACAACTGTAATATTCAGTGTGTAAAGCTGATCGTTACATCCAACAATTTTTATATACGCTGAATAATGCGCAAAGTGGGAACTCGCCACAACATAAAATTTCTCCCTTACAAACCTGCTTCGTTGGAAGCTCCATTTTTTATTGGGTAATGTCTAACCGTAACCCTTCACACACCCCAGTAAAATATGTTCGGACTTTTGGAAGCTAAAAAGGTATATTACTGCTGCTGTATTCGCTTACTATTAAGCCTTACTGAGAAGCAGGAAACAGCCAAATACCATAGAAAGGGGTTTTTGTATTAATGTAAGCTGAACAAAAGATAAAAAGATTACTACTATCCCTTACGTAGAAGCAGGTTGTAAGTGAAAATTGTTGAGATAGTTAAGCTTACCCCTGTCCCTTACGAGGAAGCAGGTTGTATTGCAGACTTTGAAATCGGCATATTTACCGAGTCTCTTCCGAAAACAAATTATTTTAAATTACAAAATAAAACAAGCTCAGTCATCTTATTGCATTTGAGTAGACAACGTGTATAAAGAAAAGCGCAAAGAAATTGTTAAATAAATGTATTTAATTAAAACAAAAAAAAAATATAAGAAAACCATCTTAAAATAAATTAGTAGGTAAGTAAATAAAGTTTTACTTATTAAATTTAAAATATTAATTAAAGTGTTTGAAATTTTTATAAGGAAATTTTAAAGATTTTGTTCTTGTGTGTGTTTTTTTGTTACTAACCCTGTTGGCCAAACTGCCGTCGACGACATTGTCGTCAACGATTTATGCTCGACATGTCCTCTATCAGTTAGGATTTCTGGAAGACAATTTTAAGAAAAGTTTCGTGGACGACAAAATACTCGACATTGTATAGTGCACTGTCTATTAAAGAAGTTAATAAACGACGACATGACCGACTCTGTCTTTAAAGTTGTCTTTTGTCAACGCCTATCCACGACAACATGACAAACATTTTCTTGTAAGGTATTCTCTTTCAACAACTATACACGACAGTAAGAGCGACAGTGTGTTGTAAGGTGTCCTTAATGAACTTCTAAACACGACAATATGTGTGACATTGTTTTGTAAGCTGTTCCCAATTAAAAAAATAAAAATAACTGTAAAATAACGATAATAACACTATGGAACATTTTTGGGATTATTGTCTGGGGGGTGAGAAATTCCAAGTCAGGGTAGGGTGATGGTACTAGGTCAGTAAAGTAAAACCCTCAAAGGGTTTGGCGTTCGTATGTGTCAGTTTTTTTTATGACATTTAAAATTTTTTTCTTATCTTGATGTTTTTTTGTTTAACATAACTTGAGAACTACTTGTCCGATTTTGCTAAAACAAACTCAAAAAAATTTAGAATTACAATTTCTTTTATCCGTTAATATAACGTTTTTCTTTATAATCAACAGTTTTGCCGGTAAAAATAAATTTGTGGAGAAAAAAAAATATTATAATTATTTCGCCCTCGAAAGTATGCTAATAATTAGTTTAATTTATTTTCTTTAAAGTACATGAGAGCGTATACATATGTGTTTGTTTTTCTAATATTAATCATACGTTCAAAATTACGATCATTTAGGATTTTTTTAGTTTTTATAAAAAAATAAAATTTTAATTTTAGAATTAAATATTAACTAAATGGAACATATACATCAAGGCCCATCTATCAGGTCTGCTTTCTTGTACAAAAACAAAAAACGATTCTTTTAGCTGTCAAAAATTTACTTCCACATATACAAAGCAAAAGGAAAAAACGTGTATGTGTGGCATAACATAAACGTAAACAAACGTATACATTAGGGTGTCCCATTCAAAAAAAAATTTTGGGGATCATTCTTAATTTGAATACTCATAAGGCTAAGAATTTTTGAGATTTTTTTCCGATTTTTCGGAGGTAGTTTAGAGGTCGCGCAAATTGATTTTGTACCAAAAATCGACCTTTTTGGGCTTTTTTGAATTTTGGTTGAAAATTGGTAAAAAAATAGATATTTCTTCAGCTTCTGAGTCAATATTCTTAAAGAAAATTTTCCGATCTTTAATTTTATGTGCATAAATAATAAGTTTCGTCAGGGAGTTTCCACATTTTGATACATTATATAACAGTTTTTCGTAAATTTTCAGCAAAAATGAAAAAAATGCATTAAAACTTTTAAAATTTTTATGAAGACTAAAAAACTAATAATGCAGTTTAAAAGATTATGAAGTTTTAAATAAATTAGCAAAAAAAAAAATGAATTTTCTATCACCGTTCTCGAGTTATACCCTTTTAAAGCTTTGTACACATTGTATGAAATGTATAATACTATGAGGTGTAAACTGGGTTTGCATTGCTTTAAGCTTTAAATAATTGGATTTAGAAAATTTTTTTACAAATAAAATAATAGTTACTTACCACTCATACATAACAGACCTGAGCCCCACCCAACAATAAAAACTCTTGGAGCCATTAACCGAGCTCGCTGGATGATAAAATTATATACTCTCTAAAAATATGCATTTTTCGAAACCAGCTACAACCTTTCATTCAAAATTCAAAAATTGATGCCTTGCTGGAGTTTACCTCATTTATTTTAAGAGTATATATTAAAAATTGCCAATGTCCCCGATACGCTCCTCTTAATGACATTATACTTTTGAAACAATTGTATGATTACAAACGCTTTAATGAAAAAGTTGCACGCGAGACTCGGAAAACCTTTCTGCAGCATCAGTTTCAGGCCTTATCTTTTTTGATGAACGTATGGATACCAAAACTTTGCGTTTAATGCAAGGAAACCTAGATGAACCAAGTAATAACAACGAATTAGTGAAAGGAAATTTAACAGAAGACATGATTGAAAATTCAGTGTTTTATTACAAAAGCCAGCCTAACTTTTTTTGAAGCCTGCACCATTTCTACTGATTTTTTACAAACGGATCCAGAAAAATGGGAAAACAACAAATCGTTTCAGGAAGCAAAACATAGAGTTCAACAATTGCAAGTTGTAAATTATGTCGCAGAACGTGGTGTGGCCTTGGCTAATAGTTATATCAATATCACAACTTCTGAAACAGACTTTCAGAGTTTACTGCAGGGGGTAGAGCAGCATCGCAAGAACTATAATAAATGATTTATAACAATTCTATTTTTCTTTGTTTTTAATATAATTGTTATGTATGAGTAACTATTATTTTATTTGTTAAAAAATTTTCCAAATCCAATTATTTAAAGTTTAAAGCAATGCAAACCTAGTTCACACCTTATAGTATTATACATTTCATACAATGTGTACAAAGCTTTAAAAGGGTATAACTCGAGAACGGTGAGAGAAAATTCATTTTTTTTGTTGCTAATTTATTTAAAACTTCATAATCTTTTAAACTGCATCATTAGTTTTTTTAGTCTTAATACAAATTTTAAAAGTTATAAAGCATTTTTTTCATATTTGCTGCAAATTTACGAAAAACTGTTATGTAATGTATCAAAATGTGGAAAATCCCTGACGAAACTTATTATTTATGCACATAAAATTAAAGGTCGGAAAATTTTCTTTAAGAATATTTACTCAGAAGCCGAAAAAATACCGATTTTTTAGCAATTTTCAATAATAATTCAATAAAGGTCAAAAACGCTAGATTTTTGGTACAAAATCAGTTTGCGCGACCTCTAAAGCACTTCCGAAAAATCTGATAAAATTCTCAAAAATACTTTACCTTATGAGTATCCAAATTAGGAAAGATCTTCCGAGAAAATCCAAATTTTTATTTTTTTGGGACAACCTAGTATACATGCACATGTAAGCAAAATGTAAACAACTTTTGACAACTAAAAAGAACATAAACAATGATCATTAGGCTTCTTGCGCAGACCTTTTCAATGGGCCTTGAATTTGTATATCATAGTTAAAAATTATTTTGTGTCAAAAAAATTTAAATATAAAATAAAAAAAATCTCTGACTCAAAATCTTTAAAGGAATAAAGGATATTCGATTACTGAGAAGCTAAATCAATCGTCAGGGTAAATAAAGTTATTATTTAATGATTCCTAATGTAATTTTAACGGGTAAACTGCTCAATTACTTTTTATTTAAGTCTGATTGCTGTGTATAATTTTGTCTTAAACAGTGAAAAAGATGTTACTTTATTCCTAATTTATCTTTGGGATTATGTCAGGCTTATAAACACTATTTTTGACACCAACAAAATAAAAATAAATTAAATTTAAATTAAGAAATGTTATGTTTTTTTTTAATATTTAGTTTCCTAGAAAGTTTTTTTCAAATACTTATTAAATCTTTTAAATTAAAAAAAATCACTTTGATCATTAACAAATAGAATATTAAAATACTCTTAAATCGTTAATATTATTTTTCGAATAATTATCGACAAATCTATCCTTGATAATTTTCTAACTTCAAGTTCATATGGTTGTTTTTGTTCTTGAAATCCGAATTTTTTAAAAACAAGAAAATAGATTGCCATTTACGAAAGTTTTCAACAATTATAATAATAATAATATTTGTTTTTAAACGGGCTAACTTAACAAAATAAATACGTAGATGACATATCGCTGCAAAGCCAATGTACATAAGTATGGATATGGGTAATTCCATGTCAAATCGACCAAGAGTATGACCCGACCCCTTTCGATTTTAATAAAATTTGCTGCGAATTTTCTTTAAGGAACATATTTGAACGCAAAATGCATCATGATTAAAACCATGGTAGAATAAATACAAGAAATAGTCATTATAAAATTTGTTCTCAATTTTAAAACCCATAATATTACAACAAGCGTATATTATGACAACTCTCCGCAGTGAACATACCTTGTACTTATTTTACTATGAGTAAATCTTAACTAAATTAAAAAAAGAAACAAATGTTGCCAAATTAACGATAATATAACGGACCTATTTTCTGGTGTTTGATAATTAAAAATTTATTTGCTTTAAAATATTTTTAAATGTTAAAAACAAATTAGTTAATTGAAAAAAATCAGATTTTTGCAATGAACTTAGTGCAAAATAAATTGTATTAATATGCAAATTTGTTTCTGACGGAAAAAATAAAACTCAAACGAGTTTTATTTTTTGACGGCAAAAATAAAACTCCTAAAATGAGTTTTATTTTAGACGGAAAAATAAAACTCATAAATGAGTTTTATTTTATGATGGCAAAATAAAACTTCATTTTTAAGAGTTTGTTTCGACCTTTTATTTTTACGTTGAAAAATAACTATTAAAGATTGAGTTTTTTTTAATTCTTAAAATAACTGTTATAAAATAACTTTTTTGATATCACTTATAACCGTTACGGTCCCTGGTTATGTCATATTCAAAATGTTAAAATTTCGCCAAAAATGTGTTGAGCTTATTTCTTTAATATCTCAATTACTTTACTTACGAAGATGATTTTTATGCCATTTTAAAGAGGCTTGAGGCTACAAGCCAATTATTGAAAAAAGTAATATCTGCAAAATATTAAATTTTAATAAGGACTAAGTCCAAAACCTTTTTTTTTTCTTTAAAAATCCTGAAACTTTGAATGAGGTGTTTTTTTTTTCTTTTTTTGAGTTTGATTGCAAAATAGTCTTAAAATAGAATTTTAATATTGTTATTTTGAGCAATAAATACAATGTGCTTGTTGCATAGAACAAACGAGCCGACCACATACCTTTTTGAACTATTTGCGGCACGATGAATCCAGTGGTCCTCTTGTTTTCAAGATATACCGTTATTTCGAAAATGTAGGAGGTTGCACTGCATAACTCAAAAACGGATTAGGATATTGAAATTACTAAAAAAAAACCAAATTCCACAATATAAACATTTAAAAATGTTTGCTTGCTAAATTGGTAAATGCAGCTTTGCTTCCTCAGACATATAGTAAACGAAGTTTCAGACAACAAAAGCCATAAATGATTAAAATCTGTTAAGCACTTATGGCACTAGCTACATATTTTATTCATTAAATTTAGATAGAATTTATAGAAAGAGCAGAAAATGTTGGAGAGAGCAAACTATAAAAAATGTAAACAAAAATTTTTTTTTTGATTTTTTCTTTTGTTATGATTTTGTTTGTTTTATTAAATGTTGTTAACTTTTGCTTAATGAGAAACATAAAAACAAAAAACGGTAAATCGCTGAATTTGTCCATAAGCCGCTGATTCAGCAACAATTTTAATATTTCAAGCTTGAAATGCCAATTTTAAGTTGAACAATTTTATATATTTTGATTATGGGACTTGTTCTGTAATATATTTCTAGTCTGTATTGAATCTTTTGTATGGGAGCCCCCTTAAGGAATGTAGATAGCGGGTAGGTATGTATGTTAGAAATAAATGATGGAGGTAAAAAATAAAGTTGGGTTGGTCAAACATTTGACAAATCTAGGAGCATCCTACGTGCAGTGCGGGTTAATTTAAGAACTTCAGGTGGCAAAGAAACCGGCAGAGAGTCAAAGAGTACGGACGTGTTTTAAGTACCTCCACAACATTTTCTTTCTTTCAAGCAATTTAACAGAAATTACTAATCCTTACGGTTTGTGTTCACACTTAATTTATAAAGATTAAAGTGGTTATGGACAATTAACAAACTCAGATCACCAAATTAAAAATTAAACAGATACGTACATAAATAAATAATAAACAGTTCTAAATAATAATCAATTCGAAATACAACAAACAACAACATACCTACTGTTTGAACATAAGTTATCGAGAATAAAATTAAAAACCGAAAAACTACTATTAACGACGAACCAAAAAAAATGCTTTATAGGTAATGATTGATTTTAAGATGTGTTTTATTCAAGTGACTTTGTGACAATGATTTAACTTAAAATTGTAATAATTGTTCTAAGCGACAAAAGTTGAAGGTATGCAATCCCGTTAGAAATGTATGTATGAGAGTTACAATAAGAGCAAACGTAAGTAAATAAGAAATTAAATAATTGAAAATAACAACAAGGTATTTAAAAGAATTAGATCATTTAAAATAAGATACAACAAATAGGTTCATTTTATGTTAATGAATTTGCTATTTATATTTTGACGGAACATACTGCCCCCATTGAAAGGCACTTTCAATTAGCTTCGGTAGGTAGAGGTGCAATTTTATGAATTGATCGTCGAAGAACTCCCTTTGATGTTTTCAGGTCAACTACTCTCACCTTTCCATCACGGCCCGGGAAAGCTTTTATAATGCGGGCAAGGAGCCATTGCTGAGGAGGAATGTTGTCTTCATGGATGATGACAAGCGTACCTTCTTTCACGTTTTCGGAACCCTTTAACCATTTGGATCGTTGTTGTAAATTTAAAACGTAGTCCCGGACCCATTGTAACCAAAATTGTTGCTTAAGATATGTAACAAGTTGCCATCGCTTCAAATAGTTGATATTTTTGTAGCCTTCTAGGTTTTCGTCTGGTAGCGCCATTAAAGAAGAACCAATCAACAAATGAGCAGGTGTTAAAGCTTCATTATCATTCGGATCATCAGATCTTTGTTCCAAGGGTCGAGAATTTAAAATAGATTCAACTTCGATGAGTATGGTTTGAAATTCTTCATAGGTTAAGTTTGCTTGAGCCATGTTTTTTACGAGAAGTGTTTTTGTTGATTTTACGGCGGACTCCCACAAGCCACCAAAGTGGGGAGAACGAGGAGGAATGAACGAAAATTTAAAGCCAGTAACTGCACTGTAGTTCATGAGCCTCTTGACGTTAGCATCGTCGAAAAATCGTTGTTTTAACTCTTGAAGTTTGGAGCTAGCGCCAACAAAGTTTGTTGCGTTATCACAGTACAGCTTTTGAGGTATGCCACGACGACCTATAAACCTTTTAAGACATAAAAGAAATGTATTAGTTGACAGATCTGAAACTAATTCAGTATGAACAGCTTTAGATGAAAAACAAACGAAAATAGCTACATATGTTTTATAAGGAGCTTTTCCTCTAATACGATAAGATGTGTAGAAGGGGCCGCAAAAGTCTACACCGGAAACGAGAAAAGGTCGTTGAGCCTTAAAGCGATCTGCAGGCAGATCGCCCATTAATTGTTGTGCTAATCGAGGATTGTATTTAAAACAGTGTACACAATTTCGGACAACTTTTCTTACGACTTCTCTGGCGTTGATTACCCAGACTTGTTGACGAAGAATCCCAAGAAGGGCCTTGGAACCAGCATGCAAGTGTTTTCGATGCAAGTATTCGATGAAAAGTTTTGTGAAAGGATGCTCTTTTGGTAGAAGTGCAGGGAATCTTGTTTCATACGATAATGGTGCATTTGCTAGCCGACCGCCTACACGAACGATGACTAATGTTGAATGGCAGCACTGTATTTCGTCTAGGAACGGGGCCAGCTTTTGTAGGCTGGGTTTTAAATTTTCCCGCTTGTTGAGCAAATTGATTTCTTCCTTAAACATTGACTGTTGAATGTTGAATACAATTCGATAAAACGCTGATTGTAGTTCTTCAGCCGTCACAAATAGATTTCGCTTTTGTTTGTCGAAAACACGATGAATATAGACGATGATGCGAAGAATACGATGATACGATGAATGACGAGAAATTAGATGATCAATGATTGATTTAACGACGATAGTAGTTTTGAAAACTGTTTTTCTCATTTCTTGCTGCGGTAGCTCTATATTTTCAATATTGCCCTTTGGCCAACTTGTTTCTGGTTCTGATAGAAATTTAGGACCAGTAAACCATAATGTAGTACTAAGTTCGCTTGCAAGACAACCCCTTGATACCACATCGGCAGGGTTTTGTTTTGAGGGCACATGCTTCCAAGAAATAGTGTGAGTTAAGTTTTGTATTTCTGATACTCTATTCGCGACAAAGCAAACATAAGACGATGAGTGATTAGTGAGCCAATTTAAGACAATTTTAGAGTCGGACCAAAAGAAAATTCTGTAGGTAAAACGATCAAATTTAGATTTGATTTTATCCCAAGTTCGGCTGAGCAACAAGGCGGCGCAAAGTTCTAAGCGAGGTAATGATTGATGAACAACTGGAGCTACCTTTGATTTTGCGATAAGTAAAGTTGACTTAAATTCGCTTTTATCTGCAACACGTACATAAATACAACAACCATATGCCAATTGAGAGGCATCTGCAAAGCCATGAATATCAAATCTTGCTTGCGAAGTGGTTCCTACAAATCTTGGTATTTCGATATTGTTTATGTGTGAAAGATTTTGCTCAATTTCTTTCCAACGATTTGACAGGCGTGAGTTAAGTGGTGCATCCCAATCCAAATTTTGCTTCCACATTTCTTGAATTAAAATCTTGCACGAAACAACAATTGGGCTAAGTAAACCGAGAATATCAAAGATTTTTGCCACAGTTGACAAAACCGATCTTTTTGTTGGTACGTCAAGAACTGCTAAGTCAAAACGAAAACAAAAGACGTCATCCTTGGGCTTCCATGACATCCCAAGTGCTTTAGTAATATACTCGTCACTTGGTTTTAAATGCATTTCACCATTGCAAGGAGCAATATTTGGGCAATTTGAATTCCATTTTGACAATTGAAGACCTGCTTTTTGTAAAAGTTCTATGATTTCAAATTTTTTGACTGATAGCTCGAAAATATCATCTGCCCCAGTGAGCAGATCATCAACATACAGATCCTGCTTAACAGTTTCAGAGCCGATAGGAAACGCATTCTTATAAGATTCGGCAATAAAAAACAAGCTTCTTATAGCAAGAAAAGGAGCAGCTGATGTGCCATAAGTCACAGTATTTAATCGGTATAATATTATTGGGTCATTTACAGTTTTTCTCCATAAAATTAGCTGAAAATTGCGATCACGTTTGTCTACCAAAAACTGGCGATACATTTTACAGATGTCAGCAGATAGAGCTAATTTGTTTAATCGAAACGATAAAATTGTTATTATGAGCTCCTGTTGAATTGTTGGGCCAATCATTAGAGTTTCATTTAACGAAATGTTAGAAGATGTTCTACACGAGGCATCAAAAACCACTCTAAGTTTTGTTGTGGTGCTTTGAGGGCGCAAAACAGGATGATGAGGAATTACATAATGTAATGAATTTAAGCAATCGAAACTAACGGGAGACATATGACCAAGCTGAATGTATTCGTCCATAAAATCAGAATACATTTGTCGTAAAGTACTATCTTTTGAGAGCCGTTTCTCTAAATATAAAAATCTTCGCCGAGCTATATCAACTGAACTACCAAGTTTTTCTATAGAAGGTTTGAAGGGCAAACGTACCTGGACTTTTCCATTTGGATCAAAAATAGTGTTTTGAACAAAATGCTCCTCACAGAGTTGTTCCTCTAGTGTATAATTCGATGTGCGTTGATTAAATTCTTCAATTTCCCAAAAGGCTTTCAGTAATGAGTCCAGATTCTCATTTTTCGTTACAACATTACACACTAATGCACGTTGTCGACATGTAGTGTTTATGCTACCACCAATAATCCAACCAAGAGATGTGTTTAAGAGATAAGGTAGTCCATTTCCGAGAGAGATTTTACCATCGAGAAGTAAATCGAAGAAAATCTCTGAGCTAATAAGCAGATCAATACGTTGTGGGATGTAAAATTGTGGGTCTGCTAAGTCTATACCTTCAGGAATGCTCCAGTTTTCTGCTTCAATTTGTTCAGCCGGGTGATGAGACGAAATCGATTTGGTAACCAAAAAACTTGTAGTCCACTCAAATTCAGAAATACGAGATTTAATGGTCGCTGTAACCATGTACTTTAACTGAGTTCGAACATCAGAAACGCCAGATATTTCTTGAACCGATTTAGTTTGTTTTAGACGCAGACGATTTGCTGCTTCTTGCGTAATAAGGTTGACTTCTGAGCAAGAATCGAGCAACGCTCGAAGTGGTTGCAGACTACCAAACGAATCTTTAACGAAAACGACAGCTGTTGGAAGCATATTTGTACGACGACTACGTGTGATAAATGACGAAAATTTGGTAAGATGAATTGAAGCTGAATTAGGCAGTGTTGGCAACACTGGTTTCTGCGACGATGAAGACGATGGTTGAAAAGACAAAGAATGCGGTTGTTGAAGCGACGAATTCGAAGGCAAATGTTGCTGGTGCGATGACTGCGAAGACGTGCTAGTGTTGCTTGTGGATTGAAAGTCTGGGTTATGTAGCGATGTGTGGTGCGAAACCCGACAAGTGCGACAACGAGATTTGGATGGACATTGCGAAACTAAGTGACCTTTTCTAAGGCAATTTATACAAAGCCTTGAGCTTTTGACAAAGTCGAAACGACGAGATATGGGCATTGATAAATAACTAGAACAGCTTCCGATGAAGTGTTCTTTAGACTTGCAGTATTCACAAAGTGTGCTTGAAACGACAAAGGATGACCCTGGACGTTTTGGGTTTTGTTTGGATTTACTATAGCGAGGTTGTGATGAATCCACTTCTTCGCTACGACTCTCAAGGAACTGGCAGCGACGACTTAAAATGGAATAGCACTGATCCCATGATGGTAAGGATTTAAAATCTTGTTTTTCATCATAAACCTTCTTTGATTCTTCATCAATTTTCGACAAAATGATATGTATGATGATAGCATTCATCACATCTAGTTCAGAACCTAACGAGAGCAAGGAACTACGTAGAGCCGAAACGTTATCGAGAATAGAGCGTAGTGCCATAGCGCTTGGGCTGGTCATAGACTTTAACGAAAACAAAGAATTGATATGATCGAGAAATATTAATGATTTATTATCATATCGTTCGATTAAGCTATTTAGAGCTTTTTGGTAATTGGACTCAACAACTTGATAAGGTTCTATAACTGCCAATGCCTGACCAGATAAACAATTAAGTAGATAATTAAATTTGTCTATTATAGGGATGCCTTGTTCGTTATGGACTAATGTATTGTAGGTACTCAGAAATCGAGAAAACTCTGAATATTTTCCATCAAATTTGGGTAATTTAATTTGTGGTAAACGATTCTGATGTGGTATTGATGGTTGAGTCATGTTCAAGAAACTCTGTTCAAAATCACTAGAGGTACGTTTCTTATTCATAAAGCTTACCACTTGAGCCTTAGCAGAGATAAAAAGTTCCTCAATATCTGACCGATTAGTATCATTCTCATCCAGTTTTTCAATTTGTGATTGAATGTGGCTTATTTGTTTGAAATATGATTCGAGGATTTGAAGTCGACACTCAAGAATGGTATAATCCGATGAACCACCATCTTTTTCTATTTTTGTTTTCATTTGCGTGATGTTTCGTTTCATTGTTGTTCGTTGTTGCTTTAAAGAAGCAAGCGAATTGGATCCAGCATCAGTTTTGTCATTGCCCATATTGTCAATTTTATCAGTGCTCATGCTGCGATTAAAATGTGCAACAATATCAGCAAAACGTTTGTAAAATTATTTAAAGTTATACTAAAGTTGATAAAATCCAATAGATTACAAAACGTTCAAAAAACAAAGAAAAGTACCACTCGATGCTAAAAAGTACCACTCGTAGACTTGAAGTGCCAACACTGATTACAAGTAACAACAATAGTTGTTGGTTTCAATATCCAAAACAAATGTACACTTGTAAGAATGTTTGTATGTATTATGTGATGTGCAAATAAATAAAAGAAATTATATTTCAGCGTAGACCTTGAAAAATAATTTAACTTGTCTCACTTACTTGCTCAGAATTTGATTTTATGTACCACAATATATAATGAGTAACGTACCGAAAAACAAAGATGTTGTTGTTGTTGTTAATAGCGATGAATTGTTCTGTACAAAAGCAAAACTGCAGCAGAGGACGGCGGCTAGCAAATGTAACGATGACGATAATGATGATGTTTGCTGTATAACAGACTGCGCTGGCGGCTTTCAGTCAAGCGACGATGATGATGATGTATATGGTGATGTTGATTACGATGACGATGATTGCGAAGACGATGAAGCAGTTTTTTTTTTTTTTTTAATTTTATTTAAATTTTCAAATTAAATTTCTTAATAACTTTGACTTTTGTTTTACTAATTTAACTTTTATTTTTAATTATTTAAATTTTATTTTACAAGGGTCCTGTCACGGTCGCCAATTTATGTTTGAACATAAGTTATCGAGAATAAAATTAAAAACCGAAAAACTACTATTAACGACGAACCAAAAAAAATGCTTTATAGGTAATGATTGATTTTAAGATGTGTTTTATTCAAGTGACTTTGTGACAATGATTTAACTTAAAATTGTAATAATTGTTCTAAGCGACAAAAGTTGAAGGTATGCAATCCCGTTAGAAATGTATGTATGAGAGTTACAATAAGAGCAAACGTAAGTAAATAAGAAATTAAATAATTGAAAATAACAACAAGGTATTTAAAAGAATTAGATCATTTAAAATAAGATACAACAAATAGGTTCATTTTATGTTAATGAATTTGCTATTTATATTTTGACGGAACACCTACAAAACAATTAAAAAAAAGAAAAAATTACTCAACAATAATTCGAGTATTGCTCTCTGTGTTGTGTAGATAAATATATAAAACGTACATTGTAACAGTTAAAATAAAAACAATAATAAAACATAACAGAATACCTATTAAATTTTTAAAGAGAAACCAAATGTACAAAGCAAAGCTAAGAAGTCAAAACAAAGTTAAGAAATCTAACAAAAAACAACACCAAAAACAAATAATGAGTGCTACGGTTACTGCAAACACACCCGTGCAGAAGCGATTAAGAGAAGTGATCCAAACATCTCTTGTTGAAAACACACCAAAAATGCGTTGTGTAAGAGATAGTGAATCTCTTTTCTTACCAAATACAAATTCTCCGCTAAAAATTATGCAAATTTTAGATAAACGTTTTGATAAATTGACTGATCAATTACAAACAAATATAAAAACAATGTTACAAGAATATGAACAGCGTCTCTTAAGTGAGATCGATAAAAGATTAAGCATTGCAATGGGTGATTTAAAAAATTTAACTGACAGAGTATTAACGCTAGAAAACGCAGTACAAGAAATAAAAACAAATACAGCTTCGGACAAAATAGTAGCACAAAGTAAAGAAAACAATGAGTTAATGAAAGAAATTGAGATTTTAAAAAAATATGTAAAAAAACATGAAAACTCGATTGTTTCACATGATCTACGGATAAGCGGTATTCCGGAAAGCAAAAATGAAAATCTTTTTGACATATATAACCTATTGTGTGAATCAATTCAAATAAACCCTCCCAGTGTTAATGAACTTTATCGGGTAAAAATAAACAAAAATAATAACTACATAAGTAAAAAACGGGACGTTAACAAACCTCAAGATGCCGCAGTTATAATAAAATTCTCCAACCCGTATGATAGAAACTATGTACTTAAATGCATTAAAAATTATGTCAGGGAAAAAGGATGTCCACTTCGTTTACACCTAATTGGCATTAATAGCTCAACCCCATTTTACGTGAACGAGAACTTAACACCTGAAAACCATAAAATATTTATCCAAGCTTTACAGCTAAAAAAGGATAGGTTAATATCGGCAGCATTTACATTTCGTGGAATCGTTTACGTCAAATCCTTTGAAAATGATGAACCAATACGAATTGATGAATTTGATGATTTAAAAAAGTTTTTTCCATTGCACAGTGATGAACCCCACGTTATACAAAATTAAGCGTTTTCTGCGATATGATAATTTACTTTTGCCACCTTATATGCTTACAAATTTTAAAATTTTTTGGATAACTACTACGATTTCTTATATACTTACTTTTTGTGTATCTTTTGACCGTCTTAGTAATTATATTACCTTTAATTTTTTGAATTTTAAATTGGGAAACTTTGTATTGCTTATTTTTGATCAATCCTATCTGCGTTGTCTTTTTGCAATAAATAATGGAAAATATGCTATTAAACGCTGCTGGTAATTTTGTTAGTTCCAATGACGTTACATACAACATGATTCGTATCTTGTGCAAGCAGAAATCTGGTATTAACATCTGCCATATAAATGCACAGAGCTTAAACAATAAAATTGATGAGTATCGGTATATCTTTGAGAACTCGTACGTTGATGTAATATGTGTGTCGGAGACATGGTTCGATCAAAATATCCCTGATGGTATACTTGAGTTGTCTGGTTTCAAGATGTATCGTTGTGATAGGCGTACACATGGTGGAGGGGTTGCTATCTTTATTAGAAAATGTATTACGAGTAAATTTCTACTTAAATCTCTCCCTGACGAAAAAATCGAATACATATTTGTTGAAGTTGTATCTATGGGGAAGAAACTACTTATTGGATGTATTTATAGACCCAATAGGCGGATAGATTTGGGAGAACTACATCATAATCTCGAAAACATAACGGTTAATTATGAAAACGTTGTTTTGTGTGGAGATTTCAACTCTAATGTTTTATGCGAGTCACAACTACTTGACGTAATGGAATCAATTGGTTTAATTTCTCCAAATGTACTAACACCAACGCATTTTACTTCTACAAATCAATCACTGCTGGATATGTTTTTTGTCAACGACATAAATAAAGTCCTGCTATATGAACAGATTGGCGCACCATGTTTCTCGAAACACGACCTAATATTTTTATGCTTCGATTTCAGAACCAAATATACGAGGGAAGAGAATACTTATTATGATTTTAAAAGAATGGATTATAATGCAATGATGAATGAGCTGCAAATAATTGATTGGGATCGTATTTTCTTCATGATCGATGTTAATGACCAAGTTAGTTTTCTGGAGAAAAATCTTGCCGAAATTTTCAAAAAATCTGTGCCAGTTAAAACAGTCACACAGAAAAGCACTACCAAGCCTTGGTTTAATGAACAAATTAAAGCTAAAATAAACCAACGAGATCATCTATATAAATGTTGGAAACGCTTCAAAACTGATGACCTGCATGATCAATTTGTTATTGCCAGAAGGGAAGTAAATAAACTTATTAAGCAAACAAAATTCTCCTACTTTACTAACTTATTTTCAACTGCTGTGAACTCAAAGAAAAATTGGAAAATTATTCGTGATATTGGCATCGGAAAATTAAATAAAACAGACTCTTCGGAATTGAATGTTGACTCACTCAACGAGCTATTTACTAAAATTCCAAACTTAAACATTTCTCCTAACTATTATTCTAGTAGTGCCAGTTCATCATTTAATAGCTCCGCACCACAATTTTCTTTTCACTGTGTTTCTCAGGATGATACCTTTATTGCTTGCCATGATATCAAATCAAATTCAATTGGACCTGATAAAATTCACCCTAAATTTTTAAAACTCCTTCTTCCTAACTTACTTCCACAAATCACACACATATTCAACACAATAATTACAAAAGGTATTTTTCCACAGAACTGGAAGTGTGCGAAAATTGTTCCCATCCCTAAAAATAGAAATGAATATCGTCCAATTGCTATCCTTTCTTATTTATCTAAAGTCTTCGAAAGGCTCTTGCATAAACAAATAGGTGCTTACTTTGTGACGAATAATTTATTAACCAAAATGCAATCTGGTTTCCGACCCAAACATAGCTGTACTACTGCACTTATTGGAGTGACGGAGGAAATTCGAGGCTATATAGATAACGGAAATGTTACCTTGTTGGTGCTGTTGGATCACTCCAAAGCATTTGATATGGTTGATCATGACATGCTTCGTATTAAATTAACTAAGTTTTTCCATTTTACCTCCTCAGCGGCTGATCTCATCTCATCATATCTAAGTAACCGCTATCAGTATGTAAGTTCAAACAATAAGCAATCATTGCCGTTGCCTGTGACCAAAGGTGTTCCTCAAGGGTCCATATTAGGTCCTCTACTTTTTACAATGTATATAAACGATTTGCCAAAACAGTTATCACATTGCAAAATTCATATGTATGCCGATGATGTTCAGGTTTATATATGTAGTGAACCTGATAAGACTGATGAGTATATTTCAAGATTAAACTTTGATCTATCAAAAATTGAAGCCTGGGCAAAGGCAAATGGTCTTTGTCTAAATCCTGCTAAATCTAAGTGCCTTGTAATTTCCAGGAACAATACACAAATAACTATTGAGAACAATATAATCTTGAACTCGCAGCAAATAGAAATTGTCAAGAAGACTAAAAACCTTGGCATTATTTTTAATTCTTCACTTACTTGGTCAGATCATATAAACGCTGCTGCAGGGAAAGTATTTGTGATGCTTCGTTCGCTTTGGGCAACTCAACACTCAACCCCGTTCAGCATACGTATGCTTTTGGCTAAGACATATCTTGTTCCAGCTTTATTATATGGCAGCGAGGTTTTTGCAAGCTGTGACCAAAAAAGCACCAGGAAATTAACGTCTACGTATAATGCCATTCTGAGATATGTCTTCAACTTAGGACGTTTCTCTCATGTTACACCCTACGAAAGTAAACTTTATGGAGTGCGTTTTTCTGACATGTTAAATATTCGATGTCTTACTCTTTTGCATAAAATTATCTATACAGGCGAGCCGACGTATCTATCTGAACGTGTTACTTTTACGCAGTCAAGAAGAAATAACAATCTGATCCCGATAAGATTCAAGAAGTTAGTATCTGAATGGCAGTTTTTCGTTCACAGTATTCGTCTTTGGAACACTCTACCAGCAACTGTTCAATTTACTAGTAATGCAACGCAGTTTAGGAAATGTATTTTTAATTTTTATTCCCGTACTTGAAAATGTGTAATCTATTCTATTTAAAAACGCTTTTGAATGTCCTTATGTTTAAAATTGTTTGATCTTCTCACTTTAAAAATTGCTTTAATGTATTAAATTCTTTTATTTTAATGTTTATTGTTAAAATCTTTTATTGTGTGACACATAAGAAATTGCTACGAATTTTTTATCCTGTACTATAATTATAAGACTTTAAGTCCTGTTGTATAGGAATACCAATAAATAAATAAATAAAGTCATAACGTCCAGTGTCATAGTGTCCACTATGAAAATCCAAAAAGTGTCATAACGTCCACGGACACTGTGACACATTTGAAAGTGAACTTTAGCCATACAAATATTGCGGTTTAATAAAATTATTTAATTTGGCCCTTACATGGGGTCTTCAACTAAGATAATATCTGATATAATATGTGAGAGAACATCAGCAGAATGAGAGAACAAATTTCTTCATGATTATCTTAATCTTAAACAAGGGGAACACGTATCTTATAAGATTTCATAATCGAATGATTCTCGTGCAGTAAACTTGTGTCGTTTTAACTCTTGTTTTTTAGTTAAAAATATTGTTTTTTTAAACACTTATCACAAGATTTTCACTATTTGCACAAAAAAATTAAACATTTTAATGAATGCGTGTTATTATTTTTTTTATATGTGTATATGTATGTGTATTTTTGACAGCTCATCTTATAAGATCGTTGTTATAACATTTCTTATAACAACTGTCTCATAACATTTATTATAATATTAATACTATCACTATTTGAGAGTCCACACGTAAGATAATAGTGCCGGTTCACACAAGTCAAGTCAAGTCAAGTCAAGTCAAGTCAAGTCAAGTCTTGAGTTTTTAGGAGAGAAGGGAAAAGAGAATGCCATTTCTTTTCCCCTCTCTCCTAAAAACTCAAGACTTGACGAGTCAAACTTGACGTGTGTGAACCGGCACATACTCTCTGCGATTGAATTTGACGGTTGCTGATATAAAAATCTTATATCTTATCTCAGGTGGAGACCCTGTGTTCAGCACGTAGGATGCTCCTAGATGGGTCAAACGTATGACCAATCCCACATTTTTAATATGACATAACTTTTGAAAAAAAAATTTTAAATTTTTTGAGTCTATGTATGTATATACATACATTCTTATAGGATAAAAGGAACCTTCCCACCAAATTTTATTAAAATCGAAAAGTGCGGAGTCCCACATGGAATAACCTATATCATAAAATTTTTGTGTTCTGCATTTTGATTTTTCAACGTTTTAATTTTACAGAAAAGGATATATGGTTTTTAATTTTTTTTTGTTCTTTAAAAATTTATCTTTTCTGAAATTCTTTTTTTATTTATTTACTATACTAACAATTATGTGTGTATAAAATCTTTTTATTTCAATCTTTACAGTAATGAATTTAAAATATTCGCCGTAGCACTTTTCGTTTCACATACTCCACTATCTGACCACTATAAAAAATCTTGCACAAACAATTTTCGCATATTCTGCAAATTGTATTTTACCCTCACTTTTTAGCTCTCCACGAAATGATTTTTACTTTAAGCAATAAAAAGAGTAAGTAATAGTTTTTTTCTAAAAATAATATTCATGGTTAAAAAAAAATTCAAATGTTAAGAATTTATTTAGTACAGCCAAATAAAAAAGATATACGTAAATGTGATAACGGTTAAAGGTTTCGTCGTAAAAATTAAGCACTCCGTTTTCCGCTAAATGCCTTTAAAACGGGTGCAGTTTAAAATACTTCCTGAACAAGTGTTAGTGCCATTCTTTGTTTTTTACCCACACAACCATAGTGGAGAGGATATATTGCATTTTTCTGATGTTTGTAATACCTAAAAATATTTGTCCTAGACCAAACGAGTATATTGAAGTATATAACTGAATATTGGTACATAAATTATGTAAATATTTAGCTTATATTTAGTCTAAACTTATTGCAATCCTTATCACATAAAAAAATGTATTCGAATCTGCACACGTTTGGCCATAGCTCCCATACAAATACTACTCCCGAACATAAATTTGTTTGTAAACATTTGGTGTAGGGTATCTTATACTTGGCCTTGACCGACTATACACTCTTACTTGTTTTATTGTACAATTTTTAACGCTCTATATTTTCAATCGTCGAATTTTAATACCAAGCCTCCTTATATTTACCTAAGAAAAACTGCTATCAATTTTATAATTTGTTGTCCTAATATTTTTTTCCAGCATTTTTTTATGTTTTCATAAATAAACAGTCCAAAACATATTTTAAATAACCGAAGAAAAAAATGCTTAAATGATAATAAAACAGCAAAATAACTTTCATTTAAAGAAAAATAAATACAACAGCCAAATACATGCAGACAATGTCTGTTTTTTTAGTTAAAATGTAAAACTCTTAGCAATTATTTTTACATAAATCTCATAATCTTCGATCAAAGCGAAAACTAAGAGTGTAAACAAGAACCAACATTTTCATTTATATTTAAGTTTTAACAAACCAACACTTCTTTTGCAATTCATGTGAAAATCAAGGACGGTTTGTAGTATACGGTTTAACAAGCATGAATATTGTAGCTTTTAACATTTGCAAAACTCTATATACAATGCGTACAATGGGGTGGATTAACAAACTTTTTTGGAAAATCTATGATTGAAATTTTTCCTAGGTTCTGGTGAAAGTTAAAGTAGATTTAAGTTACTACCATCTTTTCGAATGTACTTATTTGTATGTTGATCTGGGAAAAATATCCATGTTCCAAAAAAGGTAGTTCAGGTAAACATTTTGACACCAAGACAAACAGTAACTGTGACAATACAGAAAAACATCGATGAATCGGGCACAAATTATTTTCTTTAAAATAAAAATAAAAGATATATAGTCCTTCGTATAATGTAAGGATTCAAGGAACGTCTCTGCATCCCAGCGCTAATGCCCATCCTTTAAAACAGTTACTCAGATGGTGTCACTGCACAGTCCAAACAATTCGTCTTCCTAATGAAGAGAAGAAGCAATTTAAGTTTAATCCCAGATAGATCCTCCAAGCAGGCAAGCACGGGTTGCCCCAGGTATTTTTCCGTGATACCCCACAACCCAGGTCATTGACAAAGAATGTGAAGCACAGTCTCCTCTTCCTCCCCGTTTTGACAACTTCTACAGTAGTCGTTGAATTCCATTCTTCCAGCATGAGTCCCAACCGTTCGGGGCCCAGTCACAACCGAAATCACTGTCCTAATCTAGTCCTTGTTGAACCTAAGTAGAGGATGAGTTCTCCGTTCATCATATCCGGGCCATAGTATCCTAGATATAAAGCAGGTAGACTCACAGGTACACCGCGTCTGTGTGGGTAGCCTTGTTGTCAGTAAATATACGTATATCTCTCGATATAAGATGATACCTCAGCCAGTTTGCCGCAAGCCTTATAGCCGAAATCTCCGCCTGCAGGACACTACATCCATCCGGCAGACGAAAGGAAACTTTCACATCCAGTTCCTTTATGAAGAAACCTCCGCCAACTCTTTCACCATTGATCCCGTTAACATCAACGCGACCAGTCTATGTAACTTCTCAAGCATCGCGCGGTGACTGCTCTTATCCAGTGATGGCCACCGCGACATCATCAGCATACGCCACTGTTTTTATTATCATGTCGTCCATCTTCGTCAACATGGCGTTCATAGTCAAGTTCCACAATAGTGGGGACAGAACTGCGCCTTGGGGAGTAACCCTGTTCACCAGTCTCTGAACACTGGTTTCACCTATCGTAGAGATAGTGACCCTTTTCTTGAGAAGGTTGTCCACAAAAATACATATGCCAAGTCGATCCCCAGACTCCTCATGGACGCCACAATAGAGTACGGGGTGACATTGTTGAAGGCCCCCTCAATATCGAGAAAGGCCACGAGTGTGTACTCCTTGAATTCGAACGATCTCTCAATTGTTCCGACTAGAGGGTGAAGAGCCATCTCAACAGACCTGCCCTTTGTGTAGGCATGTTGAGAGGCCGAAAGTAAACCCCTTGGGATGTTCATCCTCAAGTGTATATAGATAAACTTTCCTTAAGTCTTAAGAAGGAAGGACGCAAGGCTAATCGGCCTGTAGTCCTTCGTTTCAGTGTGAGAAGCCTAATAGTGGATAACATCACATAATAGCCCCGGTAGGCCAGCTGGTAGTGAGCGCCGCAGTTGGGGGTCCTATTACCGCCAGAGACTCTGCTTTCCTTCCTGCAGATAAGCATAGTTTCGCGGGGTTAGCTTAGGGAGTTTAAAAAAATACAAATACTATATTTTTATATGAGAGCTAAGCCAAACCTAGAACGATTCTCATAATATTTACTAAAGTAAATCAATTTCGAAAGGAGAAAAATATGACAAAAATATGCTTAAAAAAGTGATAACAAAAATCTTATAAAAATCTAAACAACAACAATTTTATTTGACAGACAGAAATAATAAGCGTTGTTAAAGTTATATAAATTAGTATCTTATTCTCCGTTTCAATTTTATTGGAAAAATATTAAACGGATATACTCGGCTGTTTCGAATCTTTAATACCCTTTACCGAGAGTTCGAATACTTCAGGAGTAGGCTTCATATAGGATCTATAAACTATCCTGATTTGTTTCAAAAAAATTATAAGGCGTATTAAAGTGATTTTCAGGCGGGGATTTTATACTGGACTAATCGTTAATTATGGAACGTTGATCACAATTTTTAAATACTAAAGTTTCTTTATGTACTCTGTAGTCTACATTTTTAGCATTTTTGCAGAAAGTTGAATAAAAAAAATTGCCACAACAACAGGGTCCGAAATGTTCAGTAGGTTCCTAAAAATCAATTCTGAGCAGTTTTGCCTACTGGCACGTAAAAATATTATTTACAGCACCCCCCAGACTCTACTTTTCAAAATGACCATATCTTAGCCGGTTAAAAAGTCATCATTTAAACTACAAAATGCTTAAAAATGTGCTCAATGATTTTAAGGAAATGCTGAAAAAAATACAAAATGCTAGAATTTTAATTTACAAAATTCTAGATCTTGTACTGAATATACTAATTTGGCAACAGTGGTCTAGACCAAATATTTCCTTGTGTTTTTTTTTTAATTTACGAAGGCAACCATAATATGGTTGGTTGTGGCTTCATAATAAAGGACTTATGTAACCATAATATGGTTTTAACAATTTTCGTTAAAAATTATTTTATTGGACGTGATCATAGTGAAAAATGTTTTTTCTCTGGGCATAGGTACAAATGTAAGGTTAAATATTTAGGCTGAAAAATAATCCTTATGTGGTCAGATATATAGAGGAATTTTTATTAGCATATGTATGCGATTTTAAGTATTTGAGGGTACAATTGTACCCCTACCACGATTTAGCGTTGTAAAATTATACCGTTTGACGCGGATGAACTCAATACAAAAAAATTGTCAAAGCATAAATAGATTTTATTTTCGAGTGGATCCATTCAAAAACATTGAGCTTAATATATAGGAAATTATTTTCTTCAATAATTGCGGCAAAAATATTTATTTAGCCCTTAGATTTTTTTATTTAACCTACTGTGCATATTAAAAATATATACACAATTATTTTAAGCAAAACCTTCAAGCGTTTATAATATTAAAAAAAATACAAATATTTAGAACCCAGTAGTTGCTTTATTAATTTGTAAATGTACTCAAAGTTTCCACTCGATTAATCGAGGAAGTTTTCCGCCATTATTAGATCGAATAATTAAAATAGCCAATTTCGAATTACGAAAAACTCGAACAACTTGTGTCAATTAATCGAATAAAACTCATTTCTTAGAAAATTCTTTTTTTAATGTAAGATATTGTTTGTAGATTTCTAACTGATTAAATACCATAAAACTATATTACTTATTTTTTCCCTTTTGCATTTATTTTCATTACACATTCTTCTGAAAATATTTTAGTTTTTCTTTAGATTCTAGCGTGTCTGTGATAAATTATGCAACTCACTATAATCGTCAAATACCATACGTAAGAAATTACATTTTGGCGTTTATTAAAAAAAAATCATCAACAGTTATAAATGTGTATACCATGCGCTGTCGGATTATGGGTTAAATGTTTTGACCCGACTGTTAATTTCTTTATTGCAGTTTCTTTTTATCGAGTGAATGTTGACATTCGAGACATCCTTAGATCCGTCTAAAAAACTTAAGTGTCTTTGTTTGAAAACGAAGTGTAACTAAACCAATAGACTAGAGTTTTTAAATAAAGGAAATTATTAGGTGATTACAAAAATTCGTGTATAGAAGTTACCAGCCAAGCTCTGGAAACTGAATACGCATGAGTGAAACTAAAATCAAACTTATTTAAAAATCTTTCCTGTTTAAAAGTTTATAAAAAAATCCCTTATATATAAATAGAACATACGGTTTTATCTTTTCCACAATTCTCAAAAAAATCAGGACAAACTAAGGTGATTTTTCAAAAAATTCAACTGAGAAAAAAATTCGACTTCAATTCAATTTCACTAGATTTCCAGGATTAATAAATTGGTTTAAAATGTTTTTCATAACTTGCTGGCACCTCTCAACTCTGTTTAGGAAAATCGTTCTTTTGGTATAATGTAATCTATCTTTGAATAGTTTTTTATATTAAGAAGTTTATTCTACTATATTAATTTGAGATTAAATTTACATTAAATTTGTTTTAAGAAGAGCTTGGGTGGTTAACACCCGCGATAATAATAGCGTTTAGTTTTTTTGGGTGTTTTATACCCATCGCTAGTTACCATTTGCATCTTTGTATCGATTACATTTTGTGCAAATGCGAAATTTTTTTTTCAAAAGTTGCTATCAATTTACAATCTCAGCATTGGCAACAAATTACGAAGACCAGATGATATGTTTGATGAGTTTAATGAGTAACTATATTTTTACGCAAAATTTTGCTTTGTTAAAAAACAATTTTACTTTGTTCAGAAAAATGATATTAAATAATTTTTTTTCTATATCCTTTCAACTTTTCAAATCAGTAACCCGCATAGGATTGGCTTACAAATTTTTTTAGTTATCACTAGTTTTACATAATCCATTTAATATTATTTTTTATGTTTCTTTAATGAATAGTGAATAAACAACATACATTTATTTTGAAATAAAATAAAAGCTATGCGAATAAAACTAAATTTGTTCGGTATTTTAGTGCTCATTATTTAAAAAAATTAAATTATTTGTATATTGGAATTTGCCTGTTATGAAACGCAGACACTTAAAAGGCATGGGTGGGTTACACCCAATGATAGTACAGAAGTATGTGAAATATACGATTGTATCGGAGGGTTAATATAATAAAAGAATGAATTCAAATCAAGATGTACGTTTTTTTTCCATTGGATAAAATTATTTGAATTTTTCGAATTATTCGACCAATTTGAAACCTTCATTCGATTAACCGAGCAATTTAAAAATTTAAATATCGATAAATTCATACTCGAACAAAACCAAAAGTGTAATAATTGGATACTTTAAATGTAACTTAAGAAAGAGGTTATATGTTTGATGTTTAGATATTAAAAATCACTGAGGGTTTTACATCGTATATGAAAGTAAATAGAAACAAAATTATATCATCGCTTTTAAGCAAAATTCATATTCTAGTGTAAAACTGCTACACAGAAAGAAAATCACTCGGAATAAATAACGTTTTTTATGATAACTTTAAGTTCGAGTCGTACTCAAACATTAAAGTACGAATAACACAAAAACTGGCTCAAAACAATCCTAAATGGGATTTCTTTCGAAAATCAACAACGGAGTTTCTTGGAATAAGTATAAAAATCTTAAATCAAGAAAAAAAAAAAGATTAAACTTTTCGTTGTGTTTAACCCTCCGGCTTACGCATGTTTTGATTTTCTATACACATTGAAAAAAGGTCTGGCCAGACTCAAGGTTTAAAGTAAATTTTAACTCTTGCTTCTCATTTAAATTATATATTTGGTAAAATATGTACATAAGATTTCTGAAGTAAAAACCACATGATGGTGTTTTATCATTCTGTAAAGTGTAATACGAGTAAGTAAATCAATCATAACAACTTTTTCTTTATAATTTCTTTTTAGGTTTTTTTAAGCATGAATTCGGGATAAAATCAACTTTATAATGCTTAAATCAAGCGCATTTTGTGATTGATTCAATCTTAGTTTTTCCTTAATCAATCTCATTTTCGGATTATTTCAAGTCAGAAATCGGGATTGAATATGGATTTGGTACTTGATTCAAGAAAATCCGTACTCATCGTACTACAAATACCGGTTCGGATTGTTTTGAGTATGGATGGATTGATTTTTCTTTTGAGTGTACTAGTTTTTTTAGATTAAAAACAATTTCATATTTCCAAAAAGTGAATATAGTTTGCAGTTTATGATAAAACAAATTTGGTTTGTTTTTACTAAAACTCAGCAAAAGTTTTAAATTGCTGCATAGCACTATAAGTTTTTGAGAATATTAAATATATAAAATATTACTTTTAATTGCTACACTCTTAAGGATTCCTTTCAACAATTTAAACCTTATATAAATTATTAAATTGTTTTTATCCCTCACATAACCACTCTTTTGTTAAAAGATTCCTTACAAATAACCAAAAAACATACTTGTGCACATACAAACAAAATTCTGCATCTATACGTCATGAATTGTTGCATCGTAATACAACAGGAAAAAGTTGTGTCTATCGTATATCAACCGCTGCTGATGTGCTACTGCTGCAAAATGGAAAAACAACAAGACACTTTTCAGTTTAACTATAAAATCATGCGGGTTTGGCACACTACGTGATTGGCAACTACTTAACTTACGTGACATTTTTGAGAGAACTAGCAAATATTTACTATTTCTATTTCTAATGCAAGTGCAATAAAAAAAAATTTATGAATGAGTATCGTTTTATTCTGATGTTGCATGAATTATGTAAGGGTGCAAGTGATTTTATTTTGTATGATCTAAACACAATTCGGTATTCAACAAACATTGACACACGACATATGCAGCAAAATCTTGAAGACAATGAAATATATTTTAATATTTTTTTGCTTCTTATTTGTTATTTATGGCTTGATGCTGGCGCACATAGCTGTTAATGTAAAGTTGTTAATATTGCTGCTGCATTTTTACAGTTTATAATTTATGGTTTAAAAAAGATATAAATAAATAGGAGTATGTCTGTTTCTTAGTAAATGCATGTATCCAGCGTTAGTTAAATTCTATTGTCTGCTCCTTTGTTCGGTTTAAAAATGCACATAAATAGATTTAGTTTTAATTAAAATTTTTTTTTTGTAAGATTAATAGCAACTACTTCAAGTTTAAAATTTTGGCAACTCTCGGAGCGAATTTTTGTATTTCTTTCTAATGGCACAATAAAATAGTTTGAAAAAGGTAAAAAGGGGCGCTTGTAGATCGCGAATTTGTTAAATTTATTCAATACATGTGTGGAACGCAAAGAAAATAGCGTTTTCAAATGGAATTAAGATAAAAGAATGTAAAAAATCAAAAAAAAAAGTTGTTTATGGTCAAAAACTTTGTAAAAATAATTTACAAAAATTATTCTAAATAACGACAAATCTTATAAAGGGGGTAATTTTGTTGTTCACTTCACCTTGCGTTGAGAAAATTGCCCCCTTAATCACATATGTTAAGTATCTCTAGATAAAACAACCAGATTTTTTTTTTTTACTTTTTTTAAATAAACGTATAACACAGGGCAACATACAAAATGTAAGAGTAGGAGTGCTTATAACGATTTTTCTAGCAGTTCTAGTTTCAAATTTAAGTGAAATTTAAAAAGATTCTTGGTATTATTTGCTTAATATTTTACGAACGACCCTGCAAACCTTAAAATATTTTCTGGATTAATTATCTTCACAATAATCTCATTCATTTGAGTTCAGTCACATTAGTGAGTTTATAGGATATATAGCTTGTATTACAAGGATAAAAACAATATTTTTGTTGTTAAGGTTAGTCCTTTAAACTTTGCCTAATCAAAATTTTCCCTCACTATTTTAATCAAAAAATTTTAAATCCATTAAAAAGTCCTGAAATATTTAGAAATCAGCTTCACATTTTATCGAATTACTAGATGTTTTAAATACAGTGGAGTTATTCTATAACGAGTACCGGTCATCACGAATTATCGCGTATAACGAACAATTTCTCCGGTCCCAACAGTTTTCATTAATATTTCATACACATTAGTACACTTATTGCGAACTCGGTTATACCGAATTTTCTGTTATAACGAACTTTTTTTGAGACTTACAAATAAAACTCTATGGAAATTTATACGTTTATAACGAATTAGAATTTGCCAAATAATTTCCATAAAAAAGAAGTGGAGAAATATTTGCAATCTCTTTGCAAATTTGTGGAATGCAAAAGCAGTCTAATAAGTTTTAAGAATTGGAAAAGTTTTTTTAAAGATAAGTTATTTGTTATAGTTAAAACTAATTTTAAATACATACACTCAAAAAGGTTTTACATTAACTGTTTGTAGTTTATTTTAAAAGTTTTCCGTTTAATTAAAATTTAACCAAAATATATTCATTGTACGAAAATAAGTTTTTAATTTTTTGACACGTGGTTTAAAAAACAAATTACAAAAGACGAATGAATTTCCGTTCATTTTAAATATTAAGTTGTTTTCGTTTTTTCTTAAATTTAAAAAAATAATCTGGCACAAAGAACTTTTAAATGAATCTTGGTTTTTTTGAATGTTAAAATTACGAAGCAAAAGTTAATATCAGTAAATTTAATTTTTTAACATTTAAAATAACTTATTTAAAGAAAAAATGAGTTGACCGGGTTTTAAATGAATTTAAATTTGTTTTATATTTCATTTTGCGTCGATTTTACCTACATAATATTTTGAGTATACAGTAGGGTGGGTCAAAAAAACATTTTTTCTCTTATCGACTTCTAATAGCGTAAATATGTATTTTTGTATGAACTAGATCCCTGTAAAATATTATTAATTTATTTTTAGTGTAAGAGCCCGCGCTTTGACCTTCAGTTTTGTTAAATTTTTAATATAGCAACAATAGCATTGTATTGCAGAAAAGCATATTACTGTATTTAAACGACTTTTAGGTTCGTGAAAAAAGTGTCAGAAGCATTCATGACTCTTTGCGCTAAAAAAGTCAGGCGATGGTTTAATATAGACGAAACTTGAATCAACACCAGAGATGCCCGGATTTGACAGTAAACAAGAGTTTGGGACCAAAAAGGATTTTATTGTTTTATGTTGTATAAGAACCAAATTTTTATTTTTTTAAGTTTAATTCAAAATGTTTTTAGTTTTAATTAATAATAATTGATAGTAAATAAAATATTAAAATTTAAAAAATGGACTGTTTTCAAATTTTCTTAATTCTTAGAATCTCATGCGCGGGCTTAAGATGAGACTTTTTTGAACTTATTTTTTGCAATTTTTATTTGTTTTAACGTAATACAAAGAAATATTGCTATTAGAATATGATTCGAGAACTCTTATTTTTTCTTATATATCAGTGACCCTAGTATGCAATTTTTATTTTGTTTATACTGAAGGGCTGCAGAGTTTCAAATTTCTTTTTTAAATCTAGTGAATGTATGTTTTAAAAAATTGATATTTTTTTAAATAAAAGCAATACATATTTTATTCATGCTTTGTTACGTATTTAGTACAACAACTTAACAAAAGACGCTTTAAAGGGGCCCATAGTAAAGACCTGCACGAGTGTATCAGTAAGTATTGTTGAAACAGATACACCAGATATTTATCTGTTACTACTGATATAAATGAGAGAATGAGTGTAACTGATATTGTATGGTTTTGCTTTTGCCCACTCACCATATCTTAAAAACCAAAACAGTTGCTTATGGTTTTGGATTGAGTATGACATAACATTTTTTTTTACTTAAAAATATCTGTTGTCACCATAAGTATTTCTACAATATCTGTGGTTATCTGTTGTATTTTAAAATATTGTTGGCGAGTTGATGAAAATAAGAAAGTTTATAAAAACTTGTATACGATCTCAACCAGGGGTGCCAGATGGTTTTGGTAAGAAATCGGCATATTTTCAAAAACAAATCAGAAATTAAATTAAATACAAAAATCGGCAAATTACTATTACGATTTTAAACACAATAAAACATTGACAAAAATAAAAAAGCAAAACAATTAACCATTACCTAATGCTTTAAAAAAATTAATAAAAATAAACTTTTTAGAAATAAATTTTAGTTAATTAAAAAATCGCAAGGACCGTAAATAAGAGTTATCCATAAAATTTTAGCTTAAAAACGGAGTCCACCAATAGGTTTGTTCTAAAGTTCTCTTTAAGAACCTATGGTGATCTAGAAAAAAAAATCTCAACTCCACAGTTAAAAATCATTTTTCAACGAAAAAATAAAAGTTTGGATGAACTCTTAAAAAGAGAGTTTTATTTCGCAATCATAAAATATTCGCCCTAAAATAGAACTCACACCATCAACAAATACAACTCTTTTAAGGATTTTAATTTTTGCGTCTAAACACTCATTGTTTTTCTTCTTTTTTTTATTTTTACGTTGAAATTGTAGTGATCTGAGCAGCGCTTTGGTTGTTAATGTACAAAAAATAAGTTTAATAAAATGCTGGTTAAAATCAAATTCCTGAAATGAGTTTTATTTTTTCTCGTTTTAACAGTTTTATTCGATATTTTATTCCTCAACTGAGTTTTAATTTATGACGGCTTAATAAAACTCTGTTTTTAATAGTTAAATTTGACCTTTTATTTTTACGTTGAAAAATAACTGTTTTATATGGACTTGTTTGTTTTTAAATCAAAAAATAACTCAGGGACTGAAAATAATTAATGCATATTATTTTTTTTTGTAAAGGTAACGAAAATATTCCTTTATTTTCAATTGGGAATATTTAACCATTATCGTTATATATATTTTATTTTGTTTGTGGTAGCCAATGAAAGTAAAATTTATTTTTTTTGGTTAATGATAACCAAATTGGTTACAAATATCTATTGGAAAAAATATATATTTTTCTGGTTATATTTTTTTATTTTTTGGATACAAATATCCAACCTCCTCCATTTTCGAAATAACGGTATATCTCTAAAACCAGAGCCAATCTAAAAAAACGGCGAGTACCACTGGATTCAGTGTAGCCGAATTATTATTTTAAAACGCCATGTGCCCGGCTTGTCTGTTTTTCCAACTAGCGTAGTGTAATTTATATAAAACAAACCAAAAATTACCGTGTTGTAAGTATTTCTCAAAAAATAGGCACTTGGATAATTTAGAGGAAAATATCGCCAAAATGCCTAAAAATCGTGAAATATGGCCTGATAACAACGATTCTCGCTTGTGTGGCTGTTGTTGCTCGGCAATTTGTACTGCCACAGCACAGCACAACACACAGTGCGTGTGTGTGCGACATGTCTGGTTTTTTGTTGGCTTTTTGTTATGTATACCCTTCGCCACAACTAGCTGGGTACACTTAGTTTGTCATTCCGTGTGAAACATTTTTATTATTCGAGCCTTAACCGCGAAAATAACGTAAGCAAAATTAATTTTATAGGTGAGAGTTTTTTTTATTCTAATTCATATAAATTTTGTATTAAATTTGTCGCTCACGATAAAATCAGGGACCAAACATAATGGTTATTGTATTTTATTTAAGTTTACTGGAAAATTCCTTTTATTTTCATCTGGTTATTTTTAACCATTATCGGTACATGCATATATTTTATATTGGTTATCGTAACCAATTACAGTTAAAAATATTTTTTTTGTTATACATACACACAAAAAAAAATCATAGGTAAAATTACCTAAATATATGTTATAAAATTTACTAAGCGCAAGGGTAGCATGGCAGTATCGTAGTTTCTTAGCTAATAAAACTATTAACTTAGGTAATTTCTATGTTCGAAAAAGTATCTAATTATTTTGTTAAAATTACTTAAAAACTTTGAAAATTTACCAATGATAGCAAAGTTATTTTATATTTTTATTTTTGGAAAAATCTCTAAGTTTAATTTTGTACAATAGATTTTAGGTAAATTTACTATATACTTTTTTTGGTTACATACTTTAAATAAAATTAATTTAATTTCATTGTACAATTTTATTTATTTTCCTCAAAAGGGGAAATCATAACAGATGTAAAGATAAAATTTACAAACAAAATAAACTCATAGCGAACAATTCTGCATCTTTAACTCCAAAATATCATATTTTGGATGAGCGATATATTTTGTAAACCTATTGGAATTTTTTTGTAAAAAGTTCAGTGGAGATATTATGTTTATAATATACTCACATAAATACGTTGTATCTATGTACTCTATCGAATTGTTTTTAATTTATTTTAAATTCAAAAATTTTAAATTGAAATTTAAATTTGAACTTTTTTCACAAAAAAAATTCCAATTGAAAGAAAAAATCAAATAAACCTACATACATACATAAAAAATTCGAAGAAGATACCTAACCCAATTAGTAATAATAACAAAAATTTTAGGCAAAACTTTTTTATAAAAGTAACCGACTATACTTTCTTACTTATGTACATATAATTTATATCTGTAACCAAAAAATAATTTACTTGTTTAATGGTTATTTGTAATCAAATTAATTTATTATTTGTTAAAATGGTTATTTGTAACAAAAAAATTAATTATTTGGTTTAATAGTTGTTTGTAACCAAAAAAATTTTTTAGGTGAATTAATGGTTATTTATGAAGGTAGGTATAACAAAAAAAAAATATTTTTTCTTTAATTGGTTACGATAACCAGAATAAAATATATATATTAAATGATAATTGTAATTTTTAACCTTTACCTATAATTAATCAATATTTAGGGCTCAAATTCAACTGTTAGTCAAACAATTCTTTTCAAAATAAAAATATTTTAAAACGTTAATATGAATTTTTTATTTTTTTCTACATAATCCGGTTATATTAAATAAAAAACCTAAAGTATAACTTATTAAATTTTCGAGCTTAAGGGTTGTTTTTGATATAAAATTTATTTAAATCAATATTTCAGCACTGCTTTGAGTATCTTCTTCAGGGTTTTTTTCTTGATTCTTTGCTATTTTTTTTAAATTGCGGTGCGTTTTTTAATTTTTCTAACCCAACAATTATACTTACTGTAACATTTGCATTTATGTATGTAGGTTATTTCCACATAAAATGTAGCATACTTCTTTTTTAATGTTTTCAAATGTGTTTACCTACATATTTAAGAAAAGTTCTTTAAACGAAAAAAATAGTTTTGTTTGGTAAAAACCCAAGTTTTTTTTACAAAAACAAATTACATGTGTTCAGTTCTTTCAGTAATTTTTTTTTACAATAATTTTTGTCTACATGTCTTTTTAACAAAAACAACCATAGGCATCAAAGAATTTAAGAAAAAAAATATTACCGTTACTAAAATCTTCAAAAATGTTTGCTTTAAAAAAAGCAGCATACACATTTTTACAAGAACAAATCATGTACGCAGCAGACACAAAGGCTAATCGTGTTGCTCATCAAGAAAAAGTGCAAGCGCTTCCACTTGTATTTTCGTCGTAGGTATAATACGTAACTAGTAGTGTTGTTGTTGCTTGGCAATTTGTACGACCATAGTACAAGCAGCCTGTGTATTTTGTTTTTGTAAAATTTTTTGTTTGGCTTTTTTTTTCGCTCGTAATACATTCACGCTCTTTTTCGTTGAAAAATAATTGAAAATAACGGCATCGTACAATAAGTAACTTATTGTATTCCATCAGTATCCACTAGTATCTGCTTTTGCGAAACAGATATTAACAGATATGATACTCTCTTTCGCTTTTGTATCAACTTACATCCACTCTTTTACAAATCATATCAATATCAACTCATATCAGAAACACAAGAGCACTCATCCATACGCATCCACTTTAGAAAAAACACAGAAACAGATATAAACAGATACATCTGTGCAGGTCTTTAGCCCATAGACACATATTGCTGACACCTACTGCCGATGAACCCTTCGTATACGTGTGTGATTGATATTTTACTACACACCTATCAATCATCATTTTAAAATAAATTTCATTTCGTGAAATTCAGGAAAAACCCTATTTTCTTCACACGTTTTTTTCTCAAAAACTATTTTTAATTTGTTTTAATTTAAATTGAAAAGAAAAATACATCAAACAATTAATTAATTTATTTTATTGTTCATTTGAACAACTGTCATCAATATGAGTTCATTTCAAAATCAAATCTATTTTGATTTTTCATACTGCATTGTCTATATATGTACATAAATAAAAATTTTAAATTTGCAAACACATGCTGATGAGCAGTATGTGTACATATGTGTTAAATCAAATTTTCATACAAAATTTGTTTTGTAATCCTTTATTATATATAAAAAAATTTTATAAATACGGGCGTAAATGTTTATGTTTTAAACGATTTCTTTCTTTTGTTATAATGAAACTTGATTAAGAAAAAACTCTTTCACTTATTGCTGACGTTGGAGAGATAGATAGTAAAGCGTTATAAAGCATATTCAATTTCTCTATTTTTTTCTTGTCTTTTCTAAAAAAAATAAGTCTTTCATTATACCACTTGAATCTCTTTTTGATTTTTTAACAATTTTAATAGTCTTGTTTAGGTCTGCTAGAAGGTTGTTTTCATTCGCCTCAAAAAAATCATCTTCTTTATCTGAATCATTGTTGTAAATGTCTGTTCTTAGCATTCTTAAAAAAATATTACATACATATGTATGTACATATATCCAAATTCTTTAATTTCATTCTTTGTACTATACATATTTTAAAAAATTGTTATTCCTACTCAGACTCCAACTCCTTAGTATTTCCGGATGTTTGTATTTATGTCCTAATATTTCCGCAACTTTCTGATGCCATCTGATGACATATGAAGCTGAAATTTAGAATACTTATAGTACTTTCTCTGCGGAAGATCGTAACGAAGCCAGATTTTTTATTTTGATTCTTTGGGACCGGCTTTTCAACTAGTATCTGAATGATTAGATTTTTTTTATAATATGGGGACCTTTGGGCCCAACTTGGCACGACTAGGCACCGTCGGATTGAGCTGAAAAATTAAGACATAATTCCTTACACCAAACCTCATATTTAAAGCAGCGCAAACATTTAAATTTAAAAAAAAATCCCATACAAGATGCGACCAGTCTAATGTATATGAACATCGCTACCAAAACATTTTTCAATATAAGATTTTTTAAAATCAAATATATCCCAGCGAGCTTGTTTACAAATTTGCAATTTCAAATTCCCATATTCGACTCTATTTCATCAACAATACCTTGGCGCACTTCAAACAGAACGGTTAGAGCAGTGAACCAGTGAGTTTTGTTACAGAAAATGCAAATAGATAGTTTAGTGGATCGAACCAGTTTTGTTACCACCTGCACTCATAAAAACATAGAAAAAGACATGCTTTGATATAATCTATATATTTATTCTCAAAAAGAGTTAAAAGACTTGTCAAAATCAATTGTAATCTAAATATTTGAAACTCACATACTCATAACCATGGTATAAGGATTACAAGGTAGTGCCACTCTCTCTTTTTTTCTGACATATTGCCTTCTGACAAGTAACGTGTTTTGTAAAAACTGTGCTACCATATTTGTTCTTAATAATCCCATTTTCTCCTTTTTTTTTTGTCAAAATAAAATTTTATTTTTTTTTATTTTATAAATCAACAACACAAAAATTGCATAAATTAAAATTTTTAGAAAGAGAAAATGAGCTGCATATTCCAAGACTGCAAGAACACAAGGTGCAATTGTAAGCGTTTGGATATCACATTTTTCAAAATATATTTGAAAAAAGAATCATTTGTTTGCTCAATTCATTTCGCTCAAGAAGACCTTCGAGTGAATAAGAACAATGTAAGGCTTAATATAAATGCCATTCCCTTCCAAAACAGGTAATTTAAAACATTATAGTTATAAATGATGGGTCATTGCGAACGGATCAAGCATCCAATGCCAAAGAACGTCTTTGTTTTTATAGTTAATTATTATTCAGTCGGCTTAATGAATGTTTTGAGTCCCATGTTGAAGAATATTTTGAGGAATATATCCAAGAGCGTGATGAATTTTTTTTTAGTGCGATTCGAGCAAAAGGAGGTTTACATGATCATCCATCGCCATTGGAGTTCAAATACCGATGTCGATCGTATATTTTAGGTAATTGGGACAGTTTAGATTTTTCTTTCACCATAAAATTTCATTTCTTATATAGGGAGAAATGAAAATATTTTATGTGCAGAGAGTAATGTAGAGGCCACTCAAGAGGAAATTGTTGAATTTGATTCTTTTATTGAAGACATAACATTAAGTAACGAAATTTTTGGCTCCATAAATGAAATTCCCGTTAGCGAAGAAGAACATTATGAGGCAAATGTCTTAATATTTTAAACTAACAACGATTTTAATTTTATATTTAGGCTCTAGAACATCAAGATACTCAAAATCTTTGGGGGGACCTAAATCAACTAAACGATATTGAATACGATGGGTTAGAAAACTTTGCAGGATATTTAATATCAAGAATGGGTCTTAAAGAGTTCGGAATCTTACGTTAATCTTTTATCAGAGGGAGGGTTAACTAAACCAAATGAACATTTTATGAAAAAAATGGAGGCGCTTAACACTATGTTTTTGAACTTTAATCATGAGCAATTATCGACAAAACCAAATTATATGAAGACTTTAAATCGTTTGTGCGACTTAAATTTAGACCATAACATTGTAAAAAGATTTTTTTTAGGGAGACCATTTTTCAGAATTCATAAGTTGAATAATAAATATAAAAATCATTTGCATGTTAATAAAAAAATGAAAAAAACAATAACTTAATAAAATTTATCATATAAATTTTAATTGATTTTCATCACTGTTTTTAATTAAAATGTTTCTATCACAAGTCTCACAGAACTAAACTAAACACAACTACCAGGGTAAATAACGGGTTCTTACACATTCGCTATTACATATTTTTAATTCATTAAATATAACATTAACAGCCAATTTCACCTACTTAACTTCAAACGAGCTTGTACATAATTAAAGTTCTAGTTACCAATATGTTTTGACAGCTATAACTGATTGTTTATTATAACCGAACATGGTGAAATTAAAAAATTTTCATTTTGAAAAATATTAGAAAAGTTTTGCCGAAAAATTTTGGAGTCGGCGTCGGAGTCTTGAGTTTTTGTGGGTACTAATATTCCGACTCCGGTACTAAAACCTCAATTCCGACTCTTAAACTCCAGCTCCGACTCCACAGCCCTGCACGAGGGAAATGTTTCAGAGTGAAGAAACAATAAAAGTCATTTAAAATGTACCGGCTTGATTTTATACATAAAAAAACAAAACTAATACTGTGAAAAAACCCTTTGCGATTAATCGACATACATTTTTCGAATCATTCGTTAATCGAAAATAAACAATTTTGAATTATTCGAATAGGTAATCGCCCAAAATAAGTCAATTAATCGAACAACATTTAATCGTTTGAATAATGTTTAGTGAAAAGAGATAAAAATTAACTTTTTATAATTTGTTTGGTTAAATTTCTAGGGAGAAAAAAGATTTGCACTGGATTAACGAGCTTCGCCTAAAACGAATAAAGTTATCAGATACTAAGGAGTTCTTTACAACCGAAATCGACCTAGTGCTAAATATAACAATCTTCATGATGATTTCAGGGCTCCTGCCGTATCATATTGACAGCGCACACGTAAGAGTTGAGCTTTTCCCTCTTGTCCATTGCCGTAGAGATACAGTGCAGTTTGTCTATGAAACGTGCATCATACGAAGTTTAAAGGTTTTTGTTTATGGATTTTGGTTTAAATGATTAATTTGACACACAAAACAAATTATTTTGGATTGAATTAAAAAGAGAAAATTTAAATTATATAAGTATTTTGATTTTCATATTATTCGAATGTGTATTCTAAGTCAAATTACAATCCTCAAAAGCTTCTATACTTTACTAGTCTTATTCCTTCAATATTTTCAAGGAATATTTTGTAGGCACTATCAGAATTTTTGTTTTTGCATACAAAATATTCCTGGAAAATATTGAAGGAATAAGACTAGTAAAGTATAAAAGCTTTTGAGGATTGTACCCATTCGAATAATATGAAAATTTGTATAAAAAAAAGTTACTCAATATGAGAAAAAATTCCCAGATTCTATTTATAAGTATTTTAAGTAAAGCACAAAATCTCTTAAACGAGAGCGGAGGGGGTAGAAAAAAACACTATTTTTATATTCGTTATCAGCGCGCACAAATACATAAGGTTCAGTTATTTTATTATTTGCATAAAAAAGTTTAAAGGACTTAACCAAAAATACAAGAATTTTATGCAATAATTGTAAGATATCAAGATACACACATTTCAATAATGTGTAGATTAATAATTTAGAAAGTATTTTAAGGTTTGGAGCACCGTTCGTCGAAAACTGACGGAAAATAAATAAAAAGTGGTGTAAATTATTCAAATATATAATGTCACCATATCTTTAAAACTAGAGCTGGTATTTTTTATACACTCAACGGTTGCGCAACAGTTAAGTGTTATGCGCCCCACACACGTTTCAATTCAATTGTCAACTGAGCCTTTCAACTGAATTGATGCTTGGCCACACACCTCATCAACTGAATTGATAGATTTTAAATTAATTTTAAAATTTAATGAAATAAAAGGCAATTTTGTAAATACTTGACTTTTTTTGCAAAAGAAAACTACAAACATAAATTTTGACAGCTGATCCAGAGACTTGAGCACACACAGTACAATCGACAACCGTCAAACTAATTAATAGACTAAGACAATTGAATTGGATCGTGTATGCGCTGAATGTGCCCAATAATTTTCAATCTTGTGATAAATATTATAACGATTTTTATTTAATTTTGTTTTGGAGACACAAACAAATATTTTGTTCTAAAAAAGAAAATCCAGATGGATAAATAAAATTTTTAAATCACAAGTTTTGTTATGTTTATATAAGAAAAACAAAAAAGATGGTTTTAAAAGTATTAAAAAATGTACTTAATTATTTATCTATCGTATAAGTAATACACACATAATAAAATATTACTCATACGTATATAATATTGGACTAAGTGAAATAGTTAATCGATTTGGCTTATTTTTAAAACCGAACAAATCAACATAAGTCTGAAAACCTCGGGGGCATTCGCAAACAGTTGAGAAAAAAATAAGGCATAACAAACATGGTTTCAAAAGCTGCAGTCGAAATGAAAAATTGCTTTTTCTTCCACTTTCTGATTTTTAATTGGACGAAAATAAACCGTTGCCTTTACTTCTGATTCATTAACAACAAAGAACATCGGCACTCGACATGTTCGGAAGTGTTTCTTTGCCAGACTGAAGGCTCAGTAAGCCGGGAGTAACAGTAACGTTATCGTAAAAGAGTAAGACCAATCTATTTCTTATAGATTGAGACGTAACATCTTACCGCTAACTATAATCGTTCTAATTGCTTTACAAACAACAAAATTAATCAGCTGATTTGCAACGTTACTGTCACTAGAACCTTAACTGAGCCTTGAAACTTTTAAAAAAATCCCAAAGTAAACGAAGATGGGACGTTTTGTTTTTATCCGTTTTTTTTTTTTTTTTTTTTTAATAATACATGTAGCAATATGCCAAAAAAATTAACTTTTTCATTTTCAAGCTATGAATGCCGAATGATTTTTAATACTTCGGGGGTATAGTCGAGTACCCTTCTTGCTTATTAGGGTGTCCCTCACTTGTCCTAAAACGGATATTTAGGGTGGCCCTTAAAACTTGGATTTTTTGACTTTTTATGAATTTAACGCATTATTTATGTTAATAGTTACAAAATCAATGTTTTTATGTGTTGAATAGTTAGTTTGGGTAGTAGTCTTCCATTTTTGGTTTTTGTTGGAATAATACACTGAAAAAAACAAAGTGGCAACAACAAAACTTGGAAGTAAGAAAATACTACTTCTAACATTTAGCGCGGCACAAATTGGGCTGAATATTATGGCTTGCAATTCAACACAGTTCTTAATGATAGCAAAATCTAAAATTCTGCGGTGGTGCGTGGCGATCGCATTTTTCGTTTACAAGAAAATTAGGAAAATGTAAAAAAAGGCGGAAAAAAATTAAAAAAAATTGGGTTTTTTGGCCTTCATTCACTTATAAATTTTGAAGTAGGAGTGTTATCTTCAAGCACCACCGCAGAATTTTAGATATTTTAGTCATCAACAACTATGTTGTCTCCCAAGGCATAATATTCAGCCGAATTTGTGCCGTATTACAAACAGTACAGCCTATTTTCGACAAATTTTATTAATTGATTAAAAAAACCTTGTCTTACTCAAATTATTTCATTGTAAATAGTCCGTTACAAGTTTCTTATGTTATTGTTTTTATTGTTTTTCTCAGGGCTACCAGGTACTTTTTTGCTTTGTCCCCAAAAAATTAAAAAAAAAATCCCCAAAAATCCCTTTTGTTTTTTTTTCTGAACAAATTATTAATCTTGTTAAATAAAAATTTTAAATTTTTTTATAAATATGTAGTAAGAAACATTTGTATAGGAAACCCCCAAATAAAAATTTCAATTTGCTTTTAACACAGACAAGCTTAATTTGCTTACTGCAAATTTGAAAAAAGATGTTAACATTTTCCAAACGGTTTTAGCGGCTGCAAAAGATTCAATGTCATTCCACAGTAATATCAATGTGGAGAGAGTGGTTGCGATGCCGAAGAGGAACGAGGATATGGCACCGGCAAAACAAATGCATTCACTTCCTTTTCGATATTTTGCAGTTCTATTCAACGAAGCAAGATATGGAAAATGGTGTGAAAATAATGAAAAATGTTTTTCAGGAAAATAAAAAATGGAATGCCGAGGAACGAATAAAGAGATTGGAAGAGATGGAGAGCAAACAACAAGTAAAAAAACGACGTACGGAGAGTAAAGTCCTATTTTTAAATTTGCTTGTTGTGAATGAGCCTATGGAATTATTTAATTTATTAAATTAACTATCTTTTGTCGATGTACAGAGTAATCGGATAAAAATTCTTAAAAAGCAAATAAACATGTTGAGAGGTTTAAACTATAAATATTACGGTGAAAAAGTTTGGCAAACAACAAATTTGGATTTAGAGTCCCAACTCAAAGAAAAGGTAAAGAATTTGCACTCTTATGTTGATCTCTAAAAATTTAAATAATAAAATAACTTTGTTTTAAAAAGTATAAATAATAAAGGTTTCTATTAAATACAATTCTAGTAAAATAACTAAAAATTTTTTCGCAAAACTAAAATTTTAACTTTAATGATCAATTTAATAAAAGTTACATACATATTTTAATATAAATTTGATACTATTTCATTATCTTTTAGATCTTTTCTTTCCCCTTCGGTTATTTTTCATCCGATTTTCAAGTGTTTTTTTTTGTTGGAAAGGTTAGAACAAACTATTGCCGCTAGATGGCGTAGAATTAATTTTTTTTGGAAAAATGGATTAAAACATTTGCAAATATTTTGAGTTCATATGTTCTGCAAAAGTACTCGCCATATGGTTTTGTACAAAGTTGCCGAACATTATTTGGTCGAATTCTGGAAATTTAACGGTCAAAATTTTGATTTTCTTCAAGAACCTAAAAATAACTGTAATTTTGTAAATAACGGAATTATAAAAAAGTAGCGGAACAAAAGTTGCTTCTGATACCCTAAAGAACCATTTTCAACAATAAAAAAGTTATTTTTCGCAAAAAGTCGATTTTGGCATATTGCTAAATACATGTGTACATAAATACATACGTTTTATTTAATTTCAAAAAATTAAAAAGATTGATATTTATTCTTATTTGACCTTTATTTTATAACTTCTTTTAATTATTAAAGATTTTTTAAAAACTAAACTTATTTTTATCTTATCTTACATTTATAATTAAACATATTTTCATAACCTATCGTAGCCTTGGAACAAGAGGGTTCAATTTGTTACATGAAAACTAGGACCTTCTTGTCCTTACGTCGCGTTATACACATTAGTTGTGTAATAATGAAAATATGTTTAATTATGAATGTAAGATAAGATAAAAATAAGTTTAGTTTTTAAAAAATCTTTATTTTATAGCAATTAAAAATAAGTTTAGTTTTTAAAAAATCTTTATTTTATAGGAGTTTTCATTAGCCAAAATATTTTTTTATTATTGTAAATATGGTTTTCGAATTAGGTTTATAGATAGGAATTTTTTTCAGTTTATATGAATTGTTATACTTTAGTTAAATTTTTATTTTTGTTATAATGGTTTTTGAAAAAATTTTTATGACAAATAGGTTTTTGAATTTAATTTCTGATAAAAATTTTTTCATAATTTTGTTATCGTTTTTGTTATTATTAAAATTTGTTAATTTCCTGACGATGCTAACCAAAGGTTAGCGAAATATTGAGAAAATAAATATAATTTTTTATAAAAAACGACCTCAAGCTTAAATAATTAAAAGAAGTAATTAAAAAGATTGTTAAGCACTAAAATAAATAAATAAATATGTATGTATTTATGTACACATGTATTATTAAAAAAAAAAATACGGAAAAAAACACAACGTCTCATCTTCGTTAACTTCGGGACTTATTATAAGTTTCAGTCTGTCAAACGAAACACTTTCGAACATGTCGGCTGCCGATGTTCTTTGTTGTGTTCAACTTTTCGTTTTTTTGCTTTTGCCTTTACTGTGACTGTTTTTATTTAATGAATCAGAAGTAAAAGCAACAGTTTTTTTGGCTAATCGCAAATAAAAAGACAATTTTTCTTTTTTGACTTCAGTTTTCTTTCTACACGCTGCATTTATCTTATGGTGGTTTCTTTTCTACAAAAAATGTCACAATTTAATAAAAAAAATGCAATTTGGTGTTCTTTTCATAAAAATGCTTTGCTCTCTACAAGGGCATTGCACTTTTAAATTGCACTTTATGGCCCGTATAAATCGAGAGTGTTGATAATGCCCTGTAAAAATATGGCTTCGGCTTATATATGGGGCTACCAGACGAAGTTGGCCAAAAATCGCCTCTAATCAGGACAGTAAAAATTTCAAGTTTTAATAGTTATTTTTTCTATTATTTTATAGTAAAAACAAAAGAAAGCATTAACTTCCCAGTAAAAACTTCACCTACAAAATAATGTATTTAATAATCAGGAAAAAGTAAAAATACTACTTCCAATTCTACTGAAAGAACCAATGAATTTACAAGGGATGTCCCAAAATGAACGCATTTTTATGTAAGTAATTATTTTTACCTTCGTACATCTAAAAAAAAAGTAGTTATAGAAGTAATTATAGTATTTATATAGAATAAAGCTACTTAATAATGAATGGACACGGTGGCCTTGAACCTAACTTAATTAGGGGGGTAAGGGCACATCGGATTTTTTTGCTTAAGATTTGTGCTTAAGAAGCAAAATCCCGCAAAAATTAAAAAAATCCGCTTAGCCGTTTTTTGTAAAAAATGTATTTTTGTACTTAAAATATAACTGTTTTTGACTGTTTGCTCGATGGATTATTCGAAATAAAAAATATCACAGCCATTTCTTCTAAAAAAGGTAACGTCACTCAATATAAAGAAAATATTATTATTTGTAATAATTTAAATGGCTTGATTGGTTTTGTTAAAAAATATGAAAGATTCAGGGGTAAAAAAAAATATTTTTTATTGGTATTGCTGAGAAAATGGAAGAATGATATGAAAACGTTGATACGGTGTGGACAATTTTGAACATAAGACAATTTTACGATGCAACAATATCTACAGATCTCAAACTTGCCAACGTATTATCAGGAATAATGAATGAGTCATGCAAGTTGTTACCCTTGTGCGTGGTGTACCGCAAAAAATGGTAATCTTGACTCTTGCGGAGAATACAGAACAATTAGAGATTTAGTGGAAAATTTTGAATCATGGAAGAGAGCGGGAAGTAATAAAAAAGATGCTCATAATTATAAAAATTGCATAAACCCTCCAATCTATTCTGTTGACAAAGATAGAGAAATAACAGATATTATTTCACCTCCGGAGCTGCATTTGTTACTAGGCGCGGTAAATCATATACATATATAAACATATGTTAGTTGAATTTGAGAAAGAAAGTTTAAAATGGGCCACACAGTGCAATGTTTCTCGAGAAATATTTAATAAAAGTCCATCATTTGCAGGAAATCCGTGTAAAACTTTTTTAGAAAAAGTGGATATTTTACGATCCTATCAAAATTTAGGCTGCCTAAAGTATGTTCAGTGCTTTCAAGACTTTCGCGATGTTGTTTATTCTTGTTTCGGGAGTATTCGGGACCCAAAATTCACCGATCATATTAACAATTTTCGTAAAAGCTGTCTTGACTTAAATATCAGCGTTACACCTTAAATTCATGCGGTCTTTTACCATATTGAATATTTTTGCAACAAATCAAAGAGAGCTCTTGGGTATTACAGCGAACAGTCTGTAGAATCTGTGCGTGCTGATTTCAAAAAAACTTGGCAAAAATACAAAGCAAAAAAGGATAATGCCAATTTCTGTAATAATATTATTAAAATTGAAATTGTGACAATTTATAGTACAAGGAAATGGATATATTTTTACATAAAAATCATCACATTTTGAAAAGTATGTATACAAAACATATTTAATGTATATTTATACTTATGAATGAATAAATTACATAATATTTAATAAATTTAATGATGTCAAAATCGATAAAGGCTTTTATTTTGTTGTTACACTCATATTACATTATTTATTCTGTTTTTAAACAAACATATTTACATTTTTCAGTTGTCTTCTCGTAAAATATGTTTTTATTTTACAGTTATCTGCCTAATTATTGAAAAATATTATTATTATTATATATTTTTTTAAGTGCCACGCAGATTTTTTTTCTAAATTAGGAATTTGTCAAAAACAGTTATATTATAAGAACAAAAATACATTTTTTACAAAAAACGGCTAAGCGGATTTTTTTAATTTTTGCGGGATTTTGCTTCTTAAGCACAAATATGTGATCTCCAGCAAAAAAATGCGATGTGCCCTTACCCCCCCAATTAAGTTAGGTTCAAGGCCACCGTGTGGAGGAAGCTCTTCATTTTAAAAAAAGAATCTATTTAAAATCTACAAAAAATTTTATATATAATCACAAAAATATTTGACCATATAAGCTTTTAAATTATGCCTAAAAACAATTGTATATACGAGTTAAAATTTACCAACATCCTACGCATTCTAAAACAATACATACACAATTTGTGTTATTTTTGAACTAACAACTGACTGACAATAAGACTCATCAAAGACATTACTGTGATTGTAATCAGGAAATAAAACAACAAGTTTATGGAGGTCACCACCATCATGTCGATCCTTGTGTTATTCTCTAGCGACTGCTATTGTTGCTGTTGTTTACATTATTTTGCAACAACTTTAAACAGTTTCAATTACGAGTAAATGTAATTAAAATGTGGACATACTCTCGTATTCTGGCATTCACATTAACTATCATGCATTCATACATAGATGTCATTCAAGGATTTTGTATCCAAATGTCGGTTTATGGGAATGTGCGTTCAAATATTAAGTTGTAGGTATGTATAAATATGTATGTATGTTCATTTTTCTTATCCACTGTCAGTGACTTGCTAATAACAATAAGCGTTCAACCGAATTATAAACAAACTTGTTTTTGCATAAACACAATAACAACAGCTAATAAATTTCTGTTTGTAATTCGAACTAGGAGCATGTGTTTGTTTGGAACTCAGTAGCAACGTATGACAAAATCAGCCTTGACACACGAATTTCACTTTGTGCTTTGCCAAATAATCCAAGCGCTAAAATCAAAAGACAAACAATATAAATCTTTAGTAACAAGCATTATTAGATTATTAGCAAGCTTTTGTTTGCTAATATTTAGCCAAATCATTGTAAATATTTATTTGGCAGGGGGAAGATGTAAGAATAGTATATTTTATTCATATTTAAAATATATTAATTTAATTTAGTTATGTAAGCACAACGTCTGTGGGATTTAAAATATATTTTGAAACGTTTATTGCAGTTTCGTAATTGATGTGGTAATATCGATGAGTAGGTTAAGTCGATATATGAATAAATTGAGTTATTACATTTGGAGCTTTAAAGAATTCCATTCGTTTAAATGATTTGTATCCGTTTTAAGTTTAAGTCTTTAATAAGAGAATCACTGCACTGTAAAATACTGAAAACTTCAAATCATGTTTATATTGAAAAAACAAGGAATATTTTCAAATATACTATTGGCCCATAACTAGAGTCATAAACAAAGCATTCTTTAAGAGTTCAAAAGTAAGCTTTTATTAAAAATATAGACGAGCAAAAGCATACTTTACACGTTAAAACCGATGTTAATTTTAAAGTTGTTTTTAACTCATTTAACAACAGCATCAGCTGTGTTTCGCCGAATAAGAAAGTTTATGTTACAAGATATTGACGATATTTTGCAATTATTAATGATTTGGAAAGATTTATAATTTATGAAAAAAAAACACAAAATACATATGTATGTATGTATAACCCTTAATTGTGTAAATTGCAACGCCAAAAATAACAATGGAAGAAAAATAAAAATCAAAAATATTTTGTAATTTTGTTGTTGCTTTCTACATAAATTTATATTTATATTGAGATGGAAACCAGTAAAGATCGGTTCAATTTAAAACATACTTTAATTTCGACTATAGTAGCATAATAATTAAAAGAATGTTTTTATTTTAAATTGGTTTTTAAAAAGAACCGACTTTAGCTTTTGACTATAGTTGTGGGCTATAATGTCTTAATTAGTTTTTTTGTGCAATATTGTTGTTGCGAATTTTTGTCTTAAATAAATATTAGTTTTTAGGATGGCACAAATAAAAGTTTTTCTTAGGATTCAACAAAACAATGTAGTTTCTTTCTATAGAAGTTTTTAAGTTACTTAAGTTGACATAAAATACAATTTTCCAGGGATCGAAAATTGTTATTATTATAAAAATTTCAGTTATTTCTTACTCATATTTTTTGAGTCAAAAATAAAAGTTAAAATTTGATAGATTTCAGAAATATATAAAAGTTAAAATTTGAAATATCTTCTGCATTAATTTTTTAATTACGAAAAATGTATCTGTACTTGATATTATAAAGCAAATAAGTTTGTATGTTTGTTACAGGTAATCTACGGAATTGCCAGTCCGATTTCAAAATATGTTTTAACAAAATAAAGAATGGAACCTCCTTACGGACATTGGCTATATAAGGTTCCCCTAAATTGCTTAGGGTATGAATCATACACAAGCCGGACACCTGGCGTTTTTACCTAATTCGTGTACGCTGAATCCAGTGGTGACTGAAAAAATATCACGATATAACGATAGTAAGATAATATATAGATTCGTATTAAGTAAAATTTTCTTTAATAAAGAAACATTTTCACGTGATCAAAAAATTCACTTTTTAGATATGTGATCAAAAGATCTTAAAACAAGAAACACAAAAGTAGCTTGTTTTTGTTTTGTTTTACCGGAAAAATTTTTCGAAATGGTTGAATCGTTCTGCAGAACCCTCTCAGGAAACCTATTATCCCCCGGACAAAAATATTGTTCGGAACGCATGGATGAATCCACCTTAAAAGCAACAATTTTTTTGCCCAATGATAAATAGAGAAGTGAAGCAATTGTAGTTTTTCCTCTTTGACTGTAGTTTTTTAAGGCTGATAAAAAAATTAAAGCAGTTTTATTTAACAATTAAGGATTTTCGGTACAAAAAGGCATTGGGGATATTTTGGGAGGCAAGCGGTATTATGGGTCCAATAGTATAATATATACTTCAGAGCAAATACTCAATTTTAAATAAGCAGTCTTAACATCTGTAGACGTATAAAAAACTTTTCATATGCACAATAACGTGCTAATTCCATATAGACAGAGTTTTCTTTTCCAAAATTTATCGCATCAATTTATCATTTACTGTATTAATCAAAAGTAAAAAATATACTAATTTAAATTGCTTCTTTTTAATTTTAACAGCTTATTTTCATGTCTTTAAACGCTTTTTTAAGAGTTTAAACTGTTTTTTAGTGATTTTGTTGTTGTCCCTAATTATTATAGTAAGAAGTATTCCGTTCAGTAATTTTTAAATAAACAAACATTAATAATTCCAAGCAAATTAAGTTTTAACTGGTTCTAACATTTATACACAAAACTATGTGCATATTAATACGGATTTTCCGTTGTATTTGATATTGTCCGTTGATTAAGTTAAATTTTCTGTATGTAAAATACAATGAAAATGTAATTTAAAATAACGCAAAGTTCATTACTGTAAAACTTCAATCGCGAATTCCGTAAAAACAAATACATTTTCAGTTATTCAATAAAATTTAACTATCAGAAACTGACCTGGAAATTCCGCAAAAACAAAGGAATATTCAGTAATTTTATGTCTTTTATTTTTTAAAAATTCATCTCTTTTGTGTAGTAAACGAGTAAAATATGTATTATATAATTTTACTGAATTTTGTAAAATAAATATGGAACATGAAGTTAATTTTTTGATAATTAATTTATATAAAATAACTGAAAATTCATGTGTTTTTACGCAATATGGAATAGAATTCAACCCAGTAAAAATTAAATGAACTTTTCGTTAAAAATAAATAAAAAATAAGTAGACCGGCTTTTAATTGAATTCTAATTTATTTTATATAAAAGTTTCAGTTAATTTTACGTACAGAATATTGTTAGTTAAGCTCTGATATAAATCTTAATCATAGCAAGGTATTGTTCTTGTGTTTGAGTAATTGTCCATGGGTTCCAAATAGCGAGCAATCTGTTTTATTTTGCTAATAATACTATATTTTCAAAAAATTGTTACTTTAAGGCCCATTTTCACAACCTTCCGATAGCTAAAAGTATACTTTAACCGGCCTTATAAAAAGTGTCCCGTTATTAAAACTTTACTTTAACCTAAAGTCAGCGATAAAGTAAATTAAGGTTTATCCTACCTGGTAGGTTAAAGTAAAGTTGTAATAATGGAACACTTTTTATACGGCTGATAAATCCTAACATAAGCTACCGGTAAGTTGTGAAAACGGGCCTAAGTGTTTTTTAATGAAAAAGAAATACATATAGCACTGTTTCCTTTAAAGAGTGTAAGGCAAAATTTATAAATATTTTGTAATGAAAAAAACTGAACTCTTTTAATATGTACTCTTATATCTTAAAGGCGGAAGAGTTGAAAAACGATGTAAGATTTTATCAATAAAAAATTTCAAATTTTTTTTATTTTCAGGTTGACATATCGAGGGCTATTATTCAAATAGTACTCTCTGCAATTTTTCCAAAATGTGTTTTTTATAGAAACGAGTTCGCTGACTAAGAGGTCATCTGTCATTTAAATTTGAAAATAAAAAAATTTCCAAAAAGTTTTTTTTATAAATATTGTATTGCGCTTTCTAATAGCCTTTTAACACTGATCAACATCTAACATCTACCATCGAAGATGTAGAAAATGTGAAATACTCGTTAGCATTGATCACATCTAACATATACCATCAAAAAAGTGTCACCATTTATGAATAAAAAGGTTTTTAATATAAAAAAATGTTTTTTTATTCAAAAATTCCAAAATTTAATAAGAAAACACAAAAATGTATTTGAAGTTCAGTTTGTATAAAAACATAAAAAATACCTAACAAAAAAACCTTACAATAAAAGAGAAAACTTGACAAATGGTAACGCTGCTTTCAAACCCAATTTTTTTTTTGTCAGTGATGCCACAATAATAATACAACTTATTGCCACTTTTTTAGTGATGACACTAAAATAATCGAAAGATATAGAATGGAATAAAATGAGATAAGAACATCTTTTAAAGATGATAAAAGATGTTGGTTTTTAGCCCTATGTATTTCTTATAGAAAGATGTTAACATCTGCGCAAATTGTGGAAGATTGATGGTAGATGTTAGATGTTGATCAGTGTAAAAAGGCTATAACACACTGGTTTTTTAAAAAAAAGGTGCTATATTTACATAAAAAATAATTTTTCATAAAATAAAATGATAAAAAAATACCAAATATCAAAAAACTGCAAAAAATACCTAATATCATTTAATGACATTTAACAAGTAAATACATTATAGAATGCTTAATACAAACCAGCTAAAAATCATACAAAACCAAAATTTGTTTTCTTAGAAATGTAATGGCTACCAAGCCCGGGACTAAGTTTTTCTATTTCACAATTATCATATACATATCTGGCCATACAAACTCAAACGAGAGGCCCAAAATTGGACCGTCCGAATGGACCACCTCAGACGAAGTCAAGGCCAACAATTACATGATATCATTTTCAAACAGTAAATGCCACAAATTTTTGGTATTTTGCACTCAAAAAAAGTAAAAATCATAATTAAGACGGTGACGCCACCAGCCCATAAACTGCACCAAACAGTCACTCTTTATAGATGCATCGGCAACCACTCGCAGATTCTTATGCGGCAATTATGCTTGTTAACAAATTTTCTTTGTAAAGTCACCATTCGGCGTATTGACGATGCTTTGTACATTTCCATGGTTGAATTTGTTAAATACTAAAACAAAAAAATGTCAAATTAAGTTGGGCAAACACTAGACGTTAAGATTTGATGATTGGACCAACCTTTTTTTTATTGTCTTCTGGACTTTGATTGATTTTTATAGAAAAAATTTTTCGCTGCTAATAGATTTCTATTTATTTTCATTTTTTTGTGTGAATACGAAAATTTGTAAATTTCTCGATGTGACAAAAATCTGTGCTGATTTGGAAAAGTTACATATGTCGAACATTTTAGTTTGTAGATATCATAACTGATGTTGAAGTTTTATTTAAGCTGTTTTTTGCTTAAACTGTATATTTAAGTCGTATAAGTAAAAACTTTAATACAGGCTCAAATTAAATGTTTAAAATTTAACCTTTAGTTGCTTAAACGTTTTTACACAATTTGTACTTGTAATAACTAAATATTGTCTTAAGCTAATCCATATTGGCAAAAAAATAATTGTAATTACATTTTTTTCCCTTTTCGAAACAAACAGATTTTAATTGATTGATCTGGAATAACCAGATTATGCTACCAAAGACTTACAGGCAATTTTAGTCTTAACGAATTATTGCTTAAGACGAACTTTACTAATATTTTGGCCAAAAACTATTTCTAACCAGTCCCCAATAAAAATTGAAATACCATACATAAGGGTGGCTGCACAAGCTGAAAAAATCCAAAGGCAATATTACCAAAACTATAACCTGGAGTTCCCTAGACAAGGCCTACTATTCCATGGCGTCGCCACTTTAATAAGGAAGCTGCAAAATATTTAATGATTTACAAACAAAACCAATTTTTAACTCTAGATATATCTAGATATAGAATAAATTTGTAATAGCCCTTAATAAAAACCAATAAAAACTTAACTTAAGAGTGTCTTTAGTATGGGTCAATGCAGTCGCCCAACAAATAGTTCCCCATTTCCCTAAGATCGGCAGGTCAACGAGTACTTATTATTCTTAACCTTATGTAGGGTATTTAATCAAGATCTTAACTTTTATATTTACAGAGAAATTATAGCAATTTGAAGGAAAACAATTTACGATTCCAAAAAATTCCAAATGTTTTAGTGCTTCTTTTTTTGTTTAAAGTAACTTTGCGTGAGTGTGTAGTGTATATTTTTTTTTGTTATTTTTTTTGTTATTTTTTTTTCTTGCGATCAATCAAACATATATTTTAAACGAATTTTATGCAAATTTGACTTTTGGCAACTTAATTGGCGTAAATTAAGCTCTTTAAATACAAAAAAAAACTTAAAACAACTCAAGAACAAGAATCGATGTTTTTGCGTAAAAATTACAAAAAACACTATAACACATTCTAAATAAGACAAAGACCGATTGACAGATTGACCAACCAACAAAACTGGCAAACAACCATCCATTCAACGAAATATTCATTCAACCAGTCAAATAAAATCATTGAACAAAACTGCCAACATTGTTGTTAACCAATAATAAAACACTAGTACAACTACAAAAAAGAAAAAAATACAAAAGAAAGAAAACAAACAAAAAATTTAAGTCAATTTGAGAATTTCCCGAGCACATAAAGGTTAAGAAAACTTGAAAAAAGGATAAATAATTTACTTATATGTCGTTTAACAATTTTTTTTATAAATAAAAATTATACTTTTTTAAAAAAAAATTGCAAAAAATTTTTGAAAAAGATTTTTTACAATTTGCAAAATATAGAATATTAATTGATTTGCTGATAGTTCGCAAAAAAAATATTTCAAACAAATTATGATAAATTTGAGTCTTACATTTCAAAAATACTAGACCAATTATAAATTATGAAGAACTCGACAAGCGCATTTAACTAAAAAACTATTTTTAGCATCGAGCTAAACTTAAGTATTAAGTATCGTTTTTTATGGAACCTATAGTAAATCTCCTGCTAAGTCTAGAGACCTCAAATATAAGACTTAAACTGGACTACAACTCTTTAATTGTCACCTTAAACTGCATTCCATTCGGACCAACAGTTTATAAAATAGAGAACTCTTTCCATTTTTTTTTCAAATTTCCAACACTGTGCTGAGGTCATATAAATAGAAGCGAATCCTTTACAATCTGGTCCACTTCCTATTTACCTAAGCAAATGGAAGCAGTTACAAAGCCTGTTAATTTGCAAATATATCATTATTTTTATGATAATTTAAAATATTCTGATAAAGCTAAATTTTTTACTGCTTTGTAATAAATTTCTTACAAATAATTAACTTAAAAAAAATTTAAATAAAATAAAACACAAATTAATAAAAACATGGCAAATAATATAAACAATTGTTGATGGTTTTTTATTTGTAAACATTTAAAAAATGTTACAATTGTTGAACTATTTTGTGAATGTGACCAGATATTTTCGCTGTTATTCGAATTATTTCGAAAACTTTCGGTACGAATTACTAGAAGTGACACTACTTAAAAAATTATTTAAAAAAAAATAAAAAAGAACCCATTTTACTTTTTGGATATGTTATAGGTGAAGGAAATACCTTTCTAAAAAAGTAATACACTGTAAAAAATCCTTGATGTTTTTTGGTTTTTCGTTACCTAAAATTTTTTTTTGTTATAAAATATAAGGTCAATTACTAGAAGTGACACTACTTAAAAAATTATATAAAAAAAACTAAAAAAGAACCCATTTTTATTTTTTGATATGGTATAGATGAAGGATAAACCTTTCTAAAAAATTAATACACTGTAAAAAAACCCTTGATCTTTTTGGTTTTTTCGTCAGTTAAAATTTTTTTTTGTTATAAATTTTTTTACAGTGTATTTCTTTTTTTTTTCAAACGTGTCATAAAGCCTGTTAAAATATCTTTTTAATGATACCAAGATCATGGAAATCGGTTTAGCCGATTCTGAGTTATTGTAGTTTAAATGGAGCTCTTTTCGACCATTTTCGCGTTTTTTCGAAAACGTTCCCACTGTGTCACGCCCAAAAAATCGCAAAACAGTCATTTCTAAAAATGAGAGTTTGTTTGTATTGATCAAATTTAGCTATGAACAAAATTTCATCGATATCTGAGTTCGTCGGGTTCAAAATTTCAGTTTTATCTCGATTTTTAAATGAAATTCATAATTTGTTTAATATATTTAAAAATTTAACTCAACACTAATGTGTATTTAGCGTGTTAAATATTTAATGCAAAGTTTGTACTAATAAGCGATATTCACCACGGTTATAGTGATTTTCAACATTAAATTTTTTTGAATTCCAATAAGCGTTTCAATAATTAAAGTCTGCTGTTGTTAAAAATTATGCGCAACAAAGTAATTATTAAATAAAAGTAAATCAAACGAAAAACAAAAAGTTTTTTTATCCATCACAATATAACCATAAATCACAATAGAACACAAATCGTACGCAAAAACAAGAAAACAGTTAATAAGAAAAATACTTGCTTGCCTAAAAATGTACTTAACGCAGATGCAAAAAAGCGTATTATCTCCCACTCAATTATAACTGGGGGTAAGAGATGGAACAAATATCCCATTTATTTTTACAACGTATTTAAGCGGCCCATACACTTGTAATATTATTGTAAATGATATTCGCCATATTATTTCCATTTTGTACTATATTATGCAATAACTCGCACTATGTTTTCACTCATTCAATAAAAAGATGAACATAACCTATAAAAATAATATAAACAGCATTGTACAATGTTGCCACCACATTTCACTTTCTTTTCGTTGTGCAATAAAAATCAAAAGTATTTTGATTGTTGCCAATATATTGTGCCATCATCGTATATCACATACACATTGGCGATATAATTGTACAATACGTAAAACTGAACAATTTTATTGCAAGTGTATGAGCCGCTTTAGAAAGAAAAACGGCAACATCGTGAGAATAGAACAAAAACCCGCTTTTTTGGAACATTATTAACATAAAGAAAACTCCATTAATTTCGAGTTCTGTTGACATTATTACGCGTTTCTTTAAATTTAAAATTCATGTAACTTAAATTTAAGTCTCAAATAGTTTTTATTACAGCTCATTTTCATTTTTGTTCAAACAGTGCTATCTGCTTATTTCAATGTTCAAATAGATTCAATGTAAATAGTGCAATCGGATATATAAGCGCGTATATCTGAAATTAAGAAAAAAATTAACATATGTATGATTCAGACGTTGTTTTATTAAAGCATTGTAAAATAAAGTTTAGTTAATACTCTAAGCGTTATCGAAAAATTCAGTTTTTTCGCTCTCCTGTAAAATTGTGATTTTGCAGATAGCACTATTTGAATAATAACCCTCGATATACAAGACATGATACAAGAATTTTCTTTAAGTTATTAAAGTTTTAAGAATAAAGTATTTCTTGAATATAAAAACAAAATTCACCGATTTTAAATCACCAAAATTGCATCATGTAAAAATAAATTATTTACTATTTTGCATTAGTTACATATGTGGGTGCGTATACTTTATATTGAATAAAATAAATATTGATTATACGTCTATTATTTATTTAATTTTTTGGTTTTATGACACACTTATTAGCAACTGCCACACTTCTTTAATCACTGATTACTCTTTACGACTAATTAAAAACTAAATAAAACCGGTCGAAGTACTGTTATTAACGTTTAAAAAAAAACAACAAATATTAATATCCAACTCATAAAAATGTAATTTATTATCATATGTTTACAGTGACTTTTCTAATTATGAACGTTTAATTATGTAAATAGTCAAATGTTTTTTTAACAAATAAACAGCTCGCTGATAAAAAAAATTCAATTGAAATTTTTCAATAGGCAAACAATTAAATAAAATAACTGAGAATGTTTTTTTTAATTTTGCTTGTTATTTGTTATCTATTTACTGTACACATTCTAAAAAAATACATATTTGCAGCTGGCAATCAAATGATAATATAATTGCTGCTTTTAACGTTTATACAATTTAGAGTATATAAAGTTTTTTCATCTGTTTGAGAAATGCATTGGAATAAATAGTACTACACGCAAAAAAAAACTTATGGTTGGAGGTAACCATATATGGGTAATTACATAGTGTTGAACGTGACAGTCGTACGCATCAAAAATTCAATAACAACAAATATTTTAAAGTTTTTTTAACCTTTAAATTATATCACTTAGAAAGTATTGTTATCTATGTGAAAGTTGATGGAGGGCGCGAATCTTCGTCAAACATAATGGCAAAAAATGTTGCGGTGCGAACGTAAATAAAAAATAGAAGTAGTTTTTGTGGCCATGTATAGAAAGGCCATGTATAAAATAAATCCTGTGCTCACGGGATATTTAAATCACTAATAGAAATAAAAATAATGAGAGCAAAACAATCACAATTTTTTTGCTTTTAAGCATAATATTTTTAAAACGAAACATACAATGCTTAAAAATATTAAAACTGTGTTGAATTTTAAAAAATCTGAAATCGGGATTTGGAATAGGCATTTTGTTTTTGACATTTTTTTAATAGAAGTGAAGTATAGACTTTGACATCCTAAGGTTAACACATCAGTCTATAACCTTTCGTTTAATCATAGAAAGGTAAACGCTTCAAGAACATTTGCAGGTATTGGTTTTGTTATAGTTCACGTTCTATAGCGACCACGCGCACGCATCATATTAGCTTCATGCTTAACCCTGCATTACTAACCTTAAATCATGTCGCGTAGTTACTAACCATGGGTCTTATCGACCCATCAATTGTATTATCCATTGAAATCGTCTCAACTTATAAATTGATAAAACGTATACTTCTTTTGGTAGATTTTAGTCTTTTATTGTTAAATTTTAATATACAATGGTGTGATTAACAACTTATATATTAAAATTGAAATTAAGTGTGTATTCATTACAACATAGCTAAAAAAAAAGTGAAAAAAAGTTATCCAGCCGAATTGCGCATAAAATTATGAGTTTTTAAGATATTGACGTCAAATAGAGTGCATTTGAAACCTGAAATATAATAGTAAAATGTTAGAAAGAAAAATTGGTATGGCTAAAGCAAAAATTTTTCAGTTATGTACTGTAAATGGTCAAATCGACCCATAATCTTTGTTACATTATTGCTAACTATGGGTCTAGTCGACCCAGGCTGTTTTTTTAAATAATTTAAATTTAAATAATATCATAAATATTCCTTATGTTTATTGTTAATAAACGTTTAAATATAAACAAATTTAGATACCACATATATCTTGAGTTAAAATATCGTCATGTTTTTTTTAATTTAAAAAGTTTGCGTGTCTGGGTCAATTCGACCCAGAGGTTAGTAATGGAGGGTTAAGTCAACAAGCGTTATTATCGAATTCTGACGAGAGACCTACCTGCCGTGAATTTGAAGGCACATTATTATCAAACAATTTTATCGGTTTTAAATGGTTTTCATGCCAACGACTTCATAAGCACATTTAATCTAACGAACCGGCAAACCCTATTCAAAAACACTGCTGCAATACCAGTTAGACAATTTTTTGATAATAACTTCACTTTCTTAAGGTACGGTCACATATGGCAAACATTTGTCAAATTTTGTTTGCCGGCATTTTTTTAAAATTTGTTAAAAAAAATAAAAATTTTATTTGCTGGTCACACTACGCACATTTATTTGCCCATTTTTGTTTGTTCAAACAGTTTATAAATACCTTCAAATAAAAAATGGGAAAACATGTTTGCCCTGTGTTCACATATAAAAATATTTGCCTCAAAATAATTATTTGAACAAATTGTCAAAAATAAAAATTAAATAAATAAAATTACTTTTCATTAAAACTAAAAATTACCATTTTGATGCAAAATATTGAAACTTTTATGGTTTTATGGTACAGGAGTGCGAGAACAGCAATTTTAAAAGTAAAAGAGGATTAAGATAACAAATAAAGGGATAAGGCAATTTGGCAAAGTAATTTCCAGCCTTATACAACTAAACTAACATATGTATGTACATATGTATGTACATTATGAAACTAAAGTATTATTTGTTACGGTTTTAGACGCGAGCAATAAAGTGTTTTAGAGAGTGGATCAATTGTTAATAATAGACCGATCTTCACGAAATTCAGTTTTATGATTTCTAGGCATATAAATTGAGTTTGTGCAAAATTTAACGATAAAAGTTGCATTCCGCCTCCAATTTACGTTAGTTTTTGTAAATAAATATTGATTTTTTTCAAGAGGTTGTTTCCCATTTCGCTCCATAACTCTTTTCCTACTGAACCAAAAGAATTTCAATCCAAACTGCTTGGACAAACTTGCGGCCAACATTTTTATTTTTCGTCAGTATCCTTTTCTAAATCGATATAACAATGTCCATCCGTCCGGCTAGCTGTCGATGTTAACCTTGTTCGCAAAGTACATGTCGCAATTTTTGAGATAATCGGGTGTGTTCTAGAATCCGAATTCACTCGAAAGTGGATTACTTCAGCATTTTTTGTGTTCCACAATTCACGTCCACATGTTTTTATTCGTTTTCAATTAGAGTGGTAAGGGGTTAGTGAAAGTAAAACGAATCGACTTTAATTCTTATATGTGAGAACATTTTTAGCAAAAAAACATAATTTTGGTTTTTAGTTTGAAATGTTCTTTATATAATGAAAACAATACGTATTTTCACACAAATATCGCAAATTTTTGCGAATTTCCACTGATTTAGCAATATTTACAGAATTTTTACCATTCCTTTTAGTTTGAGGGACTCTTAATAAATGTTATGGGTTGTTTGAAATATTAAAAATTTTCGCTACTTTTGTAATTTTTTTTTGTTTTTTTCCGACATTTTGTTTTTTAACCGATTTGGCAATTTCAAATAAATTTTTGGGTTTGCAATTTTTCGTGAATGTTCGCGATAGATGCAATTGTTTCCTCTGATTCTTTACAGCTTTAACGATTTTTAATAAATACATATTAAACTTTGCTATTAGCAAATTTTTGCGAATGTTCGCTAATTTAGCCACTTTTATCGAATTTTTGCCATTCCTTATAGTTTTAGGGACTTAAAGTCAATTATATGGCTTGTTTGAAATATGAAAAATGATCGCTATTTTTGCAATTTTCGCGTATCTTTGTTGCTCATAAAAACTTATTTCTGGAGAAAAGTTTTGCGCCCACAAACAATCTATTATCACCTTACCAAATGTTATTGTAATCCATCCATATTTAACCATAGCTCTTATACAAATACCCCTTTGTAAATAGCTTTTAATGTCATAATATATAATATAATATAATATATTATATAAAATTAATTTTATTTTGGCGGGTCCATGATTGTCCACTGACCCCAAACTATTTATATAGATACGCCATTTTTGCAATACATAATTCGTAACATTGGCTCATATTTTATACCCATATTAAATAAATTACCTACTTAATTAAGAAAAATGTATTTTGTAACATCTTGAAACCTACTTGCTAAAAAGAGAACACAGCAAAAATTGTTTTATATAAATAAGTTTTTTCGTAATTAAAAAATTATTTAATTCTGTTAATTTTTTTAATTTTATTCAATAATTTTTATTTCAAAGCTTTTTTATTTGCCGCTGTTTGGTCTTACAAAATTTTTGTAAGAACAAATATTTATTTGCCTAAAATCGAGGAAAATATTTGACGTTAAATGGTCACATTAGGAGTATGTTTGTTTGCTAGCAAATAATTTTGTTTGCCCAAAATCAGCTGTTTTTCTGTTTGCTCCTCAAAAATATTTTGTGGTCAGATTAGGGCAAACAAATATTTGATATTTTTTGACAAATGTTTGCCATATGTGACCGTACCTTTACTTGTTAATTTCTTTTAAATATTTTCTTTTTTTGTAAATGATTTTGTTATTCGTGCTTAATTCCCAATTTTTATTATTTGATAAAATCACTGAAATTTATTGTTGATGGGATAAGCTATTCTTATGCGCATTTCACTGGTTGCTTAGGCCAGATCATCAGGAAACTTCATCCGGTTTTTATCAATAATAAAAACTGGGAATTTAGCACGAATAACAAAATCTTTTGAAATTTAAATTTTGTATTCCCAAAAATTGAAATTACTTTTTGATAAAAACTAAAGATATTAAACCAAATAAAACTGGTAAGCGTATAAAAATTACAGAAACAGTTCTATTTGTAACAATATCAAAGTTTAAACAAAATCATCAACAATAAACATTGAGTTCATCTCTCCTTACATTCTCCACTACAATTGATGGGAATTCTTCCAACATTAATTGTAGTTGTAAGTAGGTTATCATCATTTAAATAAAATTTTGTATTCCCACGAAAATTATTTTAGATATTTTTGTTCTTAAATAAATCCTTTATTATGACTCATAAATCTTTTTAAAGGCATATTTCAAAACACTGGTTATTAAGTAAATCGGGGCTGCTAAGACCGAATATGTCACTTATTGTTAATTCTCAAGAAGGGTTTTCGGGAAATTTGGAAAATCGTGTTTTTCTGGAGTTGTATTAGATGTATCCAAAAATCTGTATAATTTAGAAGCTGCAATATTGCTACGAAAGTAACTTTAACTAAGAATTAGATTAATTTATTAGTTATCTTGTATTGATTAGTTATTTGGTATTTGGTAGTTATTTTATTAGTTAAAATTATTATTGTATTAGTTTTGCAAACTTCTAGTGTAAAAATCTATGTGCAGATGTAATTTTAAAATTGGTGTGCATAATTGTACTTTAAGCCCTCTGTAAATACTAGAATTTACGTTATGGATAATGTACCACCTTAATGTATGCCTTAAGCTACGGTCACACTTGTCAAATATTTGAAGAAAAAAACGGAACCAACAAGCAAACTAAATTATTATTACCTTCATTTCCAATATTTATTTTGATTTTAATTCCACATCTTACAGAAACCAGTTTTTTGCAAAGTCTAGCAGTATAATAATCTTTATTTTGTGACATTAAGAGATTGTTAAATCTCACTAACTATTAAAAAAAGTAGTGGTTACGCTTATTTGGTCAAATATTTAATAAGTGTGACCGTAGCTTTAGCTTGTAATGCCTAATAACTCAATTTTTAATGCTATAGTTGCATAAGTTTAATTAAAAAAAAGACGTTCGAGTTCGTACGTTCTAGAGCCATCTAGACATCACAGCTCGAATGTTCTATGGTCATTTGCCCGTCTGGGCTAGAGCATAAATAGTATCGCAAAAGATGGCATACGATTATTCTTAGTTTAGATTTTCTAAAGATAAGAACGCATCACGCGGAGAAAATTATACACATTGAAGTGTGTTGATCACAATAGTGAGTTGTGAATAAAAGCTGTAAATTACGGTTGTTAAATTGACTAAGATATTGATAAAAAAAAAAGTGGTAACCGTTAAGTGTTGTGTTTATTTGTTTTATTTGAATTGCAATTAATGAACATGAAACGGTTATTTAACCATAAAGGAAATAAAACAAAGCGTTATTGAAAGGTAGTAACGTACAAGTTTATTATTTTTATTTCTAGTGCAGGTTACTGAAAAGTCGACACTGCCGATACGAAATTTCTAGTCGCTTTTTTTAAATATTTCTCATTTTAAAATTTAGACATTATTATAAATAAAAACCTTTAATTGAACGCCAAAATGTTAATTTTTTTAGTTTGGCCTAGTGCATTAATAAGACAATGTATAAATTGTTTATTGGTTTAAATTTAACTGCAGCTGCTATTGGATGCTAAATAAAATTTATAAAATCGTACACCATATTTTAAAGCGATTATTTGGATTATGTAACATTTATTCAAACAAATTTCACAGAAAATGTGCTTTGGAAACTCTAATTAAATTAAAAATGCTTTAATGCCTGTCATTTCTACAAAAAAGAAATCTAGCTTTGCATAGTAATTTACGGTGCAAAAGCTGCCATATTTTAAAGAAAAACTGAAGGTAAAAACACGTAGGCAAAATAAACGTTGAGATAGGTAAAGATAACTGTTAGGTACGAACACGACCTGCTTTCTTTTTGTAGAAACTGCGAGCATAAGAACTTAGTAACTACCAACATTAAAAATTAGAGAGTTTAAAATGCAATGCATGGGAGGCTTTAGAAATTATTCATTACTCTATAATTGTTAAACCCCACACGACAGTAGGTGAGGAGGACATTTTGGGTTTGTGCTGAAGTTTTGAATGCATAAACTATTCTTTAAATCACTTTCCGAGCCAATATAAACCTATTAGTTTAAAGTTATCTTAACATTTTTTTATTCTAACCGTTAATTCGTTACGAATTATTTTAATTCCTAAATAACTAGTTTATCATGAAAGAATTTTGTCACACTAGATCTGGAGTTGTCACATCAGAAGAAATCTCATGTAGATTTAAGTATTTAGATAAAATTTGGCACAAAACCCGTTTCTATTAATTACAAAATGTTTTGCTATTAGGAATATATCTTTTCTTAAAACAAAAATTCTCACGGTATCATATGATTAGTATTGCCCGACTATACTTTCTTAATTGTTATAGCTATAAAGCTATCTAGCAAACAATAACCAGTTAATTTCGAAAGAAATATTTGGAAGTAAAGAAACATGTTTTATAATTTTTAAAAGCTATCACAATAAGATCCTAATGGTAGCTTCCCTTGTTTTATAAATTTTATGAAACCACCAACAATAACTCTGAGTCTGGTTATACCATTTAATTCTAATGCACAAAAAGTTTTACTACATAATTTTAGTTTATCAATTTGGAATTTCTATTATAGGAAAAAGCAGACCAGCATAATTTTCAACAACTCTAATTTAAGAACGTAAAACGTTAACGAACTTTCTATGCTTGCTACTACAAACAAAATATTTTGTCTTGTCTTAGCTACAGAACTATATAAGTCAGAGTGTTTATTGTATGTATAATAAGTAAAAACAATCTCTACCTGTACAGTAAATTGTACACACTTAAGCTGTTATAGCGATTAACAATGGTTTAAGTTCAACATACAAACAAGTGATGTACTTATGGCACGCATATTTTACGAAGTTTCAACTAATTTACACTGGGGACCTGGTGTGCCTTAACTGAACAAAGAGAAATTATGTAAAGTTTTGACAAAGTAAAAACTGTTAATTTTTTAAGAGTTCATAAACTTGTTCATTTGTGTCTTTGTTTTTAACTTAAACACAAAACAAACTGCCAATTTACAGTTGTAGTAAACTTTATGAAAAAAATAAGAAAAAAAAAATTATGATATTAACAAAAACTAAATTTAAAATTTCAATTAAAACTTTAATTACAAGTGAACTAATAAATAGAGAGTTGAAAATGAAAATACAATCTATCAAAATTAAATTGATAATATTAAAAGTTTTAAAATTTGACATGTGTGACTTGTTGTACATATCAATTGTTTAAGCAACAGATATTCTTTGTGGATGCATCTGCCTTTCAACAATCACTCGTAGATGCTCATTTACCCAAATGCGGCAATTCTGTTTGTTAACGAATCCACTGAGGTGAAAGTATGCCTGTCTCGTCGCAGAAGATGGTTTGCTATTTAAAATCACCATTCACTTCTCTCTGGCTTCAACAATCTTAACGCGCTGCTCAATTGTGTACCTCTCCATGCTTGAATTTGTCAACCACTGAAACAAAGAAATGTAAAATTAAGTTGGGCAAAAAACTTGACGTTAAGGTGTGACTTACAGTTAAAATTGTTCATTATAGTTGGATCACCCTTTATTAAAAATGGTATTCAAATGAGTGTTCGAAAATAAACACTAAATATCGCTCCTTAGTATTCGGTTCGGTAGATTTGTAAAAAACACATACGCTTATAGTGTTTGTGTAGTAGATCATTAAAAAAAATTTAATCTATCCAACACAAAAATAATACTGTTCTTATCTAACTCAACAAAAAGATGAGAACATTTAATTCCGTTCGATTTTTTTAACTACAAAATCCATTGTGTTCGGTTCAGCTCATTAATAATCGTTCATTTCTGTTGTACTTAGCGATATTTTGGCTGGTTTAAAAAATTAAACATTTTTTACAAAAAAAAAACACGCATACGAAAAATAACAAAAAGCCAGCAAAATAATTTTACACATACGAAACATAAACAGAATACACACACAAGCAGTTAGTGCCGCGATCTTTGCTAATTTTTTTTTTGTTCACTTCTTTATCAATGTAAAAAAAGAAACATTATAAAACATTCAAATATATTGTTTGTATACAGTACCACTAAAATTGTTCTGTTTTTAAACGATGAACAGAACACTATATAATGTTCGGCTCTTCCTTGAAAACAGTTACGAACGGTATTAAGGGTTGTGTACATCTACTCAAACACTAAAAAACAGAAACCGTCCCTGGCTGTACGAGCCGAACGCTAAATAATGTTCTGTTTATTTTCTAACACTTGTTTAACTTTAGCAATTTTAAGTCTGATACTATATTTTTGTGTGTGTGTGTATGTTTTTTTTATTGATGTTTTTATATCTTATTTTCATAAAGGAAAAATGTTTGAATAATTCATATTTATATCAATAATGAAGAAATACTAATCCAAATTTATTTAAGAAAAATTAAGAAAATAACTCAAATAATTGTTTCTTAAAGTGTAGAGCGTTGCTTATATCTTTAATACTTCTGGGTAGTGTGTTCCAAAGACGTATGACATTAATATTAAATTGCCACTCCGAAATTAAAGTGCGATTCTTAAACTGAACTAGATTTCTTGTTCGATCAAGCCGGCCAAAACTCAGTCTATTGTATAACTATTCAGGTTCACGGGAGTTAATAATTTTATGTAAGAAAAGTAATGATCTTATTTTCAATAAATCATCAAATTGAACGCCATATAATTTTTTAGAATACGCGGAAATGTGATCAAACCTTCTAAGTCCATACACATATCTTGTAATGTTGTTGAAAAGGACATTAAGTCTTCGTTTACTTTCTGTGTCACAGGAGGATACAATTTCACATACATATAATAACGTTGGGATAAGGTATGTTTTGCAAGTAATAGTCTGATTTTTAACGGGGTACAATATTGTGTAGGCCAAAGGGTTCTTAGCATTGAATATGTTCTTTCACATGCTGCAGTAAAATGATCGCTCCATGTCAAAGTGCTATTGAATATACCTCCAAGGTTTTTTGCTCTTTCAACAATCTCAATAGGCTGATTATTTATATAAATGTTTGGTTTCACAATTATTTTGCTCGTTCTTTTCCGAAAGACAATTTATTTGGATTTCTGTTGGTTAAAACTTAGCCCATTAGCTGCAGCCCAGAGAGAAACTCTATTTAAATCATCATTAAGTTTTTATATGCAATCATCTAATTTCTTACAGTTTCTATTACTCACATACAATTGTTCATCATCAGCATATCGACGAATATCGCAGTGCATTAGTTGACATGGTAAATCGTTTGCATATATTGAGAAAAGAAGTGGACCAAGAATTGATCCCTGTGGAACAACTCTTCTTACTGGTAAAAAACATGAAGTTCTATTCTTAGTCTCCACCAATTGAAAACGGCCTTCCAGATATGATGACATCAGATTAATCAATGTTGAAGAAAAATTCATCATTTTAGATAATTTCTGTTTTAATATTGTATGGTCAACCGTATCGAACGCCTTGGAGTGATCCAATAAGACTAGCATTGCCAAACGTCCGTCATCAACTTCCCTTCTTAAATCTTCAGCTACATCAGTCAATACAGTAATGCAACTATGCTTCGCACGAAAACCAGATTGTCGATCGCTAAGTAACCGGTTATCTCTTATATACGTTGCAATTTGATTATGCAAAATTTTTCCATAGCCTTTGATAGATAGGGTAGAATCGCTATTGGTCGAAAATCGTTGTTGCATTTTGGTATGTTAGCAATTGTAAGAATCGATGGAAGTAACATCAACAAACAACGGATGTAGACAATCAACACCCATATCATTCGATTTTATTGAAGCACAGCTTGTGTAGACGTTAATCTGGGTAACACAGTTAAAAGAGAAATGGTTTAAAGGAAGATGATTTATACGATAATCATCATAGAACTCATGATTTGCTTCTGGCATATTAATATTTACTAACTTCTCATTTATCTCATCAGGGTTTGCAACGCATTCAATAATATTTTTGTGTTTACTTATACCAATATCACGAATAGTCTGCCACGCTTTCTTTGCATCAATTGAATTAGCAAATTTCTCGGATTAAAAATTTGTTTTAGCTTTTCTGATCTTTTAAGTAACGATTTTTCTAGATTCCGTTGTTTTGTATCGTTTCCATCTGGCGTAGGCTAAGTCACGTTCGGCTATAAGCTGTCCAATCTGTGTTGTAAACCATGGGTTATGGCTAATGGCTTTTGTTCTTAATGGAACCGTTACATCAAACAGATATGTTAGATGTTTTTCTAAAAAATTCAGTTATTCATCAACCGTTAACATGTGGCAGATGCGTTTCGTGAATGTTATACTCACTTTATCAAGAGATTCGTCTATTTAAATAAAAGAAAATATAATTTACAATATTATTACAACAAACATTTTTCAACAAATAATTATGACTTACCATAAGAGAAATTAATTTTTTATTTGTTACATTGAACAATAATTTGTTGTATATAAACATAAAATCATTAAGCATGAAAAATTAGATTAAACACAAACTTAAAAATTAAAATTTGCAACACAGTAACTGGCATTAATGTTTTTTGTGTGTTATTTTAAGTTCATTGTCTTTTTTATTTTCTGTTGTATCCTTAACGTCTCTATTGTGAATCTTTTCATTTCGATTCTTTATCAATCCAACATTCGTACTTTGTCAAAATCGTAAGTATGGTTTGTATTTTTTGTGTTGTGCTAATACAGTAGACGCGCAGAAATTCGTACTCTCACAAATTCGATTTAGTAATTTCATTACATTTGGCGCTCTAAAATTAGAATCCAAAATTCGAATTTCCGAGCGGTTTTTTTCTTTTTTATTGTACACATTAAATTTTGTCAGCTAGTGCCGGTTCAAGTCAAGTTTGACTCATCAAGTCTTCAGGTTTTAGGAGAGAGGGAAAAATAAATGGTATTATCTATTCCCTTCTCTCCTAAAACCTCAACACTTGACGAGTCAAACTTGACGTGTGTGAACCTGCACTTAAGTTTAACCAAATACAAAGTAATAAGGGGAATCCCATTTAAATAGATTATTTACAGATCTTGTTGGTGTTGTCAAAGTTTAAAACCCTGTTTTTTGGTGTTTGTATATGTATACGGTTTAACATTTATTAAAATAAGAAAGTGATCTAAATATCACTAACAAGCGTAAGAAAAACAGTGTGTTTACAAGACAAGTTCAAAATATTGGAAAAGATTGCTTTCTTTTTTAATTTAGTCAAATGAACTGAATTGTTATTTTTTGCTATATTTCGTTAAGTTTTTTATAGTTTACCTTAATTTTTGTATCATAAAAACCGTTCAGAAATTTGAATAATACGGAAATTCGAATCGCCCTGAAAACAAAGTGGTTCGAATTTCCGAGCGTGTACTGTACAGTACTTTCCTTCAATTTGCTTATGTCCATTTCATGTTCTGTTATTCTTGTTTCCAATGTTCTCATTGTTGTACCAATATAAATCAAATCACATCTTTGATCTTTTTTTCCTTCACATGGTATTTTGTAAACCTTCGTCAGCATACTTTGTATCTTATAACTGGATAGTGTCTATTGTAAATTTTTAACTTAATTCTTTTTAAGAACAATTGTGATTTTTAGTTGAACTGTTAGTTGTAGTTGCGATATTTTTAGGTAGGCTCGTGTTTTTAAAATTTAATTTTAATTAAATTATTTTTACTGACGGAAGGAATTTTACAACTTGGAATTTTATTGAAATTTATTGATAATTATGTTAACAAATAGATTCTGGGAATTTCTGATAGTGCATAGAAAACATTCCTGGTTTTGGTTTTTTATCCAAATCACATTCATTAATTTACAGATCTGGCTAAATGTCATTAGCAAATTTTAACGGAGTTTATGTGACCGAAATATGCGTATTAAAAGCTGGTCCCATAATTTCTGGGGTCTTCGAAAAATCCATTTCAACAAACACACGGATAAACGGTCAGGCGGACATCGGGTAAAAAACTTCGCTACACAGAAAGAAAAACACCCGGGATAGATCGAGTTTTTATGATTACCTTAAGTTCGAGTCGGCCTTAAAAATTCAAGTATGAATAACAATAACTTTCAAAAATAAATCTAGGAATTTCTTGAAATATGTATAAAATTCTTAAATCCAGTAAAAATAAGATTAAAATTTTCGTTGTGTTCAAACCTCCGGATTACGCATGTTTTGATTTTCTATACACATTGAAAAAAGGTCTGGCCCGACAATAGTGTACCACAAAGTGTTAAAAAGTAAATTTTGAACTCTTGTTTTCATTTAGTTTATATTTTTGGTTAAATATGTACATACGATTTCTAAAGTAAAAACCATGTCGCGCATGATGCCGGTGTTTTATTATTATCTAAGGTGTAAAACGGTTAAGTAAATCAAAGAAAATATCGTATTTCTGGTTTCTTTTTTGGTATTTTTCATGCACGAATTAGCGATAAAATCAACTTTATAATACTTGAATCAAGCGCATCTTGAGATTGATTCAATCTAAGTTTTACTTAAATCAATCTTATTTTCGGATTATTTTAAGACCGACATCGGATTGATTCGGATGGATGATTTTTCTTTTGAGTGTACTAATAAGGACCGAGAATATATATGCTTTATAAGATCTAAGATCAATATTATAGAAATTACAAACGGAATGAAAAACTAATTTAGCGTTATCTAATTCATTATAATAAGTATTTTTTGCTGCAGTTTAAAAGTCCACCGAAGGTTATTAAGTTTATCTCGGGCCTAAAATTGGCAGATATCCACTTGACCTAGACAACCGAAACTTATTTAAAATTATCATTTATGGCGTTTTCTTTTCTAAAAAAAAGTGAACCATAAGTGTTACATTGGATCTGGCAGCATTTTTATACACAGAGAAAACAGATTCGTGATCACAACCGAATTTGGCGCCAATCGAATTTCGTCGGTTGCATGTACTATCACACAATTAAGTTACAATTACTGAAAATTTCGTTGCTAAGCATAATATTTTTGATAGCAACATTTGAATTTTAGTACACTATCAGTTGTAACAACAGATATTGTTAGTTGTAAGTATGATTATTAGAAATCAAAAATATGCTTACACCCGAATATATGACAGATGCAACTGAATAATCACATAATTGGTGTTCATAACAAAAGATTTGATTGTCTTTATCAATCTTTTTTTTTAACCGGTTACATAAACCATTTTCCCGATTTATTAGATAGGAAATCAAAATAATTCCATTTTTTGTTAGTATATTTATTTATTAATATTTTATGTACAGTTTACAACTTATTTAATTATATACAAACACATACATGCAGCTTTCCACATCATCATTTGGCTCCAATTCAATGCAAGTTCTTTCATCAATGTCGTCATGTTCTAGTGTCTGAAGTAAAACAGAATAATTAACATGTGGTATTAACAATATGAACAGTGATTTAAATTAACATGAAAATCACTAAAATACTGAGCGATTTTCATATAATGTATTTATAACATATTTGTTTGACCAATGTACACGCGGAGGAAAATATAAACAATATGTACATGTATATGTATTGTACATATGTATGTATGTATGTATGTATGTATGTCTAAGATATTGCCAAGATAGCATCGGATGTTTGTTAGACGATTGTCTAACTCCTTAAAGAATCTTCTGATGATTATCTGATGAGTAGCAATAATAAAAACAACTAAATTTTTTAATTATTACTTAGTCTTTTGTACATTTTCTGACACGCTTGCCTTTTAATCTTGGAATGAACCTTTTGCGGCTCTCCTTATGAGTCATACAAAAATTACTGAGCTACCTAAATAAGAGCGTTTTTAAAACATGAAAATTCACTAGTTAATACAATTTTATTTAAACAAGCCGACGAAAGGATCTGTCAAATAAGATTTTCCAAAAGGATTGTGGTTTAATTCCTGAGCTAAAGGTTTGTTTCGTATAAATTGAATGAACAAGAAGCTTGATGCTCTTGTTTAGGTGGCTCAGTTATATGTGTAAGCATTTCACAAGTTGTAAGGGAATTCCTACAAGAGTCTCATAAGATTCTTGATGTGCTTTCTGAAAGCCTCATTAGAAAATCTTTGCAGAAATCTCAAACGAATTCGTCTACGATCAATACACTGTGCAACAAAAAAAAACACCCTCAATACTTGCAGCGCGAAATACTAGTATATTGGTAGAGCAAATCTGCCAAAGGGTTTTGAAAAGTTAGCTTGGGTTCCCAAAATGTGGGCCCCTAAAATTTTTGAATTTTTGAAAAGGCGTTTGGTATAAGTCAAAAAAAAAATACACTAAATGCACTTCTAAGCTAAAATACTATTTCAGATGTCTTCAGTAAAATTTGATGGTGATTCTCTGCTTAGAATATATTAACCCTCCAACACTAACTTTAAGGGGTAATTTTTGTCCTTTTTTTAACTTCCCAACAAAAGTATACTAAAGCGGCACTTTAGAAGGTTAAAAAGTTCCACGAATATTTTCTGCATCAAATTTTACTAGTGGTCTTTTAAGACCAAAAGCTCATGCAATTTATGTAAAACGGGGTTTCAAGAAATTTAAAAATTTCAAGGAATGGAATTTCGACAATCCGTTTTACATACAGTGCACAAACTTTTGGTCTTAACAGACCACTAGTAAAATTTGATGTAGAAAATATTCGTGGAACTTTTTAACCCTCTAAAGTGCCGTTTTAATATACTTTTGTTGGGAAGTTAAGAAAAATGACAAAAATGACAGCTTAAAATGAGTGTTGGAGGGTTAATATATCCTAAGAAAAGAATCGCCATACGATTTTACTGAAGACATCTGAAATTACTTTTAAGCTGAGAAATACATTTAGTATATTTTTTTTTGGCTTATACCAAACGCCTTTTCAAAAAATTCAAAAACTTTCGGGAACCCAAGCTAACTTTTCAAAACCCTTTGGCAGATTTGCTCTACCGGTATTCTTGTTTCATTTCGCGTTGCAAGTGTTAAAGCTGGCGACAATGACCCGAATTTTTTTGCGCTGTCATATAAGCGTCTTTCGCTATGTTGTAGAAGTATCTCGCAGAGGAATCAGCTTGTGTAACAGTTTCTCCTGTGCGAGGAATCTTTTACGATTAAAAATTGCCCTCGTCGACGATTAATGCTCTTCATGAGATTCCCAGTAGATTCTGTCGATTAAATGTATGTATGTATGTATTTATAAGAAATATAATACAAACATACATATTCACGTGCATACCATAATTATAAAAATACATAAATTACTTACCCCTATTTCTTAAGTTTTTGCACTTTTTTGCGTTTTTGAACGCAAACTTATTTATTTTAATATAAATTTAAAATTATTTTATTATATATAATGTTTTGACAGAAAATTTAGTAAACAATTGGGACACATAGCTTTTTTTTTTGGTTCTGAATACCAAATAATTATTTTTTCATTTGTTGTACTCGAATTGAAACTATACTAGCAATCGATAATAAGCTGCAATAAATAAATTAACATTTATATTACAAAATTTGTTGACGAAAGCAAATTTTTAATTCCAAAGACCAATATTCAGTATTGCCCTCTATTAAATTCGGTTGTAATCCTTACCATTTGTACTAATTTTTAGAACTAAATTAAATTAGGTATCATAACTAATAAAAGAATTGAAGGAATCATATTTCAGTTGGAATAACATTTAAATAATCAAGAGAATTAAAAATCAGTTAGAACTATACATTTCTAATAGTTGCAATAATAAATTATGTTTCTTGATCAATATTTTATTACTGCAACCGTTTTCCAACCAATTTGTTTTCTGTGTGTATGTTAACCTGATTTTTAAGAAGTGTTGTATATTTTACGTTTACAAAAGAACACAAGTTTCGGCATAAAACAATAAAGTTCAATTCTCGTAAAACATTTGGAGCCTCTTATACCGCTAATTTCTAAGTAAAAAAAAAATACGAGAGACGAACTAAAAAATAATTTATTTCTGCTGATATAATAACAAAACCAGCTGTTTAGTGCTACACTCATGCCCCTTTAATTAAAATGAGTGTTGAACATGTAGCATTTTTTTCTTTTTACAGGAAACATCTTCACAAAAGAACACGTTGCACTTTTAAAACAGAACACGTTTTTTAGAAAAGAACATAAAGAAATGTTAAAGGCAGAATAAATGCAGAATATTACTCAGAAAAGAAAACGCCATTAGTATCAGGTGTTGGTAATTATATAAATCAAACTCGTGGGGGGAATAATATCCTTTAATACTTTTAACTATTTGAAAAAGCCGACTGCTTTATTAGTATGAAAAATTCCTGCAGTATTTTTTGAATCAGTTAAAAAGTCCGCCGAAGCCTTTCTTGGGCCTAAAATTGGTAAATATCCACAAGATCTAGACAAACCGGAGATCTATATAATGCCACGATAACCAGTATTCCACCGAACTTTATTTAAAATTCCCATTTAGTATCAGGTTTTGGTTATTATACAAGCCAAACTCGTGGGAAATAACACCCATTAATACATCCGTAACTTAGTATCAAGATCCGAAGACGTGTTCTCCAATAAACGTTACATAGCTTAACCTTTATGTCAACAGTAACATACCCGGGTATGTTTTGAATTTTAAAAACTCTGTATTTCTGAAAGTGGCTATCATAGCGCTCTGAAATTTCATGATATCCTCACTAGAAGTGTTTTCTAACACATTCATTCTAACACATAAAATTGGACAAATCAGATCATAGATGTGGTAATTTTTTCATTCCTACCTCTTACGTCATCCGCAGTTCAAGTAACGACGAGCAACTAACAAGTTTTTGCTAAAAAGTCACTTATTGTAAATATTCACACATGATAGCAAAGAAAAATGCACAAGTGCTTAAACACCGTTATTTTACGTATTCATACATAAAAACAATTTAAAATGGGAAAAAAGCGCAAATAAAATACAAATAAAACGAAAAAACACTAACAACAATATGTACTTGTATACCCGGGTATGTTTGCTGTTGACGTAAGTATAATTTATCAGCTGTTGACATAAAGGTTTATCTCTAAAAATTAAATTGATATTCAAACTTGCATGTGGCTCAACTGCCAGCTATAAGGGACGTATGTTATTTAGTGTACGCGATTATTATTTCGATGTTTTACAGACAGAATAGCAAAAGAAATAAATCCATTGTTTTTTACTACTGAATAGGGTGATCGATTATTCGACTTTTTTCAATAACCGGTATTCGAATATTCCGAATAGTTGCTATTTTAAAAAAAGCGGTTTTCGGTTAGACATTTTAAATTTTAATTCGAATACATAGAAATACAAAAATCAAATTAGTTTTTGTAATTAAAAGTAAATAAGAATAAAAACAAAACAATTCACGAAGGTATGGAACCAAAAAACTAAATAAGGTATGTTCAGACCACCAATATTTGACGATAAAATTAAAAAAAAACGTGACCAGTCAATTAGTTTTAATTTGTTGCTGGTTAAGCATGTCTATATGAAGCAGTAAACTTCAGCCATATTTTTGAAAAGTGGCAAACAAAACCTCTTATCCAGGATTATATATTTCAATTTTTGTTTGTTTCAGCATTATAGAAACAATAGTAATATGAACATGCTTTTTATATGAAATATCTGTCAATTCGTCGATCACGCAATTTAAACCCTTCTAGGACATTTTTGATTCCTTCAATTCTGTTTAAAGTTCTTTGGTGTTTTAGTAAATAAAACTGATGAATTTTCCCATAACATAGCCGGTATGTTTTTGTCTTAAGCATGAAGATATGCTAAAACTACTTAAGAGTTTTTCATTCATTATTGGCAGCATATTTTCGTAAAGTATTTTTTGTAGTCTCTTAAAAACTACTTGGAACAGGGTCAAGTTTTACTTGGCGTATGTTTATGTCAAGCTTGTAGACTAATTAAAAATGATTAATAAGTCGTGACGTTAAAGAACCTTTGCAACTTATCATTTTAGGGCCGTTTAAGAACAAATTTCTTTTAAGTCAGTTAAAGCTGAACTTTTTTGGTAGTACTTTACATTCTTTTTGGTTTTTGTTACAAGAACACACACTTATATAAGCGATTTGTATTTACATTGCTCATAATGTTTTTTTGACTTTTGTTTCATTTTGTTTTGACATTTTTTATAAAAAGTTTAAGTTTGCCAAATATTCAATTAGAAAAATACTTAAATTACGGGTTCATTTATAACAAAAGTAAGGAAAACGTATATAAATTACACATTACTTATATAACCGGTTTATTTTACTAAGATAACCGGTTTATTCAATATTTGAAAAATGGATATTTTGAAATATTCGACTTTGCCAAAACTAAAATAACCGGTTAAAACCGGTCGAATACTCTTCGATCGATCACCCTACTACTGAAATATATTAAGATACAGACGTTCATAAACGCATACTTCCATCTTTTTTAATAATTTATAAAAGTGCCAGAAATTAAGGTGAATTATGTTTAATTAAGGATTTTAAGGCTCTTTAAAATTTAGATTTTAAAATAAATTCAAATGTTCCTTATAAAAAGTGTATATATCACCTTAAATACATAAGTCTCTTTTGAAATAAATATTTTTTCAGGTATTTTTATTTCTAAAGAATTTTTTTTATTTCAATTCTCAAATCTTTTAATTAAAAGAGTTTACTGAAATGCAAAAACTTTTAACTAACACAGAAATATTAATATTTGCTTTCTTTTTAATTTTGTATCACATGATTTTTGTGTATTTAAAAGAGTGTTTGGGCATGTGTAAAAAAATCTTTATCATTATCTTAACACTAAGCCATAGTAAGCATATTTGTGTATATTTGTATATGTGCTTAGGAAAAATCCTTAATAACTTTCATAAAGATTTTTTAACTTAAGCTTTTACTACAGAAATCTCTTCTGGTTCTTTTTAAAAAAGAACAGAAAAAAGCAGCAAATACAAGAATAAAAACAACACATTTATGAACGCCTAAGGACATGCAGTGAATTTTTCTACAATTCTCTCGTGTGGATATTCATTGTTTTTTTTTCTTTTATTTTTCTTTTTTACTTTCTTCGTTTTTTACAGTTAATGCCTTCTTTATACATGTTTCCATGTTACTTACACTTAAAATATAAAATCGGAAATATTATGAATTCTTAAAAAATTACATACAGCAAACATCGAAGGAACTATACGCATATAAAGGGTGGTTAAACATTAAGGGCCGATCTTGACTTTGAATAAAACACAGATTATTTAGTAAACTACTAACATTTCTTTCTATTATGATAATATTGGTATGGTTCAATTATGTGTGGAACAAAATATCGGCCAAATGGCCACCGCACTGTCGTGTCTTCTAATGACGAGCGGCCAAAAATAGAAGGAGTTCTCGTACAGTTATGAAATTTAGCACACTTGTTTGACTTGATGTAAGATGGAAAAATTGTAAACATGGAAAATTTCGGAGCAAGGATTCGGGTCCTTCCCATATATCCTGAAAATTAAAAATGTCATAACAGAAGAAAAAAAGGTTCTACTATTATGAAAAATTGTACGCTGATTACCTTAAACAACGTCAACGTTTCGGCCAAATATGGTTCAATTTATAGTGAGGACAAGCCCAGTTCAAAAATTTTTCGAAAATCTAAGAAATATTGTAAATAAAATTATAATTAGTTAGTATTTCTTGATACATGAAACTATTAGATCATTCTGAACGCAATTAATTCTGTTTAATTTTTAAAAAAATTATATGAATGAAACTATATTAATACGAAATGTATTAACTTGCATATTCAAACAAATTTATACCCTTTAATATTAAAAAAAAGTTCATACAAAATTCATTAAATCAACATTCATTAAGTCTACTTTAATTTTTGCGTATACCAAGGCGAATTAACTACTGTTGACACCGCTTCGTCTTGATTTAAGTACGGATAGATTGATTTGGTTTTTCAGTGTAGACGTTTCTACCTCAAGAAATTTTTTGCTTAAGAATAACTTTAAGGCTCAACGCGGTAAAAAAAACTTTCATATCTATATAATCAGCAAAACGTGATAGGAATTTGCCGAGCTACATTGAAAAAGTGGCGAACTATTTTTTATGGTAAGATGAAACCAAAATCAATTTGCTTAACTCTCATAGAAGCAGCCTTTGTGTACGTAGACCCTCTAATTCAGGATACGTTTTATTAAACTAAAAAAAGAGCGTTTTACTTGCACTGAATTATTAGCCCTGAGGTGTCTTTATTTTTCAACACCACTGCATTTAAATTGTGCTTTATTGTGTTATATTTAAACAATTAAGACTTGTCCATCCGTCTATATTGAAAGATCAAGTAGATTAAATTTAGTAATAAAATTTTTCTATGAGAAATTCAAATAATACGTGAAGGCAAATGGTTCTGCTTAAAATAATGCATATTGGTCCAATATTAAACTTTTTTCTTTAAGCAAGAAACGCTTAAGTCAATAGAATAATAAATCGCTACGACTTGTCTCCCATATTTTAATTTCCAAATAAAAAATAAATAAATTTTTTAATAATCATAAATCTCGCTGCGTGAACTTCACCCACACTTTCAGAACTCACTGTTTTATTTTACTACCTGTGGAACTATATAGACATAGCACAAATTAAAACAGTGAACCAATCAAAGGACTTGAAGTTTTTCTTTTATAGGGTTTTTGTATCTTAACCTTCGCTTTCATGAAGAATTTTTTTACTTCAACACAGTATCTACCCGGGTAGATATAAAAATATTTTCTTAATTTTATATGGGGAAAAATACAAACAATGTCAAACAAGGCAAACATAAAAAACTAGTCCAAACACGCGTGTAAAATTTAGCCCACATGGTACTAGGTCTAGTCCAAAAGTAACCCAAACGTATGGAAAAAGTCTTAACACTACTGCATTGTATGCACAAGAAGATTAGTTTTAACTTCGTTTAAAAACGAAAACATGTCGTTAAAAAACGATGACATATCGTCTCACTACAAACACTTTTTACCAATGACATTGCCCATGCTTGCATTACATCGGACCAGTCCATGGAGTAGTCCATTTAATCAAAATGGATCAGCTGATCCAATATTATTTGCAGGGAGGTGGTCCAATATAATTTGCAGGATAGTAACCTTTGAAAATATTGTGACCACATTCATATATAATACTTGTGCCCTTTGGACTAGTTCTATTTTTGCAGGGTGGTGATTTCAGTTCGTCTTGAATATTTGTTGTGAAAGTTTTTGTTTGCGAAAAATTAAATATGAACAACGGGAGCGATGTTTTTTAACATGTTGGATATCTCGGCCCTGGCAGCATATATAAATACGTCACCAACAGTCCACATAGTTCGGTAAAGAAATCTCGAAAAATTTTTAGTTGTTTTTGTTTTTGTTATAAAACTACGAATATGAAGAATTTGACGCTGATGATGTCCCAGAACGAAGAAGAGAGCTACACGGCTAGCATGTGTCAAATGCAAGAAGCCCGTATGCGAAGAACATAGCTTCACCTAGACAAAGTGTGAAGATTGTCATATGGGCCAATCATCGTCTTCTCACAGTTTGTGTAAATAAATATTACATACATACATATGTCTATACTTTTTCTCACTATTTTGTAAATTTTTAATTTCACTAAACGAAATCCATTTAATTACATGATGTATTGTTTTTTTACAAGTTTCAAATGATTATAGTAGGAAATGTAAGAAATGTTCATACAAATTTCGATATACCTACCCGGGTATATACTATTCAAAATTTAAAAAAAAGTAAGAAGTTCTGCAGTAAAATCATTTTTGTTTGCATTTTCTGCTTTAAGTCGAAAATTTGATAACTGACTAGGCGGCATTTTCAGATTTGATGAAAACTAGCTCAGCTATTTGCAAATGAAAGTCGCTTTCTCTACCCGGGTAGGGATTATGAAAGCGACGGTTAAGGTCAGTTTAATTACACACAAGTTTTACAAAAAAAAATCCTTAAAAGCTGTTGTATTATGAATGGAGAAATCTTGTGGGAAATATTTAAAACCTTTTGTCGATCATTCATTTATTATAACGTAGATCACTCAGTAGTAAATATTCAAAACTGCAATAAGAATCTTGAGAATCCCTCTAGCCAACAAGGTTTTGTACTGGAGCAACCAAACATATTTCTGGGGTAATTTGGACTGAATTCTAATCTGTAATTGGTTTTTAACTCTCGAGCTACAAAAAGATGTTTTTATTCGTTGCTTACATAAAAATCCCTAGTTTATTTAAAAATCAATGAATTTTCAAAAGTGAATGGCTTTATTTGAACGTCATTTGTATTTTGTTGGTTCAGTTTCACGTATTAGAGTCCAGCAATAGATTCCCAGCATGCTTTTGTCGCAAAATCTTTGATAAATTCTTTAAATTTTCATTAAAACTTGGTGAGCACGCTTCCCTTTTTCGTGCTCACTGCACCTAGCTTTTTTGGAAGAAAATCTAAATGCGAATAAAAAAAAAAGGCAAACATTGTCGCTGTCCACGGTTTGTCCAAGATTCTGACTGCAAAATCAAAATATAATGTAAATATGCATATTTTAATGGTACTGATATTGAATATCCTTTTTTTTAACCAAATATTCACCACACACAAAGCAAAAATAGCTTGAATCAGTAAAATTTGAGTTCTCTGGCACGCTTAAACGCTACTATTATGAAGATTTAGAATGAATGTGGGCTTCTGTCAAACAAATAATTGTGAAATTGTAGTGTCAGTATTGACTGTTTTTCAGTATTGCCAGCTTGCGATAGCAAATTAACAAGACGTGAAAGCCCAACTTTAATGCCAGATTCGAATTCAACGCACTCAGATTAGTTACAAAACATGCTTCGTTTCTGCAGTCAATTTTTTTCCAAATAACCACATCCAACCATTTTCATGCGTAAATTTAGAAAGCAGGGTCCTCTTGGAGTGGCTGCTTATTTTTATGGTTGCAGACTCTAATACGAAGTAATGCAGAAGTAATACGAAAGCCTTTTAGTTCTTTATTATAAAATCGCTATAGTGCGAAAGACTTTTTCAGGATTTCCGAACATATCGCTCGCATTTCTTCTCGAGCTTAATATTTTAGTCGTAGTAGGCTATGCGACTTATTCACATATACACGCTCTTTTACAAACCCACAAATGAAAAATCGGAAGCAGGTAGTTACCGCTCTAGCGATGCTTAATTAATATAATACAAATCATTTAATGCCATATGTTTATTTTGTAATTATAAGTAATTTTTCGAAAATACTTTAAAATTTTCCTTTTCAAAAGTCACAAAAAAAAAGGATAAGGACATCATTAAAATTTCATCGTTCCTATTGGGCATATGGTGGCCTAGAATCCATTTGGTACCCTAAGTATATGGCATGTCTGAGCTATCTTCATTAAACTGATATCCTATCCATGTTATAAAGTTACCGGATGGATTTTGTATTTGGAAAATAAAAAGGAACTGAACCAAAACATTTAATGGCTTTTACTTTCACATAAGCCTTAACGTTATTTATTCCTGTCTGGCATGAAGAAATAAATCTTCAGTCAGCCCAATATTTATGTAATAGAATAGTTTTTTAACTTTCTTTATGAAATATTGATGATAATTATAAATATTTATGTTTGCTCGCTAGTTAAAAACAACAATACGACTTTTCTTAGAGTTTTTACATAAAAAAACATTTCAAACGACTTAAATCCATTAAATTAGCAAAATTACACGCAAATATTACGCAAATCTGAATTTCAATTGCTACCATTAAATTTCGTTAACCGTATTACTTTTAAAATAGTCTGAAATATTAATTTAAGTTTCGCCAACATTTCCAAAAATTTCGTCCTTTCCCTTAATTTTTTTGCTCTTTAAACACACATTTATTATGTTTACTGGGTAGATAAGCAGTCTTAGGAATATGTGTGTATTTAAGTGCACCACTGTCAGCATGTGCGAGCATTTTAGTTGAGCTTTTAAGACAATACCTTCAAGCATTTATTAATGTTGCAGCTGTTGTCTGCTTTACTTTTCCAAGTGTAAGTTGTTTTGTTTCCGTTCATCTCCCTTTTGCATGTTTAACAGGAACTCGTAGCGATGCTGGTTGTCAGCTAATTTTCGTATTTTTATGTTACTTTTCATTCTTGAGAAAAAAAAGCACTGGAAATTTTATAACCTTGAAATTTTAGTCATTCTTGTTTTATTATTTTTATTTTTTTCTCAACATAAATTAACAGTAGTAAATTTTTTACGGATTTTAACAATGCACTGCAGTAAAATAAAAGACATTGAGCATTTTACTAGCAAATTACACGCTGTCGTTTAAGTAGATGTATTTGTATAAATGTTTTAAGACAACATTTTTGTGTGTTTGAGCATATAATAATTTATGTGGATGCTTAAAAAATGCATTAATAACACTTCTAATTTTCAAGTTTTATGCGAATTTTTTGCAAAAACAGTAAAAAAACAAGTAATAAATGTGTCTTTATACAGTTTTACAAATTTAAAGAAATGTTTTATAGTAGTTCTTAACTAATTTACGAGCTTAACTAAGATTTACTATGGAGTGTGAAGTCCTGTATATCAGGGCTGGGGAGTCGTCCGAAAAAGGTACTAACTCTGACTCCAAACGCTGAAATTTTTTTAAGTGCGACTCCGACTCCTACTATAATCTTGATGCTAAATGTTATGAGACTCAGTGATGTTAACTCTTATTTTTTCATTACCGTACGGGCTTCTAAAAATTAGAGTTTTTGAGAAGAAATTACCGTACGCAAACATTAATGTGCTGTTTCCAAATGACATGCGATTGATTATATAGTAAAATTTATATTAAAAGCACTCAGTCCATCGCCTGTCTTTTGGAAACAGCACATAAGAGCAGTATTCATAAACCATTTATTTAAATATTTATTGTGTTTTAAGAAGATAATTTTTATTTTGGAAAATTTGTTTAAAATGTTTTATGCCGAAACACTTTGGAGTCGGAGTCGCGAGTTTATGTGGATACTACGACTCCGACTCCGGCACAAAAACCTCAACTCCGACTCCACAGTCCTGCTGTGTATTTAGCTGTTAATATTTTTTATCGAAAAAGTTAACTGTGTTAAAGTAAATTTTTGTAGACATCAGTCCTCTGCTTTAAAATGTGGTCCACGAACTTGCTAAGAATAAGCTTTATTTAAAACCACACGTAGAGAAAAAATATGTTTAAAGATAAATGTAAACATATTTTGTTTAATTAAATCATATTATTGTTGCCAACAAGAACCCACAGCAATATTATGGTTGCCTCTAAACATGTTAAGGTTAAATATGACAATAATATGTTTTTAAATTAACAATAGTATTTTCCTCTTTTATAAGAGCTACATGCTATTGTGGAAAACTTACAATGTTATTATAAATGTTAAACATATTTTAGTTATTATTAACCATAACATGTTTTAAGGCAACCATAATATGGTTGTGGCTTCTTGATGAAGGACTAATTTAACCATAATATGGTTGTCGGTGACAATAATTTTACTATGTCACAAAATTTATCCAATATTGTTAGTTACGAACTGGACCGTTCCATGTCTCAAAACAAACTCAAATAAACACTTATGACTTAAAATGTATTTATAGTTCACAACCAAAAGTAGTAGTAGAGTAGTAAATTCAAGAAACTTCTATTCGATTCTCGAACATTCAGTTCGTATTAATTTAAATTCTACAATTTAATATAAAGTCTACAATACAGTGGATCAAATAACAATTTAAGCTAATACGACATAAATTATAATTTACAAGATATTTTACTTAACGTATGCGGAATAAAATATGGACTGATTTTCAACCATCAGTGCAAAAATAAAACAAAATGTAATATAAAAACAAAATATGGGAAAAGTAAAGGCACTTTCCATAAAACTATTTGGTTAGAGATCAGTTTTATAAATTGATAATAAGTAGAAAAATATCATAAAACGAAGTAGAAGGTCGTAAGTTGATTTGGAAATTTGGTGAAAATAATTCTCATTAAAGAAAATTTGAATTTCTTCGTCACTTTTCTGAAATCCAAACTGAAAAATCTTTTGTTGGTAAGACAGTTAAAGCTTTCGGAAGTAAAAAACCGTTTAATAGAAAACGACGATCCGGTAAAAATTGTTGATACAATGCAACCAAACCAGAGCTATGTTGAAGGTAGAAATTGCCGGATATACTTTAAAATCTTACCATGCATTTGCAAATAAATGAAGAGTTAAAAATTAAAAGTACGTAGCACATATCAGAGTAGTCAAATATGCAAATAAACCCGTTCCAGCAGTCTCAAAAACGAGCCAGTTATCATCAAACATCTAATACAAATGTAAACCAGTAAAATTGGTAAAATGAAGAACAGAAAAATGTTTCACCACTTCTGTATTCTTGAATTCGATTTAGAAGTAATTTTTTAATTCTCTTATGAAGTTTTTAGAAAATCGGACAATTCTAAATAAAAAAACTTCCCAAAGTCGAAAATTTGCATTTGTAAACTGTCAAATGTTTGTTTCTTTACAATCCATAACTTCTTTGCTTTTTTTCATTTTCATTTTTAATTTAAATTTAAATTAAATTTTTTTTAACCACTTATGGTATTTGTAAGTCTTACAATTATCGTCAGCCATAAATTTATAAGAGTACGTAACTACCATATTGGTTTAAGGACAAAAAAGGATCATATTATGATATCGCAATCATTACTAACATAATCACTCAAATAATATTTCATGTAAACAAATTTAATTAACAGTAATTATTCATTTTCAAACACTTTCTTAATATTCTTCCATACTTGTGTGTTCATTCGGTTGCGTATGTGTACATAAAATTACGAAACATTACATATGCAAATAGAGTATATATCGTTACCTTTACTCGTAAAGGAGCTAAGCAAAATTTAATAAATTTTACAAAGGAGGGAAAAAGTGTCCTTAAATCTTTATATACATATATATATGTTCCTTTAACTCCCACTGGAGCATAGGGCGCAAATCTTTAGTTCTCAATATTTTTTAATGCAGTTTTGTTTTCTGACATGCAAGACAAATCATGGATCTTTGTTTTACAAAGGTTTTTGCGACTAATCACATTTTCTGTTTAATATATTGCATTTTTAATATGAATTTAGCACTTTTTCTTTAAATTCTTTTAACTTTATATAATAAAGCTAATACACAGAAAAAAATTTTGCACCAGTAAAAGCATTAATCAAAAAATAAAATTAGTTTTAATTAAAATTTAATCAAGTGAATTAAACGTTCAATCAAGTGAATTAAATATTTAATCAAGTTTTATTAATATTATTATTTTGTTTATTGGTGCACTTGATTAAACGTTTAATTCACTTGATTAAATTCACTTGATTAAACGTTGAATTCACTTGATTAAATGTTTAATTCACTTGATTAAACGTTTAATTCACTTGATTAAATGTTTAATTCACTTTATTAAACGTTTAATTCACTTGATTAAACGTTTAATTCACTTAATAACATTATTAATTAAAACTGATTTTATTTTTGATTATTGCTTTAACCGGTGCAAAATTTTTTTTCTGTGTGTCTATTTAACGTAGAAAAATTTAGTTTTGAGGTGTGTCAATGCTTACTGTCCTTGCAGATAATCTATTGGTTGGAACTAATGAAGGTCATCAGTTGTGGGATGGCTTACACATTGGTGGTAAGACCCATTCTTAAGTATTTTTGTTGTGTTTGGAGGGAAGCAATGAGGCTAGCAAGTCCTTCTGTCAAAGGGTCAGAGGTGTGATTCGATCAGCCTGACAGGTGCCAGAAGAAGTACTTTTCAAGCGGCTTTAGATTTTATTCTACATCTCCTGCCTATTGATCAATATGTGATGGGAATCATAGACAGAAGTCTTCTGAGACTGCGGGAACTGGGAATGTTAGAAATTTCGCAAAAAGTCGCTTACTTATCTTAGATAAGATTGGTATTAGTTGTCATTACCTGGACCTTCCCGAGGGAAATAGGACCGACTCTAGGGCATTTGTTGGAAGTGGAATCACCACTTAGGGAGAGCTGGCCAAGTCGGGAGGATTATTAGGGATTTACTACTTTTACTAATAGCTCGATCATAAGGAATACGGGTGCACTTGTCAACATATTATATTATAAATATCGATTATAGGGGATATAGTAGATATACGTGGACAATCAGGTGGTCCTAAGGGTCAGGTGGGGTGTTTTGTGAAAAAGAGCTTTAAGAAAAATCTGAATGTAGTATGTACTAATGCTATGCTAAGTATTGGGTGACTGCAACATCACTGTTAATGAAATGGCTAATTAGTTGGCAAAACTTTGATCGGAGTTAAGGGATACTGATTGTAAAGACAATTACACTTCCAAAAGGTTTTTATTTAGGAAAGATTAGGGAATGGATTCTTAATTTCTTATATGGCAAAAATGTCAGCGGTGACATTTATCTGTACGCACTTCATGACCTTCAATGTAGGTAAATTTAAATTGGATAATATGTTTTTTTAAAGGAGTGTTACGTTGTGAAATGTATTGCTTTTCGATTAATTAAACCCATATGCAAATTTGTAGGGACTTGTTTAAATATACAATGTTTATCAAACACACAAACTATAAAAAAAGTTATGAAAATGTATGCTTTATCAAAGTAATTTATGGGAATACAAAATTTTTAGTTAATAAGATTTTGTTTGTCGTGCTTAAAAGATTCAAACAAAAGCAGCAAACGTTAAAAATTTAGTTTGATAGTTTACCAAAAATACAAGATTAATCTAATTTTAATTCTTTAAAAGCTTACAAACAACAATATGGTAATATGTTGTTATCAAATTTCATATCAAAAGGGGACTTACAACTTTTACTTTAACATTATTGTACTTAGCATTTTTACGTACAATTGCAAAAAAAAAACAAATTTAACATATAAAATAACATTTTTTTCTGCAAACTATGTATTTTTGTGTACTCTCTTGAACTGCATCAACAACTTGATTTTAAAAAATGTGGACTCAGCCCCTTTACGAGTGAAGGTAACGATATGTGTGTTTGAAAGTACGGAATAAACATGATAAGCAGTCTGTTAGGGTTAATGCTTTAAAAAGTCAATACCTAGATGAGCTGAGTTATTTAAGAAATCAAATAACAAATGGAATAGAGTTCAACTATGAAACTGAATACTGAAATACTGAAAAAATGATAAGTTAAAATATCTGAGAAATTTCGAGACATAGTTTTTTTATATTTTAGAAATCATGATTATACCCTCCACCAACACCAGTAGTGAATAAGGGTATACTAAGTTTGAACATTTACTTATCAATTATCTAAAACCACATAAAAGATATACATATGAACATATATTGAAAATATGCTTAACTAACAAGATTTTATTTGTCGTGCTTAATTCCAATTTTTATAATTGATAAAAACACTGAAATTTATTGTTGATGGGATAAGCTATTCCTATGCACATATCACTGGTTGCTTAGGCCAGATCAACAGGAAATTTCATCCAAAGATTTTAGAAAAAGTAAAGATATTTAACAAATAAAACAGTTAAGCGAATTAGAGTTATAAGCAGCAGCGTTAACAATATTAGAGCTTAAACAAAAAAACACAATACTAATAATTGTTAAAGCTAAGGCACGAGCTCTATGTTTACATTTCACCTTCAAGTTGTGCTAAAAAAGGTCAACAAGCAAAAAGAAAGACAAAAAAAAAAATTAAAAAAGAAAAAATGTACTTTGGACTTCAAGAAAAATTCTTGCCAAAAGGTACGAAAAAATAGAAGTAAGGAAGAACATGTAAAATCAATTAAAATAGATAGATAATCAATCAAAAAGCAAATTTCGATCTATCAAAGGTTAAATACTATTTGGTTTAAAGATTGATGTTTGATTATTGACTGCCAGCAGTAGTCGATGGCTGCGAGTGTTAAACGGCAAATCCCTCTAAAGATATAGAGTGGTTGCGATTGAAACATGTAAGGGTAACCTGTCCGTAAGCGCCTGGGTTCGATCCTCAGCTCAGTGAAGAATGAAAAATTATCAATAAATTTTAATTAACTTCATGTTGTAAAATTCCTTTCTTTATAAAAATGATTAAATGAAAATGAAATTTGATGAATTTAAGCCTAATTAAAATATCAAAATTTGGACCAAAAACAACAACAATAAACATTGAGTTAATCTTTTCTTACATTCCCCACCACAATCGGTTGGAATCACCCAACATTAATTGCTGTTGTAAGTAGGTTAAGAAAAACAAAATAGAAACAAAAACAGCTTGCTTTAATGTTTTCGCAAGAAAATCAAAAATTACACGACGTTGCCAATTCAGTTTTTTTAGCCCGTGCACTTTCGAAAACCTAAAAAGAATAGAACAGTTTTGGTGTAAAATTGCTTCTAGTTATCCTAAGCAGTTTGGGATTGCATTCCAACAAAATGGGTCCAGTAGGATACGAGGTTTGAATCCACCAAAATTTGATAATTTGGTAACAAAAGCTAACATAAATGAATGCATATTGCAGGGATTTATATAAGATTTTGCACAAATTCCATATTTTCTCATAGGCACATAAAGCCTGTTCTCGGGAAACAGTTTACCACAATTAATACCGTAATGAATAATGATGTTATAATAAAATTTGGTACATCACAGCTCATAGGTCTTGAAATTGCACTCTAAAATATCGTAGATCGGTCCATAATTTACCACATTCTCCTTACAATGCCCACTCTGTTAAATTATTTAAATACGCCTAAAACCGTATCAGATAAAGATATTGTGGTAAAATTTGGCTAAATTTAGCTTCATATGGCCAGAAATAACAAACGCAACTTTGTAATAATCGATCCATAATTTCGATATTTAACAAATTTTTAAAAGCAAACTTTAGCCTGCATAACAATCTGAATTAAGAAAAATCTTTTGGTACAATAGGATAACAAAGTGTGGCCTTTTAACTTTCCAGTTTTGGGAATTGCTATTTATATTTTGAGCCTTGGAAAAACTAAGTGCTTACATGTGCCATTATAGAATTGAGAGTTTGGCTTTTTATCCTGATACTTTAAGAAAGTTTTGCCATTTGAGTAGGACATGTGTTCTTTACAGTGGCTTACAAATTTTACCTAAGCAAAAATAGAACCAACTTGTGATTATTTGCGTGTGACGAGTTTTTACGACTCAATTTGTCCTACACCACTGTGGGTGTGGTGGGTTTAATGCGTTTTTGCTGAAGCTTGCAACGCATATAAATACCGATGCTTATGCAATAAACAAACTGTGTATCGTAAAACTTAATGTCACATATTGCACTTTGACCGCAAAGTGTTATGATATTTTGGAAGCCAGCCATACTTGTGTCTTTGAATCACTTTCGAGTGGATACAAGAATGCTCAGTTTGATCGTTTGGCTAATGACTACCTGCATTGACAGACATGGTTAGATCGATTCAGAAAGTGACTAAGATTCGATTGGCTTACCAAAAGCCAACATTTCTAAGTATTGTTCACAGTGTCACAACTAACTTTAATATTGCTGAATACATTAAGGTTGTCCCTTATCTCTAAACAATTTAATGAAATTAAATATTATTATGATACTACTCTACTTTGACTAATCTCAGTACTATTTGAAAGACGTCTTTAAAAATGGTAAATTAAAATTTAGCTTTTAATGTCTCTACTATTATAGACATTAACTGTTTTCCAAATACGTCCCAAAGCAAAAAAAAATCAAATCTTTAAGTCAGTTACAAGTCAGCACATAACTACTTATGTGCATTCTATTTATAATTGCTGCTCAGATTTGATTCCTTTTTGCTGCACCACTTAATGTTTTAATAAAGTGCTTAATTGCAACCATTTGGCAAACAGAAAATGAAGGATAAACATAGAATTTTCTCATATGTTTTTAGCTGACATTTATTAACGTTAATTAAGAGATTTAATAAAATGTTTATTTTTTTCCAGTGTTCTTAGGATTTAAGTTTTAACCACGAACAATTTTATTTTGCATTTAGGTTACTCTTCGTCGATTCTAAGAACTTTTTGAAGAAAAACGCTATTGGAACGATTTTATTTTAAAGTTTTTGATATTTTTATTAGGCTTAAGTTCATTAAATTTAATTTGAAATAAATTATTTGTAGTTAAGAAAGGAATTTACAACATGAAATGAATTGAAAATGTGTAATAATATTATTCTTGATTGAACATGGCTCGAATTTATTATTTTCGAGAACAACCACATTCTCAGCATCAAAATTCTTTGCCGTTCAACCGTTTGCACCACTGCGGCGTCTGCCAGTCTATAGTCAAACATCAATCTTTAACCAATAGTAAATGACGAATCGAAATTTGCTGTCAATTTAATTTACATGTTTTTTTTTCTTACTTCTATTTGTTCCTATATTTTTAAAGTAAAAATCAACAACTTTTTTTTAGTTAAGTATTTTATACAAAAATAAAGCAAAAGAACGCAGTACAAATAAAATTTATTTTTCTTTCACAAAATTCAATACAAATTTTTGTGTCTTAAAATTGATTTAGTTTTTAAGGCTTCCATCATCAGCTAATGTTTAAAAAAAAATTATATGATAAAGAGTAAATGACCTTCGTCGAATTGAAGAACTGTAACCATCCAGGGTTAAAGAATAATATCACGATTAATAAGATTTTGCTTAAATTTAATCATACAATTTTTACTTTTCTGGAAAATTACAATTAGCTAAAACTCTATGTCTAATGTTTACCGATCATTAACAGCTATTTATCGTCATATCTAACCAACCATATCTGATCACAATATGACGTAGTAGGACAACAATGTTCTTATAGGGCAATAAAATAGCTAGATACATTGTAAACATTGCGTTAAAATTATTTATCCAACTATAGTTTTTTCTACGTGTAAAGATTTATTTTTTTTAGCAGCATTATTATTCGTTGCGACTTTAATCATACTAGAAAGAATATATGAAATTCTTTATTCAAATTATGGCTTTTAAAATTTAAGAAAAATAACATATCGCTGGCTTTCCATGTTAAGGCTCTAAGTCCACTCTTTTAAGAAATTGAGATTTTAATGCACTAATGGGCAATAAGTAAAAATACATTGGCCCATATTCATAGTCAAAAATCAAGTCGACTTTAAATAAAAACCGGTTTTAAATGCATGTGAACACCATTGTTTTAAAATATACTTTAAAAAAAGTCGACTTTATTTTTGACTATGAATATGGGCCATTGTTTACAAAGAAAAAATTACAGTTATCTCATTTTTTGTTGTTGTTTTGTAGTGATGAGCAAAAGCGCTAAGTCCAATTTATCACAAGAAAAAGCTCTAAGTCCTAATTAAAAGTACAGTTTAACCATTTCTCTCAAATTGTTCCATCACATGTATTTTGATTGTTTTCTGTCTCTCCTGTAAAATTTTCAAATAAGGACTTAGAGCCTTTACATGTTAAGCCAGCGATATGTCTTTTCATATATCCTTTTAAACGTTACTTTTATTAAGCCATAAAAGGCCAATTTGCTATTCAGCAAAAATATTTAAAAGACATGACTGCAATCACAGACTGGTATGTAGCAACACAATACATTTTATAAGAACAACAAAAATCACTTGATTCTTATTGTCAGCCAATTAAAGAAATTTGCAGAGACTGTTTTTGGGGTAAATGAAGAACGCTTTTTTATCACCTTTTATGATAATCAATTAAAACAGTGTAGTTAATAATAAAAAATGCATGTTTTATTTCCTTTGCTCGTAGAGGGGACAACTGATTTAATTTGAAGTTAAAGTATATTATGGGGTTTTCTCAAAGTCGTCTTTTTTTTAATCAGGTGCAGCCAATACCTGGAACTTGGTAGAATTAAATAAAAATAATTAAAGATATTTTTTGAGATCATGGCTGTCCCGAGATAATATCTGGCACCACGCCAGTCAAAACGGCACCGGTCTGACTATTGGGTGAGGCCCCTCGGATCATCTAAAGGTTATTTCATCTTTAAGTGCTTCATTTTCCGGAGAAAATCAGTTGAGATTATTTCTGCACTAATCTCACTAATCCAGCTGAGATTTTGTCGGTTATACTCTCTAATTGCAACCTGAGTATGAAAAATGATTCTCGAATACACAGGGGCACTTGGTAAATGCATTTATGAATCACCAATGGTGTTTTCTTTTCTACAAAATATGTCACATTTTATTATTATTTTATAGAAATGCAATTTGGCGCTCGCTTCTTAAAAATGCATTGCTCTCTAAAAGGCCAGCATGTTTTATTCTAAAAAAAATCACCCTTAAATGTCATTAGGCATTGCTCTTTACGTCCCGTATAAATCGAGAGTGTTGATAATGCCCTGTAAAAAGGTGACTTCTTTTTATATATGGGGTTTCCAGACGAAGTTGGGAAAAAATCGCCTCTAATCAGGACAGTAAATATTTTAAGTTTTAATAGTTATTTTTTCTATTATTTTAAAGTGAAAACAAAAGAAAGCATTACTTTTTTAATGGTAGGTTGTCGGTGATATAACATTTAAATGAATTCGGTGTTATAAAATTATTTTTGAAAAAAAAAACGTCAAATCAAGAAATCGGAAAAAACTTGGTGTTAATAAATCGGCAATCTGGCAAAGGTATTTTCTTGTTTACATATTTTATGAGAAATAAACTAAATAAATTGGAATTTCGTCATTCATATCGTTCATTTATTAATTTATTTAATATCAATCTATTAACAAATTTGGGTTTATGTACATATTTTTTTATATACTGAAGAACAAACTTTTTGTCAGCTGTTTAAAACAGGGCGATCCAATTTTGAGTTTTGTTCTCGTCAAATAAAAAATTGCAGTACTACATGTTCGTCAAGACATTTTATACATGCACCTTTTAAAATGTGGTATTTTTTTTTGTAGAAAAGAAAACACCATAAGTGGTTTAGATCCATCATGATTTAACGTCATAGTGCAGGTGCTCATAGATACAAAAATTACAGCTGTGCTGTTGCTATTCAACAGATGTTGCTAGCATACTAAAAGCAGCGGAGGTAAGGTTGCTCCGGCTCCTAAGCCAGCCATTTGGTATATAAACTTAAAATTGTTCGCTCTGTTGGGCGGTTGGTAAATGTATTGTTTGTCGCCCAGTGGTTAGACCACCATTAGATTAGGCCATAAGGAAGCTGCTCATATAAATCTACCCACATCTGAATTTTAAGATAACACATATTTTATGCCATAGACTTTATGCTTATTTTTCGAGTTTTGCCCTGTTTATACATGAAATTAAAGTTTTTGGTATGTACCGACTAGTCTATTGGCACAAAGTATCTCCAGGATTGATTGAAAGAAATTATATTTTTTTTTTGGGAAAAAATGATTTTTTACTCGTGCTATAAAGTAATTTAGTCTTCCTTGTAAAATTACAAGTACCACGATCTTTAAGTTTATTTCTTGTTACACCTAGTTTTAAGTATTATTTTGGCCCTAATTATGTAAAACGCAAAGCCAAAAATTTCAATGGAAGCTAAAAAAAAGCTAAAAATATTTTATAATTTTGTAGTTTTTGAAAATCCACAAAATATGATAAGTTTGAAATATAATATATTTTTGACTTTGTTTTTGCACAATTAGGCCCTTAATAATAAAAACAATGAAAATAGTATAAATAATTACAGTTTATACAAAACTCTAATGCATTTGGTGCTCGAACTTTGTTCATGATCGCGAACAAGTGAAATCTTAGCTCTTAGTTTTGTCTATGCCCTACGCGATTTTAAAAATGGAGGATTTCTCAAAAAAAAAATCAATTAATCATATTAATGTATAGACGTTATTAGGCCTTTAATGGACATTTCTCGTTGTTACATATAAAATGAGCAGCTAATTATACCCATGTTCACAAGTTGTGGTATTAGAGGATATACAAATAAGAGGTGTGAGCGTTACGTGAATTTTTCGTATGAGTATGACTTGACTTTGGCCGGGTACCCGGGTACCCATATACTATAATGTATTAGTAATCAATATTTTTATTTTTTTTTTTTTTTATTAATGATATGTAAATGAGACTTCCCCGTATTATAATACTAACGCTTTGGGATCTAAACTTAAGTAATTGTATGATACAAAATTTAGTTGATTGAATTTTTGGAACTATTCAAACGTGTTTGTGTTATCCCATAAAGTGTATTGTATTGGATACCAGGGTACCAGGGTGCGCATGTTGTGATGGTTAAAGTTTAGGCAAATTTTTTGGAGTATTGAAGGAGCAAAACAGAAATCTAGAATCTGAATTCCCTTTCTTTTAAGTTAAATAACGACGATCCTGCATATACCTAGTGGGTATCATGGTGCCCATTAAAAACAAATTAATGGAACTAATGTTTAAACGATGTTTAAACGAAAAAACTGGTACTTAAGTACCAATACTTTTTCTCTTTTTGACAAATTTGGTAAGCAGGTCCACTGGCCGGAATCAACATATTTAGAGAAAATTTGATTTTCATAGAGTTAAATTTCAACTGATCAAGAGTATCGAATGCTCAAAACTTATATGTTTGTGTTGCGAAATATAATAGTTCGTATAACGTTGTTTATTGAAATATTTTAACAAAAAAAAAGTATTGATGTAGAGAACTACAGAAATGTGCTATGTGAATTTGTTAAAGGATTAACCTTTTTCTTAAAATCTTGCTTAAACAAATTAATGGAACTAATTTTTGCTTCGTCTTTTTTTTAAATAATATTTCTTAAATATGCATGATTGTGAGAAAAAAAACCTTCTTCAGTGCAAGCATGAGTAATAACATTTTTTACACATTTCATTCGCATTTTATCAAACAATAACCAATGCGATTTCTTTGGCTTTACAAATCCAATTTAATAAAATTTAATAGAAGTTTTAGTTATTTTATTTGCAAAATCAATGTAGTCTAGACTAATGTTATGTTCAAATAAAATCAACAATAATAATAGACTTATAAGGTCTCAAGATAAGTATTACCAGATAAGTATTAGCAATCGCTGTTGAATATAATAAAATTACATTGCTTTGAAGGCCAAATAATTTTCTAATATTTATAGACTTTTCTTATGTATTAATAATGGTTTGAATCCCCAAACATATGTGTTTTTATGCTATTATACTTGTCTACAGATTAAGTTAAAAGTAAATAATGTAGACTTTGTGCTCAAAAAAAAAGAAATGTATTTTCAAAAATGTATATGAAAATGAATTTGTTTGTTTCCTGCTTGGCGCTTAACTTACGGCGTTTTCTTTTCTTACATTAAATGTATGCAGCATATTTTTTTACCATTTATTTAGGGTTATCACACCCTCATAATAATTTACATTTCTAACATACATGGGCATACTGCACTATATAAACAGTAATCCTAAAAAGGAATTTCAAACGTGACTCCTCAATATAACCCAAGAAAAATAATACTGATTACTTTGTTTACTTCAAGTTTAATTGTCAAGTTTAACCAGTAACTGAAAATGTGCACATAGTTTTTAATTAAAAATTATCTTATTTTTTATTTTTTATTAATGGTTTACTTAAAAAAATTGGCTATAATTTTGCCTGTCTACTTAAGCCTTTTATATGATTCCTTATAACCATAACATACATCCACTTAACAATAATATTGTTCCACAAAACATTAAAGTTGTATAGATGAGTGCTTTAGCAAAAATGAAGCCTTTTAAGGTTGCTCGTTAACACAACATGTTTCTTTGATGTTTTTTCGAATTCGTTAGCTAGGAAGCTCAGGAAATGTTTGTTTAAATTTTTGTCGACTTCCTGTTTTATTTTGGGATGTTTTTTTATAGTGGCAATATTACTAAATCATCAGTAATATGCAATATTTTAAAAAGATTTATGTTGGTAGAAGCGATTTAAACCAACATATTTTTATTAAGCATGAGTCATTTTTTCGTTTAGAAATTTTTTAAGTCTTTCCAATTAAAAGAATTTTTTAGGAGAATTAAGCGGTAGTCAGTCATGGACATGCAGTACCAAAATTTCAAAAAATCATGTATCTTTTTCCTAATAATATTATATATGTGAAAGTTGTATGTTTATATATTTGGACGTTTTGATGTTTAGAAACCCTCTTAATCGATTTGAATGAAATTTGAGAGAGTTTGCGTATGGCCAAGAGCAAAATAAAGGTGATGTAGAAACGAAAAAACTGATACTTAAGTACCAATACTTTTTCTCTTTTTGACAAATTTGGTAAGCAGGTAACATATGGTCCAGTGGCCGGAATCAACATATGTAGAGAAAATTTGATTTCATATGGAGAGTTAAATTTCGACTGATCAAGAGTATCGAATGCTCAAAACGTGTTTGTGTTGCAAAATATAATAGTTCGTATAACGTTGTTTATTGAAATATTTTAACAAAAAAAAAGTATTGATGTAGAGTACTACAGAAATGTGCTATGTGAATTTGTTAAAGGATTAACCCTTTTTTTAAATCTTGCTTACGTGAGCGAAGTCATTGCAAAAAGCAAGTAGGTATTCATATAAAAATATTAACGATAGTTCATCAAGGTCATTAGTTTATTTCAGTGTTTAAAAAGAAAGAGAACACTATGAAGCGTACACGCAAAGAAAAAACATGGTTGATGCAATCACAATCGCAAACTATCATTAATGTTTGTGGTTATGATTGTGTCAAACACGTCTTGAGTAACAATATATGTTCAGACATAAAGTTTTTAGCCTATTATTGTCTCAAACATATTATTATGCTCATAAGAAAAACGCAAACGATCATTCCAACCATGTTTATATATTTCCCAAAACCATGCAAAATGTCTATTTCAATATAATTAACTTATAAAGGTAAACATATTAGGCAAATATGAATAAAAATGTTCGTAGTGACCATTTATTAATCATGTTTTTTCTCTGCGTGTACGGCCTCCATACCCAGGCACGATATTTGTTTTTTAGTATTTTTGCACTCAAATCAAAAATCAATCCATCCAAAATTCTTTAATTATCCATAAGCAATCCCGATATCGTACTTGAAGTAATCCGAAAATGTGATTGAATTAAGTAAAACTAAGATTGAATCAATCTCAAAATGCGCTTGATTCAAGTATTAGAAATTAGAAAGAAATAATTATAATGCTATAAACACATTCGAGACAGCAGGCTACCTCAAAAATAGATTAAGTGTGTGCATATGACGACCAGTGTTGCCAGAACTTTTAGAGTAAGAATCAGCAAAAACCCATAATTTTTCGTAAAAAAATCTGCAAAATCTGCGCCAAAGTTTTAAAAATCCTCACTAAACCCTCAAAACAAATTTATTACATTTTTTATGTAGTTTGTTTAGAAAAAGTTATTACAATTAATTTCAAAATATGTTCCCGAAGTTAAAATCGATGGTAGATTTAAAAATCGTTCTGGTCAATATGAGTGGTCCTCGAAGTATGAGGTATAAAAAAGGTAATATTTTTTTGAACTTTCAACAAAGAAAAGTTTTAAAAATTTGTTCGATTTAAAGAACGACTAATAACTTTTGGATATTTTTATATTAAAAATATCTATTTTTTAATTACTCAGGCTGAGTAAGGATTGATTAATCTTTGTTATTTTAAAAAACAAATTAAACGTTAATTGTTTGACATGTTATTTAAATTATCAAGGGTCTTATTGAAAATTTATAAGAGATCAAATATTGCAACTTTTGAAGATATTTGTACATAAGTGCATACACTCAAAATATAATGTAGGTAAAATCAACGTAAAATTAAATATAAAACAAATGAAAATTCATTTAAAAACCGGTTAACTCATTTTTCATTTTAATCAAACTAAAAATCCTTTTATTTTTAAATGTTAAAAAATAACTCACTAATACCATTAGAAAGTACTGATTTTAACTTTTGTTTCGAAAATTTAACTATCAAAAAAACAAACTACAATTTCCGTAAAAATAACGGATTTTAAGTTTTGTTTCGAAAATTTAACTATCAAAAAAACAAACTACAATTTCTGTAAAAATTACGGATTTTAACTTTTGTTTCGAAAATTTAACTATCAAAAAAACAAACTACAATTTCTGTAAAAATTACGGATTTTAACTTTTGTTTCGAAAATTTAACTATCAAAATAACAGACTGCAATTTCCGTAAAATTTACGGATTTTAACTTTTGTTTTAAAAATTTAACTATCAAAAAAACAAACTGCAATTTCCGTAAAATTTACGGATTTTAACTTTTGTTTTAAAAATTTAACTATCAAAAAAACAAACTACAATTTCCGTAAAAATTACGGATTTTAACTTTTGTTTCTAATATTTTAACTATAAAGAAAACAAGTTTTTTTAAAGAAAATAATTTTTTTATTTTTATAGCTAAAAGTATATTTACAAAAGGAACTTATAAGATACGCGTAAAAAGAAAAAACAACTGAACTGAAGCGTGAAACAAGCTTGAAATCGAAAACTATAAAAAAGAATTCAGAATTAATAATACTTATTTATTATGTAGTATGTAAGTTCTTAAAAAAGGAAAGTTTGTCTAAAAATAAGTTATTATTATTATTATTAACTTATAGCCAAAGTAGCTAGTGCTATATGTATGTATTTATATATATATGTAAAGTTAGTATCATTTAAATAAATAAATACATAAATTATAAATTACTTATATAAGCAGTTTTATCATAAATATGTACATATGTATGAGTTGAAATCTTAAAACTTAAAAATTATTTATTATGTTCAAAAAACGATGTTATATTTTTCAAGGAGTTTCCTATGAAATCGCCTTCTAAATGCACGCAAAGAAAAAACATGGTTGTGGTAAACATATTCTAAGAGCAACATATTATGATAAGATTCATGATTGTAGTCACCATATTACGATTGTTATTAAATCATATTATGACCAAATATGTTCGTAATATAACATCATAATATTTTTCCCTTAATCATATTGTTATCCTGTTAATCATAAAACGTTAAGAAGTTATAATATTACTGTCATGGTAATCATAATAAGATAAGAAGTAATCATATTGTTGTCATGGCAATCATAATAAGTTTAGAAGTAATCATATTATTGTCATGGCAATCATAATTAGTTTAGAAGTAATCATATTATTGTCATGGTAATCATAATAAGTTTAGAAGTAATCATATTATTGTCATGGCAATCATAATAAGTTTAGAAGTAATCATATTATTGTCATGGCAATCATAATAAGTTTAGAAGTAATCATATTTTTGTCATGACAATCATAACAAGTTTAGAAGTAATCATAATATTGTCATGAAAATCATAATAAGTTGAGAAGTAATCATATTATTGTCATGGCAATCATAATAAGTTTAGAAGTAATCATATTATTGTCATGGCAATCATAATAAGTTTAGAAGTAATCATATTATGATGCAAAGTGATATGAACTGTTATACATAAATTTTTTACATCATAATATGATACAACTTTAAACATAATATTTTTATTAGAAAAAAATACTTATGATAAAATAAAAAACATAATATAGTTACTGTAATCTTTTTGTCGTAGGTCGCAATTATTTATAAATTATTTTATGGAGTTTTCATTATTTTTCTCTTAAAATAACACAAAACTTACCAGTAATGGTTAATATTTTGAACCAATATTTCACAAATTTTTCCACCACTTTAAGATTATTAAATTTTTTAGCAAAGATATTTTATTTTGTGACACTACAACCTATTTTTAATGTTTTTTCTTTATTTTTTTTTTTTAATTTCTTGTTTATTTTGTTATTTCTTTTTTAATATTTTTTTTTTAATTTCTAGTTTATTTTAATGGTTATTTTTTTATTATTTAGCCACTCACTAACAAATAATTCGATATGTTTATGTAAAACACGACACAACTGATACAAAATTATTTTACAAATGGCGATACCAAAATATTATTAGAGTAACGATATTTTGATTGCATCTTAAACTTATTATGATAAATGTATATAAAGTTATCATGTTATGGCTATTTAATATCATGTTATGGCTGTGAGTAATATAATATGTTTTGAAAGTTATCTTAATTTAGTTGTTAGAAAAATAATTATTTTTCTGTCAACAATACTCAAATTTATAATTGCGATAATCATTGCAATGTTTACAGTAACTATAATATTGCTGATATTTAATAAAAATAACAATTATTTGTGTACAACAACAATATATTGTTACAATAAACACAGTGTGGTTGCCGTAACCATGCCCAACCATATTTTTTCTCTGCGTGTGGATATCAAATAAAGTTTTCAGCACAAATAACCAAAAGTTGATGCATTTGCTGCTGTAGCTCAAGTTGAATATTTGATGTATTTTAAAACATTGTGTAAATGCTGCAGCTACAGTAGCAACTTTATAAATTATTTGGTCAGTAACAACAAATATTTCTTTAATATTAAATACATCATTTTTTATAAGAATAAATGGAGAGGTGCCAGCGTATAAATCAATTTGGATATCAGTTTCAACAAATTTTATAGAAGATAATTGCGATTCTGCAATGGTAGCTCTCCCCTTTTCTTTGGACATTCGTTCAGGCTTTAAAATTTCATGCATAACGCAAATAAAAACTGCATCTTTAGAATCTAGAAATTTAAGAAAATAAAGAAATTCACACTTTTATGGTTATAATGTTAATACTATTTAAGGTATTTATGTTTTACTTACTTTGATCCAATGTAACCCATTTTTCTTTTGCTTCCATCCACAATATCTTTAATTTAACGTCTTTTAAATTATTATCCATAAAAGATACCAGTACAGAATTTAATTTTGTCCAATTTGAAAAAAATGTGTGCTCTTTTCCGGGGTACATCCCTTCAAAGTCAATTGAAATCTTAAAATATATGAAGTGTTTTATGGTTCATGCATTATTTTCTCTTTTCAATATACACAAAGTTTTGTCGTATAAAAAACAAATCCAAATATTTTGATGTTCTGTTATGCGAATTCGCATTATTTTATTTGGACTCAATCCGAGTATAAAAGCTTAGTACAAAATCAATTTGACTCCGCATTTCTATACAAATTGCTAGCGAAAAGTCTAAAAAAGTTCGATATTGGTTCACAGTTCACAAATCATTAAAAAAAATATACAATCCGCAAACATATGAGAAAAATTGTAATAAAAAGAAAATAGTTCTAGATTGGTTCACAAAATTCCAGATAAAAATTGCCATTTCGCGAAGGAAACACATAACTTTCCTACGCAGTGTTTGTTTTCCTTCCGGATTACAGAACACCAATTCATCAAATCAAAAAAAAAATATTATTATTTATATAACGCTTTATTATTATTAGAAGATAGGAAAATATGTTTTGTGAAGATAAAAATAAATATACCAGTTCTGAACCAAAATTCTGTTTGTAAGCTGGCCAGCTGCTTATAATATTAGCGATATTGGTATCTTTACATTCTAAGAGCTCTTTTAAGCGGTACTCAATACATTGTTTCCAGCGTTGACAAGTGTCTTCTTTATCAGCATAATTGTACATTAGAAATGATTTCATCTTGGAAGCATCTTGTTCTTAATTTGTACATATACAAAAATATATAGGAAAGCAAATCTAAATATGAATATGTATGTATGCATGTTTCATAAATACCATTTTCAAGGAAAGAAATTCTTTTTTCCGTGTATTTTTGGGACTTGCTTTTATTTGATAATGGTATTGTTTTAAGGATATTTTGATACCTGACCGTTATTAATGAAGTAATGTTAAATGGAAATCCAACTAAGTCGTTTATTGGTTCTATAAATATTGAATATTTTTCGAAAGGTTGAACTAAATAGCTAACAATGTGAGGTTTAAAATTAAGATGAAACTGTCTTTCATAAATCAAAAATATTTTGGAATTTGTTATGCTTAAAATGATTTCTTTTATTCGAAATACCTCTGCTTGCCGATCACTATTTAATTTGGCAACATGGTAACCTGATTTATAAATGGTCCCATTATAAGATATGCAATTAAGTGTAATAAAATCGGTATTTCTCAATAGCCCATAGGTTGTTATTATATAATCAAATTTAGAGGATATTACATTATTGTTGTTATATATGACCTCTTTACAAGTACTTTCTTTGAACAAAATTTTATTAGCAAATTTAAATTGAAACTTTAGTGAAGTTGACAAAATAAAGCATGTGCGGCTGTTTGTTACATTGGCATAGTTCTTAATTTCTTTGTGCTTTGCTTCAAACATGAAGTTAGAAAAATGTCGCAACTGACCTAATGATCCAATTATATTTGGATAATGCGTCAAAAAATGATATTTCGGTTTAAGAGTATCTCCAAATAAGTCAATAAATAGTTTATTGTGCTCTTTTATTGCATTTTTTAGCAAGCTAATTGTTTTACTATTATGCGAAACTAATAAAACAAGATCTAGTATTTGTACAACAATACAAATGAACTTCCAAATTTCACTGTCATTATCTATTAAATCATAAAACATAAGTGGAAAAAAGTGAATAAATGTCCAGCATTCTCTTGCTGACATATTGAGATTATTATTTTTTAATCTGTTAATAGAAATATCACCAGAAATATTACCTATCTCAATTGACCCATAATTAAAATTTTTCTTTCTTAAATTTAACGTAGTCAAGGAGAACTTCTGATATACATTGTAACTATTTGTTTTATTTTTTTCGATTAAAAATAAAGAAGATTTACAAATATCATAAACAAATACACCCTCAAAGAGGTCGTGCATTATGTCAACAACCTGGTTGTCAGTAAAATGAAACGAAGGAATTTTGTTAAATATCGTTTCACATTTTAAACCAGTGTTTTGGGAATCTGCTTTAGCAATATCAACGTCATAATTTTGTTTATTTCTTAATAATTCCGTAATTTCTTCGCAAGAATGTTCAGCCTGATCTTTTCTTATTTTACATTAACGACAATAATAATGCGCGTTGAAACTTTTATTGCATTCCAAAATTGAATTTAATGCTAAATTATCTTCCAGCAATAGTCCCAATACAAATTTTACATTGACTACTTCTTTATCAATTTCAAAATTTATACCGTTGACTTCTAAATTAATAAGTATCTCAACAAGTTCATGAAGACAAGTATAATTTCCTAGTTCCTTTAAATCTCTACTCTCTATCAATGCAGCGATCAAAATGTTTTCAGTTTTATAACAATTTGGTACAGTAGGAAATGCTTTATAAAAGGCACAAATTGACGATGTATGGGATCCAAGTGAGCTGTTAATTTGAAGATCATCATTATATAAAAAGTATGGAATAATCTTTTGATTCTTCGAAAACTTACTTAATTTCCCCCGCCATAAACTACCCTGAATAAAATTTTCCAACTTGTTCTCCTGAAGTAACTTGTCTATATAATTTAGCGAGCTACCAATCAAACTCTCGTTTTTAAAGAACTGTTGAAAATAAAAATCTAGCGGAAAAACTATACCTTTTTTTATAGAATTTTTCAGACGTATTTCACCGCTGTCATGTGAAGGCGACAACTCTTTTGAGAAAACGACTTCTACTACTTCTGATAATAAATTTAATGATTTTAATTTATTGATCAACTTAAATTCGCTATCGACTTCTTTAAATAAGTTGGTTATTTTAAACAACAAGTCCATTAAAGTTATTTGATTTTTAACATCTATGAAAGGCAAGATAACAGATTTTATTACATTAACGACTTCAGCAAGTATAAGATCTTTCACAGAATTTATTATTTCAAAAGCATCTTTTCTATTAATGTTGCTTTTGGAAAATAAGGATAAGGCAAATTGTATGGCACAATTCCTTAAGTTCGCCAAGTCGTCGATTGAACTGTTAACTAGAATTTCAGTATCACTTTTGTTGGAAAAAATTAAGGATTTAGTGGTAGATTGAGGGATAGATGCTGTAGAATTTAAATAATTCTGTTGATTTTCAATTTTAAAATGAAAATTTTTCATGTGTCTTCTAAAAGACTCTAAAGAAGAAAACGATTTATTTTGGCAATCTATGCAGGTAAAATAACTATAGTTTGAAATATAATGAATTTTTAAATGATTAAAAAACTCTTTATGGGACTTAAAAAATCCTTTACAAACAAAACATTTCGCCATATTCAAAAGCAATCACCATATAGTGCCGTACTAAAAGAAACAATAAAATGAAGTTCAATCAAAGTTATTTAGAGTTAAGATTTTTTAAGCACAGGTAATCCTCTGGCTTTCATAACGGGATTTCACTCTAGTACAAATTGAAAACAGCGAAAATACTTCTTCAGGGCTTTAAGAACAAATTGGTTTATATATTTTTAATTTTGGAACGTATTTACGACTTTATAGGAGGATTACCTGTACAGTTAAACCGATTATTAGCTATTTAAATATATTTATGTATATACATAGTGACATGTCATAACGTTCAGGTCAACGGACGTTATCACACATCAAAAAATGTCATAATGTCCACGGACGCTATGACACTTTTAAAAGTGTCACAATGTCCCTGGACATTATGACACTTTTTAGTGACTTATAATCACAAAGTTGTTGGTTCAATTTTTGTCAAGCTCTGGGACAAAAAATTTAACAAATTCGCGAATTTTTTTAAATCTCAAATTTAAAAATATTGAATCTTGAAATCCCGAACTTTATAATGCCAAATTTTCTCGAGTTTAGAAACTTTATTCTATGTGACTCGGCTTTTAGTGCAGCCGGTGTTTGTTTTACCATAGAGGAAGCTTAAATTACCGAAGTCAGCATTTGTATACCATACTGGAAAAATTCTTTCTATAACAAACACCAACTTCGCTAGCTAAAGCTTCTCCGAATACCAGGCCTTTGGTCGGCCGCAAATATTTTCTACTCTATTGTATAAAAAACACCTGCTGCACTAAAATCGTACTTTATACGTCGCATTTTTCAACTAACAACTAAGTTGATATGCAAGTTTTATATTCTATGGTATAACAAACTTGGACGTTATGACGTGTGACCATATACATATATGTTACCTACATATATATAGAGAGGTCATAACTGATGCTTTTTGTAAGACCAGTATTTTTAACCACCGCTTATCAAAATAAACAAAAATGTCGGCTAAGCAAAAAACATGAGTTAGACCTCTCAATATTAAGATAACGATCTTATCTTAAGAAATACATACATATGTATGTATGTATGTACATACCTTGTTAAAATTCGTTTAAATTCTTCTCCAGAAAAATTGTGCAAAAATTAATGTATAGTACCGTTCCTGAAGGAAAGTTATCTTATATTATTTATAAACGAGATTTAAGAAAAAACAATTTATACTTACCAATTGATTTTGTTTATTTTTCCGGACAATTTTCGAAATAAAATTGTTTTTCTTTAAGAGGTAATTTTTTTTTCATATGAAACAAAAATCAAACAAACTATGATTTTTTTTAATAACAAAAAAAAAACAACTGAATATTTTAAATGAACGGAAATTTCGTTCGTCTTTTGTAATTTGTTTTTTAAACAACGTGCCGAATAAGTTAAAATATAATTTTCGTACTAAAATAACTATATTTTGGTTTAATTTTAACTAAACGGAAAACTGTTTAAATAAACTACAAACAGTAAATGTAAAACTTTTTTGAGTGTATAAATATATGCATAATATTTTGTGTAAAATCAGATGACATATGTCCGGCGATATTAATGTGTCAAGACAATGCGAATTTTTAATTTTTACGTAATCTTTTGTGCACAAAGTGTCTACTAATGAATGTATTTCCACACGGTTCTTCCATGAATGGTTGATATACTATATTTATTTATTAATGCAACAAGTGGAAATAGTACAATCATGACAATGTTAAGAAGTTTCCACCGAGCTAAAAAATCTGCAATCTTAAAACAAAAATCTGCAAATCGGCATTTTGATCATTTTGGGGATAAAATCTTCAAAATGCAGATAAATCTGCACTTCTGGCATCGCTGATGACGACACGGGTTCATGGCTGCAGGTTGTTGTCTGTGGTTATTTTGTCGTTGTAGTCAAATTAAACTAATTTCTATTTTTGTCCACTACAAAACAGAAAAAGTGATGCTAAGATATAAAAATATTTAAATAATAAGTGCTTAAAAATTGTCTTTTTTTTCTTAACCACTTACAAAATTTAGAGTTGACAAAAAATCAACCAATTGTAGTCGGGACTGTAAGAAAAGATAAACCAACTGTTTATTGTTGTTATTTTTGTTTAAGCTTTGATATTGTTACAGGTAAAACTGAGATTTATAATTCTAATTCGCTTAACAGGTTTATTTGTATAATATCTTTAGCTTTTCTTAAATCTTTGGATGAAGTTTCCTGACGATCTGGCCTAAGCAACCAGTGAAATGCGCATAGGAATGGCTTATCCCTTCAACAATAAATTTCAGTTTCTCAATAGTATGAAATGGGAATTTAGCACAATTAAAAGAAACCTTGCCTTTTTTTTTTTGTTTAACTAAAAAGAATCGGCTTGAACCCAGTTAATATTCTTGTTCAGCTCAACACCGAATTGTTATTTTTATAATTTTTTTCAGTATCCTTGAAAGAACTTCTAGGATGATGTTTTTCGCGCCAACGCTACTAGTTTAAGAGTTATAGGTCGTAAATATTTTATTCATATCTCTTTAGGGTTAAAATCAATCTTTACAATATTGGAATCATTTGAAATGCTTCAAAGTGTGTTTCACATGGCGTTTAAAGCATACCGATTAAACAATTGAGAGCCAATTACATATACAAATACTCCGTGGCTGACTTTTTTTCACAAAATTAGCTTTATCTTTAAATTATGTCGGTACAAAAATAATTTTTTAACCCTTAGATATTTGCTTAATAGGGTTTTTTTTTGTACTGCCTGTTTTCGGCGTTGCGGAATACTTGTTATTTTTAAGTTTGATATTACAATAATGAAATATGTAACAAGTACTTAAATTATTACCAGATACATATTTTAACTCAGAATTTTAAATAAATATTTGCTTATTAAACTTTTGAAATTTAGCTCGTGTTCAAAAATTTAAACTTTGCTGTTGTGCAAAGTATCAGCATCACAACTGCAACTGGTAATAACGCATCAGCAACAACATTTTGCATCACTGCAGCAGTGATGCATAGTTTTTATGCATTTACGTACGTACCCAAATGGTTAACCCCCGGATGGTTAAACATGTTCTGTTTTTTCTACACACACGTATGTACGCATAAAAGAACGCAATGCTTAGAGATGAGACAAATAAGTTTTATGAGATTAAATCCGTCATTTTGTAATTTTACTCTCAGAGTGGCACTACCAACGGAAAGTTTAATCGTTTTTTTACTTGATTTAAGAATTTTTTTAAGAAATTACGGGTTTGATTTTCAAAAGTTATCCCGTTTAGGTCCATTATTACAACTTGCCAATAGATAAAAGTCGGACCGATAAATAGTATGATTATGTATTAAAAGCACTCAGTCCATCGCCTGTCATTTGGAAACAGCACATAAGAGCAGTATTCATAAACCATTTATTTAAATTTTAAATGTGTTTTAAGAAGATAATTTTTATTTTGGAAATTTTTTTTAAATTTTTTATGCCGAAAAACTTATGAGTCGGAGTCGCGAGTTTTTATGGGCACTACGACTGCGACAACGGCACAAAAACATCAACTCCGACTCTTCAACTCCGACTCCGACTCCACAGCCCTGCTTTTAACTATTGGCAAGTTGTAATAATGGCCCCTAGGATTATTTTGAGTACGTTTTAGTGGCTGGTTTATTTTGTATAAGTGCTAGGTGGATTTAAAAATCAAATTTTCAAAACTTCCGTTCTTGAGATATTTACTGAATGGCCCACAATGTCGAAAAGAACATTTCTTTCATAATGTTACCTAAAATGCAGAAGCCCTAAACTCTGATGTATTGCATCAACGCAAATGTCCACAAAAATTTTTCGAAGCTTTTGAAAAAAAATTAGCGACCTTTATTAATAAAAAACAAACGGTCTAAGAGTTCTCATGATATGTAACAATGTCAATTTTCAAAACAACTGGTAATACTTACAAGAAAAATAGAAGAAAAATAAATTATTAACAAACAGTTTAAGCCAATTTATTAATTTATCATCTTGAAAAGATTTTGCTTCTCCTATAAAATTTTAAAAATGTTAGATAAGTCCTTTTGCGTTTTAGGTATTTATGTTGAAAACAATAACAAAAAAACTAAAATTCGTTTTTGTTTTCGATGCAACTATGCAAAAACATTTTCTCTTTTATATTGTGGGCCAGGAATTCAATGTGCGAGCCCGTGCATTTTTCACTAGCACGGTACATCGGCAGAGCATGTCAACACTATAATGTCGCATAAGTCCTTCCACCTATACCGGCGCAATAATTGGAACCCCACAATAATCTAAAGCAATATTCGTTCAAGAAATGAATTGTGGGTAATCAAAGTTTGCTTTATTCAATTCAAAGAAAATTTTTAAAAAACCAGTACTTAAGTATTACATATTAAAATAATTTAAAAACTTCAACAAACGTTTACTTTTTAAAAAAAGAATTTTTTGGACAATTAAATTTAATAAAATAATTTGATAAATTTTTGGTTTTTATAAAATTAAAAAAAATCCTTTAATAAATAGTTGTGTTGTTGTATTTTTAATTGCAATTTTTACATTAGTTATTCAAATTTTAATTTGTTTAGTTATTTTCACATAATTATACACATTATAAATTATCCAAAAATAATAATGAAATGTATTTTTAGTTAGAGCAATTTGTTATCACTTTCTACTTTAAAATAATGCTAATTAGATTTTTTGGCATTAAAAAAATTAATACAATAATATTTAGAATTATTTATAGTACTAACCTAATAGCCATGTTAAAATAATGATATAAATTGTTTTTATAATAATTAACATAAATGATTTATCATTGAAATAACAAAAATAGAAAAAACATAAAAGGTCATTAAATTATCGGTAAGAAAAAATCTTTCCTTTTTTTAATAATACTTTAGATTCCAGCAAATATAATCACCCCTATCGGGAATAATTTTTCCCTCGTAATTTTTTCCCTTTTCACATATTTGCGATCATGAAAAACTCCCATGAAAAAAAGGTAATTCAAAAGAGAATAATAACGTGAACAAATGTTTACGGGAAAAAATTAACCTTATGGTGAAAAGTTTTTTCCCTCGTAATTTGTTTACATTTCCCTTAGGTTTTCTCACTTTGTTTTTGCTAGGGAACAGAGCATGTATGAAAGTTGTTCCTCCTAGAAATCGAATATTAAGGGCTAGATCCGTTAATAAGTCACAAACCGACATATTGGTCAACAAAATGTAGAACAACAGGCCGATTGGCTGCGGATTTGTGAAGCTTACGAAACACGTGGTGGCAGAATTTTGGAAAACATTTAACTACATAAAATTTAAAAAGTGCAAAAAACTGACGTTGCCATCAAACTATCCCTCCAATACTAAATATTTTGCTTTATTATTTTAACGTTTCTTTAAAATATATGTACATGTGTATATTTTTGAACAAAAATTTCATTGATTTTTAATTTTTTCTAATATTTCTTCTTTTTTACAATCACTGGAACTGATAGCGTGAAAAATTTTTCATATGAGATTCACAATTGCTTTTTTCCCTTCGAGGGGAATGAGAATTTCATGGGAACAAAAATTCTACTTGTTATTCACGATAGGGATTAATAATATCCCTAGAGGGAAGCGAACTGATAACAAAGTAGTACCGTGATAGGTGGTAGGGACCGGTTCTAGTTCTAACACTTTATATGAATAAGACCTATCACTTTTACATGGGGTTGTCATTGGAGGGGGTCAATTGCCACCATTTGACCAGCCACAGAACTAATCTCAATGAACGTACTTAGTGTCAGTTACTACAATGCAGTATTATTTTAATACAATGTAGTAGATTTTCAATAAAATGAGTCCTAGAAAAATATATTTAATAACCAAAAAGTACCAACAAATGTGTCACAGCACCGCTAAAGTTTGTACTGGAAATCATTACTTTTTCCACCTTTTTGTTCTTCATAAACCACTAAGGGATTGGTTCTTCTTTCACTGGTCATGGTTCCTTTCTTTTTGTACTTGTTCTATTTTCACAAATCCCAGGACCAGTCTGTTGGACCAATTGACACAAATTTCTCGCAGGGATATTTGTCTGTGCGGTATATTTAATAATTTGTATTGACATAGCATTACACATCTACACAAAAAAAATAAAAAATTAATTTTAATCATTAGATTCGTAGAACCAAGCAAACAATTTGTCGATTTTGCACCTATCAACTAAAATCTTTGAATTTTTATTTAAATAAATAATACTTTAATTTTTGATTAAAAAAAGTGTCCTATTTCAAACATCGTGTTAATTGCAGTGTAAACAGAACATTATTTAGCGTTCGCTTCACACATCCAGGAATAATATCTATTTTTTTAGTGTTTGTTAAGCCGAACACAACTCGTAATACCGTTCGTAACTATTTTCAAGAAAGAGCTGAATAATATAAAGTGTTCTGTTCTTCGTTAAAAACAGAGCAGTTGAAGTGATACTGTAGACAAACATTATATTTTAATGAATGTTATATTTTATGGTTCTATAATATTTAATTTTTATATTGATAAAGAAATGAACAAACAAAAAATTTTATCAACGACCGCAACACGAACAGCTTGTGTGTATTGTGTATATGTTTTGTTTGTGTAAAATTTTCCTGGGTTTGTTTGTGTATTTTGTTTTTGTAAAAAATGTTTGGTTTATGTACAAGCCAAAAGGGCACTACGCATAACAGAAACGAACGAACATCAATGAGCTGAACCGAACACATTTAAAAAAAAAAGACCGAACGGAATTAAATGTTCTCATCTTTTGTTGAGTTTGATAGTAACAGTAAAATTTTTTGTTCGAAAAATAACAAACAGGGAAATGTTATTTTTTTTAATGATTTACTACACAAATCTACCGAACCGAAGACTAAAGCTGGGATCACACAATTGCCGCAAATACACCAATATGACACAATTATTATTTTGCTTTATTGACGCACAATAATGAAATTTCCCCAACCAAATTTTCTGAAATCACACGATTGCCCTGTTTTATACAAATTTAATTGCCGCTAGTTGGTACAAAGCGAAATGGTTACAACAATTGCCGCAAAACAGTCACACGATTGTTCTAATTATATTATATATTTATTTTCATTACCTACTAAAAGAAACACAAAAAAGTAAATCTAATAAAAAAAAGGCAAATATTGGCGCGTATTGTGTTGTTTGATTGCCGCAGAAGAACACAATAAATATTGGTGCATTTTTTTCATTTTTATTGACGCGCGGTTGCGTAGCAAACAGTCTTACGATTGCCGCACCAGGGTTGCATTTGATTGGTAAAAGTAAGCATAATATTGTCCTCGATTGGTACATGAGCCATTTGGTTGTGCGGTCACACGATTGGGGTATTAAAAAGTGTGAAAATTGGTGCATTGCGGCAATCGTGTGATCCCAGCTTAAGGAGCGATATTTAGGCCCTTATTTTGTAAAACACAACGCTCGCCAAAGTATTATATTGAAAGCAAAAACAAATTCATAAATATTTTGTAGATAATTTTGTTGTTGCTTTGTACAGAAATTTATTTACCGTTTTAAAATGTTAAACGCCACAAGCAATGAGGCGTATGAAATCTTAAAAACCAATGTGAATTTCTGTTAGAAGCAACAACAAAATTACAAAACATTTATGAATTTGTTTTTGCTTTCAATGTAATTCTTAGTCGTTGCGTTGTGTTTTACAAAATTAGGGCCTTGGTGTTTATTTTCGAACACTGGTCAATTGAAAAAACTAAAAAAAATTAACAAAATATCTACAAAATAAAAACAAGTAAGAGTGCTTTATTCGGCTATGCCGAATCTTATATACCCTTCACTATGGTTGGGAACGAACAGAGGTTTATATATACGTACATATCTAAATATATGTATATTTATATATGTATGTAGTATAAGGGTGACCATTTAAATTAAAAGTTGGATTTCTTTAGGTCTCAGCAGCCAATTTCGTGGGTATTGATACAAAAACAACGTAAAAAACTTCAGGACGATCGGCAAAGGCTAAGCCGTACTTCACGCCCACCAAAGGTTGACAAAAATTATATTTTTACATGAAATCTGACTTCTATGTTTCTTAACTTATAAAATATTAATTTTGTAGAATAGTTCATAACAAGTTTTTCCTTAATCTCTCATTAAACCAAATAACCTGAAAATATCGAATAAGCCACTTTTATTTATTTACATTGACCTTTCGGGACTATAACAATATCAATATGTTATCTTCAGGAAGATATTTCATATGCCAATTGGGATAAATTATATTACCTTAAACGTTCCCCTTAAACATAGAAATTCAAATGGTCGGAACAAGTCCATGGTATACATCAGAGATTAAACTGTTAATAGAGCGTCGTGACCTGCTTTATAATCCGTGGAAACGCTACAGAACACAAGATTTACTAAGACATTATCGTTTGGCAAGAAGACCAGTTGTATTTAAAATAAGACATGATAAACTAATTTACTATGGTAACACATTTAAGACCGCAGTAAACACTAAACAAAAATAATGGTACACACGCTTATGTTCAAAATTGTACGAATATTCTACAACCACCGGCACAACTTGATTTTTGTGACGATATTGCTTTAATGGACCCTGTAAACCAGTTTCGCTTTTAATGTTTCAACTTAGAAGACTCTGCTAAAGAATTTTAACCGTTAAGTTCAATTCTGTCGGTCTAGATGACATTCAGCATCGTTTTAGTAAACTTATTTTACCATGGATAATTCATTATGTAAACCACATTTTTAATACAGCAGCCACCACAAGTACTTTTCCATCTGGGTAAAAGTGTGCGAAAATTATTCCTATACTTTAAGATGATAAGGAATACAGGCCAATCGCCATTCCTCCCTACCTCTCTAAAGTTTTCGAACGCCTCCTACATAAACAGATCTCCAAACACATCTCTGATAATAATCTTTTAACGGAACTGTCAATCTGGATTTAGACCTCAGCATAACTTTACTACAGCCTTAACCGAAGTTGTTGAAAACATTCGAAGTTAGTTTAGATTATAACAAGATAGCATTATTGATTCTACTCGACCAATCAAAGCCCTTTGACACCGTTGAACACAAGATGTTACTTATGAAACTTGCAAGAATGTTTAACTTTTCAGAAACTGCGATAAAATTAGTTGCTTCATATCGCAGATTGTTGCCAACAATGGTACCTTTGTAGGCCTTTGAGTACATTGAGAGGTGTTCCCCAGGGATCTATTCTTGGGCCACTTTTGTACTCGTTGTCTGCTAATGATCTTCCCTTGCAAATAAAATAATCGTTTGTACAAATGTATGCGGACGATGTCCAACTTTATTTGAGCTGTAATAGAACATCAATTCGTCCTATATGGAATAAGCTTAACCACGATTTGAACATGACTTTGTAATGGGTTTCTGCAAATGGATTACGACTATATCCAAACAATTCAAAATGCCTTATAATCGGTGCGAGGTCTAAAACTGACATTAAAATTGACATAAATGTTAGTATTGATGGTTGTATTGCTGTGAAGTCTTTGCTGCTTGCAATGCCTCTGACAAACGGAAGCTTGTTTTAACATGATCATGTATCTCCTTATTCCAAACAAGTTTTTGGCATTCCCCTTCGTTGACTACCTCATGTTTAAAAGTTTAATCTTTTTACATAAAGCTAAAATAACAAAAGAGCCTAAATATCTCTACAACAAGTTGACATTCACCTCATCCTTAAGAACTAATAGCACCCGCACATTTAGATTTCGCATAACTGCCTCTTATAACCAATTTTATATATCCACAATATACCTCTGGCACCATCTTCCCACTGATATACAACTCACCCGCAACGCAATAAAATTAAAAAAATTCTTAATAATCCATTTAGCTAATAACTAGAACATTTAAGACCCAGATAAAAGTTTGTTTTAAATTTTATGTTTACTTATTTTTATTTCTTAAATGTTAAATGTTTATTTATAATGTTAAATGTTAAGTTTTAATAATTGTTTCTGCAAACCATGCCCTATAACATATCTGATTCTAATGCTGTAATTTAGAAGATATTGTATCTTATTGTGTTAGAAAAGCAAATAATAAATACAAATACAAATACAAAATTAAAGAAACGCATTTTCTATGAATCACGTATCTTTAATTTTGTTGAAAAAATTTTTTGTAATTTATTTAAAAAACAAATAGACCAGCGGGTACCTGGTGTTTGAACCTTATTCGGGTACTCTGGAGCCAGTGGTGGTAACCGGTTTTTTTAGTTTAGCTCTTGTTTTCGAGAAATACCGTTATTTCGAAAATCGAGGAGGTTTCACAACATATATTCGCGCTATTCAAAAACGTTTTAATATTGAATAAACTAAAAAACCGAAATTCCGCATTAAAATTACCTTTAAAAAAATTTTAAGGATTTTCTTATGTCCGCAGTCAATATTTGTTTTCTAAAAAATCATAAAAAAATTGGAAGATGCAGGTGTGCTAATAATTTTTTTGTGGACATATAAAAAACGAATTTGCAAACAACACAAAAAGCCAATAGTAATCTGTTCACAACTTTTAAATTTTATTCATAAAAGTCGAAAAATTTCCATTAAATTTAAGAATTTCATAAAACGCATAAAAAACTGGAGATAAAGGGCAAGTATGTTTTTGGAAGATGTTAAAAACAAAAAAACTAATGGAGGCCGGTCATACATTTTATTCTCCTTGGCAGTTATGGGGCTTTCTGTAATATATTCCTAGTCTGTATTTAAAATTTTGTATGGGAGCGCCCTTAAGTGTATTAATAACCTAAATGTTTGTAATATTGCCGTTCGCCAGATATTCAGGAAAAACTAATAAAAATACAACGACAACAAGGGATCTTAGTCGTGGTTTTTTGCTCATATCTGAGCCATTTTTGGACCGATCTGGCTGAATTTCAATAGCAAAATTATAATAATCATACCTGACACAAATATATACCAACCAAGCCCTATCATATCTGGGGGCTTTGGAAAACCCATTTTAACACACAGACGTAAAACCAGATTTGACCTTCCCTTTCATAAGGATCCAGAATTTATATTCTTTGTAGGGTCTAAGATCAATATTTTAGAAATTAGGTTGATTTGTACTTTTTGCTCTAGTCTCTTTAAAAATAGAATATCCTGCATATCCAAATTATTTTCCTCAGCCCACTGAACGCAAATTGAAAATTATTTCCTTGCATCTGCATTAGAGATCTTTGTTCTTCACAGTCCGTAAGTAGCATTGACGATCCATTTCGTTTAGCATGTTGTATTATTTCTTCATCGGAAAAATCCTGGGGCTGACTTTTCCTTTGTGTGCACCCATGTGTTACTAGGCAACACTCTCCAGAGAGCAGCAGATTCGTCTGCATTATAAACATGCTCTTCACACAAATCCATCTCAGCAACAATATCAGCAAATTTTTATTAAAAGGCTCTACGACGCTTTCATCGCTGGAAACTTTTTCAACACAAATTTTTAGATAGCGAATACCATGCCGTAACTTAAATTTATCTAACCAGCCTGAGCTCGCTGAAAAATCGTCTTTCCCTGTCATCTTTACATGAAAGAATTTGGCCCCTGCTTGTAAAATTTCTGAGGAAATCGGGATATGATTGTTTCTTTGCTGCAAAAACCATGTGTAAAACACTTCCTCTAACTGTGGATTTTCTGCCTTTTTCATAACTTTTCTATTTCCTAAAAACAAATTATATTACAAAAATGGTATATTACATTATTTTGGTTCAAATGCTACCGGTTCCATTATAGATATTCGGGACAAATTGTTTTATCTTCTCCTTATTTTTTTTAATGTCGCAAATCGTTGATTTAGGAACAGGAAATTTTTCGGCAACCTGCCTAATAGTTTTTCCCTCATCAAGACTTTGCAAAATATCACGCTTTTCCTTTAAGGTTGGTGTTTTCTGTTTGCGTTTATTATTTAAAAACATGGCACTTGGAATTAAATAAGGCAAACACGCTTGCGAAAGAATGAACCGAAACTGAAGTAATGATAGTGCAAAATGTAAATCAATGTATGAATGACAAAACATGCGAGTTAAAAACGGGAAATCCCCGGATTTTAACAAATTTGTCCGGATTGTAGAGGTAAAAATAAAATTGTCCGAAATGTAGAAGCGTCCGAATTATTGGAGTGACCGGACTGGCGCATGTCCGGACTGTCGAAGTTGTACTGTACTTCTAAAAATAAAACATAGATTATGTTGCGGTTACATTTGGACCAATTGAGTTAGTTTTATAAGACTAGATATTGCACTAAAAGGCTTTTGTTTGAATTTACTTAGGGAGCTATTGTTAATTTCGGACCTACCATGGCATAGTATCCATCGTAAAAGTCATTGTCGGGAATTTTTATGTTATGGCATTAAAAGCTATTTTTGGAGTAGTATTTGTATTTATATTTTTTTTTTATTCAAACAAAATTTGTAAGAAAATTTTAATTGAAATAAAATAAGTTCAGACCAAATATATTATCATGATAGTAAGATGGCTTATCGGAAAAGAATTCGATTTGCCCCATTTCAATAGCCTTGGTCTTTGTGTCAATTAAAATCTATGTGTAAAATTTCATCAAAATATCTCCAAAATAATGACTTGTACTTTGCGTGCAAAGTTAACATGGACAGCAGGCCAGAAGGACATTGTTAGATCGAATCAGAAAGTGATTCTGGGTTGATTGGTATACCAATATTTAAAGGTGTTACGAGCAGTAGCACAAATGCATTATTTCCTCTCACCAATTGTGGTATAATACCGCTTCGGAAAAAAACACCAAATTTAACAAAACTTAAAATTGAACGATGCATCCACTGAGCCAAATATGCTCAGTAAAATAACCGGTTCACATCGTTCACGGGATCGTTTATGTACGACTCAACTATAGAATATTTAGTGAAGGTAACGTTTCCTGTTAAAAATTTTTTATTAGGGTTGCAACCGGTGCCGATACCTTTATATAAGGTTTGGCGATACATTCATATCGAGATATTTAACTGTCAATACGACGATATTTTTTAGAGACAAAAGGCAGAATAAAGTTGCATTTATTATTTTACTCCAGAATTTATTATTTACTCCTTAGTGTAAATATAACCTCGTTTGAATCAATTTCGAAAAAATGTTCAATAAAACAGACCGCCAAACTTATCTATCAAATAATATTTTCCAGGCGGGTGGCGTTGAATTCGGGTTCTAAAGGTTTGTTTCATATAAACTGTATGAAAAAGAGAAGTCTTGACAAAAGAAAAGCTTAAGTAACTCAGTTAGAGAAATAAATCAATAGTGCAGGAAATTAAGTAGTTTTGTCATATAAATTTTATTTTTCCTTCGGTGTTTTGAAAAAAGTAAAAGGTTTGGTAAGCTGCACATTTTCTTTATTTAAAGTTGTTATGTGTTGAAGGGCCTTACCACATACTACTCTAGTTAAAATTGTTTACTACTTTTTTTATTTGTGCGAGTAGTCTTACTTTTTTTTAAATACGGTATATTATTGGAGAAAATTTTTCAATTAGCTTTGCCAGATGATATCCTGGCAGTGATGTCCATTTTCTGATTCGCACATACTTTCTTTTAACATATTTTCCATAACATTAATTTTCTCAAAATTTTGGACGTAATGAATTTTGTTCGATTGTAGTCTTCTTCACAAAATGCAGAAAAAACCAAATATACATAAATTTAGAATAAAAAAGTTATCGTTACATCTAATAAAAATGCTAAGTAAAAACAAACTTTTAACATTTTGTATTTATTCTCTGCAGCTGGAAAAGTTTATATTCTCAATTCTATTAAAATATTTAAACCGCAATATTAGTTTTATGTTTTATTCCAATTTCTTTCAGCTGCAGTAAACTAGTAACAAATTTTCATTTTTATTTTTTATTTTTGCAATAATTTTAATACAGTTATAAATCATGGCAAAAGTCTATTTCCTAAAGTGTCAATAAGTTTTCACAAAGACACAGAGGGAAGGAATAAATGTGTAGAAACTCAGCAAAAAAGTAAGTATGCGTTAAGGCTGAACCGCAAACATAAAATATTTTTAAGGATTAAGTAAGAAGATATCATTATTAACATAAACTCATTTAAAGCATATAAGTATATTTCACTTAAAATAACAATAAAATGAAATACGTCAAATAGCGATAATTCGTGCCCGGTTAATTCGAAAGCCACAGGAATTCGAAAAAACGGCTGTTCCCTTGAAAAAAACACTTAAATTCGCCAAAATCCCATATATTTAGTTCCCATCGTTAATTTTTTTTTTTTGTCTTAGAGATGCCTCCAAATTGTAAGCAACCTCTTATAATTCGTAATATGAGAAAAAAACAAAAGCAATGTCCTTTTACAAGTTTGTAATTTCGTAATTTCTAAAATTCTTCTAATATATAAAAAACTCTCGCTCCCTTCTATCACAACTCATCGGGACTCTACGGTAATATTTTCGAGAGAAGTTTACATGGGACTTATATCCAGTGATACCAGAACAAATTTCAAAAAATCCCTACGTGTTTAAAAAAATCCCTTTTCCCATTCCACCAAAAAAAAATCCTACTTTAAAAATTTGTTGTTTTTAGCAACAGGCAAACAACTACGTACTTTAAATTTAAAAAAATAAAATATTTATTAACAACAAGAAAAAAACCAAAATAAATATGTTAATGCCATATGCGCATATAGAAAAGTTCAATTTCAAAAATAACACTGTGTGAAAATTTATTTTTTTTCTTTTTGGCAGAAATACCTTTATAAAATGTCCCAAAAATATGGTATGCAATAAATTAATAACTATTAAATGCCGGATTTTACTATTCTACATAATCGTACGATTCATTCACACGAAAATCTGATGGAATTCTATCCGACCTAAAAAATGTTTTTAGAATCTCTAGGCAAATGACTCAGCTCTTTATAAGAAAATGCAACTATGATCGCATAGAAACTATCATTTTATGAAAATTTTCATAAAAATTTACACTTGTCAAAAAAATCTGTCACATAATTCATTTTCAAGCCAATTATTCTAATTAATAAGCACACCCGATTTTTTGGGCAATTCGTACGCCGGCTTAACTTAGATAATTTCCATGTTCGAAAAATTATCTAAATATGTTGTTAAAATTACGTAAAAACTTTGAAAAACTACCAATGATAACAAAGTGAATTTATAATTTTATTTTTGGTAATTTTTGAAAATTACCTAAATTAAATTTTGTGGCAATATTTTTAAACATTTTTTATTTTTCGAATTTATTCTATGAGCTAAATTTCAGTTATGTATTTTATAAAGCTTTTTTTGTAATAGTCATATTCCTTCAATTTTTCAGAAATAAAGAATGGTGAATATAATATAAAGTAACCTTCGGAAGGAAATCATTCCCAGTTTCTATTTGACAATATATTTATTAATATGTATTACATATCCAAAACGAAGGTAATTTTATATTTTTTGAAAATTACCTAAATTAAATTTTGTGTCAATATTTTTATTAATATGTATTATCAGGCCTGGGGGTCAATTCTGGTTCTGTGAAACTGTGAAATGAAAAGTTTTTTCATATTTTCATAGTGTTTCTGATTCTCGTTTAGTGCAAAATGATAAGAAAGTTCCAATGTTTTCATATGAAAAGAACAAGTGGAATGAAACAAACTGTTTTCACGGTAATATGATTCTTGTTCTATGTAGAAGTGCAAAGAAGTGTCAAAATCTTTTCATTTGTGACTTAGTTTCACACTTTCATTTTAAAGGTGACAAAATGGAGAAAGTATTAAGAGGCAAGCGCGCAAGCGGAAACCAAAAAGAATTTTTAATTAATTATTTAGAGGAAAATCTGGACATTGCTAACGATAAGTAATAATTTACAAAATTAATAACAATAATCTTCTAAAAACATGCATATTTACAGATTTGTAACTGTGGATGGGGCTAGGCATAGGGACGAAAAGTGGAAGAATCTAGCGGCGAGCCTTAACGCTCTTGGTGGTACCCAAAAGGATGGTCAAAAATGGAAGAAGTATTGGATTGATTTAAAGTATGTATACTTTTTGCACATTTGGGTTAAATAACGTAGTTTTTAAATAAATTCTAGGCTCAACACTCGTGCCAAATACTGCGAAATAAAAAAAAATGAGCAAAGATGCGGCATTAACGGTTTTAGTCGCCTAAAAGTACTTTCGTCTCTAGAAGAATGCATAATAAAAATAACCACTGTGGAAGCTGTAGATGGAGATGGGACCCCGGAAGTTGGCTTTGAAAATTATTTTTTTGAAAATAATGATGGTGCAAGTTGTGTAGAAGCAGAAATAATTGTCGCCGACGAAAATATAGAAGGAGACGCTGCAACTACTTCTACGCTTGCAGCTTACTCAACGCAAGCAAGCAATTCAAATGCTGCAAATTTGTTATCACTGCCAGCAATTCAACTGCGCAACCAACTCGTACAACGCGTACCCGAAAAAGAAAGCAGCAACATGAGTCCCTTACACTCGATAAATTTTTTAAAACGGACGAAAAAAAGCTGGACGAATTAAAAACTGCAAACAGTTTAAAACGTGAGCACATTGCAATACTAAAAGAACAAGTGGAAGTAACAAGAATGCAAACAGAAACAATTAAGTCCAATACGCAGGTTAAACTAAATCTCGTTGAAACGATGCAACAGCTTGTTAATATGTTAGTTGAAAAAAACAGAAAATAACACAAAAGTATTATTAGTATTGATTTTGTTATAAACAAAGTAAAAATAAAAAGTGAAATACATGCGCAATATATTTATTAAAGAAATTATTGAACAGTGTAATTTAGGTTTCGATGCTAGTAGAAAATACATATTGCACAATTTGCAAACGTTGTCTTCTTGCAACACCTAACATAGTAGACGATATAAAATCACTAGTGGAGGTAACGTTTTCTTCAATTTTCGAATTAAAAAGTTATGCAATACCAAACAAGCATTGATTATTAGTCCTGATTTTGGAGGGCTATAAAAAAGTGCTCGTTCCTTTGAAAGGCATCGGAATCGACTTTTAACTATACCTATGCACCTTTCCACGAGAGCTCTAGTGGTCTTATGAGCAACATTATAGCGCTCTTCAGGGACACTTGATGTTGCTTGTATAGGTGTCATCAACCAAGGCTATTTAAAATAAAAATGAATATAGTATTTTTCTTCAAAATAAAGCTAAACAAATACCTGCAATGGATAGGCACTATCTCCTAGAAGCCAAAAGTTACGTTCGCCTGTTTCGTAAAGTTCTTCTAAGAAGTTGTTAGCACGAGAACGACGCCATACAAACGAGTCGTGTGCAGTTCCACCAAATTGAGCATTTGCGGCAAGAATGAGATAATCGGCATTATCATAACATTTTTTGAATGCCCGCCCTTTCGGCAATAGTACACGTGCTCTATTTCGTTTTTTGGTTCAGAAATTTTAATGTGCGTGCCGTCGATTAACCCAATTATTCCAGGGAATTAAAACTTCTCAATAAATTTCAATTTAATCGACGGGAACTCATCTCGCTTTGGAAATTTTATGCAATTACATGTGTGCTATTTTATTAATAGCTGTAGCAACCACACGCACACATCTGCTTACCGACGTCTGAGACAACGCAGATAACCTATCTTGCCCAACACTTCTTTGGAAGTTACCAGTGGCAAAAAACGTAGAGCACTTAATACCATTACCTGACTTGAAATAGCATGTTTCCCAAACGAATTTGGCAAAAATGGTATTAATTCGTTGATTAACTCCAAGCACAATACTTTTGGAATCCGATACAGCTCAACAAAGTGCTCCTCAGTCGTCACCTTGAACGGATTTTGGCCTTCGCGTAATGTGCACCTCAAAACTCTCAATAAATTCCTGTAAAATGACAATTTTGGATAATAAAGACAACATTACTGACGTAAAACTTTAATAATGTCTTCTTACCTTTGCTCATCCCGAATTTCTTGTGTTAGTTCAATTAAAAGTAATATTCGCGACATTTTGTTAAAATTTATTATTTTGTGTTGTGTATTTTTACAATTTGACACTTGATCAGAAAACAAAGTAGATTTGTAATTACCATCGGCGGTGAAGTTTATAAGTTTAGCGACGGATTAAAGTAAACTTAGAGTCGCCTACAATATTTTTATGTTACATAATTTAATAACATTTTAAAATATTTATATATCATTGTTAACGATTTAATTTTTTTTACGCTTATGGTCATTTTAAAAAGCTTTTATGTAACTTGCAAAGTATGTTTACATATATGTATGTATGGATGTTTGTTCGGGTGAAATCTTGCAACTCAATTTGAAACAGATATCTTCAATTGATTGAGCTGAAATTTTGTACACACTTTCAGTTTGGATGACAATACATTGTTAACTATCTGAAGCTATTCTAAATCTAACATGGCGGCACAACCGAGATGGAGCTCTATTTATTAAGACGTATGTTCTATATATTTTCGTTTTTGTGTTAAATTGGTGTTTTTTTATATTTTTTTTTTACAAAAAATTTCTATTTTTTACTACATCTTGGGAATTTTGAGTGCGCGTGCATTTAAAAATATTTGACACATTTAAGAAAATAATAAATTTTATGATATTTTAATAAAATAAATAAAACTTAACGATTTATTTGAATTATAATGGTTTTCCACGAAAAAAATATTTTCAATTGACAATTTATTAAAATCGAAGATACCTAACTCCATTAGTAATATTAACAAAAATTTTAGGCAATTATCTTATGCCATGTTCGCACGGTGCTTTGGATTACTTCGCTCTCTGTTTTTATAACTTATTTAAATTACCATGTTCGCACGGCATTTTCCTAATCGGATTTGACAGTTCTTCTTTTTTTTATTTATTTTGTTTATTATCAAAATTATTTTCGTGGGAATACAAAATTTAAATCATTTAAAATATATTTTGTTTATTGCTAAATTTAATCGTTGGTTTGCAGTTACTTGTATTATGAATAGAAAGAAAAAGTAAGTTTAAATATTATTTCAAAGAAATACATACATATACAATATTTATTTTTTTTTTTTTTTTTGGTTTCCATTAAATTTTATAATATAAATTACTTCCAATACTTTTGTTAACTTTGTTTATGTTGTTTATGTCACTCTCTCATTCGTAATTAACAGCCTAATTATGATCCAAATTACATTACAAGTCATACAAAATTTTGAGAGCGGATTTTCTCATATGTACGTAATTCAATTTTTATTACACTGCGGATTACTTTAAAATCAATGTGATCTCTAATTTTTATCGGTTTTTTCCATCACCAGCTGTCAAAGCACTTAAAAACAAACAAAATATAACAAAAAGAAAGTAATCAAAAGTAAAGGAAGTAATTTTATATTATAAAATTTATTGGAATCCAAAAAAGAAAATAAATATTTTATATGTATGTATGTATTTCGTTGAAATAATATTTTTTACATACTTTTTCTTTCCATTCTAAATACAAGTAACCGCAAAAAAACAATTAAATTTAGCAATAATCAAAATTAATTAAAAAAAGAAGAAGAAGTACTGTCAAAACCGATTAGGAAAATGACGTGCGAACATGGTTATTCAAATAAGTAATAAAAAAAGAGATTGAAGTAATCCAAAGCACTTAACAAACAGATTGAAAAAATGGATTAACCATTATTTGATTAGCATTCTCCATATTATTGTTTATCCTGACCATAATACGGTTACTTTTCTCAAAATTCTGGAAAATTTTGACCATATTATGGTTAATTTTGAACATAATATGTTTAGTTTTGACCATTATTATGGTTAATATTGACTAAAATATGGTTAATTTGGACCATATTATGGTTGATTTAGGAAAAACTTTTGTTGTGTTTTAAATTAATAGAACTTTGCTTGCTATGTTTATTGTGCTGTCGTAATGCTGGGTACACTGCAATGCATTTACGCAATCTAGCAAACTAAATTCATTTTCATTCATTCGAGATTTCATCAACGTTTTGATATTTTGAGATTGCAATGATGTAGATTGCACTGTCTGTACCCAGCATAATAAATCAAAAGAGACCTGCGCTGAGCCGGCCCCATAGGTTTTTCTTGTTGTCGCCGTTGATGGTATAGTTTTATCTGGCTAATATCCGAATTTGACCTGCGGCTAGCAGTTTTGCAACAAAACACTTGCGGCGTCAAATTATTTGTGATTTGCGTCTAATTTATAAATTCATGAATTAGAATTAAAAAATATTTTGATGTTAGGTAAATATTTATTTTTTTCTATTTATTTTAAATCAGCTGATTTTAATTCAATATAGTAGACTAAATAATGAGGGGTTGTTTACAACAGTCGCATTTCTTTATGTTATTATTTTAAGACTTATGACTTTATGACACCTTGTGAATCCCCTAAATATGTTTAAAATGATAAAATAACTCCCTACATTTGCCTTAAATTAAAAAATCTCTCCTTTTTCCCTACGCCTCAAATAATTCGGAAAATCCCTACAAAAATGGAAAATTCTCTTCTGTTGGCATCATTGCTCATATCAGAAATTGATATTTTTGTAAGAATTGTTGGATGGATAACACCGTTCTAGAAAATTTTGACACATGAATAAGCAATATACATATACACATATATATATATATATATAGTCTGCCAGTCTCCCAGGTTTTCTAGATTAATTCGAATTTTCGCGAAAATGTGATTATATCTTTGGTTAAAAATTAATTATACTAACCGTATTTTGCATCAAACGCTTTTATGTTATTTTGCACTTAAACAAAATTATTGGAGTATTAACAAGGTGTGCTATCATGTTAATTTAACATTTTACATTGGTTAAAAAATATTTTTGGTGCTTTGTAAACAAAAAGTACCTTAAATTTAGAACTTTGCTTGCTAAGGGCTAAAGCTCGTCAAATTTAATTTTCATTAAATTAATTTTATGAAGAAAGGAATTTGACAACATGAAAACCAATTAAAATTTCCATTATTGACTGCCGCGGGGCTCAAACCCGGGCTTACATGTTTCAATTGCAACCACTCAATCTCTACAGAGGGTTTTGCCGTTTAACACTCACAGCCATTGACGACTGCTGGCAGTTTATACTTAGTCAAACATGAATCTTTAAGCAAAATTGTATTTAACCTTCGGAAGATCGATCTATTTTAATTGATTTACATGTTCTTCCTTACTTCCTTACTTTTTCGAACTTTTAGTCAAGAATTCTTCTTGAAGTCCTAAGTACATTTTTCTGTTTATTAATTTTTTTGTCTTTCTTTTTCTTGTTGTCTTCAGCATAACTTGAAGGAAGTATGTAAACATAGAGCTCATGCCCTAGCTTTTTAACAATCATTAGTATTGTGGTTATTTTGTTGAACTATATGTATGGTTTTTTAATCCAGATCTGTGACTGACATCCAAGCGAGCAAAATACTCCGACTTTGTCTGAATCAGAAATTTCTTGAAAATGTCTGACTTCATTCTTAGAGATTTCGTTCAGATTTCTGTCAGACATGGAATATACTTACTGTCTGGTCGATTTCTGATCAATTACGATTGGATATATCGGGCGAAATTTGTGTACAGATATGTCTAATAGAATTCCGATGGAATTCTTACAGATGTGTCTAACGAGACTTAAGATAGACGTGCATAACACGCGTTAATTCGTCGACGTTTGTCGTGCGTTTAAAAACATAAGCGCATGAAAAATTGCAAGTTACATAACGCGCGTTACAAAAGCCGTTCCTGTCAGCCGTTTTTTATTTGTTTAATTATTGGTGCATTGAAAATGGATTCGAAAGTATATCAAGCTTTTTTTTACTTTATTGAATTTATTCTTTTGTATGTTTTTTATGCTCTTCAATAAGTTTTTCTTTCATGATTCGCAAATTTTAAAAATTTTTCTTTTTATTGTCAGCTGATTATGTACTTGTCAAAAATGCACAACGCGTTAAAAAGTTCAAAGTTAACCAACTTTCTGGCGCTAACGCGGCAAAATATTTCGCATGTAGCTTGTTCTATTAAAATACACTAGTTTAACTATTTTTGACAGTAGTCTACAGAGCGCGCGCGCACTAACGCGTGTTATCTACTTCTACCTTTATTAGTTTTTTATTTTTGTGAAAATATTGACAATTGTCATTAAGTTGAAAATAATTTTATTTTATTTTATTGTTTCACGATAAAAAGATTAAAAATAAGGTACGTACTTGTAAAATTTATAGTTATATAAATTTTCTTATACAATTCCGACTTTTTTATCGGCGATTCTCTCAGATATCTGGAAGACATCGGACTATTTTGCTGGCTTGGATTATTATACAAATACACAAGGTAGTTTCACTTCTATCTCACAATTATTTGTTTTTAGTTTATCGGAAGTTTGAAGTTTGTTTTTTGTAAATATTAAAAAATCGTTGTCACATATTAAAAAAGGCAACAAATTCCTTTTGGAAATTATAAGACAAAATGTGTAATTTGTATTAACAGCTGTAATGTCAATTTTTAAGCATTTTTATTTGCTTTAGAGCTGAAAATTAAAAGCAATGTAATTCACTAATTATGTACACACATATGTTCTTAAAAAAAATTATTTGTATGGTCTACCTTTATTAAAAAGAAATTAAAATGTGTAGCACAAGATTTAAGCTACAATTATTTCATCTTTGAACAAATAACTTTAGATTGTTTTATGAATTAAAAACAAGATTCTACCCAAAAACAACCTTTTCATTATATTTTTCTGTAATACTAAATTTACTTACATATAATTTTATCATGTAACTGGGCCCTGTATAAAACTAATCACTATTAATTTGGACAAATGTTGAATTAGGATGTTAATGTTTAGTCAAAAAATCGTTGCTTGGTTTTTTAAGCCCGCCTTCAAGCAAAAAGTTTATAAATTTTTCAGGGCCATCGTATTCCACATCATTTTATAACTTTATTTCTTCAATTGCATGTTGTTCTGCAAGCTACAAAGAAATTCAATATAAAGCTTAATAAATCGAGAATGTATAGTCGGTCAAGCCCGACCCTCCACCACAGAATAAAAGAACAATTTTTTGAAAATCTAGCCTATATAACCTATATAGCCTATAAGGGACCCATGGGCATTCATGGACCCGCCAGAACAAAATTCTGTAATTCTGCCGAACATTATTTAGATTTCTTTAACTATATAGAATTTGTTTTTTTTTAAGTAATTTTAGGAAGGGGTTTATATGGGACCTGTGGTTAATTTTTGACCCACCTGCACAAGATTTTGACAAAGTAGCTATTGTAAAAATCCTTTCTGCCAATTTTAATGTAAATACTAACATTTATAAGGAAGAAATGGCATTAAAAACTATTTTCGGGAGTAGTATTGGTATGGAAATTATGATCAAATATGGACCGATTCAAATGCAATTAGGTAAGATGGTTTTAATTGCAATAAAATTAGTTTGAACCACATTTAATCTTAATACCAACATAATAAATTCCTTTTTGGGCTTGTATGGGAGATATATGAAATTATGGACCAATCAACAGGCTTGGTCCTTGTGCCAATTATAACCTATGTGCCAAAATTCACCAAATTATCACTAAAATCGGGCAGCCTGCTAGTCGGCCAGCCAGCCAGATGGACACCGTTAGATCGACTCAGAAAGTGATACGAAAAAGTGGAACCAATATTTTAAGGAGTTACAAACAAGAGCTCAAATGGATAATACCCTCATCAATATTGGGTTGTGGATATAAAAAGGTTCTTCCTTGTGACAATTAGAACTTCATATAACAAATTTTAAAATTACGTTCTTTTAACGTTTTAAAGTTTCGCAAACAGTGTTCATGGAAAGCCAGCCGTCCGGACGGACAAACATCGTTAGACCGATTCAGAAAGTGATAACCAGTTAATCGGTATACTTAAACTTTAGAACCAATATTTTTTATGTGTTGGACACATCAGCACAAACTCTTCCGCATCAAATCGGAAGTTGTACTTACAAATAACGTTCATGGCGAATTCATCCTAGGTAATGTCGGTATTTACAACAAGTACAACTCGTACAAAAACCATAAGCATTTTGTTTTTTAAAAAATTGTCCAATGTCAAAAACAGAAATAAAATAAAACAGAAAGAAAGATAATAAAAGAGAATAAAAAAAATTTTGACATCCAACAGTGATTTTAGCTAATATCAGCAGGGCTTTTAAGACCACCTGTAATAAATTCGCCTTGATAACGTTTGATAAATGTTTTTTCCTTTTTTTAAATATATTTTATTTATGTTACTTCTTACTTTCAACTTTTAAAGATTTTTAATATAAATTGTTTAAAATAAATTTTTCCAAACTTCAAATAAAAAACAAAGGAAAACCAGAAAAATGGGATTATTTAATAAAATGTGGTAGCACACATTTTCATAATTCCAATAAACGTCAGAACGCTAATACGGCGACAAAAAGAGAGAGTGGAACTACCTTCTGTATTTGTATCATGGCTTAGATCAGCGGTTTCCAAACTTTCTGATACTGCGACCCAAATAAGAAAAAAATAAAAAATTGGCGGCCCCCTTTTAAGATAAAACAATAAAATAATATAAACACATTTTCAAGTTGTAAAAAGTAATGTATACATTGAAAAAAAATAAACAAAAATTAATTAAAAATTTAGTATGTATATTTATAGAAAAACATTTATGCGATGGATGAGCTTGTTTGTTAGCACAAAGTTTCTCAAATCTTGGCGTTATTGTTGAAATAGCCACCCGAAGTTCTTTTTCCACTACTAAACGATTTCGATATTTCGATTTCATGGCTGCTAAAGCAGAAAATCCGGTTTCGCATAAATATGATGTTACGAATGGTAACAGCACTATTATATCTCTGTCCGACAAAGTAATATAATCTTTTTTTCGTTCTACCCAAAACTGTATTTACTACGAAATTCCTGTTGCAATGAAGTATCGCATGATATTTCAATCAGTTGTTCTTTTTCGAAAATTGTCAATTCGAATGCATCTAGTTGGTTATTCAAAAATGGATTCTGGATCCATGCAAACTTTGTAAAATCAATATCGCTGATATAAAGTGAAAAATGTTTTAGTAAACTTTGCAAATGTTCTATACAAATATTTTTGTTCTCTTCAATATTATTTTTGTTGCCGGCGTTATTTAATATTGGAAACATGTCATATATATCCTTTTCTAAATTGGATATCCATAGCTCTAATTTTTTAATGAATGCCGTGACTTTGTCTTTTTGAATCAGAGCATGCATTTGAGGACCTTGCATTGATTTATTTAAATCGCTTAATTTTTTAAATATTTCGACTAAATAGAACATTCGGTTTAAACTTATGTTGAGAGAGAAAACTTCCGCATGAAGTGTATTCCACATACGAACAGTACGGCCAAACAATGCATTTTTCTGGTACGAATTTCAGGAAACAGATCCCTTATTCAACAGAACGCATTGCATTATAGGAATAATAAAAAATGGAAATAAGACCCAAGTTGCGACGGAGCTCAAGGGAGTTAATAGATCTGGATATCCTGCTGTCATTGATGAGCAACTTTGTCCTCTCCTACACGTGGTCGAGAACCTCCAAAACAGAGTTTGAAGTACCGAACCACACTTGAGGGTTGGATTTAGATGAAAAAATTATAAGGAGATCAGATGGATTGGGTATCTCTTAAACCGTTAAAAAAAACGAGGCATTTAGATGATTCTTTCGATACCTTGAATAAATCTTTTGTCCATCGGACATCACATTGTGTTTTTATGCCCAGAACTTAAACAGATTCTGTCCCCTCAATAATTATACCACCCATAAATACAGATGAGGCACCTTGACCCGTCACAAGGTTATGCGTTAGCATGCAAAATTGGGTGTTCAGGGCTTTAAAATCAATCCTATTTACACAAACTCATTCTCGGATAATATCAAGATCTCGACAAAGCCTGCCATTCATATTTTGCCCTTTAGCATCAACATCAAAAAAGCTTGGTCTATAATCAAATAAAATCAAAGGACAAAGGTTGCTTTCGCTTAGGAAAAAATAAATAAAAAGAGTAGGAACAAGATCAGAGCTTTGCTGCACCCCTGAATGCAATTTGGCCCCGTTTGATGAAACCCCACCCATAACAATTCGTGTAGTGCGACCATTGAGAAAGCTCAATGCAGACCATAGATGCTTTATTAAATCTGTAACAAACAATTTAAAGGCCACTTATTTTTTACCAACCGCAAAAAGCGGTCTTCTGATTTAAATTAAATTAAAGAAATAAAATAAATTAAAGGTTATTAATTTAACAATTAAATGAATTTAAAAAAAAATAATATATCTGTGCTGTGTTTAAATTAAAAATAAAAACTTCAAGTGTTTTAATATTTAATTTGTTTAAATATGTTTTATAGGATATCAAAAGGAAACATCATAACGTAATAACAAGGAAAAACAATTTTTTTTTATATGAATTTGTATTCTCATACTTAACCCAGTACAGAAAATATTAACAAAAAAATAAAATTGTAAAAGAAAAAAATAAATAAACGATAAAGCTAAAAACCAAAATAAAACAAATAAATAGAATTTACAATCCACATCATACTGTGTTAAACCTTGCACCTTCACTTCAAAACCTTGAAAAAATTTAACTTTAAAAATATTAAAAAACTCAAACTAAAAGCAAACGAAATTTAAATGATTTTAATGCGGGCAATTTAATTTTATTGTTTACCTCCCAGAGAGAGTTTCAATATGTTGGCTTTTTAGTGTGTTTCTTGGTGGATGTGTACAACATTTGCAAATACAGTTTTATTCATATATAGAAATTATTTTTACAATGAGGCAACTCAGCATTGTTCGCTATTTGGATTAGTGTACAAATACACTTACACGCAAGAAAATACCGCAAAACAGGCTCCGATTTTGTGGCCGTGTAATTTGATGTAGGTGTGTTTGTATAACTTTGGATATATCCGTTATTTTATTTCCTCTTGTTTATGTATAAGAATTAAATTGCACTCCTCTTACAAGATTCTTGTTCACTTTGCAGTCTTTTGTTAGTGCGAAAAAAAAACAATAATGCTCAAGTATCACATTGGTTTTACTGTGGCATAGACACGTTGAAACATTTATGTTTAAAAGAGCGCAATTGACTGTGAAATATTTTATAAAAAGAATTAACTCTTATCTTTTTTTTTAGTTCTTGGAATTACTTTTAGTTATAAAATCAAAAGCTGCCCGATTTTAGTTTTGCTTGAACGACCTTAAAATATATACTACAATTTAGTTTAAGAATTGTCAGTGCTTTTTTTGCGGCCACTACTGTGACGTTTATACATTTAAAACTTTACAATAGGGAACCATCATATGAATATAGTATGCGGTCATAACAATAACAATAATTGTCAATTGCTATTTGTGTACATATATGTACATAAGTTTTTTATTTGTTTTTTCCCCATTAGCTGTTATTCTGTAGAAACTTTCAGAGGTGTTTTGTATATTTGTTCGTTGTTTTTAAACGCAAAATTTATTTTTGTGGTAACTACGAATATGAATAAGTAAATGCATATTGAATGTTTCTACTCCTTTTTTCAAGATGACTGTATATTTTTTATATATTTTTTTTGTTAAATTGTGAAGTTCCAAAGGAAAACGACATAATCACGCTTATTGAATTTTTGTTTAATTTAGTTCAGCTCTACATACCAAAATATATCGTTACTTAAAACGCAAAAGGCTCTGACTTATTACACAATTGTTAAAATACCTGGTAGGTATTATATACAGTTCAACCCTAGAATACTAACGTACTTAAATTTTAAATTGTTGCTACTCAAGCGTGTTGCGGCCCAGCGGTACTAACGGTACCAAATTCCATAAGTGCTCGCAACAATAGATTTAAAACAGGCACGAAATCAAAAACAAAAGATTTTCAGTCTTTAAAGTGATTTGAGTCTGTGTTCCATAAAAGACTACACGTAAATTCTACATAAAAATCGGCATTTTAAATGGTTTTAGCTTCTAATGTAAGATAGCGCGTTTTGCGTGTTTGCGTAGGAATCGCTATACAACCTTTGTTTTAAAACATACAAAAGTCATTATTTACCTGAAATTTAGTGTTAGATATATTGATACAATTTTAACCCTTCGATGTTCGACAACCCAAGTGCACCTCTTGGTCTAGCCAGACCACGATTGAAAACCCCAGCCAAATAAGTAAATTTAAAAAATTTTGTATTTAATTTGTATTATTTTAAATTAAAATATATAAATTGTTCTGTTAAATTTACAAATAACCCACAACGGACGGTAATAAGTTGAACTTGACGAGTACGTTACCGTTTGTACATAATCGGATTGCGAGTTAGTACTTTGATCCTGTTATATATTTTAAAGGGTCCAGCCAGACCATGAGGTGCACTTAGCGAACTTTTTCTTGTGGGAGAGTTTATGTGCCCCAATTGTTATCCAAATGATTCCAATTTTGTTTTATTCGATTTAGGACAACTTACTTGTAGAATTCAAAGCCTTCGTTTCTTAAAACTTTTGCTTTAAAAAAAGATATTGGATATGAAAGTCGACTACGGTCCGGCCAGACCATGTGTGACATCTTAGGGTTAAATCATTTTATTAGAAAAAAATAGGTAATTTATTAAATACTCACAATTGTATGCAAACTTCTAAAATGTTTTTACAACAAATCTAAGATCTTAATTTTTTTAAGAACTATGATCTGTTGTGTGCCCTTTCGTTACAATCCAGTGTTTTAATAGAATCAACTCCAAAGCGAAAAAGTTCGTTCGAAACACGGCTTGGATCTATTAAGATTATCAAAAAGCTTCAGGCATTTGGTAATATATGTATCTCTGCGAAATAGTGCAATATGGTGACCAAACAACTGGATATAAAATATTGAATTAAACCAGAAATGTAAAATGAAGCCAATCATAATATAAATTATCAATCCGCCAACAACTGAATCGGTACTTTTCACTAGGAAGTACAAGATTGGTAACCTTAGGCTTCCTAGGCTAAACGACACGGAGCTGATAATCTCGAAAAGTGAAAATGCCTGGGCATGATTTTCGATAGTTTAATGGATCTTCGAGGCTGTAGTTAAACCAATTCCAATATGTTAGTTGCGTTGAAGAGCACAGGATCACTTCGGTCCATAACAAAGAAGGTATTGTTCGATATGTTGAACTGGTTTTCAGTTGACATCAATGCCAAGCGTTTAGGATGGTAACGATAGGTCTTTGGTCTACGCGGGATATGGTCATGCCAGGATCACGCTACTTGCTTCATGTTACCTGGTCAGACTAGACTTTTCTGAAACCATGTTAAGGTACTCTATTCACAGTTCACCTTGGCAATGGTGATGTACTGTTTAATGATACGCGGCCTCTTAAACCCGTAATAAGTATATACAGTGATGGTTCTTTGGGGAGTAGCATGACAGGTGAAGAATAATCACCGTACATCGAGAGATATATATCTATTTATGGACGGCAAGCTAGTGTCTTCACAACATCCAGGTAAAATTAATGAAATTGCGGGACATGGGTACCAGAGCACGGTGAGTATCTGAGGAAAAGGAAGCGGTGTTCACTTTCTCACGAATACTCCGTTCACGGAAGGAGACGGATAGAGCCTAAATTTCGTCAATGTAATTAAAATTCAAGTTTTGATTACAATATTTGTTTTTTACCGAGTATTCAGAACAGACATTCCGTTATCGCTGTTTGGAAGTTCCAGATATTTTTGGGTGGAAAATGTGGCAACGCTTCTTTCGTTCTGAATCAGGTTCAGACGATTGACCAGCTCAATATATTTAAATAAACGATATATTAATGTGTCTATTGGACACTTGTGGGTTAAGGCGCTACTTTTTTAGTTTATTGATAATAAATAATAAACTATTTATGCTACAAATATTTGTATTGCGCATTTCTATTCTGAAGACCATCGGGGTAGAAAAGGTAAAACGGGGTTTCTCAAAAAAAAATACTTTAGCTTTTATGAGCAATGGAATTCAAAAATGTGTCCGCAAGACACTTGTGGGTAGTAAAGGGTTAAAATAAAAAAACATGTGTAAATATTTTTCAAATGTGAAATATTTCATTCTTTTTTAACCTAAATCTATTTTTTAAACTTCTGGCAACACAACACGCAATTTTTTCCTAATGCACTAATTAAATATATGGATTTATCCAAAAAATACTTAAAATGAATTATATAGTTTTTATGACAGTCCTCACATAATATAAAAATTTAATTAATATTCAATGCCTTTTCAATATAAAAAATAGTGTAAATTTAAAACTAAGTTACTTGTATTCTATTTTAAAAACATACAGGAGTGAGTTTATTTAAGCCTCAATATTTGACATACTCTTTGTAGTCATAAATACCATCATACGTTTGTCTGTATTCGACTGACACATGCCAGTTTAACATCAAAGCATGTTAATAATAGTTTATGCCTGTATAAATAGTTTAAATTATTGAAAATGCCTAATTAGTATGACGAGTTATAGCAGAGACTAATCATGAGCCTTTATTAAGCATATCATAATCAAAGCAAAAGCGTTTATAAAATTTATATTCATAAATAGCTGATTAAATGCTTAATCATGTATCAATAGATTATACGAATATTAGTAACAAAAATAGCTTCAACTGCTCAATTTATGCAAATGAATAGTTTTTTTATCTAATGTTTTTAAGTTCAACAAATTTTCATAGGAATTTCGAAAGCATTTTATAATTAAAGAACTAATTTCTGTCGAAATAGAATTTAAATTTAATTGTATTGAATCTGATATTAAATATCGTACTTATAATATTTCAAATATTGAATAGAGTAATAATAAAATTTTATAGACTAAAATCGATTCACTGAACTCCACTATCACTTCATGAATTAATAAGCTTTTTAGGGAGGGATTTGTACAACGTTTTATTTTGTGGTATACGTATTTTAATAATGATTATTGAGGCTTAAGAATTTTGTCAATCATATAATATACATATCTGTTATCTTTCTGATTTTATTTAAGGTTCCAGTTGGTAAAGATTTTAATTAAATTTTAAGATGTATATATTGATGCATAACCACAGAAACAGCTTAAGCGACAAAAACAAAATTTTATAGTTTTTTCATATTAATTCTGTATGACGGTAACAGTAACTTATGAGCTCACGACATTTAAGGAATTTGTCCATAGACTTAAATTAAATAAATAAATGCAAGTGTTGCCAATAAGGTCATTTATTAAAAAAAAAATTAAAATTGAAAATGATGTCGCTTAAGCTTTTTTGCAGTAATGCCTAGATATATTCATATTATGATTTGTAGATAATATCATTTAAATGGTGCCATTGTTTGATTCGATCTTAAATTTCTGCCCCTGGCGCTATAAGCTGCAATTTCTTATAGTCGGTTTCTTGGCTTAACGGTCTTCAGATTACAACGCAGGTAGTCAAAATCGGAAGCCATTTAATCGTGAAAACGCAATAAACTTATAAAAAAACCTTAAATTTGTTGGAGCCAAAATTCTGAAATTTTCGTACGACTTTCCTTAAATATTCTCAATTTTTTGTCAGTTATTGCATACCATTCACACTAACCGAAAGTTATTTCCTTTTAAAATTATTTCACGCCGTACTGTGCAACTAATTTATTGCAATTGATGTGTTATAATTATTCATGTATTTTAGGTGCCGAATCTATCGGTAAATTGTTTGATTAAAAGGTGCTTTTCCAACATGAAAGATATTTTAATAGAACGTTTCTAGGGTGGATTTTGCAGAAATTTCGATAAAAAAAGTTGTTTAAAAGCAGTATTTCCCAATTTAATAAATATAATAAGACCAAGTTTTTTATAAACAAACAAGAAATATTTATAACATATTTATCTTTTATGGAATGCCCTTTCTTCTTTTGAACACCTGACAAAAAGTTACTTCTTCATCATTATAACTCATTTTTTTTTAATACTTTTTATGTTATGTTTCGACATTTTTTTTCCGATTTAGCGATTTTAAGTAAATTTTACGGTTTGTTTCCAATTTTGCGATTGAAGCGATTTTTTCCTGCTAGTATTCTGATTTATTCACAGAAAAAATTATTAGTAGTTTTTTATCAATTAAAAAAATTATTTAAAAAGTATTTAAACTTAGTTAATATTAAAATTGAATTAATTATTTTTTTTTGAACATTTTAGTTGTTTTGAAATTGATTTTGAATTAAAATAATACATAATTAAATAACAAAAAATTATTTCGTTTAAAATAAAATAATTAACTCATATGCAAGTGTTGTTGGAAATTGTCAATTAACACAATGTTTGAAACGGCAAGGTTTTTTGATAATTTTTTTTATTAAAATTAAAAATATCATTTATTGAAAAAAAAAAATATTCAAAATATTAAATTTTTACAATTTTTAGTAATCAATATAATCATTTTGGTAATAGGTGCAAAATCAACAAATGTGTTGCTTGATTCTATAAATTTGGTATAAAATTGGTGATTAGAGAACATTTTTAATTTTTTCTATGTTTCTTTTTTCTTTTACGATTTTTAATAAATATTAGACTCTGCTATCATACCACTGTTACTAAATGTTTGGACATTTCAACAATTTATTGCGCAATTTTTGCAAACTTGAGGTATTCGTCACCGTTTAAAAAAAAAGCCCCAAAGATAAACCGAAGTCACCTATTTTACAGGGCGCTCTTAACATTGTCGAGTTAAAAGGGGCGAAAAGTTCAAAGCCTTATGCCATTATTAAGAATGAATTTTTTAGCATTAAACTTGCTACTCTTTAAGAGAGCAAAATATTTTTATGAAACGAATACCAAATTTTAATTTGTGAAATTGTTGTTGGAATTTGCAAAACCAATAAACACATTGTTTGAAACGGCAAAGTTTTTTGGTAATTTTTTTAATTAAAAATATCATTTATTAAAAAAAATATTAAATTTTTACAATTTTTAGTAATCAATATAATAATTTTGGTAATAGTTGCAATATCAAAAAATGGGTTGTTTGATTTTATGAATTTAGTATAAATTTGGTGATTAGAGACCATTTTTAATTTTTTCTGTGTTGGCAATCATGGATCTGCCTAAGCAAAATTATGTAATGAGCTTAAGATTTATGTCAAAGTTGTTTATGCGAATATTATTTAGATATTTGTATCTATGTAAAAGGGATTTTAGGATGGAGGCGTATATGGGACGTATGGTTACACAGAAAAAATGTTTGCCAAAAATTGTTCAATCAAAAAATTAATGATGTACATTAATTTTTTCAATTAATTTATTGTTTGCTGCAATTAATAAATTGCATAAATTTAAATGTTTGTGCTTATGTTGTGTTTTTTTAATTTATGCAATTAATTTTTTAATTGACTCAATTTGTGTGGCATGACTCGAAAATACAAATCCGTCAATTAATATGATCAATTCTTTTGCAGGTGCAAAATTGGTTAAAAATTTAATTGTCTGAGCGAATTGTTTAATTAAAGTCAATTTTCTATTTTTTCTGTGTAGTTTTGTTATCTTAAAAGTTATTATCGCCAATTTGTACGTAAATACCAACATTTATAAGGAAGTTATGGCAAAAAAGCTTTTTTCGTTAGTAATATTTGTGTGGAAGCTATGGTCAAATGTGGACCGATTTCAATAAAATTTGGAATGATGATTTTAACTACAATTAAATAAATTAATTTCGAAAGTTTACACGAACAGCCAGCCGGACGGACAACGTTTTTCAACTCAGAAAGTGATTCTCAGCATACTTAAAAATATACCCACACCAACTATTGTGGTGTGGGTATAACAACAAATGATAAAAATGTTAAGTAAATGTATTCACTTACTAAATCATAACTATGCTTAAGCGCCACCATGTAAAGAGTGTCCAATAATTGAGGTATTATTTTAATTTAAAAACGGTGCACCATATTCACTTAATAAAATTAAAGATTCGCTGACAATATTACCTTTAAGACGGGCTTAAATTGTTATTAAATTTGCCCAGTAGTTTCAGAGATATCGTTGAAGTTTAAAAAAAAAGCAATTTAAAAAAAAATTTAATTAAAAATTCACAAAAACTTTAATTTCGGCAAAATTTACAGTTTTGATATAAAAGCAGTTAACTTAACATATTTCGAATGAAATGAGCTTTATTTTATTAGTAATCGGTACAACACTTTTGATTTTATTCACAAGTTACTGAGACAATAAAAATGATAAAAACCGCGATTTGCATACAAAAATAACTGTTTTAATATGTGTGTTTGCTTTTGTTCCCATAATGGTTTTTTTTTTTGCTTCACTTAAAAATTAGATACTTTCACTTAATTGTGAATAAAAGCGAAACGCGTTCATTGATTTGTATGGTCTATGTCTCATTTTGTTTATAGATTATGTGAATTTACGTGAAAGTAACAAGATTTTGACTTTTTTATGTTTTGAATTTTTCATGATTTTAAAAAATAAAAAATTATAAAATTTTGGATTTTTTTACGAAAAAACAACCGTCCCAGCAAATAATAGGACTAGTCCAAACACGCGTGTAAATTGTAGGCCACAAGGGAGTAGGACTTGTCCAAAAGTAGTCCAACGTATGGAAAAAACATTTAACATTACGATGTCCTTGGGCAGTACCATATAACCCTGCGTTGTATTACAAAAAACCACTCTATTGTATCACAAGAGGATTAGTTTTAACTTCGTTTAAAAACGAAAAAATTTTGTTAAAAAGTTAAGACTACTACAAACACTTTTTAAAAATGACATGGTCCATGCATTACATCGGATCAGTCCATGGAGTAGTCCATTTAATCAAAATAAATCAGGTGGTCCAATATAAATTGCAGGGATTACTCAGCCATTTTTTGTGATTTGCAAAATATTTATTGTTTTTCAAAGCTTTAAAGCAATTAAAAAGGTCAACAAATCGATTACTACCTGTAACTTAAAAATGCAATTAAATTTGAAATCAGCGACCTAATTTGAGGTAAAAATTGCATCAAACTTCCTATCAACACACAAAAAGTTCAATTTTGTTCCGCTTTGCAATTATATAATTTTAAATTACAAAGTCGTCACTAATTATTATTTAGATATCCAATAACAGTGTGTATAAAACAATGCTCAAAAGTTTTAAATTTCCTAAAACTTACACAATGATTTCTTATTACTCATTCTTTAACCATTTTACCCCTTTTCTTAAAATTAAATCAAAACTTAATCACTTGCCATTATTTTAACCTATTTAGTTTCATATTAAATGTTTGCAATAAATATCTTTTTGTTTTTTGCTATAAATCCTTTTTCAGATCCCTTGCACACTTTGCCTTATATTTTCGCGATATGTGCACATAAATCCGAGCTAATGAAAGAACAATAGCAGCAAGACAATTAGGTAATTATCTTAATCACATTAATAGCCGTAATGTATACTCGTAATTAACACAAAAAGGATTAAATTTAATTAACGGCGAAATGAAAAATCCAATACAATCAAGTAAAGTAACCCTCGATGCAAAAACAACCCAGAAACGGAAACTGAGGCGAAATAGAAATGAGACATACATTAAGTACAAATAGGAGTAATGAGAAAAACTTAAGTGTAGAAATTAATAACCAAGAATTAATACCATTGACCAAAATAAGGGTAAAAGTGTTACTTAATTACTTTATTTTTGTATTATGCCTTCGTTCGCTTAAGCATCTTTTACTTTAGTCGTGTTATGGAAAACAATAACAACGAGGGCGCGCAAATGAAGTTGATATTAAAAATTAAACAATTTCCACTTCTGCAATAATAAAAATAATGTTGTCCACTTAATAGATGGATAAAAGGAAACAAAAACTAAAAGAAATATAAAACGTTAATATATGCAACTTTCTAGAAATTTTATTAATTGTTACAATTAATACACATCCTCTTGTGTGTTTCTCTTTATATCCGCTTTTAAGTGTACAAAAAAAATAAAATGTACTAAAAAAAATAAATTCACAAAATCCTTTACTTATTGCATGCATTTTTTATTTTTGTCCTTTTTTCATGTATATTACTGAATCTAATCTCTGCTTTGAGTACGTCAAGGATTTAAGTTGAACAAATTTACATTTTCATTAGAACTGTTTTCCCTTGGGAGAGAGCGTGTTGCCTAATCCTGGTGTAAGTATAAGTTATAAAAAACAATTTTAATTAGCTTGTTTTTCCTTTTAATGCTTTCTTTTTGTTGTAAAAAGAATTAAAACAAACTAAGTAGCAAAGCATTATACAAATCTGCTGTCCAAAAACGTGTTGTTGGGATTGTTTACTTATACGTTTTTCTTTAATTAATTTTTTTTAATTTTTATACTATTTTTTACTGTCTTAGACTCTTAAATTAATCATTAACATAATATATAAACATATATATTTATTCCCGTCGTTCCTATAAGGAACGTTAGTTTTTTAATTAATGAAACAGTTAGTTAAATAATTTTAAATTTAAATTAAACGTATATTTTTTTGTGTATAAAATAAAAAAAGTTTACAAACACAAATCCAAAGAAGCAAAACTTAAAATATATTTTAGTTATTTTATAATTAATTTAATTAATGCTTTGTTTATTAGTTATCTAGTTAGAATGACCTTATAAACCCTACTCTATATATAATATATTTGTAGCAGAATTTGGTCTATTGTAGTTCCAAAAGGTTTTAAAATACAGTACAAAATGTCATTAAGATCTGCCCATAATTTACAATATTCCCAATATAATGCCCACTCTAGAAAACTATTTTAATTCGCCTTAAAATGTAGTAGATATAGATATAATGGTAAAATTTGGTGCAATTTATCTTCATATTATTTAATTTTGTAATGATTGGTCTGGTCCATAGCTTATCTTATGTCCCATAAAAATCAAGCTCCTAAAAACCACTTTAAAACTATAAAACGCTATAACAAATTTCACAACTATATCAAAATTTGTCTTAATTTAGGTTTTTTAATACCACAAATCACTCTATAGAATTTTCTGATGATAGGTTTATACTTTACCATGGGCCCAATATAAGTTCCTATTTCGAAAATAATTTTTCTTTGGCCAAAACTGTTGCGAATCATTATATTTTACTTAAACTTTTTTAAATTAAGTTTTATATGACTAGAAATACAAACAAAAAGCTTGCATACTGTCGGTCAATAATTTAACAAATGTATGAAGGTATAAGCGGAAACCAATTTTAATTCTGACTTTTTATAAAGATTAATTTATAATTTATAGACCTACATATATGGTGCCCCGCCTGAAATATTCTTACTTTCAAAGAATATAGCAAGCACTCTTATTTGTTTTTAATTTAAAGAAGATTGTTTCAGAATAAGTGACGTTTTTGATTTATGTCTAACATTAATTTGCGAAGATGTGGAAATTTTCCCCTAAAAAATACAAAGGGCTAAAAATCAAAATTTTTCAACATCTTTACAAAATGTTCCATTATAAATTTTGGCACTTTTGTAGAAAAAAGTATTTAAAAAAAATATTAGTTTTTTTTTAGAAATGGTGACTTTTTTATTGATCGTATTTGTTACCCTAGGTCTACACTAAAGATAAATATCTCAGCAAGTTGGCACTAATGTCGGCAGAATAACAGAGCAATATTTCTTATTGCTCAGCTTATGTTAAAGGCTGTAGAAAGCAAGAATTTATTTCTGTATTTTCTTCATAGTTTTAAGTGCTTTAAGCTGAAGGTCCACACCATGCGTTTATGCGCCTGTCCTATTTATGCATCTGACAAAAAAGTAGATACACAGAAAATCGCATAGAATGCATAGTTGTATCAACGCATGAAAGTAGGTTTACTTTCTACTTTTGTATCCATCATATGTGTTGTGAAAAAATTCAGCTGTTATTGATGGCCTTGGATGACAAATCATATTTTATTTTCAATGCTATCGATAAATATGTTTGCGTGGTGGATTACTTTTTATTATTTTTTTTTTGCATTAAAAAGGGGTTTTTATAAGAGAAAAAGCTTTCGTTATAAATATTGTATAAACTTTAAAGAATAAAATACATTAAAATTAATTTTAAGCACAATTTTACCACTTCCAAATTTGTCATTCTAGTTATCGATTACTTTTATGTTCTGAGTGTCATCTTTGTTGTGTTTTATTTTTTTTAACAAATGCCATTAACTGGCAACTTATTGATACCGCGAAAAATCACGAAGATTTTTATAATAAAAGCTTATTTCTCTATGAATTCTTTTAAATAAATTCTATTAAAATATCAATTACAGTTTCCATTTTTGTAAAAATTGTTCTTAATTGATAAACATATCAGCACAACAAATTTTGCGCATAAAACGCATGGCATGTAACTTGAATTTAGAAACGCATAAAATGCACAAAAAGTATCATACGCATGAACGCATGGTGTGGTCCTTCAGCTTTAGATATTGCATTGTTAAGACGCCTTAACTTTGATCATTATTACTTGAAGAGCATATGGTCTCTCATTATTAATGTAAATTTATAACTTAGCATTTTTTTTGTTACATTAGCTTTTGCGACTTTTAAGCAGATTACATAATTACTTTTTGTTCTTGGAGAACATACACAGAAAAAAATAACAAAAGTTATTAAGTAATTAAAGAAAATTTGTAGAATCTTTTTACTATTTTAAACAATTTTTTTAAGAAACATGTTTGTAAATTGTCATATTAACAATTTGTTTTTTTGTAGAAAATAATTGTGTATGTACATATATCATAGAAAAAATATTTTGTGCCAAAAAGAAAAAAACATAAAATAAAAAATTCTGTATTTTTCATTTTAAGCCTTTAAAAGAATAAAAGATGTGGCGATTGTTATGAAATTTTACTTATTATTTAATTATTCATAAAAAATTTTAACGGGTTTTTTGTGTTAATGTCAGAAACTCATAGTGCATTGCATGCAGGTCTATATTTGTTCCTTTATCAGTTATAATAGTTTTTGTGATGTAATTTTTTATGAATTTTACTAAAACGTTAATAAAAACAACTTTTAAATGCATCTTTAACCCATTTCCATCTTCTGTTCGCACTTGCGAAGAGTAAACTTATTAATTTTAATCGATATTTTTTTCTGCTTTTTTAAACTGTTATGTCTAAATTTTTATAGAATAGTTACGTACCGTATGAATTCTTAGCTTTAATAAACAATAATTAACAATTTTATTAATAATACATTTTTTAAGCTGCATATACTTGGTTTTCTACACCGCATATTTTAGAGGGATTTCATTCAGCCAGTCATATGTATTAATTGTCTAAAAATTAAAATTGAAACTATGCAGTTGTTATAGCAAAGAATCAAAATAGTAAAATCAAAACGAAAAACTACAAAAAAAAAATTACAACAAAGTTGATTCAGACAGAGGAAAATATTGGTGTTCACAAGCGCGAACGTTGGCTGCTATTCAACATATAAAATTTACTTTTGGCTGAGTATTGAAAGATATTTAGTGGATTGACGAAGAGCTGTGTCTTTAGATTTTCGTCTCCTAGTTGTGAATTTAGTTGTGTTTTAAGTGTCTTAAAAGTTGGGAATCGGATTTTAAATAAAATATGACGCGTAAAATTTTTACCATTGAAGAAATAATTGGTTTAATTGTGGAATAAGATGATGGTGTGGGCACCGTTTGAGTGCTACAAAGGACGAAAATAAAATTCCCCTAAATTATATTGAATGTTGGTCTAAATTTTATTATTTTCAATACAAACTTACATTTATACTTGTATGTATGTCTTACCTCATTTTTAAATTATCAAACTGTTTTGCAAAAAGCTGTTGGAATGTTTAAAATATATATTTGAAATCAAGAGGAACCTTTGCAGGATATAGATATTACTGATCAACCATCAACGTCTGCAGAAGCCATGAGCTAAACCAAATGTGTCAAAATAACGAACAGTTTCATACGGACATGAAAATCAATAGTAAACACAGCGGACTGGTAGATCAGGAAAAATTTTAATTATTTTACAACCAAATTCAAATGAGCTCGATCAAAGTTATTTTCTGAAATTAAAGGATTGTGATCACTGCGGTATTTTTTTCCAGAAAATGTTCGATGTTATCATAAAAGGATCAAATTACTATAGACATTACATTGAAAGGTTGAGTGATTCTGACTTCCAATTCGATCAAACAAACAAGATATTAGTTTGCCGTTGGGCTGATAATAAGAGGTCACAACGGTTACTAATTTTGACCAAATTCAACCAATCCACGCTGTCAAAAGATAGACAAAAGGAGAAAAAATTCAGCAGCCACAAATATTTTTTATTATATCCAAGGCATGTGTTTTTTTTAATTTGCATGACAATGCCATTCAAAATTATAGTATTAATATCCGGTCTTAAAAGTGGTATTGCGCATTTTTTATAAAAGTTTTAAGCTCTTCTGTTATTAACACATAGAGGCTAAACTTCTTTGTTTCAATAGAAAAAAAACGAAAAACCTATGCCACAAAAAAACTTTCGTTATACAGCAAAATAACTTTTGCTATGATCTAAACGAATGAAGAATTTTTACCTCTCAACTGACAGATAGCCGAGATTGCAAATACATTCCTACTGAACAGAAAGATGGAAAAACTAGACGTTGCAGATACAAATCTTTACAAAGCCAATAAAAAGGATGTGCAAAAAATGCAATGTATATTTACATCCAAAACGTTTTGAAGCATGCCATAAAAAGTAATTTTTATAAATACAAAAACTTAAATTTTTTATATTTTCCATAAACATATTTTATGAAATTGAAAGAAACTTGTGTGAAAATATGTTTTATGCAATAAAAACTAAATTTTTTTTTAAACTTACAAAGCAAAAAAAAATTATGTTGAATAGCGGCCAACGTTCGCGCTTGCGAACACCGGGTTCTGACGGCCCCAGTAGGGCTAGCTCAATTTTGTGAACGGATTTGAATTCAGGAACCCCAAATTTGATACGAACTCAAATTTCATTGAAATCGGACTACTTTTATGTTACGCGGCCGGAAATGGGTTAATTTAATCTTTAATATGACAATTTAGTAATAAAAATTTATATTTAATTGTTAACAAATATTTTATTCAATATTACAAACTCCTTGTTAAAAATATTTGTTGAATTTTAAGAATTTTCATTAACAAAATAGTTTTTTGTAGTTACAAATTCAGTTGTTGGTGCCTTTTCAATTAAAAAGTTGATTGTATTGACGAATATGGTATTCAATATGACTATTGATTTGTCGTAATTTTTTTTGTGTGATAATAAGAATATTTATCTATAAAATATAAAATTATATGTATGTATATATTTTTTAGGGGGAAAAGCTTTTTTTGTTGAAACTGGCTATCGCTTATCTTGTGGCAAAAGAAACATTTTAAGAATAATTCACTTAATTGATTTTTTCGTCTTTTCAATAATAATTCTTTCTTTTCTTTCAAATCACTTAAAATAAAAGTAATTTTAACTAGTTCTGTAATGTATTAAGCACATTGCGTGTCTAAAACAAGTTATAATAAACTTTAAACTTTAGTAAAACTTGGGCAATAATCCGATTGAAGTTAGCAAAAAGAAAAAAAGGAAAACGACAAATAGGTAACAACATATTGATAGCTTTTGTGGTTTTTGTGTTTTATTTAAAAAATCGTTATTCTACCTTACTTCTAGAAAACACGTGCATTTAACTTCTCCTAGACAGAAAGAAAAACACTCGGGATTATCAAGTTTTTTATGATAACTTTAATTACGATTCGTACTAAAAACTTTAAGTACTAATAACACTAAAACGTACTCAAAACAATCCTAAATGGGATTACTTTCGAAAATCAATACCTCAATTTCTTGGACTTTCTTGAATTTCTTGTACGACTCCAACATTTTTCAGCATAAACAATTTAGACAAATATTCTAATAATTTCTAAAATAAATATACTTTGAAATTGGAGATGCAATATTTAAAATATTGATTCTAAATATTAACTGAATCCTTTTCTTGCTATATTTAACCATTAACCCTGCTGTTAGGTTTGGACCATTTTGGCCAATATTTTTTTTTTTGCTTTGACTAGGAAACGGTTGAATATATCAACTAAAAACGTTAGCTAATGTGGTGTTTTTATATATTATTACTTCTGCAAAGTTTTTAATTATAAATGATGTTAAGGAAATTAGAAAAATTAAAATTACAAATCTTAGGTTGAGGGCCACTTTGGTCCGTTCTCATGAGCAAATGTGTAGATACGATATTTTCAGCTGAAGTTCTCATACCACAGTGTAATGGAGATGAACTTTACAGCACTCCTTCTTCAATTCATTCAATTCTTCTACGGCACCGACAAATTTAGCATTTTCTTCATTTTCTGAAGCAGAAAAAGTTCTTCCGTTATTTTCATATTAACTATCCTCGGACACACTATTACAAGTTGAAATATCAGAGAAGCTTTTATTTAGAATGTGAGAAATATCATTGGAGTTTAATCGTCAATTTTCCATTATTTCAGCAAAGAAATTAGTCAAACACTGAATATAAACTGAATTAAGACTAGAAGATATTAATATTAACTCAATTTTACTGCAGACTATTAAAAAAGTAAAAAAAAATTCTGTAATTATTAAAAAAAACTAGTATGGACCAAAAGGGTCCTATACCTAAGATTCGGTAGTTTTTCTTGACCTAACAGTTGGGTTAAAAATGAACTGCAAAAAAAGGGTTTAAAGTCAAATAAGGACCAGTCTCGTTATTTCATAAGAAAATTTTGACATGTATAAATGTTACCTATCATGCGAGTTTGTACAATTTGAAATTTTTATTCCTGCCAAGTATGCGACATTGTTTTGGGTATGTAAACAAACCCCACATATATTTAACTAAAAATTATTTTTTTAATAATAAATTTAATAAAGAAGAAAGTAAGTATGGATAAAAAACTGTTACCGCTTGTGTTATTTTAATTTTGTATTTCTTATTTAATAATCAGTTCATTCTTTTTTGCTTTTCCTTGAAATTCCACGTAAAATAAGAGCAGCTTATATTATTTCGCAGTTGTAAACAAATGTTGCCAGGAACATTTTGGAACTTTTTCACAAAATGAACTGAGTACAACTGTATCAACATTATTTCATAGATATTCCGCACAAGTTTTTTTCATATGCGTTTTGACAGCAATTCACGTGAAATGTTGAACAGAGTAACAGGTTTTAAGGTTAGATTAGGAGTCGGAGTTGGAATTTCAGCGGTTGGAGTGGGATTAAGTACTTTTTGTTGACGTTTCAACAGCCCTGCTTATCAATGTTAAAAAAAATACCAACGCTAAATTTCTTAACAAAGAAGCACAAAAAGAAAAATAGTACTAAAATGGACGTGGGGGTACCTTGGTATTTTTAAAAGGAAAAAGTACTGAAAATAGTACCATAGTACTGAATTTTCTATCACTGATACATATGTTATTTTCACATGGAAAAAGGTCTAGACTCCTGTGTATAACGAAGAGTTAAAATGTAAATTTGAACTCTTGCTTCTCATTTAGTTTATATTTTTGGTTAAATATGTACATAAGATTTCTAAAAATAAATGTTAGTGTTTCATCATTCTCAAAGGTGTTTTTTGTTTTTTTCAAGCATTATATAACTTGAATCAAGCGCATTTTGAGATTGATTTAGTCTTAGTTTTATAAATTATTATTAATACCGCTTCGGATTGATTTGAGTACGGATGGATTGATTTTTCTTTTGAGTGTAGTTTACGGGTTAGACTCGTAGTTCGGATCAGAGTGATCACAGTTTTCTGTAGCCGCTTGCGCTCTTAATCGGTATTGAAACGAGGACGGATTCTGCGTAGATGCTGTCGGCGTTCAGGTTCAACCAGGGAATTTCCGAAAAGACCTCCTCCGGCTTTGGAATTAAGTTCTTGGCTTCGATAATAAGTCAATTTTCACTGAAGAACAATACCCGTTATACTTAGGAAGTTTAATCACACGCAACAAGTTGAAGGAAGTTGGGCCAGTTAATTTGTTAAGATAGTAAAAATTGTGAGAAAAAACATTAACATACATTAAATTTCCCAGAGTTTACCCAAGATAACAAAATTTTTTGGTTGTTAGAGATAAGCTGTTCAAATTCGCATTTCACTGGTTGCTTAGGCCAGATCGTCAGGAAACTTCATCCAAATAAACACAAACACAAATAAAACTGTTAAGCGAATAAGAATTATAAATATCAGTTTTACTTGCAACAATATCAAAGCTTAAACAAAAACAACAACAATAAACAGTGAGTTTATCTTTTCTTACAGTCCCGACTACAATTGGTTGGTTTTTTGTCAACTCTAAATGGGTAAAGGACAAACAAAAATAAAAACAAATTACTTTATTTTATTTTGCCAGTTCAGCTTATTTACACTGCCACATGCATATTAGTTTTCAAAGTTTTTCTTGGGATTCAAAAATTAATTAACAAGGTTTCTTTTAAATGTGCTATATTCCCATTTCATACTAGTATTGATAAACTGAAATTTATTGTTGATGGGATAAGCTATTGCTATGGGCATTTCACTGGTTGCTTATTTCAGATCGTCAGGAAACTTCATCCAAATTTTTTGATAATAATGAAATGAACCGCAATCCACACAACCTAAATCATCAACAATTTCTAATTCAGTTTCCTTAGTTTCGTTATTTTAAAAATTTTTTTTACAATTCGTGTCCGATTCTCAACAATTTTTGTCAATTAAATCGATAACAATTTTGCAAAATTCAAAAATCACACCAAAAGATTCTAGATTTTTCATTATTATGATCAGTTTTTTTGGGTGTATCCAAAAACAAAACAAATAACTTCATTATGTATATTAATAAGCTAAATATTAATTTATCTTTAACTTCTATTCTAACCCACTACTACACGCATACATTCACTATATTTATGTACACGCAGAGAAAAAACCTGTTTCAATACCGTCACCTCCAATAAAACCATTTTTAAAGAAAATTTTAAACATATAATGTTTATTTAACTATATTATTGTCACCCACAACAATAATTTGGTTAAATAAGTCCTCCATCAAGAGGCCACAACCATATTGTTGTTGCTTCAAAACATGTTATGGTTAAATATGACAAAAATTTGTTTTTAAAATAACAACAGTATTTTCTTCTTTTTTTTAAGAGCAACATGCTTTGGTTGAAAACCAACCATGCTATTATAAATGTTTAACATATTTTATTTATTATTTAGCATTACATGTTCGGAGGCAACCATAATATAGTTGTGGTTTCTTGATGGAGGCCTAATTTAACCATAGTATGGTTGTCGGTGACAAAAACAAAATATGTTTAAAAGTTTCTTTAAAAATTGATTTGTTGTAGGTGACCATATTTAAACATGTTTTTTCTCTGGGTGTAGATGCATAAAAAGCAACAAAACAAATAATAATACATACATCCTATATTTAGCATATGGTCACCAATGGAGTTAGTTCGAAAGGCCACATCGGGCTGCTGCAGATAATTCGGTGAGTGAAGATAATGATCATTTCATAATTATTTTCTTAATTAAAGGATTTATTGCTTTTTTGTATTGCGCATTTGATTTTCTTATAAAACTTGAGCAAAAAAAATAAGCTTTTAAAGCAGTTTTGTTTCTTAGTTGCATTTGATTGTGTTGTGTTTCCTTTTATATGCAAACCTCATAATTATCTCTGAAAAAGGTTAGTGTTATTAATAGTCAAATGCTCATTATTAGCATATTATTTTAAACAGAACAGAATTAATCGATACATATACCGTGAAGTACCAAAATGGTCAAACTAATTAAAATTTGTTGCGCAGCTTTGTAAGGAAATGAAATAGCTTCCATTAAATTCTTTGTTGTGAATATATAACTATAGTAACATCTACGTATAAATATCAGTTAAAATTAGTTAACTTTTGAACATAACTTGGAATTCTATTTTTTATAATGTTTTGAATTGTTTTAATAATTTTGTCACAATGGCAATGTAACCTTTAAAATTTTTCTTGTATGATGGCCCAGAGGGTCAAGGAGGTAATTTATGTGCGGTTTTAGCCTATTGCGCAACTACAACCAAAGGTTGGGTGGGTACAGATGTGTGGGTCATCCACAACCATATAGTAGACCAAAGCTTTTAATTTCTCGTCAAGCAACCAAATTATCCTGTTTTGCATTCCTTTTTTTAATCCATTGCTTAGTTCTAAAAGGGAGTCTATAATAGTATTTATGAATCAGGGTTTTTATGTGATGGTGATGGTAGGCTCGTGTCTACTCCCTCCGACCACTGCTTGATAAAGTATTCAATGGCTTCCATTTGTCCAATAATATTTTCGGCTTTCAAAACACACTTACAAAAATAATATCATTCGCTTACAGAGGCCTAGTTCCCAAATTTGTTCAGTATGTAAACCCCTGAACATTACAAGGCATGGAAAAACGTATTTATGTTAACTCATAGTTTTAAAAAAATTAAGGAAGAAGGTGCAGTGTAAAAACTATGGCTATCTTGCAAAAACTATTTTTATTAATATAAATTCTTTCTTACTCGACTTTATTACTTAAATGTATATTAATTTGTTTAAGCTGAAGGACTTTTTTTTCTAAAAATATAAATTTTATTAATTTTTTTTTAAAGTAAAATTAATATTTTCATATAAAAAGAACACAAATTAATATAAATTAAAATGACAAATTTCGAATAAGAAAAAATTTATATTTATAAAAATAATTTTTGTAATTTTATTTTAGTGTTTATTAAATTCTTTAACTTAATTCTGTTACTACAATTATAATTTGTTACCATTTCACACATTTAATTTCTTTCTCACACAATTTTCTCTTATATTTTTTTTTGCTTCTTTTTTTCAGGTATCAACTAAATTTGACGTTTTATGTTAGCAATAATTGTCAACGAAAATGGACTTACAATTATTGCAACATAAATTGCCAGCAAAAAATTTGAACAAAAAATTGCTGTCTACATTAAAGATAACATCATTTTGAGAATTACTGCAATATATGTCGCAATAATTATCTCTGGTATAGACAGCAGTTAGATGTTTCAAGTGTGAACAGCATCTTTAATGCGTTCCATCGAAAAGTATGAAAATGCTGTTAACGCAATTTTATATGATAATTATCTTTATTTCTAGTTAGCGATTACTTTTATGTTCTGAATGTCATCCTCTGTTGTATTTATTTTACATATTTTTAAAAAGGTGCAATGGAGAAGTAACTTATTATATATATATAATAGGGTGCGTCAATTTGTTCAGGGGAGAAAAAACGTGACAGGCGTATGCCAAAATCGAAGTCTACGTAAAATTCTAAGAAAATTACCCATAGAAAGTATGGGTCCAAAATGAAAACCTAGCTCCCGCCGAGAGGCTTGATTATGAAAAATAAAAAAGTAGCAACATCTGGTATATCCATACACAAAACACAAAGAAGAAGATTTATACAAAGCAGACGTGAAAAGTTGGAGCTCTTTAATAAAAAGGTTTAAACAGGTGTATTTACCAAACTGATGAAGTCGGGCTGTGTACTGGAGCAGGCTGAAGACGTGGAAATTGTGTAGTGATTGAAGTTCAGTGCAATACCGTACATTTTATTCAACAATTTTAATTAAAATTTTTACAATTTAAATCATATACAAATCACTCAATTATTGGAAGTAAATAACACAAACGTACGTATTAAAACAAAAAACCCAATACTAACAATAAATAAAAACAATATCATCAGCTGACTCTTTCACACGTTGTTGTACTAAAAAGTGATACCAATTTGTTTAAGTCGATAATAACGTTCATTGGATATTTGACATCAGCAGGATGCCAGATCATGAAAATAATGCATCCCAGCAAGCCAAAAGGAAAAATTCTGAGCTTTCACCAGAAAAAGAATCAAGTTTAGTAGGAAGCATGAAGGTGACTGATTTAATGAGCGTTATAAAGGAGGCTATTAATAATAGCTTAGATGAAAAGATGAAAAACTTAGCTACTAAGACAGATATAGAAGAAATTAAAAAAGAAATTGGCGAAGTAAATAGTGAAATGGGGGTTTTAAAATCTGAAAATAAACAGCTAAAACAAGAGGTCGAAAAGTTAAAAAGAGAAAAAGAAGTAGAAAGGAAAAGTTTGCTTTGGTTGGATCATCAAACCTGTAATAAAAAATTGATATTTAAAGGCATAAAAACGGATATTAACCCACTAAAGGCAATTAAAAGAATTTGTAAGGATGAATTAGATATAGATGTTTGCATTATTAGAGCTAATAAACTATTTGAAAAAGAAGGAAAAATGTCTGTGGCTGTGGAGTTTGAATCAACGGCTGAAATTTCAAAAATATTTCGTAATACAAAAAAACTATCAGGCACCAGTATTTTGATTGAACGTGACCTAATGCCATTAAAACAAGAAAAGAAAAAGGTGTTCTTACAAATAAAGAAAAAGTTACTCGAGTTCAGCACAAAATATAAAGTTATGGTTAGAGATGATAAACTTAAAGTGGATGATAAGTGGTTTAGTTGGAACACTGAATACAAGCTGGTCTGTGGTAAAGAAGATGGTCTTAATATATTGAAAAATTTGTACGGAGAAGGGGTTGAAAAATTAAATTTAAGTTATGAATCATTAATAAATTTAAAAAACTAAAGAAAGTCTGTCGTAAACCAAATGCTATTAATAAAAATGTTATTACAGATTCCGAAAAAACAGATATTAAAATATTATCATACAATATAAATGGAATTGAAAACAAACTTCACATTCCTTCATTTTTTAATTATATTCGGCAAGCCGATATTTTCTTTTTAATAGAAACCCATCTAGTAGATGAAAAAACCGAATCTATAAAAAAATATTTTCAAGGCTTTACAATATACGCGGTGCCTGCAACAAGGATTAGTCGTTTTGGTAGAGCAATTGGTGGTTGTTTATACGGATTTAAAAATAATTTAAAAAGTCGGGATATTAATCTGGAAGTGATTGATGGTGCACATGTCAAACAAGCTGTACTATGTATAAATAACACAAAAATTACTTTTGTCCCATTGTATCTTAGAGGAAGTAATTGGTTGGAAGAGTTCAACATTGTAAAAAATTTGTTTGAAGAGAGTCATATTATAAATCCTGTGATTATTGGCGATCTTAATATAAGAATCGGAAATATACAACAAGATATTAATGATTTGTATAAAGAAGTGTTTAAGGCAGGAAAAGAAGAAAGAAAATCAAAGGATGTGATCGACAATAACAAAGGGCGTCAGTTTATGACATTTTGTTTGGATGAAAATCTTTTTGTACTTAATGGTCAAACGGATGGAGATGAAGAAGGCTCTCTTACATATATAAGCACTCTTGGTGAATCAGTAAATGATATTTGCGCGGTACATCTTGAAAACTTGCAATATGTTGAACATTTTCAAGTGGATGATAACGTATGGTCTGATCACCTACCAATAAAACTAACATTAAATGTAAACAACTTAAGTAGCTCCACCAAAATCATAAATTTATTGCCAAAACTATACTGGCATAACAAAGACAAGCTAAGATATCAAGCAAACCTTAATGCAAACTTACAAAATCAAAATACGAATAATACTTTAAGCATAATAGAGTTGTCAAATATAATCAAAACGTCGGCCGCAATACCAAAAACCAGAAAATTTGAGCCCAAAAACAAATGGTACAACCATAAGTGCAACGATGCTAGAATATTGGCTATGGAGTATTTGAATAAATTCAGAGCTACAAAAAGTATTGATGATAAAGAAAATTATTTACAAAAGCAACACGATTATAAGTATATATGCAATCAAAGTAAACAAATATATTTTCAGCAGTTGGCAGAAAAAATAAATCAAATTAATGATAGCAAACAATGGTGGAAGTTTGCCAGAGAAGTCCGTGGTCAAAATTATCAAATCGGAGCTAGAATATCAGCATTGGATTTTAAAGAATATTTTACAACTTTGTTAAATCCGCCTCAATGTTCTCAGATGTTTCATTATGCGCCAATGCATATCAGAGATAACAAACTTGATGCTGACATTACATTAGAGGAACTAAAATTAGTCCTTAAAAACAGCAAACTTAACAAAGCCCCTGGTGAGGATGGAATCACATATGAGTTTATAATAAACGCTTCAGACGAATTTCAGAAACAGTTAGTTAAGTCTTATAATTCAATGTATTGTGATGCAAGCATTGATGAAGTGTTTTGCAAAACCGTGGTATTCCCAATATTTAAAAAAGGTGACCCCAACATGCCAGAAAACTATAGAGGTATATCCTTCATGAATTGTGTTGCAAAAGTTATGATGGGAATTTTAAACAATCGTTTACATAATTGGGTTGAGGAAAATAATATATTAACAGAATTTCAGGCGGGATTTAGAAGAAAATATTCCACAATCGATAACATATACAACCTTGCAGGTATTGTAAACATAAAGTTAGCCGAAAATAAAAAAGTATACGCATTTTTCGTCGACTTTAAGGCAGCTTTTGACAAGGTCGCCAGAAAATCTTTAATATTCAAACTCTATTCAATGGGCATTTCTTACAAATTTGTGAAAATGATTGAATCAATCTATACTGACACTAAATCTGCTGTGTGGAATGGCGAAGAGCTATCAGATTACTTCCAAACAACATCTGGTGTTAAACAAGGATGCTTATTATCCCCTCTTTTATTTTCTCTCTATATCAATGATCTGAATGATTATCTTGGTGGTGGTTTGCAAATTGATGACCTTAAAATCCGTCTCCTCATGTACGCAGATGACATTGTAATCTTATCAGATGATATAAATACGTTGAAAAAAATGATTATTAACCTGGAAAATTACTGTCAATTATGGAACCTTGAGGTGAACTTAAGCAAATCAGAAATATTAGTTTTTAGAAAAGGCGGTAAATTGAGTAGAAATGAAAAATGGCAGTTTCAAGGAAATAATATAAAGATAATCAATGAATACAACTACCTTGGAGTAATATTTACACCTAAAATGAAATTTACTAAGCACGTAGAAAAAAGAAACGCACTAGCTAAAAACGCTATTAATTCCACCTGGAAACACTTTATTTCCAATAAACAAATTCAGCTCAGACAAAAATGGAACCTGTTTTTAGCTGTATGCAGGTCGATCCAAACATATGCAGCTCAAGTTTGGGGTTTTGGTTATTTCGAAGCGGTTGATTTACTACAACGATACTTTATGAAAAAAATTTTAAAATTGCCTGAATTTACACCTAACTACGCATTAATGCTGGAAACGGGGGCTGTGCAAAATCATTTGTACTCCCTAGAACTACACCTACAGTATATATCTCGGGTTATGTTTCAATACCAGCCTAATAGGCTACCGTTTCAAATCACTCATATGCTAATAAGGAAGGATTTGTTTTGGGTTAGAGAATTGAAAACTATTGCCAACAACAATAATACTCCGTGGTCTGTTACACAGCCTGATGAACATCATTGGTTTGCACAAAATAAGCTATTGCTAAGCAATATTAAGGAAAATCATCATAAGCAATATTTACACAGTCAAGCAGTCTCTTCAAGATTATATAAATATCTCGATTATACCAAGGGTCAATGCTACATCCTTGATACTTTAAATTTAGAAAATATAACGTGGATTTTTAAGGCCAGATGTGGACTAATCAAATTAAATTACAACACTTTTGGTGCAGTTGATGATGACAAAGTATGCAAACTCTGTAATTTGGGTTCGATGGAGACTTTTGAACACTTCTTATGTGTTTGCCCTGTTCTTAAGGAATTCAGATTAGCGAGTTTTGGGAAGCCCATATTACAGCATATGGAAATGATACAAATATTAAATGGTTCAAATACTTCACATTGGGGAAAACTAGTTTTATACTTAAAAACATCTTTAGAATACAGAAACTTTTTGGTACAAGAATTTAATTAAATGCTTTGTATTAATAATTATTTTTAATTATTTGGTTAATCGACAGACATTTTTTATAAAATATTGTCGAAATTTATTACTTTTCCACTTTTTGTTTACATTAAATATATATGAATATATGTAAATTATTTTATAAATTTAATTTATTGTAAATAAAGAAACTACTACTACTAAAAACACAAATATGGTTGCTTTTTTGGACCTTTTTATTGCATTTTTTTAAACCTTAGTTGATTCCAAATAAATTGATCAAGATGTATGGAACATTGTTGTTGGATCGATATAATGTTTTAATTTTTATACGAATTACGAAGATTTAAAAAGAGAATGATTTTTTTAAGCCCCGTAAGAGTAATTAGAATTCAATGTTATTAATAGCTCTAGTCTTTGTAAAAATTTACCGTTAATGCATTTTATAAAAACGTGGTGTTAAACATTTGTTTTGATTGACTTATGCACTTGATAGTTAACTTTCAAAAAGTAAGCGTGTGTTAATTTATTTTTAAAAAAGTAATCATTAAATTATAGAATCATCAGCGATGTCGATTGACTCTAACGGGGCAAGTTATCTGACTAATCAGAACGCTAGTATCATTGGCATGCCAAGTGAATTTAGTGGATTAAATTTGCCAAGTTATCGTGATATTTTAAAGTATTATTTTTGCTTAAGTGAACGCGAAAAAGAAAAATCAATAAACAACAATCGTATTTAAGATTTTCTCCGATAATTGCAAACAAAATAATTGAAATTTGAGAAAAAATTAATACTGCACTGATAAATAGAAAAAGCGTTTTAAGAAAACCTAATATATTTCTCAACAAATATCATAAAGAGGTGTAAAAAACATATCAAGATGTAATACATTTTCAGTATTTGAGACATCGTTGAATGATATATTTTATATCAGTAAATGCACTTGCACAAAAACAATGCCATCCTCCAAAATACAGTTTATTCTATGGGGACTCCCGTAATCCTTCATATTTTTGTTGTTTTCAGTGTTTGTTGTTGTAGCGACCACCTAACTCATATTCTGTCATAAGTTTAGCTCTTTAGTTCTTACCGTTTCCTCACCGTTTCGGAGAATGGGCACTGTGACGGACGGACGGACAGACGGATGGATGGACGCACGTACAAAGAAGTCTCAGTAATAAGGTTTCAATTTCACTCTTTGAGTACGGAACATTAAAAATGTGTAATTTTTGCATAAAACAGTATTTTTCTCTCATTACCTATTATTTTTTGAAACCAATTTTCAAGATTTCATTATGTCTCTCGGCGGGAGCTAGGTTTTGATTTTAGACCCATACTTTCTTAGTCAAGTTTTCTTAGAATTTATTGTAGATTACGTTTTTACTATACGCCTACTTACAAAAAAAATTGACCCACCCTAATATATATATATTAATTCCTTTAAACTCCTACAAGGAGCATAGGGCCAAAAGTAACTTATTAATGAACTTAAATAATTAATTAATTTATTAATTTATGGCAATGACTTTTTGCTTAAGAGTAACCTGTTCTGAAATTTGTCTAAGTATGATAAGAATTGCCCAATTTATTGAGCATTTGTTCATTATGAACCTTTCATTTAATAATTTAAGGACGAATTTTCGGATTTCAGTAAATAAATTTATGTTAGATTTTAACTCTTAAAAAACATTAACTTTAAATTTACCGCACTATGGCCCGTTTTCACAACTTTCCGATACCTAAAGGTAGGAGTTTATCGACCTTACAAAAAGTGTTCCATTATTGCAACTTTACTTTAACCTACCAGGTAGGACAAACCTTAAACTACTTTATCGCTTTCTTTAGGTTGAAGTAATATTTTAATGATGTAACACTTTTTATTAGGCCGTTTAAAGTCTACTTTTAGCTATCGGTAAGTTGTGAAAACGGGCCTAAGAGTAATTTAAATAAAAAAAATTAATAATATGGGAGCTTTGACACATTATATGTATATCTATAATTGTTATTTTTTGGATAAGAGTTTATGTTAATAACTAGTTTATGTATTTATGTTATAAATATAAAATCTTTAATTGCCAGGTGTATAATTTAGTTCAAACTTTTCATAATAAATTATTCAATGAGCTCTTAAACTTTTAATGAATTTTAGCTTTGACTAATTTAGTTAATTATATTAAAACTTAATTTGTAAAACTTTAATCTAAATATTAATAATGTAGTAAACTTTATCGTATGAAAACCGAATATGTTTTTATAAAAAACCTTAAACATGCCCTAATGGCAACAAGATTTTTTATTTGTTTACTGCTATTGTTTCCTTAAAATATACATTTGACCCTTTCCAAAGAATTTATTACACATTTTCAAAATGATTCCAATCATGCAATTCATAAGAAAATATTAATTTCAAACACGCATTAGCCACATTATCAAAAAGTATTATAACCGCCGTCTAGTGCTTCAGTCACTGTCGGTAAATAGAGATGTAAAATAATGGAATCAATTTTTTAACAAATGAAATATACTGTTGAATTAAAGTAAAAGCATATGGAACTGTGTTGTCCTACAAAAAAATTTTCATAATATCGCGGCCTTAGAACAAGATTGTTCCATTTGCACCAAAACGACTTTTGAGGAAACAAAGGCTGAATGTTGTTAATCGCTTAATTAGCCCTATTGGAATAAACTAAATATATGTAGTTTCTCAATAGTTTGAATTTAGTTCTGAAATCTTATTACCTATTTAAACATTTTCGAGCTACTTTATTTATTTTTCCAAAAAATGAGTTTCAAAATTTGAAAGAACTCTGGTGTACATGGATGTGGAGCTATGTGGTTTAAGTACCTTATATAACTTTGTATGACAATAAGAAAAACTTTTTTGCAGATAGAGTCATGTGTTATTTGGAAAGTTAGAATTGTGAAAGTTAATACGCATTGTATAGCGATATAAGAGTGCCAAGTTCTTTTTTTTTAATATATTTTATGATTTTATTTTGTATTTTTTAAAAGCATTTTTAAAATAAAGTGTTTAAAATAAAGTTTTTTAATTAGACGCATTTTTGGCACGGCTGTTATGGGATTCTGTTCTTAAAAATTATTAAATATTTATTTTTACTTCAGAAATGTTGTCTTTAGAAATCCGTTTTAAGGATTTGAACCCTCTATCGCATCTTTATGTTGCACAACTTACATTAGCTGTTTTCACTCTTTTCAGTAAAGTATCCTTACAGCCCTTGTTAATATTATAAACGTACTAACATTTAAAACAGCTCAACAACAAAATGTATTAAACTTTAATTTACCATGCTGTGTTTGAATAATCACATAAAAAGTTGTAGCAAGCTCGTGTGTTATATATACCAGTTCCCATGTTCAGTAACTTTAGCGAGAACTTTTCGCATCAAAAAGATGTGAAATTAAATATTCCTTCGTTTCTGTGAGTCGGTAACTCATGTCGAAAACTATCAAAAGAGATTACGTTTTTCGTTATAAATGTCATACAATTAAAACTCAAAGTCGATGTTAAATTGCAGACGTTTAGAACGCCAGTCACAAACATCGTTGACGCCGACCAAAATTTACTAAAATTGAAACATTTAAGAAAATATATTCGATCAAGCCCGACCAATCTATATCCGACCGCATATGGAAAACAACTCTTTCAAATTGGCGACAATCGCTTTTATGATAGCTACTATGCCATGACTGTGCTGGTGGGTCCAAAATTAACCATAAGTGCCTCCTTCCTTAAATCACTTAAAGCCGAACAAATTTCAGTTAGATGAAAATGTCTACACTCAAAAGAAAATTAATTTTTTACAACTTCAACTCAATTACATAATTTTGTTCTAGCGGGTCCAAAATAGGCCACACATGCAAAAATTGGGTATCACATGGTCAGGCTTGTCCGCCTGTACTTTCTTACTTGTATTTATTTTCGTTTGCGTTGATAACTACAAACGCGAATGACATTTTCCAGACAACTCTACAAATAAGCTAAAAGAGTAGCTTCGTCGCGAATTTGCGATTTTTTATTTGTTAACTTATTTGTAAGTTGAAAACGGATTCGAAAATATATCAAGATTTTTTAATTTTATTGAATTTGTTCTATTTATACATATACATATATTGTACTAGCATGTACCAGCTACTTCGTTAGCGTCTCCTTTTTCTTCGTGGGCATATTTTTATGCCAAAGCTTATTTTTCTAGGTTAAAAAAATATCAAATTTCTCGTATTTCCTTTTTTGGGTAGCTCCATTTATTATTTAATTTTTTACTTATTTTCTATCTGCAAAACAATCTAGGCTTTTGCGGTTGGCAGAGCACTTTCAGTCTCCTGCAACATTGTTAACTGAATCTCCAACAAAAACGAGTAGTTAGGACCTTGTTATATTGAATATCTCAGAAACTCTAAGAGATAGACAAAGCCCATGGGAAGAGCGTAGTCGCTCTAGAGCGATGCGACATATAATTAATTTTCGAATAAATGGAAGTTAGATTGTTGATGTCCTAAGGTCCTTGTTATTTATTGCAAATGTAGGAGGTGTTCGTTGTAGTGCTTAGGTAGCCGCAAAAGTGACAAATGTCTCGAAAATTTTTTAATATCATTGGTTTTTTCTTTACCTTAAAATTGAGATACTATGCTACCTAAACGATGTTAAGAATCATTCCTAGGAAATCATATCCTCTAGAAAGTTGTTAACTGAGATCTTAGGTACATTTTTGTAACTGATTGTTTTCTTGAAATTTGAACGGTTTGCTACCTAGGAATGGCTTATCCCATCAACAATAAATTTCAAGTGTTTTTATCAATAATAAAAACTGGGAATTGAGCACGAATAACAAAATCTTTTGAAAATTTAAATTTTGTATTCCCAAATTTGAAATTACCTTTTGATAATAAACAGGCAGGTGCACGGCCTAAAAAACACTTAATTGACAACATCTTTTGTAAGTTGTTGTTGTTTTTATTTTGTTTTTCTTAACCCACTTACAACTACAATTAATGTTGAGAGAATTTCAACTAATTGTAGTGGGGAATGTAAGATGAGATGAAACCACTGTTTATTGTTGATGTTGTTTTGTTTAAGCTTTGATATTATTACAAGTAGAACTGTTGCTATAATTCTTTTACGTTTAACAGTTTTATTTGGTTTAATATCTTTAGTTTTTCTAAAATCTTTATGGATGAAGTTTCCTGATGATCTGGCCTAAGCAACCAGTGAAATGCGCATAGGAATAGCTTATCACATCAACAATAAATTTCAAGTGTTTTTATCAATAATAAAAACTGGAAATTGAGCACGAATAACAAAATCTTTTGAAAATTTAAATTTTGTATTCCCAAAAATTGAAATTACTTTTTGATAATAAACAGGCAGGTGCACGGCCTAAAAAACACTTAATTGACAACATCTTTTGTAAGTTGTTGTTGTTTTTATTTTGTTTTTCTAACCCACTTACAACTACAATTAATGTTGAGAGAATTTCAACTAATTGTAGTGGGGAATGTAAGATGAGATGAAAGCACTGTTTATTGTTGATGTTGTTTTGTTTAAGCTTTGATATTATTACAAGTAGAACTGTTGCTATAATTCTTATACGTTTAACAGTTTTATTTGGTTTAATATCTTTAGTTTTTCTAAAATCTTTATGGATGAAGTTTCCTGATGATCTGGCCTAAGCAACCAGTGAAATGCGCATAGGAATAGCTTATCCCATCAACAATAAATTTCAAGTGTTTTTATCAATAATAAAAACTGGGAATTGAGCACGAATAACAAAATCTTTTGAAAATTTAAATTTTGTATTCCCAAAAATTGAAATTACTTTTTGAATTTTTAATTTATTTATGTAGAAATTAAAAAAAATCTTTTCCAAATGTTCTAAAATAATTTCAGATATTTTATATATAAATTTTAGTAACTTCTGGATAAACTCTAAAAAAAACTATAGGCTAAAAGAAATTCGAATTTTAAAATTGTTATGGGATTTAGTCTGCTTTTACTACAGCAATTTAAATATAAACCTAATTTTTCTCTCAAATGAATTGCTTCCTTTATAAAGCTGTCCTCCACAATGCCACCATTGTTGTTTTCTCATCATTTTTTTATTGTCTTAACTGTTTTTATAGTTGGTGACAGTGAAATTCGGTTGTTCTTTTTATATTTTACATTGCTTATGGACCATAAAATCGAGACCTTTAGTAAGCCAAAAAAAAAAAAAAAAAAATTTCCTAAAAAATTATGCTTCTTAAAAACACCAAAGGCTTGTAGAAAAAAATCGGACAAAAAAGGCTTATCACAAAAGTAATTTTAATAATATTAATAAAAAAAGGGTTTGGCCTTCATAATAATAACCATCATCTCCATCGCCTACCCTCGCTATCATCACGCTCCTCGCTTTACTTCAATACTTAACACCACCCTAAGGCCAAAGGTATTAATGGTATCAGCAGAAGGAAAGTAAGAAAAAAATATGAATATAAAAAATATAAAGAAAATACTTCTAGCGTAAAATCAGAAATGGGGATTTTTTTTACAAACTCAAACAGAAACAACAACAAAAAAATTAAATTAAGGTAAAAAAGTAAATTATAAAATTGGAAAAAAGATTCTCCTTTTTTATATTTCATAATTTTATTTATAGTCTCTTTAGATGGCCCTTAAAGAAAATTTTTGTTTTACATTTTATTTATTCCTTATGCTGGTAGTGGTAAGTAAGGAGGCCCCGTGTCAAAGTAATAGTACGAGTATTAACAAACTTGAATAGTATTTGTTTCTAATTTTTTTCTACTTGTGCTTTAATTTATTGCACAAGTTTTAAATTAGTTCTTTGTGAAAGTTAAAATAAAACCAAGAAGTTAATATCATTTGCATGACAAAGTAAAAATATTAAAAAAAGAAAAATTTAGATTTTTAGTTTTGATTATTGTAAAAATTGAGGCCATTTTATAAATAGGCTTTTTTCTCACTATATTTTTCATACATTCCTATATAACAGATTTTATTTAAGATTTATTATCTATTTATTTGCTGTTACATCAAATTGTAACTTAAAAATTTAAAGAAAAATTAATTATATAAATTATATAAATTATATAAATTATATATATTACACCTGTACATTGAGAGTTAATAATAAAAAATAATTATAATAATACAGTGCAACAAGCAAAATGCGAATGCAAGCAATTACAAATGAAAGTTGACATTATCCATAACAAAACCTTCAATGGTTTTTTTTTTTGAAGTTTTTGATTTTCAAACGTTTTATTACTTTTAAAGATCATTGAAAATTTGATAAAATAATCAGTGTTGCCAATTTAGCCATTTAGTTGCTAGATTGAGCCATTTTTAAACCTGTTTAGCTATTAAAAAATGAGTTTAGCCATTAGTAATTTTTCAACTTTTTTAGCCATACAATTTTTTTGCCTCTTTTCTTTTAAAAGAATAATTTTTATTTTATAATAAAAATCTAATAAACGCCTTTAATTTATATCACAACAATAAAATATTTATACCAACACCGCAATAGTGGAAAGGGTACTTTGCGTTTGCGCTGATGTTTGTAACACCTTAAAATATTGGTCCTAAGCCCACTTTTAGTAAAGCGATAGACTCAGCATTACTTTCTGAGTCGAATTAACGATGTTTGTCCGGCTGGCTGTCTATGTAAACCTTGTGCGCAAAGTACAGGTCGCAAATTTGCAGATAATTTAATATAATTTGGTACATAAGTTCTAATGTGGTGTACGGTATCATATAGTTGGGGTTGATCGACTATACTTTCTTACTTGTTTTTTTTTGTAGATCTGGGCTTAAAAGGTTGAATAAATATTGGCATGATTATGATTAACCTTCAAATTAGTTAAATTTAATAAGCTCTAGTGATTCCTATGATTTGAACAATAACGACATCGAATTTATCTATGATTAAATTTATTAAATATCTATCATAATATTAACTTACGTTTATTCTTGTTTAAGAAATTTATATTAACTTTAAATTTCATCGTAAACAGCTTTAAATGAATTATTACTGTTTTGTTATTGAATTTTTACGTGTTTTTATTTATAAAAAAATTTTACCCATTTTTTAGCCCAAGTTTTGGCAACACTGAAAATAATGATTATTTTTGTATCCTTGAAAGTTGTGGTATCTTGCTGTTTTTGCGGTCGAGGAATTAATTTTTGGTATTTATTGTTACCTAAAACGCACTCTAGAGGGCGCTGCCATAATAAATGGTCCTATTTCTTGTTTTCGATTTACCAAATTCAATTCGAAGTTAATTCATTTGATTCAGCACTTACCATTTGTAGAATTCAAGTTCTTTGTTTTTTTATTTTTTGTTATATTCGAAAAATATTGGCCATGAGGGTAATTTAGCCCCTATGCAAATATCCTCCCGAAATAAAAATGCTTAAATTTTAATGACGGGTTTAAATTGGTCACCATACAAACATAAGTTGAAAAACTGTGCTTTTGTTTTATATGTTAATTAAGCGAACGAGTCTTGCGCTCGTGTTCTACAAACAGGCAGTACGTTTGACTTAGGCAAATAACCTTTTTCAAAATTATTTTTTTACCCTCATGTTTTTAAATAGATGCAGTTCAAAGTAACTTTAATTTTTTGTCACGTTTGCTTTATATATTTACGGCTTTAAACTTTCTGCAACTGCCTGTTACGCCGTTCTGGTCGGAACCCATTTTAATCGGTTCGGTTGGAGCTTCTTGCAGAAAAAACTGCTTCCCTACTTCATAATCGTTCCAGAGCTAACAAGACTCTTCAAACCGTTGACTTTTTGTGCTGGAATGATAATAAACATTTTATGAATCAAAAGTAAAAGCAACAGTTCTTTTTTTTTGCCAATAACAAATGAAGAAGTGGAAGAAAAGGCAGATTTTCTACTTTAAATGCAATTTTTTAAACGCTGGCTTATACCATTCCCATGTTTTAGTTAAAAACCAACAATATATTTAAAAATGATTTTTTGTTTATTAAAAAAAAAAATTCAAGCCAAATTTTGTTTACCAATTTTACCCATTATACTTTTACATTTTTACCCTTCAACAAAGAAATAAATGGGTAAATATAAGTTTGTCATTCCGTTTGTAATTTCTACAATATTAAATTCTTATGAGGAACAAAGTTGATTTAACTCTTATACTATAACTAAAGAAAAAAAAACGCATGGGGTATTTGTGAATCAATTTTTACCAATATAGGAAGCTCCTACACAGAAAGAAAAAACTCTAAATTTAAGTTTTTTGTACTTACTTTAGTACGAGACTTACTCAAAAATTTAAGTGCAAATGACACTTATAAATACTTAAAACAATCAAAAATGGGATAACTTTCGAAAACCAATATTCGTGCATACGCGTGTGTTTATTAAAGTTTGTTGTTATACCAACAACAGTACTAAAAGAAGAATAATATAGATTACTAGCTTAACCCGGTGCGCTTCGCTACACTGCTTTAACCACTTTATCGGTTGAGAGATATTTAATATATGCATCCTATGGAAGGTAGTTCCCCCCTGCGCCTACCCGCTTTATTTTTATTTTCAAAGTGAAGTATACCATAAGAGTGACTTCTACAAAGTTTGAACTTTCTCACTATAACAGTTTTTAAGATATCCGATATTAAACATTGGCGTCCTATGGTGGGTAACACTTCCCCCGCTGCTATTTTATTTCAATTTTGGGGCTCAGAAGATCCTACTACCAAAAGTTCAACAAATTGCTTGCAGCGGCTCTTATTAATATTTCTATCTATGAGGGGTACTGCTCATCCTCTGGCTACCCCGCCCATTTCTATATTGAAATTTATAGTTTACTATAATAGTAGCTTAAACCACGTTTGAAGACTCTCCCTTTAATAGTTCTTCAGTTGAGCGATATTTAATATATGCATCCTATGGGAGCTATTTCCCCCCCTGCGCCTACCCGCTTTATTTTTATTTTCATAAGTGTAGTATACCATAAGAGTGACTTCTAGAAAGTTTGAACATTCTCACTATAACAGTTCTTAAGATATGCGATGTTAAACATTGGCGTCCTATGGGGGATTCAAATACCCCCGCTGCTATTTTATTTCAATTTCGGGGCTCAGAAGATCCTACTACAAAAAGTTCAGCAAAATGCCGCCAGCGGCTCTTAAGATATGCGATAATAAATATTGGCATCCTATGGGGGGTACCAATTCCCCTGCCCCTATCGAAAAAATAAGTAGCCTATTTTATTTTTAGGGCTCACGTGATGTTACTGTAAAAATTTCAAGAAAATCGGTTCAGTAGTTTCGGAGTCTATAAGCCAACAAACAAACACACAAACACACAAACATACAAACATTTTTCATTTTTATATATATAGATTTTCACATTTAAAAAAAAAAATAAGAAGCAATAATTTCCATATTCTATTTGTTAAAATTATTTAGTTAAATACATCAAATTTTAAAAGTTTAATTGGTTACGGATTGGGCATGCAGCTGGTGTCTTATACTTATTCTGAAGAATTATTCTGTAGACAAAGGGCGGAATACAACAAAAGTCTAATCTCACCTTCGAATTATTTTAAGTACGAACCGAGATTAAACCGTCTTAGAAATTTTTGAATCAAGCACAGTTTAGATTAATTTTATCTCACTTTTAATTTGGTCAATCCTGTTTTCGTATTATTTAGAGTACGAAATTAGGATAAAATATGTATAGGTTAAGTATTTCGCACTTGAATTAGGCGTTTTATAATGGATTTAGGGAAATCCGTACATACCGTGCTATTGACACCGCTACAGCTTGATTTAAGTATGGTTGGATGGATTGTTTTTTCAGTGTAGTGTATTATTTATTGAAACATACAAATATTCAAAAAATCTATGACGTTTAAGTATCTATTTGCATTATAAGAAAAGATTAACCCTTTTGGATATTTATTTAAAAACTCCAAAATTTTAATAAAAGTAAACAACATTTTCAACGAAATCTTTTTACTATAAAGAAACAAAAAGAACATTTTGGTACATTTTTATCTGTTTATTAATATTACAAATTACAAACCACATTAATTCATAGAACAAAAATGAAAATAATTCATCAACATAAACATATGAATTGGAAATCTTTTTCTTTCTTTATGTGTATGTACATACATGTAGGTTGGCCTCTCACTGCAATTTTTTTTTAAATTGCTATCTAAAACACACATATTTAAAAAGCCACCTGTTTCCTGAAGGGATATATAATATTTCATTCGAAAATCAGCAAAAATTTCAATTTCCAAAAATTTGTACCTGAGCTCTTTTCGAAAAAAATCATTCATTTGTAATAGCACTCGGCAGCCTTTTCTTTTGGCAGACCTTTAAAGATTACAAATATTTCAGAAACACTTATAATTTTGGACGAAACTTCGAAGGCTAAAAAAGTTATTATTCTTATCAAATTCATAAAAAAAAATTTTACTAAAATATTTTACCATTTGTATCTAAACAATTTATAATTGTTGATATAAAATCAAGAATAACTAAATCTTTAAAAAAACTCTACGGAAAATTTTTGTCAAATCCTGGGATTTGTGAAAATAGAACAAGTACCAAAAGAAATGACTTATGACCAGTGAAAGAAGAACCAATCCCTTAACTGGTTTATGAAGAACAAAAACGTAGAAAAAGTAATGAATTACAGTGCAGTCTTCACCGGTGCTGTGACACAGTTTTTTGGAACTTTCAGGCTCTTAGCTATCCAGAAATCCCTTTATTTATTTTAAACCGCTAACTTTTATGACCTTTGTCCTGCTAATATCAGCATCCGTACCATTGTGTAGCGCCAATATAATATACTACCGAAATGAGAATTTGTGCACAGTATGTAACATTGGCTTTTCAGTACTATGGTCAAGGGTAAATAAGATTCGGTAAAGTCAAACATAGCACTTTTACTTGTTTTTATTAAACATTCATTTGCACCCTTTTAGCATATTTTGCAACACGTCAGCAATAATATTATTAAAATTTAAAGCATACTTTGTATCAGCACACCGATTGTATAATATGCAACATATTCTAACCAAAAACCGTGAATAAAGAAGATACGGAGCTGTTCTACGTTTTTGTTGTGTAAGCACAATAAAATCATACAGTGAAATAAGAACATGCCAATAGTTTCAAAGTAATGTTAATATTGGTAAAAATAAAACAGTTTCGGTAGATAATGGGCCAAACCTTATTATTAAATGTATACATAAGTTTCATACGCCCAGAGAAGAAATATGGTTCGATATGGTCATGGACAACTCAGTCAGCATATGATTTCAGAAAAATTTAAATGAAGCATATCAGAAAAATTCAAATGAATTATAGTAATCATAACTTTTTGGCGCAATTTAATCACGGCTTAAATTTTAAAAGGAAATATTTTGGAGACTTAGCGCATAAGCTTCGCTTAAATCGTTTTTATATAACAAAAAATCAGGGACGTGAATTCTATAAATGATATCTGCTGAATCGAATGAAACTAATTTGGATTCGATTGAAGCAATTTAGTTTGGTGAAATTCTATTTTTATGTAAAAGTCTATTACCAAGAGGATATAGTCTGACAGACCCATTTTTTTATTTTTTTTTAATTGCAATTTCTTTCAAATATGCATAATATCGAAAGAATCAAACTTGAATCAATTTGACTACAATAACCAAAGCAAAAACTCGCTTTAGCTGTGGTAGATGCGAAAAAGCCATTTCGATGACTTGCATGTGAAATAAAATAATAAAATTATATAATAAATTCTTATAATCGAAAATAATAGTTAATATCAAAATTTGAGTATAAAAAGTCAGACAGAAAGAATTTGTCTATACGTTGTTTGTGTATAGCATTGTGATGGATATTAGCCAAGGAATAATATCCTGAAAAACCCTTTTTTTTTTACTTTTTTCAAATAATTCAATAAATAACGTTTTAACTGATATTTTTTGAGTCAAGAATAAGAGTTAAAGTTTAACCTATATTTTTTCTGACAAAAATAAAAATTTAAAATTCACTGATATTTCTTCAGTCAAAAAATAAGTTAAAATTTGACCGATATCCATTGGTCGAATATAATAATAAAACGAAGTTAATAGTTGAAATATGTGCGGCATTAATTTTTTAAGTTAAGATTTTATATACATATTATCAATATTATAAATCAGAAAAGTTTATATGTTTCTGGGTTTGAATGTTTGAACTGCGTTTTTAAAAAATCTTTCAACAAAATGAAGAACGGAACCTCCTTACGGACATAGGCCATATAAGTGCTTAGGATATGATCCAGGCGCGCTAAGCCTGCGATACTCAGAAAATATTAATTACACTGTGCAAGTTGTAAAAACAGACAAGCCTGACACCTGGCGTATGAACCTAATTCGGGCAGCTGCATCCAGTGTATATATAAATATAACCATTATTTAACTATTATTTTTTGACCAACAAAATACTGGACAAAATAAAATAGTTATTTTTTGACTTTTGTGAAAAAGTCATAACAGTTACGGTCCCTGGTAATAAGCATACGTTCAATAAATATCAAGGCGAAGCGGTGTCAATAGTACGGTAATAACGGATTTCGAATAATCTAAGTGCCCCTTTCTTAAAATAATCCGAAAAGGAATTAAATAAGGTAAAAATTAAATAAAAATTAAAATTGTGCTTGATTTAAGAATTTCTGAGTGATATAATGCGTAATTTAAATTTTGATTCTAAAGCCTGGTACTGTGTTTGAACTTGAGAAAAATGTTAAGCAACATTGATTATTTCACACGTAAATTTTGTCATGTATCAATATTATCTATCTCGCGGATTTTAAAAACTTAACGTTTTTATTAGTTACAAGTATACAACATTATTTTTGAAGGTAAACAAAAACCATAGTTGGGGGTAGTGCACTAAATTTTGATTTAAATCAACATTGCACTCTTACTTAAGTAATAAAACTGCAAAAAATTTGTTTTTACAATTTTTTACCAGCTTTAGTGATGATTGGTATTTTTTTTCAATAGCACTAAAAAAATGAATTGGTATTGAAAATTTTTTCACTATCGCTAATTGTGAATGTATGCACAAAATCTGCACTCAATCCAAATTTGTAGTTCAATAAAAAAGCTGTACGGAAACATAATATCACTAAAATTTAAATAAATTTAATTTTGTACGTGCATGGTTTTTGATTTTTCCGATGATATGCACAAGCAAAGGAAATTAAACTAAATGAAATTCTGTCAATAACGGAATAATTCTTGGATTTAATCATTAAAACACAAGTTTTGTATTTTAAATTGTGTGCAAAATTTTTTGTCAAATAAGTGAAGAAAAAAAAAACTGAAATTAACTGATGATTGCTTTTTTTAAATAAAACTATTTTCTTAGCGCAAAATGTTTTAACATTGCAATCACTTATGTGTAGTGAGATTGCTAATTTTCAATTCATCCCTCAACTTCAACAAAATTATTGCAATCATTTTAAACTAGTGCACTACCTCCATCTATGACAAAAACCATGTGTTTTGATAATTGTCATTGAAAAAGTAAAACAATTTTATTTTAATAATTTTCTATAGTAAAAAACAAAAAAATTTAATTCTATTTTTAATTTTTGCACTTTTCTACATTTTTCTTTTTGAAACGCTTATTATAAAACCCACCTCACAGATACAAAATAAAATATAACAAAAAATGATACGCTGTTGCTTAAAATTCCGTACGAAATAATATGAGCTGCACTTGTTTCGCACGGAAAATAAAAATGTTGCTAGAAACATTTCGCATGTTTTTCGTAATATAAACAGAGCACAACTCTATCAACATTTTTTCGTTTGTATTTCACAGAAATTTTTTTATATTGAGTTTGAAAACATTTCGCACGAAATACTGAACAGAGTACCAAGCTTAAGCTAAACAATTACCCCTGAAAAACAGAAATAGAGAGAATATTAATTATTTACTTACCCGTTAACACAGATATTTGTTTTATATTTGTCGTATCCATTTTTTTTCTCAAGAGATGAACTTACAAAAGACACCAGTAGCATGCCCGATATGGTTTTCGTAATTATTCCACTTTGAATATTTTTTGTATTGTACTTAATATTTAAAACAAAATTGATTTCGAGAATTTTTGCGTCTTATTTTACTTTTAGTCTGCAATAGTTTTCGAAAGTAATCCTATTTTGGAATGTTGTGTTTTTCGTACTCCTACTAAAAAGTAAGTGGAAAAATCTTAAATTTAAATCTGTGTTTTTTAGTGGCGTGAGGGTATTATAGGCACGGGCTTATATGGCTCTTCCTTATTACTTGTTTCAACAGTTAAAGCTTTTTAATCATGACTAGTAAAATTAGAATAAAAGAAATACTTTGCATTTTGCTCGTTACTGTAAAAAATTTCTTGGAAAAACAAACTTTGTATGCATTTTTATGCAAATGTTGTTAAAAATATTTTTTTTTTTAAATTTACTTTAAAAATCTCGTATAAATAAAAAATTCATAGAATCTTTTAAAAAGTGTTAAAGAAATAATAATATGTATAAATATTTTGTAAAAAATTTAAAGCAAAAATTTTTTTCTTTATTCAAATAAAAACAGAAATAGGAAACTTTGGGAAATCAAAACTAAATGAAATTTAAATTTCATTGCAGCTTCATTCTTTTATACTGATATTTTAATGATATTTTAATCTTCCCCTAGTTGGTTTTCTCATATAATATTACTTTTCTAAAGTATCATAATCATGTATTTAAAATTACTTTTGATATCTTATTGTATTTATAAAAAACCCATTCACTTAATATACTTATGTACACATATTTGTATGTTTAACGTCAATTTAATGTAAAATTTTATTATCCCAAATTACATGTTTTATTTATTTTATTTAACTGTATGTTTGTGTATTGCAAAAGAGCCAGCCATTAACTCGGCCAATTATTTTGCAAAATTTTTACGATACCAAATTTAATATGTTATTTTAGATTAAAAGCCATTCTCTTTATGGTTTACATTCGGTGGGTAATAATAAAAATTTATACTTAAACTTTTATTGGCGACAAGATATGTATCATCATAATTTGTTTTATTTTAAAGTATTGATACTGTCGTTAACATAAAGAGGCAAGTAATATTATTTTTACCTTTCTGACTATTTCGTTTTTGTTAGACAAATTTACATATGTCGGTCTTTCAGACAAAATTTCGAAATTTGTTTTTGTTTTAAATGTAAGTTGAACGGACGGGTAAGGCGTTCGTGTTCTATAAACCACACATAAGCTTCTGGTTTTTAACAAACTAAACTAAGGTAACTAAAATAAAAAATACAGAATCTTACTCCAGCCCAAGCATCAGTTTATATTTCATCACAACATTAAGAAAAAAACAACGTAAAAAAATCATTAACTAAAGCAACAAAAGTTAAATGTTGTTTTTTTATTTGTATATATTTTAAAAGTAAACAAAAAACTAATTAAAAAAAAAAACGATAAAAAAAAATTATTTCATAAACCTTAATACATTTTATTGAAGTAAGTCTTTACACGCAGAGAAAAAATATGGTTGGGCATGGTTACGGCAACCACACTGTGTTTATTGTAACAATATATTGTTGTTGTACACAAATAATTGTTATTTTTATTAAATATCAGCAATATTATAGTTACTGTAAACATATTAATGTTTATCGCAATTATAAATTTGAGTATTGTTGACCGAAAAATAATTATTTTTCTAACAACTAAATTAAGATAATTTTCAAAACATATTATATTACTCACAGCCATAACATGATATTTAATAGCCGTAGCATGATAACTTTATATACATTTATCATAATAAGTTTAAGATGCAATCAAAATATCGTTACTCTAATAATATTTTGGTATCGCCATTTGTAAAATAATTTTGTATCAGTTGTGTCGTGTTTTACATAAACATATCGAATTATTTGTTAGTGAGTGGCTAAATAATAAAAAAAACCATTAAAATAAACAAGAAATTAAAAAAATATATTAAAAAAAAATAACAAAATAACCATTAAAATAAACAAGAAATTGAAAAAAAAAATAAAGAAAAAACATTAAAAAAGGGTTGTAGTGTCACAAAATAAAATATCTTTGCTAAAAAATTTTAATAATCTTAAAGTGGTGGAAAAATTTGTGAAATATTGGTGAAAAATATTAACCATTACTGGTAAGTTTTGTGTTATTTTAAGAGAAAAATAATGAAAACTCCATAAAATAGTTTATAAATAATTGCGACCTACGACAAAAAGAGTACAGTAACTATATTATGTTTTTTATTTTATCATAAGTATTTTTTTTCCAATAAAAATATTATGTTTAAAGTTGTATCATATTATGATGTAAAAAATTTATGTATAACAGTTCATATCACTTTGCATCATAATATGATTACTTCTAAACTTATTATGATTGCCATGACAATAATATGATTACTTCTAAACTTATTATGATTGACATGACAATAATATGATTACTTCTAAACTAATTATGATTGCCATAACAATAATATGATTACTTCTAAACTTATTATGATTGTCATGATAATAATATGATTACTTCTAAACTTATTATGATTGCCATAACAATAATATGATTACTTCTAAACTTATTATGATTGTCATGACAATAATATGATTACTTCTTATCTTATTATGATTACCATGACAGTAATTTGATTACTTCTTAACTTATTATGATTACCATGACAGTAATATTATAACTTCTTAACGTTTTATGATTAACAGGATAATAATATGATTAACAGGGGTGTGCTGGTAATCGCAAACGCAAAACGCAAGAATTTGGAAATTGTTTTTAATAAACTTAAAACCTAATTCTTATAATTTTTTTGTTTAAAATCCTGTTTAATAGGGAAATATTTGTTGACATATATCATAAAATTATTTTATTACAGAAATCTTACTTAAAAACTACTTTTAAAATTCTTGCGTTTTACGTTTGCGATTTCCAGCACACCCCTTTAAGAGAAAAATATTATGATGTTATATTACGAACATATTTGGTCATAATATGATTTAATAACAATCGTAATATGGTGACTACAATCATGAATCTTATCATAATATGTTGCTCTTAGAATATGTTTACCACAACCATGTTTTTTCTTTGCGTGTATCTCTATATTTAAAATTAAGAAATCACTTAAAAAACAAATTTTGAGCACAATTCATTTGTTAAACAATAAAAACTGTCCGCTTATGGTGCATTTTCATTGTACAATTTTTTATTGGTCAACACTGATCAACATCTAACACCTACCAGCAATTTGCGAAGATGTTAACATCTTTATCTTCATCTAACAAGATGTTCCTATCTCACTTTATTCTATTCTAAATTTTGAGAATTTTTTTTAATTTTACCACTACAAAACTGGCAATAAGTTCTATGACACAGTGCAACACCAAATAAATAATTATATACGGACAAAAAATAACCATGAAGGACCAAAAAAATTCCGAACGGGTTGCAAGATATAAGCCTGAGAAAATTATCACTTTTTTGCAAAAAAAGAAACCGAGTCCCCAAATCTGTAAGGGCCCATAAAAAAAGTGCATGACTTTGGGCAAAACTGGGAGACACGGGTCTTTTTTTTGGGGCCTTATGGTTATTTTTTATCCGTATTTGGTTATTTTTCCATGACTTAAAATTTTTTTGATTTTTTTTTAGTTTTTTTAACATTTTTATTTTTTTTTTTTTGCAAGAATTGTGACATTTTGCTTTGATGGTAGATGTCAGATGTGAACATTGTAAACAAGTGTTTCACATTTTCTACATCTTTGATGTGAGATATTGATCACTGAAAAAAGTTTAAATATTTATCTCGCCTAAAAATGTTTAGTTCAAAATAATTAAAAAACCAAATGAAACTAAGCGTAGGAATAAATTGTATCGTGTGAACGTAGTTGCGAATTACGTGTTACATATCATATTTAATTTCATATAAATTTTCAAATGGTTTACTTTTGTTCATTATTTATTTATTGAATCTTCATATATTAAATATGAACTAACAATAATTAATCAAATCTTATCCTTATACTTTATATATGTCCAGCAAGTGCCAGACAAATCTTCGTCATAACGGTTTATGTTCACATATGTAGGTGTTTATCGCTCTTCTGATTCGGTGAGTGCTGCAGTGTCTTTTCTTCTTAAGCGAGTGTGGCCGGCATGATTAAAATATTCCGAGCTGTTGGATTTGGGTGTTGTTCAAGACTTTTCAAATATTTTACTGCATATTTTGTAATCATAGTTTTTTACTAATGGCACATTGAAATCCTTATGAATGTTTGAATTTTTAACATACCACGGAGCGGCTGTGATTATTCGAAGAAGTTTATTTTGACGCCTTTGAATTTTTTTCGATATTAGAGGCCGAGGCAGATAGAGTTATAAAGTAGAAGCTTGCAATCGAGGCTAAGGACAGAGTTTCTTCCAAAAAGCCAATGTATTTGAATGGCTTTAAGTTTCATTTGAGTTAATTTTGCCTCTATATGGCATTTCCACGTTAATCGCCGATCCAGATAGCGAGATATTTGATATATTTGAAAGTTAGCTTATATGCTTATATGACTCAACTTTTGTGTGATCCTTTCCATGGTAACTAAGGAAACCTTCCACGTTTGAGGATAGTATTTAAGGCGTAAAATATCATTAAAAAGAGTAACCTTCTTTGCTATGCTGGGTAGTTCCAAAAGCATTTTGTTGCTGATCTTATCAAAACCAGGGGCTTTCTTGGGGTTTAAATCACAAATAGCCTTCTCGATCTCTCTTAATCAAATCTTAGGGGAACAGCTGCCCTAGCAGCAACAGGTTGTAACTCTACCGCAATATCGTGGGATATATTTGGGGTAAAAACGTTTTTCAAATGATAAACAATCAGATTTCCTTTTTCAATATCATTTCTTGTCCAACTTCCATTCAAGTTTCTTAATGGTGGCTTAGAGACAACTGGCTTTTTGAGATTTCTAGCTGCACGCCATAATTTAATTTAAAAAGGTGGGACTCAAAAATTTAAAGTTGAAAATATGAAACATATGTATATGGAGGTGAAACGTATAATATATAAATGAACAAACTTACCAATCAGCCTACCCAATAAAAAAGCTGGTTTGTAATGGATAAACGTAAGAGTTTCTCTTACCATCTCTCTTACGGAAGGCATGAATTTTATATGGTGAGTTTCCAGTTTGAAGCAATAAATTTTTGACACAAAAAGCGCTTTATTCAACGCATATACAACTGTAGCTTTAACATTTACATACTGAATGTTTTTTTACAGTTAGTTTTTAGTATTCTCCCTTACAAACCTGCTTCGCAGTAAAGGAATGCCGTGGCACTTGAAATGTAATTTTTTTTCTAATACTTGTTAAGAGTTCGTTCAGTTTTTGTTCAGTCTGTATGTCTTATTGCGTAGCGCAAAATTTTCCGTTTTTTTTAAATGCACCATTAGTGCTTCGCAAAATGATAAAATTTTTTATTGGGCACATAAACGAGCGCCTAAAATCATCATTTACATAAATTTAAAACTTATGAAAAGGAGCACATAATTAAAGCTTAACAATATAATAAGTACGCCAAAGGGTAATTTCGGTAAAAATATCCAAAAATTTGGTCGAAGTTAAAAAGATTTAACAACATTGCAATAACCACATGTACGAGTGCAAAGAAATTTGCATAACTCTTAAACTAATAGAGGTCCCATAATAAAACTTTTCCAAATAAAAAGGACAATATTGGCTATTTTCGGTTAAAAAAAAATTAAAAAAATAGGACCATGTTAGAAAAATTTTGATTTAAATTGGTCATTTCGGGTTTTGTAGATGCATTTTTTTTTTATTTTAAGATCAATCAATTTTTTATAAGAATCACTCAAAAGAGTTTTTTGTTTGATTAGTTTTTAGTTCGAAAAAATAATTTATGAAAACAATTTTTTGATAACGGAAACACTTTACCACCCCGTATCACGACAAACATAATAACAAAAATATTTCTCACACTTATTCATATCTACTAGAACAGCATAACAAAAATATTTCGCACACTTATTAATATCTACTAGAACTATAGTTATGCCAAACATAAAGGAATTCAAACAAAATTTTTCATTGGGTTGTCCTCTTTACAAATAGCTATTGCCCCATTTGTATGATCATGAAAGTAAATATAATTTTTAAAAAATATATGAAATCGGAAAACTGCAATGGACACCCAGATAAAACAGTTATAACAAATATAAAAGTTGTGTCATTTCTCTTTCATCGTTTCTCGTTTGGCAATTTCAATCCGTTTGATCATCCCATGTGTTTCGTTTGCTTATTTATGTACACTTATAACAAGTTTGACTTTTGTGACATATAAAATATTTTGGAATTAAATTAATTACAATACATTTTAGCAATATATCATCACCCGTTTACCAAGTTCTTAAAACATATTTGCAGTTTATTGAAAAAGTTGTTTTTTGTTACAAAAATCTCAAAATCTCATTCTAATTCTTTTTAAGCTGTTGCGCCACAAAATGACAACAAACAATATCATATGTGGTTGCCAAGGGATGCCTTAAGCCAAAACAATAAAGTAGTTACTCGGAAGTTGCTACACAAAAAAAAAAATTATAGCTGGTCAAGAATAATTTTTATTTTTATTAATTCAATTGAGGAATTCACAAGGTTGTCATAAAGTTGAAAAGTCATATGTCTTATAATTATTACATGAAATATATATGACTGCTGTGGACAACCGCTTATAATTTAGATTTCAACTTTGCAGTTATGATGAATCGATGAACACAGCATTAACATTTTTGTTTTGTTTGAAACACAACAGTATTTTCATTAAACAATCCTCTTTACAAATAGCTAATGCCCCATTTGTATGATCATGAAAGTAAATATAATTTCAAAAGTTTTTGTTATTCGTGCTCAATTCCCAGTTTTTATTCTTGATAAAAACACTTGAAATTTATTGTTGATGGGATAAGCTATTCCTATGCGCATTTCACTGGTTGCTTAGGCCAGATCATCAGGAAACTTCATCCATAAAGATTTTAGAAAAACTAAAGATATTAAACCAAATAAAAATGTTAAACGTATAAGACTTATAGCAACAGTTCTACTTGTAATAATATCAAAGCTTAAACAAAACAACATCAACAATAAACAGTGGCTTTATCTCATCTTACATTCCCCGCTACAATTAGTTGAAATTCTCTCAACATTAATTGTAGTTGTAAGTAGGTTAAGAAAAACAAAATAAAAACAACAACAACTTACAAAAGATGTTGTCAATTAAGTGTTTTTTAGGCCGTGCACCCGCCTGTTTATTATCAAAAAGTAATTTCAATTTTTGGGAATACAAAATTTTTAATTTCAAAAGTTTTTGTTATTCGTGCTCAATTCCCAGTTTTTATTCTTGATAAAAACACTTGAAATTTATTGTTGATGGGATAAGCTATTCCTATGCGCATTTCACTGGTTGCTTAGGCCAGATCATTAGGAAACTTCATCCATAAAGATTTTAGAAAAACTAAAGATATTAAACCAAATAAAAATGTTAAACGTATAAGACTTATAGCAACAGTTCTACTTGTAATAATATCAAAGCTTAAACAAAACAACATCAACAATAAACAGTGGCTTTATCTCATCTTACATTCCCCGCTACAATTAGTTGAAATTCTCTCAACATTAATTGTAGTTGTAAGTAGGTTAAGAAAAACAAAATAAAAACAACAACAACTTACAAAAGATGTTGTCAATTAAGTGTTTTTTAGGCCGTGCACCCGCCTGTTTATTATCAAAAAGTAATTTCAATTTTTGGGAATACAAAATTTTTAATTTCAAAAGTTTTTGTTATTCGTGCTCAATTCCCAGTTTTTATTCTTGATAAAAACACTTGAAATTTATTGTTGATGGGATAAGCTATTCCTATGCGCATTTCACTGGTTGCTTAGGCCAGATCATCAGGAAACTTCATCCATAAAGATTTTAGAAAAACTAAAGATATTAAACCAAATAAAAATGTTAAACGTATAAGACTTATAGCAACAGTTCTACTTGTAATAATATCAAAGCTTAAACAAAACAACATCAACAATAAACAGTGGCTTTATCTCATCTTACATTCCCCGCTACAATTAGTTGAAATTCTCTCAACATTAATTGTAGTTGTAAGTAGGTTAAGAAAAACAAAATAAAAACAACAACAACTTACAAAAGATGTTGTCAATTAAGTGTTTTTTAGGCCGTGCACCCGCCTGTTTATTATCAAAAAGTAATTTCAATTTTTGGGAATACAAAATTTTTAATTTCAAAAGTTTTTGTTATTCGTGCTCAATTCCCAGTTTTTATTCTTGATAAAAACACTTGAAATTTATTGTTGATGGGATAAGCTATTCCTATGCGCATTTCACTGGTTGCTTAGGCCAGATCATCAGGAAACTTCATCCATAAAGATTTTAGAAAAACTAAAGATATTAAACCAAATAAAAATGTTAAACGTATAAGACTTATAGCAACAGTTCTACTTGTAATAATATCAAAGCTTAAACAAAACAACATCAACAATAAACAGTGGCTTTATCTCATCTTACATTCCCCGCTACAATTAGTTGAAATTCTCTCAACATTAATTGTAGTTGTAAGTAGGTTAAGAAAAACAAAATAAAAACAACAACAACTTACAAAAGATGTTGTCAATTAAGTGTTTTTTAGGCCGTGCACCCGCCTGTTTATTATCAAAAAGTAATTTCAATTTTTGGGAATACAAAATTTTTAATTTCAAAAGTTTTTGTTATTCGTGCTCAATTCCCAGTTTTTATTCTTGATAAAAACACTTGAAATTTATTGTTGATGGGATAAGCTATTCCTATGCGCATTTCACTGGTTGCTTAGGCCAGATCATCAGGAAACTTCATCCATAAAGATTTTAGAAAAACTAAAGATATTAAACCAAATAAAAATGTTAAACGTATAAGACTTATAGCAACAGTTCTACTTGTAATAATATCAAAGCTTAAACAAAACAACATCAACAATAAACAGTGGCTTTATCTCATCTTACATTCCCCGCTACAATTAGTTGAAATTCTCTCAACATTAATTGTAGTTGTAAGTAGGTTAAGAAAAACAAAATAAAAACAACAACAACTTACAAAAGATGTTGTCAATTAAGTGTTTTTTAGGCCGTGCACCCGCCTGTTTATTATCAAAAAGTAATTTCAATTTTTGGGAATACAAAATTTTTAATTTCAAAAGTTTTTGTTATTCGTGCTCAATTCCCAGTTTTTATTCTTGATAAAAACACTTGAAATTTATTGTTGATGGGATAAGCTATTCCTATGCGCATTTCACTGGTTGCTTAGGCCAGATCATCAGGAAACTTCATCCATAAAGATTTTAGAAAAACTAAAGATATTAAACCAAATAAAAATGTTAAACGTATAAGACTTATAGCAACAGTTCTACTTGTAATAATATCAAAGCTTAAACAAAACAACATCAACAATAAACAGTGGCTTTATCTCATCTTACATTCCCCGCTACAATTAGTTGAAATTCTCTCAACATTAATTGTAGTTGTAAGTAGGTTAAGAAAAACAAAATAAAAACAACAACAACTTACAAAAGATGTTGTCAATTAAGTGTTTTTTAGGCCGTGCACCCGCCTGTTTATTATCAAAAAGTAATTTCAATTTTTGGGAATACAAAATTTTTAATTTCAAAAGTTTTTGTTATTCGTGCTCAATTCCCAGTTTTTATTCTTGATAAAAACACTTGAAATTTATTGTTGATGGGATAAGCTATTCCTATGCGCATTTCACTGGTTGCTTAGGCCAGATCATCAGGAAACTTCATCCCTAAAGATTTTAGAAAAACTAAAGATATTAAACCAAATAAAAATGTTAAACGTATAAGACTTATAGCAACAGTTCTACTTGTAATAATATCAAAGCTTAAACAAAACAACATCAACAATAAACAGTGGCTTTATCTCATCTTACATTCCCCGCTACAATTAGTTGAAATTCTCTCAACATTAATTGTAGTTGTAAGTAGGTTAAGAAAAACAAAATAAAAACAACAACAACTTACAAAAGATGTTGTCAATTAAGTGTTTTTTAGGCCGTGCACCCGCCTGTTTATTATCAAAAAGTAATTTCAATTTTTGGGAATACAAAATTTTTAATTTCAAAAGTTTTTGTTATTCGTGCTCAATTCCCAGTTTTTATTCTTGATAAAAACACTTGAAATTTATTGTTGATGGGATAAGCTATTCCTATGCGTATTTCACTGGTTGCTTAGACCAGATCATCAGGAAACTTCATCCATAAAGATTTTAGAAAAACTAAAGATATTAAACCAAATAAAAATGTTAAACGTATAAGACTTATAGCAACAGTTCTACTTGTAATAATATCAAAGCTTAAACAAAACAACATCAACAATAAGTGGCGGGGAATGTAAGATGAGATAAAGCCACTGTTTATTGTTGATGTTGTTTTGTTTAAGCTTTGATATTATTACAAGTAGAACTGTTGCTATAAGTCTTATACGTTTAACATTTTTATTTGGTTTAATATCTTTAGTTTTTCTAAAATCTTTATGGATGAAGTTTCCTGATGATCTGGCCTAAGCAACCAGTGAAATGCGCATAGGAATAGCTTATCCCATCAACAATAAATTTCAAGTGTTTTTATCAAGAATAAAAACTGGGAATTGAGCACGAATAACAAAAACTTTTGAAATTAAAAATTTTGTATTCCCAAAAATTGAAATTACTTTTTGATAATAAACAGGCGGGTGCACGGCCTAAAAAACACTTAATTGACAACATCTTTTGTAAGTTGTTGTTGTTTTTATTTTGTTTTTCTTAACCTACTTACAACAACAATTAATGTTGAGAGAATTTCAACTAATTGTAGCGGGGAATGTAAGATGAGATAAAGCCACTGTTTATTGTTGATGTTGTTTTGTTTAAGCTTTGATATTATTACAAGTAGAACTGTTGCTATAAGTCTTATACGTTTAACATTTTTATTTGGTTTAATATCTTTAGTTTTTCTAAAATCTTTATGGATGAAGTTTCCTGATGATCTGGCCTAAGCAACCAGTGAAATGCGCATAGGAATAGCTTATCCCATCAACAATAAATTTCAAGTGTTTTTATCAAGAATAAAAACTGGGAATTGAGCACGAATAACAAAAACTTTTGAAATTAAAAATTTTGTATTCCCAAAAATTGAAATTACTTTTTGATAATAAACAGGCGGGTGCACGGCCTAAAAAACACTTAATTGACAACATCTTTTGTAAGTTGTTGTTGTTTTTATTTTGTTTTTCTTAACCTACTTACAACTACAATTAATGTTGAGAGAATTTCAACTAATTGTAGCGGGGAATGTAAGATGAGATAAAGCCACTGTTTATTGTTGATGTTGTTTTGTTTAAGCTTTGATATTATTACAAGTAGAACTGTTGCTATAAGTCTTATACGTTTAACATTTTTATTTGGTTTAATATCTTTAGTTTTTCTAAAATCTTTATGGATGAAGTTTCCTGATGATCTGGCCTAAGCAACCAGTGAAATGCGCATAGGAATAGCTTATCCCATCAACAATAAATTTCAAGTGTTTTTATCAAGAATAAAAACTGGGAATTGAGCACGAATAACAAAAACTTTTGAAATTAAAAATTTTGTATTCCCAAAAATTGAAATTACTTTTTGATAATAAACAGGCGGGTGCACGGCCTAAAAAACACTTAATTGACAACATCTTTTGTAAGTTGTTGTTGTTTTTATTTTGTTTTTCTTAACCTACTTACAACTACAATTAATGTTGAGAGAATTTCAACTAATTGTAGCGGGGAATGTAAGATGAGATAAAGCCACTGTTTATTGTTGATGTTGTTTTGTTTAAGCTTTGATATTATTACAAGTAGAACTGTTGCTATAAGTCTTATACGTTTAACATTTTTATTTGGTTTAATATCTTTAGTTTTTCTAAAATCTTTATGGATGAAGTTTCCTGATGATCTGGCCTAAGCAACCAGTGAAATGCGCATAGGAATAGCTTATCCCATCAACAATAAATTTCAAGTGTTTTTATCAAGAATAAAAACTGGGAATTGAGCACGAATAACAAAAACTTTTGAAATTAAAAATTTTGTATTCCCAAAAATTGAAATTACTTTTTGATAATAAACAGGCGGGTGCACGGCCTAAAAAACACTTAATTGACAACATCTTTTGTAAGTTGTTGTTGTTTTTATTTTGTTTTTCTTAACCTACTTACAACTACAATTAATGTTGAGAGAATTTCAACTAATTGTAGCGGGGAATGTAAGATGAGATAAAGCCACTGTTTATTGTTGATGTTGTTTTGTTTAAGCTTTGATATTATTACAAGTAGAACTGTTGCTATAAGTCTTATACGTTTAACATTTTTATTTGGTTTAATATCTTTAGTTTTTCTAAAATCTTTATGGATGAAGTTTCCTGATGATCTGGCCTAAGCAACCAGTGAAATGCGCATAGGAATAGCTTATCCCATCAACAATAAATTTCAAGTGTTTTTATCAAGAATAAAAACTGGGAATTGAGCACGAATAACAAAAACTTTTGAAATTAAAAATTTTGTATTCCCAAAAATTGAAATTACTTTTTGATAATAAACAGGCGGGTGCACGGCCTAAAAAACACTTAATTGACAACATCTTTTGTAAGTTGTTGTTGTTTTTATTTTGTTTTTCTTAACCTACTTACAACTACAATTAATGTTGAGAGAATTTCAACTAATTGTAGCGGGGAATGTAAGATGAGATAAAGCCACTGTTTATTGTTGATGTTGTTTTGTTTAAGCTTTGATATTATTACAAGTAGAACTGTTGCTATAAGTCTTATACGTTTAACATTTTTATTTGGTTTAATATCTTTAGTTTTTCTAAAATCTTTATGGATGAAGTTTCCTGATGATCTGGCCTAAGCAACCAGTGAAATGCGCATAGGAATAGCTTATCCCATCAACAATAAATTTCAAGTGTTTTTATCAAGAATAAAAACTGGGAATTGAGCACGAATAACAAAAACTTTTGAAATTAAAAATTTTGTATTCCCAAAAATTGAAATTACTTTTTGATAATAAACAGGCGGGTGCACGGCCTAAAAAACACTTAATTGACAACATCTTTTGTAAGTTGTTGTTGTTTTTATTTTGTTTTTCTTAACCTACTTACAACTACAATTAATGTTGAGAGAATTTCAACTAATTGTAGCGGGGAATGTAAGATGAGATAAAGCCACTGTTTATTGTTGATGTTGTTTTGTTTAAGCTTTGATATTATTACAAGTAGAACTGTTGCTATAAGTCTTATATGTTTAACATTTTTATTTGGTTTAATATCTTAAGTTTTTCTAAAATCTTTATGGATGAAGTTTCCTGATGATCTGGCCTAAGCAACCAGTGAAATGCGCATAGGAATAGCTTATCCCATCAACAATAAATTTCAAGTGTTTTTATCAAGAATAAAAACTGGGAATTGAGCACGAATAACAAAAACTTTTGAAATTAAAAATTTTGTATTCCCAAAAATTGAAATTACTTTTTGATAGTAAATATAATTTTTAAAAAATATATGAAATCGGAAAACTGCAATGGACACCCAGATAAAACAGTTATAACAAATATAAAAGTTGTGTCATTTCTCTTTCATCGTTTCTCGTTTGGCAATTTCAATCCGTTTGATCATCCCATGTGTTTCGTTTGCTTATTTATGTACACTTATAACAAGTTTGACTTTTGTGACATATAATATATTTTGGAATTAAATTAATTACAATACATTTTAGCAATATATCATCACCCGTTTACCAAGTTCTTAAAACATATTTGCAGTTTATTGAAAAAGTTGTTTTTTGTTACAAAAATCTCAAAATCTCATTCTAATTTTTTTTTAATCTGTTGCGCCACAAAATGACAACAAACAATATCATATGTGGTTGCCAAGGGATGCCTTAAGCCAAAACAATAAAGTAGTTACTCGGAAGTTGCTACACAAAAAAAAAATTTATAGCTGGTCAAGAATAATTTTTATTTTTATTAATTCAATTGGGGAATTCACAAGGTTGTCATAAAGTTGAAAAGTCATATGTCTTATAATTATTACATGAAATATATATGACTGCTGTGGACAACCGCTTATAATTTAGATTTCAACTTTGCAGTTATGATGAATCGATGACCACAGCATTAACATTTTTGTTTTGTTTGAAACACAACAGTATTTTCATTAAACAACTAGCTGACCCGACAGACGTTGTTCTGTCCCAATTAGAAAAAATTTTTGTGTTCGATTTTTAAAATCCGTTAAAAAAAGTAAAAAAGTATTATCCACAAAATATTTTCAAATAAACTGTTGTTTTAAATTGTTCTTTACTATCTATAAATATTTTGTTTTTAGCAGTAATTGATCATTTTCAACGCATCATTGTTGGAAATTAAAATATGCTTGCTGTTTGTGCATTATAATTCGTAAAAATTAAATATATTTGTTTTGGTAAATATTTATATTTACAAAAAATTTTTTGGATAAAATATTGGAAAATGTTTTACTGAATTTACGAATTTCTTCATAGGACCTAAATTAAACAAAAATTTGTTTGATTGTGCGAATTTCTTTACTGAAATCGATTTTAAGTTTTTTCTGTGTAGATTTGGGGTATGTTTGATTTACATTTGATTTGAAAATACATATGTATGTGCTGTGAATCTTATAGTATTCTTTTTACATTTTAATTGATAGATCAATATTCAGGTAACCAGTAAAAAAAAAAAACTTATTCGATTGCTTTGCAAGGATATGTTCATTTGTGATTTACGACATTTTTTGTTTGGTTGTCTGGTGCGTAAACAAATAATGCTAATGGACTTCCGACGCGGGAACAGGCGACATATAATTGACCATGCGAGAAGCATGGATTCTCAAGGTTACTGCCGCAAACACGCAATGACTGCCCTTGAGATTTGTTGATTGTCATTGCATATGCAAGCCTTACTGGAAACTGCAAGCGCTTAAAATCGAATGGCATGTCGGTTGGAATCAATGGGATCCGAGGTATCAAAACATTTTCTCCTTTGTACTTTCCTTTAAGTATTGTTGCTTCGATGACGTTATTCATCAATTTTTTTATCGTAAGTCGGGTGCCATTACAAAGACGTGGTTGGCTTATATTTCGTAACATTATGATTACCGATCCAACTTTAAGTCGGAGAATATGAGGCGGTAATCCGGGTAATTCCAGGGAGTTTAAAAATTCGATTGGATAGTTGACGACATCGTTTTGAGAAGAAACGGAATCCACCGATTTGTACATCTTCAATTCGCCAGCGATTTCACTTTGAATCTTAAAATTCAATTCGTCGACATCAACGTTTTTCGCAGCCAATATAGCACGTTCGCTCAACCAATCATGATTTCTGTAATTTTGTGTAATGTTTGGAAACACCTTTCGGATGAGTTCGGACTTTGATTCGGTGAACTGGCAGAAATCGACGGGAAATTGAATACAGCCGGTCGAAATATCCACCGGGATTTTGCCGTTTCCTATGTCCAGCAATTGTTTGGAAAATACGTCTCGAGATTGATCGTTCTGCAGCTCGACACTCATGTTCAGAGTCAGTTTGAGTTTCCTGACGTATTTCCACAAAGCAGACGACTTCAAACATGCATTAAGTTCATCGGCTGGCGTTGATCGTGGTATCACTGGCAGCGTTTGCCGAAAATCACCTGCCAACAGAATCATCGCACCTCCAAATCGGCTTTGATTGTTTCGTAAATCTTGCAACGTTTTGTCTAATGCCTCCAAAGATTTTTTATGCGCCATTGTACATTCATCCCAAACGATCAGTTTGCTTTGCTGCAAAACTTTGGCCATCGAACTGTTCTTCGATATGTTGCATGTTGGTTTTTCATTGGTTTGCATATTTAATGGCAACTTGAGTGCTGAATGAGCAGTTCGACCGCCTTCTAACAACGTAGATGAAATTCCTGACGATGCGAGTGCAAGTGCAATATCATTCTGCGAGCGTATCGTTGCCAAAATTAACGCGATTAAAAAAGTTTTGCCAGTTCCACCGGGAGCGTCTAGAAAAAAAATCCCTCCAGCTTCATCTTTTACAGCTTTCATGAGAGTGTGGTATGCATATTTTTGTTGTCGATTCAACAGTGGAACGTTTGTCCGAAATGATTCCCTTAAGGCATCGAAATCGTACTGTTTTTCGCGTTGCAACTCTTGATTAAATGCGTCGTGCAGCGGGCGATTTACAGCCATCATACCTAACTCAGATAATACCTTGTTCGACATCATCAAGCACATATCCTCAATTAATACCAATGCCTCGTTGTAAATTTCCTCGTTCAGTTGCAAATTTGGATTTGATGTTCTACTACGCATCTGATGCAGAATATCATCACACATGGCATCTTTGAATTTGCTCCACAAATCAGTTGGTTTGGATGGGAAGCATGTTGAAATAATAATGGAAAACAATGTTCGTACTTGGTAAGCATTTGACGAAATTACAGCATCTCCGAGTGTGTATTCCCAATGAATGTCATTCTCTAACAATCCCAGGCGTTGGCACGCTTCTCTATACGTCTCCCACAATTCACCATTTATAGTTCGCAAATCTTGGAATGATGCTGGTCCACGAACGTTGACTAATAGCAAACGCAAATAAAAACACTCATCATTTCTTGGATGGACAATTGATTATTATAATTTAATATTTTCATTTTTAATTAAATTTAAAATTAAAAAGAAAGTCCAACTGTTAAATTAAAAAATTTAAATATCATAAGCATTTTCTTAAACTTACAGAAAACTTAAATTGGATTGCTGCGAATATTTGAAAGAGAAATTAGCCAAATCGGTGCAACTGTTTTCCGATTTTAGATAAAACGAAAAAAGTGGGCGTAAAAGCAGGCGTGGCAAATTTTTTTTTCGATGAAAACTTAAAATGGATTACTACTAACATTTGAAAGAAAAATTAGTCAAATCGAGGGAGCCGTTTTCTGATTTAAGAAAAATCGGACAAAGTGGGCGTGAAAGTGGGCGTGGCAAAATTTTCTTTCCGTGTAAACCTAAATTGGACCATGGCGATCACGTTAAAGAAAAAATCGTTCAAATCGGTCAAGCCATCCTCAAGTTATGTGCTTAATAGAAAAAGTGGGCGTAAAAGTAGGCGTGGAAAATTTTTCTTTCGATGGAAACTTAAAATGCATTGATACGAACATTTGAAAGAAAAATTAGTCAAATCGATGGAGCCGTTTTCTGATTTTAGAAAAATCGGACAAAGTGGGCGTGAAAGTGGGCGTGGCAAAATTTTCTTTCCGTAAAAACCTAAGTTGGACCATGACGATCATTAGAAAAAAAAACTGTCCAAATCGGTTCAGCCGTTCTCAACTGATGCAATTACCAACGAACAACATTGATTTTTATTTATATAGAAGATTGTAAAATATTATTAAGGACATTATAACGATATGACTTAATACCACACCTTGTGCATACCCTAAATATATTTTACAGAATCATATAACATTAGGTAAGAATATGATAATTTTAAAATTGTATTTAGGTTATTTATTCCAAATCAAAATCATTATTTTAATGTCCATTTCCCTATGTTAATTCACATTTCTTAACTGACTTTGCTATGGATTTGTTTATCATTTGAAAAATTATGTCTCATACTGATTTCAAACCTTTGCAAAAAAAACATAAACAAAATTGTGAGTCTAGTCCCTCTTAATCTGACAATGTGCGTCGGTTGCGGCCGTGTTTTCAAAGAAAAATATAAATTAAATATATAAAACAAAATTTTGTTGTGATTTCAGATTAAAGAAAAGAAGAACGAAAAGAAAAAAGAAAAAATAATCGGCAATTATATACCTTTTTTTAAGATAATAAATTACTCTTACGATGGAATTATGGGAAAATGTAGCTTGCTTTTAGAAATTTACGGCGTTACGTCCGACGATATTACGACGTATGTTCTAATTGTGTTCGCAGCATAATGTATGCTTCTTGTTTTATAAAAAACTACTTTTTTAATAAAATACTTCGTGAGAGTGCGTAGTACAACCACTTTGTAAGTGATTCGTGACTAAGCGTATGTGACTATTGTCAGTGCGCGAGTATGATTAACAAAATTTTTTTCAACTTTTTAAATTTGACTTAAGATGTTTTGCCAAAAAGCCACAGATATAATTTCGTGTGAATAGTTAATTTTCCAAAAAAGTTAACAAATCTTTTTATCATTTGTTTTGAATATCAAATTTTCGAAAGAAATCGAGAAAACGCAAATTTTGGAATCCTTTGTAGTAAAGAAAATTTTTAGAAACGTTTGTGAACAATTTCATATTAGCTGCAAGTTTTAAAAAAAGATTTCCTTAAACTAGCAAATTTTCATATACTTAAGTCGAATTTTTGGAAAAAAAAAATTTATAGTTTTTAAAAAACTTGCTTTGAACAGATTTTTTTTAATTTCGTATAAATTGCATTTTAGTAGAATAACATGAATTTTTATACCAACACCACTATAGTGGAGAGGGTATTATGCATTTGTGCTGATGTGTGTAACACCTTAAAATATTGGTCCTAGACCCACCTTAAAGTATAACGTTCGGCTTAGAATCACTTTCTGAGTCGAACTAACGAATTCCGTCCGGCTGGCTATCTGACTGTGCGCAAAGTACAGGTCGCAATTTTGGAGAAAATTTAATAAAATTCGGGATATAGGTTCTTATTGGCACAATGATCAAGCCTATGGAAAATGGGCCGAGTCGGAGGATCACGAGGGGAAAATTTCTGCCTCTCAGAAACTATCAAACCGATTTTAGATAGAAACATATTTATATGGCAAGACATCCTATGCAGTTTTTCAAAAATAGGACCAAAAGGGGAGGAAGGAGTCAATTTCTGCCTCTCACAAACTTAAAAACCGACTTTAATGAAGTTTACAAACATAGATAAATCTATATTTATATGGACACAGAAGCATGATATGTTTTTAAATATTGTGGTGTAGGGTATCATATGGTCGGGCTTGAACGACTATACTTTCTTACTTGTTTGTTTGTATGTTTTTTTTTTTTTATTTCTTATTATTATGTATATAAAAAAGCCATTTGTGGCCAAAGTACATATTAAAATTGAAAATAAATATGATTAATTATATAGTAACCCAAAACAAAAAAACTTTAAAAATACCTACATATAACTTATAGAAAACCAAAACATAATTCTACAATCAACGATGGACCAGAAAAATTAAATAAGATTTGACTAAGATTTAGGTGTTCAGTTATTCTTTTACGGAAAACTGATTGAGAAAAACCGAACATTCGTAGTTCATTTGGCAGGCAATTCGAATAATATTATTCAACAAATTAATCTATTATAAAGCAAACATATGTATTTTTAAAAATCTTCCAATTATTTAACAATATGAGAAAGACATTCCGTTAAATCGGTTTTAAAGCGTAAATATCTTATCTAAATAAAGACACAAATATTCAAATAAAATTCAGCATTTTACGAAAATTTGCTTTTACTTTTAAAAGTTCGACTTATCTTTAATCAAAGAAATTTTTCTTTTAGTACTTGACCACTTTAAGTTTAATTTATACCAACTAACAATTTTAAATATACACTTACACCGTTTTGCCGTAAAGTTATGTATTTCACAATCTCAAGTGAAAACGAAGAAAATGTGATAAACACGATGCCGCATATTTAGTTAATTCATTTAGAAGAGCACAATTTGCGAAGAGAACATACACATATACTAACATATACATAGTATATTTTCACAACTAATCGCAATGAAAAAAATAGCAGGAAAAAAATCTAAAAAAGAAAGCAGAAAAAACGTTAAGTTGTTACATGCTCAACGAATGGTACTAAAAACATATAAGATAACACTAAAATTTAAGTACGGTACGGTAAGATACCACATATCCTTAAGAAAAAAATGCTACTACCAGTAGTTTGTTTTTTTCTTCTTCTTCTTATTTTTCACACATAAAATTTTTTAGAAAATATATGAGAAAAGTTTAATATTAATGCATTTTCTGTTAAGTGCATTGAAAGCAAAATATAAAAACGAAAGCAATACTTAACCAGAGAAAATATCATAAAAAAATAAGAATACCAAAACAACCAAGAAAAGAAAAAAAAAATTAAATACTGAGAAGCAAATAAGAAAAAAGTCAAAATGCCCTTGGCTAATGTGCACTTTTGCAGCAGCAAGAAGAAAAAAGATTTATCCATGAAACCAAGAGCAACGAAAACTTAAATGTTAAGATGTGCTTAGTTGTTCACTTGCTGTTGGTTGCATTGCAACTTGTTACAAGAAATGTACCAGAATAGTGTAAAAATTAGTAATAATGCCAACGTTTAAAAAGTGGCCAGGGAAATTTATATTAGGGGTTAGAATTATTCAGTGGAAATTCTAATTTTATATAAAAGAATACTAGTACAAAACTGTTTGGAAGAGCTATGCAGAACAAATTTCGCACCAAAACTTTTACATTTTATCTGCACCCTTCTCTGAATCGATTTAGCAATGTTCGTCCGGTTGGCTGTCCATGTTACCTTTTTTCGTAAAGTGTAGGTCGCAATTTTAGGGATAATGTAATGAAATTTGGTGTATACGTTTTAATTATCATAAGTGAAGAGAATTGGTCCATAGTTTCACATTGCCCCATAACAACTTCTTTGTTATTATGTAAGTATATAAATAAAATTTGCAACTCTATTCACCTTGCCAAATATTATTGTAATCGATCCATATCTTACCATAGCTCTTATATAAGTACTACTTCTGTCAATTGCTTTCAATGCTATAATTATCTAATAAATGTTTGTCTTGGCGATAATTTCTGCAAAAGCTTGTATGTCTTGTCAAAACTTTGTCTTGGTAGGTCCAGAATTGATTCTGTGTACCATCACTTCGTTCGGCACAAATAAGTTTTCTATAAATCTTACTAGTTTCAAAACACAATTTTATTTTGTGGTTCCCATGATTATCCATGGGTCCCAAAATGAACTCTGTCAATACCGAGGCGCCATTTTGTAACATATTGTTGCGTTTTTCCTTTAATAAACGCTTTATTGAAATGAATTATTATGTTCACAATTGTTTGTCCCGAATAGGCTCCTTCCATATTGGGCTTGTCGTTCTATGTGTACCCCTTTCATTTTTGCCCTTGGGCTCTTATATTTTTGGATTCGATACACCACGTCATTCAATTTCTTTTTATTACTTTATATGGACTATCCCAATGAGTCTTCAGCTTGGGGAATAATCCTTTCTTCCGTTGTAGATTACAAAGTAAAACCAACTGGATTTCTTTAAAGCCTTGCGAGTTTGCTGCTCGATCGTTTTTGGCTTTTATCTGGTCATTTGATAAAAGATACGCCTTCGTCTTAACTCGTTTTTTTTTCTTCGGTGGAGTCCTTATTATTCGCTGGTATGGATAGTTCACCAAAGTTGTACTTCCTCCAATTAGACCGCAATATGTAACACTGTGTGGGCATTTTATTATGCAATCAATCACGGCTTGCTTGCACCCGACCCAATTGTTGCTTGCTTTTAACCCTTGTGTTAATAGCCAACATTATCCACATTGTTTAATTATATTTATGTTAAAATATGATTTTTTAACTTTGTATTGCATAACGGCTAAAATTTTAAATTTTTTGTAGAGGACAGTATTTTTTAGTATAACAGTTGAAAATTTTTGGACATACATACATGATAGTAAAATGAGAATTCCCCGTATTATAATAATAACGCTTTGGAAACTAAACTTAAGTAATTGTATGACATAGAATTTAGATCCAGAAGCTTGTTTAAAAATGTTAACTCAATACATTTTTTTCATGTTAATATACATACCTCGATGAGTACCATGGTACCCGGGTATTAACACAAGGGTCAACTTCTTTATAGTTTTCGTTATGAAAAAAACCAAAATTGACACCATTCGTTGTCAAAAGTGAGCCAACTACGTTTGTGTTCAATTTGATAACAGATGGTGTCATAATTTTTTAACCACCACGTTGTAATTTTGTCACCTTTTGAATACCACTTAGTGGCTCGACAGCTCCCTTTATCAAATCAGCTCTTATAATCGAATGTCCTGCACCAGTATCGATAGTAAAAATGCGGACTTCACCATTTATGTAACCACAAATCGTAATATTTCTGCTACTCGTTTTCACTGCATAATTGATCGTGTGACCTTCAGCTTCCTCTGCACTGATAGCTTTTCTCAGCTTTAGCGGTGGCTCCTCCTGCAACGATTGTTGACTTGCTCTTTGTTTGTCCCTTTGCGGCGAAGCAGATCTTGATCGTTGGCTGGGTGTTTTGCGGTTTCGCTAAATGTGGCCAATCTTTCCGCAATTATAGGATTATGCTTTGTTTTTACCTTGCTTCTCGCTTAAAGATTGCATCACTGCCTCCTTTATGTCCTTTACAATATCACTTTCTTCTACAGCGGTAAAATCAAGTTTTGCGCACCCTTTACGCTTGCAGCCTTGAAAATATCCTCGCAATTTATTGGGCTAGGGCAAACGATACCGTTTCCGCAAACGATGATTTCTGTGATGCACATACCGCGAGTTTTACATCAGCATCTCGTATACAATTTACAAAGTCTTAAAGTGATCAAACAATGGATGACTTTCACCTGTGTAAGTAAACTGCACCAAACGCTCGATCTCTAGTACGAAATCCTCTAGCATTTCTATTGCCTTTTGTACTCTGTCCCGTAATTCCATTCTATATATTTATTTTCTGTGTTCACCACCATACTTACATACGTTGAAGTGCTACCATAATGTCATCATAATTGTTTCTGCAACTTTTGTTGGCAACTGTGTCAAACTGGAACTTAAACACATTCAATGGTGAGCTGTCGTCAAAACTTGGAGCTCTTATTCTATTCGAGACTTCTCGAATAACTTGCATCGCTCCCTCTTGGCACTGAAGACTTTTAACTTTTACTTCCAGATGGTGTAATTTCTCATCTACTTCTATTTTTACGTCAGACAGCTTTTTGTTAAACTCTGTTTTCATCTCATCTTCTCTTTCATTAATTGAGGTAAAAATCTCTACAAGCTTCTCAAGTTTTCCGTTTGTCATTCTGGAATTTTCTTGAATTTCTGCTTAGATGGTACATGCATTTTCCTAAACCATTTTCTCCATATTTTCCTCTATTTTTCTTGAATAAGCTTCAATTTTTCTTTCTAGAAGTTTCAGATTAGTTTTCTTTTACCATTGTCTATACATTTTCCTCCATTTTTCTAGAATTTTCTTCCATTTTCCGCATCATAGCAGCAAACATTGTGCTAAGATCCATGTTGCTTGTTACTGCACGGGTAGCAACTTCTGTTTCTTCTTTTTCATCAAATTCATAAGCTGCGATGTCAATATTGCGCCGCTTAAATTCATCGATTACTCTTTTGTGCAGCTCAGCTTTATTTCCTACAGTAGTGAGCTGTTCAACTTTTAGCTCATCGAATTTCATATACATAGTTTTTTTATCTTTTTATTTTATTTATTTATATATTTTTTTTTATTGCAATTTCACTTCTGACACCAATTGTTACGCTTTTCCTTTAATAAACGCGTTTGAGTTCTTTTAATTGCAAATCCGAATGAAAACACACACTTATTCAACTTAACAAACTTTATTGAAAGGAATTAATTTGTTTACAATTGTTAGTTATGAACAGGAACGTTATGTCTCCAAACAAAAACTTGAAAATTATTCATGAATCACCTTTTTATATTTCATAATTATTTCTAGATTTTTTCCGAACCTACCTATGTTCTAAAACCATTCTAATTTTTTTTTGCCTAAAATCAGCTGGTTTTGGGGCAAATAAATATGTGAAATTTTTTGACAAATATTTGCCATATTTGACCGTACCTTAAGTTTATTGTTATAGAAAATTAAAATAACGAAAACGTAAAACTAAGAAATTATGTTTCGAAAACTTACCCTTTTTCATTTTTCATTAATTTTGTCAACCCATTGAATTATCAAAAATTTCAATGTTGTAGTGGGAACCCATAATTAAATATGTCAATGAATGGGAAAACATGTTTTGTAAAAAATCACCACTGACATTTCAGTATAGAAAAAGTACCAAATTTGTACTAGTATTTTTAAAATAAGTTACGAATGTGTTCAAAATATAAGAAGCTAAAAATATTATACTCTGATGTCCGAATCACCAAAGTCACTTTATCATTGCCGAAAGTGCGTTGGCCAAGCCCATCCTAAAATTATTAAACTGTCTTTAAAAAGATCAAAGTCAATATAGTTTGAACACATCTGCATTAATTCAAAAGATAAAAAATTTATACATACATCCAATACTTTACTCTTCTACCTACGAATATAATTCTTCTGCATATTTTATATTCTTGAAGGAAATTTGTTGTGAAAAAGATGGTATTAGCATGTCTATTGCCACGTTCAGTAGCCTTGCATTGAGCCAAATTGTAGTGCATTTTAAGAAATGTTTTAATAGTAGTTTAGATACTTACGAGCAGTGCTTCATCTTAGGGGAATTTATTTTTTTCTAAGTTTTTGTTTGCTGCAGCTTCAATTTAAAAACTTGCAGATTGTGCAGCATTTAGCTGCTGCTAAAATTAAGCAGTATTTTGTAGTCAATCTTGCATTATTGGTTAAATATTTAAGTAGTTACTTGAATTTTAAATGTGTAAAAGCAAATCTTAAATGAAAATTTATTATTAGTACCAAAGTTAAATCTTTGGATTTAGAAAACTTTTCTAAATCTAATCATATTGGTTTTTACATTTAAAATAAGCAACATTCTTATATCTTAATTACTTCTGATATTTTTAAAGTTATTAAACATTTAATTGTTTTCTTTTAATACTTTGAAAAAAATCCGAGAACAATGTCATAAACGAAAACATTCTGCTGTTTTGTGGTAATTGTTTGTCAACATAGATTGTACATTCCTTAAACAAATACGGCAATCATTAATCCAATTGCAAACAATTTCCACAATTGTAAGATTCGTTAACCACAAAAACTTGTTAAGCTTTCTGTAAACTAGAAATAGAAACTGACAGTTTTAAAGCATGCATGCTGAACAATACAGGTCAGTGCATATACTTAGTTCACTCAGGGCCAAAAATTTAATTTCGTACATTTTAAAGCACATATAAACATTTTTTTGCAAATGTTTTTATTAATATTATCTAAATAACTCAGCCACAAAAACTTAAGTTTTTGCTATGACCAAAATTTTTAGCACAACTTTGTTTATAACATTTTGGCACACTGATCAAAAAGTTGTCAATAATTTTCAAAACGGTTTGCTTTCAAATTGTTTGGATTTCTAGTTTTCACCAAACACGCTTTCTTTTACATTTGTATCATTAATTTCACCAAATTGCACACAATAGTAATTAAATGCCAAATACTGTTTGCAGAAGTCTGTAGTTTTCCTGTCGATTTAATAAGATAAGAGTTTTTAGCTGCAATAAAAAGAAATACAATGAAAAAATTGCAATAAGGGAATTTGAAAGTTTAAGTTTTACTCTAAGAAAAGCTTAAAAACAGGTTACTAGCATTATGATATCTCTTAACCTTACTGTACGATTTTTCAAATAATAATTTATTTGTAAAGATCATAGCAAAGTCATAAGGAAATAATGGCTAACAAGAAGACGTTTTTTCGGCTGTTTACTACATAGATAAGTGTACCCGCCACGCTTTAACTTATTTGAAGGGCCTGTGGTTTGAGATCAAGAGACATTTAAGTGGTTTTATAATCCATGTCATACAGCACATTCATATTTACGTATGTAAAAGCGTTCCTCGCAAACAAATGGAAGATATCGCCTAAGGCAATAGTTAAGTACTATCGCCAAGTTTTCATCTAGACGAAAATAATCAAAGTAATATTTTATTTTCTTTCTTTTATAGTGTTTTTTTTAACTACAAATAAAGACAGAAACAAATTTGAATTAATGGGGTCTGAGATGAATAATAAAAAAGTTTCACACGGAATGACAAACTTAATATACCCTCTTCACAACTAATTGTGGTGGAGGGTATAAAAAGGGCGAAATCTCAAAGATAATAAATATTAAAGATACACCCAAACCCTGGTTTGCATCGTTTCAAAGTGGCGTCTTTTTTAAATTTCTGTGGTTTCAAAGTTGAGTCGTTTTTGTTTCAGTTCGTGTCACGAGTTTTCGAAGTTTTGTCGTTCGTGCTTCGATTTTCGTTGTCAATATTTGTATAAAGCTAAAAAAGCAAAAGGAGATTTTTCATATAAGACTAGTGGAAATACGTCTGTATGTAAATCACCGAAGAATGGCATTAAGTTTTAACTTTATTTGAAGATCTAAAAAAAAGTATCCGTTATAGTGCCGAAAGAGCAGAAGAATTTGAAGCAAGTCGATGTAGGTTTGACCGGTTTAATTGCCGTTGAAATAAGCATATCATTGCATTAAAAGGAGAATGTACTAGTTCAGATATTTCAGTTGCAGAAAAGTTTTAACTTAAAAAGAAGGTATTTTTTACTGAAAATCTATTTTTTTCAGCTAAAATTATGGATCTCGACACCAATTAAATGATAATTAATACAAATGTATGGAAAGTCGTGCTTTGGCTTGGGATGTTTCGGTTTGCGACACGTTTCTCCCGTCCCTATTAGCTACAAAAACCGGGGTATTGGTGTATTACAGAACTAAGTCTGGGTTTACTCTGTGAAAGTTTTCTTTAAGTAAGTCTGCCTTTTTTTTTTAGCGAGAGGGGACGAGAACAGCATATTCTTCTCTCCCCTCTCACCAATAAGCTCAGACTTTCTGAAAGAAAACTTCCATAGTGTTAACCCAAACATACATAGCAAAAGACAAACTACAAAATTTATCGAAAATATGTTATCGTGTCGTGCATGGGGTAAATAAAGATAATCAGATATGTCATGGAAAACGATTTTAAAAACAAAACGATTTGAAATCGATAATATATTTCTAAGTGTCTTTAATAATTGATTTCTGATATGGGTAATTCCATGTCAAATCGACCAAGAGCGGGACACGGCCTCTTTCGATTTTTATAAAATTTGGTGAGAAGATTTCTTTTATGCTACATGGAATCTATATGAACAAAACAAATTTATGAATTAAACAATTTTAAATTTTTTTTTCAAAAGTTATGTCATATTCAAAATGTCATAATTTCGCCGAATTAACCAATGTCAGTTTAAAAAGAGTACCATATATTGAAAACAAATTTTTTTTTTTAAAAAATGTTATATCTGCACAATATTAAATTATAAAAAAATTTAAAAATTTTATTTTTGTTGGTTACATCATTTTTGCTATAAGGGCTCGATATGTTCGCGTAACTTAAAAACGGTTAAGCTTATTGAAATTACTAAGAAAACCGAAATTCCGCAATAAATAATAAAGTGGAGTTGGTCATACATTTGACCCATCTACCAAATCCTGCCAAATTTCATTAAATTCGAATGGGGTCGTGTCCCACTCTTGGTCGAAATAACCCCCCAAAATATAAGCCCCCAAAAAATAATTAAATAACCCCTCAAAGTGTATTTCATATGTAATAAACCCCTAATTTTGAAAATGAAATAAACTCCCAACGAAATGAAATAACACCCCAAACAGAAATGAAATAATACCCTAATTTTTGGGGGCTTATTTCATATGAAATAACACCCCAATTTCTGGAATGAAGTAAGACCCCAATATGCATAATACAATGAATTGTACAGTTTTGGTTTTAGGAATCATGCGATGATATGCCAATCATCGGCTTCGATAACTAGAGCACTTTTGCATAGCCGGCCTTCGGCCCGACGAAAGGATTTTCTCCTCAACGGTAAAACAAACACTGGCTTCACTAACTAAATCTTCCCGGCATAGCCGCCCTTCGGCCGGGCGCAAGGATTTCATCCTCTATGGTATAACAAATACCGGCTTAGCGGATTAAAACTTTTCTGCATAGGAGGCCTTAGGCATTGAACGCTTTAGAGAAGCTTTTGTCAAAGAAGGCGGTGTTTGTTATATTATAAAAGAAAAAATCCTTGCGTCAAAAAAAGTTTTCATAATAAATTTAAAAATGAATTTATCACCAAAAAATATATTGGGGCTTTATTTCATAATGATTTTTTGGGGAATTATTTCATATGAAATTAAGAAAATTAAATAACACCCCAAACAAACGGAAATAACCTCCCAAAAATCGTTGTTGTTGTGCTCTGTACAAACTTTTGGGGGGTTATTTCATTCCTTCGTCGATTTGACATGGAATTACCCATATTTTTTCCTGTTTCTTACTGTCTATAATTTTTTCCAATTTTTCATCATAATTGTAATTGAACTGTATTTTTAGCAAAATATTAATATTTTAATTCAGAAATGGATTTTAAAATAGGTTTTGAAAACGATCGTTTTTCATCACATAAATGAATGTTTGATCGTTTCTGTAACAATGTTATACTTTCTTATTCTCTATCTTAATTTTTTCTATTTATATTATATTACTTTATTTTAATTATAAATTATATTATTTGTAATTTATATAATAAACAACTAAAAAAAAATAATATGTTTTTATATACAAACTCTTCTTTTTTATCAACCTAATGATATTTTGGCGATATCTTCCTATTTTCTTAAAAGTGCCCAGTAAAAACTTTGCCTCCAAAAAAATGTGTTATGTAATCAGAAAAAACTAAAAGCAATAGTTACAATTCTACTAATAGAACCTATGAACTTTACAAGGGATGCCCCAAAATTAACGCATTTAAATGTAAGTCATTATTTTCTCATACATCTAGAAATAAGTAGTTATTGAAGTAGCAATATAAGTAGTTATAGAAGAAAGCTACTAAATAATAAGTGTAGTTTTTACTGGCAGAATCGCTTTCGTATTGTTTCGCATTTGTTTCCTCCCGAAGAAAGTATCTTCCGCAATACGAAATAAAAACGAATATTGCCGTCTTGCAATTTATATGCAGTAATTCTGTGTTTGCTGGGATTTGTATGGGAATATAAACAAGTACAAAACATGTATGTATTAGGAAAACATGTTCCTATGTATGTATGTTTAAAAAACAAAATCATTAAAAGTCTGATGAATTTAACTGGCATCAGGTAAAAAACATTTTGTATTTTATGACTGTACGTACAACTAATTTGTACACATGATACAGAGCAGAGGACTCCGAATAACACAAAAATATAAAACAAAACAATTAAAATGAAATCGTGTACAAAGTGTAATTCACGCAAACATATGTTAACTAAAAGCACACTACACCATCCACGCATTTGCTAGAGTGTTTTTTGATTTTTTTTTACCAAATTTTAACTACTTCGTCACATCTGGTATTTATTAGGAAGATATTTCGGAATTTAACAAAACAATACGTTAGAATTGTATTCTGTAGGGCGATTCTGTAACAAATTGAAGCAAAAGTGGCCATTGTTTAAATATTTTACAAGCAAGTTAACGATTTTGCCAATCTGTTACACTTTAAACAACACTTGTAATCGTAAAGTCAGGTGTTTGTGTTAAATAAACGACAACTTTTTAATGTTGTTTATTTATTGTTTAGTGTAAAAAAAAAACATTATTAAAAAATTTTAGCTTGAAAAAAACGTTCGCGTTCTTGAAAATTGAGTAAGCGAGAACACAAAAAGCACAAATTGTCACAAAATTTTTAGAGCTAATAAAAGTATAACTAAATAAAATAAATTGATCTAATCGAATGATTCTTGCAGTATCTTTTCTTCTTAAGCGAATATGTCCGCCATCATTTAAAATATTTCGAGCTAGTGAATTCGGATGCAATTGTGATAATTTGATGATACTTTTTTAAAATTAGCAAACTAGGGACTATCTGAAAATTCTTTTGAATAAAGTTTGTCCAAATTAAGTTTTTAGTTTTAAAAGATTATCAATTTTTTATGGTGTAAATGCTACCATATTTTAAAGGAACACTGAAGGTAAAAACACGTAGGCAAAACAAACGTTGAAATAGGTACGAACACGGTCAGCTTTCTTTTTGTTGAAATTACGGGCATTTGTTTAACTTTACAAAAACAAACATAAATAAGCAGTAAAAAATCGGACTTTTTGTATAAAATATAATTTGAAAATAATCATAATGTAAATATTACTACAGTTATATACTTTTTCCCGAATGATGTTATTACATCGTTAAGAATTCGATAGCAAAAGCGATTGATTTTGGTGAAACTATTAAAATTATATTAACAAAAATAATCTGGGAATTTATTGCTAATAGTGAGTACATTTATTATATAAATTTTCATATTATTCGAATGTGTTTTCTAAGTCAAATTACAATCCTCAAAAGCTTTTATACTATAAGTCTTATTCCTTTAATATTTTCCAGGAATATTTTCTATGCGCTATCAGAATTTTAGTTTGTATATATCTGTTATGAGGCTTACTTTAAAGTATAAAGTATAAAAGCTTTCACAGAAAAAATCGACTTTAATTAAACAATTCGTTCAGACAATTAAATATTTAACTAATTTTGCCCCTGCTAAGGAATTTATCATATCAATTAACGGATTTGTATTTTCAAATCATGGGACATAAATTTTGTCAATTAAAAAATTAATTGCATAAACTAAAAAATACACCACATATACACAAACTTTTAATTTTATGGGGTTTGATTAAAAAAATTAATTACAGCAAACAAAAAATTAATTGAATAATTAATGCAGACCAATTAATTATTTGATTGAATAATTTTTTGCAAACATTTTTTCTGTGTTTGAGGATTGTAATTTGACTTAGAATACACATTCGAATAATATGAAAATTTATATTTAAATTATATTTCGATCGAAATTGTTTGCAGGGTACTTACACTACACCTGTCGTATTACTAGAGTTAAATGTTCTGATAAAAGTTTCAGTTAGTGACAACAACATATATTTTGTGTATGTCCTGTGGTTATTTAATTATTTAAAAAATACATAAATATTTGTCTTATGAAATACAATTTCGATATTTAAAATCATGTATCGCTTACCAAATATCAAATGCAAAAAATCAAAATCTTTACACTTATATATTTCCTTAAGGCGGCTACTACATTATTATAAAGAATATTATTCATACGCATAGTTTACCCAAAAAAGAGATTAAAGTAATTAATTCAAGAACAGCCGCGAATAACGTTGTAAACGCCGCTTGCGTAGTGGAAGGACGTTTTGAATGACATCGCGATTATGGATATGAAACAATTTTCCAATAAAAAAACGAATAAACTTTAAATTTGCACGTAATTTAAATTTTAAATTTCTTGATATTTTGCATAAAAGTTTTTATTATCATTATTTTTAATAATCTAAAAAAAATAAAAAAATTAATTAATAATCTCGCCTGTTAAAAACGTGTTTTGCTCTCCTGAAAAATAATTATTTTATTACTTAAAACGTTATTCGCGGCTGTGCTTCAATTGTAAAAACGCTCATATATCTAGTCAAAAAACCAAATGTGAAGGAACATTTTTACGAAGGTTAGTTGAATAAAATTGACCCATTTTAACTTTTTTCAATACCAGGTAGAGGGCTTGATACTCTATACCATAATGTAATTACAGCAATCAATTGGGTTAAATATTTAGATTTTCTCTGACTTATTTTTAAAATTTATTTAGCAATAAAATTAATTTATATATATAAGCGAGCCTTATTTAAAGCTAAGGCCAATTATGGAAATAGAGCAGTGTTTCCAGAACTTACAGAACTGTTAGGTACGAAGAATCTCTGTGTCAATTTTAATCCGAAAGCTAATATTTATTGAATATTTATATGAGAAAAAGTTATTTTTGGGTATGGGCCCACGAAAATTTATCATAAAAAGTATAAAAGTATATTCCCAACACACATCTTGATGCACCCTTCTGAGCATGATGCTTCTATTACTTTTTTTTTAAATATTTAGCCTAAAAAGTTAGAAGTCTGAGTTGAAATTTTAAAAAGACTATTGTTGTAACAGACTCACACGAAGTTTTAGTAGATCAGGAGGACAACTTGCTATTTCTCCACATCGAACACATTCTGTAGACGTCAAACCTTGCTGCTGCGAATTCCTCAGTTTTTTTTCAAATAAATAAGATCTTTAACATTTTAATTTAAAACTGGGTTTGATTTACAATATACTAGTTTCCACATAAAACATCTTCCCGAAAATCATCTGAATAACTACAGATTTTGCATTTTATTGAAAGCCATGTTTAATTTAATTTGACCTTTTTTCGATTAAATAAGATGTTTTGTTTCAGTTTTAGGTATATTTAGGTGATTGCCGGGAAGTGATTTTCACTCGACCTATTATAAATTATGGACGGACCACCAGTAAATTTGTTATAGTAATTTCTAGTCTTATGAAATTAATAGAAATAAATTTCACTTTGGTTTTAGGCGTAAAAAATTGGTTTCAAAGGCTGGTCTATAGTAAATTATCATGATATATTTGATAGTATGATTTGCAGCAGGATAACAGACAGACGGTAATGGCTAATCGACTAAGAATACTTAAGGACCGATAATATATTTATATGCATTATTGGGTCTTCAAAGAATTTTCAAAAAGTTCCAAATGGAATGACACATTAAGTATACCCTAATTTACCACAAGTAGTGGAGGGTATAATAAATACTCCACCAAATTTTGTTATAAAAGCTTCAAAATTGATCATTTCTTCCATATGTTACCCATTTTGGGAAAAGAAGAATAAAAAATATTCAGCATGTTCTACTTAAAAAAAAAAACATAAATCTGTCATTGTTATAATTTTAAGAGACAGAGTATATTGAGTTTGAAGTTTGATTAATTTGAAAATGGCTTCAGCAAATACCACATACTACAAACTCAACACTCCATATCTCAAAAACCGTGTAAGGTAACGAAAAACTGATTATGCCAAATGAGAGATCAGGTCGGAAAACCTAAGGAAACGGTCTTAACTCAAAACCGCAAAAAATCCACAAACGACATTTAAATTATCAACCGACGATATCTATTGTTATTGTAATAGATCGGCCTGAAAAATACGTATATGTGTATAAAAATTATCTTTTATTCTTCCTCTCATTCGCCTTGGTTATCCAACTCAGCTAGATAAAGGGCCACTAGCCGAACTACCTTAAGCGATTGTGTTCATAAGGATGCGTGTTTTAGCTCGGTTTAATTTGCACTGCAGTTGAAAATGTGTCGTACGTCGTGTGGGTCTATTGCACGTGCAGGGCAAAGGTCAGCGATCTACAATTCTGTTGATTATGTTGGTGTTTCACGAAAGGTAATCTGTCCATATTTGATCAAAATACACCGCAAAATTACTTTCAAAGATCCAAATACCAAGGCATTGTAAACATTTCATGGAAAAAATAAATTTTACATTAAATTGAATCATCATAACAAAAATAATACTGTACTTATCCAACTCAACGTTAAAGTGAGAACATTTTGTTGAGTTCTGTGTTTCGTAAAAAATCACTAACTTCGTTGTGTTCGCTAAAGCACATTAATGTTTGTTCGTTTTGTTGTACTCAGCCCTATTTCGTTTTCCGTACTTTTAAAATTGAACATAAATGTAGTTATTTTACGACTTGCGTTATTTGTTAACATTTATGTATGTAATTAAAAAAAAAATACCCAAAAATAATACTTTTCCGTACTTATTTTGTTATGTAGTTTTATGTTTTGCCAGTTAAAACATTTTTTTTAAAGTAACAATTATTAAAATTTACGGAGTATGCTGTTTAATAAATAAAAATTTTAAAATTAATGTAAAAAAATTAAAAAGTCGAAGAAAAAGCTATTTTTTGATATTTTCTGTAGTTTTTTATACACTGGCAAAATAATGAATTTTAATTTGAATTTACATAATATTTTGAGTGTATTTGTGTTAATAAAAATACAACAAAAAATGTTTTCAAAAACCATACCTTTACACAATATACACACATGCTATTCGTGCTGTGGTCGCACAAATTGTCGCGCAACAAAAACAATACTATTAAAAAGCGTTGTTAAAAAATGTAAAAAAAAACAAAAAGAGCATTAACATATAATGTACAGAATCACTACAAATGTACCGTTTTTCACTACATAATGTTTACTACTTTCTTGAAAATAATTATAAACGGTACTAAGGGCTGTGTTCTAAAACACAAACAATAAAAAATAGATAGAGTTTCTGTAAACCGTACGCTTAATAATGCCCGGTTTATTTTGGGACACTGGCACCAAATGTTGAAGGCTTTGCATGTTTATGTCTTGTGTGTATTCTCCATTATGTTAAAGTAAACGATACAAGAAAATGAAAGAGAAATAGTTAAACAAATTATAGTTATGACAAACTTTTTGACACTTCACCCACAATATTTTTCCATTACCAACATTCCTTAATACTGATGAGTATGTTAGATGATAATAAAATCTTTGTGTATAATATGTCATCTAATTGTTGTTAAATGGCCAAGTAAATATCATCATTTTGTGACATTCATTTACTTGTACTTGTTAAAGTTGGAGCTTACATTATATTGTAAGAAATTTATTTACACACGTCTGGTTGCGTGTTATGGTTTTTTGTTATATTAACATAATAATCATAAAGTTTGTTTTATATCAGGTTCGTTTTGGTGTCTGCGTTAAAAGCAATTTTTATTTCGTTTAAGTGTCTATGATAGAAATACATTACCAATTTAGAATGTTTTTACTGCCCACTTAAAACGTTCCTATAAAGGTAGAAAATTATAAAATAAATATTTTTATATGTACAACAATTTGTTTGTGGTTTCTTTGACTGAACTGTTCATGGTTTTTAATACAAATTTTTGTTTTAAATCAGGCTTAACTTTACCAAATTTAATTTTCATTAAATTAATTTTTATAAAGAAAGGAAGTTTGCAACATGAAATGAATTCAAATTTACTGGTTTGAGCAAGGGCTCGAAATCGGTTGGAATTTACATGTCCGAGAACAACCACAATCACATCATCAGTTATTTAAGTATTTTGATTTGGAAGCACAAATGCAAAAAAAAAAGCATAATGCCTTGCACAATTTTAATTGCACGTTCTGTTTAAAAGTTGCTTTGCTTAACTTCTTGAATGCACAGAAAAAAAACACTCGGTTTGTTATACTTGCTTAAAGTACAAGACGTACTCAATAATTCAAGTACGAAAAACACTAAAACCTTCTTAAAACAATCCTAATCGGATAACTTTCGAAAATTTAATAATTAATTTCTTAAAATAAGTACAAATTTTTTTAATCAAGTAAAAACAAGATTCAACTTTTCGTTGGTGTGCCACTCTGAGAGCAAAACTACAAAGTGAGGGTCTTAATCTCATAAAACTTATTAGTCTCATCTCTTAGCATTGGATTCTTTAATACGTATATATGCGTGTGTTTTCCAAAGTTTGTTTTAGAAATTATAGGGCTAGATTGTATTCAGATGATGTTCAGCTCTATATACGTTGCAGCAGCTGATTTCTCAATCATACTTGATACCGATCTTGTATGGCTGTGAATTATTTGCCAGCTGTGACAGTGGAAGGAAAGGCAACTAACTGCCTGTTTTTAGAAAACGTAAGCAAGTGAGTGAGTGAGAAATTATATTGAAAACAACAATAAAAAACGAAAATTTGTTTTTGTTTTCAATATAATTTCTCACTCACTCACTTGCTTACGTTTTCTAAAAACAGGCAGTTAATGTTACGTTTAATAACATTGTTCGGTACGTCTTTGGTTTAAGAAGATATGACCGTATTTCCCCCTACGTTACCTTGCTTTGTGATATCAATTTTGTTGATAACTACGCACTTTTTAACTTTTCAACACTTGATAGAGGGAAAAGACTTCTAGCATTTGGTCATCGAACACTGATTTCTAAAAAGCATTTCTTTACGCATGCAATCAGTCTATAGAATGGAATCCCTTATACATCACAAACCATAAGTAACGCGCTTTCATATATATAGAAGATAACTTCCGATTATATAAAAGTAAAAAATGTATGTTTATTTTCATATCATTCGAATGTGTATTCTAAGTCAAATTACAATCCTCAAAAGTTTTTATACTTTAATAGTCTTATTCCTTCAATATTTTCCAGGAATATTTTCTGTGAGGATTGTTTTTTGACTTAGAATGCACATTCGAATAATATGAAAATTTTTATAATAAATGTACTCACCATGAGAAATAAATTCCCAGATTCTATTTTCCTTTTATTCTTTTCTATGGCTTGTGCTAACTTTATGTAATAAAGCGTTATTAAATTTTAAAATATTTTATATTTTAAAACTTCTTAATTAAATTTTCCAAAATTTTGTTATATATTATTTTCGCATTCTAAATCAAATTACAATTTTACAAGCTTTTATACTTTTAAAGTCTTATTCCTTCAATATATCCAGGAATATTTTCTATGCACTATCAGATAAAGGATAGCTTAATTTCAAGAAAACAACAAAAATCTTTGTCCAACTTTACAAAAAACCATCAGCTCCACTCAAAATAAAAATCTATCCATTCGTACTCGAATCAATTTGAAGCGGTATTAATAGTACGGTGAGTACGGATATTTTTGAATCAAGTACAGAATGATTGATTCAAGTAAGGATTTGCATTCGCGAAATACTTAAATTATCCATTTTCAATTCGTTATCCGTAATCCGAAAATAAGATTGATATAAGTTAAACTCATATTGAATCAATCTTAAAATTATTCAAGTATTAAAAAGTTTATGGTATCCAGTATACGTATTTGAAAAAAATCAAAAGAGGAAATTATTATGATTGATTTACTTACCCGTTTTACACCTTACAGAATGATAAAACACCAGCATTATACCCGATATGGTTTTTACTTTAGAATCGTATGGTACATATTTAACTTAAAATATAAATTAAATGTGAACTCTTGCTTGCAATTTTACTTTTTAAACATGCAATTCATATCCCAATAAGCGATTTTGCTGGAAATCAAGTGCAAAACAATTGGTATTCAAGTTCGATAAATAAATAATGCTCTTTAGATAAAAATATAAATAAAACCAAATTTGAGTTTTTTATTGTGGTTTTAACATAAATTCCCAAGCGAAAATTTTTATTTTGTTTTGAAAAACAGGAAGTTAAAGCACTTGAATTTATATTTGAGTGCTTATTGGGAAATGTGTTTCTTCTTGCTTCTTGCAAACTTGTGTGGTGTTGTTGTAATTAAGCAGCAAACTTAAACTTAAAACACACGTATGCACGCATAAATAAATATGAGACTAATAAGTTATATGAGATTAAAACCAGCGTTGCCGTTTTGGTTACTTTTAACCAAAATTGGTTGCTTTTTTTCCAATGTGTTCTTGTGTTCTTTTTTCTATTATGATTACTTGTTTGAACACAAAAATAACCAATTGTTAAGTTTAGAAGAAGAACTACCCTCTCCGCGTTTTTGACCATTAAAATTTTGTGTGTTATTCTTTTAGAAGCTTACTGCCTGTTTGTAGAAATGTTAATTAAACGAGTCACTTTTGCACTCGCGTTCTAAAAACAGGCAGTTAAACTTTCAAAAGTCTATCAACTTAACCATATATGGTATATACTTTGAAGTGTAGATTGCCATTATCTGCTACTCTTAATTTTTCATAGGTCTTACTGAAACACTTTTCCAGATAAACAATATGTTCAAAAGCTCTTTTGATCCCATCCCCATTTTGGTTACAAATTTTTTTTGGTTGTGGCAACTCCGATTAAAACCCTCACTTTGTAATTTTACTCTCAGAGTGGCACCACCAACAAAAAGTTTAAGTTTTTACGTGGTTTATGAATTTCATATTTTTTTTAAGAAATTTCGGGAGTGATATTCGAAAGTGATCCCATGTAGGATTGTTTTGAGTAAGTTTTAGTGTTATTTGCACTTAAATTTTTGAGTACGACTCGTACTTAAAGTAAGTATAAAAAGCTTAATTTATGTCGAGTGTTTTTCTTTGAGGGTAAATGAGCGCTAGTATTTTTCATACGGGATTTCGTGTCATCCTGCAAATGTTTCGGGAAAAAAATTCCGGGAAATTTGTGCGGGAATTCCAGGGATTTTATGTAATTTATTTTGGAACATTACTGCTGATATAATAAATGTTTAATGCTCTGAAGTTTCGAAAGAATAAGAGTAAAAATGTACAGAATTTTTTATTTGTTTAAAGACCCAGATTTATTTTATTAAAACGAAAAATTTGTTCCCACTTGCTTCGAACAATTTAATGATTTTAAATGCAGAGCAGTTGTATAAAAGATTTTTCGAATTTGAGATGAGATGCTGACAAAGGTTCTTAATAAAAAAAATGCTTATTCGATTCGAAGAAAATAATTTTTTTTAAAAAAGGAATTACAAGTTTTGAAGGAAGTGCTAATAAAACTTTAAGTGTCTAGAGATTAGAGAATGTTCCTTTGAAACGTGTTTGTTTTCCCATTGGAATCTTCTTGAAAAAAATTAGAAATAGGCTTTCAAATGATCCTTTAAATGCATATTCTGAACTAAAATCCTATTTTAAAACAATAATTGTGCAATTGTTTGTTTACATAATTTAACTTTTTTGGTTTTATGTATATTAATGCTGTTGGCTTTGAATTAATTCTGTGGCAATAAATGCTTAAGTCTATTTGTTTAGTTCTTTAGGGGAACAATATAAAACTTTAAAGGTGGCTTTTGGAAATTTACACCGAATTTAATCAAATTGTCCTAAACACTCCTTATGTCACAGTCGGGAGATTTTATTATTCCAAATGTTTTTGCTCGTTGAAAAAAGATAACCAAAAAGTAATTTTGCTATAACTTCCTGAAGAATCCTGCAAAATAATTGAAATTTTGCGCATGTGTACTTATAAACATAAATATCTTTAGGTGCCATTAAGCTTTTTTTCCTTTTTGCCACAGAAATAAAAAAGTTGAATGTATTTATTAACTTATTTAATTGATCTCAGGAAATGTTATTTGTTCAAATAAATTAAATTAAATTATATTTTGCATCGATTTGTGGTTAGCGGGAATTCCCGGAATCCCGGGAAATTGAAAAATAAATCCCACTTTCCCGGGATATTAAAAAGTCCGGGAAAAGAAAAAGTATAATGAGCGCTAATGTATGCGGTGGCTATTACATACTACTAAGAAGCAGCAGAGAATCGAATTGAATTTTTAATTAAAGCAAATAAAAATTATTAAATAACTTCGAGTTATGGCTTATTAGTAAGCAGATTGTGTGTGAGTAATTAGAGCAATATTTTAAAGAAGAAAAAAAAGTTCTAGAACAATGTTCCAAGTGCTTGTGTTATTCCCTTTCATGGAAGCAGGTTGTATTGCAATGATTTAAAAATGTGCTTACGATTACTCCCAAAATATTACCGAAAATTTTATAACGCAACCAGTCATCAAATTGTTTTTTAGCAGAGAGGAAAAAAGTGGTGCTTCTTTATATTTCCCCTAAGATAGAAAGCTATAAGTCTCTCAAGAGTCTTCAACAAGAATGAAGACAGACTAATAGGTCTAAAACCCCCGGTTTCGAGTGGCCCGCTTTACCAGCCTTGGGTATAAAAATCACCCTAACCTCTCTCCACGCCTTAGGCAGATACCTCGTACTGAGGCACTTCCTGAATATATTCTCTAGCAGAAATGATGCATCATCCGGGATACTGCAACGTATGGCCGGAAAATTGCCATCCGGACCCGGTGATTTATATGGGTCGAAAGTATTCACCGCCCACGCCAACTTCTCCCTTGTGACCATTTCCTCGACGCAAGCGGAGGTATGATCCGATGTCATGGACATCACGTAGAGATAGTAGGGCTTAAAACTGCAACCTTATTTTTATAAATTGTGCTATTATTAGAAATTCTCATGTGCAAATGATTTTCGGGAATAGAATATTTAACGAAGTCTTTCATTAATAGAATTTCAAAAAAATAAAAGTTCGAATTAAAAACCAACTTTTATTTTAGTATTTCATAAATTCTTCAGAAAAGTTAATTAAGTTAAAATTTTCCGCGACTTTTGGAATAGAATCTGTGTACTAGGTTCATACAAATGCGCACTTATTACTAAGATTTGATCGAGGAAAATACTTCTGCCTACAAAAAGTTTGCAAGTGCAACATTTGTAGCAGTCAGTGTTGCCACTTTGTGGGTAATTACCCGAATTTGGTATAATTTTTAATGTCGTGGGTAGAGCGTGGGAAATTTCTTTTAGGTGTAATTCAGGTGCAATTTAAAATTCTTGGGCAGATGCCCAAATAAAATAAAGATTCGATATCAGCCATTTATTTCCTTTTTAATATTGTTGATACAAAATGCACAGTCTTCTCAACCAAAGTCTTGGTTTCTTTATAAGAAAAGTCTTCAATCATTTAATATATATTTTCAAAAGTTCGATAATGAATGTCGCAAGATTTAACAGTTGTTAAGCTGAATTACGAATGGGACAGTTGTATAAAACCCTGTAGCCCATTTGTTTACTAAATAAGGTATAACACAAAAACATTAATTTTAATCACATATTAATACACAGCATTACCAATTGAAACTTATTTCAAACAAACAGGCACCGCACCTGTTCTTGACGAAATGCATTGCAGACGTCCAATTGTTTTCTACTTTTTCGAGCATTTCTGGCTGCATGGCACCAGTTAAATTAACAATGTTGAACTCTAAGACGTCAATTTTAACTAGCATATCAGTATAAGCCAGTGACTTCACAGCCATACGGAAAACAATCAGGAGGTTTCACATAACACGGCCTTGAAGTCTAATTGACAGTTTATTTTCTCTAAATCAACACATCCCTTTATTTTTAAAAAAATATGTTGCGTCATTTAAATCATGAAGTCGTCGATAAGTTGCGATGGCTGATTTCCAAAGTTAATTTGGATGATTTGTGGCGTTGTTCAAGCATGAATCTATTCATGATAATGCGCCTGAGCCAGAAGTGAGAGCAGTATGACAGTCCGTTTGACAGCTAACCTTTCGTAAGCTCTATCGGGCTTAAAAATAAAGGAATGGCAATGAGCATTTTGAACCTTCTCTAAATGTATGCAACCAAATGTGGATGTTAAATTCATTATTTTAGGAGTTTTATTTTATGTTTTATTAATAGGTTTTACATCTTTAATTTTATTTTTGTTAATTTGTTTTTGTTGGCAAAAGATTAATTATGTTACTTCCCTAGAGGGAAGCGAACTGACACTGAAGTAGTCCCGTGATAGGTCTTTGGTGGTAGGGACCGGTTCCAGTTCTAACACTTTATATGAATAAGACCTATCACTTTTACATGGGGTTGTCATTGGAGGGGGTCAATTGACACTATTTGACCAATCACAGACCTATTCTCAATGAACCTGCTTAGTGTCAGTTACTAAAAAGTAGTATTATTTAAATACATACAATGTAGTATTATTTCAATAAAACTAGTCTGAGAATTAAATTTAAGAGCCAAATTTTAAAAATTACCAAAAAATGTGTCACATCACCGCTGAAGACTGTTCTGTAATTCATTACTTTTTCTACCTTTTTGTTCTTTATAAACCAGTTAAGGGATTGGTTCTTCTTTCACTGGTCATGAGTCCTTTCTTTTTGTACTTGTTCTATTTTCACAATCCCAGGACCAGTCGCTTAGACCAATTGACACAAATTTCCCGCAGGGTTGTTTTAGGCTCGTTTTCACAACATACCGATAGCTAAAGGTAGGATTTTATCGGTCGTATAAAAAGTGTTCCATTGTTAAATCTTTATTTTAACCTACCAGGTAGGTTGAACCTTAACTTACTTTATCGCTCACTTTAGGTTAAAGTAAGCTTTTAATAATGGAATACTTTTTATAAGGCCGGTTAAACACATCAATTACTAACAGTTTTAAGTTGAAATAAGAATCTTAACAGTTTGAGTAATATTAATCTTCTTTCAATGAACTTGTAGTGTTTTGCTTCTTTGTAAACGTATTTTTATTAAATAAAACTTCAATTTTATATCAGGTGTAATTTCATTTAAATCGGATAATTTTGCTTCATCTCGAGTGTAATTTTGAATTTTTCTGGTGGTAACACTGGTAGCAGTTCTTATAGTTTTAGGAGATTTATTAAGTCTAAAATGATTCTTACTATGGACTTATAATATTTAAATTGAAATGTTTAATTTTCTGCATCTTAAAAATACTATCGCAAACTTAACCTGGGGACAATCGTTAAGAACAAAGAGAAGTTCATATTAAAGTTATATGGAATCACACTGATTTAGAATATCATATATTCATCCATTCCACACTACTTCACATTTTAAAGTAATTTAAAACTTATACAAATTTCTTTCATTAAATGACATTTCAGCCTTTATAACTAAAGTCATAATAGTAATTCCACCATTTAATTTTTATTATAGACTTTATTTATTATTTTTCTCATAAATTGCATATCCAAAGTAAAATAAATAATTATATACTGAAATAAATAACCAAGTATTGCAACAAGTTAATTATAAGTTTCATATAATTTAATAAACATTAAAGAATTATTCAGAGTCATTAACTAAAGTTTACCATGATTTCCGTTTTGTTTGTGTGTCTCAGTATCGAGTTTCCTTCTTCTTCTTTACTTTACCAAAGAATGAAGAAAATATTTTATAGTGATTAATGTGCGCTGCGGTTTGCAAAAATGTTCGTTCTGAGGTAAGTAAAAGATGGAGTATTCAGATGGGTGTAAGTATAGTTTCAACACTACGTATTTAACTCAGTATATTTTGTATAAAAAAAACTCACTAACTAACACATACTTACAGCTAAATAATATAAAACCCAGGGGTAAAAGAATTAGTATAGAGGCCTTATTAAAGGCCTTAATTTGCAGACACACGCACTCATCGCGACATATGTTTTGAACTGGTTGTCATTGGGAACAAGCCATTCCACTCTCTCTCTTTTTCTTACAGGAATTCTAAACGGCTGTCATATAACGGGATTTTAAAAGGGAATATAAAGAATGTTACGGTCGATTTTAATGATTGGTGGTCACTAAAAATACATATACAAGATGAAATGTGTTAAAAGAAAATCAGAAAATTTATGAAAATTTATATACATAATTTATAAATGTTAATGTAATTTGTGCGTTTTGTACAAAAATAATAAGAGTTTTCTCTTTATCGTTAGTCAGGATTAAAAAATATAAATAGGAAAACTTTTTCCCCTTCTTAAAGAAGGGAGCAATGAATGTCACTAAAAACTAAATCAAAATTAAAACTTAACAACTTTGTTTCCCCCATCCTAAAGAAGGAAGTAGCCAATGTGTAATAAATAATTTTTAAGGTATTCTTAGGAAATCCTATACATTTTTGAAGCAGGAATCTTTTAGAAGAGACGCCTTCAGAAGGACCTGCTACTTGTGGTCCTTTCAATATTTACCGTTGGGATATAATCACACACACGCATACTTATGCACAACTCATAGCAAATACGTAATGTAACTTATTTTTGCTAACAAATTGATATTAATGACGCGAATATAAAAAAAACTAGCTAGTACACCTTGCTGTTGTTGTTTTTCTACTTGAATTCTGGCAAATTGAAGCAATGAAGGGGTAAATATTTTGTTCTATTAAGCTTTTTTCTCTACTATCATTAAAAATTATTCGAGTATAAACAGTTAAGGTGAAAATGGTGTTGGAATAGAAAAGGTTGCTCCGTTTCAAATCTGAACATGGAATGTAAACGATATTTGAGGTTTTATTGTAGCAATTAGGTAGTCTTTGTAAATCAATTATAGAAAACGCGAAAACTAGAACAAGTAAAATGCTTCTAGTTAATAGAATATAATTAAAAACGAATTAATTGAACGCTTAAGATAATTTTCGAAATTTACAGTTTTCTTTTGCAGAGTGGCAAATAAATGATTAATGTTTTTAATTTAAATAAAATACCAAACTAATTTAGTCAAATCGATTTTTTGTTTTCCTATCAAATGATTTGCTACACTATGTTTGCGTCACTTACAATTATGCGACTTGTAGTTAAGGCTATGAAAAAAACCACAAAATTTTAACAATTCTCATTAGAACTGATAACAAAAATTCGTACCTCACTTAATCTTGATACCAGGAGTTTTAAACGAGTTATTAAGGAAGTACTTATTTTTAAGCATTAGAACTTTAAATTTTGGTATGACGAATTATATTTAAATAAAAACCATTTTTTTGTATGACACAAACTAAAAAACGTTAATAACATTTACAATAAACAAATTAATAGTAATTTAAAAATATTTTTTGATATTAACAACATTTACTTCAGTAATGTCTTTGATGTAAGTAATCGTTTAATTCGCTTGATTAAATGCCAAAAGCAAATCTTAGATATAACAACTCTACAAATGCCTTTTACAACGCTTACAATACTAATCAACAACTTTATTATGTTTTGATTTTATACATGTTACCCAGGACGATGTTCTTAAATTTATATGCTTAGCAATAAATCTGACTCTTTGGGAAATGATAAAATTCATCCGAAATTTATTAAATTGATAGTTACATACATATATACTACAACATATGACACATTTTTTTTTTTTTTTATTTATTTATTTATTTAGTCTATGGATTACCAAACATCTTTAATATCAACTATTTAAATATAAAATTAAATTTAGTTTGATAGTATTAATATTCAAAGACATATCAATAACAAAATAATTACAAAATCTACTGCAAAAGAGGAAAGCGTTTACTCCTGTTTTAATCCGGGTTATTGCTTAAATTTGAATGAGCCCTTAGAATTGAAACGCAAAACTTTAATTGCAACTTTATTTCTGTAGACTGCACTAAATTTCCTAAAATTAATTAGAACAATTCAACGAAATTATAAATTCAAAGTTTTAAGTAAAGCTTACATTTTAGTGCAATAGCCAAGGATATTCGTAAAACAAATTTAGTCTCGTTTCTTATCCAGTTGACTTTCAGGAATGACCTTCCAGAAAATTGACGCAACTATTGCACGTTTAAATAAAGCCTTTTTTACATATCTTTCATCTTTTTTTAACATTCGTTTTAAGATATCAAACTGAGCTTGTAATATTACGACATTATACAAAAAAATAAAGACACACATGTGAATGCAAAAAGTGTAGAGTTGAGCAATGGCGGTAACACCCTCCCCACAGTATGACGAGATGCATCATAGTCCTACTCCTCTTTTCTAGCCACTTCTAACACAGCTAACTTGTACTTGGTCTCTCAAGTATACAATTGGCGGTCATAATTTTTGCACTCCGAGTTTGTCCGTCAGTTGCCAGTCTTACCTTTAACACCTTACCTTTAGTCCACACATTGTGAGGCAGTTTATAATCAACAATTACCACTAGATCCCCAACTCGTAATGGTCTAGCTAAGTCATGCCACTTCTTTCTGCATGTCAATGTAGGTAAATAATCAGAAACCCATTGCCTCCAAAATCGTTTAGCTTATTGCTAAGAACGTCGCCAGTTTACCGTAATAGTATAGGATTGTCGCCGTATGTTGCTAACGTTTTCATTCCATTCGAAAATCCTAATAAAAAATGGTTCGGCGTAATTACGTTTGAATTCTCATCATCGAGCGGTACATATGTAAGTGGTCGCGAGTTTACGTTGTTCTTAACTTCTGACATCATAGTACGGAGAAGCTCTTCACTTGGTAATTGAGTTGGCATTATTTTATATAAGACGGTTTTTATTGAGCGAACCATACGCTCCCATGCACCCCCCATATGAGAGGGTTTAGGGGGATTAAAGTTCCATGTGCACGTTGCCGAAGTAAACTCACGCACAAATTCGTCTTGATTGACTTCTTTTATAGCTTCGCGCAATTCACGTTCGGCCTTAATAAAATTGAAAAATTCGAGCGGAGTACCACGTCTACACATAAAATTCCGAATCGCCATTATACAAGACGATGTTGTTAAAGAGTGAACGATTTCAATATGAATAGCCCGTACTGTTAAGCAAGTGAATAATGCGCCATATCGCTTTTCGGTGTGTCGGTTTGGACCGAAAACGTCAAGGCCTGTGAAGCAAAAAGGATGCACGCAAAGAAAAAACATGGTTGTGTTAAATATATTCTAAGAGCAACATATTATGATAAGATTCATGATTGTAGTCACCATATTACGATTGTTATTAAATCATATTATGACCAAATATGTTCGTAATATTACATCATAATATTTTTCCCTTAATCATATTGTTATACTGTTAATCATAAAATGTTAAGAAGTTATAATATTACTGTCATAGTAACCATAATAAGTTAAGAATTAATCATATTACTGTCATGGCAATCATAATAAGTTTAGAAGTAATCATATTATTGTCATTGCAATCATAATAAGTTTAGAAGTAATCACATTATTGTCATGCCAGTCATAATAAGCTTAGAAGTAATCATATTATTGTCATGGCAATCATAATAAGTTTAGAAGTAATCATATTATGATGCAAAGTGATATGAACTGTTATACATAAATTTTTTACATCATAATATGATACAACTTTAAACATAATATTTTTATTGGAAAAAAATACTTATGATAAAATAAAAAACATAATATAGTTACTGTAACCTTTTTGTCGTAGGTCGCAATTATTTATAAATTATTTTATGGAGTTTTCATTATTTTTCTCTTAAAATAACACAAAACTTACCAGTAATGGTTAATATTTTGCACCAATATTTTACAAATTTTTCCACCATTTAAGATTACTAAAATTTTTTAGCAAAGATATTTTATTTTGTAACACTACAACCCCTTTTTTAATGTTTTTTTTTTATTTTTTTTTAATTTCTTGTTTATTTTAGTGGTTATTTTGTTATTTCTTTTTTAATATTTTTCTTTATTTTTTTTTAATTTCTTGTTTATTTTAATGGTTATTTTTTAATTATTTAGCCACTCACTAACAAATAATTCGATATGTTTATGTAAAACACGACACAACTGATACAAAATTATTTTACAAATGGCGATACCAAAATATTATTAGAGTAACGATATTTTGATTGCATCTTAAACTTATTATGATAAATGTATATAAAGTTATCATGTTATGGCTATTAAATATCATGTTATGGCTGTGAGTAATATAATATGTTTTGAAAGTTATCATAATTTAGTTGTTAGAAAAATAATTATTTTCGGTCAACAATACTCAAATTTATAATTGCGATAAACATTAATATGTTTACAGTAACTATAATATTGCCGATATTTACTAAAAATAACAATTATTTGTGTACAACAACAATATATTGTTACAATAAACACAGTGTCCAACCATATTTTTTCTCTGCGTGTGCGTAAAGGCATCTAGTCTATCTCTAGGTAATTCGGCCATTCTAGGATAAACTGGTGCGACCTTCTGTATCTTGCAAGTTTGACAGTCTTTAATTATAGTTTTTAAAGTAGCACGTAGTCGACATATAAAGAATTTTTGGCGTTATTCATTTATTACGATTTAATGGCTCATGTGATGCAGTTTACAATGATATTGATGAATAATTTGTTTTGTTATCGCAGTTCTTAGGAAAGAGCGGAAATATATATATATCAATTTTCTATTTCATTCTCTCCTGAAGTGTCAAGACTAGACGGCTAAGGATTGAAAAGTGTAAACCAGCGCTAAGGTCAATAAGATTTTAAAGCAGTTAAAATTTTTTTTTTTTAATTCCCTAAGCTAATCCCCGCAAAGCTGTAAGTTTGTCTGCAGGGAAGAAAGTATCTGCCGGGAATCTAACCCGCACCCCGGGGCGGATAGACTAGCTTGTGCTTATGGTAAATATTCTGTATCCTGGGCTGAATATTATTTACCAAACATGAAACAGTCTAAAAATTTCTCAAATTAAATTAAAGTTAATTTTAAAAATCGTCCTAATTCATTTCATAAGTTCGTAAATTCCATTCGAAAATCTATAGGTTATCCAACTATAACGAGATACCTTAATTATGAGTCCAGTAATGATTTGACTATAGGTAACTTGTTTGACGACTTTCTTACAACTATTCTGATGGCCAATAAAACAACTCCAATAATTACCATTACGTGGTTGATGAACAACAAGCAGTATCATTTTCTCCCAGTTTTAAAAGCATAAAGTCATCCTTCTACAGTGGAACTAATAGTGCTCCAAGCTGTCTTTTAACTAACTGTGCTAATTGTTTCACCACACCGTTATCAATTATATTTAACTTATCAATTTGATATGGCTACTTTTCTCAATTTTGGAAAGAATCTTATATAATTCCGCTATTTAAGTCTGGAACCAAAAAATAACTTCCATATGCCTTCCTTAAACATAATATTCTTGACCCTTTCACTAAAAATAATACCTAATTTACAAACATTTGTCGGTTCTATTTGCATAAGAACATTTATTTATTTCCAAAAGAACTTTAAATTATCCTTTAACCAAATAAAATATATTTTTTTTTTATAATGTCACAAAAATACAAGGCCATTTTAATTGAATCGTTTAAAAATTGGAACATAAATAATTACCTTCTTTTGTGCCAATTTCTCTTCAACAAAATGTTAATAAAAAGTAAAAATACAATATGCAAAATAAAATTGCAAAAAAAACTATGACCGAATTGGTAATTGAACTTTATGAAAAATACAAATTGGTCAATAGTTCATGATTCTATTATGAATGGAAAAGTTTCTGCATTCAATCGATTTCTGCTCAATTTCATTTAAAAAACTTTTAACGCTTTTACGTAGAATTTTAATATGAAAAAGGGAAAAAATTATTAAACAGTTTGAAAACACTACGTTAACCTGTTGAAATTGTTTGGTTGCTCTCGTTTTAATTAATGTAGAAAGTTACAGTTTGTATTAAAATTTGTGGAGCAGACATAAATAATTTTAGACCATAAGAAAATGGAACTTGGTGTTTAATAACATATAAGAAGAAGAGGATGTTTTTACAAAAGTTCTAAAAAGTAAAGGGTGCTTCATCAAAAATACAGGATGTTAATTGTAAATAATAACAAGTTTGGACGGTCCATATTTTCGATGACTCTGAGACATAATTGAAGTTCAATGTCGTTAATGTTCCGAATAATCTCATCATTTAGTTTGGCTTATTGCCGTACACTTTTTATTTTTAATATCCCCAAGGAAAGAATTCCAGTGGTGTCAAATCACATAAAAATAACACGGCCATTGAGTTTCTCGCGCAAAACAGTCATTGTTTCGTCGGCTGTGTGGTCCGATAGCGAACACCGTTCCGGGTAACTACTTGTCCGAACTCACTTTTGAAGAAATACAGCCTGATGACGTCGCCAGCCCAGAAAACGCACCTAACAGTCACTCTTTGTGGATGCATCGGCTTTTCAACAATCACTCGTGGATTCTCATTGGCTTAAATACGGCAATTCTGCTTGTTAACGAATCCACTATGTTGACAAAAAAATCACGAAGTGCACTAAATGCGTTTTGATTTGAATGTCCATTTTCGTAAAAGGTTTCAACAATCTTAACGCGCTGCTTAATTGTAAACCACTCCTTGGCTGAATTTGTATGAAATAAAAATACTTGTTGGGCAAAAAACTTGACTTTAAGGTGTGACTATGAATTAACATCATGCATTATGGTTGAACCACCTTTTACTTTAAATAAATATCCATCGTATTTAATTTTGGAGCAAGAATCGCTTTTACGGTTCTTAGTGTCGACGAGAAGCATCGTTAAAATAAATAATATGGAACTATATTATATTGATTTATGAATTCCAAAATGAAGTCTGCATTATATTATAAAATAAATGACATCCGCGTGCCTGTTCGTTAAAATGTCCATACAGATGACAGATTTAATTGTCATTCTGTTAAAACTAAGAAAGCGGGCCACACTTTGGAATAAGTGATTTTGCATAATACAGACACATCAGGGTACTGCTACTCAAAACTACAAGTAAACGCTTAAAAACCAGAAATTTTACAAATTTTGTTTACTTGCTAATTTGACTTTTGGCGAAAAGTTCTTAAGTCAAAGAAGTGTATATTGAGTTTTTAATTAAGTTTAACTTAATTTTTTTAACTCTTTCGTAATCAAATCGTAATCGCTTGCTCTTTAGTAAAAAATTCAATTAAATAAAGCAATAAAAAAATGTATAGATTTAACAGGGCACTTGGTGTTTGAACATAATGCGGGTACGCTGGATCCAACGGTGCTATTCGCTTTTTTAAGTGAGCTCTTGTTTTTGGAAATACCGTTGGAAATTGGAGGAGTTTGCAAAACATATGTATGTTCGCGGAACTCAAAAACGGTTTAGTTTATTGAAATTACTTAAAGAAAAACCGAGGGGCAAGAGAAAATTTTAAGGACAAAAAACCAATTGAGGTCAATCATACATTATATCCCACTAGGGGCGAGTCTTGGACATTTATTGGACTTTTTCTTCGATATAATTCTGGTCTGCACTGAAGATTTTGTATGGGAGCCCCCTTAGGAATGGAGATAGCGGGTAGTATGTTCGAAATAAATGATTAAGGTGAAAAACTAATTAGAGTGGGTCATAAATTTCACCCATCTAGTGGCATCCTAGGCACTGCAGGGGCAAAATGTAAGAATTTTATTAAACCGCCATATTTGTATGGTTTTTATGGTATTTTTTAACATTTATTGCATGGTTTGTGTTTAAGATATGAGTCAGAGTTGATTAAAGAGACGTATGCTAGAAACAAAACATTGTCATTCAGGTGCGTGGTTTCGATGCCGAAATTGAATAATATATTTATTCCTGTACACGTACGCGTTGTGGCAAGTCGTATACGCTTAAAAAGGCATTGTGGTCCTTTTTTCATGATGACTTTATGCAGAAAAATGAGACATTTTATTTTTAATTGGTTATTAAAAGATAAATCCATAAATATACTTGAGCATTCCGAAACTCTGTCGAATCTTTGTAAACCGAAAACATACTGAACAATATAATTATTACTTATAAAAATATAATATAATATAATTTATAAGTGATGTTGAGCTTCCTCTTATTTGTAGAGGAAAATCCAGCAAAGATTTCAGAGCCGTATAATAATCGAATAATCACAGCTGCCCCTTGGTATATTAAAAACTCAAATATTCACAAGGATCTCAATGTTCCATTAGTTAAAACTATGATTACGAAATATGCAGTAAAATACTTAAAAAGGCCGAGTTGCATTCGAATCCACTAGCTCGAAATATTTTAAATGATAGCGGCCACACTCGCTTAAGAAGAAGAGACACTCCAATTAGATAAGCGATAAACACCAAGATATGTGAACAGAACCCGTTATGAAGAAAATGTTTGTCTGGCACATGCAGGACATAAAATAAAGTATTAGGTTAAGATTTGATTAATTATTGTTAGGTCATATTTAATATATGAAGATTCAACAAAAAAATAAATATTGAAAAAAAAACAAAAAAATAAGTATAATAGAGTAGGCAGAAGATAAATGTTTGTTTACAAAGTTCTTATATTCATGAAATGTTGCGTGGCCCACAAATTACGTAACGTACCGTATATTTTACCATATTCCTAAATAATAATCTCTGACCAAGTTAGCATTTGCAGTTTTTTGTTTGAGGATTAGGGTGTACTGTTTAAATGTACCCATCGACGGAATATTGCTGCTCAGATTTGTGATGAATACTCTTGCTAACAATTAGCCCCAAACAGTTTTAATGATATTGACATTTATGAATTATAACAACAATTTGTCAATTTGTCAACACAATACTGGAAATGTGAAAAAAAAAATTTTCGTACGTGTAGTTTTGGGCATAATGTAAATTTTTAATACAAGCTGTCATATGTACTTTTTTCCGGCCGGCTTGAAACCCTATCGGTAATTTGGTTTAATAAATTCCTTTTAATAACATGTCGTCGCCGCGAAGAAGTTGTCCCAATGATCCAAACGTGTTTTGTTACATTTGTGGTGACTTAACCGTTTAAAAGTAAAGAAACCCTATAACGGATTTTACAAAAAGTACTTATTTTTCTTATTTTGATTTGGAAATTGTGGATAAAAATAAGCCGTGGATTCCTCAAATGGAAAAATATCTTAATATCGCACTTGCGCTAGACTAAATCAAATATAGCGACCACCAATGGATTATTTGTGTTGATCTTAAGATGACTACTTTCTTATTAGGACAGCAACGTGGATTCACCAAATATCCATGTTTCTATTGTCTGTGGGACAGCCGGGCCAGGTACATACACTGGGAAAAACGAAATTGGCCAATACGTGAGTCTTTGGAGGTTGGAAATCATAACTTCAAAAATCCACCTTTAGTTCCAAAAGAACAAATTATATTGCCTCTCTTGCACATTAAACTAAGTCTTATGAAGCAGTTTGTCAAAAGCTTGATAAAAATGGCCAGTGTTTCTCTTATATAACGGCAAAATTTCCGGGACTAATCTTAGAGAAGATTTAAGCGGTAGTTGTTTATGTTCCACAAATAAAAAAATTAATTAAAGATTCCAGTTTCCTAAATGCAATGAGTGAATGGTCTGCTTGGAGTTTTTTTTGTTGAAGTAATTAAAATCTTTCTTGGAAATTACAAGCCAAGCAAGTACCGCGAAAATGTTAACGACATGCTAGATAACTTTAAAAACTTGGGACGCAACATGTCTATGAAATTGCACTACCTTTATAGTCATCTCGACTGATTCCCAGATAAACTTAGATCTTGTAGCGGTGAGCAGGAGGAGCGGTTTCATCAGGATCTGAAAAGTATGGAAGGGAGGTACCAAGGCCGATGGGATCGGCATATGATGGCTGACTACTGTTGAGAAATGAAACGATTCCTTCCCACTTCACATCATTCATGAAAGTCAAGAAAAATAAAGTTTTTATGTAAATTATAATGCAAAAAATCACTTTTTTCATATATTTATATGCACAAAAGCGAAATACTAGAAAACTACACGTAAGAATTCCTAATTTTTGTTATTTTTGTAACCAGTACAAAGTCCTAGTTTAAAAAATATGTACAGTTCCTTGGCACCAAAACTAGTGTTGTCTTGTGTAATTGATTGCCAGAAATCGTAGCCAACTACATAATGAAATAATAAAAATTAAACCATAAGATTTAAGTAATAAAAATACTGCGGGGTTTCAAAAATTTGCGTGGAATACGGTTGAAATATTTGGTAATAAAAGTCGTACAACGTGCATGTTTACTGTCCATTGAATACTTCGCCATAAAAGGATATAATTGATGTAGCAGTACTCTCTATCGGTTGCTCTCCCACGAAGCGGAAGAAGCTCTTAAGGACGATTAAAGGAAGTATATATGTATTAATGTTTTCTAGAAAGAGCAATAGGACATTAACAAATATTGATGTTTTGCATCATCCGATTCGTAAATAATATGTATAAGGCGTAAACTTCATAAACATCTTTTTAAACTAGATGATGTAGTTAAAGAAATAATAGCTGATGAATAAAATGTTTGATTTTTGTGGAATCATTTGGTCTTAACCTTTATACGGACGTCAATCAAAGTAGATGAAACTTAGCGTGCATCTTTTTTTTTATTTTAGAAAGCTTGTAGATTTTTGCTTGCATATAAAAAAATTTTGGATTTTGAAGTAGACAACATAGTACGATATTCGCACTTCTGTTCAAATGCGATATGTATATGCATGTTTAGATCGATTTGTTGATAAAGTAGAATGCCAATTTTTGTTTATCAGAGAATTGTGCGATGCCAGAATGCAGTATATATTAGGGTGGGTCACTGATGTATGAGAAAAAATAAAAGTTCTCGAATCATATTCTAATAGCAATATTTTTTTGTATTACGTTAAAACAAATAAAAATTGCAAAAAAAAGTTCAAAAAAGTGTCATCTTGAGCCCGCGCATGAGCTCCTAAGAATTAAGAATATTTGAAAAAAGTCCATTTTTTAAATTTTAATATTTTATTTACTATCAATTATTATTAATTAAAACTAAAAATATTTTGAAATAAACTTAAAAAAATAAAAATTTGGTTCTTATACAACATAAAACAATAAAATCCTTTTTGGTCACAAAATCTTGTTTACTGTCAAATCCGGGCATCTCTCGTCTTGATTCAAGTTTCGTCTATATTAAACCATCGCTTGACTTTTTTAGCGCAGAGAGTCATGAATGCTTCTGTGCGTCTGACACTATTTTCACGAACCTAAAAGTCGTTAAAATACAGTAATATGCTTTTCTGCAATAATGCTATTGTTGCTATATTCAAAATTAAACAAAATTGAAGGTCAAAGCGCGGGCTCTTACACTAAAAATAAATTAATAATATTTTGCAAGGATCTAATTCAGACAAAAATACAACATATTTACGCTATTAGAAGTCGATTAGAAAAAAAATATTTTTTTGACCCAGCCTAGTATATATACAATTTTATATTACGGTACATAATTTCGAAAACAACTTCTTCGCTTTGCGTGACGTTTCTTACTTACACAGAAAAGCGTAAAGCATAAGGTGTATGACACAATAAAAACTATGAAAACACTTACACATTGTGTGTTAAAAAGAAAATAAATAAAAAAATTATACTAGCAAATTGACAAAGCGCACAAAAAGATGAGAATCGCCTAACTTTTCGCTTCGCTCTGCGTTAAAAGGGGTTTATCTGACAAGTTTCGTATAAGTATGAATATTTCATCTCAGATGTCAGAGCGAATCCCTAACGCAACGCGAAGCAAAAGTTTTACCTGGCATGGCCTTAAGTTGCACTGAAAAATTTTTACAAGAGAAGCAAAAAACTTTGACATTGAAAAAAACGTAAATTTTTCAAAAAAAAAAAATAAATAAAAAAGGTAAACCATAACAGATGATCTTTTATCGATAAACAAAAATAAAAATATAATAACTTCTTTTTTATATGTTCCCTAGAGGGAAGCAAGCTGGCGCCAAAGTAGTCTCGTGTTAGGTATTTGGTGGTAGAGACCGGTTCTGGTTTTGGTTTTTATCCTGCAGACAAGCGTAGAGCTTCGCGGGATTAGCTTAGGGAATTTAAAAATAAAATCCAACACTTTTACATGAGGTTGTCATTGGAGGGGGCTAATTGACACCTAACAGCCACCATTTGACAAGTCAAACATCTATTCTCTAGTGTAAGTTACTAAGTACAATGTAGTATTATTTTAACACAATGCTTTCAATTTATTTTAATGAAACAAGTCCTAGAAATAAATCTGGGAGCCAAATTTTAGAAAGTCCCAAAAAAATGTTTCACACCACCGGTGAATGAATTCATTAACTTTTCTACCTTTTTTCTTCACATACGAATTAAATCATCTGTTCTCCTTTCTGTCTTTTTTAACTTGTCTTATTTTCACAAATCCCAGGACCAATCTCTTGGAACAATTGACACAAATTTCCCGTATGGTTATTACACTGGTTTACAAATTTTTAACTTTTTTCCATAACCTCAAAAATGAGATATTTTCTGAGCTAAATTTGGGCTGCTGAACATGAATATGGCATTAATTTATTTTTGTCAAGAAGCGTTTTCGAGATATACGCGAAAAACCAGTTTTTTGCATTTCATAACTTTTTGTTTCCAAAACTCTTGAGAACTGATTTTTTTAATTAGACTTATTTACACTGTTACAAAGATATTTTTTATCTCTTTCAGAAAATATATATATCGGACGAAAATTCACTGAGTTACATGCGTTAAAATTGGAAAAAATTTGATTCTTTCTACTTTTTTTCAAAATTCAATAGATTCAGTCCTTCCGTTAAGGCAAACAATTTTTTTTGTTTTACTTTTTAAACCCATATCTTAAAGACAATTTTCAATAAAAACATTTTTGTTTCTTGATTGTGTTGATTGGATAAGAATTAGTTGTTAAGAAGCAATTTAATTTCTTTACAGGATTCTATTTTTGGCCAAAAATGTTCTTAGATTTATCCTTTTATATTGCGATGACGTCTCACGAATTTGCATCCAGCAGTATTTGCCCATCATGTTCTGATCCCAATGGCGCTGATAATGTTTTTCCAATACTCCAAGACCTCGGTGAAATCTTACCTTGTACGTCACAATAAAAGAAGTCTAAGAAGTATAAAAGAAAACGCATTTTCAATGACATGTGTGCTCCTGTTATCACATGAAACCCATTTAGACTTCAAATAACACTGATTTTATACACCTATATCATAAAAGTCTTCCATAATATTTGAAATTAGGTGACTATTGTTATGGCTTCTGTTTCCTAAAAACCCTCTTACTACTTTCTGAAAAGAATTCCATATATCATGGAGCGATTGCGATAATAAAAAGCGTGTGTCTCTGTGTCCTTTAATCCTTTTTTCAAACATGAAGCGAGTAATTTCGAGTTCTCTTTTTACAGTTAGAAGTCACGATGTAAATCATTAACTGTTCTTTGACTCATAGTTCAATATTCGGATCACCTATAGAATAAAAAATAAGTTTTAAATCTTCTTCATCATTATCTGATGTTACTTTTAACGATGGAAGTTTTCGCTTTGGAAATGGAGATCAATTGATTTATATCCGGATAAATAACATAGCCATTTTTCCGCTTACTACTTTGGTCTAAACAATTTAATTAAGAAATTTGAAAAGTTATTAAAACATCAAAAGCGAGACAGTGTCCAACTTAATAAACTCGATGTTGCAATGCGACACTGAAAGACATAGAATTCACAGACAACTTTTCTGAGACCGATACCTTGAGTTCATTATTGAATGGTAACCCTATTCCCTGCACAATGGTTCCAAAATGTGTGCATTGTTTTGTTTTGTATACTTTCTCAACGCATTCGTTTCAGTGATATTTTGCAGCATAGCATGTATGAAGTTATCCGGTATTTTGAATTAGACCGATAAGTAAAAGCTTTCCTGAAACCGCAATAAGTGCCTGTTCACACACGTCAAGTTTGACTCGTCAAGTCTTGAATTTTTAGAAGAGAGGGGAAAATAAATGAATAAATGGCATTATCTTTTCCCTTCTCTACTAAAAGTTCAAGGCTTCCGTGAGTGAACCGGCACTAAGGTACATAAATATAATAGTAGCATTAATAAAAAAATTCTTTATGAAAATTCAAATTCGGATGTTTTCTTGTTAAACTTACTACGTTTAGAGCAAAATATTATTTAAGATACTAGTTAAAAAAAATGTTTTAAATTTATTTATTGCCTTACTGGAGCAAATTAAAATGAAGAATTTCGAAAAAACTTAAAGTCCTGTAGCTCAGTAAATCTTACTCCGATCGACACAGTATATATATGGGATAAAAGAGAAAAGACTCATCCATGCAAAAGTTTAAATCTTGTACAATTCAGTTGAAAAGTTCTCGAGATTTTTCGAAATACCTAAAACAGCTGCAAAAAACACGATGGGCAAATCCTGCGTGACGAACGCTACATTCCCACTCGTTATCTGATTGATACATACACATTTTTTGGTCTTTCAAAAGAGATCGCTTCAAATTATATATAGTATTTAGTGAAATTATTATGCACTTACGAATGGCATATATCATAATTTCTTAGAGGGTATTTGTTGCGCAATAATTGATCACAAAGTTTTGCGACGCACGCCACAAAAAGATGATGTAACTTTAAAAGCTGTACTGTGTTTTCCTAATTTTTAGCAAATATTGTATCATAAGGTAAAAACATATTATTCCTAAAAGAAAGCTGAAAATTAGAGAATTCTTAAATCACTTGGTCGCAGCCAAACAATTTTGTTAATTTTTGACAAAGGCCGTGAACCCTTTGTGACGCACGCCACACAACTCATGCTGCAATTTTTTCAGTAGTATATAAACCCAATTTTATTTATTTTAACAAAACAAATTGTTTTTTTATGAATTGCATTTCTTAAACTAATTTTGTGATTATTAATGAATATCAATTTTTTTTAACGAAATTTATATTTTTATAAGTCAGCTGTAAGTGTTATAAAAAGCCCATAAAGCACCTAAAATAATGTTAAATTCATGTATAATATTAATAGATCAGGGGTTGGGTAGGATTTGGCAAGAATTATTGTATTATTGATCATCGAAATACATGGTTTTTAATATAAAATTGAAATTACATATACATCTAGTCTTATATTTCATTAAAAAAAATTTATTTGAAAAATTTTTGGTTGGTGGTCTGTTTCATATTTCATTTTTGAGGTTGATTTTTTTGCGGTATAGTGTTATTTATCTAAAGGCGCTTTAAGAATTTGTTGTTATAAACGCAATTTTTAATTGAAGGAGTGTTAAATATTCACGAAACATGAATTTTCTTACGCATCATAATCCACCAAAAAGCCGATTTTGAATTTTTTTGAAATCTAATGACAATAAACTTCTCTCACATATTTATGTATACAAGTTTTTTAAATAAATTGAAAACATCTGGGGCCTTAATCTGGCAGTCGTGATTTCTCGATTTCGAAAGCAATTTTATTTCTAATTCCTATAGTCGATACTGAACGAATCGAAATTTTTTTTTTCATTATTGTGAAACTCAAATTAATGCTTTACAACATTCGGATTCGTGCCGTATAGACTGATATAATTATATATTAAATTGCTTTCGAATCGAGAAAGCACTCGATCACGACTTCCAGAATCAGGCGCCTGATGTTTTCTTATGTTTTCATAATAAATTTTGCTACATTTAATTAGGAATTCATCCGAGTTCAATTGTTTTAACATAGTTACTTGATAATTCTTTGTACAAGATATTTAAGGGTACATTTGTACCCACATTGCACAAAAAGTATAAAAAGCCCCTATTAATTTCGGTGGGCAGTAAAACAATTTTTAAATGTTAAATAACATAGCTTTTTTATTAATACGAATAGTGTAAATATTTTTTAAACAGTATATTATTATGGAATTTTTTTCAAGTAGCTATGAAAAATGATATCCTGTAAGTGATGTCCTTGTTTTCAACAATTTCGCGTGCAATTATTTTTGTTCGGTTGTGAAGTTATTGGTAATAATTTATTTTTCTTTATTAATTTTCTTTTTTTGTTTTTGTTTTCTTTTCAGCATTTCATGAAGAAGACTTGGGAAAATAATAAAGTTATAAAGAATTCAAACCATATAGCTCTTTCTGTTAAACCATGGACTTTTACCTTATTATAATATTATATTATTATTATTTTTATGCAAACGTACGTATTTATTCTATCTTTTTGTTTGCAGGTGCAGCTTAAAACAATACAAAATAAATTTTATTAATATATTCTTGAAGTTTGAATTTCTTTAACAAAGTCGCCTTTTTTATCGCAGGGGTCTAAATATTTTCTTCAGCGTGTAGTTTGAAAAATGAACCACAATCAATTTAAAACTCCATTTTAAATTTTTGTGTAGTCACGTCCGCTTGCATTTAAGGTGCGGATATAATAGTTTGTCATTCCGTTTGTAATTTCTATAATATTAATTTTAGGACCTTTTTAAGTTTATAAATTCTAGGTTTGTATGAGGAGCGAAGTTGACCCGAGATATGATGGAGACTTGGTAGTTACATATTTATGTCTCACATAGTCCGACTATTTTCTATTAAAATTCAGCCTGGTCGGTCCATAAATGGCTGATCATAGCTCACCACGACTGCCCCTAATTTTATCCAAAAAACTCAAGTTGCTGAGTACAATACCGTTCGGAAACGAAATTCATTCCGTAGTTTGGTGCTTCAGAAAATGACGAAAAAAATTTTGGAAATGTAACTATTTTTGTTTGGAAATGTGAGTTCTCTGTATCTGAAACATCATTAAACAAATATGTTTTCTTCGCTTTCGAACGGAATTGTACTCTGTGACGTAGCTGTATAAATAGATTTTTGTAATTTTGGAGAGCAGCAAGAGCTAAAGTTTCCATATTAGGTTTAACAACATCTGACAATAGTTATGTAGGCAGGATTGGACAAGTGGGCGTGGCACAAAGTTGGTTAATTAATATCTATAGAACAGTATTTATGTAACTAAATGCTATTATCGCACCATGGTGAAGGGTAAATAAGATTCGGCATAGCCGTATATCATTCTTACTTGTTTTTATTAAGTTTAAGTAAATATCAAGAAATTTAAGGTATGTAGTTAAACATTTTTAGCTCTTTTGAAATAAAAAGATTCAAATGTACCCATATCGCTGGACGAGGGTTAGTAAAACTTTTTTTCAAAGCTTTCTTTTTTTACCTCACTGTATAACATTACTTTATGCACAATGTTACAGCTTTGCAATTTGTATGTGTTAAATAGTTCATGAAGCTCGTTTTTTACCTTGAATTTCATGATATTTATACTTAAATTTTTTAAAAAAAAAAGAACAGTATTGCAACCTGTGTGATCCTGAGCCTGCCGAAGAGAAGTGTAAGATTGCTTGATGTTCTATTTTTTATTTATTTTTTGTTTTTTTATTTCCTTTTTGTATATTACAAATGCATATAAACTGTGTATTTCTACAATACTGCTCTGTACAAATAAATATATGCCTTTAAATTGTTTCCAACCTATTTACGAAATTGAAGGTTAAACTACTACTACTACAAACCAAAAAAAAAAAAAAAGATATTTACAATATTGTGTAAATTTTCTATGGAAATCTACAATATGAGAACTTTTTTATTTTTTTAACCACATTTAATCGGTATAGAAAGTTCAACAGAAATCCTTTAGCTAAAACTGATGAAGGTTAGTTTGGATTTTAAAACAATTAATTATTTAATTAAAGAAAATCAATTTGTATATTAGGATTGACTTTAAAACTGATTAGAAAAAAACCTCAAATAAGGGCTACATACTATTCAATTAAGATACAAAGTTTTAAGTCTGCTTTGATGACATAAAAATAATCTTTTTAAGACCCAAACGATAATAATCAAATGGACAAATTCAATTTAATCGATACAATTACAAACTTCACTTTGATAGAAACCAACAACCACTTTCAGGGTGACTAATAATTAAGCATTGAACTGTAACCATATACAAATTTACAACTTCCGGTCAATTACAAATCACCACATACATATGAGAATATTTGAGGGTTTGAGTTTCTTTTCTTATGTAAATGTATGTTAAGAAGTCCCCATGAATATTTTATAGTCATATTAAATATTTAACGTCTTATTGTAATATTTTAAGAGCCGATGGCCTATGCAGACAGTGTTCTAAAAATATAAATTTAGTCTTATAAACTAAATAAATGAAAAACAGTGTTCGAAAATAAGCCCTTAATATTGTTTCTTATTGTTCATTTCGGTAGATTTGTGGAAAACACACGCTAATAGTGTTTGTGTAGAAAATCATTAAAAAAATAACGTTTCCCAGTTAGTCATCTTTCGAACACATAAATAATACTGTTTTTATCAAACTCAACAAAAGATTAGAACATTTAATTCCGTTCGGCTTTGTTTTTAAATCCACAAACTTCACTTTGTTCGGTTAGGCTCATTAATGTTCGTCCCTTATGGCTGGTTAATAAAACCAAAAAATTTTTACAAAAACAACAACATACACATACAAAAAACAAACAAAAAGCCCGCAAAATAATGTTTGTCTACTGTATCACTACAATTGTTCTGTTTTTTAACGAACAACAGAACATTATATAATGTTCGGTTCTTTCTTGAAAATAGTTACGAAAAAAAAAAATATCGTTCTTGGGTGTATTTGCCGAACGCTAAATAATGTACTGTTTATTTTCGAAAACTGATGAAAAATAATAATTGGATAATTGCAAAATTTAAAACTAATTAAATGAATATACAAATTATTAATGATTCTAAGCATATATGTATGAATATACATTTATTTACCTAAAACTGAAATAAAAAAAAGGAAACAAAAAGTATTTAAATGAAATGTTCACGGAGAACATAGAGCGTTAACGAATTCTCTCGATATAGTTAAATCTCGTTCCATGTAAGACGAGCAGCGTCATGTTATTTTCTGATGGACCGGATCCAGGTTGACATTGACCTTAAGGAGTCCAGTCTATGGTAGCTCCTGCAATAGCAGTTGATGGACGTCGTATGTCAGTTTCAATAGGGCAGCAATGTGCCAGATTCTAAAGGGTTTCATTGGATATCCAATTCCTTCAGTTAGTGCCGGTTCACAGACATCAAATTTGAGTCGTCAAGTCTTTTAGGAGAAGGAAAAAGAGAATGCCATATCTTCTCCCCTCTCTCTTAAAAACTCATGATTTGACGAGTTAAACTTGGCGTGTGTGAACCGGCACTAAATCCGTAATATATCATCATATATGTGGTGAACTTATTTCATATACATATTATAAAATAAATTACTTAAAATATCTACTTTGTAAAAAAACTACTTTGTTGTTTTAAAATATTTTCATCATATAAGCATTGATTTTCAAGTTTAATTTTTCTTTAGTTTTTAAAATATTTTTTATTCTTGTTTAAATTTTTGAATTAATAAAACCATTTTATTTTCGTATAAAAAATTATTTTTTATTAATTGGAATTTAGCGCTTGAGCTAAATTAGATTTATTTAACTTCAATAAACGCTAAAAATTGGTGACCCCGAGAATTTAAACCATGTCTGTAAACAGCTCTGCAGATGAATTTGCATCACTTTCGGCACAAAGCAATGAGATAGCACGAGTTTCCGTTAAGGTTCCGCCGTTTTGGAAGATGAATCCAGCTTTATGGTTCAAGCAAGTCGAAAGTCAATTCATCACCGCTGGAATTACGTCAGATTCAACAAAATTCCATACGATTGTCGGTTCTATTGAGGCAAATATTCTCTGTGAGGTAAGCGATATAATTTTGCAACCTCCGGAAAACAACATGTATGATACTCTAAAGCAACGGTTGCAAGAACGCTTCACTGATTCTGAAGAAAAACAGTTGAAAAAGCTCTTGCGCGATATAGAGTTGGGAGACAAGAAGCCGTCAACACTTCTTCGTGAGATGTCTACACTATCTTCGGGTAAAGTATCAGACGATTTACTGAAAAATCTATGGATGCAGCGTTTACCTAAACAAATGCAGGCTATTTTGTCAGTAAGTAGTGAATCGCTTAGTAAATTAGCGCTAATGGCAGACAAAATTGCCGACACTTCGGAATCATGGGAAGTAAATGCAGTTTCCACATTGTCAACGAATGGTTCCTTAGAAAAAAAAATGGATGCTCTTACTAAACAAGTTGAAGCTTTAGCTCGAGGGCGCTTTCGTTCAAAAAGCCGTGGGCGTAACGTTCAACAGTCGAGGAGAGAAGATCCATCCTCGTGTAGCAAAGATAAGCCATATTGTTGGTACCATTTTAAGTTTGGGGACAAAGCCATGAAATGTGTCAAGCCATGCACATTCCCCAATACGAATTCGGAAAACCACTAGGCTCCTCGTCCAGGGTGACAGACGGGGAAAGCCGAGAAATTTGTCGCCTTTTTCTTCAAGACAAATTTTCTAATTTAAAATTTCTTGTAGATACAGGCGCTGACGTTTCTGTATTTCCTGCCACTTCGTCTCAACTTCAACAAAACCTGTCACCTTTAAAATTATTTGCTGCAAACCAATCGCCAATTAAAACCTGTGGAAAGAAAACTATTACATTACATTTAGGCCTGAAGAGAAACTTTCGGTGGACTTTTATTCTGGCTGATGTTTCAAAGCCAATAATCGGTTCCGATTTTTTGAGCCATTTTGGATTATTAGTAGACGTTAAACATAATCGACTAATTGATAACTGTTCTCAGTCTCAATGCGAAGGTTCTTTATATACAGAAGCCGTTCCTTTTACAATCAAATCTATCCAAGAAGACTCATATTTTTCTTCATTGATAAGTCAATTTTCGGATTTGACAGAACCTCCATCTTTTACAGAAAATGTTAAACATTCTGTCAAACATCATATCCAAACAAAAGGGCCTCCAGTATTTGCTAAAGCTCGCAGGTTATCGCCTGAAAAATTACAAATTGTTAAAAAAGAGTTCCAAAAAATGGTTAAGCAAGGAATATGTAGACCATCAAGAAGTTCTTGGGCGAGTCCTCTGCATCTTGTAATGAAATCAAATGGAGAGTGGCGTCCATGTGGTGATTATCGCCGATTGAATTCTGTGACTGTTCCTGATCGTTATCCGGTCCCCCATATCCATGACTTTGGATATATGCTTAGTGGTAAGGTGATATTCAGCAAGGTTGACCTGGTTAAAGCTTACCATCAAATACCTGTTGAAAGTAATGATGTTGTGAAAACCGCTATTATAACGCCGATAGGTTTGTTTGAATTTCCGTGTATGACGTTTGGCCTGTGCAACGCTGCGCAAACCTTTCAACGGTTTATTAATGAGGTGTTAAAGGGCTTGGAATTTTGTTACGCGTACATTGATGACATACTCATTGCATCAGCAACACTAGAAGAACATAAGCAACACATGAATATATTGTTCGAAAGACTTCGTAATTACGGTATAAAAGTTAACGCATCTAAATCTGTTTTTGGTGTTTCAGAACTCAAGTTTCTTGGTTATCTGGTCACACGTGAGGGATTAAAACCGCTACCTGAACGGGTTGAAGCCATTGTCAACTATAAAAAGCCAATTACTGTTAAAGAGATGAGACGCTTTTTGGGTATGATAAATTTTTATAGACGTTTCATACCCGATGCTGCACAACAGCAAGCTGTTCTTCATGAGGTACATTCTGGTTGCAAGAAAAGTGACAATCGAAAGATTAATTGGACTGCTGTCCTGGAGGAAGCTTTTCAGAAATGCAAGCAACAACTTGCAGAGGCCACACTTTTGTCGTATCCATTGGTAGATGCTCCCACATCGCTTTGGGTAGATGCTTCAGATACCGGCATGGGAGGTGTACTTCAGCAACAAAATAATGGTGAGTGGAAGCCAATTGCATTTTACTCAAAATGTTTGAACCAAGCTCAAACTAAGTATTGTGCTTATGATCGAGAACTTTTAGCAGCATATTCTGCCTTAAAACATTTTCAATATTTTTTGGAAGGACGAGAGTTCACAATATATACGGATCACAAGCCATTGATTTTTGCATTTAAGCAAAAACCAGAAAAAGCTTCTCCTCGTCAACTAAGGCATTTAGACTTTATAAGTCAACATACCGTCGACATTCGCTATGTCGCTGGAAAGAAAAATGTAGTAGCAGATGCGTTATCCCGCCTTAATGCTGTCTCAATACCATCACCTCTAAATTATGAATTGCTTTCAAAAGAACAGCAGAACGATGAAGAACTGCAATCATTATTAAAGTCTCCTAAGGGATTATCATTAAAGCAAATGAAGTTACCCGAGGCTGATGGGCACATTTATTGTGATGTGTCATCCACAAATGTTCGACCTTACGTAACCCCAACTTTTCGAAGGCCACTTTTTGATTATTTGCATGGTCTTTCGCATCCAGGAGTAAACAAAACGTTGGATCTTATAAAAAGTCGCTTTGTATGGTCCTCAATTTCAAAAGATGTTCGAAACTGGACAAGATGTTGTATAGCTTGCCAATCATCAAAAGTTCAACGCCATGTTAAAAGTCCTGTTGGTAATTTCGAGTTGCCTAGTCAACGTCTCAAGAATATAAGTATTGACATCGTTGGTCCTCTACCGTTGTGCAAAAATTACAGGTATGTTCTGACTTGTATCGACAGATTCACTAGATGGACAGAAGCAATACCACTGGAGGACATTACGGCAGAATCAGTTGCCACAGCTTTCCTACATGGTTGGATTTCCCGTTATGGCGTTCCTATACAGATTACAACTGATCAGGGAAAACAATTTGAATGCTCACTATTTCGGGAATTTACAAAGATACTTGGAACTAAAACGTACCATACAACTCCATATCACCCACAAGCAAATGGCCTTATAGAAAGATGGCATCGCTCTTTGAAGGCAGCACTGAAATGTTGTGAAAACCAAAACTGGGTTGGTAATTTGCCTTTAGTCCTAATGAGTTTACGAACAACAGTTATACAAGAAATTGGATTTTCTCCTGCGGAAATGGTGTATGGGGTAAATTTACGTCTGCCTGGCGAATTTTTTGATAGTTATGAAATATCAAGTACCAGTAATGAGTGGGTAAGACAATTTTGTGAAAATATGGAAATGCTTAAAGCTACACCTGCGCTGCATCATTGTACAAAGAACACTTTTGTACCAAATTCGATAAAAAAAATTGCACCCATGTTTTTGTAAGACACGACGCTATTAGAAAACCTTTACAACGTCCTTATGATGGTCCCTACCAAGTTATTAGCCGTAACGAAAAATTTTTTAAAGTTTTGATAACTGGAAAAGAGAAAGTTATATCAATTGACCGTCTCAAGCCAGCTTACATTTTTCAGGAAAAATCAAAAGAAGTATCAAACACACCTGCTGAAAAAGCTTCTGAAGATGATGGACATAATAATAGTAAAGTAACCAAGCTTCGTTCTGGTCGTAGGGTTACATTTGCTCTACCTTAAGTTATCGTTCTCACTAGGGGAGGGGTACTGTGGTGAACTTATTTCATATACATATTATAAAATAAATTACTTAAAATATCTACTTTGTAAAAAAACTACTTTGTTGTTTTAAAATATTTTCATCATATAAGCATTGATTTTCAAGTTTAATTTTTCTTTAGTTTTTAAAATATTTTTTATTCTTGTTTAAATTTTTGAATTAATAAAACCATTTTATTTTCGTATAAAAAATTATTTTTTATTAATTGGAATTTAGCGCTTGAGCTAAATTAGATTTATTTAACTTCAATAAACGCTAAATATATAGTAAATTTATTAGTTAATTTGAATAATGCTTCGTCAATTTAAATATAAAAGATATTCAAATAAACGAAATTTATTAGTTTAAATGAATAAAAATTCTTCAAACTTAATAATATGTAACTACCATAATTAATAAATTTGACTAACTTTGTAATCAATTTAACAAGAAGGTTAAAGTTAAAACAATGAAATTTCTTCCTTATAACTATTTACGAAATGTTTCTGTATTTACGAAATACGTCTGTAGACTTGAATAAAAAATTTGTAGGTTGTAGAAAAACCTATATTTCTTCTATTTTACACTCCATTGTGTATATAGAATTGTCTTTACGATTAAAATCAAAAAAGATACCATTTTAGAAACATATTGGAGCTGGAAATCATATGCCAGGAATAACATATCATGTTTGAAAAAACATGACGCAGATAACTGATCATGTACTCTTCAATTCTGTTTTGTTTTGTAGTTCTCACAGTTTTTAACTTAAAGATGGTTGTAGGTGTATTTGTATTTATGTACAGAATATAAAAATCAAAAGAGGAAAGACAAGGCGAAAATACAAAGTTAAAAATATAGATTTTTATAATGCAATTTCAAAGCAGAATTTAAAAAATTGCAAGTCTGGACGATGACTTAATAGTTTGCTCAATTTAATAACTACATATGTATTTTAATTATTTTGTTATTTATTTTCTATCAACTGATGTAATTGAATAAAATATAGATTGTTTATTTTTATCGCACTTGTTCTATTTACAATAGTGTATTTACTCAAAATTTTTATTTTTGAACTTTTTTGAAAAAAAAAACAACTCGTAACATTTTGTTTTGAAAATTCTTTTTCATAAATTTTGAGTTAATGAAATTTCAGAATCCAATTCTAAAGAAATTTTAACACATAGAATATATCATCTCCACTTTTGTGTGCTAGGTTATACTTACACAAATGAATATGTTTGTAAAATTTAAATTGAAATGGTATCGGTCAATATGAAGACAAGATTGTTACACACTGACGTACTGCAACTTAACAAATTAAATTTCTATTAAGGTAATGCTTACGTATGCGTTATTCAACAGGATGTAAGATGTTGATATTAATCAGCAGATAACTTTAAAATTTAAGAATTTGTTTTTGTAATGCTTCACTTAGTCTTGTGTTACAATTTCTTTGATTGTCTTAAAATTAGGCGAATATGCTTATTTTGGAAGATATATTTCAATATCCTTATTTTTTTTTAATGACCACACATTATTGAATGATTATTTTCCCCTTTTTCTTTATTCTTTAATCATCTATAAACAGATTATTTTTAGAAAGGCGATTTCTTATAATAAGGGGTTGAAGATTTTATTTTTCCACAAAAAAAGAAATTTACAAAGAATTTTACAATTTTCTTTATGATAACCGGAAAGAGTTTCTAAAAAATACAAAAAAAGCATATTGTCAGGTGTGTCACAGAAACCAAATTCGTACGAAAGTGAAAATAAAAATGTTTTTACCTTCTCTAGAAAACATAAAACGCAAACAAATTTAGTTTTTTATTTAAAAAATTATAACAAAAACGGTACGATATGAACAATGTGAAAATTTTCACTTTCGTACAAATTCTGTGACATATGTACCTTTTATAATGCTATGTACCAAACTAATCAACTATTTCACACAGTCGCCTTGTGAAACCGTTACAACACTTTACTTATCCGTTATACAAATTATCACTTCGCATTCGGAATAACCCTAGACAGCTCAAGGCTTGGAAAAACAAGGTTTGCCCAAAATATAAATAATGCTGGTTCACAAATTTTTAACTTTTTGCCATAGCCTCAAAAATTAGATGTTTTCTAAGATAAATCGGGGCTACTGAATACGAATATGGCAATTATTTATTTTTCTCAAGAAGCGTTTTCGAGATGTACGCGAAAACCCAGTTTTTTGCACTTCATAAGGCTGTTTCCAAAAATCTTGGGAACTCATTTTTGTAATTACGTAAATTTTACACTGTTAAACAGATATATGTGTTTATCGGACAAAAACTCACTGAGTCACATGCCTAAAGATTGAAAAAAAATTCATTTTTTCTACGTTTTTTCAAAATCCAACGTTTTCAGTCCTTCCGTTAATTTTTAATTTTTAACCCCATATCTTAAAGACAATTTTATTCCAAACATATTTGTAACAAATGGTTATCATCGGACAAAAAATAAGAAAGTTGCAATATAATTAGCGGAAAGATCCAAATTAAAATGTTCAATAAAAAATTTTTGTTTCTTGGTTGAGTTGATTGGAGTAAAATTAATGGTGCTTTCTTTTCTGAGAATTATCCTGCATTTATTCTGCCTTTTACATTTCTTTATGTTCTTTTCTGAAAATTTTGTTCTGTTTTAAAAGTGCAACGTGTTCTTTTCTGCAGATGTTCCCCGTAAAATGGAAAAAATGCTACATGTTCAACACTCATTTTAATTTAAGGGGCATGAGTGCAGCACTAGATTACCAGCTGGTTTTGTTATTATATCAGCAGAAATATATTATTTTTTAGTTCATCTCTCGTATTTTTTTACTTAGAAATAAGCGGTATAAAAGGCTCCAAATTTTTAACGATAATTGTACTTTATTGTTTTATGCCGAAACGTGTGTTCTTTTGTAAACGTAAAATATACAACACTTCTTAAAAATCCGGTTAACATTTAAAATTGTTGCCAGATCCCATGTAACACTTATGGTACACCTTTTATAGAAAAGAAAACGCCATAGGTGTTAAGATGCAATTGAATTTGTTTACATAATACTATTTTTGGTCAAAAATTGTATATTCTTCGATTTATCCTTTTATGTTACAATGACGTTTCACGAATTTGCATCCAGCAATATTTACTCATCATGGTCTGATCCCAATGGCACTGGTAATGAATTTCCATTACACCAAGACCTTGGTGAAATCTTTCACCTTTCCAGTCACAATGAAACAAGTTTAAAAAGTGTTAAAGAAAACGCATTTTTAATGATATGTGTGCTCAATGAGCACTGCTCATGTAATTAGAGTTCAAATAATACTTATTTTTTTATTTAAAAGTCTTCCATCATATTTGGAATAAAGTGACTGTCGTTGTGGCATCTCTTATTTTCTAAAAATACACTTACTACTTTCTGAAATGAATTTTATATATCTTATGGCGATTGCGATAGTAAAAAAACGCGTGTCTCTGTGGCTGAAATTCGTCTTTCTTTCAAACATGAAGCGAGTAATTTCGAGTTCTCTTTACACAAGTTTAAGTCACGATGAAAATCACTAAGTGCGCTTTGACTCAGATTTAAATCTTCTTCTGCATTATCTGACGTTACTTTTAATGCTGGAGGTTTTCGCTTTAGGAATGGAGATAAATTTATTTATATCGGGATAATTTAATTTTTTTTTCTTTATCAATTTGTTGAGGCTATTTTCTATTAATATTTATACTCTTGCTCTATAATTATAAGATCTATTCTTTTTCAGCAGTATTTCAATAAATAAATAATAATAATAAATAATTTAATAACATAGCAATCAGTCATATGATTCGATTAATCATCCCTCCATTCAACTGGCTCACCGAATAAAATACGTTTCGAGTCAATGGTTTATTGACAAATCTGGCTAAGTACCAAAAGTATAATTTATAAGATCCAAAAAAGATTTTGGTCAACTGTCTTCGGAAACTTTTTTTATTAAAGTAGACTGACCACAAAGTAAGAGTTGCCAAGTTAATATCCATATATTTTAATATACAAAGTAATTTAGGAATTTCAAAAGTTATTAAAACAACAAAAGCGATATAGTGGCTGACTTCATAAAATCGGTATTGCAATGCAACACTGAAAGGCAGTTCATAGACAACTTTCTAAAAGCAATGCCTTGAGTTCAGTATTGGGATGCTTCGACAATGCGTTCGTTATCAGTAATGCTTTGTAACATTGCATTTATGGAGTCATCCAGTATCTTGAAATATACCGATAAAGGAATGCTTACTATTTAAATTTCAATGTTTTCAATAAATATGTCGTTATTTCATAAATTTTTGTTCGAAGATAACAATTTTACGTACCACCTTTGCAACAAAATATTATTTAAGAAACATGTTAAAAACATTTTTTTTAAATTTTTTTTAATTTTTTTTATTGCTTTACTGGAGCGAATTAAAGTTTGAAAAAATATAAAAAGTCAAATTTTTTCAAGTTTAAAATCCTGTAGTTCAGTAAATCTTTATCCGAATAACACAAATTCAATATAAGCTAAAAGCGGAAAAGACATACCTATGCAAAAGTTAACATCTTAAATCTTACACAACAGTACACTCAAAAGAAAAATCAATCCATTCGTACTCAAATCAATCCGAAGCGGTATTAATAGTACGGTGAGTACGGATTTTCTTGAATCAAGTACAGAAAGATTGATTCAAGTACGGATTTTTAATCCCAAAATACTTAAATTATCCATATTCAATACCGTTTTCGTACTTGAAATAATCCGAAAATGAGATTAATTTAAGTAAACCTAGGATTGAATCAATCTCAAAATGAGCTTGATTCAAGTAATTTAAAGTTGATTTTATCCCGAATTCATGATTGAAAAAAACAAAAAAAAAAAAATTACAAAGAAAAAATGATTATGAGTGATTTACTTACCCGTATAACATATTACTGAATGATAAAACACCAACATCATGCCCGATATGATTTTTATTTTAGAAATCTTATGTACATATTTAACCAAAAATATAAACTAAATGAGTAGCATGAGTTAAAATTTAAAAAAAAAACTTTGAAAGGGGATTGATTTTCGAAAGTAATCCCATTTAGGATTGTTTTGAGTACGTTTAAGTGTTATTCGTACTTGAATTTTTGAGAACGACTCGTAATTAAAGTAATCCCAAAAAACTTGATTTATCCCTAGTGTTTTTCTTTCTGTGTATATATTAAATATTAAAAACAACTGCAGAAAAACACGATTTTGGCGTATATCTAAAAAAAAAAAAAAAAATAGTCCCATATTTGTGTTCAGCAGCCACAATTTAGCTTAGAAAATATATAATTTTGAGGTTTATTTTTTTTTTGTGGCATGGATCCAACACCTCATTCGATACGTTCTGTAATCAAATCCGTTGCCAAATCAAAAGCAGGTCTGGGTATGCCTGCATTGTTTGTAATCGCGATAAGACTGCACAAAAATACGTCCCGCCTCTAAGAAGTCGTGGACAGATTCATCGTACAGAAATGGTTGATATGATTCAAGGAGAAGCATATGCTCTAAGGGGAAGCTGATGTTCATGAAACCTTCATTATTATAATTGGGAGTTACATTACGGGCAAACGGTTAATCGGGTTTCTGGTTTTACCGGTCATATTGATTACCAAATTTACCGGTAAATTTCAAAGAAGAATACCGGCAATTTCGTTAATTTTTTATAAATATTTCATACCAAACGAAGTTAAATTTAAATACAAAATTTCATATTTATATATAATTTTTTTTGTTATTAGATTAAAATTAAATCAGATTTAGTTTATCGTTATATTCAATCATAAATAATATATCACTTTATTTTGTTCAAAGAACTAAGTGTTATGTTATATATATAGATATAGATTTAATATAATAATGCAATATGTTTTGATCTTAGATATTTTTTTTTTAATAAATAATAATAAATATCCAGCTCTATTGGTCCCAATTTACACTAGGTACATTTCTTGCTGGATAGACGAAGTTTGATAGCGAGGGGTCGAGTCGAGAGTGTGTGGACTATCTGTACTAAACATTTTTTCATTTCTCTTTCATACTTTTCGTAGTTTACATAATGTATTAATTTCTGTATGACTTCTAATGTTTCATTTGTAAACGCTTCAGGTCAGATTAAAAGAGAATTTAAGAAATGTCCGGCAAGAAATGTAATTAGTGTAAATTGGGACTTGCTCAGTTGTGGCTCTAAAGTACTACGGTAATTCTGATTCAAGCCATTACGAAATTACATAAGTCTTAAATAAAATATGGGTATTACCCTAGTTTTCGAGTGCCGACCTTAAAAGTCAGCATCTAATAAATGTTTTAAAACGGATGGAACAATATCATTCCACTTCTTCCACATCTGCTGAATCATCTCATCAAAGAGAGAATTTTTCAAGTCCGTTTGAATTTAGAAGCATAATTATAATATATTAAAACTATTATCAAAAAGTAATTTCAATTTTTGGGAATACAAAATTTAAATTTTCAAAAGATTTTGTTATTCGTGCTCAATTCCCAGTTTTTATTATTGATAAAAACACTTTAAATTTATTGTTGATGGGATAAGCTATTCCTATGCGCATTTCACTGGTTGCTTAGGCCAGATCATCAGGAAACTTCATCCATAAAGATTTTAGAAAAACTAAAGATATTAAACCAAATAAAACTGTTAAACGTATAAGAACTATAGCAACAGTTATACTTGTAATAATATCAAAGTTTAAACAAAAACACATCAACAATAAACAGTGGGTTTATCTCGTCTTACATTCCCCTACAATTAGTTGAAATTCTCTCAACATTAATTGTAGTTGTAAGTAGGTTAAGAAAAACAAAATAAAAACAACAACAACTTACAAAAGATGTTGTCAATTAAGTGTTTTTTTGGCCGTGCACCTGCCTGTTTATTATCAAAAAGTAATTTAAATTTTTGGGAATACAAAATTTAAATTTTCAAAAGATTTTGTTGTTCGTGCTCAATTAAAACTACATAAACCTTCGTTGATAAAAACTATTGTTACGTTTATAGAACGGATTGAACATGAGAGATGAATGTCACTGGACAAATAATTCAAATGAGTCTTCTGATGATGCAAAAGAAATCCCTGAATAAAATAAAATTGAAAAACACGGGTGCTCTGGAAATCGAGAACGCAAAACGCTAGAATTTTAAACGTCATTTTTTAATAAGATTTCTGTAATAAAAGAATTTTATGACAAATATTATACAAAGAGGTCTCTATTAAACAGAATTTTATATCAAAAATTATAAAACTTTGAATAAAAGTGTATTCAAAACCACTTGCAAATTCTTGCGTTTTGCGTTTTCGATTTCCAGAACAACATTGTATATTTCCAACGCATCAGTAACCAATGCCGCAAGTTTAAAAAAGAAATCGCACTTCTTGAAGAGGAACAAACGCGTGGAAAGTATCTGACGATAGCGTTCAACCATCTCTTGACAGTGAAGCCGAGGAGTGTGGAATCTGAAAGAGCTTTTTCTGCAGCAGAGTTAATATGCACAAAAATAAGAACCAGCATTAATGACAATACAATTGATACCATTTGCCTATTGCGAGCATGTTTTATGAAACAGGCAGATCTATTCAAATATTAAAATTTTCTTTTGATGCTATTAATAATTTACATTTTATTTTAAAATACTTTGTTGAGCAATGCATTTAACGTTTCATTACTTTACTATATAACGGTATATATTTCTCTTCACAAAATTTTAAGCATTTATTTTACTCGTTACTGAAAAACTTAAAATTAAACATAAATACCAGTAAATTACCGTTTACCGGTAAAAGCGAATTTCGGTAATTTTATATGCCTAATATTCGCTTCGTTTGTTTTCAGTAAAAAGAATAACTATGACATGAAAGCAATAAACACTCGATATTTACGAAACGAGTAAGATAAGGTTAGTTGTTTAACTTATATAAGAAAAGATGAACATTAACAACTCTAAAATAAAGCAACCATTAAACAAATCGCAAACAAGCTCATTTAAAAGTCCTTGTTGGCAGTTGAAGGAAAAGATAAACATTTAGGAAAGATACAAAAATACAAATAACCATCTTCTCTTCAAGTAAAAATATTAGAAAGTACATTAATATTAAAATAACAAAAAACTAAAAAAACGAATTTGACTTTTCAATGTTAATTAATTGTTTTCAATGTTAATTTTAAAATTTCAAAAAAATTAATTGTATTTTGGAAAACACTCACTAACTTTAAAAATATTTTTCAGCAAAATATGTGTATGTATGTATGTTTGTATTTTGCTTGGAATAACAAAAAAAATGTAGTTAGCAAAAAAATTCAAAAAGCTTTACAAATAACATAAATATATGTAGTATTGAATAGCTAAAATAAAGAAAAAAAACATGAATTTTCTAAAGAGGCAACATTGCAATTGAGTATTAAAAAAAACAATGGGAGAGAGTGAGAACAGTAAAACAAAAGTGGTTTCATTAAATAGCCTTGTCTTTACGATATGAAACAAAATGTGTTTACCAGTTGCATAAATAAAACAACAGTTTGATTAATAATTTCAATTTTATTCCATAACGAACTTTAGTGAATTAACATTTCAATGTGTTTATGAATGAAGTTATTCATGCACTGAAAGAATTTTCTTCGCAATACCAATGAATTTTGACATTTATTCCATGAAAAATTTCGTTGGATCAATGAAACTTTTTTCATTAAAATGTAGTTAATTAAACATTAAATTAGATTTATGAATATTATTCATTGGATGAATACATCAATAAAGTAACATTTTACTCTTAACTATTGAGACTATAGAGTTATTTGAATGTTAAAAATAATTTTTTTTTCAATTATTAATAACCTATGTTGCTTTTATAAAAAAATTTTTGATTTCATAAATTTAATGGCATATTACATTAGATGTATGAAATTATTAAATCTAAAATTTTTTAATTAATAATTAAACATTTTTTAAGGAAACTATAATTTTGTATTAATTTATGAATATACAGGCATGTTCTGAAAATAATGTTTTGTGAAAGTGATTTGAAATCACAAGAAAGGTGTTCTGGACATAAAACTTTTTCCATAATTTTGATTTTAAAACGTTCAGCTAAGTGGCCGCCGATTTAAAATTGCATGCTTATTTTTTCCACCATTTTAAACCAAGTTAAAACTTTTGTGGTTTTCAAAACACCCTTAAATAATAATTGTGATTTTAAAATCACAAGTGATTTGAAATTTTGGGATTTTCAGAACATGCCTGATAGTTATGTTTGAATATTGTTTTTTTCTGTTCCCAATTAAATTTTGTTTAGACTAGACAAACTTAAGTTTTTATAGATCCAATGAAAATTTTTAACGTAATAACGAAATCCCATGAAACGATTTTAACGAAAATACTTCATTATAACTATGAAATTCCATTAAGACAATGCAAATTTTCATTTAACCAATGAATTTTTTTTTATGAAAATGATTCATTAAATATGTGAAGCTTTTTTCTTTCAGTGTCTTTCCCTTTAGAATTTGTGCGCCATATTTTGCTAGTTTGCAAACATTACTTATAAAGGATGGTTTAAGGGCCGTTGTTAAATGCGAACCACACCGAAAAGTCAAATTTGTTTTCTGCATTTCATTCGACATTACTTAATTTCAGACTTACTCAATTTGAACCATGGAGAGATATATAATCGAGCAACGCGTTAAAGTTATTCAGGCTTATTATGAAAGTGGGCGTTCAAATCAAAATGCATATCGTGCACTTCGTGTTTTTTCGTTCAATTTAATCGTCCAAATGTGCGTTCAATTTGAAAAATCGTGCAAAAATTTGAGTAGACCGGGCTGTAGGAAATGTGAAAAAACCAGTGCATGCTCGTGATAGTGGGGCTGAAGAGCCGTCCACCTCAACTCGTTGTCGTGCCAAACAATTGCACCTCTCACGCTCGTCGTTAATGAACATTATTCATAAAGACTTGCATTTACACGCTTACAAGTTGCAATTGACTCAAAAACTAAATCCTCTTGACCATTCCAAACGTCTTCAATGGTCAGAATGGTGGCAAGAAATGGCAACAGTGGATGATATATTTTCAAAGAAAATCATCTTCATTGATGAGGCACTTCAATAAGCTTCAATAAGCAGAATTGCCGCATTTGGGCGAATGATAATAGAAGAGTGATTGTCGAAAAATCAATGCACCGACAAAGAGTGACTGTTAAGTGTGGTTTATGGGCTGGCGGCATCATCGGGCCATTTTTTTCCAAAATGAGGCAGGTCAGGCATATAGGGTATTATATGGTCGGCACTGACCGACTTTCCTTTTTACTTATTTTATTTGTAGCCCAAAACACAGTTATTTTTAATTTTTTTATCGCAGCTAATTATAAAAGTAGTTTGTGTCATCAGTTAAAATTTTGCAACTCAGATTCGGATGATATATACATGTGATGGAAGCGTAAGTAAAATGATAGAGCAAACAATATAATATTTATATATCTCAATATTTTATAAAGAACTTTGATTAAAACGATACATGGCTAAATTTTACACAGATTAAATTTTCAGGGTTAACAAAATCCAAACGTTGAAATCTTGTTAAAAACTCTTTATAACCCACGATGTATCCAACCATATTTTTTAAACACTTTTTTTTCTTACAAAAAAGCAGGAAAAGTAAACGAAAGAAAAATTGTCGAATACAAAATTTGTCTTTCATTTACCCTTTTTATGATTAATTATTAAGCAACCGTATTTTAATTCACCTTTTTAATGGGTAAGTAATTAGTGTTAATATTATTTAGAAAAGGGTTCAAAGTAATAAAAAAGTTAAACCTGTTTTAACTTTAGAGAATACAAAATGATTAAATACGATAAGTATTTATGAATATTGACTTGGGTAAATAAATACTAGAAAATGCAAATGAATATATTTTTATCAGATTTAACGAACCAGTCTTTCATTGACCAGTCTTATAATTACTTTTAGAAATTAAATCACACAAAATACTCTCAAGACACAGAATTTATTGCAGTCCTAATTTTCATAAACAAATTATCCCATTTGTAATGATTTTGACGCGAAAGTGGCAACTAGAGTTATTTAAACGAAATTTTATTATAACACTGTGCAAGAAAAAAAAAACAGCCTCAACACTTGCAACGCGAAATGAAAGTAGACTACTTGTAGAGCAAATCTGCCAAAGAATTTTGAAAAGTTAGCTCTGGCTCCCGAAATATGGCTTCTAAAGTTGTTGAATTTCGTGAAAAGCTGTTTAGTATAAGTCAAAAAAAAAAATACTAAATGTACTTCTGAGCTAAAAAATAATTTCAGATGTCTGTAGTCGAATCGTATGGCGATTCTTTTCTTGGAATTTATTAACCCTCTAGCTCTCATTTAAAGGGTAATTTTTGTCCTTTTTCCCAACTCTTACACAAAAGTATACTAAATGGCACTTTTATGGGTTAAAATGTTCTATGAATATTTTTTGCATCAAATTTCACTAGGGGTCTTCTAAGTTCGTGCAATGTATCTAAAACGAATTCTCGAAATTTCGGGCATTGAAAATTTTGAATTTATTAAAAAAAGCACAAAAATTACCCTTTAAAATGAGAGTTAGAAGGTTAAGAAATCATTTGTAAGCTCAGAAGTACATTTACGTCTTTTCAAAAAATTCAAAAACTTTAGGGTCCCATATTTCGGGAGCCTGAGCAAACTTTACAAAACCCTCTGGCAAAAAATTGCTCTACTAGTAGTCTACTTTCATTTCACGTTGAAAGTGTTGAGGCATGGCGGCGATCACCCGAATTTTGTTGCACAGGGTAATATGTATATCGATATTAATAATAGTATTCCTAAGTCTAACCATTTTCCTCTAGACGTTTCATTCTCAAAGGCAGGGCTTTGGAGTTGGAGTTGAAGAGTCGGAGTTGAGGTTTTTGTACCGGAGTCGGAGTGATAGTACCCACAAAAACTCGCGACTCCGACTCCAAAATTTTTCGGCATAAAAACTTTTCTAAAATTGTTCAAAATAAAAAAAATTTTAAGAGATTCTGCTTTAAGACTTTTGAAGTTATGAGTAGGAGAGTGTCACAAATTGAGTTAAAAAATGATTTTGTTAAATCTTTTAACATCATTGTATCAAAGCGTGTCTTTTTCTATGTTTTTATGAGTGCAGGTGGTAACAAAACTGGTTCGAACCACTCACCAGTCATTTTCAAAACTATCTCTTTGCATTTTCTGTAACAAAACTCGCTGGTTCAATGTTTTAACCTTTCTGTGTGAACTGCGTACTGTTGATGAAAAAGAGTAAAATTAGGGAATTTAAAAATCCAAACTTGTTCTTGTTCTTTTATTGAAAAATGTTTTTGTAGCGATGTTCGTATATGACTGGAAATCTGCTGTAGCTTCTGTGGCGAAAACACAAAACGAACTACATTTTTTATTACAATTTTTAAGGTAATGATAATAGAAACAAAAAGAAAAGGGACTCGGAAAAATACACAAAAGTTGTAATAGATATAATTTCCACCAATGTGGTGGTTAACCCGAAAAATTATTAGAGAATACTTTAATCTACTCACTTTGGGGAAAACTGGAGAGCAAATAAAGACGTGCAATATTATATTTTGGTCTTGGACAATAATAATATTTATTAACTATGGGACAGAAAAAACTATGGCGAGTACATTGAAAAAAAAAATTCAATTTATTTGTTTAAAAATCCATATTTTTTAACTCTACAGGTGGAAGATAAGCTACACCAAGCCACACTTTGAAAACTTCAGAACAGACTGCAAAAACATGTTGAAGATCACAAATACTTATATTTCTGTATTAAAAAGGTGCTATTGTTCGAATATTTTTATATGACTCTAATATGTTTTTTTATGTGGATGATATCCTTAATAAAATAACGTCATATAAGGTAACATACCTTTACTTATTAAATTGCACTTGGTACTGTTTGTCTCAAGGGATTAAACAGTACCAAGTGCAAGAACAAAAGATTTGCTTTTTCCCAAATATAATTGAAGCCTAACAACAATTTTTTTTACCTTAATTTTCTCTACGAAATGTGTTATACAAATTATTCAAGTAAAAACTGAAGGAACATCTGCATGTTTAAATAAAAATTGTCTACAATTGTAAATTGTGGTAAACCGTACGAAATAAATTTGATGCAATTTAAATTTTAGCAAGTTGGACTTGGTGCTGTTTTCAAATTTTCTTTCTCGAAACTACATTAGATAAGAGTCATCATACCTCGTCGGTACTGGCAGCATGCCAGCATGGTTTTAGAAAAGGCTGTTCAACTACAACTAATGTACTTCATTTAACAACTTTAATTAATTGTGCATTTACACAAAAGAAACAAACTGATGCTGTTTATACTGATTTCAGTAAAGCGTTTGATAAAGTTAACCATCATCTTCTTACTAAATTGGATTTATTAGGTATATCCCGGAGAAGTTTACGCTGGTTAAGTTCTTATTTAATTGGAAGAAAGCAAAAAGTTCAATTCAATAATTGTATATCCAAGTACATTTATGTTTCGTCCGGTGTTCCCCAAGGCAGTCATCTTGGCCCACTTTTATTTTCGCTGTTTATTAATGATCTGCCCAACGTTATCAACTTCGCCAATATATTGATGTATGCTGACGATGTAAAAATTGTCCATTCCTTTAATTGCTTTGCTGATCATTTTCATCTTCAATCGGATCTTAATAACTTCTTTTTATGGCGTAATCATAATATGATGGAGATGAATCTTATGAAATGCAAATGCATGCTTTTTTATAGAAATAACTGTATTGCTGTTAATTATGCTTTGGGTGGTCATCAACTGGAGTTGGTTGATTCGTTTCTTGATCTTGGAGTCTTACTGAATCCTAAATTAAACTTTGTTTCTCATATTACATTAACTGTAAATAAAGCTCGAGGTGTTCTTGGCTTTATTAAGCGCTGGGCTAAAGAATTCACCGATCCATACATAACGAAGCCACTTTACGTATCACTCGTTAGACCAATCTTAGAATATGGGTCAATCATTTGGGATCCATTTTACAACATTCACAATTCTCGTATTGAATCGGTTCAAAAACAATTTTTATTATTCTGTTTACGTAATCTTCATTGGAGTTACTCGACAAACTTTCCTTCATATGCTAGTAGACTGGCATTAATAAAATTACCATCGCTCAAAAGTCGTCGTACAATGTTAAATGTTTCTTTTATGGTTAATCTTATTAATGGTAATGTTTGTTGTGATTTTCTGTTAGAGTCTGTTAAATTTAATATACCTTGTCGCAATACGCGTCATTATAATCTGCTTTTTGTTAAATTTTATAGAGAAAATTACGCTATTGCTGATCCTTTTTCGAGGTTATGTAGACAATTTAATTCTCTTTCACAATTTGTTGATTTTTCTTTATGTGTATATTCCATAAAACATAAAATTATTGTTTCTCTTAATTCGTAAATTTTTATGTACATATACATATATATTCTGTAAAGTTGTACTATATTTTTAATTGCATATTGTTATTCATTAATTTTAAGGCAATATTGGCATTAGTCAGTAAGGATAATATCCATTGATTAAATAAATAAATAAATAAAAAAAAAAAAAAAACAGAAACACTTATGGGAATTGAAACATCCATAGAGGAAAAATTCTGATTCCAACAGTATAAAAAACGTATTTTGAAAAAGATGTGAATTGGTGAAGTTTATCCCTCCCCTACAGAACTATTGTTACATTTTTTTTGCACCGCTTGCATGATTTCAATATATTTATATAATTTTCAAAAGATTTCTTTCGAAACTTCGTAGCAAAGCTCTTTAGTTTTAAAATTAAATCTGGTTTTTTTATATTATAGTTGGTTTAAATTTTTCAACTGTTGAGTTTTTAATCAAGAAAGGTATAACTCTTAAAAATCAAAATAGTACAACTTTGTTGGTACATTTAATATGGCGCTATATGTTTTGACATTTTTCCAAAGTTCGAATAAAGCGTAATGAACGAGTTTTGCATCTCACCTACTCATATGTAAATAACAATATTAACGCTAAATGCGGCACGTCTTAAAATTGAAATACCGATTTGAAGTTTTTATAGAATCAATTTAAGTCTTATTATATTAAATCTTATTATTTTTTCGACCTTTTTTATTTTTATCGAATCTTTTTTTTTTTTTTTTGCTATATATAACCATTTTAAAGGTACTTCATTAAAAAAAAGGGTTTAAAGTCAAATAAGGACCAGTCTCTGATACACTGCGATTCAAAGGCGGAGTTGGAGTCGGAGTCCTACTTAAAACATTTCATCTTGTGGAGTCGGAGTTATCACTTTTTATTGACGACTCCACAGCCCTGCTCAAAGGTATGCAGGTAATCTAACACAGAGTAAAATTCGTTGTAATGGCTGGTGATCAGCATGCTGTTACTTAACATCAAAAGCTGCAATAAAAACTAGATAACACACAGAAGCGCTTTTAGACCTTTTGTATTTACTCTGTGTTAAGCAGTGCAAGGTTAAGTCTGTAAAACATGTCTTCACGTGAATTCAGATCGTTTCCCAAAACATATTAACACAAAATTGGCACAGTGAATAGGCTTCTGGATTTTTATTTTTTATCGATATTTGGATGTTAACAAGTTCCAATTTCAATAGAATTTGAAAAAACAAATTCTACAAATGGCGAATTCATTTTTCAGGTGGTGTTAAGAGAGAGAAATCTCAAAAGTTCGTTGTATTTTTGAAATATCGATAATGAAAGCAACAAACAAATTCATTGTGGTGTTTTTGGTGTTGTTACTAGTTGTAGTATCGACACCACTGTTTACATGAATTCGCCTTGATTCTTCAACTATAAATGTTTATATAAACCAGTAAACACTTTACCTACTTTTTTTAAATAAATAGCTTCTCTCACTCATTATTAGGTAGCTTTCTTCTATATAGCTACAATAACTGCTAATATTTTAGATGTATGTTGGAAAACAATTATGACTTACATACATTTAAATGCGTTCGGAAAATCCCTTGTAAAATTCATTAGTTCTTTCAGTAGAGTGGGATGTATTATTTTTCCTTTTCCTGATTACCAAACACATTATTTAGTTGGCGATGTTTTCACTTGGAACTTAAGTTACTAAGCAATAGTAAAGCAGACCATCAGCCCGTTGTAGTAAAACATACCAGAGTGTCTGCCGATAGCAGCACCCATTATGTTACACTCTTGTGCACAACATTAAATTATCAAAAAATCTTTAAATTTGTAATTATAAAAAATTAAAACAATAAAAACAGTGTGGAAGAATTTCAATTTCAAAACATCAAGTGTAAATTTATATTCAGGTTTTTTTTTGCAAAAATGTCAATTAAAGTTAATTAAAAATTCTGTAGGAAAACAATCGTTATCAGTAACGTTATTATTTAACAGTCATTACAGTTGGGAGGGTGTTTGGTTTTCATTATAAGTGTGTGTGAGTATATATGGATAAAATTACCACATTTAGATACGATTTTACAGCCACACAAACATTTGTGGAAATATTGGTGTTGATTAGATTAATGAACATAAAACCATGGTCATTTAAGTGGTTCCTAGATATTTATATTAGAATGCCCTACATATGTGTGTAATTGAATTGGTATTTCGTTACCTAAAACGCAAAAGGCCCTAACTACTAAAAAATAAAAAAACGATTTTTTCATTAAATCTTTCATTAAAAATCCGCACTAGCGATTTTATTGACAAAAAACAAACGGCCCTTCAAAAGATTCTATGATAAATGCTAAAAGACCTAACTAACACTTTGTATAAAATGTAACATTGTTAATTGCCAAAATAACTGGTAGGTTTTACAAGAAAAATAGAAGAAATATTAATTTAAAACAGTTTAATGCAATTTATCAATTTTTCAGATTAATTATTTTTTATTTTCCTGTAAAATTTTCCAAATAGAAGACAGGGTATTTTGCGTTTAAGGTGACGATTTGTTAGCTTTTAAAATTATCTTGCAGATAAAATTGCTTCAAGTAAGCTTTAAGACTAGTTTATTACTAGTTGTCAAGCGTTCGACTGAGAAGTTTTATTCGTGATACCGTTTGTTGTAGAAAAAACAACAACACTTTAAAACTAAGTAAACAACATTTAACTATTTGTTCTTTGTAAAAATAATTAACTTGTCTTATGTTGAAACAACAATAACACTACGTGAAGAAAAACGTAATTTTTCTGGTTGGTTTAAGAGTAAATTTTGTTCATGTTTAAAAATTAAATAAACAGAATAAAAAATTACCGGATTCTTTTTGTTAAAAAGATTTAGTTAAAAACATCAAATTGCTAATGTACACGCAGGGATAAAATATGGTGTACAGCAACTACACTATATTTATTGCATCAATATATCATTGTCGAACACAAACAAATTTTATTTTTTTTAAATGTCAGCAATATAATAGTTACTAACATATAAATTTGAGTATTGTTGACTGTAAACTGATTATTTTTCTAACAACTGAATAATGATAACTTTGAAAACATATTATATTACCTACAACCATTTCGTTATATTAAATAGCCATAACATGATAACTTTCTAAATGTGTAGTCACCAGAGATAATATCTGATATAATATCTGAGAGAACGTCGGCATAATGAGAGAAGAAATTTCTTCATGTTAATCTTAAACAAGGGGAACACGTATGTTATAAGATTTCATAATCGAATGATTCTCGTACAATAAACTTGTGTCGTTTTTATTATTTTTTTCTATTTTTTTAGTTAAAAATATTGTTTTTTTAAACATTTATCACAAGATTTTCACTATTTGCGCTAAAAAATTAAACAATTTAATGGATGCGTCTTAGTTTTGTTTTATATGTATGTAAGTATGTGTATTTTTGACAGCTCATCTTATAATATTTATTATAATATTAATATTAACACTATTTGAGAGTCCACACGTAAGATAACACTCACTGCGATTGAATTTGACGTTTGCTGATATAAAAATCTTATATCTTATCTCACGTGGAGACCCTGTGTAAGAAGAAAACAATATATGTTTACTCTAAAAATATTATGTTAGCGCCATTTGTAAAATAATTTTGAATCAGTTGTGTCGTTTGTTTTAAATATGCCTGTGGAATTATTTGAATTATTTTGAGTGGACAAAATAAAAAATCGATGCAAGAAAATTTCAATTTATTTTTTATTGTATTTTAATATGATTACTTTTAAATGTATTATGATAAACATGGCAATAATATGATTACTTCTTATCCTATTATGATTGACATGACAATAATATGATTACTTCGTAACTCATTATGATAAACATGTTAATAATATGATTACTCCGTAAAATATTATGATTGACATGACAATAATATGATTACTTCGTAACTTATTATGATATCCACGACAATACTATGATAACTTCGTAATTTATTATGATTAGCATCACAATAATATGATTACTTCGTATCTTATTACGATTAACTTGGCAATAATATGATTACTTCTTATCTTATTATGAACATGAATAGCTTCTTTAACTTATTATTTAGTGGCTTTCTTCTTTAACTACATCTGTAACATATCTAGGTAAAAAAATAATGACTTTCTTTTGAATGCGTTCATTTTGGGGTATCCCATGTAAAATTCATTGGTTCTTTCAGTAAAATTGAAAGTAGCGCTGTTTTGTTTTTTTGATTACTCAACACGTTATTTTGTAGGCTAAGTTTTTACTGGGATTATTAATATAACGAATATATTTGGTCATAATATGATTCAATAATAATCGTTATATGGTGACTATAAATATAACATGTTGCTCATAGCATATGTTTACCACAACCATGTTTTTTCTTTGCGTATAGAATGATGACGCAAGTTGTATGTAGGCATTCTGCTGGTTTTTTACAATTGAGAGTTCTTCTGTAAATCAAGGGAAATTCAACAAAAGCATGGTGTAACAGGAGTTAAGTAATAATTATATTCTCCATCTCTGGTTCCAGAATTATCGAAAATAAAAACATACCTACTATAAAGCAATAATTCAGTTAGAAATTCAAATGATTGACCTGCAATCAATCAAATTCAAGAGCAGATCTAGTGGGAATTACTAAAATTTACTATTTTTGTTGCTGTTAGAAGTTTTCAATACAAAAAGTAAACAAATTTTCAAATTGTAGTAAAAGTAGCAAGAATTTTGGGTAAACGAACACAGCTTTGACAGCAAAAAATCTTATGTTGAGATTTAAAGTTAAAAAAAGTAATTTTCCACAATATACAAATAAGAGATTATTTAAAGAAAAAATTATTGTTAAACACACCTTTAATAATATTTTCACACTATTTGATAAAAATAAAAATTTAAGTTTCTTTAAGCACTTAAACAAAATTTTCCCACTTTGGAAGGCTTTTCGCCGATACCTAATAACTCAATTAATATTCTGCTTAATAATAATAACTCAATTCTAATAAGCTGGAAATGAATTGCTAATTCTTTTTTCTAATTCATTTAAATTAATTCAAAATCAATTTAATTCAAATGGATCTGTTAAATTAATTGGAAAGGAATTGCAATTCAAAATGAATTGCAATTCATTTTTCCGATTCATTTGAATTTTTCAAAATGAACTGCAATTCATTTTTCAGATTCATTTGAATTGTAAACGAATTGAAATTAATATCTGCAATATTCGATTGAATTGATTCAAATTTCATTCAATTCATTTTTGTGTAAAAAGAATTAATTTAATTTGCTAATTCACTGCAAGAATGATTCACGAATGAATTCAAAAATTAATGATTCATTTACAGCTCTGAGCTGTATACACATTCTGTTGCAGAAATTTCTTTATCCTCTAAGAGGCTATTCAAAGTTTCCTATTTCGTATGTAATACTAAAAATGTTCACATATAAGCCCATAAGTAATATATGATTTGAACGCATCAATAGAAAAAAAATCTAAATAAAACAGAAGGGTAATAAACGAGCTTAATAAGTTGATACTAAACATTAGGAAAATCATAGCAAATTTTCAGTAAATGTTGATGGTGAAATAGTTCATGAAATATGTTAAAATTCCTTCTTGGGATCAAAGTTTATCTTGGCAGTCAAAAATTCATAAACAAAATTTCGCTTAAATTTTCTTATCTCCCAATTCACACTATTGATAAACTGACATTAAGTGTTGTTGGGATAAGAGAATCACATTACAATCCAACTTGAATAAGAACCTGCATATATAAAGTATAAAAAAGAAATAGGCATATTACATAATCCGCAAGCTGAATCTTAAAGCGAAATTTATGGTTTATGTGGAGTTTACACAGTCGTCTATCAATAACGTAGCTATTTTTTTTTTTTTTTTTTAATTAATTCCCTAAGCTAATCCCCGCGAAGCTGTACGCTTGTCTGCAGGAAAGAAACCAGAGTCTCTGGCGGGAATCGAACCCGCAACCCCGGGGCTGATAGACTAGCATATAACAAAATCCTTTTAACGTTTGCAAAATAAGGAGCTCAAGATCGTTCCTAATTAGATTATAACCTATTCAACAATGACATTATATATGGTCTGTATAACTACCAAGTTTTAAGCTATGTAAACCATTCAGAACATTGGATACCGTACCATTTCATTTCGACGACATCAAATGCATTTTAGTTCATCTAACAGTTCTAATTTACATGTACCAAGATGAAAACTAGAAAAATCACAACAATAATAATGAACAATTGAATGAATTAAAATCTTGAATCAGAATATAAGTTGTGAAGGAATATTTATGTTCAACATTTGAAGAAATATAAATGTAACTTCTTTATATTTGTAAATATACTATTTACTTTCTCCTAAATTTTTGTTTACTTTACAATTTAAGTTTAATTATTTTAACTTACTTAAGTACCTTGCTTTTTGTAAAAAGTAGTTAAGGTTTTTGTCGACGTTTTCTTACACGCAAAGAAAAAGCATGGTTGATGCAATCACAATCGCAAACTATCATTAATGTTTGTGGTTATGATTGTGTCAAAAACGTCTTAAGTAACAATATATGTTCAGACATAATGTTTTTTACTTATTATTGTCTCAAACATATTATTATGTTCAGAAGAAAACAAAAACAATCTTTCCAACCATGTCTCTATATTTCCCAAAACCATGCAAAATATCTATTTTAACATGTTATATGGTTCTCACAATAAAATCAATACCAAATTTGTTCTCAAAAATTAATTTTTTATTAAAAATAATATATAAATAACTTACCTGTTTTAACAAACGTATACGTTTTGCAAGACAGCGTGCCCTTTTTCTCCACGAACAAAAGTTTAAATTATTTTGTAATAATTTAAGTTTCCTGATTAACTGATGCTCACATTTTTAGTTTTAATTGTATAGTTGAAAATAAACATATTTTAGTAGCAAACATTTCACATAATTTAATATGTGTAGCTAGATCAGAGTAACTTTTTAGGTGTAAAACACCATGTTATATTATTATAGTGAATTAAAATATGTCAAGGACAAATAATATATTTTCAAGTTATATTAGGATTATAATAAACTTGTTAGGGTAAACATATTAGGCAAGTATGAAGAAAAATGTTCGTAGTGACCACTTATTAATCATGTTTTTTCTCTGCGTGTAATAATGCATACACAGAAAGAAAAACACTCGGGATAGATTAAGTGCTTTATACTAAATTTAACTAAAACGTACCTAAAACAATCCTAAATCGGATAACTTTCGAAAATAAATCCCGGAATAACTTAAAATAAATACAAAATTCTTAACCCTTATGTGTGTGGAAAAAAAAACACCTTCTATAGGGTGGATAGTTACCTGGGTACCTTCATGCAAATTGTATGAGAAATCTAATTTTTTGTCTTGTATTGTACAAACAATCGATGGTTAATGATATAATATTAGAATTTTACTCTGGTTTTCCCCTTTTCATATATTTTTTTAAATCCTACACCCAAAAAAACATTTTTAATATCAGCAACGTTTTGCACCCTTAATAGGGTGAAAAGGTACCTGGGTACCCGTATACGTTTTATATGGAGCAACTTGGAGGATCTTTGCAGAAAAAGTTGCTAACATTAGCAAAAAAAAAAGTCAGCAAGTTTTTTGCTGAATTTAGCACCTTTTGCTGAATTTCGCAACTTTTTCTGCAAATATCCTCCAAGTTGCTCCATATAAAACGTATACAGGTACCCAGGTACCTATTCACCCTATTAAGGGTGCAAAAAGCAAATTGATATGCCACGCCCCCCCCCCCCCCCCAACTGATATTGTATATAAACACCTATGAAAATATAATAATAACAAAAAGTTAGGAGTTCTCATGAAATTGTAGAATTGTAGACTAAAATCTTATATAAAAAATTCGATTTGAAAACGCAATAGGTACACAGGTACCTATCCACACACATAAGGGTTAAATCAAGTAAAAACAAGATTCAACTTTTTGTTTGTGTGCCACTTTGAGAGTAAAACTAAAAAGTGATGGTTTTAATCTCATATAACTTATTATTCTCATCTTTCAGTAATGCATTCTTTAATTTGCGCATACGCGTGTGTTTTTAAAATTTTGTTGTAGAAATAACAACAACAATAACACACAATTTGGAAAAAAAACGATTTGCTTGTAGTGTGAAGAAACAACAGAACAAATTTTCATGTTTAATACTATGTTCACACTTGAGTTTTTAAACGCGTTTAAGCAAAATGTTGATTTAGCTAATCAAAGCCGTTCACATTACATTTGAGACGATTAAGATGACAGATGATTAAGAAAAAACACACAATAAACAAATTTATATTTCTTTAAAGTATTAAAAATGGATAAAAATACTTTTATAAAGTTATCAGAAGATAATGATGAAATTGTGAAAATTTATGAATTATTTAAGGAAACAAATACAAACATTAAGCAGAAATCGTGGCCGGTTGTTCAGTTTATGTAGGCCGATTCTACATTACACTCAGTTTGAGGTATGTTCAGTGGATTCTATGTGATTAATGAAGTGATTTAGTTTTAAACTTGTCAATTTGAAGTGATTAACAAATCACTTCAATGTATGGGAAATCATCTCGGTTTTGATGTGATTAGAGCATAATCACGTTCGAGTTGCTTAAACGCGTTTAAGAACCCAAGTGTGAACATAGTATAAAAAGTAAACTAAAAACTCTTGCTTCAAATTTAATTTATATTTTTAGTTAAATATGTGAAATGTTTTAAGCAAAAACTAAATCGGGCATGATGCTGTTGTTTTATAATTCTGTAAGGTGCAAAACCGATAAGTATATCAATGTTAAAAATATCGTCTTTCTAATTCCTTTTTTGTTTTTTTAAAGCACGAATTCGGGATAAAATCAACTCTATAATACTTGGATCAAGCGAATTTGTCCAAACTTTTTGTGGTGTCTAGTAATTTCTGCGAAAATGTAAAGACGTTGAAGAAAAAGCATTAAAATCATTTTCAGCCGTTAATTCTAATTTTTTTTAAGTAACATTGATTGCCCCAAAACAGCGCCTTGTTTGAACCACTCTTGACTTTGAATTATTTTCCTTTATTTAAAATTAATTCTCTGGTTTTACTTACAAACTTTTTGTGGTGTCTAGTAATTTCTGCGAAACTTTTTACGGAGTAAAGACGTTGAAGAAAAAGCATTAAAATCATTTTCAGCCGTTAATTCTAATTTTTTGATTTATTTAAAATTAATTCTCTGTTTTAAGCAAATAGTGAGCAGAATGGTCACAGCACTATCGTCGTCTGCATTTATTGAAAACAAAACCAAAATAAAACAATAATGTTTGTGCGATAGATGTTTGTGTTGTTTATTGGCGAACACAGAACAGAACGTACAAATAAAAGGTCAAATTAAACTTTTAAAAAGAGAATTAAGAATTAAGAATTAATTAAGCCTTCAAAAAAACAGATCTCATTTGGGGAGTTTGATGACTAAGTTAAGCATAATATGGTTACCAGATACAATACTATGGTAACATTAAACGTAATATGTTTAAAATTTTCTTTAAATATAGTTTTGATGGAGGTGACCGTATTTAAACATTTTTTCCCCTGGGCGTAGGTCTCCGTTTACCCTAATTTGGAGAGTTTTTAGCTAAAGTTTTCTGTATATTTAGGTTATATATAAAACTCTTTCTGAAAATTCACTTTAATACGCCTTCTGAACCCGCAAAGAGTTATAACACTGTAATGAAATTTTGCATACCTTTGATTGCTTAACAATACACCACAGATCGCATAAGAATTCAACTTCCGAAAAATATTAATTCTTGGTGGAATCTGTAAGAGTTCGGCACTGCCGGAAGTAAAATTCTAACTTGTGTTAATACAAAGTCATAGCCTCCCTTTAATAGTTTGCACATGGAAAATTAAATAATGTTGTAAAGCAACATGCGTACAGAAAAAACGAAAAGTTTTTTCCTGACATTTAAGTGTTGGGTTATTTTGATTATTGAATGTAATGGTACTGTTGGTGTTTGGGAGATAGCAGTAAAGTATACCCTTGGTTTTGTGGTGTATAACCTCTTTGACCTCGTAAACCATCAATCTAAACTATAGAATTACTAAACAAAAATGAAGATTTTTCCTAATATTTTATTAGTTTTTCCTCTTATTTAGAGCTTAACACATATCAACATTTTGCCATAAAAGCTTAACACTCACAACTTCGTTTCATACCATTTGTTATGTGCTACAGCACAGTGAGACAGAGTTTATTAAATACAAGTAATAAAAATTGATATCGTTACCCTGAGTAATGAATATTCGGAGTCTAAATTTAAATAAAACATTGGTATGATTATTTAATTTTATTTGTGCCATGTTGTTTAAAGCTTTCTGTGTCACCCTGTTAATATTTAACTACAAACAAAAAATAGAATTATTTTTGTACGAATACAAGTATATATTTTTTACATAAAAAATATAAATTCTTTAGGTTTATTCTCGTACTTTAGGTACAATGTTAAAATAATACTGCATTTTCCCTTCAGCTGTAGCAAATACTCTTTATACGTAAATACACATTTTTTCTTTTTGGTGATAAATGATGTTTGAAACCCTAACAAAAGTATTGAAATATCTTTTAGTTCGTTTTCTGTATTTTTCATTTTTTTTTACGCTCCAAACCATTACAACCAACAAATACTTATGTTTACTGCAGTCTACAATGGGGCTGCCATCTCATCATCCACACAAAATGACAAATGATTTTTGAAATATTCCTTGTGAAATCAGCGTTAGGGAAGCGAACATAAAGTTAAATATATATTTTTATGAAATATTTTGTTGCTGTATAAATACAAGAAAACAAACTTTAATTTTGCATAATCAATAATAAATCAACAAAACTGAGTTGAATCATTATTTATTTGTTTTTATATTTTATTTCCATCTTATTTGCTATCATTTAAAGAAATAAAATTTTCAAATGCCACTAAGGCGTATGATTAATAGTGATTACTGTGTAAAAAGTGTCATATTGGAAATTAAGGGAATTAGTAATAATTACGAATGTCTTATGTTGTATTCCAAAATAGAATATCTTATGAGTCGATAACGGATGGTAACACAACTGAAGTTGAGTTGCCAGCAGCAAAATCAGGCAACGCTGCTTATGTTAAAATATATAAGTTTTTTATTTTATGTTTAAACATGAGCGGCGTTGCCTGACTTCGTTGCTGGCAACTCAACTTCAATTTAGTTGCCATCAGTAATCAAGCCAGTAGACTTACCCACTACAGTTGGTGATTATCCATCTAACTGATTGCTATACTCAACGGCTTGCTAAAGAAACAACAGCATGTTAATCTGAAGTTGTATATTAAAACATAAAATAAATTGGATTTAAAGATTTAAATTGCCAGGTTAATAGCCTATTAGGTAGTAGGATGCCTGCTGGCGGATTTCTCTTGTGGTAAGAGCTTTTGGGTATTTATAACCAAAATTGGAATTTTTTTATTTCTTTTTAATAGTCTTTAATATCAGCATGTTTTTTTTACCTGTTTATATTACGTTTGTTGCAAAATACTTGTAACACCTCTTCATACTACTAAATGATCAGCTCCGTGTTAATCAAAAATACGTATTTGTTGTAACTCCAGATACGCAAACCACATAACGCCTGAGTTTACACGCAGAGATAAAATATAGTTCCGCATGGTTGCGGCAACTACACTATGTTTATTGTAACGATATATATAACTGGGAATTTAGCACGTCATACGGAAATCGTACTAATAATAAATTTTGTATTCCCGAAAATAACGTTGATAATATACATACTTGCATGTGCCCGTGCAAAAAAAAACTGAATTGGCAAATCGGTTTTTTTGTTGTTTTCTTACGAAGACAGTAGAATAAAGCAGTTTGGTTTTTAATTTTGTTTTTTCTTTTTACCCACTTACAACTACAATTCGAGTCGGAAAGAACCCAACCAATTGTAAGGGAATGTAAGAAAAGATAAACTCACTGTTTATTGTTGATGTTTTGTTTTGGCTTTGATATTGTTACAAGTAAGACTTTGAGTGTTTATAATTCTTAATCGCTTTAGGGTTTTATTTGTATAATATTTTTGGCCTTTCTAAAATCTTTGGAAAAGGTTTCCTGATGAGCTGGCCTAAGCAACCAGTGAAATGCGCATAGAAGCTAGCTTTCCCTCAACAATAAATTTCAGTGTATTTATCAAATATGAAAAACTGGGAATTTAGCACGTCATACGGAAATCGTACTAATAATAAATTTTGTATTCCAGGGGATCGATTCTGGTTCAGTGAAACTGTGAAATGTAAAAAAACTTTTCATTTTCGTTTTCATGAGTACTTTTCACATTAGCACTTCACATTTACACAAAAGGCGATTCCCGTTCTTTTAATGAAAAAGTGTTTCATTCCATTGTAGCTGTGAAACTTTTGTAACTATATTAATAAAATGTAAAAGTCAAATGCAGATATCGAAGCTATGGATTTTGAAACGGCGCTAAGCCGCAAACGAGTCTTTTAATGCTTGAGCTGCAAGCATTTATTTTTGCTAAAAGAGTTTTTTTGAAGAGAGAAAAAAATACAATTTATGACTCCTCTTGTTTTATACAATATAAATTTTTTCAGTAAAAGAGTTTTTGTTGTTTTTTATTTTCATACATACAATGTACATGGTAAATATTTTTAACTTAAAATAAATAAGAAGTAAACCAAAAATTCCGAATTTGTTGCATTTGGGTTTTTTTCATGAACGATATTGCATCTGAAAGAGGTTGGCCTCAATGTCCTGCCCAAGTGCGCGCAAGAAATAGGAAAGGAAAAAATTTTACATAAAATGTGTTAATATATAAAAACAACAGCAATTTTTTAACGGAAACAAATTTTTATTCAAAAAACAAGAGCAGTCAAAAAAATGTAAAATCGATCAATCAATGAGTTGACAAATGAGTTTTTTGGGTAAACATCTTGCCCGCGCGATTACCACAAAATATTTATTGCAGTAAATAATTTTGGCATAAAACTGACATCTACGAAAAAATTGTTATTGACTTAAGTGAAAGTTTCTTTTTAGGGTATTAAAATAAAAGGTTGTTTTTGAAAAAGGTTTTTTACTTTTAATTTATTTTTTAATAGTTAAAATCAATCACATCAAGTTATTTAATTTACTTGTTTTTCTACACAAGTAAATTTCGCGACAAGTTTTAACATCGTGTAAATTGTGTAATGACAATTGGCAAGACCTGGAATTTTTGTTACAGCAATTCTTGAGTTTATTTGTCAGAGTGGTGAGAAAATTTGGGAGCGGAACTCATTTCACCAATAAAATCATGAATCTCTGCAACAAAAATTCCAAATTTGGACAATGAATTATAAATAAGGTAATGCCTCTATTAGTTGCTAGTAAAATTTTTAAGTAAAAGTTACTGCCAGGCCCATGATGTCTACAAGAACATTTCTTTCGCATATTTATATTGAAAACAATAATAAAAAGCTAAAATTTCTTGTTGTTTTCAAAACAAATATACGAAAGAAATGTTCTTGTCGACATCGTGGGCCTGGGCCTTAATTTCTTTCGTTTAAGCTTTCGAGTTATTCTTAGCCAGCCTTTTCATTTGATACATATATTATAGGATTGCATTAAAAATAGCTAGACCGCCATTTTGGCTGTGCTGCTATGTTTGATTTAGAATGACGTTTCATAGTTTACAACATGGTGAAATAAACAGGTGGCAGCACTACGCCACAATCAGTTACTGTAATAATTTTATAAGTGCATATAATGTTCGCTACTTTCTCGAAAATAGTTACTAACGGTGTTGAGGGTTGTTTTCGTATACACAAACACTAAGAAAAATTTCAAAAAGAAATGGATAGTTATGTATCATAAAATCTGATGTCCCAGAATAGGAATTCGCAATAAAGGCATAGGTGGAAAATTAAAAAATTATTCGACGAAAATCGTCGCACACGCAGAGGAAAAAATGGTTGAACTATGGCTTAAAAAAACATATTATGGTTTCCGCAGTGCCGATAAACAAAATATTGCTATTGTTAACATAAATTTTTTCACGATTAATAATATTTTGCTTCTATTTAACAACAAAGTGTTTACCTCCCTTGAAACTTTAAAAAATGGTTAATAAAAAAAATAATGTTTTATTAAAATAAAGTTCCAATCATAAACTTTTCTTTCACGTACCCAAGTTAGAATAGTATTCACTCCTTCATAATCTAAGGACCATGGCTTTTTACCACCTCTTTGGTTAGGTGTTACATTTGATTGGGTAATCCAAAAGCTGGTCAGTTTTATTACAAATATTCAAAGATAAAGCCAGTTCGACCCAGTCCATTCCTTTATTAGCTGCATCGATAATACGATGACGATCCGTATTGGAATAAATTTTGCTCTTTTTCGTGTAATACGTTTCGACTCTACGAAGGTTAGTATATAGAAGTTAAACACTTTTTATACGGCCGATAAAATTTTACCTTTATCTATTGGTAAGTTGTGATAATGGTCTTAACCCATCATTGCCCGGTACCCGAAAACGTGAACCAATTTTGTTGAAACTTTGCTCATATTATTTTTTTGGTTTATCTGCAATATATTTAAAGTTTCAAGAAAATGGAACGATTGGTTTCTGATATATGAGTTGGTAAGTTTACTTACCAGTCGGCCGATATGTTAAGTATTTTTTAAATAATACAAAAATCCAACCTCGCAGATCTTAAAGGAAATTCCCAGTTTTTCAATTCGATTTAAGTAAGAAATCAATCCAACTAAGGATAATTGACAACCAGGTGACGTTATTACGCCAACTGATTATAGGGTGTTTCATCGTGAAGTTTGATTATGTAAAATACAAAAAATAAATTTGAAGGGGAACTTAAAATTGTTATTATAGGTTAAAAAAAACAATTTGTGGTATTTACTATTTTAAAATGCTATCACGTAAATGTTGGCCATGACTACGCCTGAGGTGGTTAATTCGGAACTCAATGAAACTCTGGTGTTTTATCGTGAAATTTTGTAAAGTGATAAAGCTCATTTCTGGAAATTTACCAAGAGCATTACATCCATTAAAAACAACGGTATGGTGTGATTTATAGGCTGGTGGAATCATTGTTCTATATTTATTCAAAAATGATGAAAATCAGAATGTTTTCGTCAATGGTAACCGTTATTGCACCATGTTAACGGACTCTGTGCTTCCTGAAATTGAAGCGCAAGATCTCGGTGAGCTCTGGTTTCAACAAGATGGCGCTAAGACCTTGTTGAGAAATCATTTTGGTGAGCACTTAATTTCTCGTTGTGCTACGGTAAATTGGCCAGATCGTGCGATATCACACCTTTGGACTATTTTCTCTGAGGATATGTAAAGTCTGAGGTCTGCATATATAAGCCAGCTACGATAAAAGCTTTGGAATCCAACATCACTCATGTTGTTCGCGAGAAACTAATCGCTATGCTCGATCGAGTTGCCCGAAATTGGACCTTCCTAATGGACCACCTCAGTTGAGTGATATCCGACATATACATAATACCATTTTCAAACGGTTAATGGCAAAAATTGTTCCTTTAACCGATAATAACAATTTTAAGTTCACTTTAAAATCTTAACTGCAGCAAATTGAATTTGCCATTGCTACTATATCATTCAATGCGCCATGAACCAACCACAGCGTATCGAACAAATGGATATGCTTTTGTTCACGATTCTATTAAATCTAGCCTAATTTGCTATATGTTTCCGCCCAATGGTAATTAAAATTACCACAAGGACAATTGATGTTATTTCAAACTTTTAGAAGAAGTAAATTAAATTGAATTATGTAATAATAAAAGTAGCCGAAATAAAGGTTTAGAAACAGTTAGTACAAAAAAATTTTTATTTTTAATATAATTTTTGTATTTGATTCAAAATATGGTATTTTTTGGAGCTTAGCGAAAATCCTTCCTAAACGCAAAAGGATAACAAAAATAAATATCCTTCATATTATTTTCTTGAATGACATTAGGTTAAAGTATAAACCAAACGGAAGTTAGACATTTTTTATACGATAGGATTTATACTTGACTAAAGAGCTGGTATGTAAAATTACCGGCTGGGCAATAATGCGTTAAGACATGTAACTATAATTACTGGAAATTGCAGTAGAGTCATACAACATACTACAACGTTTTACAATCTGCTCTGGAAGATATGCCTGTTGGTCAATAATACTGCGATATGTATTTAGTTAATTTTTTTTCAATCTTTATGTTAGTTATGTATGTTTGTTGAATGAATATAATAAAACTTATATACATACATAATTCAATTTTATCAATGAAAAATTAAAATTTCTCAATTTCATTTGGAGTTCTCTCAATTTCATTTGGAGTTCTCTCAATTTCAAATTAAAATTTCCCAATATCATTTGGAATTTTCTCAATTTCAAATTGAAATTCTCAATTTCATTTGGAATATTCTTAATATCAAATTGAATTTCTCATTTTCAATTGGAATTTTCACAATTTCAAATTGAAATTCTCAATTTCATTTGGATTTTTTTCAATTTCATCTAGAATTGTCTCCTTTTAAATGAAAAAAAGTGTAGTCCATTGATGAAGTTTGTACTCGTTATCTAACCCATGTTAAGTTAATTTCCGGCATTTACATTGAACAGTCATATTGATGAAGACATAAACTAATCATTGAAGCCAAAGGTCGAGTGTATAAAATTAAAAATTTCGAAGAAAATGAAGCCACACGATTATTTTTCATGAGCCAAAAGCTTTGAGCAACAGTGAGGCGACCAATTGTTATTATTTCTTGGTAAGTGCCATTCAAGAAGTCATAACGTAAGCTGCTAATTATTTTTTTTGTAGAACCAAACTTAATTCGGAAGCCATTTTGAAACACGGTGATTTGGCCATGGTGGCACAAGGTTTTTCTTGGGCTGATTTTGCTGGTATTAGGTAATTAAACTGTGTACTGGGTATTGATTTAATCAAGTCGTATAAGGCTTTATACTCGCAGATATCCCATCCTTGGGAGAAGGCTTGGCGTGGAAAGTGCTACCGTGATATAAAGAACACGCGGGGGGAGACTGCACCTTGTACACCTTTACATTTTTATCAGATTAATTTAAAAGCTTTTAACTTCAATTGCACAAGTGTTAATTATTTTTGTCGTTGATATACATTTGTATCTACGGATGTAAATGTTTTGTAAACTTAGTTTTTTTTGTCAACCGTAATCATTTAGCTTGAATAATATAAATTAGTTGTATATTTTAATAAGAGAAATAATGATATACAAGTATACATATATACGTATGTTTACATGTGCGTATGAATATCTTTCGGTAATAAGAATTTCAAGAGTCCCATTTCTGATTCATTAGTCATAATTTTTTGTCTCTTTATTTGTAGTAATTACTATTAACCAGTTTTTTCATTCACTCACTTATATTATACTTTTAATTCAAGCATAATTTGTTTGTTTTTGTTTCGGCTTTTGTTTGTTTTCTTTACCTTTAAAGTCCGATTGATTTGACATATATAATCATCAATTATCACTTAAGTTTAAATTGTAATAGCAAAGAGTAAGATCTGAAAATTGAGACGGATAAACTAATAATCGAATAGTGTAAGCAAAGAAAACAAGATAAAAGATGAAATTCACACGGTGTCTTTTCAGATATGGCTTACAAACATGTTTGTGTTGTTTGTGGGCCATCGGGGTAGAGAAGAAAGAGGGGTTACCAAACAGACACGAAATGAGTTGTCATGTTTGTTAATATGAATTTTCATGTTTTTTATTTGTATGTATATGTGTATTATACTAGTATACATAAAAACCGACATGTTTGGAAAGACCTCGTCAAATAATAAAAGCTTTTTGGTAGCATGTTCAAAAGAGAATGTCAAAAACAGACAAGGCTGGAAAGACACCGTGTAAACTCCCTCAAAGAAATTTAAACTTAATGTGGCACTAATGATCATTTTTTTCTTCTTAAATATTAAATTTCTATTAATGTAAAAAAAAATACGTTTATATTGTTCAGCTCATCGACGGAGGAATAGGCCTTCAATCCGGAGACGAGAGTTATTTAAAAAGCAGAGGACGATAAGTAACCAAGATGATGTACATAAGTTTATATGTTTTTTTTATTCTTTGTATTTCTTTTTCATTATTTTGCGTATATAAATCTTATTATTTAATATGTGTTAATCACTTACCTATTTACTTTTATGTTTTGATCCTGATTGATTGATTTTTCTCACCATAAATTCAAGTAATTTTTTTTATTTTGGTTTTGATTAAGCTCTTTATAAAAAAAACATATACAACAACTACAATTAAGTAACCTCTGTATTTACATATACACATATGTTTTCATTTAGATTAAGGCCTTTTCAGGGCAAATAAATTTAATTGTTTCATGATGGATAATTTATCTTTAACATAAATTTGTTAATTAATATGAAATTCGAAACTAGATTTGTTGTTCCGAAAAGCTCTTGGGGTCCTCGATGATAGCTTGAAGACATGGTTATGGGTAGGGTACAGAGCAGACTTAATACTTGTACTGCTGACTAATGTTTCTTTTTCCCTTCTTTGAAACCATCCGGGAGCCTGATTGTTAGGTTATTTAAATAGTGTTTACTTTTATTTTCTGATTTTGGCTGGTATGTGCAATAGACTGAACGTAATCAATATGAACCCCGACAGGCTGAATCAGCTGGTTAGGATTTTGGTACACACAGTTACATGCGGTCACCCACTATTAGTCCTTCTTATGTTCATATTAAAGCCCAGTGCCATAACAGAGTATTGTTTATGTAAAATTATTTTGCTGGATTTTTGTTTGTTTTCGTATGTGTATTTTATTTTTGTAAAAAAATTTTAGTTTTTTTACCAGCCAAGGGGACGAACTTTAATGAGTCGAACCTAACACAATAAAGTTTGTGGTCTTTTAAAAATGACCGAACGGAATTAAATGTTTTCAGGGAAATGGTTTTTTTATTGATTTTCTACACAAAGACTATTAGAGTTGGTGTTTTCCACAAATCTCCTGAACCGAATACTAATTAGCAAGATTTAGTGTTTATTTATGAATATTGAATTAAACTGACAATAGTGAATCAATTAAAGCAAATTTCGTTCCATCAAAAACAAGACCGACAAATTTCTTTTAAATTCTCACTGACCATAGTTCTTATACGTGAACGTTAAATTTTCAAAAACATTTCAGTTAGCTTTTGAAATTGTCGTCAGAATAAATATCCGTTACTCTCTAAAGTCCTTTTTCTTTCATAAGTTTTTTTTTGTGACATAAATACCAAATTGCTACAGCTAGATAATCGATTTTGTTCAAACAGCTTTAGTTGCCATAAAAACTATAACAAGAATTTAAAGTTATCTGTAAAACTATATTTAATACTAGTTTTTGGGTATCGAGAAAAATCTTTATATTCCCAACCGGGTCATATAATTTCTTACAAAAATTATGAATAATAAAAAGAAAAATGTCATAAATTTTTAATTTGTCGTAAAAACTAGCAAAGTTTCTTCTTTTATGTTTTTCAAGTGCTAAAAATTTTAAAACTTAATTAAACCCAAAAACGCTAAAGTTGTTGATGTTTTGTCAAACAATGCTACGTGCTTGCACTTTTGAAATAACTTTTAATTTATTCTTACAGTTTGTTGTATGAAAATAAAAATATTAAGTGAAAATATTTTTTTAAGCAGTGGCTTTTTTAAGGTGAATAAGTTTTTTCTTTAATAGAAATTTAGTACAAGAATTTTTATTTGGAATTATAGAAAAAGTATGGTCTTGTTTTTCGGTTAGTTTTTTTTAACTTTAAATCATAATATGTTTTTTTTTAAGATTTTTGAACTGTAATCTTAAAAGGAAAACGGCGCCATCTTATTCATATTTATATTGAAATTAAATCAGAATTTTGTGTCTACGCTCTTCCGTTTTGAATTTCCTGTAAACGTAGTGTCTAGACCATTTAAGTCTGTTGACTTTGTCAGCTTTCTTTTAGAAATGTGCACATTTGAAGAAAAAAAAGAGGTATAAATATTTACATTAAAGTTAGTGTCTACTTATATATTAAATGATATTAAATTTTAAATTAAGATTTATTTGATTCCGTCATTGTTTAAAGAATCCCAAAAATATATAAAATTTCAAAGTTATTTTTGGGAATACAAAATTTATTACTAATAAGATTTATGTATGACGTGCTAAACCCAATTTTTAATATATGTTAAATACACTGAAATTTATGACTAAAGGAAAGCTAGCTTCTATGATTCCAAAAAAATTAAGTTCAACTCGGGTTCGCATTACGGCATTCGAGGCCGAAATAAATAATAAAAAAATATATCAACTTTCTATACCATCCACAACTACATATGTATATCCAAATGTGGCACAACTACCCTGATAAATTAATATTTCTTTTAAATGAAAACTATCATAAATAGGGGACGGAATGCATTAGTTGTCATAAAATTTATCACAAATAATTAGAATTGTGGTTATTTTGTTGAACTATTTATGGTTTTTAATCCAAATTTTTAATATTTTAATCAGGCTTAAGTTCATCAAATTTAATTTTCATTAAATTATTTTTATGAAGAAAGGAATTTTACAACATGAAAATTAATTAAAATTGTTATTGATAATCATTCATTCTTGACTGACCTGAGATTCGAACCCAGGCGGCTGGTTACCATGACATGTTTCGATCACAACCACTTGATCTCCTCAGATGGATTTGCCGTCTTGCACTCGCGGCCATCGACGATTGCTGACGTCAATAGTCAAACATCAATCCTTAAACCAAATTGTATTTAAACTTTGGTAGATCGAAATTTGCTTTTTATGAATGATTATCCATTTTAATTGATTTTACATGTTTTTTCTTACTTCTGTTTCTTCCGTACATATGTCAAGAATTCTTCTTCGATTTATATCACTTAAAATTGCACAGCTTTATTTTCATAATTTACCATAGGCCCTGTATAAATTCTACTCTCGGAAAAGACTTTCATATGCCTAAAACCGTATCAAATAAAATTAAAGAAACCACACAATACCAATAACGTGAAAATAGAACCTTTACTTATTAATACTCTAAGCACTCGAACCCTTTGTGGCGCTGCGCTTCCACCATTGAAATTAAAATAGTAAAAAAATTTAAAACACATCTTGAGTACCGCTAATTATCATTATTAGTTCTCCAATTCAGCCATATTTTTGACAGATAATTTGTAAAGAAACCCCAATTATCTGTTGCAAATTTAAAAAGTGTTACATACTGTCAACATTTCCCATAAATCTAAATTGTCTTTATATTAAAGGTCCACGCCCACTTCTCCAATTTAGCTCATATTTTGGCAAATGTTGTGTATTGATAACCATGCTAAATATTTGTAGGAAATCTTAATTTTATAACTGTTAGCTTTCCCCGGATCTCTGTTATTTTCACTATCTTTGTTATCTTGTCCCCTTTTTTGGCAGATGTTGTGTATTGATAAAAAAAAAAAGTTTGACAAGTATTTTGTAAAGAAAAGCACACTATTTGTTGCAAATTTTAAACTTTTAAATACTTTAACCATGCTCCAGATACAAATAAATCTAAATTATCTTTGTATGGGAGCTACCACGCCACGCCTATTTCTCTAATCTAGCTAAATTTTTGATAAATGTTGTGTATTCATAACCAAGCATAATATTTGTTCATTTTTTTGGCAGATATTGTGTATTGTTAAAAAAGTTATTTGTTAAAAATTTGAAAACTTTGCTGTAACCCTTCTCCAGATATGGCGTTATTCATATTATCTTTGTTTGGGAGGTGCCAAACCCACTTGGAATTTTACAAACATTTATAGCCAAAGTTAAGCCTATTAGCCTATTTTTACCCATTTTACACTGTGAATATTTAAATTTTCAAAAATCTCTTTTCTGTGGATCTATATTCGCTGAGATACTTATTCAATGCCCAAATTTCATGGTTTCGCAATGATGAATCAGTCACTTTACTTAGCCATAAAGTTGATTCAACAGTTGCGTCCTATGGGGCTACCCTGCCCCTATCAGCAAAATAAGGAGTCTATTTAATTTTTGGGGCTCACAGTATGCTTTGGTAAAAATTTGTTGCTCCCCCTGGACCCACCCCCCTTTATTTTTATTTTGAAAGGTGTAGTTTACAATTAGAGTGAGTCATTCAAATCTTGAAGGCTTTTGTCTTCAGATATGGGTATTTAATGTTTTAGTTCTATGGAAAGTACACTGGTGTGTCCCAAAAAATCATTATTTTTCAAATTCATGCTAAATTTACAAAAACATGTCATTAAGGGATCCCAAATGAGTAAAAAAATAATCAAAACTTATAATATCTGCACAGAGAAGTAAAGTTTGGAAGTTTTCTTTAAAAAAATTTACTTAGTAAGAAATAAAATCGTGCGAATGGACCGAGTAATGAGTAACATTTAAAAAGTCGATAAAATACGATTTTTGGGTCAAATTCGATGTTAGCGACCTCTAAACCTGTCTCGAAAAAACACAAAAATACTTTACGCTATAAGCTTTCAAAAAAAAAGTGGAGCATTAAATATTTTTTTTTTTTTTTTGGTACACACTAAAGTACACCTCCCCCATTTATATTTTGAAATTTATTATCCTCTTTCAATTTTGGCGCTCAGAAGATGCTACAGCAAAAAGTTCAAGAAAATGGGTGCAGCGGCTCTTACGAAATCCGGTACTTAATATTGGCAAACTATGGCGGGAACCACTTGCTCTGCCCCTATTGAAGAAATAAGTAGCCTATTGGGCTTTCGCAAAATGTAAGTGTTAAAATTTCAGGAAAATCGGTTCAGTAGCTTATCAGTCTATAAGCCAAAAACCAAGCAGACAAACATTTTTCTTTCTTATGTATATGGATTATCATAATCACGTTTGCAAGATTTGACGACTTTTCGTCATTTTAACGATTTTTTGGTCCAAAAATGGCCTATTACGATTTTTTAAATGACAAATTTTATATTAATTACAAACGTTTAAAGCATCATTTGATTAACTTCTTAGATACTATCGCTTACTTGATTGGTGGCGGGCATTAAAATTCGGCATTCAGCATACAATATGAGCTTTACTACAGCCCAACGGATATTTCGGCATTCATTTTGCTGCTTTTAAATAAGATATTTTACGGATACCAATAATAGATCCATTTGTCAGCCAGTTTTTTATTTACGAGCTTTCTGAGGATTTCTGATGTCTCTCTCTCTTTTTTAAAAATACTAATACTTTTGAAAAATGTTTAAATATGTTACTCCATCGATGAGTCTTAATCAAGTCATGTCTCTAATTCGAGTTAATCAAAGTGGGCAAGCTTCGAGAATTAATTGATTCTACAAATGTTTCAAATGCTTTGGATTCGTTGACATTATGAAGTAAAAAATGTTTTTACGTTTGTTTTTTAAAAAACTGAATTTTTCATATTTAAAACACTTTTACTGCTCTAATTAGATTGGTTTGTAAAAAAAATATGCATACGTACTTAATAATAGCAAGAATGCCTATTTTATTTTCAGAGATTTTGATGTTTAACTCTATTTATTTTACAAATAAATTAAATTAATCCACTTCCAAAATATTTATTTAGACTTAACGTTTATTGAATTGTTCATTTGTAAAATAAACACTAGTTCTGTTGACAGAAATATTAACAATTGTTTAGTTTTTTTTTGTGATAAACAAATTTCAGTTTGATTTTTTTTTTTTTTTTTGAGGCAAAAGGTACATACACTCGCACACAAATTTTTGTGTAAGTCAATCATTTTTTATTAATTCAATATCGCTGAGTATATCTGAGTTTATTATTACAAAATTGTGGATAGTTTTAGCTGCAGTGGGTTTTATATTACACGCAGTATGTTGTTTGATTTATATTAAAAAAAAATTATGTATTTTTAATATTTAGTATTTTTTAGAAATATTATTTAGCAAAGCATTAAAAATATTTAAGGTTACAAATTAAACATATGTATTATGTTTTCACTATGAACAAAACAACTTGTTTTGCGATATATTAAAGCGATTTCATTAGGTTTAAAAGATTTTTGTTTTCGAATTTTTGAAATGATTTTGCCATTTTTGTTTTAAAACAGTATTTGAAAATAAACAGAACATCATTTAACGTACGGCTCACACACCCAGAAACAATATTTATTTTTTTAATTTTGGTGTATATGAACACTACACTTAATATCGTTCCTTACTATTATCAAGGAAGTAACGAACATTATATAGTGTTCTGTTCTTTGTTATAAAACAGAACAACTGTAGTAGCTCTGTAGACATACATTATATTAAAATCTTATATTGTGTTTTTTTTTTAACATTGATTAAGGAATGAGCAGCCAACAAATTTGTGTAAATGTTTTTTCGCTGGCTTTTTATTTTTTATTTTTATGATTTACTACACAATTACCGCTTGTGTTTTCCACAAATCTAGCGCGCCGAACACTTAAGAATGTTTCTTTTGTAACAAATTAAGAACATAATGCTTAAATTTTTATTTTCGACATCCTTTGAATAGGGCGATGCAATTGCGAAGTTCTATTTTAATTTTGTTACTCATTTTTCATTAGAATGATTTCCGAAGGGTATCGTTATTCAATTCCAAAAAATTTTTTAATTTTGTCAATTTTTGTTAAATTTGTTTTAAATTAAAATATTGTTAATTTTTTTGTTAAAAAGAAAAAGAAAAAAAACCCTGAAGAATGCACTCAAAGAAGTGCCGAAATATTGGTTTTAAATAAATTTGTGAAAAGTTTTTTTATATAAAAAATAAGACCTTAAGCTCGAGAATTTAATTTATATATTAAAATAATAAAGGTCGAAGAAAATACATATTAGATATATATAAAATATAAAGAGGCCAAGCTTTACAAAATTATTTTATTTTGGAGTTATTTCGTTTTAATACATTGATGTCAACAATAAAATTGTTATTTTATTTGTGAGTAAAAAAAGTTATATTACCCAACTAACCATTCCTTAAGTGAGATATAATTAAACTGGAGAATAAGCTTGTTAAAACTAATTATTTTTGTGTTCACTTACACGTATGATAATGGTCTTTGATTGTCGTTTTCAAGGTGGGGGTGGTAGCGCCCGCCCGTTATTTTAAAAATATGGGTGCGAGTAGTTTTCTTAAAATATCTCGAAAACTCTAAGCAATACGAACATTTTTTTAAAAGCTTTTTTATAGATAAAAGTATTATATTTAAATTCCTTCAAATACGTTTTTGTTCCTAATTGTATAATTAAAAAGTTATAGAAACAAATATTAAACATTTTGTTAGTTTTTCTTTAAAGCGTAATAACTCTTTTCTTAAAATTTTAGACAAAAAGATAACGAAAATTAAATGATTTTTTTCTTCACCGTAAAAACTATATTTCGCATATCATTTTTATTTTGGTGGTTATGGCCTGTTGGGTAGTAAAATAAAAAACAAACAATACAACGGCTACACATGTGAAATTGTCGATGACAAATCGTCGATTGAATGGAAGAAAGTAAGAATGTGTGTGATTTTTTGGCTAGAACAATTCTGCTGTGAAATTTTAAAAATTTGACATAAATGTTTTAATATCGCCAGGAATCCAAATAAGAAAAATCTATTGTTACAATAAAATCATTTAGCTATGTTTTCGTCTAAACTGAGGGCAGAAGTTTTCCCATCTCTTATGTCCATTGTGTGTGAAGGGAGTTGACAACTTATTCTTAAAGTTAAATTTTTGTTACTTACAAATTTGTAACTCGAATCGTTGTTTATCCGCCATATTGTGCGGTCATATCTTGTTGGGATTATCAAAGTAACCTTAGTCGGGATTTTAATTAACTTGTTCAATAAAATTGTCTTGAAAATTTAATTTTTTTTAATTTCTCTTAATTTTTTACATCAAATAAATGGAAATTTTATAACGTTTGGAAAATAACAATTAAGGAAATTGTTTTATATGGTACTTTATTTTTGCATACAAATTTTTACCCTTTTTAACTTCTTTTCTAGCCTTTATAATATCACCAAGTTGTTTGGATACTTGGCTAATATTCTTGCGCTAAACTCCAAAGCAACCACATACACCCAGAAACGCAATCGGCGTTCTCTCGGGGAATATCAGCAAGGTGTTTGGATCCTTGGCTGATATTCCGGAGCTCCAAATCCACCTCTAAATACTGTCCATACCCCACGAAACGTATCGATGCTTCATACGCACCACTAAAGGACGTTATCAACGTTTTAGAGCTAAATATTTTATTAATATTTTCTTTTTCCAAAATTTGTGAAGCAAAACGGCGTTTTCGAAGAATGATAATTTCGTAACTTTACATATTGATTTAAATTATTTATTTATACAAATTTGAATATATTTCAGCTTTTCGAATATAATAAAAATTATCCTAAATACTCATTGAAAAAGTTTTTACCATTGTTTATACTTAATTTGGATTGCTCTGAATTATTTTTGATTCTTTTATGATAATCTAAAGCAATTTTGACTTTTTTTGTTTAATTTATAAACGTAATCAAAAAATTATCAAAAATAATACGAATCAGTACAATGCGTTGATTTGTTTTAATCTAATTAACTAGTAATCGTAATATCACAGCTATTCTTAATACTTAACAATTTCCAAAAAAAAACATTTTTCAAATAAGTGTTTCAATTGTTTCGTCATTCAAATTAAATAGAAGAAAAGGCACAAATTTTGAGAAAAAAAATATATAACAGAAATATTTTACATAGATGGCAAACTGTTGTTGTGGTAGCTCAATAATACCCCATATCTTTAATAGAAGCCTTTCTCGTAAATGTTGGTTAAGCATTAAACATTAAATTGGGAACAAAACGACTTATGTTATAGCACCCTTATAATTCCTAAAGCGCAAACCATATGTACTAAGACTCCTACATACATATTCTATATTGTGCTTCATAAAAACCTTTCGACTTCATCTCTACAATAAAATACGACATTGATATTGAAATATGTATTTAAAACGAAATTTTTAATTGTTGTTGACAATAACTAAAATGCTCAAAAATATTATAAAATAGGTAAGAATATATAGTCAGTCGATCTTGCTACTTAAAGGAATAAGTTTTATATGAGAGCTACAATCAATGCAGAGCCTATGCTAAGCTCAGAAATATTATTTAGCAAATTTCCCATGATATCTCCTTAATGATTGTTAAGTTCATGATTGCATTCAATACAAGGAAGCGATTCAATACATTTTTTTGAATCAATTCATGTATTAGTTTTTTTGCAATCATATCCAGTAATTGCAATTAAAATGAAATCGGCATCACTACCTTCGTTCCCTTTAAATAAAACCCCTTCTTTGAGAGATAAAGATGGCTCTGATAGTTTTAAATTGTCAATTTTTGTTTACAACCGCTAGATTCCAAGTGTGTATTATTTCGACGAATGTTAACTTTGGTCATGATTTTAATGGAATTGATGGATATAAATTAAAAAATCCTTTATTGCAAACTCTTTTTTCTTCTTCAAATAATAACGCTGCAACTATCGATTCCATTTCTTTTTAAAATGAATTTTGCTTTAAGTAAAATTTTTACAAATATCCTAAATCGACGGCTTTATTCTAATACCTGCTAGTTTTGTCAAAATTTGACAGGATCTTAAATAGCGAACAATGAATTTAGAAATGTTATTCTCAGCAAAACATGCTATGTCGACTTAGCATGTTATAGAATGGGACCGTCGAAATGTTTCTGATTCTATTTTGTGCGCTTCATAGCAAAACAGCAAGATTGAACATACCATTGTCTTTGTCTATTTCTTTCGATTCAGTTTTTGCTTGGAATAAATTTTTTCGATTTATGCATAACAGACTGTGAGAACGTAATCGAAATGGGGTAGTATCACATTTCCAAAAAAAAAAATGATTTTACAAAAATTCAGTCATAATTATCTTTGCGATAATCTTTAAATGCTTTTAGACTTTCCTCTCCAAGAAAACCAAAATGTTTACAAATGTGATAAGAAATTGAACAACATCGACAGCATTGCCACGATATACCAGCCACTAACGATAAAGTAACAAGAAATATGAGAAACCACCAAACAAATACCTTTTAAAGTTGGGTCATTGAAATTTCCATTGATAACAACAAGCAATTAAATTTATTTGAATTTCTTTATTGATGTTGTTGATGTATTTTTTTATTTGTGATAAAAAAACCAAAACAAAATAATAAAAAAATCAATTGGTTTTGCAATTGTTAGTGCCATAAAACTGTTTTTAATACGGTATTTGTAGATTAATAAAATAATTACACGGTGATACAAAACAAAGGAAAGTAAATATTAAGTGGGTTCCTTTAGCAATTCTACCTTGGTTAACTTTATATATAAAACCATTATGCAAAAAAAAATCAAGTTCACATTAGATTACTAACACATTCAGCCCAGCAAAAGTATTTGGTTTTAATGGATCTGCCAACAAATGTGATTTTTAATTTTTTTTGCATAAGGGGTAAAAAAAATCCGTGAAAATTGTTCCAATCACTTCGTTATATGGAAATAAGGGTTATCATAAGATACCATACTCCATAAATCTTAATTTTTCTGTTTATATACTCATTTTAATAATTCATCCTATTTTTCTTTTTTTTCTGCCACTATAACATTTGTAATATTAATCTAAAACTCTCTTAAATATAACTTTTGACTCCTTGATTCATCTTTTTAATAATGTTGGTCATGAACTGCAGTAATTTTTCTTGATGAATAGTGTTTTTGTTATTTTCCGTTTCGATTTTTTTCGTGTTTTGATGTGTTTCATTTTTTCAGACCGCCTTAGCTTAAAATATAGCGAATAGAAAAAAACTGATGGTGCTTACAATTTTGTAATCAGTGAAATTGATTTAAATAAAATTTTAAAATTTTTTGAAAAATTAATCATTAAGATCGCACAAGGTTCACGTAAAAATTAACGACTTTTTCAAGCAGCTTATTTTGTCTGCATGGTTTATACGCCATTTTATCCGTTTTATCCGTTAATAATCGAGATATCGATTTATTTACTTTTTTTCATATGATGGCAGCCCGAAAAAAATTCCACCATTCCAAAAATCAAAAACTCCAGAGTGCCTGCCCATTAAAACTCTAAAAAAAAACTTTGGCTGAAATTAATATTGACCTAAAAAGTAACTCGAATTACACATTATGCAACGGTCGAACTTACTTCGTTAGATCGACCCAGAATATGATTCCAGTACATTTTCACTATCGGCATTTCATGTAGAATTTTTAGTACAACACGTCTTGCAATAAGTTTTTTAGTTATTTAGAAAACGAAATTTTTGCGTTTTGATCCGATTCATAGTAAATAAAATGGTGTCAATATTAACCCATTGAAATGCTGTGTATTAACATGAACCAGTTTAAGAATTATGGCTTTTTTATATTACCGTTTTGTTTTTTCATGTTAATCTGAACCATTACAAATGTTATTTAATAACAACATAATTATTTACATTTGGTAGATTTTCTAGGAGTAGATATAAAGATTTTAATTAATAATAAAGGATGTATTAAAAATAACAAAAAGCTGAATTGTTACGTTTTGTGAAGGACCTCCTCACATACATCCAAGTTTCTTAAGGCACTTTAGTACGACTTTAACAATAACGAATAACTTTTTTTTAGTAAAATATTGTGTGTAATTTTGGAACAGTGACAAAACAAAAAATTACACTGCCAAATGTCGTTAAGATCAGTTCATAACTTGTTCTAACACACCAAATTTAAAGTTTTTTTTTTAATTTAAAAAACTTAAATTTCCGACATTCCACTTAAACAAAACAGCACCCAAAAAATGGAATAAAAACATTTCTGGTATTTCCTTAATCTGGGGACTTCAAAAAATTTGCTTTATGAAAACTTCTGCCTATTTCTTGTGTTGCCCGGTGTTATTATCACACAAAAAAGAGAACAAATGCAATTGATGGTATTTATTTCTAATAATTTCCAATAGAAAATCAGTTTATATATTTGCAGGCCAAGTAGAAGGTCGTGCCGTTTATAAATTCGACAAAATACGTTAAAACGTAAAAAAAAACTTTTGAAAATTGCGGTGCGGTGGCTGCTAAATAATTAAATAGAAGTTGTGTGTGTTTGTTTTTATAATAAACGGTAATTGAAATGGTTATTTGAATAAAATGTTTAAAAATTCAAAATTAATAAAAATAAACGAAAATAAACAAAAATAACACCTAAAAAAACACCTGAGTAAAAATAATGATGTTCAAATTATCAATGTTAATTCAATTGTAAAAATGGGAAAAGGGAAAAAACTCCCGGGGAATTTTTTATCATAATTGGGCTGTATGTTAATTTCTTGACTAAATATTTACCCCCATTTAGTGGAAAATGTGTGAATTAATTTTAATACAAAGTAGATAACTAAATAAGAGATTATTAGAATTGAAGTTAAACATAAAAAAAAGCTTGTGGGTCTAGTTGAAAATTGTATATTTAACGGCTCACAATGCACTGCAATGGGGCCTTTTGACTTTTTTCGCTAAAATTATCATGCTATCACATCAAATGAATAAGTTCATTAACTAATAATACATGTCGCACTTGTTTAGAAATACTGTATTAAGTTAAAATTAAAAAATTTTCAGTAGAACCAAAACAGTGTTCAGTTTTACATTAAATTCATGTGAAAATGAATTTTTTAACCAACCGTATCATTACAAAAAAGAGACAAAATAAAAAATTGAAAAAATTTAAATTTTGAGTAACTACATTTTAGCTTCAATAAGACAATGTGAGAAATATGGGTTTTCGATACCAATATTAAGCAGACCATTTTTTATCATTGGAATATATTTTAGAGGAACCTACAGTTCAGTACAAACTTACAGGTACCAAGGTATTGCGGTAAATAAAATCTTGCTCAAAACTATTTCGTGGCAAATTTATTTTATACGAAAAAATCTCTTTGCGACATACATTTATGTAATTCATTTTACGATATTATGTTTAAAGTACTAGAATATTTTTAGAATAAATAATAATATACCCAATCACACCGACATCAAATAAAACAAGTCCTACCTAAATGTGTCTCTAAAACACAAGTGATAGTTTGGAGAAAAAAGCTTGAACTAATTAAAAGCAAGTAAATTAAGAGAATTTTTTTTTAATCACATTTTTAACATGCAAACAATTTTATACCATGTTCATTACAAACATTATTATAACATTTTTGACAGCATTGCCTAACTATATGACTCTTTTTGGGATCGCATATACAGCATATTTTTCGTTTATTTGTTCTACAATTAGTTGCATTTGATGACGCTTCTTCCTGAAGAACTTCCTGCAGGTACTTAACTATAGGCCGTTGTAATTTATTTCGTGACCTTTGGCGTATTTGGGGAACAATAAGTGTTTCAGTGTCTATGAGACACATTATGGTATTTTATGTTGCATTTTTTTGTTTTGACTTATAAAAATTAAGTAATAAAGAATTGTAAAACTTTTTGTTGTTAAGCTTTACAAAACATATGTATATAAAATAAAAGTCAAAAGGTTTTGTTGCGATATGCTGAATATTTTCGTCACTGCATTAAACTAAACATGACAACGTGTCTACCAGACACATGCTGTTATGATTAAAACGAATTTTTAGCTTATGCCTAAATGACAAAAGAATGCTACAAATTCATTAGCAGTAAAAAGCTAATAATATCTAGTGTCATCGATTTCAGTTAAATTTAGTTAACGAATGAAGTTTTTTACTCTTTAAAAGCTATGATTATATTGTTTGTTACAAAAAGTCACTTATAATATTAAATAGAATTATAATTATAATTTGTTCTTCTTTGGCTTTAACATTAACTTATTTTTAAAAAAAAATATTATAAAGTGGCTACTTAAAAGTGGTTTAATTTGAGATTAACCAAATTATGAAAATACATTCTTACCATATCACCGCCATATACTTTTTATCAATTATGTACGATGGCAACAGCATGTTGCTTGATAATGGTAACGATAATTTATATTGGATTCCTAGTACTCGTGTATATCCAATGTTTTAAAACTACATAATTTTTCTAAAGTTTTCCTTTATAAAAAATTTACAGAAGTCAGTGAAATGTTGTCCAATTAATTGTATAGCTCAGTACAACACATGATTTCGGGACTCAATTCTGATAATTGCTTATGAAAGTAGACCCAAAAAGAAGAACTTCTGCATCATTAGTTTGGCCATGATTTTTGTGACGTATTACGCTCTTTTGTTTCTCATAACTCAAGAACCACTAGTCCGAATAAGCTGAAACAAATTTAAAAAAATTAAGAATTACAATTCCTTTTATCTGTTCACACATGTTTCGCTATATAAGCAACAGTTTCGCAGTTATAAATAAATTTATGAAGAAGAAAAAATAAAAAATTCATAAAAAATCCAAAATGGTAAAAAAGTGTCAAGTCCTATTACTTTCACGTAAAGTCGCATAACCTATGAACAAAATGACACATAAATCATGAAAATCAAAGAACGCGTTTCACAATAATTACAAAGTATGAATTCAAAAATTTGCTCGAGATATCCACAAAATTCTTTGGAAAAAACATTGATGACTTTTTTATTATTACAGGTATGATGTTGCGCTGACATTTTGCTGTATCAGTTTTCTGCTTTTTAAAAATGATGTCAATGCCACAATGTAATCCATTTCGATTTGTGTTAGCGGTTGTGGTCCATTATTTTCAATATCGTGTGTCCACACGCAAAGAAAAAACATGATTGATACAATCACAATCGCAAACTATCATTAATGTTTGTGGTAATGATTGTGTCAAACACGTCTTAAGTAACAATGTATGTTCAGGCATTATGTTTATAGCTAATTATTGTCTCAAACGTATTATTATGTTTAGAAGAAAAATGCAATCGTTCTTTCAAACCATGTTTCTTTCAGAGAATGCGTTTTACAACAAACATAAATAATGGTATTAAATATAATTTTGTATGCAACTTATATTATGATTTTAATTGTATAGTTGAAAATAAAAATATTATAGTAGGAAACATTTCCTATAATTAAATATTTTTAGCTAGATCAGACTTATCTTTTATGTGTAAAACACCATATAATATTATTGCAGTGCATAAAAAAATATTTAATACAAAAAATATTTGTTCAAGTTATATTAGGACTATAATAAACGTATTAGGGTAAACATATAAGGCTGATATGAATAATAATGGTTGTAGTGACCACTTATTAATCATGTTTTTTCTCTGCGTGCAATCAGCATCATTCAAATTGGTCGGATGGGTGAAAACGGTTTCGGCTTGCAGGGACACAGTATCCAGACTCGTTCAACTGGAAGTGTGGCAGTAAAAGCAGCAATGTATTCTTTTGTTTTCAATTGTTTTCTGTTTAATCCAGGACGAGAATTTATGCATGCGTAGCACCTGGATTCATCATGTCCAGTTAGGCCTTCCACCCAAATTACTTTCTTCATAAAAGAAAACTGTCCACCTTTTCCATGTATCCACATTATAAAGGTATTATAACAATTTTTGCACACTATGTTCGGCGTAAAATTTGCACCACTTAAATCTGCTTCATCAAAATAATGACAATACGCTGTTTTGAATTCCTCAGTAATCAATTTTTGTCGGTCCATTTGGCCTCTTTTTGGGACGATATGATCACAAACGTAATAAAAATTATCCAATTGTGGGCACTTATTTTCCATATTTTATATGTTTTGTTGTTATTCACTTTTAAAAACCGAAGAAAAATTCACTTGTACTCCTCGCGTTCGTCAACTCTTGTTAAATGACAAAAATCAATCAAATAGCACCTATAAATACTACAAATATTTCAATATTTTACTGGCATATATGTTTTCGAAACGTTCCAAAACATGAGCACTCACAAATGTGGGTGCAATTTCGGTTAAAAAAATAATGCTGGTAACTATCGGAAAACCCCAAATAATTAAAAAAGGGCACTTTCCTTTTTTCCTTTTAATTGTCCACTGACATTTATTAACGCTTATTACTTTGCTACCGCAATCATAAAAATCAAATAACCATTTGTTATTACTTTTTTTTAATTCTGAGGATCATAAAAAAGTCATCTATGTTTTTTCCAAAGAATTTTGTGGATATCTCGAGCAAATTTTTAAAATTTATACCTTTAATTAATTGTGAATAAAAGCGAAACGCGCCCATCGAATTTCATGATTTATGTGTCATTTTGTTCATTTGTTTCAGCTTATTCGGACTAGTGGTTCTCGAGTTATGACAAACTAAAGAGCCTAAAACGTGACAAATTCCCCTATACGATATTTACTAACTTCAAATTAATTTTTAAATCATTTATTGAGGTACCATGTCCAAACTAATGATGCAGAAGTTCTTCTTTTTGGGTCTACTTTCATAAGAAATTATCAGAATTGAGTCCCGAATCAATCACCTAAAAAATGTTGTACTGTGTAGGGAATTAAAAATACTTCGAAATTTTGTAATGGTCGATTTGTAATTAACCGTAGGTCCACTCTGTAAATTCATATAAACAAATCGTAATACCGCCATCAAATTCGGCACATATTTATGTTGTGTGACCAGAAATTGTCATTGTGAGTGTTATGTAGAGTGTTTTGAAGCGGCGAATGCAGAATATAGAATTCTTTCCAGCTTTCAAAATAGTTTTTTAATAGTCCCGTTAAATAGTAATAGCTTTATGACTGATGGCTGTTTAAGGTGTTTTTTTTTCGGTCAAAAAACCCTTTGCTGGATTTAATGTTCCATTCAAAATATACAAACAAAAATGTAATTAGCTGGTTTAAATTCTTTTCTAAATATAATGCACAAATAAATTGCAAGTTGTTGCATATCTTACACCAGTTGTTTTCAGGGCAAAATATTATTATCTTTTTTAAAGCTGCTTTTGTGAAAGTGTATTTTACTGGAACAGTTAAACAAGCTGTAACTGCACTTTTATTGATAAAATGTTCTTGTTTTTTTTTTTACATACAGCGAAAATAAATATGTTCAACTTCTTTTATTAAAAATCAGTTAAAAGTAATTTTATGTTGAAGATCGCTTAAACGGTAGTAAATATTGCTTTTGTAATAATATAACTTTGTATTTGATACGCCAAAAATATATATAAGCTTTTAGTTAGCGTTGTTTTATTAAAATGCAGAAAAGTGTACTACTTTTTTAACGTGTGTGTAACATGATAAAAAATATACCACATATATTAGGCATCTTTTTTTTAGAAAAGAGAACACCATAAGTAACACCATAAATTTATGACCAACCCTACTTAAGTTTTCAGCTCCAACATACATTTTTAATATACCCAGCCGCTATCTCTATTCCTTAAGGGGGCTCCTATACAACATGTTCAATACAGACTAGAAATATATTGAAGAAAAAGTCCCATAACAACCCAGGAGTCGCCTCTAGGGGGATATAATGTATGATCGACATCAATTAGTTTTTTGCCCTTAATATTTTGTCTAGACATACTGCCCTTTATCACCACTTCTTAGGGGTGCTCCCATACAAATATTGTGTTTTATAAAATTCTTAAATTAATTGAAATTTTTCATTTTTTGTGAATAAACTTAGAATTAGAAGCATAAGAGAAAAATAAGACGCCCAGCTAATTTTTTTTTAATGAATTTTTAACCAACAAAAATTTCGTAATGTTGATAAAAAAATATTTTTTTGCTAAATTTTATTTTATTGCGGAATTTCGTTTTTTATTTATTTCAATAAACAAAACTTTATTGAGTTACACAAATATATGTAGTATGTTGTACAACCTCCTTCATTTTCGAAACAACGGTATATCTCGAAAACAAGAGCTAACCTAAAAAACTATAACCACCATCGGATTCAGCGTACCCGGATTATATTTGTCTAAAAAAAGTGTCAAATTCTAGCACAGTGTTATTGTCCCTGTAGTACGCCTGTAATGGTATGGCCAACATTCAGAGACTTAGTGTTAAAATTCTTAAAATTTATTTTAAAAAAATATGAATAGGTTTATTCCATAAAATGTCGCATGTATTATTTCTATGTTATAGTTCTTCCAAAAATTTTAATTACTTAGTAAACCCAAATATAATTTTAATGTTAACTCAAAAATACCCCGAATTAAAATATGTATATATTCGTAAAAAAAACTTCGTAAAATTAAGAGTCTATTTAAATAATTTATTACTCAATACTTACTCTCAAATGAAAAATCAATCCATCCATGCTCAAATCAATCCGAAGCGGTTTTAATAGTACGGTGAGTACGGATTTTCTTGAATCAAGTACAGAAAAATTGATTCAATGATTTTCAATCGCAAAATACTTAAATTACCCACATTCAATTCCAATTTCATCATTAAAATAATCTCAAAATGAGATTGATTTAACCTTCATAAGGTCTTCGGGTCAAATTTGACCCATTTTGAAATTATATTTGAATTTTTTCCAAAAGTGAGTGGTTGATCTTTTTGATTTTTTATGACTTTTATTTCATTTAAAATGTCAACAAATACGTTAAGTTTTTAGAAAAAAATATTGGCAAAAAAAATATTTATAAAATTTTTTACACTTAAGGTCTTTGGGTCATATTTGACCTGGAGCAAAAATCTTGATTTTTGTTACGCACAATTATGTTAAATTTTTTCAGCGCTCATCAAAAAGTGGTGAAATAAGATATTTCAAGGAACCTCTTGCAAATAGCCATGGAAGATTCCGAACGGAAAACATTATTAGCATGATGCCAGTCTTGACCCGCTATTCGTGTTCAAGAATTACAACGGAAGAGATTTCCAGTTTTCAATTGTTTTTTCCTCCTCCTGTGATGAACATTATTTTGAAGTATACTAATAATGAAGGTAAACGTGTATTTGGTGTTGATTGGATAGAAGTTAACGACAACGAAATGTTCGCATTTATTGGTTCACTTTTGTTAGCTGGAGTGAATAGATCAAACAATGAAAGTACGGAAAGTTTGTGAGATTCTGAAAAAGGAAGTCCTATTTTTAGAGCAATCATGCCGATAAAAAGATTCAAAACTCTTTCGAGAGTAATAAGATTTGATAACAAGGATACCCGCAGTGAACGCCGAATTTTAGGCAAGTTTGCGCCGATACGCAAGCTTTGGAATATGTGAGTTTAAATTCTGCCCAAACTTTACAATCCATATCAAGACGTAACAATTGATGATCAGCTGGTAGCATTCAGAGGAAGATGCCCGTTCCGGCAGTACAAACCATCAAAACCAGCGAAGTATGTTATAAAATTTTGGGTTCCTTGCGATTTTTCCACTAGCAATGCCTGGAATATACAACCGTATACAGGTAAGGATATTGGAGCTATGCCTGAAAGAAACCAAGGAATGCGTGTAGTTCTTGACTTGACAGTTGGTCTGAAAGGTCATAATGTGACTGCAGACAATTTTTTTACATCCTACCAATTGGGACAAAAATTGCTAGACAAACAAATTACTTTAGTAGAAACTACACGTAAAAACAAGATCGAATTGCCACCAGAGCTGTTGGCCTCTAAAGGCAGAGCTGTATTCTCATCATTTTTTTGTTTCACCAAGAATACTACGCTCCTTTCATATATTCCCAAAAACATAAGTCTGTGAATCTTGTTAGCACTTTGCATCATAGGTCAGAAATTAGTAATCGCGAGGACAAAACACCGGTAGATACGCTGTATAAGGATGTGTCATGTTATTCTTGCAAAAGGAAAACCAATTGATGGCCTCAAGTTGTATTTAGTTACATACTAGATATATCAGCATACAACGCTTTTATATTATTCACATCAGGTAACCATGGCTAGAACGAAAACTGTTTTGCCAAACCTCGACATTTTTTAGAAAATTTAGATTTTCAACTTGCCACGCCCTATATAAAGCAGCGAAAAACATTACCCAGAGCCCAATTTACGCGGGAAATTGCAGATAAACTGCGCGCAGTTACTGAGCAGAAGCAACAGCCGTCATCTTCAAACAAAACCAAGGAAAGAATGTGTGAACCAGTCAAAAATTCGTACAAAAGAAGTCGTTGCCAATTATGTCCCAAATCAGATAACAAAACACCACTTGTATGTTGCACTTGTAAGAAATTTGTATTTAAACAGCACTCTAATACAATAACTTTGTGTACCCAATGCCATAATTAAATTTTTATATGTAATTATAAAACTTTAATCATTGTATACATTCTTTTCTTTAATTTGCTCTTTATAATAAATAACTTGTGTAACAATAAATGTTAATATTTAATGCAGCTTCAATAAAATATCAACTTTAAAATCATCCTTAATTGAAAAACAATAGTTTTTATATACAATTTTCTATTTGGGTCAAATTTGACCCGAAGATCGTTAACGTCAGTAAATTTGAAGACCTTATGAAGGTTAAGTAAAACTAAGATTGAATCAATCTCAAAATGCGCCTGATTCAAGTATAATAAACATCATGCCCGATTTGGTTTTTACTTTAGAAATATGTTGTAATTATTTAACCAAAAATATAAACTATATAAAAACCAAGAATTCAAATTTACTTTTTAACCCTTCAGTACACAGGAGTCTAGCCAGACCTTTATTCAATGTGTATGGAAAATCAAAATATGCTGGAGGTTTAACCGGTTAATTACCAAAAATTTAGACGTTGAAATTTTTTGATAACAATTTCAGGAAATTCTTACAACACTATTTTTTAAATTTTCTGAAAAAAAAGTTTTTGGACGAGTAGTTTTATTGAAAATTGCCGTGAGTTTGACAACACGCTGGTACTGTTAAGTTCTTTGTAATCTTTTGTTGGGTACCATTTTTTTTTTAGTTACTTATGTTGTTTATGGTACGTATTTAGTTAAGTTTTTGCTTTAGTTCCAAGTATTAATTTAAAAATACAGTTAGCATTGACTTATTATTTCTTTTCTTTGAGCGTGTGGCTCGGCGTTGCAAATTAAATTGCTTGTCTTCGTGGAACAATTTGAAATAATTGTATAGGTGTATGTTGACGTTGCACCTCTCACACTAAAATTTGGTGACTTTAGGTGTACAGACAATGTAACGGCGACGATTGGTGCTTTTCAAAGGAACGTGCAAGCCCGTCTACCCTCGGAAGGTTTTGGTGCTTATAATTAGTGTCTGAATCCTCTGTAGACGAAGGTTAAGAACGGCTACTACCGAAAGAGTAATTGGCAACCCCATTGTCATGTAAATCCACGCCACCCAAATGCCCGTCTTCTCGTTTGTGTATCGTTGCACTGTTACCATTGGATCAATTGCGTCGTAATTATTTACGAGAGTAACTTAAGAAGTGTCCGTCCAACGAATTAATATAACATTATTTCGTAAATCGAATGCATAGTCGGTTTTACCAGTTATTGAAGGTGCGCTGGTACCTTGATTGAATCGAAAAGTGCCGCTTGCGCGGAGTCCTCTATTTTCAAACAAGCAACGCAAGTAATGGGTGGTAAAAAAAACTGTCAAAGTAGAAGGTTTGTTGCATTTTATGCTCAAGTGTGATAATAGTTCTATTATGGCGGATGCATCGAGTCCAAAACTCTTATTGAAATTACCGGATGCACGAGTATGGGACAAACTGAAACATGTATCCATTGTTCAAGGAAAGTGCCCGAAGTTTATATCCGAAACGGATTGTTTTCCACGTATCCGATTCACCGACAGTATTATTTGGGGGAAAATAAGTAGCAGTTTCAATCAAGAACGCTTTTTCACCTTGACGTTCATGTTTATCAACGCAAAAGTAAGGTTAGAGTACCTTACAATACAAATTAAAAACGTTCAAATAAGAAGAATAGTTATTATTGACAATTGAAAAAACAACAACATAAAATGCTGTAACACAAAGAAAATATCTGTCAAATCAATCTCACTATCAGTACCAAGGTGTGGTGAAAAACACGCTGGTATTTACTGCCACCTAGCGGCTCATATTTAATAGTGTGATGGGCAAATTGCCTTAAAGCCCAACCATAATGGACTTAAGATGGAATAAGCAAATGTGCGAATACATGTTAATTATGTGAGGCACACCATATTAAACTTAAGGAAACATTTTGCTTAGTTTAATTCAACTGTCATTTGCTTAAGGAAGGTGCGAATTTTATCGCACATTCCTTACGGAATCAAATGTTTTTTGGTTTGTTTTTTTTAACCCTAGAGTACTAACATGATTTTTTTCTACATTAATACTAATTGTTAGTCAAATCGGCTAACATGAATATAACTCCGATTTTTTTTGTTAGCTTCACATGAAATAATTTTAATATTTTTTTAATTTGATAACTTATTTTGTCCAGTGTCTAAAAAAACAATAATATGAAAGTTTTCCAAAATAATTTAATTTTTGCATTTATTTCATTAAAGGTGCTCTTCTAAGAACACTTTCGCAAACACAAATTTTTTAATGAAAAATAAAAGTAAAAAATAAAAATTAAAAAAAAAAAATTTTAATTAATTTTCATGTTGTAAAATTCCTTTCTTCATAAAAATAATTTAATGAAAATTAAATTTAATGAACTTAAGCCGAATTAAAAATATTAAAAATTTGGATTAAAATTAAAAATTTTAAATTCATTGGTAATTTAAGAAAACATGACAAATAATACTGAAAAGGCAAAAAAAAATATTTTTTAGAGTTTTATTTACATTTGTGAAATACTCCATTCATTCATTTTGACTAACATGACTTCAAAAACTCAAAAATAGCATTACTTACTGCAGCAAAGTGACCGTTATAAGTAAGAGCGTACCATCAACTGAGATTACAAAAAAAAAATGAGATCTTTTCATAGCAGCAAAAAAAAGTTACACGCAAAAATAAAAACAGTGTTAGTCAAAATGACTAACATTAGTACTGCAAGGTTAAATACATTTGAGAGACTTTTTGTTAATTTCTGACAGTAGGTTAAGCAAGGCTATGCATGTTATGGTTAGGCCTTTAGCTATCTTTTTGGAGATTTGGTAGCACGCGGTAATACCTTTATAATAATTCAGATTTTTTCATATATATATAATATAATTGATTTAAAAAGAGCATATTTTTATACACTTTTTAAACCACAACTTGCAAAAATTTTCAAAAATATTTTTTTTGTTGGTAAGAGACCAAACTTTAATATAAACGCCACATGCATTTAGTTTTTTATATTAAATCACAGATAAATATTATATTAACTCAAAGTTAAGAAATGATAAATTTGTGTTCAAACACACAGCGGTAAGAAATGGGTTAAATACAACGAAAAGTTTAATATTTGTTTATCTTGATTTAAGAATTTTATACTTATTTAATCCCATTTAGAATTGCTTTGAGTAAGTTTTAGTGTTATTTGTACTTGAATTTTTGAGTACGACTCGTACTTAAAGAAATCATAAAAAACTTAATTTATCCCGAGTGTTTTTCTTTCTGTGTAGTTTTCATATAAATCTCATACATAATTTCAAATTTATTAAATTGTTTTCCACCATTAAATGCTAATAAAAATGCAATTTCAATCCTTATCTTAATGATTACGAACTATTGGTTGGTTTTATTAAATTCGACAAAAAAAAAATACGATAACGATAACATTATTATAATTGATTATTTGGCTTGTATATCAAAGTGTTTTATGTGACGTAAAGCACGTGATTGATCATGTGAAACAGAGAATGAAGAAAAATAAGAAGAAATTATATTAGTACTTTAGTACGCAGATACTGCAATAAGTGAAAACCTTTATAACGGTAAGACGAAAAACATTTTATAATTCAAATTATTGTTAATAAAATTATTCACATATTCAATTGAGGAATTCATTTAATTCCTCAATTGACGATAGCATTACATGACAAATTAAAAATACATATACAAAATATTTAAATCATATCACGTAAGATTTTTCCAATGCTTTAAAAATATGTGATAACGTCTTAGTTCAAAACGAATTTGTGTAGAAATATTTTAAGAAATATCTGTATATTTTGTAATTTTTGATACTTTTTCGGCTTTTCTTCGGCCTTTTTCTAATTTGGTGTCAAAGTGTAGTTGATGTCTGACAAAAATAAAGCTCATTGAGTTAAATCCCTAAGAACTTAAAAATGTTTATAAAGTTCACAGCAGTTAATATCTTACACACTATTTTCTTAATTGATAGTTGGTTTTTCTATTAAGTCTGACCTTTCTTTATACACCGAAAAAATCTCTACAATTTTAGACCAATTAAAGCATTAATCAAAATCAGTTGTAATTAAAATTTTAATGAAGTAAATTAAACGTTTAAGCAAGTGAATTCAACGTTAAATTAAGTGAATTAACCGTTTAATCAAGTGAATTAAACGTTTAATTGGTACAATTTATTTATGTTTTAATTAATATCACATATTTTTTAATTTAAATCAATTTTTTTTTATTTATTTTATTGTGTAAATAATTTCGCAATTTCAACAATTAATGACTTTGTCGCTTGTAACTGCCATTTTTTAAATACGGTAAATGAATGATAAAGATTCAAATTAAGTTTAAAAAAATGGCTTTATAAGTTGAAAATATTACAAAAAAAATATTTGAAAATTAGCGATATTTTTATTTTTTCAACCTAAAAACTTGTATATAGTTTAAGAGATCTCAACTCTAAGACTTTTCAAATGAAATTGTTCATTCGTGATATTTTTGAACCCTGTGACGACGGATAGGACACATATATCCCATTTACTTTTTTTGTAATTTCATCTTCATTTTCGAATGGATTTTGATCGAACAACACGAAGTTCGATAAAAAAACAAATGCTTTCTTTAGTATTCGTGGTAACGATAAGATTTTGTTGTGTCAACTGGGCTTAAAGGCAGAATTAGTTTTTACTTTCACGTGCGCCAAGATAGCGTCGATAATTATCCACGAAAACGCAAAATTAAATTGGTGCTTTTGGGGATTGAATTGAAAATGGGAATTTAATGCTTTTAGGAATTACAATGATAATGGGAGTTTCGCTTTTAAGAATCAGGGTGTTCGGATAAAAATGAGAAATTGTAATTTAAAGCAAATAATTTCGCAAAAAGGCATACAAAAATAATAAGTAATAATAAAAATATAATTTATAATTAAATGAAGAGCATTTATAATGAAAAACAAAAATTTTTATTTAACCTTTGTCCGGCGGAAGAGGTACAATTGTACCTTTTTCGTTTTTAAATTGCAATAACTTATTTTTTGTTAAGACTAGATATCTAAAATTTTCTGACATCTCTAAACTTTTATTACGGATTGCATATTTGAAATTAAAAAAAAAAGATTTTGATTATTTCATACCGAAATAAGTCTTTTTTGACTTGATATCGCTAAAAGGCTGAAGGGGTACAATTGTACCTTCATATAAGTCGTAAGAAAAAAACAAGAAAATAAAGCAAATAATGTATACATGTGTACGTAAAATAAGTTTTTTTTTGCCACGGGCCTGTTCTATCATTTGTTTATTAAATAAGAACAGAATAATTTAATTATATTAATAGGAAAATCCATACATATCCCTAAAAGGCTGAAGGGGTACAATTGTACCTTCATATAAGTCGTAAGAAAAAAACAAGAAAATAATTGCAAAAAATTTAAACATGTGTACGTAAAATAAGTTTTTTTTTAGCCACGGGCCTGTTCTATCATTTGTTTATTTAATAAGAACAGAATAATTTAATTATATTAATAGGAAAGCCGTGTTAAGTATATAAGGGTACAATTGTACCCATACCGCCTTTTAACGTTGTAAAATTCTTCCGCTGGACAAAGGTTATAATAAATAAGACTTCTTTGACATAAAAAGACAAATCATAAATACTTAATAAAAAATATTAATAAAAATATAAACTATGTATTAATAAAACCGAATTTGCTAATGAACAGTTTTCCAGAAATCTGGGTTCCTCCAAAATGGTCAGTAACAAATGGGATTTAATTTTTAAACGTTTTAGAGACAACGTCAATGAAAGAACTGCATAGATTATGAAGGTAGACGTACTAAGGAATATAAATCGCTTTCCGCGCAAAAAAATTGCCGGGCCAGTTTTCCAGAAATCTGGGTTCCTCAGAAATTCGTATTTATTTTTTTGCCATTTAAGTTTGCTAATACCTCGGCCCCTAATTATTACTGTTGTATAAACTTTTAGTATTATATGCACTTATGCGTTATGAAAATTTATTGATTAACGAATTTGAAATTGAAGCTATAGTATGTGTCCCACTTATCGTCAAAGGTGAAAATACAGACAAATTTGTATTCTTTGTTTTTGAATTTTATTTAATTTATTACCATTAAAAAACAAAGAAATCATAATCAATTGAGCATAAACATAAAAACACGAACAATTTATTTAAAATTATGAGATCCCATAAATATTGTCATAGTAATTGTTAGGAATACAGAATTTTTAATTGGCAATATTCTGTTTGTCGTGCTTTATATTTCATATAAACTAAATCAAAATCGAATTTTGTTATAGTAAATTTTAAAATAATTTTTGTTCCCAGTAAAGCACATTGGTTTTCCGCATGCGTAACAAATTTAGTTTGTTTCCATTTTTTGTGCAAACAAGACGTCGCTTACTGACTGTCCTTTCATTATTGTTTGGTAATGTCCATTTTAATTTGATACCGCCGTCAATTTTGACCGTTCAGCGGATTCTCGTGGAATTTTTTCAAAAAGATCTCGAGTTGTAACCTTATAGATTCAACACTTCTTGACTTATGGAAAATATAATACCTTCCTGCTAACAATAAAGTTCCGTTTGTTGACTTATGAACCCTGTTAGTGCGTCGAACTCACAAACTTTATTGAACACTTATAAAACAAATGCGACCTCCTCACTATTGCCTTTTTTGCTATATTAGGTGACGCAATCAACTCTTAGTAAAAAACTTACATATATAAAAAAATTGGCGTTTTTAAACCAAAAATCTTGAAATTTGCATTTTGGCAATGTTGTGGTAAAAATCTGCAAAATGCACATAAATTTGCATTTTTGACATCATTGACAGGTACACGGGAACCTTGGTGCGAAATTTACAAGGTAGGCGGCTGCAAAAGTACATTATTTTATCAAAAGACACATCATTGTTTAAAAAAAAGAAGATTTCTCTAAACGAAAAACTGGTAAGATCTGCTGCCATGAAATTTAAGGTGTTTAAAAATATTATAAGAATTATTTCATAGAAACAAAATTTTCACACCATTATTCATTAGTTTAATACCATTTTAAGCCTTGTTAAATAAAATTTATTTCATTGTAATTATATTAATATTCAAATACTTTTGCATGATTATATTAAAGCACAAGTATCAAAGATTTTATAAATTACTTTTATACGTTTTTCAATCATTAAAATATTATTTAACAAAGTTTTGTTTACTTAAGTTTAACAATACTTTAGATATAAAAAAATGAAATATAAATCAAACTAAAGTAAAACAAATAACAAATTTTTGGACGGTCTAGCCCGACCATATGTAGGTTACCATAGTATGCACCCTCTTTCGGATCCATTTGCAATTTTAGCCCTGAAAAACAATTGTGCCATCTTGCTTATATTCACTTATTATTTATATAGAGTTCTTTGCGCCGGTTTTTAATATGTCGACATATTTGGACCTGCATAAAATTCTGCCATGACATATAAGCTGTGTATTTTTTAGCTTTAAAATTGTGTCAAGTAAGTTTGAGACTTTAAGAAAATTAAGACATAAATAAAACTGTGATATCTATTTTTATCTCAAATAAGGTCTTATAATATTGTATAGAATTAAGTAACCGGACTAGATTTCCTAATATATCCGTAGGATGTCGTACGTCGATATATGGTCGTATTGTCATTAAGAAGAACAATTTTTAATATTTAATGAAATAAAAGGAAAACAACAATATTAATAAATTTGGATTTTTCTAATATTATTTTTAAAAGAAAACAAAAAACGTATACGTTGGAATACTTACGGCATACGACCCTGTTGTGTTCCTAAACATATATCGCAAACAAATAACGTATACTGACTTGAATTACGTACAACTGCTTCTAACCATAAAAATCGTGATTTTAAAACACTCTTTCAAATCACAACTAGTTAAAGTTGCAGCTGCTCTAAAAATTTAAAATACCATACGAAACTATGTAGGTCATTGTTTACAGTATCGTCTACACATATAACTTATAAACAGACTTTAAGCATAAACACTTAAATACGCTTTTCAAGTGTTTGTTCGTAAATTATCTTTTACTATTCATCACATTTTGATAATGGTACAAAAGTTATTGCTAAAAAATATTTTGAATACAGTTACAAATGATTATGGTTGTATGTATATAAAAAATATTATATATTTGATGGTCATTAGAAAATTACAATGTTGCCAACCGAAACGAAATTCCATATGGGCGACAATATCGCTCATTAGTTGTGAACGATTTGCCGGACATTTGTGTGAAAAAGTCGTCGACGATTTGCTTGGACGGTCGCCTACGCGTCGTCAAGGATGTCTTCAAAACATGGCCAACTGGGATGATAAATAATTTAAGTTAATAAATTCCAATAGAAAAAATGCACTTCTCTTTTAAATTTATTATTTTTCCTAAAAGCGGCCATACTTTTTTAGTGCTACTACCAAAAAGTGGCAATCCGTCTATTCCGATATACAGCACAATTGAGTCGCTGTCAAGGATATATTCATTTAATTTCATTAATTGATTTTTTAACCCAAAGTGATGATAACCTCTGGGATTCACAGTTTGAACAACACGAGGTGTTGTTTTTCGTTTTAAAAGCCGTTTAGTTGTTTTTGGAACATTTTTGTACTTTCAGCCAATCGGCTGTTTCTTCAATTTTTCGTTGATAATACGTATACTCTACTTGCAAGAAAGTACTTTCCTGTATAAACCCCAGGTTAGACGCACTTTCTTTCACTAAATTTTCAGCAGAAAGTGTTTCACTTACTTAATTTTATTAATTCTTTTAGAAAAAGCTAAGTTTTTGCGTGCTATTTCTCTACGCAAATATCGTGATTGTGACATTTTAGTTATACTTACGAAATTAATTAACAATACTAAACAAAAAAGCAAATCACAATTGTTAAAAAATAATAGCATAATAGACCTTTACCACGCACTTTAAAAATTAAACTAAATAATTTTACATGTTTTTTTGTTTGTGATTTTTTTCTTTTGTCGTTATTGTCTCGTTATTTTTAAGAAATAATTGAAAAAAAGTTTAGGTATTGTCTATCATCTTTTATTTTTCGCTTATGTTGTCTTCAATCAAGTCTTATTGAAGACAAGATGACCGACAATTGCATGAATTTTGTCGTCAATGTGGTTTGAAACACGACAAAATGCGTGCAATGGTCGCTTATGTTATCTTCAATCAAGTCTTTTTGAAGACAAGATGATCGACAATTGCATGCATTTTGTTGTCAATGTGGTTTGCAACACGTTAAAATGCATGCATTGGTGGCTTATGTTGTCCTCATCAAAGTATTATTCAAGGCAAAAAACGATTTTTTTTTTACTTAAGTTGTACTCATAGTTGTTATATAGGCGACAAATTCTTAATTGTCCTGAGGACATCGACGGCAGTTTGGCCAGCTGGGTAAATTCTTCGTTATTTTGGTATTGGTATCGGTATTAACCCAGTTGGCCACGTCTTTAAGACATCTTCGAAAACGGATGCATGACAATGTTCATTTCTGCACAACATACAAATCGTCAACGACATTTTTGATCAAGTGTCGCGAAAATCGTGCACGACAAAAAAAGACAATGTCGCTCTTCTTGTCGTTTATTCGATCGAAAGATTACGTAGAGGACAATGTCGCCTACTTTGTCGTCAACGACTACATGCAAGACAATTTCGTTTTTTCGATGTCCACGACAAAAATGTTTATATGATTATCTATTTCAGACAGTTTTTTAGTATAGTGGGAATTTTAATTTCTTTTACATGTTTTATATTCGACTCTAATAAGCGATCCGAAAGTTAACAGTGATATATTAACTGCCTGTAATCCATTTTGCAGCCCGCGATTAACTTCATCAGCATTCTTCGGTTTTACTGGTTAGAGCTAATTCGTAAATTTTATGTAGGTATTTAAATCAACAATTAAAAAAAATGTGAAAATTTTAAGAAAACCAAGCAAGTGATTGAATAGCATTCTAGAAAACTTTGTCGTCAATAGCTTTTATACAAAATAACGCATAAGACAATGTCGCTCATACTGTCTCACATAGAGTTTAATAGAAGACAGCTTATAAGATAATGTCACTCATACTGTCCCACATACAGCTATATAGAAGATGACTTATAAGACAACGTCGCTCATAATGTCCTACATAGAGTTTAATAGGAGATAACTTATAAGACAATGTCGCTCAAACTGTCATGCATGACGATTTCCTGTGAATCGTCTTCTAGAAAACGTAAACGACAAGGTACAAACCGTGCATACATCATTGACGACGATGGCGTCAAATTTCAACAATCTATTTCCAAAATAGTGACATGTTCCTTGCGCACAAGGTTTACATGAAGGTTTACATAAACAGCTAGCCAGTAAGCCAGCCAGCCGGACGGACATAGTTATATCGACTCAGAACTAATTTCTACCCTCTCCACTATTGTGGTGTAAGTATAAATATGAGATTTATCTTAAAAGAACATAGTAATTCATGTATGTTGTTGTAATTTGGCGCGAAAGTCAAATTTTACAGTTTATTATCTTCACTCAGATCTGCCACATTTTTGGCTAATGTGACCATCTTCATACCTACTCCTTTGATATGATCAATTGCTTGTTTAACGAAAATACCACTAAGAAAGATATTTTTACATGGATCCAAAAGAAATGCACTTAGTTAGGCTTTATTCTTAGAAAGAATTTTCTGTTAGAAAGGAAATATTTGTTTATTTAGCATAAGTGTTAAAACTTTAATTTTTTTACTCTTTGTAAAGTTTATATTATTTTTTAATACCAAAACGCCTATACCGTCATGATACGAGTATTAAGGCGTATAACGGTATTTTACACAAAAATATAATTTCGATATCAGTATCAATACCGGTATTCAATTTAAGCGGTATTCGTATCGGTTGCCAACCTTGGGAAATGCTCAATATAAACACAAATTAATATCTAAACCATAGTATAATAAGTACCAGGTATGTTAACTAGGGAGAATTTTTATTATTTACCCATGTAATTTCAAATTAATTTATTTGATTTTTTTGAATTTTGTTATCGTTTTTGTTATTATTAAAATTTGTTAATTTCCTGACGATGCTAACCAAAGGTTAGCGAAATATAGAGAAAATAAATATAATTTTTTATAAAAAACGACCTCAAGCTTAAATAATTAAAAGAAGTTATAAAATAAAGGTCAAATAAGAATAAATATCAACTTATAAAATTAGTTAATTTCTTTTTTTTAAGAACAACTCAAAATAGTGAAAATCTACGTTTAAAAGGATAAATAACTAAAAATTGTCATTACATAGTTTTACCTGATTCTAATTTTTTTCTTGGCATGCTCAGACCGAGTATGAGCTCAGTAATTTTTCCATTACATCACATGTATCAGAAAACGGTACAATTGCATTTTTCGCTATCTACTTCTCCTTCAGTCGGCTTCCAAATTTCAATCCTGATTAGTAAGGCTATTTAATTACGCGTCGAATAGTTGCCGATTATATACTAGTTAAATAGGAACCTTTATGCGTGGTCGTGATAAACATGATTTTTTTAACCATAGTACTTTCTGAAAAAAACCCTGCAAACCGTATCTTAAACTTTAAATAACTTAAAATCGTAATCGCATGATTTTGAAAATTTGAAAAAGTTATGCGTATTTATTTGAACATTGTTTTCTTATAACCCGATATTTTTAATATTCGATATTTCTGTAACCATAAGCTAGAATCTGAAAGCTTGCTGAAATGTGCTGCTGAGAAGGAACATCAACAGAGTAAAAAATAAAGGATATCAAAAAATATTTTTCTCCAAACTGTCCGATTTGAATTGGGTTGACCCATATATATATATATATATATATTAACATTTTTTGATAAAGCAATGAAGCAATCTGCTTCTCCCAACTAAGGATGATCTTGATTACTTCCTAATAGACAAGCATATAGATGTAATGGCGCCCTATGCTCCAGTGGGAGTTAAAGGAACATATATATATATATAGATGTAATGCTTAATTCTGAGACCCATTTTACTCATATAAAATTATTTTCGTTGTGCGGATACATTTTGTGTAACAGTGGTAGTGATTTGGTGAACTTATTTTCCTCCCAGCTTTTCTATCAGGTAAAATCAATATACGAGCTTTAATTTTGTCATTTTCTGTCTGCCAAGCACTCATTCTTGGTGCCACAGCTAAATAGTTACCACGAAGGACCGCGTTCTTTTTAACACAATTTTTGAAATGTTAAACAAAAAGTTACATTAGATAGAAAATACACGTAGAAAAAAATATGGTTGGTGGTAACCATATTCTAAGAGCAACATATGTACTATGATTGGATTTTAACAACGTTTATGTTTGCAAGTTACCATATTATGTTTAAATATGACCATACTATGGCTAAAATAAACAAAAGATATCCCGAAATCACCCATCGTATGGTCAAAATTAACCATATTTTGGTCAAACTAACCATATTATGTTTAAAATTAACCAGAATATGGTCAAAATTTCCCAGAATTTTGACAAAAGTAACCATATTGTGGTGAGAATGTCAATGTTAACCATATTATGGTTATTTATTTCATCTATTTTTTCAATTTGTTTGTTAAGTGTCAAATTAAAATTTTATAAAAAATCCCCTTTGATTCATATTCCAGCTTGTGACGACCTTAATTGCCATGTTTTCTATTCAACTAGTTTATTCTACGTAAATTTGTGTATTTTAATCAATAATTAAAATAAAATGAATAAGAATTTTAAGGAGCTTGGTTTCCTATTGTAAAATGAAAACGACCAGAAAGTTGTTGCGCAGCGCCAAAGTAACCCTACGAATGCTGCATACTGCCCTAGATCGTGAAGTAAAGCTCAGTGCTCGTAGGGACAAACGCGCTAGGACAGATAGTATTGCTACAGAAGCTCATTTATATAGACTTGTTAAAAAACTGACACACACATCTACTTCAGTCTCAAAAAAGCCTATTAAGGACAACTCAGGTATACTTATTACTTCTAAGGATGAACAGCTTGAACTCTGGGCTGAACATTACTCTGATATGCTTTCATCACGGGCACAAAATGATCTAACAATATGTAATTGCCCATCCCACAATACACAATTAGATATCAGTACCACCACTCCCCTTATCTCCGAGATCGCAGATGCCATTAAATCGTTAAAAAGCAACAAAAGCCCTGGAAGTGACAACATCACCCCAGAGCTCCTTAAGACAAATCCTTTAATTAGTGCTGAACTTGTTTTACCAAATATTGAAGAAATCTGGCAATCAGAAATAATACCGGAAGAGCTTAAGGAAGGTATTATAATAAAATTACCAAAAAAAGGGGATTTAACGAATAGGAACAACTGGCGAGGGATCACATTACTCAGCATGGTCAACAAAGTGTTAGCTCATATTATAACTAGGAGAATTTCAGTTAATTTAATGCCAACACTAAGAAAACAACAAGCTGGCTTTCGTCCGAATATGTCATGTATTGACCACATAAATGCACTAAGGATAATCGTGGAACAATCTGTTGAATTTAGGTCTCCCCTGTATCTAGTGTTTATTGACTTTGAGAAGGCCCATAACGTTATATGGAAGGCACTTGAATGTAAAGGAGTACCAGGGAAATTGATTCAGCTAATAAAGAGTCTATACGCGGGGTCAAGCTGCCGCATTTTACATGATGGTACACTCTCCCGAAAAATCGAGATTGGTACAGGAGTCCGCCAAGGGTGCGTTATGTCACCATTACTTTTCAATATCATGCTAGATATTGTTATTAGTCACACCATGGTGGAAAATCGCGGAATTTTATGGGGACTCCAAGAACGATTGGAGGACCTCGAGTATGCAGATGACATATGCCTTCTATCCCACAATTACACCGACATGTCTTTAAGTTACAAAAGTTATCAGAAATATCAGCGAAAGCCGGACTAAAAATTAACATCAATAAAACAAAGGTTATGAGAATTCGCTCTAAAAAAACACAAATCCCTTTCTGATAAATAATGAAGTTCTGGAGGAGGTAGATTCATTCTGCTATCTTGGCGCCAACTTAACCAATGCCGGCGGCTCCAGTGCAGATATCTCTAGCCGAATAAAAAAAGCTACCCAATCATTTGGACAGCTCAGCAGAGTATGGAAATCGTCTGCGATTTCCCGCCGTGCTAAAATAAACATTTTCAATTCAAACGTGAAATCTGCACTGCTGTATGTCCTGGAATGCAAGTGTTAAGGACATCCAATCACTTCAAGTGTTCGTAAATAGGTGTCTTCGCAGAATTCTAAGAATTTTTTGGCCACAGACCATTTCAAATCAAAACCTGTGGAACGAAACACACCAAACACCAATATCTACAGAGATTCGAAAAAGAAAGTGGAATTGGATTGGACACACCATCCGCAAAGAATCATCAAACATCGCTAGAAATGCTATTGAATGGAGCCCGCAGGGAAGCCGCAGACAGGGTCGACCAGCTCACACATGGCGGAGGCAAATCCATAATGAAGCCAGAAAAATGCAAAGAAATTGGAATGAAGTCAAAACTATTGCGATGGATAGATCCGAATGGAGAACATTTGTTGAGGCCCTATGCTCCTTATAGGAACGACGGGAATATATATATATGTATATATATATATATATATTTTAAATTAAAATTTAAACATACAATATTGTTATTAAATTTAACCATAGCATGTTTTGAGGCATCCATAATATGGTTATAGCTTTTGGAAGATATTAGATAGATTATGTCATGATAATAATATGGTTAAGGTAAACATAATATGTTTCAGTGTATAGTTGTAGATTCATTTTATTTAAACATTACATGGTTAAATTTAACCATATTTGAAATTTGAAGGGAGGAGAAATAAAATATTATCAATTTTAAAAAATAGTTTTGATAATATTATTCCTTATTAATTAAAAATAGTTTTGTTAAAAACAACAAAATTTTGTTTGTTGCCATTGCAGGGAATATAATATGCAGAAGATTCTTGATTTAATTATTTTCTGTGCTAGGAAAAATATCGCAAGAGAACTTTTGCATATAGAGTTTTAATTTGACCTCTAGTCTGATCAAAAAGGAGCTAATTGCAGACTCTGGTTTCTTTCCTGCAGACAAGCATAAAGCTTCGCGGGATAAGCTAGGAAATTATAAAAAAAAAAAAATAGAGTGGTAAATGCCACACCTGTTATTGTTAACATTTTGAACCCCTGGAAATTGTGTCCCCGGTGATTGATCAAACGCTAACATATAAAATAAATTTACGAACAATTTAAATGGATAGAATTTTTTCTTATTTCTAATAATTTTAGTATTTGCGTTTATTTGCCAATATTAGTAACAGTAACAGTAAGTAAGTGGGTATGCGCTTAGAGTGTATAAGAGAACTAGGAACCCATATAACTGACGCATTTATATCTAATGAAAAAAGTTAAAAATTCTTCTTGCGTGCAAATATGAAATTTTTTCATCAGACTATGAAACTTTGGGAATAATAAAGGTAAAATTACTACAAAATAGTAATTATGTGTCCAAAAAGCACCTAAATCTTATCAGTAGTTGTCTTTTTAGGCCACTAAATTTAGACCATCGATAGTTTTCTTCTATTTTACTCGATAAATATTTACATTATTTTTGTTATGATTTTGTTAATTCAAAAATATGTGCTTAATCTAAAATAAAAATAATTGATTTTTTTTAGTTTTAAAAATAAACACCGGTCAAAATGGGTGACATGTTTCGAAGCGAAGAAATGGCCTTGTGCCAAATGTTTATACAACCTGAAGCTGCCTACGCATCTGTAGCCGAATTAGGTGAAAGAGGATGTGTACAATTTCGTGATGTAAGTTTTACTTTGCATATTTATTTAAAAATCTTTTTTACAAATAATTTCTCAATTACAGCTGAATTCCGCTGTTAATGCCTTTCAACGAAAATTCGTTTCAGAGGTACGGCGTTGTGATGAATTGGAACGTAGAATACGTTACATTGAAAATGAGCTACAAAAGGATGATATTTCATTGCCTCTTCATGATGAAGACAATGAGCCAGCGGCTCCAAATCCTCGAGAAATTATTGATTTGGAGGCACAATTGGAATCTATCGAGACTGAGTTAAGAGAACTTAGTCAAAATGCTGTAAATTTGGATACCAATTTCCTTGATATGATAGAATTAAAACAAGTTCTGGAAAAAACGACTGGCTTTTTTTCCGATGAGGAAATTTTAAATTTGGATACACATCGTTTTATTGATCCTTTGGAACCAGTGCATACAAGAGGCCAATTGGGTTTTGTAGCAGGTGTGATCAAACTGGAGAAATTTTTTGCTTTTGAGCGTATGTTATGGCGTATTGGCCGCGGTAACATTTTCATTAAACGAAGTGATCTAAGTGACATGGTAAGGGATCCAGAAACTGGACATCCCGTTTTGAAGACTGTTTTTGTAGCTTTTTTCCAAGGTGAACAATTAAAGCAAAGAATAAGGAAAATATGTCAGGCTTTCCATGCTTCTGTATATCCCTGTCCCAGTGCGCACAATGAACGTGAGGAAATGATAAATGATGTCTGTATAAGGTTGGAAGATTTGAAGCTGGTGCTAAATAGTACTGCAGATCATCGTAATCGTGTATTGGTAGCAGCAGCTCGCAATGTACCATCGTGGAGTATTATGACCAAGAAAATGAAGGCCATCTATCACACACTTAATATGTTTAATATGGATGTTAGTAACAAGTGCCTGATCGGTGAAGGTTGGGTACCTACCCAAGATTTAACCGTGGTTCAAAAAGCCTTGGCTTTAGGTTCCCAGTCAGTTGAAAGTACCATACCTTCATTCCTCAATGTAATTGAGTCAAACGAACAACCTCCAACTTTTACTAGAACAAATAAGTTTACGAATGGCTTCCAGAACTTGATTGATTCTTATGGAGTGGCTTCGTACAGAGAAGTCAATCCAGCTTTGTACACTTGCATAACTTTCCCTTTTCTATTCGCTGTGATGTTTGGAGATTTGGGTCATGGCTTTATCTTGTTCTTGTTTGCTTTGTACATGGTGCTCAAAGAGGAAAAATTACGTAAAATTAAGGGAGAAATCTTTAATATCTTCTTTGGTGGCCGCTATATTATTTTACTCATGGGTTTATTCTCCATGTACACTGGATTTATTTACAATGATGTATTTTCGAAATCTATGAATATTTTTGGATCTAATTGGATGGTGCGTTATAATACTAGTACAGTGCTGACCAACAACTTTTTACAAATGAATCCGGAATATCACGTTAATGGGGTTTATCCTATGGGCTTGGATCCAATATGGCAGTTTGCGGATAATAAGATTATTTTCTTGAACACCTATAAAATGAAACTTTCCATCATCTTTGGTGTCATTCACATGATATTTGGTGTTATTATGTCTTTGATTAATTACACATATTTCAAAAAGATTGTTAACATTTTTACGGACTTCATACCACAAATTATTTTTCTCACTTTGTTGTTTGGTTACATGGTCTTTATGATGTTTTTTAAATTTGTAAAATACACTGCAATAACTGAAGAACAGGAATTAACTCCTGGTTGTGCTCCATCAATTTTAATTCTTTTCATTAACATGATGTTGTTTAAGAGCCAGAAGCCTTTAGATGGTTGCAAAGAATATATGTTCGAAGCACAGTATACATTACAAGTTGCATTCGTTGTTATTGCTGTCGTTTGCATACCGTGGATGTTATTGGCAAAACCCTTCTACTATATGATTAAACGCAAAGGAGCTGCACCAAAGCATACACACGTAAATGGCGATATTGAAGTTAATGGTGATATTCAGCTTAAATCGCCAACATCTTCTGAAACAGCTACTGGTGGTCACGGAGGACATGATCATGAAAATGAGCCTATGGCAGAAATATTTATACAGCAGGCTATTCATACTATAGAATACGTATTGAGTACCATTTCTCATACAGCCTCATATTTGCGGCTGTGGGCTTTGTCATTGGCTCATGCTCGTAAGTATTTAACTTTTTGAAGTATAAAATCTACTAAAACATTAACTTACATTTTATTGTATTCTTAGAACTATCTGAAGTTTTGTGGACTATGGTAATGCACATGGGTTTTATTTTTCCTGGTTATGTTGGCTCTGTTTTGTTGTTTTTTATCTTTGCCTTTTGGGCTGCGCTGACAATTGGTATATTGGTATTAATTGAAGGTCTTTCAGCCTTCTTGCATACTTTACGCTTGCACTGGTAAGTTCTTGATTTTTATTTATACTTTGCTAATCGAAAATGCTTAATTTTTATATTTCAATAATTTTATATTTCTAGGGTCGAATTTATGAGTAAATTCTATGAAGGCTTGGGATATGCTTTCCAACCATTTAGCTTCAATACAATTTTGAATGGAAGTGATGAATCCTAAAAACTGTTAATTATTTACATGTATATGTATTTTTTACTAAACAAAAATATATTTGTTAACTATTTGAATTATATGTACATTAGAGCGACTCAAAAAAAGTTATTTTGTTACCCTTCTGAAAAAAAAGCTTGATATGTTTTATGATGATTCCCAAAATATTTTGCTTCTGGCAAAATGAGCTGGAAAATAACCACTTGCGACCTACTAATTTAATATTAAACTAAATACATATTTTCATTTCGGGCTTTCATATTTCATATTTTCGTATGTGGAAATAATGTTCTGCTTTTCAAATTGAATCTGTTTTCAAATCATTACAAAAATCGTACAAAAACCACAAAAATTTTTTTTTTTTGTAAAGTTATTGTACAATATCTAAAACATAAACAATGATACAAAATGTTGACATCCATTAATAAAGCTAAAAAAAAAATTATTATCAAGGCTTCTAAGACCACCTGAAATGAATTCACCTTGATAAATATATCGAGGGCATATATTTAAAACCCTCTATCTTAAAAAACACAACTTTTCAGAAGAGCCAAAAAACTGTTTTTCGCGTATTGGTTGAGTTATTAAAATTCGGTATTCTAAAATATTTTGTATGACAACAACTGAATCTCACTCATAATTAGTTTTTAAAATTTTGCATTATTGGAGACTTTATGATGGATAGAGGGGGTTCCTTCTCAAAAATATTCATTGTGTATGTATGAAAATGATAAGATAAAGGATTTTGCATTTTAATGAAAAAAAAATAATAATAAATAAATGCCATCTCGAAGTTTTTAACGTATTGCAACGGGATTTTGTTTTAGCTTTGCTATTATTATGGGTAAGACTTTTGAGTGTTTAAATTTCTTATTCGCTTAACAGTTTTTTTTATAATATCTTTAGCTTTTCTGAAATCTTTGGATAAAGTTTCCTGATGATCTGGCCTAAGTAACTAGTGAAATGCTTATAACACAGCATAAGATAAAAAAATTAACAATAAGCAATATTAAACCAAAAATTATAGACAAAATGTTTTTTTTTTTATATCTTTTTTTGGAGTTTAATTGGTGCAAATTATCGTAAACATAGAGATATTCCGATGGTCTTACGTTTTTTAAATCTTGCAAATTCTGCCACTTCTTTTGCTGAATTCATATAGGATCACAATTTATATGATTTGGTTCAATATGCCCCGTATTAGGTTAAGTGCGAACGGCAAGATCAGTGTGATTTGTATCAAAATTTTGTTTATATTTTACACTACCATCTGGAAGATTTACTATTTTGATAAACGATTAAAAATATCAAATTCATGATTAGCATGCAAAAAATAGTAAGAAAACAGGTATTGCAAAAAAACTATTCCAAAAAAATATTGGAAAATTAAATATTTGAATGCATAGCTAGAGGGTTTTGCATTCAGAAAAATTTATTGTGTAAGATAGAGAAATAACAAAAATTAAATAAAACAGAAAAATATGTCTGTTATGGAATTCACACCAAAGATGAGAGCTGCTGAACATTTTTCGATTGAAAAGGCAATTTCGTGAAAATCAAAGTTAAGGGATTTTGAATATATGCCCTAGATTTGATTTTTTACTCCTCTAGGGAGCATAAGGCCGCACTAGATTAAATAACACTGGTCTCCAAATTTGGAAAAAAAATCAACTGCGCTGAATTCGAATTCGAATTCAAAATTGGGGTATCACGTCTTGTTCACAGTCAAAACTGACACTACAATTTCACAATTATATATTTGACAGAAGCCCACATTAATTCTAAATCTTCATAATAGTAGCGTTAATGCATATCAGGGAGATCGTTTGTTACTAATTCAAGCTATTTTTGCTTTGTGTGTGGTGAATATTTGGTTGGGAAAAAAAGATACGCAATATAAGAATCATTAAAATATGCATTTTAACATTTTTTTGGTTTTGCAATCAGAAATTTGGACAAACCGTGGACACCAATAATGTTTTGCATATTCTTCATTCGCATTTAGATTTGTTTCCAAAAAAACTAGGTGCAGTGAGTGCGATCAAGGGCATCGTGCTTAATAAGATTAAATGAACATTTGAAGAATTTATCAAGGATTTTGAGAAAAAAGCATGCTGGACTCTAGTACGTAAAACCGAACCAACAAAATAAAAACGACGTTCAAATAACGCCATTAGCTTTGTAAAATTCATTTAATTTCTAAATAAACTAGTGGTTTTTCATGTAAAATACTAATAAATTTTTCTAAAACCTAACGTGATAGAGAAAAACCAATTACAGTTTCGAATTAAGCTCAACAAATTACTATAGGAAAAATATTTGGTGGCTCCAGTCCAAAACCTTGTTTCCTATTGTTATAAGTGAAAAATTCACCATATCGTGAATCACAAGTTTAATTTTTGTTCCAATGATATTTTCATTCCCCTCGAAGGGGAAATGTGAAAAATCTCATGTGAAAAATTGTTCACGCTATCAGTTCCAGTGCATGTAAAAAAAGAAGAAAGATTAAAAAAAATTTTAAATCAATGAAATTTGTGTTCAAAAATATACACGTATATATTTTAAAGAAAATTTAAAATAATGAACCAAAATATTTTGTATTGGAGGGATAGTTTGATTAAAACGTTAGTTTTTTCCCTTTTTTCCAGAATTCTGCCTCCACGTGTTTGGAAAGCTTCACAAATCCGCAGACAATCGAACTATTGTTTTGCATTTTGTTGACCAATATATCAGTTTGTGCCTAATTAATGGATCTAGCCCTTAATATTCGATTTATAGGAGAAACTAATTATGCACATGTTTTGTTCCCTAACCAAAATAAAGTGAGAAATTGTAAGGGACACGTGAACAAGTTACGTGGGAAAAAGAGCTCTACGCGAAATCTTAGGGAAGTATGTAGTGAGGCTAAGCTGAGTGCCGGGCCACTACAACATCACCGTTAATTAAATGACCGATGAGCTGGCGAGACTAGGTTTGGAAATGGAGTAAACTGAACTCCAATAAGCTTTTATTTGGCAAAGATTAGGGAACCCATTCTTAAGTTCATATATGGCCATATAGTCAGCGGGTACATTAATTTGTTGGTGCTTTATGGCCCTTAAATTTCCGTTGCTTTATGTTGGACAAATGCATTTAGCAAAGCATTTATCATCGCACATCGCTATAAATAAAAAAATAAACCCACATGCGTATTCGTTTGCACTCAGTTAAATAAAAAATTTTAATCAAACACATAAACTAGAAAACTATAAAAATTTGTATTCTTTTTTTAAAAGATCCAAGTAAAAACAGCAAACGTTAAAAACTAATTGTACTAAGCACTTTTACATACCATTGCGAAAAAACAAAAAAATCTTAAAAATGGTATTTATTTTTCTGCAACCTATGTATTTTTGTTAAAATGTAGACTTAGCTCCTTTAGGAATGACGTTAATGATATTGCGCTTCATAAATAATTTTTAACTGTCATAACACTCATACAAATTTTTTTTAACTTGGTGAGGTTGGGCAAAAGCTGTTATACACACATACATATGAACTTAATAACAATATTTTGCTAAAAATCCTTTAAATTTTGTATGACTATAACTCTAGAAGGTATGAGTAAGTTTGCCAAATATATTTTTGCATGATATTTATTTGGCTAGTCACAGGGTTTAAATTAAACTTTTTCTAACTTCCACACATTTTTGTATTATTTACACCAGGTGACCTTATCTTACTAGGTAACCAACAGCTGATAACTAATCTTGTGTCAAAATGGTATACTGTTCTATTGGTTCTGGAAAATCTTTTCTTATTTTCGCTTAAAATTATGAAATTTAAAATTTTTTTAAATTATTACATTTCAAAACACACAATTTAAGATAAAAAAACAAAAAGAGATATTTGTTTGAATTTTTGACACAACGTTTAAATATTATACAGTGTTGTTAACGTTTTCAAAATAAGACCACATTGTATGAATTCGCCTTGGCCTACCATTCCTCCTCATTATACTGGAAATTATTTTGCACACATAACACCCTTCAAACTCGGAAATGATCATTTGAGGCTATCAGCGCAGAAGTGATGTAACCCACAATTTAATTTGGTTACGGTTCTGGTGTACGATATGTTTTTTGCACTGTTCTTTACAGTGCAATAGTCGAATAACCAACTGTTTGTATCCAAAAGAGATGGCGCTAGAAACATAGTTTTTGCACGGGCCGTTACAACCAAGTACTTTAGTGCAAGAGAAGTGTTAACTCCTCATTATATCATAAAAAGTAGTCTGGGGTTACACCACTTCTGCGCTGATAGCCTCATTTTAAATTCCAATTTTTCTTGCCAATATAATTTGCTTTTTTTTAATCGAAATTACCCTTCGGCGTCCTTTATATATTGTAAATGTTTAAAAATGGGATATCCATAATTTATAAATGTTTAGAAAAATTATCACTTGCGGTTGTGAAATTTAAATTTTAATTGAATTTTCAGGTTTTTTAAAACGGTTTCCTTAATCAACATCTTTGAATTTTAATTGTGTGATAGTTGATGCGGCTATATTTTAAATTGATAACGTTAAAAACATAAAACCTGACGACCGGCAAGTGAATAAATAATGAGGTCTCTTGTGAAAACGATAGCACAGTGCAACACGAAAAAAAAATAACCATATACGGACAATTAATAACCATAAAGGACCAGTGTCTCCCAGTTTTGCCCAAAGTCATGCACTTTTTTAAGATTTAGGGTATCGGTGTAATTTTTGCAAAAAAGTGATCATTTAATCAGGCACATATCTTGCAAACCGTTCGTAATTTTGATTAACCCTCTGAGCCAAAGTTGTAAAACGGAATAGAAATTGATATTGAATTATAAAGAAAAGTTTAAACGTTATTGACAAAAGCTAAAATGCTGTAAAATACCAAGGCAAAGATATAACATGTGGTCATAAAATCCCTGCTGATTACCTGTAATGAATTCGCCTTGTAGTTGATAATGCCATATTTTTCAAAAAATAATTTCCAACTGATATAATAAATATGAAAGTTTGTATGTTTCTTAGTTTGGGACCCTTCAAATAAAAAGTTATTTTAAAAGGCAACGAGAGGAAAAATTGGAACTTTGGTACTTTTTCTCTTCTTGATAAATTTGGTAAAAAGATTGCATATGGTGCAGCTATAAAATATAAGATACTTTTTGTATGCATACAGAGTACTATTTTACTCTTAGTACTTTTTTGTGCATACAGATAGTATATGGCCCAGATTATTAAATATTGGGTACTTTTTATGATGAATATTGCTACTTCTGGCACTTTTTAAGTTGTTAGAAAATTTGGTAAACATATGGTCCAGTGGCCGGAATAAACATATTAGGACTCCCCTCGCTTCTTATATGGACAATTGAATGTCAGTTGCTCAAGAGAATCGAGTGCTCAAAACTTATAAGTACGTGTTGCCGAAAAATGAAATATTTACACATACAAAAGGTATAGATGTAGACTACATACTGTTTCTGTAAATTTTTTTAGTGTATAAACCCTTTTTTAAATCTTGATCTAGTTTTCATGTCAACGAAATCGCGGGTAACCAATAGCTCTACCCGTGACTTATAAATTAGATCAAGATTTAGAGCAAAGGGCCTTTCCCATAAAAAATTTAAAGAACTTTGATACTGTTTTCTATAAAATCGAAAGAGAATATTCTACATACTGCTTTTAAAAGAATACTTTAACCGATGGAATACAGCGATAATCTTTTTTTCCATTCGGACTTATTTACGTACTTTAACCAATTTGTTTGGTACTTTTATCTTAAAATTATGTTTTTTTCGGGTGTAAGCCAATTTCCAAAAAAGTGCTTATAAAAAGTAGATGATACTTTAAAAATTTGGGGATATTTTTCAAACTTTGTCCTATGGTTTTATGCAACTTAAAGAAATTCTAAGGAATTGATTTTACACGAGAGCTATGGTTAACGTGGGGGCGGAGAAGGGACTATGCAAGCATAATTTTAAAAAATTACTTAGTTTTATATCAAAGTTATGCTCATCAAGTTTTTTACGAATTTATAAATTTAATGCAATTTCTGCTTATCAAAGATTATTTCGGGATATCGTTTGTATGGGCTTTAAGCTAGATTTCTGACCGAGTTTTATTTATTTCTGTTCTATATATGACAGGATCATATGTTTTAATTTTTATCGAGTAACGCGTACACTGTGTTGTCTTTATAAGCTTTAAATAAACACGCAGACGAATGGACAAAAATTCTTCACTCGACATAGGCGCACTTTCTAATTCTGAATTTAGTGACGGTTGTAGTGATTCTTTACATTAATAATACTCTTTAGCGTATAAGCATTAAAATTAAAATTTTTAGTAGTTCTTCAAAAACAATTAACTGCCTGTTAAACAATTTCAAATGTTAAAACAACTTTTAGAATTTTGTTTTAAATATAATTTTCTATGCGAACGTTAACGTTCGAAATCGATGAACAGTCCGTAAAGGCGCCCGTACACGACATGTTTTTGTCATCTGACATGTCAAATTTCCCACTGCAAAATACATACATGTCGTGTGTTACCTTTTTAACCTTGCTTCTGTAAAAGTCAGACGCAAAGTCATCTGACAAAATTTCAATTAGAGCATACTCTATTTTCTTCTGACAAACCATCTGACATCAGAAATCTATGCCGGGAAGAACCCGGCAGCGGCGTCTACTATTGACGGAATCATTAGCCGGCTGAAGTTAATTTTTTACAATACCGAGATATGTTTGATCATCTAACCATTGAATAGAATTTATGTGAATATATATAGTATATAAAACCCGGTTTATTATAAAATCCTAAATTGGTATCTTTGAATTAAAAGAAAAAAATGTTAAGATGGCTAAACTATTTTACGGCGCAATTAAAAAATTTCATGGCGGCAGCAAGCTGTTTTAAAGCCGAGCACTACTTTGGTTTCCGTAATAACAATGCGAAAAAAACAGAGACAAAGTCAGAAGCAAATTACATGTACGTTTGTGATCGAATATTATAAACCTTATGTAAAACAGCGATTTTGACACACATGCACAATTACATGTGACTTGAAAATTTGACATGTCAGATGACAAAAACATGTCGTCTGTATGCTCCTTAAATAAATTTTCCATTTTTTCATTTTTTTTATAAGACTCTGTGCTAGATGAGTGACACAAATTAATGATTTAATATTCACATGACTTTTATTTAATAACTTGAAAAATTTAAATTTCCCATTTTTAAAATAATCATGAGTTAATAAATTAAAGTTCTTCCATAAATACAATAATGATAGTGTCACATTTCTTAAACAATTATTTTACAAAAGTCCAGTAATAATTAAGCACATGACAAATCACTGGGTTAATTTTAACCTGCATTCAGACTTTCCCTCTTCAAGAAAACCAATATGTTTAAAAATATGATAAGAAACTTAACAAAAATCACAGCAATATCAAGATAAAACAGCAATTACAACCAAACAAACACTGTTGTTGTATTTTTTTTAATAAAATAATAACAAGTAAGGCTGTGCCGAATCTTTAGCACCCTTTACTTTATTTAATGCAGCATCTTAGACAGCATACAGTGTAAGACACATTATCAAACAGAATAAAAAAATAATAATACAGAGTGGCCCAAAATTACCGAAGGGGTTTGAATTGCTTATAACTTTTTTATTATAATTTTTTTTCTTTTCTTTTCAGTATTTTGTAAAGAAGACTTGGGGAATTTAAAATGGAGCAGTACTCAATTGAACAACGTGCCCGAATTGTTGAGCTAAAAAGCAGAAGCAAATCATAATTTATTCATAATTTAATTTCCAATTAAGTGGGTTCGTTAATAAGCAAATCTGCAGGATATGGGCTACGCTAAATTCGAGAGTAGTTCAACAGCGAGAATTTCACCCACCAAAGTGTACGGTTTGGTGCAGTGTTTCATCCGAAAGGATAATTGGTCCTTATGAATTAACACGGGGTCGCCGTTTTCGTCAATGGTGTCAGATATCGCACAATGTTGGAAAATTGTTAAGGCCAGCCGTGGAAAACCATCCGCAAGTATGGTTCCAACAAGATGGAGCCACAGCGAACACGGCAAGGGACACAATGGCTCATTTACGGGACATCTTTGGTGAACGACTTATTTCTCGTACAAGTGATTTTAATTGGCCTCCGCGTTCACCGGATTTAACCGCCCCAGACTGGTTTCTTTGGGGTTATTTGAAAGGAAAAGTCTACATAAATAAACCTAGAACCATCCATAAAAAACAATATACGCGACGAAATTAACAACTAAACACCTAAAGTTTTGCGAAAGTTATGGAAAATGTGTTGGAAATAGCACGAATTTGCCAAGCAGAAAATGGCCACCACTGGCAAGATATTATTTTTCATAACTAATCTAAAAACATTCCCCATTTATATATTGTATTAAAAAAAAAATAATAATTATTTCTTATGGTGTTTTCTTTTCTACAAAAAAATGTGGCTTTTTTTAAAAAATGCAATTTGGTGTCTGTTTCTTAAAAATTTTGCTCCCGAAAAGCATGAGTTTTTTTTAGAATAAAACAAGCCACCCTTTTCGGGAGCAAAATTTTTAAGAACAAGACACCAAATTGAATTTTTTTAAAAAAATTCCCATTTTTTGTAGAAAAGAAAACACCATTAAATAAAAAGTTATAACGAATTCAAACTTCTTCGTTAATTTTGAACCACCCTGTATATATTGAGTACATTTTTTCGTTTAAAACTCATTTTTCTACTTTAGCGTCAAATCATGTATAGATTTGGTTTATAAAAAAAAAATAAACATTAAAACAGGTAAAATAAAAACAATACCAAGAGGCAATAATCCGGCTAAATTTCATACCTGACAGAAATATCTAACAACTTTCTTCCCATCATTTCTGGGGTCTTCGGAAAACATACTTCAATAGAAAGACGGTCATTGTTAAATCAACTTTGCTACTCATAAGGACCCAGAATATATACACTTTATAGGGTATAAGATCAATATTGTACAATTACAAATTACAATTGTTACAATAGTTAAAAGTCCGATTTTGTCGGACCGATAAATTGCTTTGCATTATAAAACCTTCATTTATTATGTTTTCATCTATTAAATATTATTATTATTGAAAATAACAGCAATAAAAAAAAGTTGTAATAATGCAAAGCTATTTATCGGTCCAACAAAATCCGACTTGTAACTATTGGCCAGTTGTAATAATGGCCCTTAGTGTCACAAAATTGTTTTAAATACGGTCTTTGCAGATTAATTCAATACATTTACACGGTGATACAAAAGAAAATTAAGTAAGTATATTTGACTTCTCATTTAGCGATTCTACTTAAAAATTATCTCAATCACTTAGTTTTAGTGCAAGAAGGGTTTTTGAAAAATTAATGATACCACAAATCATTACACAGAAAATACTTTATTTTCTAAAGTAATCAATTTCGTTTCTTAAAACAAGAAAATCCAAAATCTAAAAATAATTTCTTTATTTTAACTTATTGTGTTGCATTTTGCTTAAACCAAGCTACACGTATATTTAGAATAAGTAATTTTATTATCAAAGTTATTTTCGGGAATACAGATTTTATTATTAATACGATTTCCGTATGACGTGCTAAATTCCCAGTTTTTCATATTTGATAAATACACTGAAATTTATTGTTGAGGGAAAGCTAGCTTCTATGCGCATTTCACTGGTTGCTTAGGCCAGCTCATCAGGAAACCTTTTCCAGAGATTTTAGAAAAGCCAAAAATATTATACAAATAAAACCCTAAAGCGAATAAGAATTATAAACACTCAAAGTCTTACTTGTAACAATATCAAAGCCAAAACAAAACACCAACAATAAACAGTGAGTTTATCTTTTCTTACATTCCCCTACAATTGGTTGGGTTCTTTCCGACTCGAATTGTAGTTGTAAGTGGGTAAAAAGAAAAAACAAAATTTAAAAACAAACTGCTTCATTCTACTGTCTTCGTAAGAAAACAACAAAAAAAATCATGCAGAACTTTCTTGGTTCCAGCCCTATTTATTTATTAAATCTTTCCGTGTACTTTGCTGTTTATATACTGATATTTTGAAACCATGTCTAATTATTCCTAGTTATCCTAAGCAGTTTGGAATTAAATTCAGAACCATAGGAAGAAAGTTGTGCCAAAATGTGGAACAACCAGCCTTAAAATTTTTCATTGTGTGCAACTGCTCCGCTCTAACGTTAGTGTCAGACTGCGATGCATACCTTACAACGGATTCTATGTGCCATATTAATGAAGTGTGTTTAATTTTTTTCAGTATACTTTTGCAAATCATCATGCAAACATACACTAGAACAACGTTTAGTGTACCTGAACCAGATTTGTATCTCAAAATATAATTCGGCAATTAGGCACATTTCTGGCTTAACGGATATGTTAACAACCAGAATTGCCGTTTGTGGAAACAGCACAATCTTCAAGAGTCTCGGTTACATCCCGAAAAATTGTTTGGTGCAGTTTACATGCCGAAGGCGTCATCGGCCCATTTGCCCTTAAATCCGAAACCAATATGCCAATATTCCGAGAATGGTGAACGTGCTGATGAGTCATTTAAAATAGCTAGAAGAAGAAATGGTTCCAAAAAGACGGCGCGACATGCCATACAGCCTGGCCAACTCGTTCATGTGATTTGAAACCTTTTGACTTCTTTTTGCAAAGATTAAAGCACTATTGACGAAGTAAGACCGAACCTAATCGAAGAAGTGCTGCAAAATTGAACCGACAGGATGGTATTCATAAGGCGCAGTAGCGGAAGCTTTATACCGGAAATCCTTTCAAAACATTAGGTGCCATGAAATTGGAAAGCTAGTGAGGCGAACATTTAAGTCGTGCTGTTTTTCGTTTACATTACAAGTAAAATTAAATCAGGTTTTAACTTACAGTTTATCTAATAATCTTGTACTAAATAAATATAATTTCTTATAATAATAAGTGAATTTGTATAAGAAATGAATGCAGTGAAGTGCTTGGAAATCAAACAGTTTTATATAAGAAACTTATATTACAATTGGGGTATTCACAAGTTGTGCTATCATGTTATATTGTCATAGTGTTCTAACATTTTACAATGGTTTAAAAATATTGTTGTTGCTTTTTAAACAAAAAGTGTCTTAAATTAATAGAACTTTGCTTGCTATGTTTATTGTGCTGTCGTAATTAATTAGAAGAGAAATGCGATAAGTGGCAGAGCCGAGCCTCATTAGTTTTTGTAAGCCGTCGCTGTTGATGGTATAATTATATCCGGCTAACACCCGAAAATAACCAGCGGCTAGCAATTTATGCAACAAATCCATTGCGGCGTCAAATTAGATCGGCTTAGGACTCTGCTGTTTGGTAAACAAGCAAACAAAATAAAATTTATTTTTGATTTGTGTCTGAAAAATGGAAAATAGGTAAGATCTAAATTAATTTATTAATTCATGGATAAGAATTAAAAAATATTTTTATTTTAGATAAATATTAATGAGTTTCAAATCAGCTGATTTAAATTCAAAATAGGACACTGAATTATGAGGGGTTGTTCACATCAGTCGTTGTTGGCGCCCGACTTGGGACCAACTCACGAATAGGTAGGATAGGGGGTTGGTAGTGTTATATATCAATAAAAAGGGGGGAGACTTACCCAATACGCAGACACACCTGCTTTGGTTGTAACTAGTCGGAGTTCTCCTTAGTGGTGGTTGATGGTGATTTCCTCAGAATGTTGGCGCCTGAACAGAGATACCGGCGCACCTGTTGTGGCTGAGGGATACTGTAGTTTAGATGAACTTTACTTAGTTATGAGCGACCAGTAGTTGGGTGACTTCTTAAGCATATATAGAAATTATTCTATAATTTCTATAAGCACACACTGTTAATAAAAAAAAGAAGGAGGCCTATCGCCTTAGCTTTGGGTGAAATAAAGCAAACGTTTTTTTCGTATTTTTTTTTGTTTAGCTACAATTCTTTTTCTTTATTTGACCTTTTTTGTATTTCTGGGTATGTGGGTATTTATATTTTTATATGTACAATTAATTTTTTTTGGTTTCAAAATTTCACAAGTTTGCTTATTACATTTGTTTTAATCCTTTTGATTTTCTTTGCTTATAACTTCACTTCACGATTTAAATATTCTTTTTGTCCAGTATTTGGTTACGCACTTGTTCACTGCTAAAGAAGAACTGATCAAAAGCCAAAGCAACAAGACGAATGTTAGAAGGTGGCTGCATAAAACAGCTGTGGAGTTGCGGCCATCAGTTACATCTGTCTGTACAACATTAAAAGTTGCCAGATCGTTTTCGCACCTAAACATCCCGCCCCCCTTGCTTTATTGCAATAAAACAACGAGGGCCGGTGTGCTTGGGTGGATTATTTAGAGGGAGGTGTGCAAAAGGTGAAAGAAGTGCAAGTTAAAGTTACAATACAATTAAGATATAATAATTCAATATTAAGTTTCAGAGGGGTTAGTATAAATTCATTAATAATAATAATACAAAAAAAAAAAAAAAAAAATGGTAGAGATGTGGTGTCATGCAGACGATGATTTTCATGGAATCAGGCAAACTTGCCGATAATGACCCATCCCAGGGCGGTGTCTTGGGCGAGTGGTGTTGAACCCGATGATGACGACTGCAGACCGCTACGTATCAAGCGAGGATAGACGTCTGCTCCCAGGATGACGTTAACGTTATTGCCCTCAAAAAAGTCTGGGTCTGCCAGACGTAGGTTACGGTAAGTGTCAGAGACACTTCGGTCGAGTTTCTTTGCGGGGATCTTTTCTGGCAGACTCGACGATACACGAGCCCTGATCGTGATGGAACCTGCCTGGTCAAACCGTGCTCGTATGGAAATCTGGCACCATTTCTCGGACTCAAACCTCTCAAACGGCAGGTGGTACCTATCCACCAAAAACGTGGCGATGGAGCTCGTTGCAGCGGCGGGGTTGATGAGACCGCGGACTAGTCTCCAGCCTTCCGTGAGACGTATTTGGAAAAGAACGGTGGGGGTTACGGTGCGAGCATCAGCTAGACTGGCGTTATTGGGGGTTCTGGTAATAGCCGGGGGGTGAAGCAGAGTGTGGTGGTTACCATTACAGCTTTTGCATCTTTCCATACTGCGGCATGTTGGTGTAAGGTGCGAATGCCCAAGGCAGTTTCTGCAGTACCGTTGACGAGCGACCACATCTTTTCGGTCGGATACTGTCATGTTAAGGAATTTGATGCATTTGCGGAGGGGGTGATCTTTGCGGCAGATTTTGCAATCGGGGGTTTTAGCCTTAAAACGGTCGACGGCTTTGCGCTCTTCGAGGGGTGATGTGGTTTCGCGGCTACGTGGACGCATAGTTTCTGGAATAAGAAAGATATAGGGGAAAAGTATTAATTGTCAAGCGGACGGAGAAAGCGGGAGTAAAACGAGTTTGACAATAGGTCGGGTCACAACGCCGTTGGCAGTACGTATTTCAGCAACTCTAACTCTATCATCAGCGCCATGAAAAATCTTTTCAATGCGTCCTAGACGCCATTGATTAGGGGGTAAATTGTCGTTTTTCACCACGACGAGATCGCCGTTGGAAATATCTCGCTGGGGGTATTTCCACTTATTTCTTTTGTGAAGCTCGACTAAGTACTCCTCCTTCCAGCGACGGGCAAGCTGATGATGCAGTATTCTCAGTTTTTGCCACCGATTTACATAACTAATGGAATGGCTTGCTAAGTCAGGTTCAGGGGGAGATAAGAGGGGGGTTCCGATTAAAAAATGACCCGGGGTTAAGGCGCATAGGTTGTGTGGATCTTCATTCATCGGACTTAGAGGCCTGGAGTTCAAACACGCCTCGATGCGTGCGAGCATGGTGCTGAACTCCTCATAAGTGAAGCTCTGAGTATGGCACAGTTTCTTGAGGTGAGACTTGCAACTTTTTACTCCGGCCTCCCAGAGTCCGCCCATGTGGGGAGCACCAGGGGGGATGAAATTCCATTTAACCGGATTAAAACTATCTTGAGATAATAGGCCCTTTTGTACAAGAGCAAGAAAATGTTGTGTATCCTTCTGAAGTGTATTAGCTGCGCCCACAAAGGCGGTGCCGTTATCCGAATACATAGTATGGGGGGTACCACGTCTTGAGAAAAACCGGGCGAAAGCGGCTAGGAAAGCTTGTGTTGAAATATCTCCGGTGGCCTCCAGATGGATTGCTTTGGTTGCAAAACATACGAAAACCAGCACGTAACCTTTCGTGACCTTGCACCCGCGACCCACATAAGACTTTATGGCGAAGGGTCCAGCGAAATCAACTCCCGTATGATAAAACGGGCGCGTTAAACTTGCGCGCTCGGGGGGTAGGGCAGCCATGATTTGTTGACTAAGCTGATGTTTTTCTTTTACCCATTTGATGCATTTTGATAATGTGAATTTTATCAACGTTTTTAGTTTAGGGACATAATAGTGAAGTCGCGTAAGCCGGTGTAAAAGTGCATTTTGGCCATGCAGTGAAAACTTATGTAGATAAGTTAAAAATAATCGCGTAAAGCGTGCATGGTAGGGGAGTATAATTGGGTATCGTTCGTCGTAACTTAATGTAGGGGAGAATGCTAACCGCCCGTTGACTCTCATTAATCCTCTAGCGTCTATAAAGGGGTTTAGGGTTAAAATAGCGCTTTTTCGTGGCAAAGTTCGGTTTTCAGATAAGAGTGCGTACTCCTCAGCAAAATGAAGCTTTTGACAGACGATTACCAGACGATTTTTTGCGAAAAGTATTTCTTTGGCTGAGAGCTCATCTGGCGGTATAGTATCAGATTTTAATTTGGACCTTATGCGATTGTAAAAACGAAAGATGTAGCAAATAACTCTCAGTGCTCGCGGAAGATTAGAGAATCTATCGAGAATATCGTGATTGTCGACTAGTGCGGTAAACGTCCTAATTGTTCGTTCTTCTTCTGTGGTATCAAATTCGCAAGTACTCGATGGCCAGTCGGCAGGGGGGAGTCTTAGCCATGCAGGACCGTGCCACCACAAGGTATTTTTAGACAGTTCGGTAAGTGTAGTGCCTCGCGATGCTATGTCTGCTGGATTGTTTTTCGAATCGACGTGCGCCCATGCATCTTTCCCAACCTTTTCAATAATAGACGAGACTCTATTTTGAACGAATGTTTTCCATTTATGAGCAGGTTTTTTCAGCCATGCTAGCACGATGGTCGAGTCGGTCCATAGAAAAAGTTTATAGGCGATGAGTTCAAGTTGACCTTGAATCGATTCCATCATAGTTGCCAGCAGCTCTGCCCCACACAACTCCTTACGGGGAAGTGAAACGAATTTTACTGGGGCAACTTTAGTTTTTGCTGCTAAAAGGTGGGTAGATACTAAACCTTGATTTTCAGCACGTATGTAAATAGCTGCCGCGTATGCCTTTTCCGACGCATCGCAGAAACCGTGCAGCTCAACATTATATGAGGGGTCGAAGTCGATAAAACGGGGGATTTTTATTTGTTCTATTTTTACATAGTCATCGAGAAAATCATGCCACTGCTGTAGGGTACTTGGATTTAGATCTTCATCCCAGTCAGTTCCGTCCTTCCATGTCTGCTGCATGATGATTTTGGCTACGATTATTTTTGGTGATAACCAGCCCGCTGGGTCGAATAACTTTGCGATTTCTGACAGAACGCATCGTTTTGTGGTTAAGTTGCGGTCGGGATTAGACTTTAGTTTAAAATAGAAGTAGTCACTTCCAGCGTTCCACCTGAGCCCTAATGTTTTTGTTGTACTAGAGTCAGAAAGCTTTAGAAATTCCCCATCTAACAAATGTGTGACCGGTAGACCTTTTAGCAGGACTTCATTGTTCGCCGTCCATTTACGGAGTGTGAACCCAGCAGTTTCAAGGACTGTTCTAAGGTCATCACGAATTTTAATTGCCGCTGATAGCGTATGGGCTCCCGAAAGTACGTCATCGACGTACATGTGATTTCGTAAAATCTTCGATACGTTGGGGTAGAGGGTTTCATTTTCTTGGGCCAATTTCAGCAAAGTTCTGATTGCCAAATAAGGGGCACAGTTTACACCGAAGGTGACTGTATTTAACTCGTAGTCTTGAAGTGCCTCGTTAGGCGAGCTTCGAAAGACAATTCGCTGAAAGGGGGTGTGCGATTTATTAACGGTAATTTGGCGGTACATTTTCTCTATGTCCGCGTTGAAAACGTATCGGAAAAACCGCCAACGCAATACTAAAATCATTAAGTCTGCCTGTAGGATGGGGCCTGCGTAAAGCAGATCATTAAGGCTGACGCCATTAGACGATGGGCTAGAAGCGTTAAATACCACACGCAATTTGGTGGTGGTGCTATCTGGTTTAAAAACTGCGTGGTGGGGCAGATAGTACGTGTCGCTTTCCCCAGCCATAGGAGTCACTTTTGTCATTTGACTGAGGGTAGAGTATTCGGTTATTACTCGATCATATTCGGTTTTGACTTGGGGATTCTTAATTAATTTTATTTCATTTCGCAGAAATTGAGATATGGCGCTATTTCGCGATTGTCCCACTTTGAGATTTTCAGGAAACTCTCGTTTAAAGGGGAGTGATACAGTATATCGACCGTCATTAGAGCGGTATGTAGTTGACTCATACAGTTCCTCACAGTATAGGTCCTCCGGGGATGACTTTGCTCTTCTAGGGACATCTTAAAGCTCCCAAAAACGCTGAAGTTGATTATTCAGGTCCACGGCATTAAAGTATGACAATACTGCGTCCCTACACCGACTTTTAGCAACCTTACCGGTGATGATCCATCCGAAGACTGTTTTCTGTGCTACCAGGGATTGTTGGTTGTCCCATTGGAGGCCATCTTGAATTATTTTTGGGTATACGTCTCCACCTAAAAGCATGTCAATCTCCGCGCATTGATGGCGATATGGATCTGCCAGTTGCAGGTTTGAAAGGTTGCCATTATTTAGCGCAGTCGGGGGGTAGTAGGAGAGTTGACCGGTGAGTTTCTTAACAACAAGTACGTCCGAATGTATAGCGAATGACCTGTCAATCGGTGAACCAATTTTAAGATGACATGTGTGCGTCGAAGTAGCGTTTAACGAATCGTTTAACCCATGAATTTTTGCCCGTGATGGCCGAGTCTCAAGTCCGAGCTGAGTTTGTAATTTCTTAGAAATGAAGGATGCCTCTGAAGCCGAATCTATGAGGGCACGGACGGTACACTTAAGGTCGTCCTTGTAGACATCTATTAGCGCGGTGCCAAGGACAACTGCGGATGAACTATCTTGTAGTTGTGTAGAAAAAGACCTAAACTCACGATTTCGTGCTTCTGCAGAGGTAGAGGGGTTCGTATTCAACCTTTCAGGGGGGGTATTTGCATTATGATTCTCAGCAGTAGGGGCGTTAGAAACCGCTTGAGCGGGAGTAGGTGGTTTTTCTTGATGAGTGCCTCGATGTAGTAATGAGTGATGTTTAGCTTTGCACACATTGCACACATAACGACTTTTGCAGGTTTTATACCCGTGTGAGGTACCTAAACAATTCGTGCATCGCTTTTGGTGTTTAACCGTGTTGTATCGTGCGTCAACGGACATAGCAAGAAACTTAGCGCATAACCTTAAGGGGTGACTTTGGGCGCAAAGGAGGCACGTACCCGCCTTTGCTGTGGAAACATTAGTGTTGAAACTTTGCACTTTCTTACTCTGAGCGTAATTGGATTTATTATGACTATTGGATTGCTGCGCTTTATTTTGGTTATGAGGATTCAAAAATGTTGATCGTATATCCGCGACGGATTCCAAAGTCTGAAATCTAGAGGACAAAAAACGATCTAAAGCTTCCCAGGTGGGCATGTTGGATGAATTTGGCAGGGTTTGTTCCCATAGGTTAAGGGTAACTTCCGGGAGACAAGTTGAACAAATGTAGACGAAAATTATGTCCCAGCTTTCAGTCTCGACTTTTAAAAGGCGCAGATTACTAATGCAGTCATTAATGGTCCGTTGCAAACGTCTAAGGTTGGGACCTGTTTCTTTGGTAATGGGGGTTAAACCAAAAAGGGATTTCATTTGCGCATTCACGAGAATTCGTTTATTCTCATACCGATTAACTAGGTTTTGCCACGCCATTTCGAAACCATCGTTAGTCATCGGACAGGTTTTGAGGAGTTCTCGAGCTTCTCCTTCTGTCTTTTTCACTAGATGGCACATTTTCTCAACCGGCGATAAGCGATTGTTTTGGCGATACAAGGCCGTGAACATATCACGAAACGTTGGCCAGGATTTGTAATCGCCACGAAAAACTTCGGTATCGCATGGTGGTACTGATATGTGAGCGGAGAAATCGGTCTCCTTCGGCCTGGTTGCAGAGCTTTTCCCAGCCTTGGCCTTCAAAGACTCACAAAGTTCGGAAATTTTTGCTGTGATTGCCGCATGAACATCAAAAGTCGAATAATAGCGTTTGGTTAAAACCGCTATGTCTATTTCGGCTTTTATCTCCTCGTAATTATCTATTGCTGCTTCATGGGCGGAGTCGTAATTGTCCCAGAGACGATGAATTTCGTTTTTTCGTACCTCCAAGGAGTGCAGCGTATGAGACGCTTCTGGCAGCTCATTAAAATACTTTTGAAACTCCATAACGCGATCGGAAGATCGAATAACCTTTTTGACCAAAGACATTGTGGCAGAAATTTCGCGGAGGACGAATGATGGGGGTAATAGTATGAAGAGGGGATTTGAATACAAATGTGGTGAAAAAAATTAGAAATTATAATCACAAAAAAAAATTAATGGAATTCTCCAGGGTACCTCGTAAGACAGCAATATTAAAGTAGTTAAGTGTAGTAGAGAAGGCAGTATAATTACCAAAACCCAGGCTGGTTTTATTCTGATGAGTGACACTTCGTAAAAGTCGCCACTATTTCAATTTATATTAAAAAAAAATTTTGAGAAAATTTTCAATGGCGCCTCGTATAAGCGGCGGATAAATATATGGTTCAATAAATTTTACAATGGTGCTTCGTATAAGCGAGCCACTAAATATGGTTTTTAATTTTGAATAATTTTCAATGGCGCTTCGTATAAACGGCCGAAGAGTAGAGGGTTTAATAATTTTTAAAAAATTTGCAATGGCGCTTCGTATAAGCGGCCGATGAACAAAGGGTGTAATAATTTTGCAAACTTTTCAGTGGTGCTTCGGATAAGCGAGCCACTAAATATGGATTTTAAGGTTTGAAAATTTTCAATGGCACCTCGTATAGGTGGCCAATAAATATATGGTTTAAAAATTTCGAAAAAAAATTTCAATGGTGCTTCGTATAAGCGAGCCACTGAATATGGGTTTTATTAATTTTGCAAATTTTTCAATGCCGCTTCGTATAAGCGAAACACTGAATTGGGGTTTTAATAATTTCAAAGTTTTTAATGGCGCTTCGTATAAGCGACCAAAAAGGGGTTTTATCAATTTGCAAAATTTTTCAATGGCACCTCGTATAGGTGGGCATTGAAATGGGTTTTAATTAAATAAATAAGTTTTATTAAATTTTCATAATAATTGGGGTTAGTTAAATTTGCATGTGTGTACCAACAAATTAAAAGCAAGGTTAATTATAATAAATAATTGTTATTCATTTATTGATATAATTATTCGATTCTCAATTTATATAAGAACTTTTCATTTTAATTTTTCATTATTCGTGGTATAAGCTAATTTTAGGTTGACCCTCGTATAACATGTAGCTTATGTACTTCGGCATCTGTTTGTTATGTGAACAAATGTGTATATCAAAATGTTTATACATACATACAAATCATTTAACTTCACTAATAACTCGCTGTAAGTTGTTGTTTTGTTGTTGTTTCCCAGCGGGAAAAAGAAGGAGTGCGTAGGCCTTCTAGAAGGCCTCTGTACCCCTTCTTTTGGATGTACAAGGCCTTCATGCTCCATTCCATACTCATATCTTTTTTACACGCGTTGTCATTGCGGAGAAGGCCTTCCGTTTTCCTTTCTTTCGCCAGAGCTTCTTAAAGGCATTCAAATATATGGCTCTTAGAAGGCTTTCCAGCGAAGGACTGTTAAAAGGCTTTAGAATAAAGGTTATCTTAAAGGGTTTTTAAGAAAGGTATGTTAAAAGGCCTTTTAATTAATGGCTCTTAAAAGGCCTTTCGGACCATTCTTGTAAAAAGTGCATCGGTTCTAATGGAAATTGGCTAACCATTTTCATTCGCATCGCATCGAAAAAAACATCGATGTTTTTTTACAGTGTCCATCCCTACAAAGAACCTTCTTCTTCAATGAACAAAACACAACTAAAAAGATTTACATTATTGTTTTCACTTGGTATTTTAATATGTATGTAACTTTATTTTTATAACGGGATCTGAATTCTTTCGCTTTTGCTTTGGCGAAAAAACAGAACAAAAAATTTTACTCTTTCTCTTTTTAACATCAACTAAAAAGATTTACGTTATTGTTTTCATTTGTAAGTTATTTTATTATGTATGTTACTTTGTTTTTGTAAAGGAATCTGAACTCTTTTGGTTTTGCGTGTGCAAAAAAAACGAAACAAAAAATGTTACTCCTTCTTTTATCGCTTCTCATGGAAGCGAGTGTGGAAGGTGTATCTTATCTTTTATACCAAAGATAATTTCGGCCTTCTATAAGGCATTCTTTAGCAGTTACATAAGAATAGTAATTAAATCAAAAAATTTTTAATCAGGCCTTCAAAAAGGCCTGAAGCAAGAAGGTCTTCTAAGTTTTACCGCTGGGTTGTTATACAGCCATACATACATACAGGTTGATCTTTCGTTCTTCTTTATTCAAGTTCAATGTCAATTGACAAAAACAAAAACTTGCAGAAATTTTGTTCCTATATCCAGTGCAATGTTAATCAAAAAAAAAAACCCAAAAAACCTTGAACAAGTGTTTTTTGTTTTTCCTTATTGCATGTAATGCGTATTTGTTTTAGCAACGAGATCAACTGTTGCTGATGTCAAGGGACATAAGTATGTATGTAGGTATGTATGTTGGTTGGTATGTATGGATGTTTGAAGCTATTTTTTCTTAGCCGTTAGTTTTTGTCTTCTTCTTTTTATTTGAAAAAAAAGACAAACGGTTATTTGCACCAACTGTTCAACTTTTTAATTTGGTATGCAGCAAAAATGTACACACATGCGGGGGTTAGTAGGGGGTAATAATTATATCTTATTTTTCCAGATTTTTTAAAAAAAAGGGTGAAGGGCCGGGTTATAGCGGACCCGGATCCGGCTCGAAGGACCAGAATGTTGGCGCCCGACTTGGGACCAACTCACGAATAGGTAGGATAGGGGGTTGGTAGTGTTATATATCAATAAAAAGGGGGGAGACTTACCCAATACGCAGACACACCTGCTTTGGTTGTAACTAGTCGGAGTTCTCCTTAGTGGTGGTTGATGGTGATTTCCTCAGAATGTTGGCGCCTGAACAGAGATACCGGCGCACCTGTTGTGGCTGAGGGATACTGTAGTTTAGATGAACTTTACTTAGTTATGAGCGACCAGTAGTTGGGTGACTTCTTAAGCATATATAGAAATTATTCTATAATTTCTATAAGCACACACTGTTAATAAAAAAAAGAAGGAGGCCTATCGCCTTAGCTTTGGGTGAAATAAAGCAAACGTTTTTTTCGTATTTTTTTTTGTTTAGCTACAATTCTTTTTCTTTATTTGACCTTTTTTGTATTTCTGGGTATGTGGGTATTTATATTTTTATATGTAGGTACAATTAATTTTTTTTGGTTTCAAAATTTCACAAGTTTGCTTATTACATTTGTTTTAATCCTTTTGATTTTCTTTGCTTATAACTTCACTTCACGATTTAAATATTCTTTTTGTCCAGTATTTGGTTACGCACTTGTTCACTGCTAAAGAAGAACTGATCAAAAGCCAAAGCAACAAGACGAATGTTAGAAGGTGGCTGCATAAAACAGCTGTGGAGTTGCGGCCATCAGTTACATCTGTCTGTACAACATTAAAAGTTGCCAGATCGTTTTCGCACCTAAACAGTCGTATTTTTTCATGTTATTATTTTAAGACATATGACCTTATGACACCTTGTGAATCCCCCAAATATGTATTTCATTCATTATTGTAATTTTTTTCTGATTTAAATTTAATCCACTTTTTCGTAAATAACTTATTTTTATATCATTTCCCGCAGCCGTTGTCACCAACCAAAGAAAATTTCTATCTGAATGGTTGTGCTTACGAATATTATATGGTTTTTTTCATTTTAAAACTTTCTTGGTTGTCTGCATTAAGATAGATAGCAGCTTCTTTTGTATATTTCATTACTGATCATTTACTGCTGCATACGAGCTCTCTTTTTGAAGCGTTCGATTATGCGCATTTTCTCTTAAGTGCTTAAAAGAACCCCATTTTTTACTGGGTTGTGCCAAAAATTAATCTTTGAGGTGATTTGTCGTTGGGATAGCCTTTTCTAACAACAAGATTATCATTTATGATCGAAAAATTATCTCATATGCGGTTATGTGAAGCTGTTGGCTAAAAAATTTTATGGCGATATAAAATGCATTATCAGTTGTTTTCAATATTTTAAAATTGGTATACAGAAAAAAATTACGACAAATCAATTGTCATATTGAATACCCATTCGTCAATTCAATTAACTTTTTAATTGAAAAGGCACAAACAACCAAATTTGTAAATATAAAAAATAATATTGTTAATTAGAATTGTTAAAACTCAACAAATATTTTTAACAAAGAGTTAGTTATACTTGGGGTATACACAAGGTAGTCATAACGTTGTAAAGTCATATGTCTTAAAATAATTACAAGAAATATATATGACTTCTGTGGGCTATCGCTTATAATTTAGATTTCTACCGTACAGTTATGACGTATCAATGAGCAAAGCATTAAAATGTTTTTTTTGTTTGAAACACAACAACATTTATTTTAAACAATTGTAAACAATTATTTAGGACATTATGACGATATGACTTGATAGCACACCTTGTGAATCCCCCAATTGAATAAAATATTTGTTAACAATAAAATTTAAATTTTTATTTGCTTATTGATTTGAATGAGAACTTGTATTTAAGAGTTGTTTTTATTAATTTTTCAGTAAAATATACAAAAAGTCACATCACAAATAACCTTATAAGCTATTTCAGCAACAAACTTATCCCTCGATGCACTAAGAAGTTTCGCCATCATCGCAAAACGAATTTTTGACCCCATTGTTGGGGATATTTGAAATACTAGAATGTATAAATAAAAGACCCGTTAAAATAACATTAGGAATTATTAAATAATAACTCTATTTACCCTGAAGATTGATTGATTTAGCTTCTAAGTAATCGAATATCCTTTATTCCTTTATAGATTTTGAGCCAGAGATTTTTTTTATTTTATATTTAATTTTTTTTGACACAAAATAATTTTTAACTATGAAATAAAAATTAATGTGCTGTTTTCATAACACAAGTGACTGAACGTGTAGTAAAATTTATATGAAAAGCACTCAGTTTTTTGAGTGTTTTCCATATAAATTTTACTACACGTTCAGTCACTTGTGTTGTGAAAACAGCACATAATTTTATACAAAAAAATACAAATTGCCAATTTGACAATTTACAAACATATAAGTTAAGAAAATTGTTAAAAATATTAGAAAAGTTTTAAACATTTTTTTAATAACTTAATAACTTTTGTCATTTTTTTCTGTGTATCACAGAATTAAGTACCACGAAAACATGGTTGTTTTGCATAAAATCGAATACCAGCTTTTAAAGATTAGTTTTATCGTTAAACCCAAAATTTGTTTTAACCTTAAGTGTGAAAACACTATAAGTTTTTTAAATACTCTGCAAAGAACAACGTTCTGTAGCCATTTGAGTAAATAAATATTTTAAGTTTTTACAAAACATCAGCAAAAACGGATAGACCCTCTCCACTTTTGTGGTGTGGGTATAATTACATATTTTTGATCAGGGTTTTAATTTTGCAGCCGAAAACAAAAACTGTCGAACAAAAAAAGAAAATTGGTGTACAACTTTTCGCTTTTTGAGTTGGTTTGACAGAGGCCGTTTACATTTAATGTATTAGAAGTAAAAGCAACATTTTTTGTTCTAATAGCAAATGAAGAAGTGGAAGAAATGGCAGTTTTTCCACTTTGACTGCAGTTTTTTAAACGCTGTGTACGATACTCCTCCTCCCCATCTTCAAAGCTGAGTGCGTGACATAAAGCTAAAACTAACTTTTTTGTTTGAAAATACCTATTTTTAAATATCGAAAACAAATTACACCAAAATACAGTAGTATTTAAATGCACTTTTGACTTAACTGCAAACATTTAAAAATGTTTGTCGTTTTTATTAATCCCATACAAATTCCCTTTTTTAATGCACTTTCTATACCATCACATAAAAGATAAATGCACAAAATTTTTGGCATTTTAAAATTATTTTCATTTCTGCAATTATTTTTGTGCAGCTTTAAAATATTTTCATAAAAAACATCAAAGTTAGCAGCACACATAAAAAATATGGTGGCCCCTTTTTCATATAAATATTCAGTTTAAGCTGTCTTTAAAAACAAAAGTCGCAAACAAGTCAAGTTGGCATCATTATAATTAAATTATTTGGTTTGCTTGTACCTACATTCATGCATATGGTTTGTGGGTACAAAAGCTTTACCACGACTATAAGAAAGGAATAGCTAATCCTACGCCTGGAATTGAATTAGTAGTGAAACTGACGAATGCTCAGCGATATTGGGCAGCTAAGACAAAATATATGTACACCAATTATTTGTTCGATACAAAAATTGTTAATTTATATGCAAATTTGTTTAAAGGAAAGATTCACACAAAAAACGTTTTGATTCCAAAAATTTTTTGCTTGAATTTTAAAAATATTTTTTTTTTATAAAAAAAAAACCCTTCATATTTATTGTGTAGCCCAGTGTTATTATCACACAAAAAAGAGAACAAATGCAATTGCATGGTATTTATTTCTAATAATTTTCAATTAAAAAAACAGTTTAGAAGATTGCAGGCCAAGTACTAGGTCGTACCGTTTCACCAATCGCCAAATACGTTCAAACGTAAAAAAAGAGTTTAAACAAATTGCGGTTTAGTAAATAAAAGTGTTTGTTTCTAATATAAACGGTAATTAAAATGATTATTTAAATAAAATTCCTTAACATTTAAAATGAATAAAAGTGAACAAAAATAAACAAAAAAAAAAGGCTAATGAATTATCTACAAGGAGTAAGTTACTACCTTTTCCAATATTCGATAAGAAACCACTTTCAGAATTTTAAAACTGAGAAAAATATATTCATTATGCCTTTTTAATTCTTTGAAATTTATAAGACTTCGATTAATTTTGTAACAAAATTTTCAAAAAGTTTTATTTTCAAAATATTTAAAATGTTGGCATTCCGTCTCTTAAGTGTTAAGTGGATTTGAATTAAAATCAATTGACTCAAAATATATTGGAAAGGTCTTGACCTGCGCGGCCAGTGGTTAATTATGGAGCTATATTGAAAAAAACTGCATTGACATTTTAGCGTCTATAAAACAATTTTAGAAAAATATCTTTTCGATACCAATATACATTTTTGGAAGCTTTAACTTTAATTGATTCTATTTTGCATTACCATCATGATCTAAAATAAATAAAGTTTCCATAAAATATATATCGCACTCGTTCAACAATACTGTATTAACTCAAAATTTTTATTTTTTCACTTTTTTGAAAAAATGGATACGTAATATTCATATCTACCCACTGTAAAAATATTGTGCAATTTTGTCCACTTTTTTGTAATGAAACGGCTGCTTTAAAAATTCTTTTTCATATGCCTTTAATGTTAAATTGAAAATTGTTTTGCTTCTACTGAAGATTTTTAAATTTTGAGTTAATACAGTATTGTTGAACGGGTGCGATATGTATATATGGGTATTTCTCTGAAATGGTCCACCGTGACTTAAAAAATCAAAGCGCTCGCATAATTTTTTTTATTAATTTAATTAAGTTGGATTTATTTTGTAGTATATTTTTATTTTTTATTTTTTTTCATTTTTGAATAAAAGTTTAATTTTTTTGTTAAAAACTTCTGAAAATATATGTAAAATTACTAAAATATGTATGAAGGTAAAAAGTGTCACGTGCGTAATGTCACGTGCGTAATTTACAATTTATTTTTTTCTTCGCCAACCCATTCATAGTTTCTTTTGAACAAAACATGATTATAAAGGCCCATTACTAACCTTTATAAAAACATTTTTTCCGAAATAAAAACCTCCTACAATTCACTTACTTTCGCACTTTTTCTTACGGTCCTAAAAGGCACTTCTATTTTTGTCACGTGAGTAAGTCAACTTTGATTGCATGGCATTTGGGTACCCAGTGCTCAATTTACCATTATATATACTTTTTAGAAAGAACTTATCACAAACAATGTAACGATTCTAGAATTCATTCTAAAATTCCAATCCACTTCTATTTTTTTAATATTCAAACACAATAAAACGCGTACAAATGTCGCGTGCATAACCAGAGAAACACCCGTATGTATATATATTGGCCCATATTCATAGTCAAAAATAAAGTCGACTTTTTTTAAAGTATATTTTAAAACAATGGTGTTCACATGCATTTAAAACCGGTTTTTATTTAAAGTCGACTTTATTTTTGACTATGAATATGGGCCATTGACATCTGCACCCAGAGAAAAAACATGTTTAAAATTATGGTCACCTTCAACCAAACTAATTTTAAAGAAACTTTTTACATATTACGTCTAATCTAACCATATTATCGTTATCGACAGCCATATTATGGTTGGCTCTAAACATGTTATGGTTAAATATGACACAAATTTGTTTTTAAATTTACAATATTATTTGGATTTTTCCAAGAGCAACATGTTATGGTTGAAAACTAAACATATTTTAGTTATTAATAACCCTAACATGTTCAGAGCAACCATAATATGGTTGTGCAATCTTGATGGAGAACTACTGTAACCATAGTATGGTTGTCGATAACAACAGTATGATTAAGTTAAACATAATATGTTTACAATTTTCTTTAAAAATAGCTTTGTTGGAGGTGACCATATTCAAACATGTTTTTTCTCTGCGTGTGTGAAGCTCCCTATGTAATTATCCCAATTTGTTTTCCATCGACTTAAGCTACTCTAATTTATGACCACAGATATATGCACATAGGAAAATGTTTGGTATAACAAAAATATAAAATTTCTATTGAATTAAAACTTTTTATCGTCTTCGTCGTGCGCAGAATATATGAATAAAGTTTTGTTTTAGGTTACTACACCCTGATAGTATCATTTAATACATTTTGTCAAAATTTCGATAAAATTAGAAGAACATTTTCAAAATAAGGCTTCATAACTTTTGTCCTGGGTAAACAAGGTAAAAAAATTGCTTGATTCAGCCACTAAATGTTGAATTTTACCTTTAATTGTTTAAGTAAAAGAGTTGGTGCTGGCAATATTAAACTATTTGAAAATGTTGTTATATCCTATAGAAAAATTTTTATATAAACAAAATTTTCCCACCATTTGTCATTAGTTTAATACCAATTAAAGCCATGTCAAATAAATAGAATTTTATTGTTATTAAATCAATATTCAAACACATTTGTGTGATTAAATTAATGCACAAGTATCAAAGATATAATAAATTACTTTTTTAATGATTTGCAATCATTTAAATGTAAAAAAATGTTTCGTTAATTCCAGTTTAATACTTGAGATATGAAAAAACAAATATGAAACCAAAGAAACATTCAATGAAAATATAAAGGAAACTAAAGTAGAACAAATAGGACAGTGACGACCTTCCGCATGATACCCTACACCACAATATTAACAGAAAGATGTTTGAGAGTACACCTAATTTGGGACCATTTAGCAATCATAGTACTGACAAAACGAAATTGTGTTATGTGGTTAAAATTTATATAATAGTGCCGAATATTATTAAGATATCTACATATATGCGAGGGGGCCTTTATATATGGGTCCTATGAGCTACTCTGTGCACAGGCATGCCTAACAGCACAATATTTTTGTTTTTTAGGTTCCAATAAAACAATCTTTTGGCCAATTCTTACTTCTGCAGAACAGTTTGTACCGCTCCACTTATGGTGATAGGGGTATACATGTAGTTCGGCAAATTCGAACATGTAATACTTTATTTGAGATATAACATATAAATATTTGGAATTCAACTTTTTTTATACTTTAATTATTATTAACTGAATCCGCCTTATTTAGCCATAACAGTACTTTCACTCAAGGAGAGCATGCATGTTCAGTTTGCACTTAGAGTCCAGAGAGGTGTCTTGCAGGCCGTTTTAAATGATTTTCAAGTTTCATTATATATTTTGCATCGACTGTGCGAAATTCATCTTTTACTAGTACGATCTCTCAACCCTCATGCATGTTTTTATATACATATCACGTCATTTAAGGTTAATGAACGCTGTCATATGTTCAATGAATAAAACAACACTTGTTGGTGTCTTATAATCAATTACTCTTTTGTTCCGTTATAGTCAAGTTTAGACTGCATTAATGAGTATCAGAAAAGCCGTTAGATCAGCTAAAGCATACATAAGAAATTTCTTAAGTTTAAAAAATCTGGTATAAGACTTAACGAATTTCAAACAAGAGTGTTTTCAATGTACGAATTGAGAGAAATTATGCATATAATTAAAAAAAAATATTCGGCCGTGCTCTGGGAATTAAAAATTGCCTCTTATGTCTTAAAATACAGTAAGAAGAAGACAAGTTAGAGAATCTAAAAAATTAGTACCCGGACTAGAATTTCTTATATATAAATATATCGTTAATAAATAAAGCCTACAGATTTGAACTATTTAAAACTGCTTCTAATTTAAAATCTTTTGATAACTAAAATTTGTTCAAATCACAATATGCACAAAAATACTACCAACCTTATTTTGTTACAGTTTCTTTGAAAAATTAAAAATACCAGTCTAAACGAGGCATAGAGTATCAATTGTATAATTTCTAAACACACTTTAAGCGTTAATACGTTTTTCAAGTATTCGTTCGTATCTTATCTTTAAATATTCATCATAATAAATATTTTGAATACAGTAACAGTAATAAATAACTATATATCGTCGCAAGAATTAAAGAACGCTGACAAAAAATCGAAAATACGTTTTTTTTGCATCATTTTTATCAGAAAAAAATACTGCGTTGATTGGTCCCGGTCCCATATTTGTTTGATGGAAAAAAATTCACTTTTTCGTTTCCATAAAAAAATAATTGTAGTTATACAGCATTTTATAGGTCTGTGGAAGAACAATCGTTTGCTGTAAGCCGCAGAATCATCGGGAACATTTGACTTGGGAGGAAATGTTTACAGTCAATATATAAAGCGAGAAAAAATAAAAATAAATGGTCCGCCAAATACCTTTTTTTTGAAAATGCTATAAAAAAAACAACAGTATATTTTCTCAAATATCTTTTTTTATTTGAAAGTAAGTACAATCCTTCCGGTTAATAATGGTAAATAACTTCAATCTAATGGCTGTCTCGGCTGGCCATGCAGTAGCCTACACGATCGGTCCAATTTTTAAGCACAATATCGATTGTGTGCAGCTGTATTTCACCAATGGCTTCACGAATATTGTCCATTAAAGCGTCAATTGTCTCTGGCTTGTCGGTGTAACACTTATCTTTGACGCTACCCCACAAATAATAATCCAACGGTCGCAGCTCCGAGGTGGCCAAACGACATCGGCTCTGCGGCTGATAATGCGATCTTCAAAAACAGGGCGCAAAACATCAAGTAGCTTCAGCTGTGTGACACGTAGCGCCGTCCTGTTGAAACCCAATGTTGCCAATATCCTCCTCTTTAATTTCTGTGCCCCAAATGCTACAATTTTGCTTGTTTACATACCCGCCAAGATCAACATGAGATTTCATCAGAAAAGATGATTTTTTGGCAAAATCCGCAAATTTTGTAAGTTGATCGCAGGCCCACTTAGCGAAGCGAAAACGCATTGGATGGTCAGTTGGCTTCAACTCCTGATCCAATTGGACTTTGTATGACGTCATACCAAGGTCGTTATGCAAAATTCGTCTCAATGATTTCTCCGAAATGATTAATTGGTAACAACGACGGTGAATTGTTGTTGATGCCGCTTCACGCCCACTTTCTGCCACAGCAGCAATATTCTCGGGTGTACGCACTGTTTTTGGCTTTTCACGCTTTGGTTTATTGACGGGGATGCCAGCTTCTTTCACTTTTTTCACAAGATAACGAACATATGGAGCTGATGGTGCTTCTCATCTTCCAAAATCCAAATGCAATTTTCGCACACATTCTGCAACATTACCATGATTTTCAAAGTAATGTCGCAATATTTTCCAGCGTTGTTCAGCAGTCTACACAACCATAAAACTAATTATCTGTCAAATCAGACTTAAGCTAAGTGTTACCATTCACGAAATAAGCACTAGTTAAAAAAAAAGGATAGATAGCGGACCCGTTACGTTCCTAAAATCATATTCCTAAGTTGTATAGTTTTTGTGATATGATTTTTTTTTTTACTTTCATACAGGTTTTTTGCCTTTGATGATTATTTTATGTTTTGTCAGTTACATCGTTCTTAAATTCTTGCGACGATATGTAAGTATAAAAACAAATTGTATTTTGATGGTCATTCGAAAGCCATCGTTGCATACAAATATTTATTAATGATAACATCATTAAATTTAATTTTTGTTTTTATTTATTGAATTCTATTTATTTGATCATGAGACATTTTTAAATTGCACGCTGAAAATTTTTAATTGTTAATAACAACCAAATATATAAAGTAATATAATGCCAGAAAAGACTTTAGAAAAATCTTTAAGATTTTAGAAGAAATAAAGTCAAAAAATCAGAAAACGGCGACGAATTTAAATTTCTGCAATATAGCCTATATTTGATAAAAACAAAACAACTTTTATTATTATTTAAAAATATGAAATTGAAAATATGTAAGCACATAGATTAACCGCCATATTCATAAAATTGTTATCAATAAACAATTTATTGGCTCTTACGCCGCTAACAAACCATTTATAAAATCAAAAACTTTATTGTTAGATTTACCCATCTTTAACCCTAACCGTACTTGCAAAATTTTTATACGTCCTGGCAAGGGTCTTTGGGTAGATTTGTCAAATATTCGCCATATTTTCAAAACCGGTTTGCGAATACTTCAAAAAACCGACTTCTGAAAAAATCGTGTTTTCGGTTTTGTTACTAAAAACCGGTCTCGAATAATCGGTTTTTTTCAGATTATTTATTTAATAAAAAAATAAAACAAAACAATGAAAAGTGAAACAAACAAATAATTTGTAAGTACTTCAGAGCTAAAAATTAATAATACTTATTATATACGTATGTAACCACATCAAATGTAAGTTAAATGTAAAAAGAGATCAGTTTAATTAAAATAAAAATTAGTTTTTTTTATAAAATAGTATTTCAAAAATAGGATAGAATTTAGATGATGAGGGGACATTTAGACACTTTGTTTTGATAGTGGATGATACGGAAAAAACACGTTCACTAATCGTTGAGGTTGGGCTGATTGTCAGTAAGGCCTTGTAAAGCAGTTCTTACTTAAAAGATCTTTTAGAAAATTTATCTATGTAGTCAAAATCCTCCTTTAAGTCATTGTTATTAATTGTTTTTGACCTTTTAGCTGGGCTTTGAATCTCGTTTTAGGTAGAATTAAGCAGTTCTTCTAAGTTTTGAGATTCGCTTTCAAAATATTCTAAGTTAGAGTCAGAACTTTCGCTTAACTCACACTGCTGAAAATTATTAAAAAGTCTGTTGTAGAGTTCTTCTGCAAGTTCAGTGGCTTGGTACTTTGATGAATATGTTATGTTTTCCGAAGATACTGGAAGGCTTCCTGAGTGTAAATAGAGCAGAAGCGTATTTAAAACAACATTTCTACTTTCATCAATTCTTTGGTTAAAAGATTCAAGCAGATTTTTCGATATAATATTTCGCTGTTTTTTTATTGTTTTAATAACAAATTTAAATATTATAATTTGAATGGTCAGTCCTCTCGTCAACAATTATTGAAAACTTTCCTTTGTTTTTTTATCTCTTTAAAGGCTTCAATATACTCCTTTTTTTCTTCGTAAAATTCAGATATTAGCTTCCATATTGTTGTGGTGCATGATGGCATTTCTAAATTTATGGTCTTAAGATATGCCTTGACAACCTTCGACTTTTGTAAGGCATAAACTGACATGCCATCTTCTGCTATACATTGAGACAGAATTCTGGCCAAACTTTTATGTTTTAAATAGCTTTTTAATGGAATTGAAATGCTATTTAAAGCTTCAGACTGGGAATTGGAGGCAGGAGGCTGCTATTCACTTTCACTTTCAATCGCAATCTTATGAATTTTTTTCAAAGTGACGACGTTGAAGACCCTTTGCAGGAAAAACTTTTTGGGCATCTTAAGCATTGTGTCTTGCCTTTTTCTTTTTAAAATATTTCCAGACAACAGAACTCATTTCTGAAAAAGTAAGAAACTTAATTTAAAAAACTAAAATATATGCAAAATACTTACCTTATTAACAGATTATTTTGTTCTAATATTGAACTCTAGCATTTTTTTTACTGTGTGAACTTTCTTGCCGCCTTCTTAAAGCTTCTATCTTTCTATTTTCATTCGCCACTTGAAATTTTTCTTATTTCTATTGACATTCACTCAGGAATGATACAATTTTAAATAGTTGTGAACAACGAAAGTGGTTACTAAAAAATGTTATTGAACGAAAAATAATATAAAAAATAAAATATAAGTAAAAATCGATTATTCGACACCAAAAAACCGGTTTCTCGAATACTTCGATAACCGGCCTTTTTAAAAACCCGGTTTTAAAAAACCGGATAAATAGAAAAACATCGAATTTTCGAATGCTTCGGAAACCGGTTTTGACAACTCTAGTCTTTGGGTACCCGTAAATAAGTTAAAATATTAACTTATAAACAAAAACCAAAAGTTTTTGTTTGTTATTTTATTAAGAATTACTAAATTTTTGTATCTTAATAAACCTTAGGAAATTAACAATTTGTGCAGGGTGAAGCTGTGCGTGCAACACGCTGTTTATAGCCATTACATAATTTGTATATTTTGCGATCCGATTTCGAATAATTAGAATCAAATATAACATCTGATCATTTTTGTGTGCCACTCCTTTTGGTAAATCGGCTTCAGATAAACGGATAAAGTCTTGCCACCAACCTTCGTCAAAACAAAGCGAATACTACGAAAAGCTACGGCACCTGAGATTCGAACCCAGGTAAGGGAAAAACATGTAAAATCAATTAAAAATGGATAATAATTCAAAAAGGAAAATTTCGATCTACCAAAGGTTAAAATACAATTTGGTTTAAGGATTGATGTTTTAATATTGACGTCAGCAAATCCCTCTGAGGAGATCGAGCGGTAGCGATCGAAACATGTCAGGGTAACCAGCCGCCTGGGTTCGAATCTCAGGTCAGTCAAGAATGAAGGATTGTCAATAACAATTTTAATTAATTTTCATGTTGGAAAAATTCCTTTCTTCATTAAAATAATATAATGAAAATTAAATTTGATGAACTTTAGCCTGATTAAAAATATTGAAAGTTTGGATTAAAAACCATAAATAGTTCAACAAAATTACCACAATACTAATTATGATTGTTATAATAAATAAAGGCTGCGTAGATGTTTTAAACCAAATGGTGTCGAAATATTCCAAGTAAAACAAATAGCTTTCCCACACTGAACCAAAAATCCAATGAAAATGTACGTTAAGCAAACGAATTACGTTTATTAAAATATTTTGGCTGGCTCAACAAATTATTCGTTAATATAATGAAAAAAATACCTAATAAAAAAAAAAAGTTTCATTAAATTAACATGGTTGATGTGGCTGGCTTGGGTGCATTTTGTATATATTTTCTAACCACAATTCAAGTGCCATAAAAGCTTGAAGCTCCCATTGTGGTTTTTTGACATCATTTGGCGTGCAATTTGCAACTGAAAACAAAACGCTAACTTTTCTAATGAAAAATTAAAACATCCCTATGAAAGTTTCGGGATTCTGTAGGCATATCTGAAATATCAAAGTGGCATTTAACTGGTCGACTACCATTTAAAGGTCGTAGCTATCTTTGTGTGGCTATTGATTCAAAATCGGTTCGCAAAACATGTAAAACGCACATTGCAAAATAATTGCTTCACACTGCACAAAACCTTAATTTTCTAATGCTTATGGTGTTTTCTTTTCTACAAAAAATGTGCATTTTTTTTTAAAAAAAAATGCAATTTGGTGTCTGTTTCTTAAAAATTTTGCTCCCGAAAAGCATGAGCTTTTTAGAATAAAACAAGCCACCCTTTTCGGGAGCAAAATTTTTAAGAAAAACACACCAAATTGAATTTTTTTTTTAAAAAGGCACATTTTTTTTGTAGAAAAGAAAACACCATTAGTTTATGCAATGATTTAAAAAAAAGATAGATATAAAAATGTATTTACTCTAAATCTTTATTTTTTTATACAGAATGCTTTAACTTATTCACGGATACACAGGTATGGATAAGCAATATTTAAATATCGGTTGCTCTACTGCCAACCCAATCAATTCAAAAATTTTTTAATTATATAAATCTTTAGAAAATAAATAGCGGAAGGAACTTGAGCCTCAACTTTGTGTCTTTTATTTTTTAAGAGATATTTGACTTTTAGTTTGACCAGTGTCAGGAGAATTAGGGTGAACCGAATATAATTTTTTTGTGAAATATTTTTTAAAATAATTAAAAAAAATGTTTTGTATAAAATGATATCAAGTTAAATACATTCCACAAATTTTCTTTTATTCTAAGCCACCAATTGGTAAATATTTAAAAAAAAATTTTATATGATTTAAATGAATACGTTATGGGGAAATGCAAGCAATTTGCATTAAACAAAGAATTATTGTACAGAAATGATAACAAACAAAATTAAGATAAACAACTTTTTCGTCTAAAATTTTCTTTTTTTTTTATTTAAAACAATGTTAAAACCAAAATTTTTATTACACCTTTTAGCAAAATTTTGTTCTGAAACTTAGACAATATGTATCTTAATTACATAAAAATTATTTTTAAGATTTAAATTTAAGAAAACATGTGTATCGATTTAAAGTTTCATGCTTCACTATCTATAAAATGACAAAAAAAAAAAAAAAAACGTTAAGAGAGATGCCATACTTAAACATGAATTCGCTACACACGTTCAAAAGTTAAAAATTTGTTAATGTACGTTTACACGCAGTCCAGACCTTTCATTGTTTTGTATACTCAAGAACAAAACGTTGGCAAAATTAGCGAAGCACAATTGGTTGTGGCTTTAAGATGGAGTTGTAAAGTAGAAGTTTGCAGTCGAGACTAAGTTTATTCCAATATGCCAATGCATTTGGATGGCTTTTAGTTTCATTTGAGTTAATTTTGCCTCTATATGGATTTTCCACGTTAAACGGCGATCTAGATGAATACCGAGGTATTTTACATGCGAGTTTTGAGGTATTATTTGATTATTGATTTTAATAGGGGGCATGATTCCCATCGCAAGGTGAATGTTATATGTATGCATTTTTGCTCATGGACCAATATCCTCCATTGTCAAAGCCATATCTAGTTGAAATATATGATGCTGTTAGTAACGAGATGCTTTATAACGGTTTTCGCGGACGCTTAGAAAAGCTGTATCGTCTGCAAATGTTGAAGTTTCGGTGTAGTTGTTTGTTGGCATGTCCGAAGTATGAATTAATTATAATAGAGGGCCCAGGATGCTGCCTTGTGTGCCTCCAGCGCCGATTGGCTGAGGTGAACTTAAGAAATTTCCTTCTTTAATAATAAATTGACGGCCGACTAAGTAGCTTTCTAACAGCCTGTGTGTGTTTGCTGGAAAATTTTGCTTCAATTTATGGAATAAGCCTTCATGCCAGAATTTATCAAAAGCTTGCTAAACATCCATGAAGAATGCTGTTCTTATTTAATGAATCAGAAGTAAAGGCAGCAGTTTATTTTTGTCCAATGACAAATGACGAAGTCGAAATTACAGGAAAATCTTATGACCTTTAATATCTCAACTCAGTTATACAATTTTTCATGAAAAAGGGTTAACCAGTTTTTCAAGAATAACTATTGTGATTTTAACAGTTAATATTCAAGTGTAATTAAGTAATTTTGCATTTGTGAGCTAAGACAAGGACTAAAAAATAGAAAATATGTAGAATATGGATGAATCAGTGGAAGCTTTGTGTTGCGATCTCCATATTGCTCACCATGGAGATTCTACACTACCCTCCAATTTTTCGAATCACTATTTTTATGGTACCTCAGGTTATTCTTTTGTAACTTCTTCATTATAAACAAAATATAAATTTTGTGATAAACTTAGTTCGGCAATCGATTACTCTCATGAATAAAAAAAACTCTTTTTTATAAGCAATATTTAGTTTGCTTAGTATACAATATAAATAATTACAAACTCTTTTTTAAGTTTTAATAATATACACCGGTCAAAATGGGTGACATGTTTCGAAGCGAAAAAATGGCCTTGTGCCAAATGTTTATACAACCTGAAGCTGCGTATGCATCTCTAGCCGAATTAGGTGAAAGAGGATGTGTACAATTTCGTGATGTAAGTTTTACTTTGCATATTTATTTAAAAATCTTTTTTAACAAATAATTTCTCAAATACAGCTGAATTCCGCTGTTAATGCCTTTCAACGAAAATTCGTTTCAGAGGTACGGCGTTGTGATGAATTGGAACGTAGAATACGTTACATTGAAAATGAGCTGCAAAAGGATGCTATTTCATTGCCTTTTCTAGATGAAGATAATGAGCCAGCGGCTCCAAATCCTCGAGAAGTTATTAACTTTGAAGCTCAATTGGAATCTATCGAGACTGAGTTAAGAGAACTTAGTCAAAATGCTGTAAATTTGGATACCAATTTTCTTGGTATGATCGAATTAAAACAAGTTTTGGAAAAAACGACTGTTTTCTTTTCCGATGAAGAAATTTTTAATTTAGATACCTATCGTTATATGGATCCTTTGGAAGCAGTGCAAGCAAGAGGCCAATTGGGTTTTATAGCAGGTGTTATCAATCTAGAGAAATTCTTTGCCTTCGAGCGTATGTTATGGCGTATTGGCCGCGGTAATATTTTCATTAAACGAAGTGATCTAAGTGACATGGTAAGGGATCCAGAAACTGGACATCCCGTTTTGAAGACTGTTTTTGTAGCTTTTTTCCAAGGTGAACAATTAAAGCAAAGAATAAAGAAAATATGTCAGGCTTTCCATGCTTCTGTGTATCCCTGCCCCAGTGCGCACAATGAACGTGAGGAAATGATTAAGGATGTCTGTACCAGGTTGGAAGATTTGAAGCTGGTGCTAAATAGTACTGCAGATCATCGTAATCGTGTATTGGTAGCAGCTGCTCGCAATGTACCGTCGTGGAGTATTATGATCAAGAAAATGAAGGCCATCTATCACACACTTAATATGTTTAATATGGATGTTAGTAACAAGTGCCTGATTGGCGAAGGTTGGGTACCTTCCCAAGATTTATCCTTAGTTCAAAATGCTTTGGCTTTTGGTTCACAGTCAGTTGAAAGTACCATTCCTTCTTTCCTGAATGTTATTGAGTCAAACGAACAACCTCCAACTTTTACTAGAACAAATAAATTTACCAAGGGGTTCCAGAACTTGATTGATTCTTATGGTATGGCTACGTACAGAGAAGTAAATCCAGCTTTGTACACTTGCATAACTTTTCCTTTTCTATTCGCTGTGATGTTTGGAGATTTGGGTCATGGCTTTATCTTGTTCTTGATTGCTTTGTACATGGTACTCAAAGAGGAAAAATTACGTAAAATTAAGGGAGAGATCTTTAATATATTCTTTGCTGGCCGCTATATTATTTTCCTGATGGGGTTGTTTTCCATGTACACTGGATTTATTTACAATGATGTATTTTCGAAATCTATGAATATTTTTAGTTCTAGTTGGATGGTGCGTTATAATACTAGTACAGTGCTGACCAACAGCGCTTTACAAATGAATCCAAAATATCATGTTAATGGAGTTTATCCCGTGGGTTTGGATCCGATATGGCAGTTGGCAGATAATAAGATTATTTTCTTAAACACCTATAAAATGAAACTTTCAATCATCTTTGGTGTTGTTCATATGATGTTTGGTGTTATTATGTCTTTGATTAATTACACATATTTCAAAAAGATTGTAAACATTTTTACGGACTTCATACCCCAAATCATGTTCCTAACTTTGTTGTTTGGCTACATGGCCTTTATGATGTTTTTTAAATATGTCAAATACACAGCAGTTACTGAAGAGCAGGAATTAACTCCTGGTTGTGCTCCATCAATTTTAATTCTTTTCATTAACATGATGTTGTTTAAGAGCCAGAAGCCTTTAGATGGTTGCAAAGAATACATGTTCGAAGCACAGTATACATTACAAGTTGCATTCGTTGTTATTGCTGTCGTTTGCATACCGTGGATGTTATTGGCAAAACCCTTCTACCATATGATTAAACGCAAAGGAGCTGCACCAAAGCATACACACGTAAATGGCGATATTGAAGTTAATGGTGATATTCATCTTAAATCGCCAACATCTACTGAAACTGCTACTGGTGGTCACGAAGGACATGATCATGAAAAAGAGCCTATGGCAGAAATATTTATACAGCAGGCTATTCATACTATAGAATACGTATTGAGTACCATTTCTCATACTGCCTCATATTTGCGGTTGTGGGCTTTGTCATTGGCGCATGCTCGTAAGTATCTAATTATTTAAAAATATAAATATAAAATATACTGAAATATTAACTTACATTTAATTATATTCATAGAACTATCTGAAGTTTTGTGGAGTAGGGTAATGCACTTGGCTTTTATTTTTCCTGGTTATGTTGGCTCTGCTCTGTTGTTTTTTATCTTTGCTTTTTGGGCTGTGCTGACAATTGTTATCTTGGTATTAATTGAGGGTCTATCAGCCTTTTTGCATACACTACGCTTGCACTGGTATGTTCTTTATCTTTATCTTAATCTTCGTAATTCCTTTATCTAAAATGTCACTATTTAATTCTTCTAGGGTCGAATTTATGAGTAAATTCTATGAAGGCTTGGGATATGCCTTCCAACCATTTAGCTTCAAAGCCATTTTGAATGGATGTGATGAATCCTAAAAACTTAAAATTCTTAACATTAATACATATCCAATATAATAGATAATATAGACAGATACTAATAATAATTAAACTAAAAATCAAATAGCTGAAGATTTTAATTATATATTTCCGATTTTTTGAATACATTTAAAGTCGTTTAAAGAAATAATATAAACAGAAATTGTAATCTATATTTAAATACAAAATTATCTTAAGTAAATGCGAACTAAATATTTGTATATGTGAAAACAATTGGCTAAAAAAAAGAAACTAATGTTTCTTACACAAAAGGTAAACATTGGACAAAATCACAGATGGTAAAATTTATAAAGCCAAGGGGCAGCATGCCTGCTACTATAATGTTGTCGGCTAAAAATATGTTCGTGATTTTATAACTCGAAAACCACTTAACCCATTTGCAAACGAGTACATGCGTTGGAAAGGTCTACTTTCACTGATGGCTTATACAAAAAATTCCCGATAGGTGGTGCTGTTGTCGTGATACATAATTTTTTTTTATTGATGGTAGATAGCGCTGGGGTCAAGTTATCAACAAAATTCTCCAGTATTTCATTTTTTATTTTTATTTAGAAAATCCCGAGCATCGCCGGGACCAAACAGCTAGAATTTTATAATTTTCAAACGAACATTTTAAAAACCCTTTTAAAATGAAATATATAATTGACATAAATATTAAGATATTAGTTTTACATGCATATAGTCCAAGAAACAATTCTAAACCAAATTCAGGCAATGATTTCTTTCATGTTTTTGGTGTTTGTTGGCGAATAGTGTATAGAAGCAATCGGGGTAATAATTCTTATCAATATTTTTAATTAAGCATAAGTTCACCAACTTTAATTTTCATTAAATTATTTTTTTTTATAAAGAATGGAATTTTTACAACATAACAATTAATGAAAATTGTTATTGATAATCCTTCATTCTTGACTGACCTGTGTGAGGACGACTTTCAAAATTTCTTTTTTATCTGTTAACAAATACTATTTTTTTTTGCTTTGACAGTAATAGTTGTTCATTTTCAAAATTAAATTCAAATTCTACATTTTATATTTTTTTTTAAATTATAATAGGCCAAGGCCCATTGAAAAGGTCTGTGCAAGAAGCCTGATGATCATTGTTTATGTTCTTTTTAGTTGTCAAAAGTTGTTTACATGTGCATGTATACGTTTATGGTATGCCACACATACACGTTTTTTCCTTTTGCTTTGTATATGTGGTAGTAAATTTTTAACAACTAAAAAGAATCGTATTTTGTTTTTGTACAAGTAAGCAGACCTGATAGATGGGCCTTGTAATAGGCATTGATTTCATTTGTCAAATGAAATATGAAAATTTTTACTCATTATAAAAATAATTTCTGTGTCGTCAGTTCAAATGAACTAAAATGTTTATAAAACAGTTCGGTTATTTGGGAAAATTCTTTAAGCGGAAATACTATTTAGTGGATTTTGTTCCAGAATTTCTATAATTTTCATTATTTTGGTAAGTTATATTATTATTACCGTTTAACGTAGTGGTAAATTTGAATATCAATTCGTTTTTAAAGAACATAGTGCTTCTTTGTCTGGGAGTCCAGGACACTTTCGTTGGAAGATCAATTCCATTGGGCATTGCCATTAAGCTGGCATCATTATTAAATAGCCTTGTTAATATTCTCCTCCTGGGCCTACATCATTATAGTATTGGGTTCTATATAATCGTTTACCAAACACATCACCTAATTAATCGTTTACCGAACACATCACCACCCTTTCTTAATAATTGTGTAATTCTATTTGTTTTTAAAAGAAAACCACTAATGTCACTAAAATTCCTTTTGGGAGGACTAGACGGCCTAGTCAAATCTCCCAAAAGGTTAAGACCCAAATTCGTAAATAAGACATAAATACCAACTTTCTTTAAATTTTATTAAAATATTTTTTTTGGCTTGTACATTTTCATAAATTTTAATTTTCTTTGATAACTTAAAGTTGTGAAATGGTCACCTTGTTTATTGTTTTTTTATCCCTCTAATATGAATTTACTCTTTTAAATATTTTTTTTTATTCATTCCATTCTTTAATCTAATAAACACATACATACATAAACATTCATTTATTTCTACAAGTATGTGGAATGTATTGTTATGCAATCCACATATTCACCAAAACACACATACAGACTCTCTTTCTCTCGTAACGTTTATAATTGGCTAAGCATAATCTACCTACGCAAGTCTTCCGGCGCCTGATGATAGCAATAAATTTTCTATGTTTATTTTCTATGTTTATGATATTAGCCATCCCTGTAGGAAGTCAAACCCATTTATAAGTAACTTCAAACTGGTTTTTTTATAACCACATCTAGTTGATTAAGTGACTATTTTCCTTGTCGACGACTCATTATTTTAACGTAGGCATGTCATAGGCAGTAGGTAATTGGCCATCTTTGCATGACTTTTAAACTGACAACTAACTACTTATTTTTCAACCGATTTGTAGTTAATTAATAGTATAGTCGGTTTATAATAAATTATTTGAAATTGAAATAATTTTTGTCAAAAAAATATGTGTTCCTATGAACAAACATGCCTATTTTTATATAGAAATTAATATTTAAGAACATTTTGCATCAAATTGCTTTTAATGATAATGTAAAATAGTGCTGAAATAAATACGCTACATAATTTCTAGTACATAAACAGATTTGAATGGTTTTAATTTTTAATTATTTTAAAAAATTTGTATATATTTTTTTCATTTGACCTCATGGCATGCTTGTTTTACTTATTTTGCTTTTATTTGTGTTTTACGTGTGCCTCTATGCAATATGTTTGGTTGATATCTGCATGTGAATTAAACCAATTTATAGTCATTTGAAAAATAGTTAACTTATAGTTAGTGTTTTCTGCAACTGACTATTTAATTTACTAAAGGGATGCTATAATTACACTCTCATACAAACAACCAAATCCTATCGTTTGACAGCATGGAGGGAGGGTATAGACCAGGTGTGGCAATTAACATCTTACGCTACACCCCATTCATCTTCAAGCTGCACTGCTTTCCTACTGCCCCGGTATAGTGTATCGCGTTTTTTTTATATGCTACCTAAAGTTAAGTTCTCCTGTGGCGGTTCAGATAATTAGTTAGATTATCTTTCATTGGGAACCAGAACACCCCCCATCCGACGAGCACGGCCGCATCTATTAGGTAGCCCTGTTCCCAAATAAATACACCTAATCGCAAAGAATCGTTACACCTGAGATTCGAACCCAGGCGGCTGGTTACTCTGACATGTTTCGATCGCCACCACTCGATCTCCTCAGAGGGATTTGAATGATTATCCATTTTGAATTGATTAATCATTCAATACTTTATTAATAAAGGTTTTGCAGCGAGAAACGTTTAAAGTTGCTAGTAGAAAAACGTATACCCGGTTATGCGTTATACGATTAATATGTTTGTGCTCAAAAGCAAAAAGAATACAAAACTATATGTCAAATTTATTTTTTTATTTTTTTCGTTTTGGAAAGTTGCATTGCAGGAGAACATTACCTTTTATACTTTTTAAAACAAATGCGCTTAAACAAATTTGTTTATCAATTTCAAATCATGTCAACACTGAAAGAAAAACGCTTCATATATTTAATGAATCATTTTCTTAAAAAAATTTTCATTGGTTAAATTAAAATTTTCATTATCTAAATAGAATTTCATAGTTAAAATTAAGTGTTTTCGTTAAAATTGCTTCATTGGATTTCGTAATTACTTAAACAATTTTTATTGGATATATGAAAACTTAAGTTTAAAAACAAGTTAAAAAAACAATATACAAACGTCACTATATTCATAAATTAATAAAAAATTATAGTTTCCTTAAAAAATGTTTAATTATTAATAAAAAATGTAAGATTTAATTAATTCATACATCTAATGTAAAATGCCATTAAATTTATTAAATCAAAATTTTTTTTTATAAAAGCAACATATTTTAATAATTGAAAACAAAATTATTTTTAACATTCAAATAACTCTATAGTCTCAATAATTAAAAGTATAAAAATATTTCGAAAAAGCATGCCTTCATAAATTAAAATTTTCATTATGACAATGAAAAATGTCATTATAGTAATGAAACAAAAACTTTCGATGCATAAATATGTATGTTTTTTTGTTTTCTTTAATATCTACACACACTAGCCAAAAAAAAATCAATGTTGTTATGGACAATTTAATCTCATATTTACGCTCTGTAATGGCAAAAAAACATAGTTTTTTTATTCGAAAACGTAAGGCTTCGCAGGATTAGCTTATGGAATTAAAAAAAAATAAATAAATAAAAAAAAGTCTTCATTAAAATAGTGATAAAAAATATTGTTTTCCGTGAAATTGTGTCATTAAAATCGTGTATATTTATCATAAAATTAATGAAAATTTTCATGAATATTATGAAATCATTGAATCTAATAAAAATATATTTATTCATGAAATGAACAATATCCATAGCTCTAATGTAATGTTGCATTAAATCATTTTAATGAAACAGGTTTCATTGATCCAACGAAGCGCTGCATAATTTAATTTTTAATGCAATTTTCCATGGGATTAATATCCAAATTCATTATTATTGTGAAGAAAATTCTTTCAGTGAAGCTGCAAAATGGCACATTCTATTGTTTAAATAAAAAAAAATATACCATATATAATTCTTTTGATTTCAAGAACAATTCTATGTATATTTATTCTTCTTCGTACTTTATCTTTTGACATGTCAAAATCATAACTAAAAACTATGTTTCTTAAGAATCGTTAAAAAAAATTCTAAAATAAAACACGATATTTAACCAGATGGAAAAAAACCAAACATAAATGAGCCCCAGCCTCTAATATTATTCTTAAAAAAAAAACGAAAAGAAAAACTTATAACACTCCAAATGACCATATTTGAAAAATGTCTCAAGGACATTCTTAGGGTTGCTTTACAAGAGCACTTCATAAAGTGATACTCATACCAACAAAAAAATGTTTAGCTTAAAAAATATTTTCCGAATGAAGTGTATTTTGCTTCTCCTGTTTTTTCTTTTGCTATTTTTTTTTTTTTTGGGAAAATACATATTTAAGAATGTTTTATTATGTACTTTATGGTTGTCAAAAGCAATACAAAAGAAAACTGTATTCACATTCATTTTATGTACTTAGTTATCCTACGTACTACCAAAGACTTAAAGTCATACATACATAGCCACATACTATTTTCTTTGGTAAGTACCACATATTTACTTATGGTAAAATCAGCTTTAGTAGTAAGTAGTTATGGTCGTATATTAAAAAAGTACTCATAGCATAAAAAGGCGTTTCAAATAAAATTTATGACTTTAAAATTAAGAGGCACATAATTTAATATTTTTTCTTGTACTAAAAAAACTTTCTTCGCATATCTAAAGTAAAAGGAAATATTTAAATATTTTTTTTTTACCCGTAGAATATTGTAAACCAAGTTAGTTAGTACTTGGAAGATGAACTTTGTGACCAAAACAAGTCCAAATGGAAATATCCAAAGACTGTTTGGAAGAAAAGTGAAGTAAAATGAAACGTTGATTTAACAATAAATACAATTTTCATTAAAAACAACTTTGCCCAGTTTAAATCTTTTTTCTTCTTTGAAATTTATTCAACAAATATTTGGTACTTAAAAATGCCAAAAAGGTAAATATAATAAAAATAAAAGATTTAGGTGGAAATTCTACGCAAAGTTATGTAACACATATTATGTCCTTTATTACAACTAGCCGCTTGTCTTTAAGAAAAGTTGTAACACGAATTTTCCCTCAGTTTTTGATTTTTATGATCAGTGTTCTCCAGCAAATCATCGTGAATACATTAACGCTTGAACAGCGCTATCAAATTAACTGAAGAACTCAGTAAAAAGTTCAAGCAAATTTTAGAAGACTTCCTGAATTTTATACCACACGGCTCAGTGATTGCTTAACGGGTTTCTTCAATCCACAATAGAAGAGACCCTACTGCATCTAAAATAGCATAATTTGGTATGGCTTATACGCTGCATAGTGGCAAGTCGTAATATTAAAATGTTATTTTTTTTTGATGGATATTCAGAAATACATAAAAAACCAGCATTTAATAAAAAACATTTTGGCGGATGTTGTGTATTAATAACCAAGATGCATGTACCTACATTGTAAACTTTGGCTGTTTTCGTTTTTTATTTTATTTATTTATTTAATTTATTTAGATATACAGAAATCTGTAATTTATTTGTAAAAGTTGTGCCACGCCCACTTTTCCAATATCTTGAGATTTTACCGGAGTGTGTCAATTGATAACCAAGATGATTATATCTATTTTGGAAACTTTGTCTTTTCCCATTCTGCAGGTATACAGAAATGAATAATGTCATTTTATGGGAAGTGCCACATCCACTTCACCAATCACGCCGACATTTTATCGGATGTTGTGTGTTGAAAACCAATATTCTTCTACCTCATTTAAAAACTTTTGCTACTTCCGTTCTACAGATATACTGAAAAACAGACGGACAGATGGGCAACGTTAGATCAACTGAGCTGTATTTGTTATGTGTAAAAAAATTCAAAAATAAAAAAATACCATGTTACAACAACAATAACATGGGATTTTCTAAAAAAAAATTAGAGGCAGTCGTGATTTTTTACTGATATCGCAGCCATTTATGGATCGATATGGCTGAATTTCAATAGCAAAATTAAAAATAGCAAGTGTGACAGAAACAGGGTTTAAAAATTAGTAAATAGTTTTTTTTCTACATATCAAAAACCGCAGTAAATATTCAAAACTAAAATATTTAAAGGTATTCATATTGCAAAAATATTCTCAATTTACTAAAACCCTCGTAGTAATATTAAAAAATATTTAACCAGTGGTAATTTAATAAAATAACAATGCGCAAAATATTAAATGTTTCGTCGTACAAATATATTTTCTAGGGAAATATTCAAATATTTTTAGTCACCATAAATATTAAATATTGTGTGTCTTCAATATTAATATATTACTGCCACACATCACAAACTGCCCAAGTGTATGGAAAATGTACGAATATAAATAACATAACAAAACAAAATATGCCGTCTTGTTGATCATCGACTGCCAAAATATGCGACACAAAATATGCGACTATTACACACGACATTTTTAAATATTTCAGTGTGAATAGTAAACATATTATTAGTCGAAAAATAAACTAATAATAGTCACAATATGAAGAACAAAATATTTTAGTGTGTACATACAAAAAAGGTTTAAAAAAGGAATGATTTAAAATAAGAAATTCTTTGTATGATGTGTTGGTAGATTAAAATATAATTGTTTAATAGTTTTTTTATTTATTGAAAAAAGGTAAATTATGATTGAAAGGTGAGTTTTATAATTTGAATGCAAAAATATAAAAAGGATTGAAAAATTAACTAATGTTTTTAAAAAACATATGCATACATACATAGTTAGTATTTATAAAAATATTTATAAACAGCCATTAAAAGAATATAGGGAGTGATATGTCAAAGACAAAATTAAATTAATTGTTTGGACTAGTTGTTCAAAAAAAAACTAAAGGTATAAAAGTGCGTTTTTGTTTTGAGAAATTTATTTACAACAGTCAAATTAACTTTTATAAGGGGAAACATTTTTATGCGTGGGTGTGTAGATCATAGTTTTATGACCTTTGCATTTTGTTTTTAGCTTGGCTCATTTAATTGTTGATGATAATGGATGAATTCAAAATAGAACAACCAATCGCGATATTGAAATAGAAGCTCAAAAAATTGGATGTAGTGTAAATGTAGGTAGGAATATGCAGCTTCCTAACTACATTTGCACTACATCCTATTTTTTGAGCTTGTATTACAATATCGCGATTGGTTGTTCTGTTAGAGAAAATAACATTTGAAGTAGTGATCACTGATCAGTTATAAAGGATATGCATATACATATGTATGTCTATATGTACATATAAGTAATTGTTAGCGACAAAGAAAACTTCGAAAATTGATATTGTGTATTGCGTTATACAAGTTGATTAAAAAAAAACATTTTTATGACTTTTCTTGTTTTTTATAAGTATGTAATTTGGAAAAGAAATGTTTTTTAGAGTATTACTGTTTTTTTTTTTTTATTTGTACCATCATAAATATTTTTTTAGGTAAAACATTTTTGTTTGCTATATGCGCTTGCGTAGACATTAAAGAAACCCAAATTTTCATGCAAGTAGCAATCCTTTTTTATGTCAATTGTTTGCTTATTTTATGCACTTATGACCTTTTCATTTGTTGTTGCTTATACATATAAAAGCATATGCAACAACACCGTGTGATTTCATAGACACAAACGTATGCAAATTTATGATCTTTGCTTCTTTTTTTTTAACTGAAAATAAAGGGTTATTTATTTTGTCACTTGTTTGTTTACAACAGGAATAGGTATATAGAAGTATGAATAATTATGACGCCAACATTTACGCAGAAAGAGAATTGTACACACCATCTGTATGCATGAAGATCCTTTTTAATAGGAATTGTTTAATTGTGCTTTATAAAATTAATAATATAATAGAAACCTATTTTTACCTACATACAATTCACAAAGTGTTGTTGATATTATTTCTTTTTTAGAAAAGACAGTGCAACAGTACGACAGTATATAACAGTACTGTAGATATAAAGCTATACATTTGTGGTACAATAAAATAAATAAAACATATAAATAGGTATTAATAAATATATCAATCATTCATTCATTTTATTTGTATTATTTACATTATTTGTTTCATGTTATCTATATACAAAGAGTTCAATATTATTTATTTTTCTTCTTAATAAATCAACTTAAATTATAAAATTTATATATACAAATATACAAAGTTTGAAGGGAAAAATTTACAAAAACCTATTTAAAAAATGTTTTAATAATTTTAGATAAAACTAATTTTACTAGCTTACATCTACTAAGGTGGCAATAAACCATTAATATGGGAATATTCAGAGTTTCTGCAACGCATATAGAAGTTATCTGAGAGTCTACCTAATTTTCTCTCTACCTATTCTATATGTGCGAGTTCATGGAGTCTATTTGTAGAGAAATGCCAAAGAAGATTATAAATCATCTTCAGTAATTTATTTTGAGAGACTTGAAGCTTTTTAATATGACATTTGGCACTAATTGCCCAAACAGGAGCTGCGTAAAACATAATCCCATGAAAAATTGTTTTAAGCATAATTTGTTTGTTTACTATATTCAACCTTGAATTTCGGTTTATAAAAGGATACAGCATGCGGATGAGAACATTTATCTTATTTAAAATATAAGGTATGTGATCCCTAAATTTCATCTTAGGATCTAGTATGACACCTAAATACCTAACCCTTTGATCCCATTGAATTGAATGGTTGTTTATAATAATAGTTACTTGTACGATGTAACAAGGTTTCCTTTTCCTTGTGAAAAATATTGCCTGTGTTTTTGCGCTATTTAACAGTATTTTTCATTTATTAAAATAAGTTAAACTCTCATGTAAGGCGTTTTGCAAATTTGTTATAATATCTGCCGCAAACATATCGGGGCAAAGGATTGCAGTATCATCTGCAAAAATTGACATTGAGCAATAATCAAGTTGGGGAAAATCATATGTATACAAATTATAAAGTATCGGGGAAAGACAAGAGCCCTGTGGACAGCCGGCTGGGACACTAGAACTCTATACTCTAAGACTACGGAGAGAGAGAAAATCCTGAATAATTTTGACAATATTTACGGGGAAGTTGAAACGAAGCAACATAAAGACTAAACCGTTGTGCCACACTGAAACGCATGCAGCTTTGACATCCAGCAATATCATTCCGGTTGATCTTTGGTTCGCAAAATTAGAGTTGACTAAATTCCTTATTCTCACTAAAGGTTGTTTTGTATTATATTGACTACGAAAGCCAAATTGGTGAGCAGGTATTATATTGTTTGTTTCAATAAAATTGGTTAATTTTTCTTTAAAAACTTTTTCAATAATTTTGCTGATGGATGACAAAAGGCTTATAGGTCGGTATGAGGAGGGACAGTCAGGTGGTTTGTTTGGCTTCTTAATTGCGATAACCTTAGATTCTTTAAACTCACGAGGAAATTACCAAAGTTTTAAACATGAATTTATTATAATTGTTAGGTATTTAATACCCTTTATGGGGAGGGATCTTAAACACTCATTATTGATACCGTCAATACCTGGTGATTTTTTTGGTTTTAACTTTCTTATAATACAAGAAATGTATGAAGTTTTTGTGAAAGAATCTTCTGTGTGATTATCTGACGAGTAACAAAAATATCTAAATCTTTTTTTAATTTATTTATTTTTTGATACGCTCGTCCTTAAATCTTCTTTTGGGACTCTCTGTAAGAGTCGTATAACAATTACTGAGCCACCTAAATAAGGCAGTTTTTGAAGTATAAAAATGCTATTGCCAATACAATTTTAATAAAACAAACCGGTCTAAGGATCTGCAAAAAAGGATTTTGCGACCTTAAGGTTTGCTCTATAGAAATTGTATAAAAATTAGAAGTTTTGGCATGAAAAATACGCCTGATGCCCTTATTTAGGTAGCTTAGTCATACGGCTGAGTATTTCACGAGTTGTAAAATAATACCTATATGAGTCTCATACGACTCTTAGCATGCTTTTTGAAAGACTCGTTAGATAATCTCAACAAACATCATGATTCCCTTTACGATTAATATAAGCGTTTTTCGCTGCGTTATGGAAGAATCTCTCATACGAATCAGCACGTGTAACAGTTTCTCCCGTGCAACTGCATTTTTGATTTACCTGCACAAAAAATCGTGCAAAGGAGATTGTGCAGCTAAGTCAAAACTACTGTATACTCAATATGAGGAACGAAAGACATGGATGAATCAAAGACAACACCCAAATCATGTTTGGAGACGACATTTTTTAGATTAACACCATTAAGTTTAAAATCACTCTTAAAGGACTAAATTTTCTATAAAACGAAACATGAAAGCATTTTTCAAAGTTTAATTTAAGCTTATTAAGTTTACACCATCCAACTAGCTTATTTAAATCACTCTGTAAATTACATACATCAGCCGCCGAATCAACCCTCAGGAAAATTTTCAGAGCATCAGCATACAAAAGAAATTTAGATTTTTTGAAACAAGAAATTATATCATTTGCATTTGGTAGGGTAATATGTCTATTAATATATCTCGCAAAAGTTTTCTAATTTGCTTTACTAAAATCTAACTTAGATATAGATAAAGCATTTACGTTTGCATTTATAATTATCCTAACCGGCAAATGATCGGAACTTAAGTCATTAACAACAATTGCCGGTAATATTGTTTCCAGTGTGTTCGTTAAAAAAAAATCAAGGGTAGAACCCTGTAATATACTGTCGTACTGATGCACTGTCTTTTCTAAAAAAGAATTAATATCAACAACACTTTGTGAATTTATGTAGGTAAAAATAGGTTTCTTATAAAACAAACGTTTCGCTTAATAACTAGAGACAGGATATGCGCAGGCTCAGTTTTATTTAATAATTTGATTACATTTATGTGCGCTGTTCTATATTCTCCTATTATATTATTAATTTTATAAAGCACAATTAAACAATTCCTATTAAAAAGGATCTTCATGCATACAGATGGTGTGTACAATTCTCTTTCTGCGTAAATGTTGGCGTCATAATTATTCATACTTCTATATACCTATTCCTGTTGTAAACAAACAAGTGAAAAAATAAATAACCCTTTATTTTCAGTTAAAAAAAAAGAAGCAAAGATCATAAATTTGCATACGTTTGTGTCTATGAAATCACACGGTGTTGTTGCATATGCTTTTATATGTATAAGCAACAACAAATGAAAAGGTCATAAGTGCATAAAATAAGCAAACAATTTACATAAAAAAGGATTGCTACTTGCAGGAAAATTTGGGTTTCTTTAATGTCTACGCAAGCGCATATAGCAAACAAAAATGTTTTACCTAAAAAAATATTTATGATGGTACAAATAAAAAAAAAAAAAACAGTAATACTCTAAAAAACATTTCTTTTCCAAATGACATACTTATAAAAAACAAGAAAAGTCATAAAAATGTTTTTTTTTAATCAAATTGTATAACGCAATACACAATATCAATTTTCGAAGTTTTCTTTGTCGCTAACAATTACTTATATGTACATATAGACATACATATGTATATGCATAGCCTTTATAACTGATCAGTGATCACTACTTCAAATGTTATTTTCTCTAACAGAACAACCAATCGCGATATTGTAATAGAAGCTCAAAAAATAGGATGTAGTGCAAATGTAGTTAGGAAGCTGCATATTCCTACCTACATTTACACTACATCCAATTTTTTGAGCTTCTATTTCAATATCGCGATTGGTTGTTCTATTTTGAATTCATCCATTATCATCAACAATTAAATGAGCCAAGCTAAAAACAAAATGCAAAGGTCATAAAACTATGATCTACACACCCACGCATAAAAATGTTTCCCCTTATAAAAGTTAGTTTGACTGTTGTAAATAAATTTCTCAAAACAAAAACGCACTTTTATACCTTTAGTTTTTTTTTGAACAACTAGTCCAAACAATTAATTTAATTTTGTCTTTGACATATCACTCCCTATATTCTTTTAATGGCTGTTTATAAATATTTTTATAAATACTAACTATGTATGTATGCATATGTTTTTTAAAAACATTAGTTAATTTTTCAATCCTTTTTATATTTTTGCATTCAAATTATAAAACTCACCTTTCAATCATAATTTACCTTTTTTCAATAAATAAAAAAACTATTAAACAATTATATTTTAATCTACCAACACATCATACAAAGAATTTCTTATTTTAAATCATTCCTTTTTTAAACCTTTTTTGTATGTACACACAAAAATATTTTGTTCTTCATATTGTGACTATTATTAGTTTATTTTTCGACTAATAATATGTTTACTATTCACACTGAAATATTTAAATATGTCGTGTGTAATAGTCGCATATTTTGTGTCGCATATTTTGGCAGTCGATGATCAACAAGACGGCATATTTTGTTTTGTTATGTTATTTATATTCGTACATTTTGCATTCACTTGGGCAGTTTGTGATGTGTGGCAGTAATATATTAATATTGAAGACACACAATATTTAATATTTATGGTGACTAAAAATATTTGAATATTTCCATAGAAAATATATTTGTATTGCGAAATATTTAATATTTGCGCATTGCAATATTAAAAAGTTGCTACTGGTTAACTATTTTTGAGTAATACTATAAATTATATTAATACAGCGATGCATTTAAATATATTACGGTAGTTAAATATTTTATATTTTTAGGTTGTCTGTTAGCTTGTGTTTAAAGATATGCATATTTATGACTAATATATTAGTATTTTTAAACCCTGGACAGAAATATGAGAGTTTCCGGAAAATTTATTTTAACAAACAGACGGACATCGTTAAATCAACTTCGCTACTCATAAGAACCCGGAATGTATGTACTTTATCGGATCTAAGATCAGTATTGTAGAAATTACAATTGGAATAACAAACTTGTATATCACCATTTGCAACTGAAGGGTATGAAAAGAAAAGTGGGAATGTATTTGTTTCACCTTCTATGGGCTTTTTTTTTGTATTTTGGAAAAAAGGTCTTATTGCACAATATCCGCTGCAACTTTGGAATAAAAATCAATAAAATAGCAAATTAGGGCACAATAAATGAGCTTTTAAAAAAATATATTTTTCAAAAATGTAAAGGAATAAATACGCTGTGCTCGAAATGGACACTTTTTTAGACAAGCTTATATACGCTTTGCAACCTCCTCCATTTTCGAAATAACGGTATATCTCGAAAACAAGAGCTAACCTAAAAAAAAACGGTTAGCACCAATAGATTCAGCGTACCCGTGTTATGTTAAAACGCCATGTGCCCTGCTTGTCCGTTCTTTCAAATAGCACAGTGATATTAACTAAGTATTTATATTAGTAAAACTTTCCAAAATTTAAAAAATTTAATTAACAAAATTCACATTAGCAAATATTACTATTTTTTATTGATCAATATTCATAAACACAAAATCAAAAAGCATTTCAGAAAAAAATTTATAAAAAAGGTAATAGAATTTTTTTTGAAAATTAAAATCTTGCTAAACTAATTTTTTATAAAAATACCGCAATTATTAAGACCAGTTAAAACCAAAAAATACAAGCAAATGGATGCACTATTTTCACCAAACGTTTTTTCAATTACATTGTCCAACAGCATTTTTGGAACACAAAAGCGACCAAATATGGCTGAAGGTGCATCTTGAGTAGATAATTCTTGTAGGATAAATTTATATTCCAGCTGGTCTAAGTTTAATTTTACAAGGGGTATAATTTTCAATTTTTTGGTCGAAGGAGCATTATACTAAATAAAAAAAATTTTGTAAGTTAATGTCTGCGAGAGGACTTATTTTCAGAGTTATATTGTCGAACTTTATTATGATAATTTTTTTTTTGGAACATTTTCTTGTTTTTGTTTGGGGTTTGAAATTGATAACAACACATATTGTTTATTCGTGACGAGCACTGAAAACCAAGGCCGTTTGGAGAGCATAAAATTCTTCCGCATTGTAAGAGGGGATTTACAATTTTATTTTACAGTAAATTCAAATATAAGTGATATTGGTTTAAATTTGTATATGGGTTGTCATATAAACCCAAAATAAGAAATAAATGATTTTTTTTTTTATTGTAGGCCAAAAATTAAAGTGGGTCGATTTAATTAACCTACAAGACTACAAATGCGTGTCTTATATTGAAGTTATTTTTATACAAACAGAAACAAAGAAACGTTAAATTATTTTGCTGACAAATTTTTATAAAAATAAAATGTTAGGTCGATACTGTGTCACCAACATGAAAAAAAGTGAGTTGAAACGTTAAACTGGGTCATATTACATCAAAGTAAATGAAAAGTAAAAAGTATTGAAACAAAAATATATAATAATTCAAACGTTAAGCACATTGAGGTCAAAATTAGTCCAGCGTTTTATATACTCCCTTTTTTTAAAAAATTATTTAGTAGTTATTTATTGCACAGTGCAATATCAGCAGAAGTAGTAATAACTACGACTGTAACGTTCTGTTTTTTTTAATATTTAAATTTGTATATCCTTAACCCTGTTGATGCTAATCGATGTAGAAATACTAGAAATAAAAATACATGCTTAAACCTAGAGCACAATTAATTTCATCTTTTATATTCAGATTTAATTTCGATTTTAGTAAATCAATAAATTGAATTGCATTACATATGATGATGAAATGAAAAAAATTTCAGAATGTTTCAAAAACAAATTTTAAAATATAAATTTCGGTTTCCAACAAATGTCACTTTTAAATTTCGATATAACGATTAAAACCGAATTCATTTTTAAAAATTTTACATTTAAGAAAAATCTCTTGGCCATTATTTTCTTAAAAACTCCTAATCTCTTAAATCCTCTTACAATATTCTAAAAGCCTTCAGATGTTTGCTCTCACAAAATTCAAAGATTTTAGGTCTGATTATCAAACAAAGAAATAGAAAATCTTTTTCACTACATTTTGCGTCTACATAAAAAAAGAAAACTCTTTGTAGATTATAAACAAGTGTTCAGTAAAAGAAAAATTTATATTTTTGTTTCAGGACCGCTTTAGTTTTTGACGTGTTTTTAACATATTGCTTATCCCTAGGTCTACACTAAAGATAAATATCTCAGCAAATTGGCAATAGCGTCGGCAGAATAATTGCGATATATTTCTTATTGCTCAGCTTATGTTAAAGGCATGGGAAAACGTAAATATGTCAACTCATAGTTTGACAAAAATCAAGGTAGAGGGTGCAGTGTTAAAACTGGCGAAATCTTGCAGGAATAAGTTTTATTTTAAATATAAAAATATTAATTTTATTAATTTTTTTATTTTTGTCAAAGTAAAATTATTATTTTTATGTAAAAAAGAACTCGAACTTAAACAAATTAATATTAATTTTAATAATAAAGATCGAATAAGGAAAAAATTGTATAAAAAACATAATTTTTGCAGTTTTATTTAATTCTTGAATTTAATTATTTTACTACAATTATAATTTGCTACAATTTCAAAAACTTAATTTCTTTCCCACACAATTTGGTTCTATTTTTTCTGATTTGCTTCTTTTTTCAATTGACAACCAAATTTGACTTTTTATGTAGGCAATAATTGTCAACGAAAATGGACTAACAATTATTGCAACGTAAATTGTTAGCAATAAATATGTACAAAAAATTGCTGTCTACATTAAAGATAACATCATTTTGACATTTACTGCAATATATGACGCAATAATTATCTCTGGTATAGACGGGCAGTAATGATGACTCATTTTAAACAAAACGCCCTGTAAAATATTAACGGTTAAAAAATTGTTATTTACTTATTACTTAAGGCCCAACCAGAACATGCATGTATTAGCTTAAGCAACTGTCCAAAATTAAGTCTGGGTTCACACTATGAAAGTTTTCTTTCTGAAAGTCTGAGTTTATAGGTGAGAGGGGAAGAGAACATGCTATTATCTTCACCCCTCTTATCAATAAACTCAGACTTTCTGAAAGAAAACTTTCATATTGTGAACCTATACTAACGAAAAGTCTATCAAATGCATAAGCAAATAAAAAAATACTTTTAGGTGGCCATAATGTACTTAATATCTATTTAACCATTGTTGCATATTTGTGCAATATTTTGTTTTTTGCGAGTACTTCAAACTAAAAAGTACCAAAAATTCCAACCGTGTATTTGTTTATTTTATGCTATTTAATTTGTAAAGAATTTATAAATAGATAATTTGTGAGTGTCCAAAGTCCATTTTAATTTATTTTATTTTTTATTGTTATACATACACTTTGCTAAAGCAAATTACATTTGCCGAAACTTGACGAGAAGCATCATTAAGTACATTGTAGCTTGTCATATATGTTTTATATGTATTCGCACAGCTACTTAAGTTAACTTAAGCGACCTTATTCATGTTCTGGTTGGGCCTTAAGTCTTTCATTACATTGTTTTTCTTTTACTTAACCGAGCTTGCTAAATTATTTGTAAATCAATAACATTCACTCTAGTTTCGATCGTTAAAGTGCAAACATCAGAAGGGAAAAAAGTAAAAACTAACATTGTGACTCTCTCGTGGTACACATGTTCTGTAGCATTAGTGAGAACTTCTCGCATCAAAAATATGTAAAACAAACTATTCCATCGTTTCTCGAAAAGCGAAAAAAATGTGTCTGTAACTCATGTCGAAAACTATTAAAGGTTATTAAGTCATTACGTTATAAATGCCATAACATTGCACTCATAGCCGATGTGACATTGCAGACGTTGAGAACGCCTGTCACACATATCGTTGACGGCGACAAAAATTTACTTAAATTAAAAAATTTCGGCTATAGCAACTAATGTAAAGTGCGACTTTAATGTTTGCAGTTTGCAACCGAGCTTTGAAAACAATTGTATTATTTTATAAAAATTTTTAAAGCAAAATAATTAAACAATTGGGGATTCTAAAGGTTATAAAGTAACTTGAAAAATACGACTGTTGTAAACAACCCCTCATAATTTAGTGTACTATTTTGAATTTAAATCATATGATTTAAAACATATACTATGAAAAAATAATTATTTACCTAAAATAAAAATATTTTTTAATTCTAAACCATGAATTAATAAATAAAACTTGATCTTACCTGACTATTTTCCATTTTTCAGACGCAAAATAAAATTTATTTGGTTTGTTTACCAAATAGCAGAGTCCTAAGCCGATCTAATTTGACGCCTTAAGTGATTTGTTGCATAAATTGCTGGCCGTAGGTTAGGTTCGGATGTTAGCGGGTCTCTTCAGACTAATCACGACAGCTGTTGCTTTGTAAATATGTTCACAAAGCAACAACAATTTTTTTTAAATTATTGTAAAATGTTAGAACATTATGACAATATAACATGTAAATACTCCAAATATAACATGATAGCACACCTTGTAAATACTCTAAATGAAAAAATGTGCCAAGAACAAAATATTATTATTATCATTATTTGCATTTTTAAGTGTTAAAACTTTTTCTAGTCTCATTTTTATTCGTGAGTTTATTTGACAGTTCAAAGCGGGAACTTTCTCACAGAAAGTTTACAAACACTTTTTCTGTAAATTAGCGTGTAATTTGCTTACGTGATAACTAGTTCTTGCCAAAAAAAAGTTACAGACACAGTTTAGTGAGAAAAACAGCTGTTTGTTTCAATATTCATATGTAATTTTTGTTTCATTTCCCACATTGCAATCGAAAAGTTTTTCGAAGCGAGAGTTACGGAACATGAGTACTGCTTACAACTACAATTAATGTTGGGAGAATTCCAACCAATTGTAGTGGGGAATGTAAGAAAAGATAAACTCTGTGTTTGTTGTTGGTATTTGATTTAAACTTTGACATCGTTGCAAATAAGATTTGAGTGCTTGTATTTCTCATTCAATCTACAATATAATATCTTAAGCTTTTCTAAATTTTTGGGAAAAGGTTTCCTGATGATTTGGCTTAAGTAACAAGTGAAATGCGAGTGGGCACTAGCTTATCCACCAAAAATTAATTTCAGTAAAATTTTCAAGAAAAAAACTGGAATTAAGCACGAAAAACCAAATCTTATTAATACAAACAAATTTCTTTAATTTTTTTTTTGGTAGGTTTTTTTTCTTTTTTTTTAAAGCCTGAACTGTAAAACACTGTTTGATTGATATATTTTAAGGGGGTAATTTTGTTGTTCACTTCACCTTGCGTTGAGAAAATTTTCATATAAAATTTTTTGAATTTTCAAAAATTACCCCCTAAATATAAAAATATTACAGGGTCCGTTGTTCAAGCGTATACACAACCATATTCGTTCAGCGGAAGGATAAAACTAATTATCTGACATGAGCTAAGTGTTACCATTTATGAAATAATCACTAGCTAAAAAAAACGGTAGATGGCGGACCCGTTACTTTTTATGCAAAGTTAATTTAATAAACAATGCAAATAAAAAACAATTTCTAAACTTGGTGCGTTTTTAATAGAAAGAAAATGATTCTGGAAAAAATTCCAATCGATATTTTAATTCTCAGACGTGCTGCTTTGAGTTTTGATATAGTTATTAACATATGTAAATTAGACCAGCAGACGTATTCTATAATTCGCTTAGCTAAAGCTTAATCTCGATCGCTAAAATGACTTAGAGAATACAAAATTTAAAAATGTTAGCGATGAAATTAAAAGCTAAAATTGCTGCGAATCACATTTGTATGGCAATGTCAAATTTAGCAATGCACATTACAATATTGCATTCGTAGCCAAAAATCGCTAAATCAACTTTTTAGATTTTTAGCGATAGAGATTAAGCTTTAGAGAATTATAGAGTACGGCCACATTACATATATTCTGACTACAAATTTTTTAAGAAGACCCTCTTGAATTTTTTTTATATTTTGGCAAATGTAGACATTTTTTTTAATTTTTTATAGATCCCGACTCCGGTGTAAAAATCTCAACTCCGACTACACAGCCCTGATTTAAACATTGCATAAAAGTTTTTATTAATCCAAAGCTTGCAATTTATTTGTGCAAATTTGTAAGCAAATTTGTCAAATTATTCTTTTTACTTGTCAAAAATACACAACGCGGTAAAAAGTTCAAAGTTAATCAACTTTCTGGCGCAAACGCGTCAGAATATTTTGCACGTAACTTGTTCGATGGGAAAATACTAGCTTAAAATTTTTTGACAGAAGTCTAAAGAGCACGCGCGCAATAGCGCGTGTTATGTACTTCCACCTTTAGGGCTTTTAATGTGGTGCTCAGCGAATAGAATTATAAATTTTCAGTAGCTTGGTTCGCATTGCTTAGCATGGCTTAGTCGAATTTGAATTACTCAAGAGCTCTGAATAGATTTTTATACTTCATGAAAAATGACATGTTGGTAGAGGTTATAAAAAACCTCAAGGTATAAAAATTTCCAATTTAATTTGTCACGTTTTCTACTTTCTTTGTGAAATATTTTTGGGTGAATATTAACAATGTCATTAAATAATTCGTCAAAAGTCTTTAATGTTTACACAAAATTAAAAATGAAATAACAGATTTAAAATGGCATAAAAATTTCACCTCTTCGACAGCATAAAAATGTGAAATTTATCGAAATCAAATAAAGTAGCGTTAAGAAAAATTAGCTGGTCATATTGAAACGAAACGTATAAATCAACATAAATTTTATTAAAGTTTACTTTGCAACTAAATTGTAAATGCTGTACTCGCAGTTCTCGCATAAATCATGAAATAACATTTTTACTGAAAACCATAGTGGCGGAAAATTGAAATATCGTGATTTGACTTTATTTTCTATTTATTTTTTTTCTTTTCTTCTCTTATGGATAAAGAAAAGTATGAGTTTTTCTTCAAAACTACCAGGCATAAATACGAGTATACAAAGTAAATTGTAAAAAAAAATAAGAAACCGAAATCATTTTATGAGAAAAAAGAATAAATAATGACGATTTTAGTACAATATTTTAGAAGAAGTAAATTTCTTGTGGCAAAGTTTTATTTGGTGATGTAATGCGTAAAATAATTAATATGAAAACTGATCGTTTTTAAAAGCACCAAACCGCATAAAGTCGTGCGAACTTTGAGATTGCATGGAAATTTCAATTGTGTAATTCTTTTATGCGCCAAAAGAAACAGTTTTAATAGACCTTGGTAAAAACATAATTGCAGGTTTATATTTTTTTGGAAGTTGCAGACATCAGAAAAAACATTATAAGGCATAAATAGAATGTTAGTTTTAAACTTAAGATAAAAGCTGAAGTATTTCTATAATTAATTTTATCTGGTGTTTTTCCAAAACATTTAAGCCATACATATATGAAAGTAATACAGTTTTCCTTCTTTTTTGCTGTAAATATATAAGTACATCATATAAACTATATATGTACATTATATGGACTAAAGATTTGTCCGAATTCATTCTTATGATCCATAGATATCTACAACTTGCGTTTGTTGTTGTAACCTCCACCACCACAAGTAGTAAATAAAGGTATATAAAATTTGTCATTATGTGTAAAAACATAAAGACATTTCCTTATTTTTTATGAGGCACTGAAAATAGCATTATTTTTGTTATTTTTTTAAAGTTTCATTAAAAACTAAACTTCACCGACTACTTTCTGAGTATCATTTATTCCTTAGTAAGTAAAAATTATTTTTCAAGTTTTATTTTTTGCTTAGAAAATAAATATTATTTTTGAGTTTTATTTATTCCTCACAAAATAAACATTTTTTCTTCATTTTTACTTATTCCTCAGAAATAAAAGTATTTTTTGAACTCTATTTTTTTGCTAAGAAAAGGTCATTTTTAAATTGAACAAGAAAAAATGTTAAGACGAATCTTATATACTCTTCATAATGGTGTGATAAGAATAGGAAGTTATATAAATACTGTTCTTAAGACATAAATAAATATATTTGGCGCCACGCCCACTTCTCGCCCAGCCATGTGTATCAAAGTTGGATAATTTTTCTCATACCTTTCTTTAGATATAACTATATATTTTTTGTACCACGCCCACCTATCCACAACCGTCCACATGTTGTCTAGTGATAACCAAAATGCTTGTACCTTATGTTTTGCTCTTTCCGTTCTATACAGAAAATCAGACATACATCGTTAAATCAACTTCGCTGTTCATGTATGTATTTGTTAAGTGTAAAAAACGCAAACAAAGTCCAGAAAAAAAACAAAGTTTAAACAAGCCGACAACAAGGGATTTTTATAAAAAAAAGCTAAGGACCGATTTGGCTGAGTTTCAATAGCAAAATTTAATAGAGCAGTTGGGACAGCAATATATAACAGCAATTTAAATTCCCGTTTCTATGCTATTTTTTCGATTTTTTCTGTGCAAACCAGTTTTCGAAAATAAACGGTATATTACCTAGCGTTCGGCTCACACACCTAAGAACGATAACTAATTTTTTAGTGATTGTGTAAACGAACGTTTCGACGAGCATTACTCCCTTTTAATTAATTTACTTTTAAATGGGCGTGCCTAATACTCTAAAATTTTGTATTCTGTTAGTAGATGACTTACGTTTGCTGTGAGTAAATGTATTTTTTAAACCGCGTTGCTGGAACATTGCTTTATATTGCAAATGTTGTTACTCCAAACAATAGTGGCAACAATGACCAGCTAAGAAGAAAATATAAAAAAGAACACAAATTTTTTTTTTTTTTTTTTTTTTTAGCGATAAACCAACACTCAGGGGATGCCCCCTATATATGCAGTGCATTGTGTTGATCAGGAAAATAAGGTTTGGGAAGGAGGAACGAGGGAATAGTGTTTGTGGACATTTGACTTGAATCTTAATAAATTGTAAGTACCGGGGAAGACCTCTGCGGGAAGTTTATTCCACATACGGATAGTTCGACTGAAAAACGAATTTTCTCTATAATGCGTTGTGCGAAACACAGGACAATCGACTACAAACGGATGTGATCCACTGGATGAGCGAGTATTACGAAGAAATACTCGGGCGGGTGGAATAAGTTCACTCATCTCAGTGGAACACCTCCCATGGTAATATCGATAGAAAAGTGCCACACAACCCACATTCCGACGATGCTCCAATGAGTCAATAGAGTTGGATACCCTACTGTCATTGATGAGCTTCACCGCCCTCCTTTGTACACGGTCCAGAAGGTTCAAAATAGACTTTGAAGCCCCTGCCCATATATGGGAGTTGTATTCCATCTTCGGTCGGATATAGGTGGTATAGATAGTAAGGAGATCGGATGAAGTGAAGTAAGTCTTGCACCGTTTTAAAAAACCTAAACACTTGAATGCTTCTTTCGACACTTTAAAAACGTGTTTATTCCAGCGGACATCGCACTGTATTCTCATGCCCAGAACATCAAGAGTATCCGATTCTTCAATATCAATATTCAATATGAATGACAAATGTTGCTGTCATCTGCAAAAGAGTAGATAGGATTTGAAGTATGACTAAGAAGGTCATTAAGAAATATAAGAAATAGCGTAGGAGAAAGGACAGAACCTTGCGGTACCCCTGAATTCAGATGAAACTCGTTTGATGCAATCCCATCTATAACAACACGTATAGTGCGATCACTGAGGAAACTCGATATAAATCGAGAGAAATCATTACCGACACCAAAAGCAATAAGCTTTGACACAAGCGCACCATGCCACACTCGATCAAACGCCTTGGAAATATCCAGAGCAACCACTTTGCATTCACCAAAGCGGTGAATGGACCGACTCCAACGTTCTGAAAGAAACGCTAACAGGTCTCCTGTAGATCGGCTACCACGAAAACCATACTGTCTGTCACTGAGAAGTGAATTCGTCTCCAGATATTTCACAAGATGGTAATTAACCATGCTCTCCATCACCTTCGAGAGCGAAGAGCAAATTGCGATTGGGCGGTAATTGTCAGGGTTAGTAGCCTCACCCTTCTTGGGGATTGGCTGAACATTGGCCACCTTCCAGCAAGAGGGAAAGATTCCCGCACGGTACGAAGAGCTGAAAAGGTTGGCCAACGGACGAGCTAACGTCGAACAGCACTGTTTCAATACCAGTGCTGATATGCCATCCGGCCCCGGTGACTTGTTCACGTTAAGATCCGAAAGAACCCTTTTGACTGCGCGTGATCGGAAAAATATCTTGGGCATAGTACATGATACTCTTCCGACCACGGGCAGTGATTGATTGCTTTCCGGCAAGAACGAATTACTTGCAAACAGTTCAGCCAAGAGGTTAGCTTTATCAATCGGGTCAGTAAATATTTGGTCGTCCTTTAAAAGCGCTGGGATAGAAGAACTAGCACTGTCCCTAACTCTTTTAACGAAGGACCAAAAGGTCTTACTGCCCCGAGGAGCAGCAAGGACCTTAGCACGAAGACGCTGTTCGTGTAGAAATTTTTCCCGTCTAAGTACTTTGGCACACTCAGATCTTGCCTTCTTTCGTAGGTGATCAGTAGTTGCGTTTTTATTCAAACGCCAACTACTAAACGCCTCCTCTCTGGATCTTAAGAATTAAAGAATTAAAGAAGTACTTTTTGTTTTTGATTAAAAAAAAATTTTTTTTCGATTTTATAACTCTTAAACCCTTTGCTATTAACAATCAATGATCATTTTTTTAAATTTTGTATCAAAAGTGGTTTTTGAGCATCATGCCATATGGCATAGAATGTATTTAAAGGAAAAAAAGAAAATAATTTGAATTAAAATTTTTAATGCAATTTCTAAAATTTTATAATCAGAAAGTTGCATAAGAGATTTATTTTATATAAAAACTATTCAAATGCATTTTCTTTATAAAATAAAGCTATTCTTCTAGAATCAGAAAGACAAATGAATCAAAAAACACGATAATTTTTATTAAATATTTGTACATATGTATATTTCTATGTTATTATTTTTTTCCTTTGAATAAAATCTATGCCAAATGGCATATTATGATTAAAAAAAATCGGACACCTTCTTTGAACAACACTTGGGATCTAACTTTTTCTCCACTTATTAAGGCAATGGTAATCTGCTAAAAACCTTATGGAAAGTTATAAAATAACATTATTTTCATAACAATATTTACAAAATTACAAAGTGACCTTTTTTCGTAAATTACAAATCTCGAAAGGCATGTTTGCTTTCTGGCCCATCAGAATGCATTGGGTGTACCAATCAAAATATTTTATTTTTCAATTTCTATAAAAAGCATTAAATAAAAATACAAAATTATCAAAAAAATTAATTTCTAACTATTTTGCCCCAAACAGGGGCTTGCAAAAAGCACCATGCCATATGGCATAGAATAACCGAAAGGGTTAAGTATCACTCAATTTACATGATGAAATTTATGACGTCCAATTTTAGACGTTATTTTTTGTTTGATAGTAAGCTGTGTAGGGAAGAAAGAGGAAAAGAAAACAGAAATCATGTCTGTTTCTTCTCTACACCGCTTGCTATCAAACAAAAAAATGACGTCCAAAATTGGACGTCATAAAATTCATCATGCAAATTGAGTGTATGTTTAAATCATGCCCATACGAAAAATTTACGAATGTCAAAATAAAAATGTGATATATGCGAAAAACCCATATGCGGAGGGCACAAAGTTGAACTTGTAACTCTTGCTCAAAGTGTTATCTAAAAAAAAATATTTTTTCAGCTAAAAATGTCTTTTTTAAGATATGACTCTTGTTAAGTTTTTCAGTTGTACTTACAATATTTTTTAGGTCCTATTTTATGATCCCAAAAATATGTGCAACATAAAATTAATAAGTACAAAAATGAAATATTTTGTTTATCTAAAGGAATTAAAATTAAATTATTTTTTTTATATAGACTTATAAGGTGCCCCAATGATCAATAACATTTATTGAAAAAGTATATTTGTTTTTAAGCCAAAGTTATAGGCAGTTAAAAAATACATCGTCAAATCGACGATCATTAGTAACAACGTTCGTAAGATATGGTTAGTACTCTAGGGTTAATACTGTTCTTAACTATTTTTAAGAAAGACCTAAATATTATTTTCATGTTCTATAATGCATCTGTTTTTTACATTGATAAAGAAATGAACAAACAAAAAATTTTAGCAACGACCAAGCATCAAACAGCTTGTGTGTACATTGTGTTTATGTCTTGTATGTGTAAAATTATTTTGAGCGATATTTAGTGTTTAATTTGAATTTTACTTCAATTATAATTAAAATTTTTTTTTTAATTATTTAAATGATAAAACGGGTTTTAGAAAAAACAAATAAAAAAGTTTTACTTCTTGTCTTTCTTTTAAATTTGTAAAATATTTCTCTAGTGGTATTTTAAACTTGTAAAGAATTATGTTTGAACACTTTTTAATATTAAGTATATTTATTACATCAGATAATAAAGTTCATTTCGTAGGCATTTGTACCCATTGTGTAACAAAAATAGGTAACTGTACTTTAACATACTTGTTACTTTTTTGTTAGAAAACATAGCATTTAGTTTGCGCAAAATAATAAAAAACATGTGTATAAAAAGTGCGACATTTTAGACTGTTTGGCCCTGGATTATAGTTTTTTTTGTTTTCTGTCTTTATGTTGAGGAACATAGGTTTCAAGTATGTGCACAATTGTACTAATTGTATGTATTGTTTTAGTCTATCTTAGATTTTGACCGAGTACAGGTAACATTTAATGTATTTAGGTACCCGGGTACCTTGCCATACCGTTAAGGGTGTAATATGAAAACTGGTTCACCACGCCTTTTCAAAATAATTTTAAAGCTAAAAAAAATTTATAATTAAAAATGTATTAATAATTAGGTGTTCTCAAGAGGTTTTTGATATGTTGACCATCTTTTTATTTAAAAAATATTAAGTTGAAAAGCTCAAAGGTACCCGGGTACCTTGCCATTCACAAAAGGCTTAAGTATAAAAATAAATACAATTTTTAAATTTTACGGTCTAACCGAGATAGATTCAAATGTACCCCAAATTCATCTCTCGACGACCTGGAAGGCCAACTTTCAAAATATACTTTGTTTTGATGTTCCGCCAAAGTTGTAGAAATCCATTAAAACAAAATTGTTGTTTTAAGATCGCTATATTATTTTAAAAACTTGTTTACAAAAAGTACCTAAGGTACAAAATTTTACCAAGTCTGTCCTTTTTAGTTAAAATTTTATAAATCTGTCTCCCCAAGGGGTAGTTTAAGCATAAACACATATATTATTTAAAAGTTTTTCGATCTATATGGCATTGAATAAAAATGACGCCAAAATTCACGCTTTTTCCCACTTTAACATTCAACAGGTAATTTTTTCCCCCTTTTTCCCTTCTTTTAAGTTTGTGGCGGATTATTATAAGCTTTGGCTTTGATCCAATCATCAAATCAAATTACTATCCTTTTTTTTCATACTGTGTGGCATTTACCAGCAATTTAAACTCTATTTTTTTTTTATAATTTCCTAAGCTTATCCCGCGAAGCTTTATGCTTGTCTGCAGGAAAGAAACCAGAGTCTCAGGCGGGAGGAATCGAACCCGCAACCCCGGCGCTGATAGACTAGCTCGCTACCAGCTAGTCTACCGGGGCACTCCAATTTAGCATCAGCAAACTCATTGGTCTGCAATTAGCTCCTTTTTGAATCGGTAAGAATGTGGATAACCTTGCAAGATGTCTTACTATACTGAATGTATCTCGCGGCTATGTTGATTGCCGTTTCTCGTCCTTAACAACACTGCCATATTCTGGCAGCCTAAGCGGTTTTCTTAGTCCAACTCTTGGAAGTAAGTACCCCAAACCGACATCATTTTGTATTTTTGAGCCGTCAGTGTGTACTTGTTCAACAATAGCAGGGAGCTCTGGGTCATCATGGCTTACTTTTTTTTTATCAAAAATGCCCCTAATTTTTATGATCATAAAATTGCCTCTTAACACATTTTTACACTCTGGATATATATTGTTCAATTATTTCGTGAATGTCATCAAAGCTTTGGCGTAAACGTTTGCAAAATTCTTATATGTTTTTTTTCGTTTTATCAAAAAATCTTGTGTTCTTAACTAACAACACTCTTGGGCATTGATTCCCATATATCTTTTAGTGCTTGTATTCTTTATGTATCTTTTCGTTAAAAATTTATATTGAGTATTAAAATACAATGTGGCCAATGTTTGTATTGTTTTTTTTCTTCTGCTTTGCTTTTAAGTATTAGTAGCCAGGGTCACACAAATAAGGTATATAAATTGTGGCAGTCCTTAACATGACCTTATTTGTGTTGATGTTTTTTTTGAAAGTTTAGTTACGAAAGATTCTTTTAATAAAATTATTTATTTATAAGATTGGGGTGACTCACACTAGTTTGAATTTCTAATATCATTGTGGTAAAGTTGCATATTATATTGTGTTTGAAACTCTTTGGGAACTCTTTTGAAAGTTTATTTTAAAATGGTTTTGAACAAATTTCCTTTGCTGAATGTAGTGACAAAATTTAATTAAATATTTCCCTAATGTGAGAAAACCTTAATGGTGTTCTTATTGCCTTCACCAAAGGTAAAAAGGGTATATACACGCAGAGAAAAAACATGTTAAAATATGGTCGCCTCCAACAATACTATGAAAATTTTTACCTTATTATGTTTAAATTAACTATGTTATTGTCACCGACAACCAAATTATGGTTAAATTAGTCCCCTATCAAGTAGCCACAACCATATTATGGTTGTCTTTAAATATGTTATGGTTAAATATGACAATAATTTGTTTTTCAATTAACAATAGTAATTTCCTATTTTTCAAGAGCTGCATGCTATGGTTAAAAACCAACCATGCTGTTATGTTAAACATATTTTATATATTACTAACCATAATAAGTTCGGAGGCAGCTATAATATGGTTGTGGCTTCTTAGTGAAGGACTATTCTACCATAATATGGTTGTCGTTGACAATAGTATGGTTAAATATAACATAATATGGTTAAAATTTTCTTTAAACATGGTATTGGAGGTGACCTTATTTAAACATGTTTTTTCTCTGGGTGTAGTTTTGTCATTCCGTTTGAAATATCTACAATATTGATTACGTTTATAAGGGCTCTTAGAGTAGCAAATTTGATTTAACTTAATCCGTCTATCTGTGTGAATGTTGAATGAGGTTTGATTTAAAACTCTTTTATACCCTCTACCTACAGTGGGATTTCTAGTCGTATAAATCCTTGTTAAGTTTATTACAATAGCATTATTCGTTACGGGTTAAGACGTTTTTAAGTGTTAGAGTGTACTCAATGTGGGACCTATGGTAAATCGTGGACCGTTCTTCACGAAACTTTGTGGTATGATTTATATTCATGTAAAACGAATTTTTGCAAAATCTTATATCAATATGTGAATTCCGCCACTATTTATATTAGTTTTTGTAACAAAATTATTTATTTTGGTTGGGTTTTCCCTTATTTTGATTCAATACTCTTTTCCTAATCATTACTATATTTCAATCCCAAAACCTAGAAACAATTTTACACCAAAATTTTTATTTTCTTAGAGTAAGTGAGCGTAATTACAACAGGCGGACATAGCTAAATCGACCTAGAACTACTCAAAGGCTCAGAAAATATATACTCTACAGGGTATTAAATGAAAATTACAGAAATGTTCACACCGAATTACAAACTAAGTATACATACCCTCATCAAAAAACTTGCAAAAACTGGAAAACTTGGCATATAGAAAAGCTGCTTTCGAAACAAATTTAGTTTTGACAGTGTTCCCATAATAAGTTTTCTATGATTACTTTAACTACGAGCCTTACTCAAAAATGCATGTACGAATAACCCTAAAATGTACTCAAGACAATCCTAAATTGGATTACTTTCGAAAATCAATCCCGGACCTTCTTTAAATAAGTATAAAATTCTTTAATCAAGTAAAAAAAAAATTAACTTTTCGTTGTGTTTAACCCTCCGGATTACGCATGTTTTGATTTTCTATACACATTGAAAAAAGGTCTGTCCAGACTCATGTGTACTACGAAAGGATAAAAAGTAAATTTCAACTCTTGCTTCTAATTTAGAGTATATTTTTGGTTAAATATGTACATGAGATTTCTAAAGTAAAAACCATACAAAAATTTACACAACAAATGGGTCCGAAATTTTCAGTAGCTTCCTAAAAATCAATTCTAAGCAGTTTTGGCTACTGACGCGTTAAAAAAAATTAACAGCACCCCATCTCCTTGCCGGTAGTCTAAAAACGTAGACACCATATGAAATTTATGGAAATTCATATCGTTCATTTACTCAACTTGAACTTTTGGGATGGGGCATGCCGAAAATGTACTTGTGCACGTTTGTATATGCACTCGTGTGCTTTAGGATTGCCAGACGGGCTTGATTTGGCTTGATTGTATCTACAATCAATGAGTGTCAAGAATCAGGAAAAAATTTCATTTGCCTAGCTAAACATTAAATTGTTACGAAGATCAAGAAACAATAACAATTATTGACAGCAGTTATGATGTATTGTGTCGGAAAGAACTGTGGAAATTTGTATCCCAAGGAATTTTGAATTGTTAGAAGAAGAATGTATAGCAGGACTATCCGACTCTATTTTGTTTTTTAATTATACACTCAAAAAATGATGTAGTTAAATTTAAACGAAAATTAATTTTTATCAACTTAAAATTCATTTAAAAAACGGATAATTTACATTTCATTTAAAACAAATGAACAGCATGTCCCGTAAAATTGAAAAGTTTTTACGTTTAAAAAATATATTTTAACCAAAAAAAATCAAACTACATGACGAAAAAAATACGGAAAAACATTAGTTTTTGGCAGTTTGTTCTTTGAATAACAAACACAAATATTGAAAAATAAAATTATTCGTAAAATAACTATATTTTTATTCCATTTTAACAGTACGAAAAACGAATTTAATAACCCACAATCAGTTACTGTATTAATTTTATAAATGTACCATATCATTCATGTGAAGCATCAATATTGTCTGGAGAAGACAATTTTGGATTTACAGATATTAAACGAAGTATCGGAGTAAAATTAAGCCCATTTTATCTCATATTGTATGGACGTTCCTGTACCAAAACCGTGATTTCTAGAAGAAAGAGGTAGTAATTTGTCTATTACTATATCATTTATAGACCGTTTTTAAAGTTTTTTTATGCAAAATTTGAAAAATAAAGTTCATAATGTATAACAAGACTTTTAAAGGTTGTGTTTTATGGGTAAAAATTAGAGGCAGTCGTAATTTGTAGCGGATTACTCAGACATTTTTTGACCCATCTGGCCTAATTTCCATTGCAAGCTATTCGGGACTTTATAAATATATAATATTTTCAAAAAAAAAACTTATTTCAACGTTTACACGGATAGAAGAACCGACGAAAGAATAGACGGGGGTCGTTAAATCAACTGGGCATTAATTAAATCAATATTGCTAAAATTATAATCGGATATAAAAAAACCATAAATAGTTAGTTCAACAAAATAACCACAATTCTAATTATTGTTAAAGCTAAGGCACGAGCTCTATGTGTACATTTGTCCTTCAAGTTGTGCTGAAAAAGGTCAACAAGAAAAAGAAAGACAAAATGAAAAAACAAAAAAATTTTCTTTGGACTTCAAAAAGAATTCTTGACATAAGTACGGAAAAAACAGAAGTTAGGAAAAACATGTAAAAATCAATTAAAATGGATAATCATTCAAAAAAGCAAATTTCGATCTACCAAAGGTTAAAATACAATTTGGTTTAAGGATTGATGTTTGACTATTGACGTCAGCAGTCGTCGATGGCTGCGAGTGTAAGACGGCAAATCCATCTGAGGAGATCAAGTGGTTGTGATCGAAACATGTCATGGTAACCAGCCGTCTGGGTTCGAATCTCAGGTCAGTCAAGAATGAATGATTATCAATAAGAATTCTTCATAAAATCTTCATAAAAATAATTTAATGAAAATTAAATTTGATGAACTTAAGCCTGATTAAAATATTAAGAATTTGGATTAAAAACCATAAATAGTTCAACAAAATAACCACAATTCTAATTATAAAAAACGAACTTAATTATATAAACTTGTTTTTGTCAATTTAACCGAAATATTAATTGTTAAGAAAAATCAAGTTTCTCTTCGATGCCAAGTTTTTTGCCGATTTCGATCTTGTATATTTTACCTTATAATATTTTACAAATATGCATTGAAGTATAACACTCTCCGACTAATGTTTTTTTTGATATGTGGAGGTTTCCATACAATTACATATTTGCTACAAATGTAGACTTCCGACCGCCAACGTTAGTTTACAATCCCCAGAACATAAATTTAAATCAATCTCATTTTCAGATTATTTTAAGTACGACATCAATATTGAATATAGATAATTTAAATATTTTGAGATTGAAAATCCGTACTTGAATCAATATTTCTGTACTTGATCCAAGTACAAGAAATATTTTGCATGCATCAATAATAAAAATTTTATTTTTCAAGGCAATTCTGTACTTTCCTTTTTGTACTTTTATATGTTAACTTGCTTGAGAGTTATACTGTTTCTAAGTTGCTTTTACGCAAAATTAACTTTGCGAAACACAAATTGTTACGTTTTTCCTTTAATAAACGCGTTTCGGTTTACTCCCTTTATATTAAACCATTGAGTTCTTTTAATTGTAAATCAAAATAAATAAATCAACTAATTTAACTTAACAAACTTTATTGAAATCAATTATAACGTTCATAATTTTATCCAATATTGTTAGTTTCGATCCGAACCGTTTAACGTCTCCAAACAAACTAAGCTAATTATTCATTAGTCGCCCCTTTTTATATTTCATAACTATTTCTAGACTTTCCTCGAACCTCCCTGTAATGACAATTTATTATGTTCTAAAACCATTTCCAGAAATTACTGGGATATGCATGTAGTAACTGTTATAATCTAAATAAACTTTTAGGCGGTACAACAGTTATGTTGAAAATTATACATGACAATTTTAAGTTACTAATATGACATACAACTATAACTTATAAGATAACTTATAACTATAACTATAAATTATTCTTAGATAATTTATAATTTTATGAGTGCATAAAAATTTTAGTTAATGTTTGTCCCCATTTACAGCCATGGCTCTTTTTCTACTGAACAGATTGACTTCGATTTTAATATTAAAATCACAAGAGAATTGAAAACAATTTAACAGAAAATTTATAATTATATGTTGAGTCATTTGTAAGTGAGTGTGTGTTTAACAAAGAGACAGACGACCATGGCTAAATTGACTTAAAATTACTAAAGGACCCAGAATATTGCTTGGTCATAGATACAAATTAATTGGTGTTACCCACAACATCACAAACTTAATATACTCTCATCCACTACTCGTGGTGGTTTATCTTCATCTTTATTAATAAAATCATTTGCAGGATTAAAACTTAATCTTTTTTGTTATCTTTAAATAACCACTTTATTTCCTTATTTCCAGTTCAATGATTTAAAGCAAATAAATGAATAGAAATTAACAAGTAGCTCCAATTTATTAAGCTATAAAATTATATGAGAAAAAACATCCTAAACACAAGAATTGAAAATGATGATAATAATCATTTAATACGCCATTTAAACTAACAATTTTATCTTTTAATTTAAATATTTCGACGAAGAGATAAAATAATTAAAATTTAAATTTCAGGGCAGGAACAAAATTGAAATCCGCAGTCATAACAATATAAGAAAGACAAATTGTGACGTGATGGTATTTTGTGATTACAGTAAAGAATTTAAATGACCACCACGTTTTTAATTTGAGAAAATTGTTTTCTCAAATTTTTTTTCCTGTTGTTTTTTCGCACACATTTTGCATTTATTAATTATTTGTGTCTGTTTTTGTTTTTTTTTTTTCTCTATTTATCTATTTAATATTTTGGTTTTTATTTATTTATGTATATAATTGGCATGCGCAGTTACGGAAAACGTTTGATTGATACCGGATTAGAAAAAAACCCACGATGACTATCTTAAGAATCATGGTCATTTGGAAAATGGATCCATAATTTAGTTAAGATCACATAAATAATGTTTATTAATCACTATGCGGGAATTGCTTTTAAAATTGAGTGCCGCGGTAGGCTTGTTGTTAGTGAGCTTGTCTATCAGTGCCTCGGGGATTATAATAAGATAAAAACTCGCGTTGGTCTGTGAGACCAAATTTTTAAATGTTGAATTTTTGCAAAAAACATATTTATATCCACCCTCTATTCAAAATCGTGTAATTTTTCTACCTTTTGCTAGTGAAACCGTTGGCTTGAAAATTATTTTGCTTTTACTGAAAATTTTAAAATTTTGATTTAATACCCTGTTTATTATCAAGTGCGATATTAATTTTTTCAGAAACGCTACCGGACTTATTACAAACTTAAGCTTAGTTAATTTCACGTATTTGCACGACGAGAACGTGTAAGAATGACGCGTGTCGGTTGTGGCATGTCCTGATTTTTATTTGAAGCTATAATCTAAGTCTAGCTGTAAGACTAGTCTAGTAAGACCAATTCTTACAACTTACATAGGTTTTGTTCTTATGACAATTGAAACGTATTTACCAAATTTGATAAAATTATCTAAAAACTGCTACTTTTACTCTACGCACAAAGTTTACATGGAAAGACAACCAGCCAGATGGACGGACGAACGCGAAAAGATCACTTTAAAAAGTGTTTCTGATTCGATCGGTTTACTAAACGCACAAATTTATATAATTGCTTTTTTCTTAATTTTTCATTTGTATATATAAAACTTTACAGTTTGGAATAACATTTATCTTCAAAGAAAACTTGCTTTGGCTTACAATTGTAGAGTGTAAATTTAATGAAGATGGCAAAACTAAACCAACAGAAAATGCATCTGCTATGCAAATTATTTTAAGATTTTTTATTTTCTGAACATGTTTTAAAATATCCTTAAAAAATGTGAAATATTTGTGAAAAAAGCAGCTATAGTTTAAATATGCAAGTTATTCACAAACAAATCGATACTACTTAAAATTTATAAAAAGTTTTAAATCGAATAAATATATTGTTTCTGCATTCATTGATCGCGTAAGAAAAACCATATGATTGCATATTTACGGTTTCCCTGATCACAACCTTGTATGTATGAGTACGCTTTTGTTAAAACATCTCAAAAAGCATTACAGATAAAATTGAAGACAGCAAATCCAATTTTTTTTTATTGATATCTCTTTGAATACCCAAAAATATTGGCATTTTTGGCGAGGAAATTATCCGTGGAATAGTGTATTTATTTCGGTTAGTTTTTTATTAAATAATAAAATAAACCAAAATGAAAGAACAATTTCGTTTATGAAACAAAATTTTAAATACGTTAACAAAAATGTATTTTGAATCAAAATTCGTATGATTAACAGCATTTTTTTCGAGTTTTTAAATTCGACTTAGGATGTTTTACCGACCTGTGAAGTTTCGTTTATGTATGTACCAACATCTTAAGTCAAAATTTTAAAAGTTGCACAAAATGTTGTTAAGCACACGAATTGCCATTCAAAAACATTTTTGTTTACGTTTAAAAATTATGTATTATAAACAAAATTTTGTCTATTTTATAATTTTTGATAAAAATTATTTTTTCACAGAGTTTTTTTTTAACTTTTTTGCTATCTTATCTCGACTTAAGATGTTTTGTCAAAATGCCACAGATATGTACTTACATACATACATATTTGTTAAGAAAAAATACTAGGTGCATATAAACATTAAAAAAAACACATAAAAATATGGTTTTGCGTAACTCACTAAATAAAAGTACAAACTAATATACCTACATAATTAGTTTTTTCGACAAAAAAAAACATCTAATAATACTTAGAAATTCGAAACTAAATCATTCAAAATATATGTATGAAGTGCCAGCAACAGCAAAGAAGTTAACTTGCTGACCAAGGCGTATCCAATAGGTCTGCTTACACAGAAAAAATTTTTGCAAAAAATTATTCAATTAAATAAATAATTGGTGTACATTAATTATTCAATTAATTTTTTGTTTGCTGCAATTAATTTTTTTAATCAAAACCCATAAAATTAAATGTTTGTGTATATGTGGTGTATTTTTTGTTTATGCAATTAATTTTTTAATTGGCTAAATTTGTGTCCCATGACTCGAAAATACAAATCCGTTAATTGATATGACCAATTCCTTTGCAGGGGCAAAATTAGTTAAATATTTAATTGCCTGAACGAATTGTTTAATTAAAGTCGATTTTCTATTTTTTCTGTGTACCTCTACAACAATAAAACAACACAAAAAACAACACGTATTTTGTTTGTGTCAAATTTCTCGCCGTTGTCAAAATCTTACTTTTCAAACATTTTATCAATTTTTTGGCGATTGCTTGTTTGGCGATGATTACGCGATCCCATTCAGGGAATACGAATTGCTAACCGTCGCCTACGCCTGACAACTAGGCGATGAATATGCGAGCGGACACAAGTAGCGGCAATCATCAGTGTTTTTTTATAACTTTCGATAGATTTTTTTTTTCTTGTTGTTTTGTTAAGGTAACGGGAAAATAAATATTTGGTTTCAAGGGAATCGCGGTACACGATATTCACGCGAATCGCGGTACACGAATCGTGTGGTTGACACATGCGAACGTTTTCGCGATTCGCCAGAGGATCGCATTTAGCTTCCACGCGATGCATCGCAGCGATGCAGTTTAAACGCACACTTAGTGATAGTGCAAAAATATTTCAATCATTTTCTTGATGTTGAGTGATGAATTGAAAATTTGAAGCCTCACTAAACATGAGTGATAATGATGCTAAAAAATTTTGCACTCAAAAAAAAAATAGTTTGATTTGAAAAAAGCAATCATCAGTTTATTGCAACTTTTTTTCCTTCACTAATTTGAGTGCAACTAAAATTGTTGCACTAAATTAAAAATCAAAAACCTTTTTTTTCATGATTAAAGCCAATTATAATTCAGTTATTTAGGCCCAGGCCCACGATGTCGACAAGAACATTTCTTTCGATTATTTATATTGAAAACAAAAACAAATTTTAGTTTTTTATTATTGTTTTCAATATAAATATGCTACAGAAATGTTCTTGTCGACATCGTGGGCCTGGCATTTAATGTGCTTTGCTTATGCATGTCCTCCAAAAAAAATCAAAAACCATGCACATACAAAGTTAAATTTTTTAAATTTTATTGACCCAATATTTGTATGCAGCTTTTTTGATCGCAAGTCCAAATTTTGCACTATTTGAATTGAGTGCAGATTTTTGCATTCAATCTGCGTTTAGTGATAGTGAAAAAATTTGCAATATCACTTAAAAAAAAATTAGTGGTAGTTAAAAAATTGCAATCATCACTAAAGCTGGTAAAAAAAGAGTGCAAACTAATTTCTTTACAGTTTTTTTTAGTGATAGTGCACTGCTGATTTAAATCAATAATTAGTGCACTACCCCCAACTATGACATGTATAATGCAAATGTAAACAACTTTTGACATCGTTGAGGAATAAACCAAACAAACATCTGGCTTCTTGCGCAGACCTATTGGATAGATCTTGTTGCTGACTGAAAGCGCATGAAAAGCAAAAAAAAAACATAAACAAAATGTATTACTTAAGCTAGAGGTCCATATCACGCGTTTTCGCCTCTAATGTGTCAAAATCAGCTGATTTGTTCGAACGCTGCTTGTGACGCTTACAAAAGTAGAAATTAAACCTACTTTTCGCTTTAAGGCATCTACGCTTTTGTGCAAGAAACTTACTACGTATAACTACACAGATTCTACTTTTTTACAGCTGCGTATGCGGCGAAAATGCGTGTAACGCGTTGTGTGGACCTCCAGCTTTACTTAAGGTCAGTTTATATTAATGTTGCCTATTAGTCCTAAAATATAAAGCCTAATCATGAAATATTTTTTACTCTGGGTGGAGGCTATTAAAGATTCGGTATATGAGAATTAAACACTTTTACTTGTTCTATTTTTTCGGTTTTTTTTCTATTCAAGTACATCAAAAAATAAATATAATGGATACAAATAACATTGAAATATTCAACATTTTTTATTTTTTCGAATTTAGTCTATGAGCTAAATTTCAGTTATGTATTTTATAAAGCTTTTTTGTAATAGTCCTATTCCTTTAATTTTTAGGAATGGCATTTCTATTTGTTAACATTGAAATATTAATAATTTAATAAAATAATAATTTCCATGCATAATAAAATTTAGATTCAACCGACTAGACCTTTTTATAATCACAGATTAGATAATGTAATTTAAACTACCCTAACTCAGTTTCTGGTTAGCAAAGCAAAACCCACGGCGTGTGTTTGCTACCCTTTTTTAAACAAAGTATCTTAAAAGTATTTGTTTAGAATATATAAATGATATCAATAGTAAGATATTTATATAAAATATCTTTAAAAAAAAAAAGGTTTGATAAACTTAACATAATTTCAATGATTAGTCATACAAATCAAATGCGATTTTCTATTAAATAAAACAAAAAAGGCTTAAAGGATTGTTTTACTTAGTTATGAAATAAAATTTAATTTCAAACTTTGTCTCCCTAATTCTAATTCAATAAACTGCTTTGTTTCTAATATAACTTCTTCTTTAAAAGTCATCTGCAGAATTTGATAATGTTTTTTTTTATTATTGTGATTTTTTTCTTACCAAAGTTTGGAACTCTGTTTGTGTCTTTACATTTCTTTAACCATTTATCATTTTATTATCAGCAGCATTTGAATGTTTTTCGTTCATTTTTTTCTTTGCGTTAAACTTTATTTGACAAATTTGACCTCATTTATAGTGTAAAATAAGTGTCACCATTTCTTTTGTTGTTACTAGTGGTGCTGGTTGTACGTACTTAGATGTTTTTGTTGGTCTTGTACTTTGGAACAGCTATTAGTATAAGTTGATAGTATGATAGTGTAGAGCATTTGAATTTTGAAAATAACATTACAATAAATTTCTATGTTAAGTAGAAAGTGGCATGATTCTTTTGATTCTTTATGTTGTATAGTAGGAATGCCAATGTAACTTTGAAAAGTACTTTTATTTGGTACTTTTATTGAAACAAAGATTGTAATATAAAAAAATAAAGGGTTTCATACATTTTTAATTACAATAATTCTACTAAACTCCACCAGCCTTCGGCTATGCTTATGCAGAGTATGAAAACAAACAAAACATTTCGCAAACGTTTGCAAAATGTACAAAGCGATTCAACATTTTTAAATTGTATTGTACATGAGCAAAACCAAAACAAAAACCTTTTAACGTTTGCATAGAAAATTACATTAAAAACAAAAACAAATTTTCGAATTTTGTTATTGTTTTAAATAAAAATTTTCTATGCGAACCATGACGTTCGAAATCGTGAAACAGGCAGTAAGTTCTGGTTTGATTTGGTAGTGTAATAACAATGCATATTTTGCTGGTAAAGTCGAATACCGAGTTTATGTTTGAGTAATATTTTTAGATTTTAAAGTTTATAACGCTCTATTAGCTAGAGAATATATTATATATTAGAGTGTATAATAATATATTAATGAAGTAAATCAATTAGCAAACGTTTGTCAAACGTTTTTTCTAAGAATGTTTCAATATTGATTTTTCTCTTTACTTTTTTAGCTGCGTACGTATATGTTAAGGCCCAACCAGAACATGAATGAGGTCGCTTAAGTCAACTTAAGTAGCTGTGCGAATACATATAAAACATATATGGCAAGCTACAATGTTCTTAATGATGCTTTTATTCAAATTTCGTCAAATGGCATTTGCTTAAGCAAAGTGCCAAACTGAACGCACATTCCGTACGAAAACAGCTGTGTATGTATAACAATAAAAAATAAAATAAATTAAAATGGACTTTTACATATTTTAATTTATTTCCCATTTTTTTAAGACACTCACAAATTATCTATTTTTAAATTCTTTACAAATTAAATAGCATAAAATAAACAAATACACGGTTGGACTTTTTGGTACTTTTTAGTTTGAAGTACTCGCAAAAAACAAAATATTGCACAAATATGCAACAATGGTTAAATAGATATTAAGTACCAAGGCCCATTGAAAAGGTCTGCGCAAGAAGCCTGATGATCATTGTTTATGTTCTTTTTAGTTGTCAAAAGTTGTTTACATTTTGCTTGCATGTGCATGTATACGTTTATATTATGCCACACATACACGTTTTTTCCTTTTGCTTTGTATATGTGGTAGTAAATTTTTGACAACTAAAAAGAATCGTATTTTGTTTTTGTACAAGTAAGCAGACCTGATAGATGGGCCTTGTTAAGTACATCCCAGCAAATAAAATTGGACCACCTGACCCATTTTGATAAAATGGGCTACTCCATGGACTGGTCCGATGTAATGCAAGCATGGACCATGTCATTGTTAAAAAGTGTTTGTAGTGAGACGACATGTCTTCGCTTTTTAACGACGTGCTTTCGTTTTTAAACGACTTTAAAACTAATCCTTTTGAGTATACCATGGAGTAGTTTTAAAACTACTCCTTAGTGGTCCAAAGGTGGGTTATATACCATGGAGTAGTTTTAAAACTACTCCTTAGTGGTCCAAAGGTGGGTTATATGATCCTATCCTAGGACATCGTAATGTTAAATAGACCAGGGTTTTTCCATACGTTTGGGTTACTTATGGACTAGTCCTTTGTGGACTACTCTTTACACGCGTGTTTGGACTGGTCCTATTATTTGCAGGGATTATGGCCACCTAAATTTCTTTTTTTATTTGCTTATGCATTTGACAGACTTTTCGTTAATTTTTGACAGTTGCTTAAGCTAATACATGCATGTTCTGGTTGGGCCTTTAATGATCATTTCGCACTCACGAGTAAAAACAATTCAAAACAAAATGAACAACCATTCTTATTGCTTAGGCTTTGTTTTAATTTGTTTCTTACTACATAGTAAGTACATATGTACTTAAGTATAAAGTTTGTCATATCGTGTAAACCACCATTACATTTTTATTAAGTTTATGTATTTTGGGTCCTTAAGTAACCCAGTGCGCACTGACGGAAATATCGATTTTGTTAGTGAAAGTATGACAGAAAATCCGAGTTTACAGATTTCACGGCGTTCTATGCTATTGGCAATTGGGCATATGTTAGGGCTCATCATTTAGGCTGCAACCGAAGATTATAAATGCGGATAATCCCCTATCGTTGGGGCTTATAAAAAAAAACAACATTCGTCAAGTAATCGCCCTGGTACCACGCGAAATGTGCAAACAAGTCTAGACGTTTTATTTCAAACATAATGACATAGTCCAAGATGTATAACGAAATAAAGTTTCATCGATTTCATAGCTTAATGGTGTCTTGTTTAATAATTATGGCAAAAAACTCCAAAAGAACACGTTTACCTTGGTGCGCACGTAAGTGTTAATGATATTTTAATTAAAATTAGTCCAATTTAATTTTGTAAAACTTCACACACATTTTGAGGTAATCGCTCCGTAATTTAATCAAAATATCATATAAAACCTACTCTCGCAAAATATTTTCATATACATTTTCATTTTGGTAAAATGTTGGTACTATTAAGTTTCAAATGACTAGAAATAACCCCACAAAGGTATGTGTTGATCAGTAAGTTAATTACAATAGGTCCCGATTAAAATTTCAGATACATTTTTTAAAAAATTTCTAAAAATAAATAAAAGTATTTATGTAAAGTGCCTTACCACCACATCTATCTACTTATGCACAACAATGCACGAAACTTTTCTACATTCATTTCAATAAAACTCTTAACTCTCATTTAAACTCTAACTTGCACATACAGTAACTAGTTTGATAAGAATGCTAAATTTGTAAAGAATCATCATAAAATAAAAAAATCTTAAATTTTGTTCAATTGTACAGTTTATTTTGGCAAAATTGTAAAATACACATATATTATTTAACAAAAGTGCAAAATAAAAAGAATTATAAATATTTGTCTCCACAACATAAAATGAAGGAAAATAATATGATAAAAATGAATATTATGCAATTGAGGTTAGTAACCTTTTGACTGAAAATATACAAGTAAGAGATTAAATGGCATTAAAAAAACTTATTTGCATACAATTTTCAAAAAACTTAATTTTAAATTTTAAATTTGTTATTTATAGGAAAATTCACTAACTAAAGGAAATTTTCTGAAAATTTACTTTTAATAGGAATTTTTTTAAAAATTTACTATTTACATACACGTCATAAACATTTTTGCTGCTAACCGTTTAATAGTGAAGCTTTTCAACAAAAGATCAGCAACTTTGTTTGATACATTGCTTTTGCATATAATGAATGTTTATATACAAAGTTTAAGGTATGATATCATATTAGAGGTTCACCTGTTGCGAAGTATAAAAAAAAAACATATTATTGTATCCAACAAACACATGACGGCTATACACGTCAAGTTTATGTGGAAATTAGTTCAGTTGTAGAATACGCGTGTTTGTGGGAATAAAAAAATTTTTTTCGCTTTTATTAAGTTTTATTTCTATTACTACCAAAGACTGAACTTTATGAATTAAATATTTTTATGTTTTAACGAAATATGTTGTTTTATTTTTTTAAAATAGCTGCTAATTTAAAAATTAACATTGACGTGTATAAACGTTACAGCTGAACTTCAAAGCTTTTTATGTTTTATACGTGTCTAGACGTATATTTTCGTCTGACGGCAATCGACGTCATGGTCTCTAACGTCATCGCTGAGATACAAGGAGCATCATGACGGAAATAAACGTCAAAAATCTTATGTCATTTTTGTCCTTTAGATAGATTATATTTTTAATTTTGAGCAGTTTGGTGTTTTCGGATTTTTGCTATCTATAAAAATGACGTAGATATAGCAAAATGCCCACGGGAAACCCTTCGTTAAAAGGGGTGTCCGCGAAAGGGTTAAAAAAACTTATTTGCATACAATTTTCAAAAAACTTAATTTTAAATTCGTTATTTATAGGAAAATTCACTAACTAAAGGAAATTTTCTGAAAATTTACTTTTAATAGGAATTTTTTTAAAAATGTACTATTTATAGGAAATTTTCCAAAATCTGCTATTTACAAGAAATTTTCTGAAAATTTGCTTTTATAGAAAATTTCCTACAATATTGCTATTTTAAGAAAATTTTCTGATAACTTGCTATTTTTGGGAAATTTCTTAACAACTTGCTTTTTATAGGAAATTTTCTTATAACCTTTCGGCCACACGTTCAAGTTTTTCTTGATAGTCTTTTACATATATACTGTTTGTGAAAATTTACATAAATTGAAAGCTGTTCCGAAGGCTGCACTCAATTTGTAGGCAACAAAGGCAACAAAAGAAAACAATTTATAAATACAAACTTGTAATCAGCTGTTAAATTAAAAGTAAAACTGCCAAACAAATGGAAAGGTAAAATCGAAAGCAATCTCGGCCAACAAACCAAAAGGTTATAGAAATAACTTGTAGAAAGCTTACTAACATAAGCTTTAAGCTTAGAAAAGTGTTGTGATTACTATTATTAATGGCTTGTTAATAATTATTTAATAATGAAACTGATCCCTTGCGATAATATTACTTGTCTATAATATGATGTAAGCTTAGAAGTCTAACTATAGAAGAAGCTTACAGGAAAATACTTTTCTAATCAATAATAAGATTAAATTCTTTACGAACACTCTGTTTTATTTTATATGGTATACCTACCCAACAAACACGGATGTTTGATTTCAAAGTGAGATCAAACGTTTTCCCAAACGACAAACGTTCGATAATGATTTTAAATTCAAAGCATTCTCAACTAAAAGCGGAAATTATTTCCAAATTGAAAAATGCCTTTATTTTCAACTTGCTTTCAAACGTAAATTACAAATGTTTTTCATAAGTTGAAAATAAATAAAAATATTTTATTTTTTTAATTTAAATTTGCTATTTATTTTAATATACTGTGAGACAAATATTTGGCACTATAGCTAAAAGATGAAATAATCCTCTTATTCTTGGAAAGACGAAATGCATGGCTCCCTTTTTTTTACAACAAACTTATAATTTCTTCACTTTCTCGTATTATTTTTTTTAATTTATATTCTAAATCATTGTAATTACTCACAAATAATTTTTATTTTTCATAAGAAATAAATCGTTCACTTGCAAAACACATTTTTGAACGAATTAAAAATTAACTTAACGCCATTTTTAATGTTTACATATATTTTTCGCTAAAGTATTGCCAAGTTTAGATTAGGATTGAATTTAACATTTGATACTGATTTGACGTCGAATTGATAAAACATTAGATGCCAAATGTTTATTTTTAAATCATTATCAGTTTGAATTTAAATGTTAAAATTAAATAATTGAAAAACGTTTGAGAATTGTGTTTGATGTCAAATAATAAAGTCATTTCATATCAAAGGTTTGACTTCGTGTTTGTTGGGTATTTATAAAAAGTTTTTTACTCATTAACTAATTTTATTAATAACTTTTTTAAATTGCGCACTATTAAAAATTTTTTGAAACACTTCGCTCTTTGAACAAAACACAAATACTGAAAACTTTAACTAATACTACAAAATTTAGGCTCGCGTCAAATAATGGGGCATCATTCTCAAAAACACTTACAAAACTATTGCGAGAATGAGTCATTTGCAATCATATTGGATGTCATGTTGTAAGAAATCTCTTATGATAAGCTTATTCTACAACTCATTTATATTTTGCTCTATCCCAACAAACACGAAGTCAAACCTTTGATATGAAATGACTTTATCATTTGACATCAAACGCAATTCTCAAACGTTTTTCAATTGTTTGATTTAACATTTAAATTCAAATTGATAATGATTTGAAAATAAACATTTGATATCAAATGTTTTTTCAATTTGATGTCAAATGTTTGTCAAAGTTAAAATCAAATCAAAAATAAACTTGGCAGTACTAAAGCGAAAAATAAATGTGAGCATTAAAAATGGCGATTAAAGTTTAATTATTTTTCCTTGTGGTAACATGTGTTTTACTATTAAAAATAAATTTTAATATAAAGTGAACAGTTTATTTCTAGTGAACAATAAAAATTATTTGTGAGAAATTACAATGTTTAAAAATTCGAAAAAAAAAGAAAAATAATAAAACAGGAAAGTGAAGAAAGATTGTTGAACGATTGCGGTGCTACAATCCTCAAAATAAAAGGGAGCCAAGTATTTTGTCTTTCCAAGAATTAGAAGACGGAAAGAACACTATTTCATCTTTATGCTATGGTACCGAGTGTTTATCTCAAAGTTTATTTAAATAAATAATAAATTTAAATTAAAAAAATTAAATAGTTTTATTTATATTCCACATTCTATTATAATCCACATTTGAAAAACATTTGAGAATTACGTTTGAAAGCAAGTTGAAAATAAAGGCATTTTTCAATTTGAAAATAATTTCCCCTTTTTGTTGAGAACGCTATGATTTACAAATTATTTTCAAATCATTATCAAACGTTTGTCGTTTGAGAAAACGTTTGATTTCAAATCACTTTCAATTTGAAATCAAACCTCCGTGTTTGTTGGGATATTGGTCTTTTGAGCGTGGTCAATTTAAAAAGTGTGAGTGTGTTAGTAAAAAAGTGAGAGTGTATTGCGAATTGAATATAATTGAAAGGCAAGAATTGATCGTGTGGCTACGAAAGCCCTGCACAAATGCTTAATTTTTCACAGTTCTCCACACCAAGTTATTGTTGTGTCAAACACTGTTTTTTTTTAAATCAGTTGAAATGATACATAACGAAAAACTAAATCAATGTTAATTTACAATATTAATAACACAATACATACAAACCATTATATTATACAAAAACATGGACTTTTTTTTATAAAAATAAATAATAAAATACGATGATTATTAACACTCTGAGGAAATGCCAATATGTGATTTTTGTCAACTTTAGCGTGCTGAATACAAACAGCGTGTTTGACACAAAGGAAATTTTATTTTAAATCATTTACGGGAATTTTTATATATGATAAAATGTATTAGCTAAACCGACTTTTTCCGGGCGAAATAAAACAATTTTAAAAAAATTTGCTAGTTTTTCATAATTTTGCGAAAGAGTTTTAGTTAAACAAAATTTTAAGTAATTTTACTTTCTAAAAGAAAATTTTTCAAAAATTTTGCAAGAAATTAGCAATTTTTATTTAAGGAAACTTTTGCGAAAATTTTCTTTCGTTTAAAGCTATTTTTGCAAAAATTAACTATTAAAGGAAAATTTCTTAATTGTTAAATTTTCTTGATTAACTTTGTTACTTTGTTGTTTTTTAATTTTGTGGTATTTTAGCTTTTCAAAGAAATTTCCGGAACATTTTCCTTTTTGTAGGATTTTTTTTTTTAATTTTCTGCAAATTGAAAAAGTTGAGAAAATCTGCTATTAAAAAGGTTCTTTTTGAAATTTTGCAAGTTGATTTTAGGCAAATTTTATATCTGTAAATTTTTAACTTTTTAGTAAGACAAAATTTTATATTTTGCACATAAAATCTTTTTTTCCAAGTTTTCATTTGTTTGTTTTAAATTTATCTTCCTTAATTTGGTTTATCAACAAAATAGTACAAAACGAATTAAAGTCCTTACCCATTTGTAAGCAATACCTTTTGTTTGTTTCAGTTTAGTTAAATACACAATCGTCCTGTCTTTTTCATTTTCACCACTTTAGGCATGTTCTTAGATTTCATTAACCCATTAAAAATATATATTTTTTATAGGTATTATTTAAGAATTTGCCACAATATCATTCGTAAATTGAACTTTAATACAGGGAAAAATGTTAAAAAAATTTATTTGCTGATCTGATAAAAAAAAAACGTTAACTCCTGTAAGTAATTTAATAGAAGAAAGTTTTTTTTAAGCAACAACCGAATAGAAATTTGAAACGCATAGAAATGGCTATGTAATACCGCTTTTAATTCAGAATTACTTTATCAATCGATCTTAACATGTACGCCCGTTCGTCAATCTGACTGGCTTCCTGTGTATACAAATTACTAGTCCTATGTTGAAGACAATGGCATTAATTGAATTTGGTATATGAGCTTATATTTATTCAAGAATAAGGTAATATTAAAAATCTTAAGAATCGCTTCTCCATTTTACGTAATCATAAACGAAATTCCTTACCGAAATATTGTATGTATTGACAAAATGTTGTAATGCAATGAATCGGTCCATATTTATATAGAAATTCTTCCAAAAAATCGAGAACATCGAGTTTAAATTTGGCTTTGTATTGCAACAAACTTTTGTGGCTTCAGATACAGAGTTGACCAAAGTCCCATGTAGACTTCTTTGTAGAATATTTATGTCACCATAAATTCGTTAAAATTACCTAAAACTTAAAAAAATAACTGTTTACGCTTAAAAATATTTCTGTTAATAATTTCAAGTTATGTAGGGTGTCAGATGGTTGACCTGAGCCTACTGTAGTTTCTTAGATTTTTATCTCATCAGGTTTTGTAGGAAAGGCTTTTTGAATCACCTCTATATTAAGCTTGCTCGCGGACTTACAATTTTTATTAAGATGAAAGTTTTACTTATATACAAACATATTAGCGTTCTTTAGAAAAAAAGTTTTAAGTCCACAGAGAGAAAAACACTCGGGATAAATCAAGATTTTTAAGTACGAGTCGTTCTCAAAAATTCAAGTACGAATAACACTTAAACGTATTTAAAACAATCCTAAATGGGATAAATTTCGAAAATCAATCCCGGAATTTCTTGAAATAAGTATAAAATTCTTTAATCATGTACAAAAAAGATTTAACTTTTCATTGTGTTTGACCCTCCAGCTTACGCACGTTTTGATTTTCTATACACAATGAAAAAAGGTCTGTCCAGACTCATGTGTACCAGGAAAGGTTAAAAAGTAAATTTAAACTCTTCCTTCTAATTTAGTTAATATTTTTGGGTAATATAGATTTCTAAAGTAAAAACCATATCGGGGATGATGTTGATGTTTTAGCATTCTGCAAGGTGCATGGTGGAATAAGCAATTTTATGTACATTCTGTCCGTCTTTGGAACACGCTACCGTCGTCCATTCAATTTATAAGCAACGCTCTGCACTTTAAAAAAGAACTCTTCAAGTATTACGCATAATAACACTTTTCTACTTTGATTTTTGATTCTTCATGTTTTTGTTATTTTTATTAATTTATGTATACTTGATTTTAAAATTTTAAAATTTTTATAATTTTTTATATATCTTTATTATGAACTAGAAAACTTATTAAAATATATAAAAATCCTTTACGTTAATTATAAGATTATAAATCTTGCTGTATTGGAAAACAATTAAATAAACAACATAAGCAGGTGGCATCATTACGGCAGCAAATACAACATTAAATGGAAACTATATCACCGTTTATGTCAAAAAATTCTTAAAAAAGAAATCAAAGATTGCCGCTGAACTTGACTAAATAAATACATTTTTAGCCAATTTCCAATTTAGGTCAATATGTTTTTGTTTTTTTTTTTAATTTAAAATTATTTAACTTTTATAAAATACAATTATCACAGCACAAAACGTGGACTTTTTGTAAACATTAACAAAACTTTGACTGCCAGACTTGGGGATTTATTACCAAAGTTGGGGATTTCATGCGAGCAAAAAGGACAAAGAAAGGCATTTGGGGATTGGAGATTTTGTCGGTGATTTAAAAGAAAAATTCGGGGATTTTTTGGGGATTTTATACATTTAAAATATAATTTTCCCTTCTCTTTTTATATACTGCCTGTTTAACGATTTCGAACGTCAACGTTCGCATAGAAAACTACATTTAAAACAAAAACAACAGGCTGTTACGCTTTTTTTTCTTTGTTTCGTACATAAAATATGAAAAAAGTAGCAAAACCTTTACTCTTCTCTTATCAGTAACTAATACAGTGTAAAGGGTCTTAATTAAGATTACAATTATTGTAAAGTGTGTAAAAGGTACTTAATAAACTTATGATATTATTATTTAGTGAGTGTTTTAAAAAGGAAGAATTAAAAATGGAATCTAAACCCGTTGTCAACACATACAATTTTTGATTTTTTAAAAACCATTTTTAAGCAAATATGTCTTTCATAAAAATAAGTAAATCGTTACCTGAAACGCAAAAGGATCTAACTAACGAAAATTTAAAAATCAACGTTTTTATTGATTCTGAAGTATTGCATCAACACAAATTTTGGAATCTTTCGACAAAAATTTGTGATTTATTATCAAAAAATTATCTTATATTAGCTGAAACCAAAAGCATTATAATAATTTGTTATTTATATTTAAGTAGAAAAGGAAATTAGAAATCCTAAACTCTTTATGAAAATTGTTAAAAAAATTACATTGAATACCAAATAAAGAATAAATGAATTGAAAATTGGAATTATCAAAAAATAAAAAGCCATAAACGCTAAAAGCCGAAGCGGACAGTTAGCATAATTTGCAAATTAAAAGAAAATTAAATTATAAACAGTTTAAGGCAATTTATAAGTTTATCATTTTGAATAGTTTTTGCTTCTGCTGTGAAATTTTTAAAATGTTAGATAGGGCCTTTTGCGTATTAGCTGACGAAATATAAAAGACAATATAATAAAGTTTGTCAAAAATAATGCTGGGCTATTGGTAAGTACTTATTATGCTTCGAATTATTAAATAAATGACGGATATATGAATTTTTATTGTTGATTTAAAGGATGGCTAAAACCGACTGAACAAGCCAAATTCTTATAAATTATCTCACATGTCTTCAAAAACAGCATATTGCTCTGCTTGTAATTCCTCACTGGAATCGCATTAAAAGGATTTAAAAAAAACAATGCCGAATCCAGTCGCTTCAATCCAAATAAAATAATTTTTTTACTAAAAAGTTTTATTTGGGGATTTTTGGGGATTTCCTATTAAAATTTCTCTTACTATTTTTAAAAAAATTTTAAATTTTTAATAACCAAGGTCAGAAAAAAAACAAAAGAAAGTATTAACTTTTTAAGGCTCAGTTAGTCTTTACGTTCTGTTTCTGTTGCTGTCACTTACAATTACTTAACAAGTTTTAAATATTACAGATTGGACCGTAACAGAACAGAAAAATTGATTAGTTTTTTAAAAAAAAAAAAAAATCAGATGATTCGTAACAGAACAGAAAGTAAAGACTAATTCTGCCTTTAAGGTTTTGATTTTCAGTTTGGGGATTTCTGGGGATTGGTTTTTAATTTTCTGGGGACAAGAAAAAAAGTAACTGGCAACCCTGATAACACTAGACAAACAATGTTAGAGCAATAACGCGTCATCTGACATAGTGCTGCCACATTTATTATTTCACAATGGTAAAGTGAAATACGGGGTAGTAAATCAATCAAAATAACTTATTCTTTATAATTGCATTTGTGGGGTTTTTCAAGCATGAATTCGGGATAAAATTAACTTTATAATACTTGAATCAAGCGAATTTTGAGATTGTTTTAATCTTAGTTTTACTTAATTTAATCTCATATTCGGATTATTTTATGTATGATTTTGGATTAAAACAATTTCATAATCCTTGAATCAAGCACATTTTAAGATTGAATCAATCTAAGTTTTACTTAAATCAATCTCATTTCCGTCGGCATTAAATATGGATAATTGAAGTATTTTGCGATTGAAAATCCATACTTGAATTAATCTTACTGTACTTGACTCAAGAAAATCCGTACTCACCGTACTATTAATACCGCTTCGGATTAATTTGATTGCGGATGGATTGATTTTTCTTTTGAGTGGAGGCATAAAAGATCCTCCACCAACAATGTCAAATTCAAATAAAATTATTTGAAAAACTTTATATGTAAATGTGAATTGATATTAAAAAAGAATTGGTGAAATTGGCCTTCAATAATTTACAGTTATGCCAAAACACAGTTTTATTCGTTTAATATCTTTAGGTTTTCTTAAATCTTTGGATAAAGTTTCCTGATGATCTGGCCTAAACAACCAGTGAAATGCGCATAGGAATAGCTTATCCCTTCAACAATACATTTCAGTGTTTTTTTTTATCAAGAATTAAAATTGGGAATAAAGCACGACAAACAAAAAATTGTAAATTAAAAAACTTTTGTATACTCAAAAAAATTTACTTTGATAGCATATTAAAAATAGCAATAACAATAGCCTTCACTGAATTTATCCTTAGTTTACCTACATATATTTTTACCCACTATGAGTCGGGTAGAGGTAGAATCAAACTTTTGTGAAGGTAGAATTTAATAAAAAAATACCTAAAGCCTCGTTTACAATAGGCAGCAACAGTTTAACTTGGTGCTCATTATAAAGCAACAATTTTTTTCTCAACCAAACATACCTTCAATTAAGAAAACGCTTGCAAATTTTTCCCTGATTTTATTATTCTTTTTTAAAACATTTTTATAAAATTATCATTCAAAATTTTCATAAACGTCGTTTATAATTTCATACAAATTGTTGCTGAAGTAGGAGTAGACTCTTGTAATACTTTAGGAATAAATAAAAAAACATCAAAATTTCGCTACCATTGTGCACGAAGCTTTATACATACATATATCTTCAATATAGCCATATCTGTAAATTTGTTTAAATCAATTTTCACAGCCTCTGAAAGGGTTAAATGTCCTGTCATATTATAACATTGGCGTGATGAGTACAAGATAAAAATACTAAAACATTAAAAGACTAATGTAAATAATTGGTAAAACAAGCAAAAGAAATAAAAAGCCAAATAAGAGACAGAGAAAAAAAGAAAAATAAAACTAAGTAGTTAGTTGGGTACATAAAATATGTGTAAAAGTACATTAACTTCAATCAAACAAATATTTAATTTGTGAAACTTTATACGAAACTTTGCGAACAAAATGAACGTTTGTCATCATATTTTATTTTTTTTTTTATTACCACCAACTACAACAGTTGCAAAATTATAGTTGTCGTTATTATCATCATTATTATCGTCAACAATACAAACAGCAGCAGCATTAACAATGTTAAACAAGAAACTAAAGTTATGTTTGTTTTGGGTGACATATTTGCTAAATACTCACATTCACTCACAAATGTAGTATCTGTGTATTTTGGGAGAGGTTACTAGAGACTTAAATGAAGACTGAATAAAGAGTCCTCGTCAGAACCCTTAGGAAATTGTGTAATATTTATAAAGTTTTGTAGAATCAGATGATTTTTTGATTTTTTTTTTTGAAGCTACTTATTTTGTGTTAATTTTAACTTCCTTTTTTTGTGCATATATTTTTTTATATGTGTGTACAATGGACACTGTACATACCAACATTTAAAATAAAATTTATTTTCAGATATATTTTTGTATAATTTTTTAAAGTTTTCCTTTAATGTATTTATGAATTTTTTTATTCAAATATAAACTAACAACAATTAATAAAATCTTATTTATATGATGGTTTTTGGAAAATATAGTTTTTTAAACTACTTTCAGGTTTATGAAACATAAATACAAAACAACTAAATAAGTTAGTTGATAAGTTCAGTAAGAATAATACAAACGAATTTGTAAATATTAAAAAAAATTCTGACAATTCAAAAGGTTTATTTATCTTCAACAAATATTTATTACAATGAATTTGTAATATTGAATAAAATACTTGTCAATAAGCAATTATTGGTTTTTATTACAGGTTTGTCATTTAAACAAATTATTTTGTTTTAAATTAATTTGTTACCTTTTCGAAGAAGCAAAACGTACATTAAATATTATTCTAAAATTGCATAACACGTAATCGATATTAATACATATTATAAACTTAGAACTAATTCACTTGGAGGCTCGAATATCTTAACTAGAATGAAGAACAGAGCCATTGATTTCTTTAGAAATCATTATGATTTAATAAATTAATTACTATACAGTAGACTTTCACAAATTAGAGCTTTCAGCCATTCGAACGTCCAGAAATTAGAACCACTGTTTGCAATACATAGAGAATAGAGCGTTTACTAAAATTCGAATTTAAAATTCTAATTTCAAAGCCTTTTTTTTTTATTTGAACACAAGAAATCCCTTGGTACTTGGGTACCTTTGGCATTATCACCTTAATTTTTTTTTAATAAACAGATGGTCCACATATTTAAAACTTCTTTAGAACAACTAACTTTTAAAAAATTTTAAATTTTAATTATTTTTAAGCTTAAAAATTATTTTAAAAAGGCGTTGTGAACCAAGTTCATCTTATACCCTTAACGATATGGCAAGGTACCCGTCACCTTCATACATTAAATGTTACCTTCACTCGGTTAAAATCTAAGGTAGACTAAAACAATACACATAAAATAAAATTCAACTACTGCATCTTTGCAATAAGGGAAATCTCCGAAGTAATATTTATAAGTTTTTTGCATCACATTTGTTAACTTTATTAATTCATAAGAAAAAAATTACGTTAAATTTCAAACTTGCATATCTTAGCATTAACACGTTGAAATGCCCAGTGCATATACAAAAATATAAAATTTACTGCAAACTAATATCTTTTTAAAGTCTCAGAGTTATTTTCTATGATTATGCACATATATTTTGACAACAAATTTCAGTTTCCAATACAAATTCCATATAACATTCGAATTAAACATAATCACCTTATTTATATATGTGTTCCCTATTTGTTGTTTTTGCCGCATTTATGTATATTTATAGCTAGTTTACTTGTGAAATTTGATGCGCGTGGACATATTTTAGCAGTCTCTATTAAAAAGTGAAGGTGTATCATTACAAATATCAAGTTAACGTAAAAAACACTTAATCATTTAACTTTAACAAAGCTAAAGACAAAGGCGTTTAAGGGAACCAGTTATCCCTACATTTTAATGTGACAACATCTTCAATCAGCTACATAAAATCAGAAAGAAGAGCAATATTAAAGGCTGTCTCCAACACACATTTAAAAATAATAAAATTTTAGTTTTGGGAAGTAAATACTTAATTTTTTAATCGAAAAAAACGTCCAGAAATTAGAATAGTTTAAAAATTAGAATTGCCGTAAAAACAAAGCGGTTCTAATTTGCGAGCGTCCACTGTATTGCTTTGTAATGACTGGATGTCATTTAAATAAAAAATATAAGTCCCTACTTTGATGGGTGAAAGATTTTGTTTAGCCGGCGTTTGAAACGCCACTGGCACTACTATATTATGCCGGCACTAACAAGCGCCAAGGCAAAGCACTACTTGGAGCGCTGGTGTTTTAAATAAAAAAGGAAAACAAAGAGCCAATTACTCGGCTAAGTTTCGTATTCGAATCTTGCTTTATTACAAAATTTGTCTCCTTATAAACTAAAATAACGGTACTTAAATCTAATCCTTATTCTATATATTTACATGCAATTATATGCTTACACATACATACATAAAATATTGTTTATTTACTAATAAAAATATAAACAACACAGCTGATTCTAAAAACATATGATACAGCTGATTTAACGATAAATTATTATTAGAGATGTGTAATAAATGATTGGAGATGTAATTAATACATTACACCCTCACCCTTTATTGAAAAAAAAAGAAAAAAAAAAAATTTTAGATATAATTTTTTTTTTTTTTTTTTTTTTTTTTTATAATACAATTCATTTAATTATATTTTTTCAACATATTATTATGATATTTTCTCATTTTACCTCCTATATCTAAAATAGAATTAACTCCTTGTTTTTCTATTATCCTGTATGGCCCATGATATGGTGCCTGGTTTTTCTTCCTATTCACTGTTCTTAGTAGCACTAACTCTCCTACTTCTAAATTAAGTGTTTCTGTGTTTCGAAATTTATTCACTCTACTGACTTTAGCTATTTCTAAATATTCTTTCGTTTTCTCTAAAGAAAATTGTAATCTTTGCTTTAATTCTTTCGCATAGTTTTCTATATTGTAAATTTTTTCATTACTTCTAATTTCATCGTTTGGCAGGTAAGGTAACTTCCCAAAGACCAATTCATATGGCGTGTAATTTGTATCTATATGTGGCGTTGTATTGTACGCAAATGTAAAATACTGAACCCAAGTATCCCATTCACTATCTTTACAGAAGTTCAACAAAAATTCATTAAGTACTCTATGATTTCGTTCTATTGAGCCCAAAGTCTCATGATGGTAAGGTGCGCTAAAAATTTGTTTTATATCTAACAATTTGCATATTTCTGACATTAATTCATTTGTGAATTCAGTACCCTTATCTGATTTTAAGATTTTAAAATTACCGTATTTCAAAATAAATTGTTCTACCAGTGTTTTTGCCACTGTTTTCGCCTCTTTAGTCTCCATGGGAAATGCTACCACGTATTTTGTAAGTTCGCATTGAATTGTAAGTATATATCGATTGTAGTTTGACAAACGCAAAGGTCCAACCGTATCGATTGACACCACCTCAAAGCTAGTTCCTGGCGTGTCTGTTAACATCATTTTTTCTTTTGTATGTCTAGTTTGTTTATTAATTTTGCATTGTTTGCAATTCAAAATATATTGTTTTATCATTTTGCTCATATTCTTCCATATGTAGCGCTGCTTCAGCTTTAAAACCGTCTTTCTGATGCCTAAATGTCCTCCATGAGTTGAATTGTGGTATTCGTTGATAAGTTTCATTTGTGTTTCTTTACAAAGTATTCGTTTTGGTTCTTCATATATTAATATTTTTAAATTTGTTTTCGTTTTCAATTGTAATTTGTTGTATAAATTTTTAAATTTGTCCATGGCCATGGTTTTAAATATTTCATCGTTTTTACTCAACGCTAGCTCGGTTACTCTTAAATCACGCATTTTTGATAACAGTTTCTTCAACGTCAACGTTGTGCTCGATGAATTATCGCTGCATCTTGCTATGATTTCATTATCCGATACTTCTATTAAATTATCTTTAAAATCTCTATGTATTTGAAACTTGAGTTTTCTTGTTTTACGTAAATCTGATATTGATGTGCAGTCCCAGACAAAAAGTTGATCAGGCCTTTGCTCGGACGTACATTTTGCACTGTTTGTAATGTCAGGGTTATTTTCATTCTCCAATTGTTTTTTCTTGTTTCTGGTTATTGCTAACACTTTCTTAGCTGATTCATCCGCTTCTGGGATCATTGCTCTCAATGTGTCGCTATTCAAAACTATTCTCGACAATGCATCCGCATTCGTATTCATTTTTCCTTTCTTGTATTGTATTTCGAAATTGTAATCAGATAAATCCATTCTAATTCGTGTCATTTTTGACGACGGGTTTTTGTGTGAAAATAGAGAAATTAGCGGTCTGTGGTCAGTAACTACGATAAAATCTCTACCATATAGGTAAGGTCTAAAAAATTTAACTCCCCAATGAATAGCTAACAACTCTTTTTCTATTGTAGGTTTGTTTAGGTCATGTTTTGATAATGATTTGCTCGCGTATGAAATTGGTAAATCTGTTCCAACCTCACCTTGCGATAAAACTGCACCAAGAGCATAATTTGACGCATCTGTGGTTAAAATGAATGGTTTGGTAAAATCCGGGTATTGAAGTATTGGTGGTTTCATTAGCTTTTCTTTTAGCGTTTCGAACGAGTCTTGACATTCCTTGTTCCATAGAAAAGGTTTGTTTTTCTTTAACAATGCATTCAAATTTTTAGCTATGTCTGCAAATTTTGGTATAAATCGACGATAGTAATTGCAGAAAGCCACAAATCTTCTCACTTCATCTGCACTTGTCGGAACTGGATAATTTTTAATTACGTCATCCTTAGCTGGATCTGTTGTAATTCCTTTATTTGTTATTAGATGCCCAAGATACACTACCTCAGGTTTCAAAAAACTGCACTTACTTGCATTTAATTTGAGGTTATATTTCATTAACCTTTGAAAAACCTTTATTAAATTGTCGTTGTGGTGCTTTAAACTGCATCCAAATACGATAATGTCATCGACATATAAAAAAGCCTCAGCATCTAAGCCACTAAGCGCAATTGTTAACATTCGCTGAAAACTGTTTGAAGATATTTTCAAACCGTAAGGTAATCGCTTAAATTGGTAATGACCATTTCCTGTGGAAAATGCTGTCAAAGGGCGTGAATTTTTATGTAACTTTATTTGATGGAATGAACTGGTCATGTCCAGCGTCGAAAAATATTTGGCTCTACCAAGTTTGTCGAGCACATCTTCTATTCTTGTCAGCGGAAATTTGTCGTTGACTATTTTCTCGTTTAATTTTCGGAAATCTACCACTAGACGCCATTTTTTTGTATCATCTGTTGACTTTTTTGGTACCACGAGTAGTGGTGAATTGTATGGGCTAACCGAATTCTCAATTATGTTGTCGCCTAATAACTGGTCAACCTGATTATTTATTTCCTCTACTTGTGTCTGTGGAAGCCTGTAGTTTTTTATATATACCGGTGTTGAATCTGTTGTTTGTATTTGTTGTGTATAAAAATTATTAACACTAAGCTCATCCCCTGGAAGATGGAAAACATCTTGAAATTCTTTAAAAATTTCTCTTAGAGATTTTTCTGCATGTGGGTCACTTCCCCCAATATCTAAAATTTTCAAAAGTTTACTTAATCTGTCACCGTCATGCTGACTTGATTTTCCTGTCGTATATACATTATAATTTTTTAGTGGTTTTATTTTGCAACTAGCACCTTTAAAAATCACGTTGTTGTCAGTAGTATTCAGTACTTTAACATGTGCTATGCCTTTCGCGGGTATTAAGGAATTTCCCAAAAATACACCTTCGGCTACCTCCTCACTCAGCACAATGCTCTCTTCATTTACCTCTACATCGAGAGGAATGACCGCCTCTGTTCTTGCTGGTACCACCATGTTTATTGGTTGAATTTTTTTTGAATTCATTGGTATGAGAACCTCCTTCTCATTTATATTAAAAGTGATTGTGTATGTTTCAAAATCTATCTTACACAAGTGTTTTTCCAAAATGTCCCGTCCGATTATTCCATCGGTTTGGATTGGAAAATCATTCTCCACAATGTGAAAACTGTGTTGAAAAGCTTCTCCTATTATTTTTAGATTTAAACTTTTTGTGCCTATACAATCTACGGCTTCTTTTGTTATACCGGTTAATCTGACAATTTCTGTTGTATTTATATCAAAGAAATTTTTATTTTTACATATTGAAATATCCGCCCCTGTATCAACTAAAAATTTTAGACTCCTATTAATATTACAACATTCTAAAGTTATGTATACATTTATGTTGCTCGATATTTTATAAATCGTTAACTTTGGCCTCATTGGGCAACTCTTTCCGTTACCCGGCCCACTTAGTTTCCCTCATCAGCATTGTAGTGTAACGACCTGTGTGCGTTATTTTTGCTATTTTGTGCTTTCTTGCTGTTATCGCTATTTCCATTGAAATCGTTGTTTCTAGTGGGGTTTTTATTTTGATTATAATTACTATTTTTGAAGCTATAGTTGCCATTATTTTTATTGTTGTAATTGTTGTTTCCAAAATCGCCATTATTTCTCCTAAAATTGTTGTTCGCACCATTGGTGTTTCTGTAATTGTTGTTTGAACCATCGCTGTTCCTGTAACTGTTGTTATAACCATTGTTTTTCCTATAATTGTTGTTTGAACTATTGTTGTTTCTACAATTGTTGTTAAAACCATTATTGTTTCTATGATTGTTGTTAAAACCATTGTTTTTTCTAAAATTGTTACTTGAACGGCTATCCAAACGAAATAGGTTCACATTATCTACTCCTAAATGTCTCTCTGCCGTCATGCATCTCTCAACTGCCTCATTTAACGTTTTTGGCATATTGGCCAATAAAAGTGGTTGATATTCAACATTCACTCCTTTCATAAATACATTCAGCGCAACACTATCACTCACTTTGTAGATAGCATCTTTAGCTTCTTGTGTAGGGCTTGTTAAATTTTTAATTTCAAAATTACACATATGGTCTGAAAGTTCGGCAATTTTCTTCCTAAAATCAGATATGCTACTCTTACCTTGCTTTGTTGTACCTAATTCTGTCAGAACTTGTTGAAGCGTTTTTGGATTAGGAAAAGCGCTTTCCAATGCTTTTTTTAAATCATCAAAAGTTACTGGTCGGTTTGAACGACCTAAAATACTTCGCACATGTACCGACAATTTAAAATTGTAGATGTACTTAACGAATATTTCTCTATCTTCTTGTTTTATCAAATCATGTAACAATTCCGATTGAGTTATAAAATCCTCTAAGTATTCGTAAGAACCTTTAAAAACTTGTAGGTTTTTACTAACCATACTAATATCAAAATCAGCCATTTTTGGTAAATTACCTTCTTGCCTATCCTGTTCAATATCTTTCTTCTTTATATTTAAGTTTTCAATTATTTCAATCAATTCCTTGTGCAAAATTTCAAATTCTGTTTTAAGTGTTTCACTATTTTTATCTTCACTATCTTTAGTGGACTCTTCAACGCTCTGTTTTAAAAACGCTAATCTTTCTAATTTACCTTCCCTATATTTTTCCTCATAAATTCTATTTTTGCTCTTTTTTATATTCAACTTGAGCTTTACTAACTCCTCAATACATTCATTTATAAAACTCATTTATCAAAATGATAATAGAAAAACAAATAGTTAAAATAAAAAAAAATTTTGTTAATTTAATACTTTAATTTCTCCATGTGTATTAATTTACAAAAAAAAATTTGTTATTTCATTCAAATAATTGTTTTAAACAAAATTAAATTAGTTTTTTTTTTTTTAAAAATATATTATTCTACTTCAATAATTTTTCTAAGTGTAGTGGTGGGTGTTCAGTGATTAGCTGATCTATAAAATACTCTGCGATGATTGACGTTTGATCGTCAGCTGATCGGTAGATGACTTTTTGTATTTTCTTTTAATGTGCTTTTTCTTTTACTTATTAACAAGTGAAAATTTAATAAATTTTTAAAGTTTTTAATTTAAAGTTTTTTAAATTCAATAAAAGTTAATATTTAAACTTTAAAATCAAGTGTTGTGTTTTTCTTTTCATATAATATAATACATGATTTGTATTTTTAGCAAAAATAAATAAAAATAAAAATTATTTTTAATGCCGCATAATGGCGTGTTGTTGTTTGTGTTTTATTTCTTTTTATACATTATTATTATTTAAAAAAAAACCAAAAAAAATTATTTGTTTTTGTGAGCTTTTAACTCCTGCGTTATAGCATCGATTTGCTCCCAAATTTCTGATGCCCGTTCCCAAGATGGTGGAGTTTCGGACGACACAATATTTTTTAAATCAGCCAATTTTCTTCGCAGCTTCACAATTCTGCCTGCTCTCCTTCTTTTTGGCTTTTGAGTTGGCGGTATTGCAGTTAACCTTTCCTCTGTTCTGCGCTGCTGCCGCTTCAAATATTCCTCGATGGTAATCGGTTGTGGTTGTTGTTTTATTGGAGTCTTTGCTGTACTGGTAGGTGTATTTGTATAATTATTTCCTGTGACCGGCACGGAAGTTTTTTCCAAATTTGGCAGGATCGCCATGTAATGACTGGATGTCATTTAAATAAAAAATATAAGTCCCTACTTTGATGGGTGAAAGATTTTGTTTAGCCGGCGTTTGAAACGCCACTGGCACTACTATATTATGCCGGCACTAACAAGCGCCAAGGCAAAGCACTACTTGGAGCGCTGGTGTTTTAAATAAAAAAGGAAAACAAAGAGCCAATTACTCGGCTAAGTTTCGTATTCGAATCTTGCTTTATTACAAAATTTGTCTCCTTATAAACTAAAATAACGGTACTTAAATCTAATCCTTATTCTATATATTTACATGCAATTATATGCTTACACATACATACATAAAATATTGTTTATTTACTAATAAAAATATAAACAACACAGCTGATTCTAAAAACATATGATACAGCTGATTTAACGATAAATTATTATTAGAGATGTGTAATAAATGATTGGAGATGTAATTAATACATTACAGCTTACCCATAATGAATCATTCAGTTTCATAATCGACCGATCATATGTTCTCTTGTGACTTAAGCCAAAAAAATAGAATATATTTTAATTTTTTATTTGAAATTGTTAAAATTATTAGAAAAGTTGTAAACATTTTTTTTTAATAACATAATAAATATTGCTATTTTTTCTGTATATAACACACCTTCTTTTAAATGCAGTTCTATTTTAAACACACGACTGAAATATGTTTTCTTTTCATTTCCCGGGAAAATTTTCAATTTCCCAATATCCCGGGAATTCCCGATCAATACAAGTATTTAATTTAATATATATGAACAAATAACATTTCATGAGTTCAATTCAATAAGTTTATAAATACATTCAACTTATTTTATTTCTGTGGCAGAAAAAAAGTGCTTAAAATTTTTATGTTCAAAAGTACATATGGGCATAATTTCAATTATTTTGTAATTTTTTTTCTTTATTAATAACTTTTGTCATCATTTCTTACAGTATCTAATCCTAAAAATCTTTTACATTTTACCTTAGCTTTCCGTTGGAAAGCAATGGGGTATATTGTATGTACAGAAAAATATACAATTATTAGACACCAGCAGAATGTAATGGATTTTCTGGCCCGCTACAGCCTTCGTAAGCTATCTTTGTGTCACACTGGATAGTGGTACTTTATAAATTGAATGTATTTAACTCAACAATTTTAACAAATAGAAACTGGGAATTATTTCCTTCCGAAGGTCACTTTATATTATATTCAACATTTTTTATTTTTCGAATTTATTCTATGAGCTAAATTTCAGTTATGTATTTTATAAAAAATTTTTCTGTACATACAAAAGCTAAGGTAAAACGTAACAAGAAAATACAATATAATAGTCTGATAGTGTATAAAGTCATTTCTGAAAAATTGAAGGAATATGACTATTACAAAAAAGCTTTATAAAATACATAACTGAAATTTAGCTCATAGAATAAATTCGAAAAATAAAAAATGTTGAATATTTTGTATAGTTTTACTCTTCTTTAGAAATTTCAGAGCATTAAACATTACCTTATCGGATATGAATTGACATCTCTTTGGCGTTTGGCAAAATTGGCTTAAGTTCGAAACTGTAGTTTTTCGTCATGTTAAATTGAAAAATCGCCAAATAAGTTTTTTATAGACTTTTTTTCCTAAGAGCCGATGATAAGGATTAAAAGCAGTTGGGCTAGTCTAAAGTGAATTAACCCAAACAAAAGAGAGAACAATTGAATTAAAGGCAATGAACAACTCCACATGCGTTTTTTAGACTTTAAGACCTTTTTGCCTAGCGGCTAGATCTATTTCATTAAATAATTTATTTACAATTATACATATCAGCAGCAAAATTCCCATTATTAAACAAAAAAAATCCGGGGAATGTGCGGGATCCCGGGATTTTTGTCCCGTGAAACCCTGTATGAAAAACTCTAGTTATAAATCACTAAGCCGATACAATAAAATAATAAAAATAGAATAAGAAGTCAATAGTACGACACAGAAATATTTTAATTCTCTAGATCCTGAGATTCGGCATTGATTTTACAGCTGCAAAGGTTTTTCTTTAAAATGTCCATTATTATAATCGAATAAATTGTTAGAAAAGCTCCGATTTATTTTTAAATAAACTTCAATAAAATCCTCCATTCAGGTTTATATTAAGAAAAGATTTGTGGAAAATCTATCAAACAGATGAATGTTTCAATTTCAGGAGGGTACCTTTTAGTTACGCATTTATGCGTTTATATAGCTTTTCGGGGATTAGTATAACTTCGTTTGCTGCAGCGTAAATTTTTTTTTTGTGTTATAAACAAACTGAATAACAGTTGATTTTATTTATATTATCGCTCCGTTTTTTTTTTTGTTAAGGATATAGTAATACTGCGAATCCTGAGGAATTCATTCTTCAATCAAAAATTTGCTAAAGTAAGACAAAAATTGCGATAGCATATCTGATCTTCGAGATTTAGAACTCTTAGAGTTGAAATCATTCCTGGGATTAGTATTATGAACTTCAATATTCAAATACAACCAAATTAATATTTTTCTTTTTTATTGTTATATTTTGTATCTGAATATGTTAATAAAAATTAATTTGTTTTTTGTTAAAACGTTTTCTATGGAAAATTTTCAAAACCTAAAAAAGGTCATAGCATAAATTTTTCTTAAGAAACTTGTGCGATTTTAATTAAGTTAAGAGTTTTACAACTTTTCATAGATCTGTATAAGTAGCAGATATGCATATCGGCGGATTAGTATGCAAACCTGCTAAGTCCACTGTTTAAGTAAACTGAGATATTGGTGCGGTGTTGTAGAGAAAAATACGCCTCGTTCACTAGCATGTAGTCTTGAAGTGTGTAAAACCAAACTTATTTTTGGTTTTCTACCCAAGCTGCAAATATGAAATATAAAAAGTTTTTTCTCTCTACTGTAAAACCTGCTGAAAGGAAGTTTGCAGGTTTGCATATTAAGCCGACAATATATTAAATTTATTTTTCAATTACTATACAAACATTTAAAAAATTTAATACAACCGTTAAAAATTACCGGTGGTGTCTGTATTTAAAAATAAAAATTTAATGGCAAGTAATGACTTTGCAGATTGTTAAACGCTTCTAATTAAGTTTTTATAGTTTAAGAAAACTGTCAATTCCAGAATTTTTGGAAATTACTAAATAATTTAAATATTTATTTTTTATCAATCTTTTAAATAAATTAATTTTACTTCGTAAAAAAGCACATTCAATAAGGAAAAATTTGTATAACAGCTGTTAATTCCAAATAGTCAATAGTTATGTTTATTTCGTAGGTTTCAGCCAAAATAAATGCATGTGAGGGTTCCATTTTTATTTTCTTACATTGTGACAAAATTTAATTTTATGCAAACACAAAAAGTTAATAGTACGACAAGTTTACCTTATAAAAGCGCCTTGCTTTTTTTTTAAAGTGATCATATTTAATAAATTTTTAAAAAAAAATTCTAAATTTAAAGAAGCAAATAAAATGTAAAAGGTCAAGTAAACAAGTACCATATTTTGTTTGAAATACAATAAAATTAATTAGAATACAAAACTTTTTGGGATTTTTGGTAAAAAAAATAATGGACACAGAACAAAAAGTACTGTAAAAAGCAGTACTGTTCTATATGATACAAAACGGATTGCCACAGTAATAATAAATAACAATGAGTGAATGGCAGCATTATATTTTTTTTTATTAAATTAAAATTCCCCATCCTATCAACAATAAATTTCAGTGTTTTTATCAAGAATAAAAATTTAAAATTAAGCACGAATAACGAAACTTTGATTAAAATAAATTTAACAAACATTTTTTCACATGCAGAGAAAAAATATGGTTGGACATGGTTACGTAAACTACACTATGTTTATTGTAACAATATATTGTTGTCGTTAACAAAAAATTGTTTTTTTTTATTTAATATCAGCACCATTATAGTTACTGTTAACATATCAGAGTTTATCGCAATTATAAATTTGAGTATTGTTGACTGAAAAATAATTATTTTTCTAACCACTAAATAATGATAACTTTGAAAACCTATTTTATTACTCACAACCTTTTCATGATATTTAATAGTCATAACATGATAAGTTTATATACTCTAATAATATTATGTTAGCGCCATTTGTAAAATAATTTTGAATCAATTGTGTCGTTTGTTTTAAATATGCCTGTGAAACTATTTTAATTATTTTGAGTTAACAATTTTAAATAAATACGCAATAAAAAAACAAGAAGGGTTAAGAAATTAAAAAAAAAAAAATTTTATTTACTTAAAAAAAATTGTAATGCTGGGTACAGACATTGCAATCTACACGCAATCTGTGTCAATGCAACCTCAAAATATCAAAGCGTTTTGATGTTGATGCAATCTCGTATAAATGCAAAATGAATTCAATTTACAAATGAATTTAATTTGCTAGATTGCGTAAATGCATTGCATTGTGTGCACCCATCATAAGGTGTAAAGTTTTAAAAATAAAAAAATCGATGCAAAAAATTTCAATTTTTTATTGTTGTGACAGCATTACTTTTAAATATATTTTGATTTAGGGAGGGGTAAATTGGAAAAATATATCTATGCATGTCAAATCGATATTTTTTAAGAGTATCAATGTTTATTATTTCAAAAAAATCGATATATCGAACGTATTTTGCTGAAACTATTACCAAATTAAAAAATTTAATATACCTTTGTACATAATTACATTGTTACTTTTTATTGTTTCATTTTATTTCAAAAAATGAATAAAAACAAAAAAATTCAATCAAAAGAAAAAATTCAATTAAAACAAAAACAAAAGGAATGAATACAAAAAGCCATATGAATTCAAAGAAAAAAGGAATATTACGAAAAATTAAAATGGAGGTAAATAAGTCATGGAAGTACCAACATACCTTAAAATTTGAATTGCATCCCAAAAGTACCAACTTTAACTAGAAATGTTTTTGATTGTTTTAATCAAACCAGTTATCATCAGATATGGACATCAGGAGTACTCTCTGTTGTATGTGCTCTCCTGTCAATCTGCTTCTTGTATCCGGCACTGCTTCTTATAAATGCCAATCATTTTAGATCTTCATATTAGTTTAAGAAATATATGATGCATGCAATGATGCAAATTCTTAAAAAATCATATTTTTTGAAAAACGGCTAAATTTTTGAGTTTTTAATGAAGACTAACTTTAAAAAATATCGAATTCGATAGTCGTATTTCAATATCAATATATTGATATATCGGTATTTTAAATATCGGCGATATATCTATATTTTTTGCCTTTTTTGATTTACATGACAATAATTGCCGTATTTACAAAACCCCTTGTATCGTATGTATTGTATGTTGTATTAAAATACATAGTTCAATATTGCTTTTTTATACAACATACAATCAATACAACGATACAAGGGGTTTTGCGAATACGGCAAATATGATTACTTCTTCCTTTTACTCCTGCAAGGAGCATAGGGCCGCCGTGATTACTTCTTAGCTTATTATAATTAACATGACAATAATATCTTATTATGATTAACATGACAATAATATGATTACATCTTAACTTATAATGATTAACATGATAAGAATATAATTATGGGAAAAATATTATGATGTAGAATTACGAATAAATTTTCAATCATAATCGTAGTATGGTGACTACAATCATAATTCTTATCAAAATATATTGCTCTTAGAATATGTTTACCACAACCATATTTTTTCTTTGCGTGCATTTAAGTGTACACATTTCTTCATAAATTCTTGAGAAAAACTTAATCTATTCCCAATTTTCTTTTTTTTTAGCTATAAATGTGGTTATTACTTTTTCTGTATAAATTTCTTAAATGACTTTAAATATGTCATAAAAAGTATGAAAAGACGACATCGTTAAGAATAAAAATATCAAAATATTGTAAGTTTAACGAAGTGCATGAGTTCATATAAAACTTTTGTTATTCGCTGACAAATGATGTAATGATGTCGTTCGCGAATGTTATTATATTTTGTTCCTTTTTGTTTTTACTCCTTTTTTATATCACAACTATCTTTTGAATTATTGAAGTCATCTTGGCTGTTGCTCAAAATATTATAATGAATATATTTCTCTACATGCATAATTATAGGATGTACGTATTAGAGTATCTACGCGATTAATGGTTGTTCGATTAATCGACAGATTTTTCGCCATCATTTAATCGAATATTTAAAGTAGCTTATTTTGATTAAGAACACAACAACTCGAACAATTTATGTAAATTTATCGATATTCGAAAAACAACAACAATTTTTTTTTTTAGATTTCTAACTTAAAACAAAATTACATGTAATAATTTGCAGTTATTTACAATGCACATACTTTTGAATATATTTTGGTAACGATTTAGAAAATTTCACACGTAACAAATTAAGCAATAAAATGTCACATTCTCAATATTTATGGTGTTTCCTTTTCTACAAAAAAATGTAAAAATTTTTTAAATGCTATTTGGTGTTCGTTTCTTAAAAATGCTTTGCTCCCTAAAAGGGTGGCTTGCTTTATTTTAAAAAGCTCACCCTTTGGAATGGCCCCGTATAAATGGACTGTGTTGATAATGCCCCGTAAAAATATGACTTCTGTTTATATATAAGCCTACCAAACAAAGCTGAGAAAAAATTGCCTCTTAAAAGGACAGTAAAAATTTTATTAGTTATTTTATCCAGTATTTTTAGAAAAATAGGTTATCAGTGATATAAAATTTGAGTGGACTCTTTGTTATAAAATTGTTTAAAAAAATAGTCTAATCCAAAAATCTTAAGAACTTGGTGTCAATAAGTCGGCAATCTGGCAAAGATATATTCTTGTTTACGTACATACATATACATTAGAGCGACTCAAGTTGTATGGAAGCAAAATTCGTGCTCGATGTACCCCCCTAAAAATGAACCTTGGACTTTTTTAAGATACCATTTTAAATATTTCGGCTCCAGCTTTGACCTCTCGTGAGCTGGAACATTTTAAAAAGGGTTTATTTTTGCATGTTTTGTTGATTTGAGATTCTGTTTCCTTACCAGCATATACAAATTGGGTATCATAAAAAAGGTTTTTTTTAAGGCGCGTCCAACTGTATATACAATTTGTCCAAGGACGATCATCCATGTCCTTTTTTAAGGATTTTCTGTAAAAAAACGGGGTTTGAATTTTTTGTTCGGGGTTGTTTGTAATAAAAATGCCAAATTAACATATTTTATTCTTTATTCGATTTAATTTAATTTAATTAAAAAAGTCCAAGGTTCATTTTTAGGGAGGTACATCGAGCACATTTTTTGGTGAGTCGCTCTAATATACATATATTTGATAAAAAACAAACAAAAAAAATTGGATGTTTGTCATTTAATTTGGTTTTTGATTTATTTATTTAATATCAATCAATAACCTTATTTTGTTTTATGTATATTTTTATTTTTTAAATTTTGAAGAACAAACTTTTAGATTTTCGAACAGTTTTTATATTTTGAAGAACAAACTTTTTGTCATCTCTTAAAAACAGGGCGATCCAATTGTGTGGTTTGTTCTCGTCAAATAAGAAATTAGAATGTTGACAAGACATTTTTTACATGCACCTTTTAACAAGGCGGCATTTTTTTGTAGAAAAGAAAACACCATTAGACTTTCTGAAAGAAAACTTTCATACTATGAACCCAGACTTATTTATGTTATCTTAAAGTGGTAGGTAGAACTATATAAAATTAATTATTATTGTCTTGTTTATTGTTTAACTTTATTTTTGTGTTATTTTTTCTGCTTAAAGCCGTTTTACACTATCCCACAAAGTCTTTAGTAATTTACGAAAATGCAAGCCTGTCATGATAAGTTGTTCAAGCTATCAGAAATTCAACTTGCCCGATTAAAATATTTGAAGTTGTTTTATCTCACAAAGTTTTAGTAGTAATTTCGAAAAATACTAAATTTTATTTTAAAATTTTTTAATAAATATTTTTTTTATTGTTTTTTTTTATATTATTTGTCCTATTTAAACTTTCTAAAGAGTTTTGGCTTTAAATTTATTTCAAAAAGGGAAGTATTGCCTGCAATTTTAGAGACGTAGTTACTTTTAAATGATATAAAATGTTCTTTTAACGCTTTAAGCTGAAAATGTTTTATTAATTTATTTTTTTTTTATATCTGATATAATTTTAAATCTCAATTAGATTGAATGTAAAAATATCTGGCAACACATCCATCCCATAGTTCTGTTTAAAGTGGGTGTAAAACTTTATCCAATAACTTTAACAAATTAAATTTACTATTTTACTTTCCACTGCCATTTCAGTACAAAATATTTTTTGGCAAAAAGGTTTCCGATTATATCGATAGTAATAAATTCAATTAAAAGTGTCAAGAACATTTTATTCTAAAATTTTTTATATATGTATATATGGGTGAAAAACAAAGAGTAAAGGATATAAAACATATAAAAAAAGAATTCATTTTGGACGAAAAAAGTAAAATGAAAAATAAAGTTTTTTTATGTCCTTCAAAAAAAAAAAAAAATAAAAAATTAAAGAAATAAACAAAATTCTTTAAGATATTAAGATTGTTTGGTTTATTTACATAATTTTTTTAAAATTATTTTAGGAAATCAGAAAGTAATTTAAATTTTTGGGAATAAAAAATTTAAATTTTCAAAAGATTTTGTTATTCGTGCTTAATTCCCAGTTTTTATTATTGATAAAAAAACACTTGAAATTTGTTGTTGATGGGATAAGCTATTCCTATGCGCATTTCACTGGTTGCTTAGGCCAGATCATCAGGAAACTTCATCCATAAAGACTTTAGAAAAACTAAAGATATTAAACCAAATAAAAATGTTAAACGTATAAGAATTATAGCAACAGTTCTACTTGTAATAATATCAAAGTTTAAACAAAACAACATCAACAATAAACAGTGGCTTCATCTCATCTTACATTCCCCACTACAATTAGTTGAAATTCTCTCAACATTAATTGTAGTTGTAAGTAGGTTAAGAAAAACAAAATAAAAACAACAACAACTTACAAAAGATGTTGTCAATTAAGTGTTTTTTAGGCCGTGCACCTGCCTGTTTATTATCAAAAAGTAATTTCAATTTTTGGGAATACAAAATTTAAATTTTCAAAAGATTTTGTTATTCGTGCTTAATTCCCAGTTTTTATTATTATTTTAGGAAATTATTTTTAGTTCCTTAGTTTATTTAACAATACAAATGTAAAATTGTTAACCCTTAAATACGTAACCGGGTACCCGTGTGTTTGCATCTACAATATTAAGGTTTTTTTTGTATTGTTTTATTGCCCATTAATTAAATTCATCTCAGCAGTGTCATATCTAAAAGCATCGAAAGTTGATACCTGCGCAAATACATGGCTCGGGTGCCTAAACACTTAATAGTTTTTTTCTGAAACGAAATATTGATACCCTTCACCTAAAGAAGGAATATGTGTGCAGTGGGCTTTCTATGGGATCTGTAAATTACAAACCAATCTTTACAAGAACTAACGTTTAATTATTTAAGTATTTTAATGTGCTAATTAGGCGCATTTAAATCTTTGCGATGAGTACGCTTCATATCGGACATTTGGTAAATTATAATTTATTATGCATGAACGTTGTTCTTCTGTTATCTTATTGCATTTTTCGTAATGTTCCAAAATTTAGCAGTCATGTTTGTGGAATTTCAAAATATCTACTAATAATTTTTTGGAATTTTCTAATTGCATTTGACTGCTGGAAGATTGTGATGGTTATAAAGATAACGAAACAGACTGAGTGTCTTAAAAATCACTAAGGGTATTTTGAAGATGTATGGGTATGCTATTTTCGGCTCTCCATTTTTCAAAATTATGCTTTAAAAGAATTTTGTCGCCAATTCTCAATTGCTGTGTAATATTAAATATGTCATTCGCTAACATAATCGATAGGACATTTACTGTTATGTTTTGTTCTGAAAAAATTAAAAAGTTAATTAGCTACAGAAAATAATATTTACTATTATTTTAAAATAATCAAATTACCTTCAAAGAATTGCGTAAGATATTTGAAATCCCAAGTAGATAAAAGGTGTTGTATAGTGTTTTCATTTGTTTCTTTATCTTAAAGTTTAAAAATATTCTTTAGTACGTATACGTATCATATCGGGGTGATGTGTAAGAATGTGAAATTTTGGTTTCAAGTTATCTTTAAAAAGTTTTAAATATAATTTATTATGAGTTTCAATGTTAACTTTAAAGGAATTAATAGCGAACTCATTTATTTTAAACAATAATATAAAATCGATAAGTCCATTAGGATCAATATAAATGGCCAAACTTCATCATCTGAGGGTATTGAATCACCTACCATTATTGGGAAATAGATAACAAAATTAAGCATTTCACGAGCCGACATTCTTAAACGTTTCTTTTTAATATGTGTCATTGATATGTCTTGGCATATATTTCCAATATCTAGTTCTCCTTTTTCAAATTGAACTTTCCTTTTATTTAAAGATTATAGTGTAAAATATTTCTTTAATACTATAAAGTAAAAAATAGAACTACAACGTGAAATGAAGTTATTCTGTTAAATATGCATTTTTTCATAAATACCACTTTCTTTAACATTATTTTCTAGCAAATGTAAATCGTAATTTTCGTAAGTTCGTCGTAAAATAGGCAAAAGTGATGGTGTTTTTTGTCTATCTGTTTTACCAATAGTGCAACATCGGCAAAATGTGCCGTAAATGATTTTGAAAACCCTAAAAATATATTTAAACCTCAATTATCTCCCAAAATTAGGATAGGAATACAAATGGATGAAAATTTTTCCGTTTGATAACTTTATATCCACTCGTTCTATTTGCAAACTTAACATTTAATGGATTAGCCGTTTAAGAAACGTCTTTTTCATAATCACCCTTATTGTGAATAATTTTCCCCTCGTTTTCACATATTTGCGATTATGAAAAACTCCCATGAAAAAAAGTAATTCAAATAAGAATAATAACGTGAAAAAATGTTCACGTGAAAAAATTCCCCTTGTCATGAAAAGTTTTTTCCCTCGTAATTTGTTCACATTTCCCTTAGATTTTCTCTCTTTATTTTTGCTAGGGAACAGAACATGCATGTAAGTAGTTCCTCTTTTAAATCGAATATTAAGGACTGGATCCGTTAAAATATATTGGTCAACAAAATACAGAACAACAGGTCGATTGCCTGCGGATTTGTGAAGCTTTTGAAAGATGTGGTGGCAGAATTTTGAAAAATATTTTACGACATAAAATTTAAAAATTGCAAAAAAACTAACGATGTAATCAAACTATCCCTCTAATACTAAATATTTTGCTTTAATATTTTAACTTTTCTTTAAAATATATACATACGTATATATTTTTGAACAAAATTTTCATTGATTTTTAATTTTGTTTAATCTATTATTTTTTTACATTCACTGAAACTGATAGCGTGAAAACTTTTTTACATGAGATTCACGATTGCTTTTTCCCTTCGAGGGAAATGAACATTTAATGGGAACAAAAATTCCACTTGTTATTCACGATAGGGTTGAATATTTGTTAAATCTTTTAAATTAATGGCTAAAATAAAGAAAACATATTGTAACTTTGTATAATTAGGAAGGCCTGGGAAACTATAATAAAAATTGCAAATTGAATTTCCCGAGTGGGAGCCTAATGGATTATTAATTTCTAGATCATCAGAATGTAAGAAATATGGAATAAGTGTTTTATTTGGAAACATTTTACATTTTTTTTTGCCATAATTCTCCTTGATTAATATTTTGTAAGCCATCAGTAGAAGACGAATTACTAAACAATTCTAACATTTTCAAGAATGTGTTCTCTTTCTCAAGCATTTTTTTAAAACAAGAACTCACTGGCATATTTTCTTTCTTTTTGATCAGTTTAACAAACCCCAGACTACATTTTCTGTGCACTATGACAGGTTCTTATTGAAAATAATACCAAGTTTTTTTGCTGTCTTTACCCTTTCAATACGTTCATTACTAAGAAAAATATCAGGTATATGATCAGGTATAGTAGTTCGTTTTTGGATAACAAGATATTTAGATTTTTTGGGTTGATACTAAGACCATTAGTAGTAGCCCATTCATATGTATGTATGTTTTAATCCAGTATTCAGAGTTAAGACACATTGCTCAATTTCAGATATATCACAGCTGATGTAAATCTGAATATCGTCAGCATACATTCTGACTTTGCAGTGTGAAAGTTGTCTCGGAAGCTCATCAGCCTAAAGCGAAAATAGAAGGGACCCAATAATTGACCCCTGCGGTACACCTCTCATCAAAGGTAGAAGTTTTGACTTATTGTTACCACTGATGCCTGTTGGGAAGATATGTTGATATCAGACGTGTAGCAGCTGAAGAAAATATAAACATGTGTTGTAGTTTATAACAGAGAACATTATGATCGACTGTATCGAAGGCCTAAAAGTACTAAAAAAATTTGTTGTTCGTTCATCTATACCATTTCTAACATCTTCCGCAACACCTACAAGTGCAGTTATACAACTGTGATTTTTATAATCATTAACGAAAAGCGATATCTGGTTGTAAATTATCCTCTCAAATATTTTCGACATAAAGGGTAAAATGGCAATTGACCTATATTCTGATTTAGTTTTGGGTATTTGTATTATTTTAGGTATTTTCCAATTTGAGGGAAAATTACTGGTGGTAATTATGGTGTTAAATAAATACATGTGTAACAAAGGGCAAAGTTCTTGGGAGAATTAATTTAACCCTAGAGTACTAACATGATTTTTTTCTACATTAATACTAATTGTTAGTCAAATCGGCTAACATGAATATAACTCCGATTTTTTTTGTTAGCTTCACATAAAATAATTTTAATATTTTTTTAATTTGATAACTTATTTTGTCCAGTGTCAAAAAAAACTATAATATGAAAGTTTTCCATAATATTCAAAAGATTTTGTTATTCGTGCTAAATTCCCAGTTTTTATTATTGATAAAAACACTTGAAATTTATTGTTGATGGGATAAGCTATTCCTATGCGCATTTCACTGGTTGCTTAGGCCAGATCATCAGCTTTGATATTATTACAAGTAGAACTGTTGCTATAAGTCTTATACGTTTAACATTTTTATTTGGTTTAATATCTTTAGTTTTTCTAAAATCTTTATGGATGAAGTTTCCTGATGATCTGGCCTAAGCAACCAGTGAAATGCGCATAGGAATAGCTTATCCCATCAACAATAAATTTCAAGTGTTTTTATCAATAATAAAAACTGGGAATTTAGCACGAATAACAAAATCTTTTGAAAATTAAATTTTGTATTCCCAAAAATTGAAATTACTTTTTGATAATAAACAGGCGGGTGCACGGCCTAAAAAACACTTAATTGACAACATCTGTTGTAAGTTGTTGTTGTTTTTATTTTGTTTTTCTTAACCTACTTACAACTACAATTAATGTTGAGAGAATTTCAACTAATTGTAGCGGGGAATGTAAGATGAGATAAAGCCACTGTTTATTGTTGATGTTGTTTTGTTTAAGCTTTGATATTATTACAAGTAGAACTGTTGCTATAAGTCTTATACGTTTAACATTTTTATTTGGTTTAATATCTTTAGTTTTTCTAAAATCTTTATGGATGAAGTTTCCTGATGATCTGGCCTAAGCAACCAGTGAAATGCGCATAGGAATAGCTTATCCCATCAACAATAAATTTCAAGTGTTTTTATCAATAATAAAAACTGGGAATTTAGCACGAATAACAAAATCTTTTGAAAATTAAATTTTGTATTCCCAAAAATTGAAATTACTTTTTGATAATAAACAGGCGGGTGCACGGCCTAAAAAACACTTAATTGACAACATCTGTTGTAAGTTGTTGTTGTTTTTATTTTGTTTTTCTTAACCTACTTACAACTACAATTAATGTTGAGAGAATTTCAACTAATTGTAGCGGGGAATGTAAGATGAGATAAAGCCACTGTTTATTGTTGATGTTGTTTTGTTTAAGCTTTGATATTATTACAAGTAGAACTGTTGCTATAAGTCTTATACGTTTAACATTTTTATTTGGTTTAATATCTTTAGTTTTTCTAAAATCTTTATGGATGAAGTTTCCTGATGATCTGGCCTAAGCAACCAGTGAAATGCGCATAGGAATAGCTTATCCCATCAACAATAAATTTCAAGTGTTTTTATCAATAATAAAAACTGGGAATTTAGCACGAATAACAAAATCTTTTGAAAATTAAATTTTGTATTCCCAAAAATTGAAATTACTTTTTGATAGTTTTCCATAATAATTTAATTTTTGCATTTATTTCATTAAAGGCGCTCTTCTAGGAACACTTTCGCAAACACAAATTTTTTAATGAAAAATATAAGTAAAAAAATAAAAATTTTAAATTTATTGGTAATTTAAGAAAACATGTCAAATAATACTGAAAAGGCAAAAAAAATATATTTTAGAGTTTTATGTACATTTGTGAAATGCTCCGTTCATTCATTTTGACTAACATGACTTCAAAAACTCAAAAATAGCATTACTTACTGCAGCAAAGTGACCTTTATAAGCAAGAGCGTACCATCAACTGAGATTACAAAAAAATGAGATCTTTTCATAGCAGCAAAAAAAAGTTACACGCAAAAATAAAAACAGTGTTAGTCAAAATGACTAACATTAGTACTGCAGGGTTAAAAAATCTTGGGTGAGTTTCGTCCACGCCAACTGCATTAGATTTAACTGACATACAGCTTCTTATAATATAACAATAAAAGTTTTTATTTATAATAAATATACATAATTTTTATAAAATTTAACAATAATTGAAAAATTACCTGAATAAAAACTTTTATTGTATTCAAAATTGTATAGATCCTGAAGATGAATAGAAGATGTTCGAAATATATTGGTCCAATTTATAAAAAAATACAATAAAGTTTTTTATTTCATTGGATTTAAAGAGGCAATACAACATAAAAGCTCAAATAATATATTTCGTTTAAGAAAGTCTAGTTGATCCTCTGTTGAAACCATATAATAGATTGCATTCCAATCAATTCTAAGTAGTTATAATTCCAATGAGGCGTATTTAATATTTTTGAAGTCACGAATATTTATTTAATAGGGTCGGATTTGCAATTGAAAATTATAAGCCATAAATAATATATCGTGTTTGGAAGAACACAGGGCAGACAGTTGATCGTATAATATAACATTACTTACACTACCGACAAAAAGTAGTTCAATCAAGGTGCTGCTGGAAGAGGTAAAGTGAGTAGGGTTAGTTATGTTAGTTGGAAAAAATGGTGCCAAGACGTCAATAATGCTAGAGTCAGTCAAAAAGTTCCAGTTAAAATTACCAACATGGACAACGTCATTATATAAAGCTGTAAAATTCTCCAAAGTTGGAAAAATGGTTCAATTGGAATGTTGTTATAAGGCCTGTCTAAACTTCCTAACAGTTATTTTCTTCCCTGAGATATAGTTAACTTCTATTAGAAAGTATTCCACCAAACCATTATTACTATCGCCATCGCCATCGACATTATTATCAGATTTATCATTAGATGTGCTTTTAATATTATAAGATATGCCTCTTGTAATATAAATAGCCACTCCACCAGCGCACCCAATTCTATCAGCCCTTATTAAATTGTGCCACTTCAAGAAACGGAAAGATTACTGATATACTGGCCGTATATGGTTCTATCCCTTAATATCTTTAGATTGTTCATTTATATACACAAAAAAATGATTTTTTGAAATTATTATTTTTATTATTAAAAAAAAATAATAAGTTCAAAAAAAAAAAACAATTTTTAAATTGAAACATTGTAAAATTAAAAGAATTGTAAATAAGATAAAATATCACAAAAAGAAAGTAAATAACGAGAAAAATAAGGTTATAAAAATATATTATTGTAGCTGCGATTCGTTATATCTTTGATAACCAGCGCCAAAACTATCCTGATCACCTGATACAGGAAATAACCAATCTAAATGGTTGATTTCATCAATCTGAATAAAAGGATCATTTGCCGTTTTTTTACGTATACGAGCCCTCGCATGGAGAATGCACTATGTATCCTGCGCTCCCTTTTCATTTTTACGGCAGCCCGCAAAATTTCATAATTATCCTGTGTTAAGCTTTTATTCACAAAAAACTTATTTTCGTAATCGAAACCGAAAATTTGATAATGTTTTTAAAAAATTATTTTTGTCGTATGGGGACCACATTTTAACAATAATTGCAGCATCAGGTGAGTCGTTTTTGTTTTTGTTATTATGGATTTGTAAACGATATATCTTTTCGATTGGGGGGATGGTTGTGTTAATTGTTGAACAAATATCTTTAAAGATTTCGTGTAAATTTTAATTTGGATTAAAGAGGATTTCATTCTCTTTTATGAGGGAGTTTTAACAGAGTCATGGTGATTGTTATTTTTATTTTCATTTGTGTAGTTATTTTCATTAGTGGTAATTTGCATTTTTGTTGTTCTCTGTTTTTTGTTGGTTGATTTTTTCATTAGTTTTTTGATTTTTTTTTTGCTTGCTTGTTTGTTATTTTTAATATTGTTAATTTTAATTTGGTTCTTTTTTTGTTGTTGTTGTTGTTGTTGTTGCTTGTAAGTTTGGCTGTATACAGTTGCTATTGTTAATATTAATATTTTTATTTATTTAAATATTGTTATAATATTGTTAATTTAGTTCCTTTTCTTTTTAAATAAGTAGGTATTTGAGAACCTAAAAGCGCACAGAAAACAATACACGTCCGCTCCCTTCAACGATCACTTATTTCTCTTCTAAGAGATATTTATAGTTATAGTTATAAGTTATCTTGTAAGTTATAGTCTTATGTCATATAAGTAACTTAAAATTGTCATGTATAATTTTCAACCCAACTGTATTAACGTCTAAAAGTGTATTTCGATTAAAACAGTTACTACATGAATTTCCCAGTCATTTCTGGAAATGGTTTTAGAACATAATAAATTGTCATTACAGGGAAGTTCGGGAAAATTCTAGAAATAGTTATAAATTATAAAAATGTTTGACACATAAATAATTAGTTTAGTTTTTGTTTGGAGACTTTAACGGTTCTGTTTGTAACTAACAATTGTGAACAAAATAATTCTAATAAAGTTTGTTAATTGAATAAGTGTGTGTATTTATTTGGATTTCCAATTAAAAGAACTCAAACGCGTTTATTAAACGAAAAACGTAACAAAATAAAATGTATGTAACATTTTTTTGGGGGTAATTTTAATTTGAAGAGAAATATAGCCCCAACGTCGAATTTGTGAGTTTTTTTGGGGGTATTTTTGATTTTACTTTATATGCAAAAACACCCCAACGAAAATGAAAAAAACCCATACAATTTGCTACAAAATTCCGTGCTGTAAAATTTTCGAGAATTTCTTCATTTTCTTTTTGAGCCCTATTTTTGCGCACCGTCGATATTAATATAAAATAATTTAAAAAAATTTACCCCAATAACCAATTAATAAAACTAATCAATTTTTTTTAGAAAAGGGCATTAATGGTTTAATATAACAAAACAAAATATAAAATAAAAGAAAATAATAAAACCAAAAAAAATATAATATTTGTCATTTTGGTCAAAGCTATTCATCTTCCTTCACTCATTATTGAGTAACTACTACAGGGTGGCCTAAAATAACCGAAGGGGTTTGAATTGCTTACAACTATTTTATTATATTTTTTCCCCTATCTTTTCAGTTTCTTGTAAAAAAAGACTTGGGGAATTTAAAATGGAGCAGTACTCAATTGAAAAACGAGCCCAGATTGTTGAGCTTTATTTTTCAAATCAACATTCCATTGGGCCGCGTGAATAAAAAGGTAGCTTAGCTTATACTTGAAATTTTAAAGTTTAAACTAGCTTTGAGGTGAATAAAATTTGAGTTAAAGCTAGTTCTTTGTACTGACTAGTAAAAGCTAGTTCTTTCAGTGTTGACTCAAAAAATGTGTGAATAAAAACGTGTGAATGCTTAAAAAGACTAGTTTTTGCTTTATTTTTTTAAGCTTTCAGTTTGTGCTTTAAGTTTGTGTTTTGCTTCAATATTGAAATAAAAATAAAATTTTTTTTAAATATTTATTAGTATGTAGGTAAGTTTAATTTTATGAACATCCTAATGATTATTTCAAATTATATTTTTTCGGAAAAATACCTAAAATGGTAAAATCTCTGTAAATATAACAAATACATTTAAATATGTACATTAGAGCGACTCACCAAAAACTGCTCGATGTACCCTCCTAAAAATTTACCTTGGACTTTTTTAAGATACCATTTTAAATATTTCGGCTAAAGCTTTGACCTCTCATGAGCTGGACCATTTTGAAAAAGGGTCTATTTTTGCATGTTTTGTTAATTTGAGAATCTGTTTCGTTACCAACATTACAAATTGGGTATCATAAGAAAGGTTTTTTTAAGGCGCGTCCAACTGTGTATACAATTTGTCAAAGGACGATTATCCATGTCCTTTTTTTAAGGATTTTCTGTAAAAAAAAAAACTGTTTTGAATTTTTTGTTCGGTGTTGTTTGTAATAAAAATGCTAAATTAGCATATTTTAATCTCTAGTCGATTTTATTAAATACGTGTTTCCGCTTTTTTGGAAATTCGTGCTAGTTCGCGTTTTGACAAAATTGCAATGGCGTGGCAACCCTTCGTTTTAAATAGAGCAATATGGGTATAAAATTTTTTCTTTTGCCAAGTACATCATCTTTGTATGTAAATAATTTAGATTTTTGCAAATTAGATGCATTTTACACGGTGCTCTGGAATATATATAAATGCAATTTTGTAGTAACTCTAATATGATAGCGGATTTAGTTTCTAGATCTTGTATGGATGAAAATAGAACTAAAGAAAGAAAAAAAGAAATGATCCACGACTTAAATTTTTTTTAATTTGCGAAACAAATATGCCGCCAAACAACTTGAGTCGCTCTAATGTACATATGTTACAGTTTACCAAAGCAATTTTACTTAATTTTTAAAATATTTTATAAATTTTGTAAAATAAGCTAAACGATAATAAATAATAATCATTGCCTTTGCCACTTAGTTTTTTAATGATATACCCTATAAATGTCGGTACAGATTTTTGCCATAGAAAGTCTGTGCTGCATTTTTAAATAAAATAAATTGTTAAAAAGAAAAATGTATAAAAAACAGATAAATAAACAAAAATATATTTATTTATGTTCGCATGCAAACTAAAATATTTACAGGGTTTCTTTTTTAATGTCAATACACAGTACTTGTTTAACGATTTAAGACATAAAAAAGGATATAAAATTTTTTTTCTCATATATTTTGTTTTATACATTTATAATTTTAAAATAAGTTTAAAAAATTTTGATTTTTGAAATTTTTGCAGTTTATAATTAATTTAATTTAATAGTCGCATTTTCCAATGTTTGTTTCCTCTTTTAAGCATTAGCTATCTAGCAGTAGCAAAGAATTATTCACACTTTTTGTAGTTTAAACTTTTCAGCATAGCTAGTACTGAAAAGTAAAAGCTAGTGCTAGTACTTAGTAGTATGTAGCATAAACTACCTTTTGATTCACTCGACCTACTGTTTCGACGAATTATTTCGCGTATAAGTGATTTTGCCTCCGCGTTCACTGGATTTAACCGCCCAGACGGTTTTCTTTGGGGTTATTTAAAAGGAAAAGTCTACATTAATTAAAAAGCAATATATGCGACGAAATAAGCAACATAACACCTGCAGTTTTGCGAAAGGTTATGGGAAATGTGTGAAAGAGCACGAATTTGTGAAGCCAGAAATGGCCACCATTGCGAGATATTATTTTTCATTACTGAACTAATATTTTTATACTATATTAAAAAAAATATTATAAGTATTTCTTAAATAAAAAGTTATAACGAATTCAAACCCCTTCGTTCATTTTGGGCCACCCTGTATAATTACTTCTATAACAAATTATTTTCAGATGTAGGTAGGTAAAAAATAATGACTTACATAAAAATGCGTTAATTTTGGGACATCCCTTGTAAAATTAATTGGTTCTTTCCGTAGAATTGGAAGTAGTAGTTTTACTTTTTCCTGATTACTTAAAACATTTTTTGGTAGGCGAAGTTTTTACTGAATAGTACATAGCTAATATATTCTTAAAAATAATGTATTAAAAGAAAATAATTATGGTTTAGTTCTCTGCGGCAGTTTTTCTTTAAATTCTCACATTTTTTAGCTATTAGTTGTTGATTTTATTAAAAGAGCACAAAAAGGACAGCCACTTTTCTGAAGTCTCAGAAAACAGCAGTTTGCGACTGCAGTAACTTTCTTGGTCTTTTTGTACTCTTTAAATAAGTTATATTGTGTGAAGAGCAATTCGATATTTGTAGAATATATTTTATTAGTTTTTATTCGTCTGTGGATTATGCTGGAATGTTAAACAGCTAGTTTACGATAACCGCCAAAATTAACAAAAGAGAAAACCATTTCTTCCGGTGTACTAAGCAATGGGTACTGAGATATTGCTTTTATTTTAATTAATTGTTGGTTTGAATACATACAATTTGCGAAGCATGTATAACAAGCCAAAACCAACCGAAAGAATGCTGATGAAGATCATAGCGGATTAGAAAATGCTTTAATGCAGTTTACTCTATTTATTTTTTATTTATTTATTTATTAATTGAATTGCTCCATACACAAGACTAAGAGTCTTATTTTGCAGCATGGAACTGAGAATATGTTAAACTTTAAATCATTACTTAATTAATAACTTAATAACTAACTACAATTTTTATATAAGTAATCAAAAAACAATTTAATTTAAACAATAAAACAATAAACAATAAAGAAAAAAAAATCAAGATAATTTAATTTAAATATTTAAAAAAGCATAAAACAATATATTTTAATAATCAAAAATTTAGATAATTTTATATATTTTAATCTCAAGTAATTATGTTTCAAAGTGCTATGCTGAAAACAGTTTAAAAATATTTTCCCTGAATTTTCGTGCGTTACTTAAAAGTTGCATGCTATATGGTATAGAATTCCAGAGAGATACTGCGAATATGTAGAAATACCACTCAGAAATTAAACTTTTATACCCGAACGATCTAATTCTTTTCCCTCTGCTTATGTCAGAAATACAAAGTTTACCGTACAAGTGCTCAGGTTTGTGGGTATATATTATCTTATGTAAAAAGACTAAAACTCTCATGTTCAGCAGATTATCTAAGGAAAGGCCATAAAGCCGAGATGAATACAAGGAAACACTAGAACGCCTTTTAAGTCCATACACGTACCGTACAATATTGTTAAACGCAACGTTCAATTTCGCCTTACTAATCGTATCAGATTTAGCAAATAGCTCACAGCCATACAGTAACACTGGCATTAGATAAGTTTTAGCAAGAAGCATTCTTATTCTTAAAGGTGTACAATGCTGGGTCCGCCAAAGAGTTCTAATCATTGAAAAGGTGCGAGTTGTCATTGAAAAATATTCCAAGATTCTTAGCAGATTTTACTATTTCAATCTGCTGATTATTTATAAATATATTAGGTATAATATTAAGTTTATTTAGTCGCCTTTGAATAACTATGCATTTAGATTTTTTTGGATTTATTTCCAAGCCATTTGCCGTTGCCCACGTATAAATACGATGAAGTTGTTGATTAAGAGATATAATACACTGGTCGATTAAGGCATTATTACAACTGGTATAAAGTTGAACGTCATCCGCGTACATTCTTACATTACAATTCATTAGGACGCCTGGGAGGTCATTTGAATACAGTGAGAATAATAGTTGTCCAACAATGGACCCCTGAGGTACCCCTCTAGTTACAGGCAGTGCCCTGGATTTCCGTATTCCAGTTTCAACATACTGATACCTGTTACCCAAGTATGTGGACAATAACTGAGTAGCGGTCGAAGAGAAATTGAAAAAATGTTTAAGTTTGTAACAGAGAATGCTATGATCCACAGTATCAAACGCTTTTGAATGATCCAAAAGTATTAAAAATGTAGTCTTGCCATCATCAAGTTTCGCCCTAATCTCCTCCGTAACATCCACTAACGCTGTTATGCAGCTGTTTTTCTTTCTGAACCCAGATTGACGATCTGTTAGTAAGTTATTGTTATCCAAAAAACATGTCATTTGGTTATGCATAATACGTTCAAATACTTTGGAGAGAAATGGAAGAATGGCTATTGGTCTAAAATCGGAACCAGTTTTAGGTATTGGAACTATTTTAGCTATTTTCCAGTTCGAGGGAAAGTAACTTGTGGTTAATATTTTGTTAAAGAAAAATGTAATAATAGGAAGAATTTGAGGTAAAAGAATCTTTAGAAACTTTGGATTAATCCCGTCCACTCCTATAGAGTTGGATTTTATAGACAATAGGCTAGATAAAACGTCACATTGGTCTACTGCAGCAAAAGAAAAAAAAGAGCTAGAATTGTTATTCGAATGGTTATTGGTATAATAATTTTGATCTGCTTGCACAATAGGGATATTTAAAAACTTCTTATTGATTTCATCGGCATCAATTGGACATGGTTCTGGGTTCGTAGATTTACCGATACCAACTTCGCGTATCGTTTGCCATGTTCTTTTGGAGCCAATGGCCGAAGAAAATTTTTCAGCATAAAAAACGGATTTGGCCCTTTTAATCATTTTATTTGTTTTTCTTTTAGCAGTCAGATAATCCTCATGTAATGTTGTAGTTTTAAATCTTTTCCAACGTGCATACGCAAAATCTCTTTGGTTCATATAATCTTTAATTTCAGAAGAAATCCAGGGTTTTTGTTTATTACCAATAATTTTTGTCCTTATTGGTACAGTTAGATCAAACAGATAATTTAGGCTTTGTTCTAGAAAAAGGAGTTGGTCATCTACCGAATATAAAGAATAAAAAATGTTCCAATTGATTTTAAGAAATTCATCCCCGAGTAATCTGAAATCAATATTCTTGAAATCTCGAAAAGTAATTCTCTCAACTGGTATTACAAGTTGGAAATTATAAATCATAAAAATTAGGTCGTGTTTAGAGAAGCATGACGCAGATAATTGATCATAGAGCAGTATATTAGTTTCATTACTCACGAGAAAAAAATCCAAAAGTGTATTAGTAGTCGTAGTGAAGTGTGTAGGATTCAAAGTATTAGGTGATGTTAAACCAAGCGAGGCACAGTCATCAGAAAAACTACTATCCACAAGTAGGTTTGAATTAAAATCTCCTGCTATAATAACATCATCATACAAAGCCGTTTGCGTTTCCAAGTTCCGAACAAACCGCCTGGTACATAGATTCTTATTGGGTCTATAAACGCTCCCTATAAGCAACTTCCTACCTTCATTGTTTACCTCGACAAATATATACTCAGTTAAATCTAAAGGTTCAGTATTATTGATGTCCTCAAAATCACTGTTTTCCCTAGATGTACACTTGACACTAAAAGATATACCCTTTTTTATGTAAATAGCAACACCACCATATCCATCTTCTCTATCGACTCTGCGTAAATTATATCCATCCAATGAAACATAAGAGTCCGTAATTTCGGAATTAAACCATGTTTCTGATACACATATAAAATCGATACCTGAGTTTTCGAAGATCAATCTAAATTCATCAATCTTTTTCCTTAAGCTTTGAGCATTAATATGACATATTTTAACACCTGTCTTTTGATTCGCAAGGACTCTTACCATATTCGCAACATTATCTCTGGATCTAATTCTATGTGTATTGTTCACTGATTAATTTTAAAATTGGTGAAACAGTAACGCACGAAAAAAATATTTTGATAAGATACAAGTAACTATTAATAAATACATTTTTAGTCAAATTATTAATTTGAAAAGAGATATTAAATTTGTATATACGAAAATATGAATGTTTAGGAATTTTTAATAAAATTTTAATAAGAAGTTTGATCAAACGTTTATGCGGGTTCTGGTTCTCGAAAAAAAACCTCCAGATATTCTATATCATCAACTCTTATTAGGTTGCTATCAGCAGTCTTTTTAACATATACCAAACCACGCATACTAAAGGCACTGTGAAGGCGATTTTCCTTTTTTAGTTTAATTGCTGCACGTAGAATGGTAAAATTGCACTGCGTCAGATTTTCATTAACAAAAAATCTATTATTTGAAGATTCTCCAAGGTGTTTTAAGCAAAAATTAAAGCCTTTATTTAGTTTACGGTAGTTAGCAAATGATTTTAGGAAGTAGTTTTTATCATATGGGGACCACATCTTAACAATTATTACCGCATCTTTGGAGTTATTTTTCTTTTTATTATTTGCGTTTTGCAGTCGATAAATAGTTTTTACAGCAGGGACAGATATATTTATTGTATTGCAAATTTTTTCAAATATTAAAAATAGATTTTCATTTTCCTTATAAGGAATTTCATTTAAACGTAATTCGCAGGCAACATTTTTATTTTCCTGCAGCTTTAGTTTTGTTTGTAAGCTGTTTATTTCAATTTGCATACTTTTAACGTTATCCGCGACTGTTTCTAATTGCTGAACTCTTTCGGTAACATTTTTTAGTTCAGTTTTTATAATATTAAAACTCTTATCAAACATATTTAAGAGCTCTGTTTTGCACTCAGTTAATTTTTTGTTGATCATTGTCTCTATCTCTGTAGTTAATTTGTCAAAGCGTTTATCAATAATATTTAAAGATTTAAAAGGGGAATCTACGTTTGTCAACCGCGGACTCTTACGTACACTGCCGATTGAAGAGTTTAGAAAATCATCTCTTAAACGTTTTTGCGCGGGATTATTTAAAATAGTTGTTATTGTTGTAGGGTTAAATTCAAGAGCATTAAACTCTTCATTATTGAAAATTTCTTCTTGTGTTATATTTATTTCTTCTGCTGAGCTCATTTCTTGTGTGCTGTTAAGTTTGTTTGTATTTAATTTTTTGTTATTGTTGTTTGTATTTTTTCGTTTGCTTCGTCTCACTAAGGATTTTTTCATACTAGTCAAAGGCATTGGACTTTGGACACTATTATTGCTTTGTTTTGATTTTAAAATTTTTGTTATATGTATGTTAAAAGTTGTTGTTTTTTAGATATTTAATTTTGTTTGTGTTTATTTTCTTTGTTTATTTATTGTGGTGGTTTTAAGTTTTAAATTTGTTTAATTTGTTGTTTAAACAATATTTTCTATTTGTAGTTTAAATAGGTACTTCAGTTTTAAAAAATTTTTAATATTAAAACGATTTTAAAGACAGTTTTTTAGTAAATTAACAGGAGCTCACTTCAACACAACCTTCTCACTTCAACCAGATCATCAGGAAACCAACAAATTTTAGAAAATCTAAAGATATTAGCAAACAAAACCTCATAGTGAATGAGAATTGCAAACAATAAAAAAGTCTTATAAGCAACGATATCAAAACATAAGCAAAATACCAACAATAAACAGTGTGTTTGTCTGTTCCTACATTCCGCACTTCAATTATATGGAATTCTCCTAACATTAGTTGTAGTTGTAAGTGGGTTAAGAAAAAACCAAATAGAAACAAAGACAAATTTCTTTTTTGTTTTCTAAGAAAATCAATAAAAATCAACTTGCCAGTTCAGTTTTTTAGGCCGTGCACTTTTAAATTTATTATCAAATTAATTTTTGGGAACACAAAAACAATAATATATTAACAATAAGTTTTAGTGTATTTGCCAAGAATAAATCTTGGGAAGTAAGCACGACAAACAAATTCTTATTAATTAAAAATTTTGAATAAAAAATAATGAATAAAACCAATTAAATAAAACTAACAAAAAATTTAATAAAGAAGAACATTGAAAATATTAATTTAATAAATAACCATAATACGGTTGATAATATTTAGTTGCAACTATATTATGGTTAATTTTGACAGAACAAAAATGCTGTTATTTGCAACAATATCCTGTTGTTGTTAGAATATGTTACTTGCAACGATGTTTTTTCTGCGTGTGGGTACAATTGTTTCTACCAAAACTTTTATTGACAACTTAATAAAAACGTAACGTATTTAAAAATTTATTAAAACATATAATGATTAATTATGTATAAAACAATTTTAAAAATAAGATTTCTAGGTTTGTTAATACAAGCTCTTCAAACAGTTAGTATGCATGCACAACGAATTTGAAGACAACTTTGATTAAAAAAAGGATGTAGGTTTTGCAACAAACACAAAATAAGTGGTACTGGTAAGCACGTTGGGACCATGCTTACTGAAAATCCAATATAAATCTTCTTTCCTAAACCACACATTATTCTACTAATTTTGCATAAGGTTTGGCACTTTGTACACTGTGCGCTAAGGTAGTGTAAAACCTGGAGCATGTGCCCGAATTATATGACATTAATTAAACTGCATCAGAAATTTCGATTAAGTTTTAAAGTTTTGTAAATATGTATATATATATACATTTTTGCTATTAGGGCTCGATATATTCCTCTTACTCCCACTGTTTGCCTTAATAAAACTATTACATTATTTCCTATATTTTGAAGAATTTTCCTTCGTGTACGCCTCAGTTTTTACATGTTTATTCATGCAGTGTACTCATTTTTTATATGATGCATACTGTATTCAAACCATAAAACTACCTGCTTAACAAAATTACATTCATACAATCTAACAAATGCCGTATCCAACAAATTGACAACAGTTACCACGGCAGTAAAACCAACCACCTGTCTTCTCCATCTAAGTGGTGGGAAGAAAAACCATAGAAAAAAAGAATCACAAAAATAAATATGTGTAAAGATGTATATGCCTTAAGTTATTTGTTGATATTTCCGCCAAAACCAAATTGTTTATGCTCTTAGTACAAGTGTTACTTTATTAACATGTTGTTTTATACAACATAGTTAGTTGCTAGTCGGTGTTGTTGTTTTTGTTTTTGTTCATGTTCTGTTATTATTATTTTTATTATTGTTAAGTTATGATATAGTGTATAAGCCATGTTCTATTTGAAATTTAGTTGTTGTTTTTGTTTCACTCGTATTACAAATTTACATACAGATTTATAAATGTTGTCGTGGCTTGTAAAAAAATTTGTATAGAACATCCCGTAATTTAAATGCAGTTGGCATGATGAATTTATTTTGATATTTGTAACAGATCGTATCAGATGTTTTCAGGGGATTATTAAGAGCTTTAAGAGGTTAAACATTATTTACTAAATTATTTATTCTAAATATACGTGAGGTTGGGTTTAAGAAAAATGTTTCTTTATTTAATACAATTTTACTTTAAACAAATAAAATAAGTTAAAATCAAGAAATTAATTTAAGATTTTGGATTTTCTTGTTTTAAGAAATTAAATTGATTACTTTACAAAATAAACTTCTTTCCGTGTATCCGATAAAAGAGTTTTGGCATGATAACGGTCAGAAGAGAGAGCAACAAGGCTATATCGGTATATTTTTGTAGCTGGCATCCAAGAAAAAAAAAAGTTTTCGAGAAGGGTCCTATTTGGTAAGTATTTTTTTGCGAATTTAATATTGATATAAAGGGTGGTAAACGGCCGATGTTTAATGTAAACCACACCTTAACGTCAAGTTTTGTCAGCATTTCATTTGAAATTTCTCAATTTCAGACTAACTCAATTTGAACCATGGAAAGATACACAATAGAGTAACGTGGTAAAGTTATTCAGGCTTATTATGAAAATGGGCATTCAAATAAAAATGCATATCGTGCACTTCGGGATTTGTTCGGTCAATTTAATCGTCCAAATGTGCGTACAATCGGAAAAATCGTCCAAAAATTTGAGCAAACTGGGTCTATTGGGGATGTGAAAACATCAGTGCATGCACTTCTCATGCTCGTCGTTGATGAACAGTTCTCATAAAGACTTGCATTTACACGCTTACAAGGTGCAATTAACTCAAGAACGAACGAATCTTGACCATTCCAAACGTCGTCAATGGTCAGAACAGTGGCAAAAAATGGCAACATGGATGATCAATTTTCGAAGAATTGCCGCATTTGGGCGAATGATAATCAAAGAGTGATTGTCGATAAAAACATGCACCCACAAAGAGTGACTGTTTGGTGCGGCTTATGGGCTGGCGGCATCATCGGTCGTATTTTTTCCAAAATGAGGCCGGTCAGGCAGTTGCTGCGAATGGTGTTCGCTAACGTGAAATGATAACGATCTCTTTATGGTCCGAATTGGAAATATGGATAAGGACGATATGTGGTTTCAACAGGAAGGTGTCACTTGCTACACAACTAACGAAACAATAGCTCTTTTACGCGACAAAATCAAAGGCCGTGCTATCTCACGTGATGGCGATGTCAATTGGCCACCAGGATCATGTAATTTGACACCAACTAGATTTCTTTCTCGGGGTTATTTGAACGAAAAGGTGTACGTCGATAAGCAAGCAACTATTAAAGAGCTAAACGATTAGATAATCTGGCACATTAACGTCATAGAATCTCAATAATGCCTCAGCGTCATCGAAAATTTATACCATCGGATGGTGGTGTGCCGCCGAGGTCGCGGCGGCCATTTGGACTTTATTTTGTTCCAAACATAATATTATTACAATAAAGAGAAATGACAATAATTTCTTAACAATTTTTGTTTTATTCAAAATCAACATCGTCCCAAAATATTTCACCACTCTTTATAAGATTTTTCTTAGATAAAGTAATTCTGGGGCTTATGGGCCTTTTATTATAGGATCATACCATCACAAAATTGTACACTGGGGCTAGTTTAAATCCCTGTAAGTTACCTTTAAACAAGTGAAAAATATTTTCCAATATGTTTTCGTTAAAAATGCTAGTTTTTGGTAAAAAATTTTTACACGATTTGCTTGGCGGACTCTTAGCTATATATTTTTGCTTTATAAATAAGCGGCAATACTACGTCTAAATAAGCCGTCGAACAAACACTAAAGACACCTTTTTTAAGGGCCCACTGATTTTTTAAATTTTTTCAGGCCCATAAAAAAAATTAGTAGCCATAATCGCCAAACTGAATAAATGGTCGTACTGTCAGTTGGAATTACAATCATATATGCGCTACCTAGTCCGTGTGTTGTTTTGAAAAATCTTCAGTTGTTGCACAGATTTATTAGTGATTAACAATCTGCTATATGAGTTGTATACATTACACAAATTGTTGGGAAGATTTGTTATTCCCGGTGTCAAAATTGATACTGCGTTCTTTTACTTTCATATTAATACCGATATAGGTATATAGTCATTTTAGAATACCAGTAAAAAAGTAATTAATTCAAAAATATTTTGACAATCCCACTTTGAGAAAATAAATTTTTTTACAGAAAATTGGCTTAAAAAACAAGTAGAGTCAACCTCTGTCACCATAAACTCAAAAATACTCTTCTATTACCGTACGCACATACATACACATGTACAGTTTTTGTACACATAGATATTTATTTATTCTTAAAAAAAAAAATTATAACTTTAACATTTGGTTTTGTCTGTTTTTGTTGTGTCATTATGGTTGGTGTAGGTTGTTTAAATAAATGCAGTTAAATTTGTGTTACCATACTTTGCGTTGCTTTTTTATACAACAAACTAAATTGGCTTATAATTTTCTATTATGAGTATATGTATACTATAAGGAGATATGTTTTGGTATTACAAAAAAAAAAAAAAAAATAATTAAAATGTTGGCAATTTTTCAGTAATTAGTTTAAATGTTTTCTAGTTATTATATACGAAATTTGAAATTTTATCACAATAGCATTCATTAACAAATATTTTAGGGAGTAGATTGTTTGATATGGATTATATTTATTTAATATTTAAATCAAAAATGATGAAAATATAGTATAATATAACATGCGTTCAAAAATGAATGTTGAAAATTTAAACACGATTTAACAAGTAAAACATTTTTTGCTTAATTAATTTTAAATAAATTTGTTGTTATTAAATAAAGGTTTGAATAATTAAGGAAAATATACATGTACATTTGCTTATTGAAAACATTTTGAAATTTACTTATTAGATTCTATTTTTCATCAGCAAATAAATGATTGCTATTACATTTTCCAAAATAAAATAAAATAAAAATTTCGCAGAGATTCTAATATTTATCTATTGGGTTTTGAAATCAAAACGACTAAATGCATATTGTTTACACATTTAATTCCAAAACTGATTTAATTGTGAATAAGATATTGCATGCTCGATTCGAAACTTAATTGTGTTACATTTTAAAAAAGATATTTATAAAAATGATACTAAACTAAAGGTCTGAAACACGACATGTTTTTTACATATGACATCTTTTCGCAATTTTTTTTGGGCTCAAACATAATTTGAAAGCTTATTAGTAGGGTCAAAACACAATAGTTTTAGAGGAAATTGTCTAAACTTTACCTTTACGTGCATAAACCATAAGTTCCGGCCAGATTTTTGCTCAAATATGGCCCATTCCGGGCATATTTTTGCTGTTAATTTTCAATTTATAAATCAACATTTACAAAGTGATTGCAATAATTTTGCACTTTCACTAAAGGCCAATTTCACCAAAAACATATTGTTAACTGGAAGTTAAAATAATTGTTAATTTTGTGCAAAATGTATGAGTTTAAATTGCAAACCAAGTGCACTTCCCCATCTTAGATACAAAGAATCCTTAGTGTATTTTGTCCAAGCTGAAAATTCCAATGCGAGACTTTCTTGGAACAGTTATTTATTATAATGCCACGCGTCAAAAAAATTTTGGGGCTAGTTCAAGAAGATAATTTATTTTTTAAACTTAGTTCGTTGTTTTTTTGTTCTAACCATCAAAATAACGAAGTTAAATAATTTGTTATTTAAATACATAAAAAAGTAAAATTAAGGATATTTTTTACTTTACAAAATTAATAAACGACAAGGAAATATATAAACAGTATTTTATGAGGGTTATACAAAAATATATTGCCGCTTAGCGCATCACATAAGCTGCAATTTATCAAATCCTACATGCTTAACCATACAAATAATTCACTAGAAAATCTCTTTTTCTCTATCTCTATTGTTGATAATACATTTTTAAGTGTGGAATTTTCTCATCACATTCCTTGCCATAAACACAGGCACAGAGTACACAGAAAAAATTATTTTTCGAATTCAAACAAAAAATTTGTAGAATCAAAACATTTTTTGTCTGAAATCGGTCCTACAAACAAATTCGCATATTCAAACGATTTATTTGCATTTGTTTACTGAAAAAAACACTGATTTTTTCAAACAAATAATTTACAGAATCAAGCAAAAAGTTTACTGAAACCAAAAAAAATACTACTTTTATTTTGCTTTATTTTGAAAAGTTATTAATGTATTGTTCTGAAACTTCGTGACTTTTAATCATTCCAGAAAATGTATAGAATGCAAAAACAAAAATAATCCTATCTCCTAACAGAGGGTCCCCATAAAAAAAGTTGCGTATAAGGTGTAAGTGGGTCAAAATTGCCCAACACAAATTGCATGATAGTTTTTACATTTATGTGTGAATCTACTTGTACATAAAAACTACCGTTATTTTAGAAATAAGAATTTCACTTTACTATGAATATTTTTTAGTCTGAATACAATTTCAAAGCGTGGGGTTGTTGTAAAAAAAATTAAAAAAATTTCGCGATTGAACGAAAATGAAATTCATGATTTGTTATGTGAATTAGAAGATGATGAAATAGCTAACGATCTGTCATTAGATGAAGATGATAGTGTGATAACAGATATTGATTCCGTATATAACCAAAGTGAATGAAATCAAAAAATTAGTTTGGACAGCCCCGATTCCAAATTTAGATAATGCTGAAAGATGTTCAGCTGAAAACATTATGGATACTAAGCCTGGACCCACTCTTTACGCAAATACGAGAATGACTTCTATAGAATCATCTTTCGATTTGCTTATGCCCAAGGAGATCGTTAAAATTATCATAGATATGACCAATTTAGAAGGTAAATTATAAACTTACATTGTAATATGTTTTTTAGAATTTAGGCGCTTCATATTTATTTTTGAAATTTAGGAGTTTCTGCATATGGCGAAAACTGGAAGCCAGTTGACGAGATATCAATGAAGGCGTATTTTTTTATTCTTTTGTTGGCTGGTGTTTTTCGTTCGCATGGTGATGCTTTGGAAAATTTATGGAATGCTAGAAACGGAAGACCTATATTCAAAACGTAACAAGAGTAATCCGTTTTGATAAAAAAAAACCGACAGAATTGAAAGACGTGCTCGTGATAAACTTACTGCAATAAGAAACCTTTGGGACCGTTGGGAATATAATTTACGGAAACTGTATAATCCTGGTCCATGCGTAACAATTGATGAGCAATTAGTTACATTTCGAGGAAGATGTCCCTTCAAACAATTTATACCGTCAAAACCCGGCAAATACGGGTTAAAAATTTGGGCTCTTTGCGATTCGAACACAAATTATGCATGGTCAATGCAGGTGTATACAGGTAAAGACATAAATTGCCAGTCAGAAAAAAATCAAGGACGTCGCGTAGTTTTGGATTTGGTAAAGGATTTGAAAGGCAGGAACGTCACCTGTGACAATTTTTTTACTTCCCATGAATTTGGAATTGAACTTTTACAAAAAAAACTAACAGTCGTTGGTACCGTTCGAAAAAATAAAACCTTCCTTCCACCTAAGTTCACCGACCTAAAAGGAAAACCACAACATTACTCGCAATTCCTTTTTGATGTAACCAACAAAACTACAATAGTGTCATATGTGCCAAAAAAGAACCGTTCTGTCATTTAATGAAGTATATTACATCATAGCGCTGAAATTGTTTCTGATACCAAAAAACCCGAAATAATCCATTTTTACAACATAACGAAGTCCGGCGTAGATACACTTAATCAATTAGTCCGAAACTATACTTGCAAGCGTCGATCAAATAGGTGGCCACAATCCTTATTTTACAACATGTTGGACATTTGCGCATATAACGCTTTTGTTATCTATACTGCCATTGACGCTGAATGGAACAAGCAAAAACACTTTCGACGTCGTCGTTTTTTAGAAGAATTAGGTAATGCCCTTGTCGATGACGAAATATCACGTCGTTCCATAATGCCGAGAAGCAGTTTTGCCAAGTCAACTGTACGAAGATTGCAGAAGAAAGATAGATAAAGTGGTTGAGAAGAGCGCTCTAAACAGGGGCCGATGCTATATATGCCCCCAACGTTCATCCAGTAGAAAATATTCAAACAAATGTACTAACTGCAATAATTTTATTTGTAAAAGCCATTCAAATGGAATATTTTCATGTGAAAACTGTAAAATTGATACATAATTTAATGTTTTTAATAATGAAATACTATTGGGTAAATTTGACCCACTTATACCTTATACGTAATTTTTTTTTTACACAGGATAAGGGTTAAACAAATAATTTTGCAATGAATGACGCGCACTCAAGCTATCACTGAAGGAGATGATGAAGGCAGAAGCAGAACGGCGGCTGGATTTGAGGCACATTTTTTGTTGGAATAATTTTTGAACGAAGTCTTGCTTATATACACACAATGTCTTTCTTCATCACTCACTGTTGCTGTATCCGTTCTTTCGCTAACGAAGAAGAAATGTAACCAAATACGGCATTTGATGTATTTAACTAAACAGTTTTAAAAAATTGAATACGGGATTTTGTTTTTGAACCAACCAAAATTTTATTTTCTTTCTTATAATGTTGTTGTTATTTCTATTGGCTAAAAAGAGCTAAACGTTTTTTTTACCTGCTATTGTTTTTTTTACTACAAACCTCGCCACGCTATTTTATCATCTTTTTTATTGTTGTCTGACTGTATGTGTTTTGTGTTGTTGTTATTATATATAAAAAATGCAAAAAACGACAACATTACAGAGCGTTAAATATTTCATACTAATTATGAAAACTTGAAACCAATAGCGCGTATATTATATTATTGAATAGTTGTCAACATTTTTGTTGGTTAAATAAAAATCAAACAAAAATATTATTTGTAGCATTAAAAAAATTTGTAGATATTAATAAAAATTTCAAACAAGCGTTTGTTTGAAAATAATTCTGCAATAATTTTTCCTGTGTATGTATAAGTACATACATACTAGGGATGCCAATCGGAATTGATAATTGATTTTCAGGATTCGGGGATTCAGGATCAAAGGTTTTTTATTAAGATACGATAAAACAATTTTATTTATTAAATTTTAAAAGGTATTATTTACATAACACACACATTTTTAAAAAACAAAATATAGCAAAACAATTTCTTTCAAAAAAAACGACAACATTTTTTAGTACATATTTTCGAATTTTTAGTGCATGCAAATCTCATCCGTAATAAAAAGTAAACAAAATTTGGGCTGATTTCATAAACGCAGTATTGCAAAGCATCACTAAAAACAAATTCGTTAAAGAGGCATTACAAATAAAAGCACAAATTTCGCAACGGTTGTACAGTGAATACAGTTACCATTCTATGATGAACTTACAGCATTGTGTTCAGAAAAGCTGTAGAGTTTATGAAGCTATTCTTTTTTGTGATGCATTGCAATTCTGCGTGCATGAAGTCAGCCGTTATTCATATACTTTTTAAATTGTATAACCATATTTTTGTTTAAAACTTTTTTATGCTAACTTTGTATGTAATGATTTCAATCAAAGTAAGTTATTGGAAATAAGTTTATTTTCTAGAGTAAACAATTTCAATAATATAATCTTGACATGTTTTTTACATATGACTTGTCAAATTTGCCACTGAAAAATACTAACTTGTCGTGTTTTACCTTATTAACATTGCTTCTTTGCAAAGTCATCTGACAAAATTTAAATTAGAGCGTGGTCTATTTTATTCTGAAAAACCATCCGTCATCAGAAATCTTTGCCGGGAAGAAACCTATTGACGGAATCATTAGCCGGCTGAAGTTAACATTTTACACTGTGGATATAAGCATGATCAACTCACCATTGAATAGAAATTATGTAAATATGTTTACATGTATATATGTAAAACGTTTCTTTATAATATCCTTAATTAGTATTTTTGAATTAAAAGAAAAAAATGTTAAGATGGCTGAACATTTTTGTTGCAGCAGCAAACTAATTTGAAACCGAGAAATACTTCGGTTTCTGCAATAACTGTGCGAAAAAACAAAGACAATGTCGGCAGCAAATATTATGCACGTTTGTGACTAATTCCCGTAATTTCTACAAACAAATATCTAACTGTGTATAGATCTCTATGGTGTAACGAATTTTTGATAATTTTAACATGTTTTTCTTACCTACTGGTTGAACTGTAGTGTATTTTACACCATCGATCTTTGACAGTTAATTAAAAATATTAGTTAAAATACAAATGTTGCCATATTTTAAAAGAAAACTTTAAGGAAAAATACACGTAGGCAAATTTAACGTAGAAATTACCAAACTATACGTATACGTAAAGATAACTGTTAGGTACGAACACGATCAGATATCTGTTTGTTGAAATTACGGGCATAAATATTATAAACTTTCTGTAAAACAGCAATTTTGACAAACATGCACAGTAACATGTGACTTAAAAAGTTGACAAGTAAGATGCACCTTTAGTAAAATTTTGTTGTATAATGAAACATTTTGCTTTAATTAAGCCACACATATAAAGGGTGGTTAAATTTTAAGGGCCAATGTTGATTTTGAATAAAACACAAATTATTTAGGAAATTATTGTCATTTCTTTTTTTTTATGATAATATTGGTATGGTTCAATTATGTGTGTAATAAAATGCGGGCCAATAACCGTGTCGACCTCGGCTGCACACATCCATCCGAATTTTCGATGACGCTGAAGCATAATTGAGGTTCTATGCCGTTAATATGCTGAACTATCTCATTCTTTAGCTCTTGAGTTGTTACTGGCTTACCGAAGTACACTTTTTCTTTCAAAAAGCCCCAAAAAAGTCCAACGGTGTCAAATCACATGATCTTGGCGTCCAATTGACATCGCCATCACGTGAGATAAAACGGCCGTGGAATTTATCGCACAAAAGAACCATTGTTTCGTTAGCTGTGTGGTTCCTGTTGAAACCACATATCGTCCACATACATATCTTCCAATTCGGCCCATAAAAAGTTCGTTATCATGTGACGCACCAAACAGTCACTCTTTGTGGGTGCATTGGTTTTTTGACAATCACTCTTGAATTATCATTCGCACACATGCAGAAATTCTGTTTACTGTCGAATCCACTAAGGTGAAAATGTTCCTCATCACTGAAGCACGAAGTGCACGATATGCATTTTGATATGATCGCCCATTTTCATAATAAGCCTGAATAACTTTAACGCGTTTGTCGATTGTGTATCTTTCCATGGTTCAAATTGAGTTAGTCTGAAATTGAGAAATGTCAAATGAAATGCAGAAAATAGCTTCACGTTGAGATGTGGTTAACATTCAACATTGCCCCTTAAAATTTATTTAGAATAACTAATTAATGGCTTGGACGATATCTTTCAGAGTCCTGGGAGAGTCATAATCAATAATTTTAGTACGTTTAAAATTTATTTTAAAACAAAATTTTCATACAAATGTTTCTTAAGACCGATTTCAAGTTTTAATAAATTTGTTTATGAAAACGGCAGATAGGGTTTATTTATAAAAAAAATTGTTTTTCATAACGTGTGTATTTTAAGCAATTTAAAAATTTTTTATTATTAATTGATTTTAAGGAAAATGGCCTATTTTATAAAAATTACGATTTAATTGTTTTAAATATATCGACTTTAATTGTCTCGTTTGCGAATAATACTTAAATTGGATCAAGAATAATTTTTAATTTTTGGTTGAAAAATAACGAATTTTTTTAATTTATATTAGTTGCTTGATATATATATATATATATACATATATATTTCTATTTCTTGATTTCTATATTTTGCATAAAAATAACCGTAATTGTTTTGGTATTACGTATGTCTTAAGTCAAAGATTAACTTGCTAAGTATAATTGTAAAAAGGCTTGAAATGTTAATCCGTAAATTTCGTTTCAACTTAAAATAATGTTTTTTTTTTTTTTTTTTTTTTTATTTTGGCAAAGTACCAAAATCTTGAAATTTTCGTCATATATCAAGCAAAAAAAATAAATTAAACTCAAAAATAAGAATTATCTCCAATAATTTTTTTCAATAAAAACAAATAATTTTGTACACAAAAGTTGAATTGATATTAAAAACTCCAAAAAATTTCCCGCTTGGCATCCCTAATGCATACGTACATGTGCGCAACTGCCTTCTGTTGATATTATTATCTTGATAAATACTTATAAAGTATACGCAATGTATACCACTACTTATGAAGCTATAAAATGTACTGCAAAAAAGTCTTGGCTACACAGAGAAAACAGATTCGTGATCACAACCGAATTTGGCGCCAATCGAATTTCGTCGGTTGCATGTACTATCACACAATTCGGTTACAATTACTGAAAAATTCGTTACTTATCATAATATTTTTGATAGCAACATTTGAATTTTAGTACACTATCAGTTATAAACACAGATATTGTTAGTTGTAAGTATGGATTTTAGAAAACAAAAATATGCTTATAACCGATTATATGATAGATGCAACTGAATTAACACATAATTGGTGTTCATAACAAAATATTTGATTGACTTAATCACTATATTTTTTTTCACCGGTTGTGTAAACCATTTTCCCGATTTATTAGATACAAAATCAAAATAATTCCAATAAACTCAATTTCTTGTTAATGTTTTTATTTTTATCGATTCTACATTGTTTAGTTTTATTCAAACACATGCATATGTATGTATGTATTACATTTTTAAGTTAGTAAATTTTAATTATTTACAAATTTATATATGTATGCATAATTTTGAGCTTAATGTAAAAGACAAATTTTAATTATTACACTACGCAATAATAAATTACAAATAATTAATAATCTCATATAACAAATTCGTCTTATTCGTTCAATTTCTGATAACTTTTTTCGTTAATTGTTGTAGGAGTCATAAAGTTTTCCTTAAGCTTACTGACCATCTTTGGCAGGAGAATAATAAAGTTCAACAATCTCACTTGGCATAACTTTATTGACTAAATCCGCGAGACACAAAAACTCTTCACGATTCAATCTAAAACAATAAAAATCTGTTTTATAATAAAGTTGTTTATGCATATAAGTAAAATTTTCCCTTTCGAAATGACACAGAAAAACGCCGAGAATTAATTTTGGGACGAAGAATACCCACTTTTAAACGATTAGGTAAAAATCAATATTGCATTTTTAATTTTGTATTGTCTCTCAAGTGTGTTTTAAGAGAAAAAATCAAAATATCTTCTGAATTTACTTCAGAGTTATTTTTCGAAATTAAACTCTTCCGGCTAGCACAATTAATTTATTTTAAATGTGTGGTACTATTTAGTCCTTTTTCCATATATGTATGCATGTGTAGTATAAATGTAACTTGCGAGATAATACAAACTTAAAAACGGAATATCTCTTGCTTTTGACTTATAAAATAGAGAATGCCACTGTATCCTACGGCCCAAAATTAAGTTGGCATGTCTCGGTGTTTTTCCGTGTCATTTTGACCTACATACTTACAGTGTATTTATTTTTACAACTTAATGCGATCACTTTTCTCTAAATAGTTTGTGGAAACTACTTACCCCTTTTAAATAAACAAAGTTTCCGACCACAAAGATATTTTTTGACTATTAAATTAAAATTTATTTTTTTTATTTATTTATTTTATTCACAAATTATTTTGTTAATTTTGACAGAAAATTCAGTTGTATATGAAAATAATTAGTTTAGTACTCACAGTAAACAATTGGGACTTGTAACTGAAGAGAAACTATACTAACAATCAATGATTAGCTGCAATAAATGAATACACATTTTTATTATAAAATTTATTGACACAAGCAAATTTTTGATTGTATCGACCAATATTCACTATTGCATTGTATTAAATTTGGTTGTGATTGACACTATTCGTACTAATTTTTAGTATTAACAGAAATTTGTAGTCATAACCAATAAAAGAATTGAAAGAATAATATTTCAGTTATAATAACGTTTTGATATTCGTTAGCATTAAAAATCAGTTACGGTTACACATTTTTAATAATAGCAATAATATATTACATTACTTGATCAATATTTTATTACTGCAACCGTTTTCCAACCAATTTGTTTTCTGTGTGTATATAAAATGGGGATGTAGCGATATGCCTTCTTGTCGACAAAATATCGAAACTCAAACAGAAATATCGATGGGCATTTTGAATTTCAATTTTACATAAATAAAATTAACAAAACTCAACTAGCGTAAATTTTCTATTATGCAAAAGTACGAGATTAATAAAATTTAAATTTGGTGTTAACAAGATTTAAAAAACAAAGAATTGAATTTGAATTAATGGTAAGAATAAAACTTAATTATTTATTTATACAAAATTAAAACAAATTAATGTATATCAATAAGAAGACCTTTGTTTAAGCAAAAAGTTTTCTCATCTTTTGCAGAGATATGGGCATTTCCGTCAAAAGGTCCACCGTGACCGAAAATTTAAAAGTTATTAAAAGCTGATTATTTTACGATATTGTTATAGAGAAATATTTAGATTTTACTAATTTTATTAATTTACCCATAAATTTGTTCACTTAGATGAACAATCAGACTGCAAAGTTGTGCAAACGTAATTTCTTATTTGTGAGAATGTTTTATTGTATGTTTTCTTTAATATTATCTTCCTTAAAAGAGGTGATATTTGATAAAAATTATTCCAAAAAAATGTTCTTATATGGTCTGTAATCTAAGGAAGAGTTCAAAGAGAAAAATGGCATTCGGATAACCGGTAAATTTCTATTTTGTTTTAATCATTATTCAGTTTAATTATTATGGAAAAAATTTCACGTTCGAAATGTCACGTATCGACCCAGATTTTGGTAAAAAAAAAAAAAAATACAGAAGATTTTTGAATCAAAACAAAGACATTTTAATGTTACATTGCTACGTAAAATTCTGAAAGTAGTTTGACTAATTGCGGCTTTTTATACATGGCCACAAAAACTACATCTATTTTTTTCACGTTGAACCGCTACTTCTTTTGCCAATATCTTTGACCCAGAATCGCGCCATCCATAAACTTTATCATAGGTAACAATGCCCTCTTAGTGCTATAATTTAAGGGTTAAAAGAACGGAATAATATTTGTTGCTTAAAATGTTATTGCATTTTCGATCCGTACGACTGTCACGTTCAACACTTTGGAATTACCCATATACGATTTCGCAAATTCGTTTGAACTGGACTTGCAGTAAAAAATAGTTTCTCATAGATGTGATAGACCTTATTTAAAAACTTTTATATTTCTGCACTATTATCGTTAGGTTGTATTCTATTGCCATTACATGTCATTGCGCTATTAAAAAAGGCGATCGTTGCCTCTTAAAATATTAGGAGGTATTCTTCGACTTATCCGCTAGGAGACCCAAAGCTAAGTGTGGACACATTCCCCCTTAAAATGTTTACAACTTTTCCCCAAACGCTCCGAGGGCCAGTTCTAGTAGACTTATCAGAACTTTTACTAGGGTTGGGGGTAACCATGTCTTCAACACGTTTGAAATGCAGAGTTATATTAAGCAGCTCACTAAGACGTTTTTTCGATACGATTGCTATTGATGATTTTTAAAATATTGGAGCTTTGTATAGAGGATCAAGATTTATACATAGATAAACAACTGGTTTAATTATTCTCTATATTCTCAAATTTCAAAGCTATTGCGAAGTAAGTCGCAAATATATGGGACTCTGCATTATTTTCCAACTCCGTTAATTCATTTATAATATTTTCTAATAATGTTCGAAGACTTTTCAATAGCGAAAAAATGTTAGAAAATGTGGCTTTGCTTATGGATTTTGTAGCATCTTCGACGTAGCCCTAAATTTTCAGCAAAAAGTTTTTTTTTTCTCACAAACATTAACGAAACTAAATCTTAAAGCGTTCAAACACATACAAGACTAAGCAATTAGAGAACATTTCACTACTATGATGCAAAGTTAAATGCCTTAGAATTAAAAGAAACAATCAGGTTTGATTTAATACTCAGTTTTTGAATATGCAATTTCTCCTAGATCTTTAGCAAAATAAAAGCATTGAATATAAAATTGTTTTTTGAAATTAACTCTAAAAAATTATATGAAACATCGTTATATCGACAGTATTATAACGCCGATGCCGATGTTTCTAACCTCAAAAGGCATCATTGTATGAAATATTTGATTTGGTTTCAGATTATACATTTTAAAAGTCCTGAAACTCGTAAAAAAAAAACTGAGAAGCGAAACAAATTATGATCATAGTAGCCAAATAGTTTTTTTCCATTTTTATATGCATACACGATCAAAAAAAATTTTTTTATATTTTTTTCCAGTGTATTTTAAAAAGTATTCAAGCTTTTACAAATATTTTAGTGTGATAAGAAAGCCCTTAAGGGGTATTATCCACACGCGATATCCTTTTTCAATTTTAACAAAAACTGTAATTTTTATATTTTTTTTTTAATTTTTAACTTTAAACCGCAGTAAAATTTGCGCCGTGTAATAAAAATGATTAACGCGAACAGATTTCACATGCTCAAATATCGGTTTATACACACGCAAATCAACAAGACAAAAAAAATATTTAAAAAAAAATTTCTAGGTGTCGTAAATTTTTGAAGTTGCTCATATGTATTTATTTTTTCAAAAAATATGCAATTTCCAAACTCAATCTCCTAAATCTAGCAGCAAATATGCTAAAATGGGAACACTGTTTTTGATTTAAAATATGTTATGAGTGCATGCTCTGCTTGCGGCTTTCATTCTCTCTTTAATATCAGCTGCGTAGTCATTTTCAGCGTTTACATAAGAGCCTTGATATTTAAAATTTTTAATTTCTTTGAAATAATACTTGTTTTCTAGATAGGGGTTTTCAGCTAGCCTTTTCTTAGTCTTGGTCTCATTAATCTGCAAGACTGCTTCGTTTGCAGCTTTATTTAATTCCTGAAATTCTTCTTTAATAGTGTTAACCGATCTTCCATCAGTTCCTTATCATCTGCAAACGCTTATTTGTTATTTGTAATGAATGTATTAAGGTTTCATTAAAGCATTTTTGGGCCGAACTTTTTCTAAAAAAATATAAACATTTAATAAATGACTGTGAACAAAGAGGCTTTAAAGACATTTGTATGGAGACAGTTAGCCCATAAAGCTTAGATTGCCACAAAAAAAAGAGATAGGTACAACTTCTTAATGCCCTCTTTAAAAGTATATTTAGACAAATGAAATAAAATCCAGTCCTGCATTTAACATTAAATTTTTTAAAATTTTAAATTCATACGCGTTGTGCTTCACAGCAAAATTGGTATTGTGAACAATAAAGTTTTTTCATATTTCTAGTGTTTGTTAACTGTTTTATTTGGGGTTTTTTTTAACTGCTTGCTTGAGCACAATAATTTCTATTCTTCAAAGTTTGTATTGCTTTATTATTTTCTGTTTTTATTTTATTTTTCTTTAAGGGAACACATTCACACATACATGTTGCTCATATTATTCCTGAAACAACTGGATATGTTTTACAGTTAATAAAAGCATTCTGTGTGCAAGAAATATTATGTTGAATATGCTGCCATAGCTGCATGCCTGCATACAAAAAATATGTGGAAATAACAAAGAAAATAAAAAAGCAAAAAAAGCAATACCAATGACAAAAGCAACTGTTGTAAAAGGAAATGCGATTTAGTTGCCACAACTGCTACTTAAACGGCAACATAAATAAATGGAGATACACACATACAATATTTTGTGCACAAGCAAAGCTTGCAAGAAATTGTGTGTTTTCGCTTGGAAAGTTTTATAATGTTAATGTTTAAATATAAGTAAGTATTTCCGTATGTTTTTGACTACCTATCGAGACGGTGTGTTATATCTGTATTCTCATATCACCTGTCAAATTATTAGGAATTATATGGAAATAACGCAAAAATCGCAAATGGATTTACATGAAGGATGACAAATCTTAAAATTAATTAGGTGTGTTCCCCAAGATCTCGGGCAAGTTCGGGCTAATGGGGGTAAACTGACAATAACTCTCTTAAGTTTCCGAAACTACCAAAAATTTATGGAACGCAAAAAACCATTTTTGCACTTCTTCATATACTAATGCTGCTTACTTTTCAAATTAAGATCTTTTTAAGTGATTTTAGATGCTTAAAAATCACAAGATTATAAAACCAAAACATTTGCATCATTGTAATATTTTATATTTTTTTTATGTTAAAAATTGAGAGAAATATTTATGCAATATCGTTTTTACTACTTCAATTTTCTCAAAAAACTTACATTTTGCTTTTTAATATGGTTTTAAAATAAAACTAAACTTTTTATGTTGCATATACATTTCCTGAAATATTTATCAGTTTGATATGTAAACAAAAACAGCTGATTGTTTTTTCTTGTCCAAACTTACCCAAAGGAAAAGTTCGTGCAAATTTGTACAGGAAATTAAAAAAAATTACTCTCTCAATTACTCTCTTAATTGAACAAAAATTGTTTTGTGGAACGCTTTTGGGTAACTTTGTGCAAGTTCGGACTATTATGCACGTGGAACAGAGCTACTGCTACTGCAACTGCCATGCAGCCGACTACGGTCATTGATGTATTATGGCAAAACTGTGTGTAGTGATGAGGCTTATTATATAGCAAACAACATTTCCGCATTTAGAGTGAGACCAAACAACACAGACCCTACAGAGTTAATTGCATTAAGCAAAAACTGTTTGGTGCGGTTAACACGCAAGTGGCACCATCGGCACCTGTTTCTTCAAAAATTATATCGGAGTACGACGAACTGTCTATGTTCATCGTTACTGCTCAATAACACTATGCTTCAAAAAGAACCTCAATCCAGAGAGGTTTTTTTAAGTTAAAGCGAATGTGGCATTTATATAATTTTCTTAAGAAGCGCAATTCCAAAAATCTTGAGAGCTGATTTTTTGAATTATGTAAATTGTAATCTTTAAAAATATCGGTATATCAAACACATTTCATATAATTCTGTTCTAACTTTTTATTATTTCTTTTTATTCTAAATTTACTGCCTGTGCCTCGATTTCGATCAAAACCTTTGTTCGCTTAACTTACATTTAAAACTAAAACAAATTTTAAAATTTTGTTTCTAATGTAAGTTATGCGGTAGGTTTCGTTCGAAATGCAGGGACAGGCAGTTAATTCTACAATAAAAACAAAAAAGAAAATAATAAAAAAACCAGTTTGTTAATTCCCTAGACCAAGTAAGTAAGTTACGAAAAATTTAAATGGGATTGTATAACCGGCCATACACTACACAAGTTCATGTCTGAAACTTGTAACACATACTATACAAGTAAACTGTGCAATATTTTTTTTTAAATTTATAAGCGAAGAAGGCAACATGTTTAAATAACAGAAAATAGGGTGCCCCGGTTGGCTAGTTGGTGGTGAGCAAGTCTATCAGTGCGGGGGTTGCGGGTTTGATTCCCGCCAGAGACATTGATCTGTTTTACTACAACGGGCTGAATGTCTGCGTTACTATTGCTTGGTTAATTAAGCTAGAATATAATTTGTAATTGTATTTGTAACTCTTATTAAATAAATAAATAAAAAAAAAATTTATTTATTTATTTAGGTATTTAGATATTTATTATAATTAAAATAACAATAAATCTTAAAGCTAAAGAACTAGCAACTAAAAAAAATATTTTTTTGTTTTTTTTTAACCAATTTAATTAAATGTGCCTATTCCTGCTTTCAAAGCGCAATAACTTATGCGATTCATTGCATAATTCTAGGAAACCTATCCGAAAAATTTTTAACGTTTATTCATAAACTAATAATTTTGTATTCGATTCGGTTGTATTCAGTAAGAGGAATAACTATGAAACGAAAGCAACAAATAATACTCGATATTTAAGAGAAAAGAAAGACGATGTTAGTTTGTTTACTTTTATTAAAGAATATGAAACAAGACAACCACTGAATAAGTGTCTAATAAAATCATAGAAAAACACATTGATTTAAAAGTAAGTAAGAAAAACAAAACTAACCATGAAGAGTAAAAGTAACAAGATTATGTAGTACACTTGAATATAAAATAACTAAAAAAAAACAAATTTGACTTTTTTTGCAATGTAAATTTTAAAATTTCAAAACAAATTCAATTTTTTTTTTCAAAAACATTTTTCCGCAATAAGTTTTGCTTGGAAGTATTACGAAAAAAAAATTCAAATTGCTTTACAAATTACATATATTATTGTAGAGGTAACAAAAAAAAAATACATAAATTTACTAAAGTGGCAACATTTCTATTGTGTACACACAGAAAAAAATACCAATGTAAAATTAACATGAAAAAATGTTGATTGAGAATCATAGTACATTTCTGCAAAAGTATGCCCTTTATTTAACTATATCATTATTTCATATTAATTTTAAATGAAAAATATTAAATATTATTCACTGTTAAAAAAAATTAAAAAAAAATATTAAAATATAAATAAATATGGATTCAATATTGCATCCATAAAAACCTATTTTATTTTATCTTGTTAAATTAACATGCATAAATACATAGTTAAGTGTTTAAATTTTTTTATTTTCGTTGTTAAAATATGTTATAAAAAGAAGACAATTCCCGTATTCTTTTAATTTAAATTATTTAGTTAAATAGTACATTAAGTTTTCAAAGTAGAATGATGACGAAAACCATATCGGGCCATTCTGCTGATTGATCTGTTAACAAAGGAGACTACAAAATAAGTTAAACATGTGTTACAGGGGAAATGGCCAATTTTCAGGATTGATATGAAAACACATTTATTTTTAAAATCGTTTTAAATACAAAATTCTCTTTTTCAATAAAAACTTAAGTGGAACTTAAGTCACCGATGTGGTACACTTAATTTCAACTTAAGTTTCCATTGCAATATTTTAGCAAGATGACCTCAATATCACAACAATACAACAACAACAGTCAACAAAGCATTAACAGTCAGCTGTTTTTTCAGACCACCTTGTAAATAAATACACTTGTTGATATTTTTTTTTGTATTTAGTAGTGCTACCATACTTTTATCTTAATTAAATAAGACTTTTCAAATAAAACTCAAAAAACCAATCTGTATTTAAATACGATTTAAGTTTTTATGAAAATTAACTTAATATAGATTTAAATACAATCATGAAAATTGGGCATAAGTGTGAATTATTCTTAAATAAATGCATATGTTGTCTCTGAAGCTTCTTCACACTGTTATAACACACTCAAACCAATTAGTTTCTACATGAAATTCACGTTGTTTCAACTTGAAATAACCTTCATTCAACGTGATTCGGATAATCAATAAAAATTACATTTTGCTCTAACTTTACTGCAATGTTAAATTAACATGAATTATACTTATTTTAAAAGAAAAAAATGTTGTTCGCAAGTAATTATAAAATCAGGTTGAGTTAACATGAAAAACGTATGAAGCAAAATCACCACCGAACAATTTTAAATCAACATTTTTTTCGACGTTTTTAACTTGATTTTTTTCTGTGCGTATCGTTAGTATTGAGCCCACCAGCACAGTGTTGCCAAAACTTGGTGACAAAAATGGCTAAATTTACGAAAAAAATGCATAAAAAATGGCTTAAATTGGCTAAAAAATGGCTAAAACTTTTTTATATAAAAGAACATTAAAATTCAATAACAAAACAAAAATAATTCATTTAAAGTTGTTTGCGATGAAATTGTAAGTTAAGATCAATTTGTTAAAAATGTTGATCGATATTTTTAAAATTAAATCATCTATAAATTCATAGGAATCACTCGTGCTTATTAGTTTTAAAAAACTTCAAGGTAAATCATAATCAGGACAACATTTACCCAACACATTTTGAGTCCAGATCACCATGACAAAACTAGTTAGAAAGTATAGTCGGTCAACCAACGACTATATGATAGCCTACACCACATTAGAACCTACGTGCCAAATTTTATCAAATAATCTCCAAAATTGCGACCTGTAGTTTCCGCACAAGGTTTACATAGACAGCCAGCGAGCCGGACAAACATTGTTAATTCGACTCGAAAAGTGATTCTGAGTCAGTCGGTATACGTAAAAGTGGGCTTAGGAACAATATTTTAAGGTGTTACAAACATCAGCACAACCGCATAGTATCCTCTCCACTATTGTGGTGTTAGTATAAATGTTGTATTGGTATGGTAAAAATATTTACCTAATTGATAAAATCGAATAAGCGATTGCTAATGCCATGTTCGCACGGTGTCTTGGATTGCTTCGCTCTCTGTTTTTATTACTTATTTGAATTACCATGTTCGCGCGACATTTTCGTAATCGGTTTTGACATTTCTTCTTCTTTTTTTATTAATTTTGTTTATTGCTAAATTTAATTGTTTGTTTGCGGTTACTTGTATTAAGAATGGAAAGAAAAAGCAAGTAAAATTATTATTTCAAAGAAATACTTACATACATATAAAATATTTATTTTCTTTTTTGGATTCCATTAAATTTTATGATATAAATTACTTCCAATACTTTTGTTTACGTTGTTTATGTTATATTTTGTTTAGCTACGGTCACACTTATTAAATATTTGAACAAATAAGCATAACCACTACTTTTGTTAAAAGTTGGTGAGAATTAACAAGCTCTTAATATCACAAAATAAAGCTTATTATACAGCTGGACATAGAAAAAACTGTTTTCTGTAAGATGTGGAATTATAATCAAAATAAATATTGGAATAAAAGGAAATAGTTATTTAGTTTGCTTGTTGGTTCCGTTTTTTCGTCAAATATTTGACAAGTGTGACCGTTTTTAGTAGTGGTAGTAGTAGTAGTTTTTTAGTACTTTGACAGCTGGTGATTGAAAACCCCCGAATAAAATAGAGATCTCAGTGATTTAAAAGTAATCCACAGAGTAATAAAAATGTAAATACGTACATATTAGGTAATCCGCTCTCAAAATTTTGTATGACGAATTATGTAATTTGGATCATAATTGGGCTATGAATTACGAATGAGAGAGTGAATTACGAAAAAATGCTGTCGTGCGAATATGGCATAATCGTAACTATTTCTCAAATTACTTTTAACGATGTTTACTTGGCTTCTAATGCAGCATGGGTGTAAGAGCAATTTTATAGTAAATCCTAAAATTTCTAAAAAAATGTTGTTGCCGCCTGCATTTCGATATTGAAATACTTGGAACTAGAAAGAAAAACCGATGTATGTGTTGATACATTTTATAAATTTGATATTGGAAACCTGTTCCTTTATTTTGAAAGATGTTTGTTTCATCATCACAATTTAAAGCGATTTTCAAAATTTGAAAAAGTTGTGATTTAAATAAGAGACGTTTTAATTGTTAAATATGTTTATTTAAATTTTATACATTTTTATGATAAAATAAAAACTATTCTTTAAAAAGAAAAAAGGGCAAACAAATTTATGGCTAAACAAGTTGAAAAATTGCTAAAAAAAAAATGCCTAATGTCTAAGCCCATTTTTAATTTTTCAAATGGCTAAATTGGCCACACTGCACCATCACAACATTTTGTCATGACATACTAGTGGTGACATTAAAAGAAATTTTGTGGAGAAGTTTTTTAATGGAAGCTTTGGTCAAATATAGACCGATTCCAAAAAAATTTGTTAAGATGTTTTTGATTGCTATAATTTATTATTTTATTTTATTAATAGATTGATTGCTATAATATAAATTTGGACCAAATTAAATTTAAATACCAGCATGATAAAATGGTTGATGGGCAAAACCACACTATCCATGAAAGAAATTCCGATTCGCGCCATTTTGAATAGGCCTAGTTCTTGTACAAATAACAACGTATTTACCAAATTGAATCAATTTATCTCCAAAATTGCGACCTGTACTTTGTGCACAAGGTTAACAAGGACAGCCAGACAGCCGTATTGACATCGTTAGATCTTCTCCAAATCAGTGATTGTGAGTCGATCAGTGTTCTTAAAGGTGGGTCCAGGACCAATATATTAAGGTTTAACAAATTTCAGGACAAGTTCATTATACCCTCTCCACTATTGTGGTGTGGGTATAATTTAACAAAACATATATCATATCATGTCAACTTGTTTTTGGCGAATTTAAGCGATTCGGAACAAAATTACTTTTTAGGATTTAGAAAAATATTTGTAAGAATTTAAAATATGCATATAAGGGTGGGTCACTTATGTATCAGAAAAAATAAAATCTATTGCTATTAGAATAGGATTCGATTCTAACTCTGTCTTACCATAAAACAAATAAAAATTTCAAAGAAACAAGTAAAAAAGTCACATCTTGAGCCCGCGCCGGAGATGTGATTGACTTAAGTAAAACTAAGATTGAATCAATCTCAAAATGCGTATTTAAAGTTGATTTTATCCTTGAAAAAACCAAAAAAGAAATAAGAAAGAGAATAATATTATGATTGATTTACTTGCCCGTTTAACACCTTACAGAATGATAAAACACCAGCATCATGCCCGATATGGGTTTCATTAAAAAAGTCGTATGCTCATATTTAACCAAAACTATAAACAAAATGAGAAGCAAGAGTTTTAATTTACTCTTGAACCCTTCGTGGTACACAAGAGTCTGGCTAGATCTATTTTAATGTGTATACAAAATCAAAACATGCGTAAACTGGAGGGTTAAACACAACGAAAAGTTCAATTTATTTTTTTCTTTATTTAAGAATTTTATACAGTTTTTAAAAACTTCCGGGATTGATTTTCGAAAGAAATTCTTTTAGTGTTTTTCGTACTTAAATTTTTGATTACGATTCATACTTAAAGTAATCATAAAATACTTGATTTATCCCGAGTGTTTTTCTTTCAATGTATCAATTATTATTAATTAAACTGAAAACTTTTTTCATTAAACTTCAAAAAAATAAAACTTTGGTTCTAAAATAAAATCATTTTTTGGTCACAAAATGGTGTTCCGTCAAATCTGTGCATCTCTCGTCTTGATTCAAGTGTCGTCTATATTAAACCTTCTCTTGATTTATTATCGCATAGAGTCATGGATGCTTCTGACGCTATTTTCAAGAACCTAAAAGTCGTATGTTGTTATATTAAAAATTTAACAAACTTAAATGTCAAAGCGCGGGCTATTACATTAAAAATAAAATAATAATATTTAACTAGACCCCTGTGTGCAGACAAAAATACAACATACTTACGCTATTAGAAGTCGAAAAAAACTTTTTACCCAACCTAATGTATATTTTATCGCTTTGGCGATTTTGGAGATTTTTGACACTGAACTTGGCGAATCAGTACTGGAGAAGAGTATACAAATTTTTGATTCTAAATGTCAAAATAACAAAACCAATATATTAAACTATAAACTTTATTACTATTTAATATATATTAAGTATTTAATATCATTACAATTACAAATTTTCAGACTTGTTTGTTATACATTTAAATAAATTCAATTTAAAATAATACTGAATTGATATTTACCTTACAATACAAGTAGCAACAGGATACATTCATAGTATTAATCAAACATTTAGCAAATACAATTTAAAATAAAATTAGGTATTGCTACATCATTAAACTTGCAATGCCTGTTGTTGCCTTTGTATCTATTAACGAACATGGTTACGAATAATCTTATGTTTGAATTATAGAAGATACATTTTTGGCTTAGCAATATATACGTACTCACCCTCATTTCTTTATTACTTAACAAAAGTTTATTTTCTCATTTTCACTTTAAATCAAAACTCTATAAAATATATCTCGGTATAAACACAAAAGCATAGGTGTCCTTGTGTGTAGTAGTTTAATAATCTCCTCTATAATTACACTATTTAACATTTCAAACATAAGCAAGTATATTTTATGTGTGTGTATGTATAGAGTTCTGTATATGAATTTTAGTTTATTCTCCACATTTAATCGAGTACTTTTAAATATTTAACCATTTCACATGGGCACATATTTTCTTAAATCCTAAATCTGCCTGCCTTCTGGCAATTTTGAACAGTAGGTAAAATTATCAAAACTTTAAATGAAAGTTTCGTTAATATTTAAAAAATTAAAAAAACTACCTGCCAAAGTTCTTAAACTAATAGCTAATAGTAATATCCAAATATTATTGAGATTGTTCAACCAAATCTATGAGATAGCATAATATCCTCAAGATTGGCTTGAATCGACGTTTATTACAATATTCAAGAAAAATAGTGCGAGGAGATGCGTTGATTATAGACCAATAAGTCTAATGGTCGATGCTTTGAAAATATTTTTAAAAATCATACATAGATTAATATACCCAATATGTGAGGCATATTTGGGGGATACACAATTTGGATTCAAAGAAGGCATGGGAACAAGAAGGGCACTACTAAGTGTGCAAGTATTTATCCAAAAATTCTTTAATAAATAGCATACGATATGCCGATGGCTCTACATTACTAGCAAGCAGCTTGTTGGTATAAAAGAAATTAGAAGATGCACTTAAGCGAACTAGCGAGATATATGGGTTTAAAATGAACATTAAGAAGACGAAATACATGATTGTCAGCAGAAAAAAAGGTAAACTAATACTTCAATACGGATAAATATTTCAACAATAGAAAAAGTTTCAACATTTTAATACTTAGGAGTTCAGATTAACGATCAATGGGATGTGTCTAGAGAAATAAAATGTATGATGAAATGGCCAGAGACGCCTTTTTGACATATAGTAAAACACTAACTAGTCACGACATAAGCCAGATGAAAAACACATTTAAACGAAACCTTCTTAATTAATTTTTTGAATCCCAAGAAAACATTTTGATAACTTATGGTGTTTTTTTTTTCTACAAAAAAAAATACCACATTTTAAAAGGTGCATGTATAAAATGTCTTGCCGAACATGTAATACTGCAATTTTTTATTTGACGAGAACAAAACACAAAATTGGGTAGCCCTGTTTTTAACAGCTGACAAAAAGTTTGTTCTTCAATATATAAAAAAATATGTACAGAAATCAAAAAGTGTGTTCGTCAAAATATAAAAAAATATACATAAACCTTAATTTGTGAATAGATTGATATTTAATAAATAAATAAATGAACAAAATGAATGACGAAATTCCAATTTCTTTAGTTTGTTTCTCATAAAATATGTAAACAAGAAAATACCTTTGCCAGATTGCCGACTGATTAACACCAACTTTTACGATTTCTTGGTTTGAAGTTTTTTTTCAAAAATTATTTTATAACACCGAATTCACTTGAATTTTTTACCACTGACAACCTACTATTAACAATGTAATGCTTTCGTTTCTTTTTACTATAAACTAATAGAAAAAATAACTATAAAAACTTAAAATTTTTTCCCAACTTCGTCTGGTAACCCCATATGTAAACAGAAGCAATCTCTTTACAGGGCATTATCAACACTCTCTTTTTATACGGGGCGAGCGAAAAGTGCAATGCCTTATGCCATTTAAGGGTGATTTTTTTTAGAATAAAACACGCTGCCCTTTTAGAGAGCAAAGCTTTTTTATGAAAATGACACCAAATTGCATTTTATCAAATAAAATGTGACATTTTTTGTAGAAAAGAAAACGCCATAATATGCATGTGGCAGTGTTAACTGGCAAAATAAAATAAAGTAATTTGTTTTTAGTTTTGTTTTTTCTTTTAGTTTACATAAAATCAATCGATTGTAGTCGGGACTGTAAGAAAAAATAAACTCACTGTTTATTGTTGTTGTTTTTGTTTAAACTTTGATATTGTTACAAGTAAAACTGAGCTTTATAATTCTTATTCGCTTAACATTTTTATTTGTGTAATATCTTTGGCTTTTCTAAAATCTTTGGATGAAGTTTCCTGACGATCTGGCCTAAGCAACCAGTGAAATGCGCATAGGAATAGCTTATGCCATATACAATAAATTTCAGTTTATCAATAGTATGAACACATTAAAACGAAACCTTGTTAATTAATTTTTTGAATCCCAAGAAAAACTTTTAAAAAGATTAAATTCGTTTGAAATGTGGATTTTCCGGCGAATATTATAGATCCCACGGACTGACCGCGTTTCTAATAACGAAGTGCTGAGATGTATGAATACCGGACAGGAAATAATAAAATATATAAAAACACGGAAATCATCTTATTTCGGTCACATAATGCGAAACGGAAAATATAGAATTCCGCAAACCATTCTACAGGCGAAAATTGTAGGAAGGTGCCCGAGAGGGAGAAAAGAAATAACATGGTTGAAAAACATTAAAGATTGGATAGGTCACCAAGACGGAAGAAGTCTTTTGAGGGCAGCCAAGAACAGACAACTCTCTATAACTAAATAAAGAAAAAAGAAGATAAAAAAAGAAAAAAATACCTACTTTATTATTATCGTATGATCGCTTATATCCGAATACGGATTGGTAAATAAAAAAGAAGAAAAGAAAAAAACTTAAATTGTTAGACCATTTTAAACGAAACAAGATTAAGAACATAAAACAAATTTAAATTAACAAAGTAAATTTTTGTTGAACTTAACAGCTTTTATTTTAAACTAATAGTCAAATTGAAATACCCGCTTTAAGATAAGTTTGCGAATTCCATTAATTTTATTTAGGTTTATAACTTGCAATTCTGTCACTTAATGTAACTTTATAAATACACTTGGTCGTCTAAGACTGATATCCTTCAGATATCGAAAACATACAAGAAACGCGCAAAAACATTACTCATTCCTGACAGACGGATAGAAAGGTAATCGAAAAGTGACGTTATCTCTGGTCCAACATGCCAAATTCAAGTTAAAACAACTTTGATAAGAATTACATAAGATTTCATATCGATCTACTATAAATCGACAACTCAATTTTAAATCAAGCTATGTCGATTAAACAAGTTTCTAATTTTATTACGTTTATATACCCTTCACCACCACTGGAAAAAAAGCAGCCATAAGTTTGTCATTCCGTTTGTAATTTCTACAATATTGATATTGGATTCCATGAAATATATATAATTTGGGCCTTTAGGTATAGCGTATGTTTTAATAAGTTTTAGGACGACGCCAATAATGAAGGGGACTAGGTTGTTACACATTTATGACACATATACTCTTGGTTTGTTTGCAGAAATCCACGGCTACCCCTTATTTAACCGATAATTCCCTCTTTTTTTTGCTTTTTTACCTGTTTATCTGGAGAATGACAAAAGAAAAAACTCCAATTTAGGTGCCAGCATCTAGGTTATAATAACACACAATCTCTCTAGCAAAAATCTACCACATTCCATACAATTAAATAAATATTTCTATATATCTGAAGACCCGTAGCAGTAAAAGTTTGTACAAATTGCATTAAGGCGAATGCACGACATTTAGCAAAAATTAAGTGGAATTGAAGAAGTGGACGTGGCACAAAATATATTTCTTTATGTATGCAAAACGGTAGGAAAAAATGTCCAATTTTAGTTCACATAGCTGGGTTGTAAATACACAAAATCCAACAAAAAGTGGGTGTCGTTGGATAAGTCAGTGTGACTCGTCCAATACATATACTAAATAGATTAATAACAATAACAGTTACAAAATTAAGTAAAAAGCCTTGATGGCTATACAAGGCATCTATTTATTTATTTCACTTTCCGTTCTTAGCGCACTATCATTAAGGTTATAAAAGATTCGGCATAGCCGATTATAGGACTCTTACTTGTTGAATTTAGTGTTGTTAGGTTGCCATATTTTGGTGTTGATTACCTTATCCAGTCCAAAGTTAGGCACAAAAAAGGACCTTGCTTCTCCAGCAAAAATCACTTTTTCAACTTAGTTGTTCTTGACAACAATGTTCATTAAGAATTGTTAATAGTGACGACTCAAGGCTCTATTATGGGCTTATTTGGTTCATTTTCAATATACAGCTCCTTTGTATATTGCTTTGCAATTTTTACCACTATCTAATTTTTCCTATCTTCCTATCTTCCCACAATGATCTTTTTCTCAGCTGAGTAATCAAAAATAGTTAAAATAAAAAACTTTTAGTCGAGTAGTTTTATATTAATTTGATTTCTCTGGATTTACTCAGCCTTAAGGCCCAACCAGAACATGAATGAGGGCGCTTAAGTCAACTTAAGTAGCTGTGCGAATACATATAAAACCTATATGGCAAGCTACAATGTACTTAATGATGCTTTTCGTCAAGTTTCGTCAAATGTCATTTGCTTAAGCAAAGTGCCAAACTGAACGCACATTCCGTACGAAAACAGCTGTGTATGTATAACAATAAAAAATAAAATAAATTTAAATGGACTTTTACATATTTGAATTTATTTTCCATTTTTTTTAAGACACTCACATAGTATCTATTTTTAAATTCTTTACAAATTAAATAGCATAAAATAAACAAATACACGGTTGGACTTTTTGGTGCTTTTTAGTTTGAAGTACTCGTAAAAAACAAAATATTGCACATATATGCAACAATGGTAAAATAGATATTAAGTACATTATGGCCACCTAAAAGTCTTTTTTTATTTGCTTATGCATTTGACAGACTTTTCGTTAATTTTTGACAGCTGCTTAAGCTAATACATGCATGTTCTGGTTGGGCCTTTATTTTGAATGTCGCGCAAATTTTGACGCAGTCTAAAACATGCCACTGCGTTCAAAATATGTAATATTTCCAGATGTACAGGGGCCTGTTTCTCAAAACTACAAGTTAAAAATTTACAAGTAAAATACAAAAAAAGACACAATTTTGCAATTATGGTTTTTGTTTCAAATTAAAAATCAACAATTTTATAACTTTTGTTTTTGTTTCAAATGTACTTTACTTGTAGACTTTTAACTTGTAGTTTTGCGAAACCGGACCCTGATCGTTCGGGTTTAACTTATTTTAAAGGTAAAACGTAAACGTCTTACTTCCAGGTTAAGAAGACTTTTTATTTTATCTTAGACCGTTTCAAGATTTTTTTGACAATGTAATCCACTGTGCATAATTGCACCATGCTAGTTAACATATGTATATACATAGATACGTAATTTTGTAGAACAAAACTTTAGCATGCAGATTCTTTCTTATGTAGGTAGTAACATATTTGGGTCTCTGTATATTCTTATTTGTTTGCAGGCTGATTCTAATTGTGTTTGTCTATGCTAGAAGTCATCCATAAGCCAATGTTTCTAATACAAACGCATATGCAAATGTACACAAAAATAAACTGCACATATATACACACATCCATAAATGTAAATATCTGATTTTGCTTAGATGTATTGGTATTAAAACACATATACAGTATTTGCACAAAAACTTGAATTTCATTTAACCAACAGAAATTTTGCTCTGTAGGAAAATTTTAATTTACCTTCTTTTTTTGATTTTTAAAAAGCATTTAACTTAAGTCATTAAAGAAAATCAACATAAACTATCTAATAAGATTAGTGTATAATTAATTTAAATAAGGAGTCAGACTTATTCAGCAAAATTACAATTATTATTGATTATATAAATTCTTGGAATTTATGTTTATTTTACTGTTAATGTTATCGAAATTGTATCATAAAATAAACAAATTAAAAGATTTACATTAGGCTGCCAGTTATTTTTTAAAGTTGGAATTTGTTTCACGCCAAACCCCAGATTGATTTGAATTGCTAAAAAATAGTCCCTTAAAAATTTGAGCTCAATCAGATGATGGGATAGGGGATCCCTGATCCACCCAAAATTTGCAAAATACTTGATTTCTGACTTTGATTGTCAATAACTTGGTTAATTATCTTACAAAAAAAAAAAAAAATTGTTAGTAAAAGTTTTATATCAAACTCAGACGAACAACTTTTGCTCACAATTTCTTTTTTGTTATCTCTTATATCTTTTGAATTAAAAAAAAAATAAACGAAAACCCATTGATTTTTTCATATCGCACCCGTTCAACAATACTGTATTAACTCAAAATTTAAAAATTTTCAGTAGAAGCAAAACAATTTTCAATTTAACATTACAGGCATATGAAAAAGAATTTTTAAAGCAGCCGTTTCATTACAAAAAAGTGGACAAAATTGCACAATATGTTTACAGTGGGTAGATATGAATATTACGTATCCATTTTTTCAAAAAAGTGAAAAAATAAAAATTTTGAGTTAATACAGTATTGTTGAACGAGTGCGATATGTTTATAATGTTCGCTTTATCCTATAAGGAACATATATGAACGAAAAAAAACCTTATACAAATTTTCATATTATTCGAATGTGTATTCTAATGTCAAATTACAATTTCAAAAAGCTTTTATACTTTAATCAAAAAATTTTAAAATATGTTTTTTATATTCAAAATGTCGTAATTTCGCCGAATTAGGCGAATGTGTTGAGCTTATTTCTTCAATATCTTCACATCTTCTTTACATAAAGAGAATACTTGGCGCTACAAACCATTTATTGGAAAAAGCCATTTTTGAAAAATGTTATATCTGCAAAATACTAAATTTTAAAAACGGACCAAGTAAAAAACCTATTTTTGTATTTGGCTAGTTTTTTTTTATAAAATACCTCAAAGTGTTCTTTAAAAATTCTGAAACTTTGAAGGAGGTGTATTTTTTTTCTTTTTTAAGATAAGAATTTTTTCCTTTCGCAACCTTTAAAAAATAATTATAAAAAAGACTTTTAATATTGTAATTTTGAGCAATAAGTACACTGTCCTAGTTGCAAAATTACAGACAAGCCGGGCACTAAGCGTTTGACCCTAACTGGGGCTGAATGCAGTGGTGCTAACCTTTTTTTTTAGATAAGCTCTTGTTTTCGAGACATACCGTTTTTTCGAAAATGGAGGAGGGTGCCCATCATATATTCGAGTACTTGCAGAAATGTCCTTTAGCAATGAATTGAAGGCCCTAATTATGTAAAATTCAACGCATGGCCAAAGAATTACATTGAACACAAAAACAAAGTCATAATTATCTTGTAATTTTGTTGTTGCTTTCTGCAAAAATTGACATTGCCTTTTAAAATGTCAAACGCCTTAAAACTTGTGGCGTTGGACATTTTAAAACGGTACAGCGCTATGTACGGAGTAAAAAGTAAATTTTAATTGGATGATTTCAGAAAAATAACAAGAAGAAGAATAGATTAGTCCAATATAGAGTAGTGTTAATAACAGTCCGCGTATTCAGTAAACGAAAATGTTGGTCATAGTAGTAATTCTCCCAAAAAAGATATTATTAGAATTTAATAAAGATGAAGGATTAACAAAATATATCTAACCCGTCTATATTCCACTACTTGATCAAAAATAAAAATAAGGCAATTATTCTAAAAATGAAGAATAGCTTTTTGAGGATATTGATAAATGGCCACTTGGAACAATGCAATCCTTAAAAAAACAAGGTTATTTTAAATAAATTTATAAAAAATATTCCTTTTGTTTATAAACTTTTTACATTATAATGAAGACATTTTGTGGTCTCATACAAATTCATCATAGGGAAATTGAATTTGCTAAACCCTTTTGTTAACACCCAACTTTATCAACATTGCTTAGCACCCAGGGTACACGGGTACCCATATACTATAATGTTTTAATAATCACTATTTTTATGAAATAAAATTACACTTTTAATCTTTTTAAAAGCGTATTAAATTATATTTATGTAATAATATGATTTTTTAACTTTATTTTGCATAACGGCTAAAATTTAAAATTTTTTATAATGGACAGTATTTTTTGGTATAACAGTTGAACATTTTTGGTCAAACATGATAAGTAAATGAGAATTCTCCGTATTATAATAATAACGCTTTGGAAACTAATTTCAAGTAATTGTATAATACAGAATTAAGTTTATTGAATTCTTTGAGCAGTTAAAACGCGTTTGTGTTATCCCATAAAGTGTATTGTATTGTATTGTGTATCGGAGTACCCGGGTTCCCGCGTCCGCATGTCGCGATAGTTTAAGCTTAAGAAATTTTTTTTGAGTATTAAAGAAGCAAAAAATAAATCGAGAATCTGAAATCTCTTTCGTTTAAGTTAAATAACGACGATCCAAAAGCTTGTTAAAGAATTTAAATTCTTCATACATTTTTTTCGAGTAAATATACCTGGTACCCACCCATGCTACCCGGGTATTAGCACAAGGATTAAAAGGAAATACATACAAAGATATTTTAACGCATAAGGTATATAATATACCTCATAAGTATATGATAGTATACCATCGTAATAATAATGACAGTCTGATGGAAACAAAAATCGAAGTCCCTGCAGATGTTTTCATTTATTCTTGGAAGTTCTTAGCGTTTTGAGAGTGCAATGGGGAAGGCTGCAAAATTTCTGACAGTCCTATCTGGAAGAAGCTGATAGTCACACCTATTATTGGTTTTGTAATACATACATACGTATATGGATTCGGGTTTTATAATTTTACAGCTCTTTTATTATTTTTTCTTATGCAATAATTTATTTTTAGTCTGATCACTAATTTTACTAACACCGTGGTAACAGTTATAAAACAAATTACCCAGTTTTGACGTTTAAACATATTAATGTGTTCTTATAAAAAGAACTAAATACTCTGCTTATTTTATTCTTGAGTGTGATTATACATTATGTTGTTAAAGAAAATTATATTTTTGATGATACGTAATTTTTAATTTTGTAAATAACTTGGATATTTTTTAAGGTAGCAGTTTAAAATTTTATAAAAATATGTACACTCAAAAGAAAAATCAAACCATCCGTACTCAAATCAATCCGAAGCGGTATTAATAGTACGGTGAGTACGGATTTTCTTGAATCAAGTACAGAAAGATTGATTCAAGTACGGATTTTCAATCGCAAAATACTTACAGCCTAGCCTGTTCATCGATTTCGAACGTTAACGTTCGCATAGAAAATTATATGTAAAACAAAAATAATATTCGAAAATTTGTTTTTGTTTTAAATGTAGTTTTCTATACGAACGTTGACGTTCGAAATCGTTGAACAGGCAGATAAATTATCCATTTTCAATCCCGATTTCGATAATCCGAAAATGAGATTGATTTAAGTTAAACTAATATTGAATCAATCTCAAAATACGCTTGATTCCAGTATTATAAAGATGATTTTATCCCACATTAGAAAGAAAAAGTTATTATGATTAATTAACTTACCCTTATTACACCTTACAGAATGAGAAAACACCAACAACATGCCCGACAAGGTTTTTACTTTAGAAATCTTATGTACATATTTAACCAAAAATATAAACTAAATGAGAAGCAAGAGTTTAAATTTGCTTTTTAAGCCCTTGTTTTTTTTAATTGATTTAAGAATTTTATACTTATTTCAAGAAATTCCGGGATTGATTTTCGAAAGTAATCCCATTTAGGATTGTTTTGAGTATGTTTTAGTGTTATTCGTACTTGAATTTTTGATTACGACTCGTACTTAAAGTAATCATAAAAAACTTGATTTATTCCGAGTGTTTTCCTTTCTATGTAACGTTAATCGTATCAAAAACAAATCAATTTCAAATTTTCCGATAATACCTACATTGTTTTGCTTTTAAGCTTACGATATGTGTCTTTAAAAGGCTCACGTTTTCTTTCGTTAAAAAGACGTGCATATAGGCAGAAATTATTGAGAAAAAAATAGCCCCAAAAACTTGAAGGTATATTGGGCTTGTAAAAATATTTTGGTTTCTGTAACACTTAAAAAAGTCTTGTTTTGTTACAATTAAATATGTACATACATATACATAAGCAAAAGCGACAGTAAGTATAGTTGATGGGTTAGAAGGTGTATTTTATTATTGTACTTATGAAACTTTATTGTTTCGCGACAGATTAAATTTTTTTGTAAATTTAATGTAGTGTTTGCAACAAAAAAACCCACCGCCGTGTTTGGCACAGAAAACAAAATTTTTTAAATGATTATCAGTTCTTGCAGTAGTAATTTGTTTTCAATAATTTTTTCATTTATGTTTTTTAAACGAAAAAACTGACCCTTTTAGAGGCAACAAAGAAAAAAGGTTTTCACCTCAGAATTTTTACTTTGCGGAATCGCGGAATCGCAATACTTTTTATTTTTCAGTACAACAAATACATGAAAATAATTTCCCAATACTTTTTATATTTTGGAAGACCTTTTTGAAGGAGCGGAATCGCAAGGGTAAAAGTTTCACAAATCAGTTTGTGCTGGTTAAACTTGACGAGTGTGAACCGGCACTTTATAATCTTCAATATTGGTATCGTTGCCACATTTTTAACAAGTGTATAGTAATATGTAAACAGTACCCAAAATTACAACCTTTAATGACAAAATTCCGTTGTCCAACACTGTTTTTTTTTAAACACAATCAAAGTTCTACGAAATAAACGAAAATTTAAAAAGTAAAAATGACTTTAATAAAATATATAAAAAAAGAAGCAAAAAGTTTAGCAAAAAAAAAAACATTAACTGTGGCAAAAACATGGATGGATTTCGAAATTCTAAAAATAATTGATTATTTAGCCGACAATCAAAATTTTGAGGTAAATCTTAAAAGTATTATTTCTTGGAAATTATTTAACGATTTTTGTTCCTTAGATACCAACTGCACAAGCTTATAACAGGAAATTTTTAGAAGTAGAAGCGACGTGGAATTTAGTAAAGTGAAAAGTGCGCAATTTAAAAAAATGTTTTGCAAAAGCTGAGGCATGGAGAAATAACACTGGCGCTGGAATTTCGGCAGAAGACGTTAATAATGGTGTTAACACCGTAAAAGGTAAATAAAAATAAATAAAAAATTACTAAGCCCAATATAATTTGTTGTATCAGCGTAGAAAAATCGCGAATAATGTGTCCACATTATGAAAGACTTAAGGATATATTTGGTGAGAAGAGAGCTGTAGAAGCAGAAGTGTTTGATTCTTTGATTATCTCGGTAGACTTTTTTGGGTTTGTTAACATAGGCGATGAAATACTGGTACAAAATGAAGACACTGCTCCATTGTTTTCCACAGAAACTTTTGCAAATGAAACAAGTCAACCAGAAATAAGTCAACAAGTAATAAGTCAACCAGGAACAAGTCAACTAGAAATAAGTCAACTTGAACAATGCATTAAAAATATATTGTCATAAGGGCTTTAGCCAAATTTCAAACTTAACGCAACAATAATCAAAGATTAAAAATATAATTTGAAGAAGAAAAATTTCAAAAGGAACATGAGTTTCAAAAAGTAAAGTTTCAAACTGAATTAGAAATACTTAAACAGAATCTAGAATTAAAAAAAGTTGAAATGGAAAAGAACGAAAAAATAAAATTATTAGAAATTATTAGTATTGTGGTTATTTTGTTGAACTGTTCTATGGTTTTTAACCCAAATTTTGATATTTTTATTAGGGTTAAGTTCATCAAATTTAATTTTCATTAAATTATTTTTATGAAGAAAGGAATTTTACAGCATGAAATAAATTAAATTTATTGATAATTTTTTTTACGGACTGGTTGCCCTTACATGTTTCGATTGCAACCACTCAATCTCTTCAGAGGGGTTTGCCGTTAAACACTCGCAGCCATCGACAACTGCTGGCAGTCAATAGTCAAACATCAATCTTTAAACCAAATTGTATTTAACCTTTGGTAGATTGAAATTTGCTTTGAATGATTATCTATTTTAATTGATATTACATGTTCTTCCTTACTTCGGTTTTTCGTACCTTTTGTCAAGAATTCTTCTTAAAGTCCAAAGTAAATTTTTTTGTTTTTTCATTTTTTTTTGTCTTTCTTTTTTCTTGTTGTCCTTTTTCTTGACTGACCTGAGGCTCGAAAACAGGCGTTTTTACGGACAAGTTACCCTTACATGTTTCGATTGCAACCACTCAATCTCTTCAGAGGTGTTTGCCGTTTAAAAAAAAATGAGCGTATAGCCAAATATGAATTAGACTTAAAATATAAAAACCAATAATTATCTGTTTTCCTGTATATGTATGTATATTAGACCGGGTCGAAAAAAAAGTTATGCCAGTCACCCCCTAGAATGAATGCTATTTCAATGAAGTTTCTAAAACAGGCAAACATTTTTTTTTGCCACGCCCCAAAATACAGCACTTTTGGTTTTTTATATGTAGCACTGCCATTTAAAGTCCGATCTTATCATATCATATATCGTTGTTCATGGCTTGACAGTGGCTTCATTTTTGCCTTTAGTGACTTCTTAATCCGACACCAAACTCTGGGTCCCACTTATGCCATCTCGGATCCTTCCCCCAAATGTAAATTTTTTTAAACGTGCCAAAAAAAGTCCTTGTAAAACTAAGTATGTCTAGCTTTTATTATACCCACTTTTATGCCACGCCTCAAAATTGAGCCCCTTTTTTCTTTTTCACATATATATTACATGAAACCAGGTAGAACTCAATACAAAAACAAACAAAAAATCCACCAGTGACTTCATAGAATAAAAGTCATATTTATTAAGTGTCAAGAGGTTGCCAAATTTTTTACCACGCCCTAAAATGCAACCATTTCTGTTATGCACGTATAAAGGATCGCCAATTGAAGTCAATCTCCATTGTTAATGACTAGAATTTGACATCATTTTTGTATTTAGTGCGTACACCCGAGAATATTGCTGCTGTGGCAGAAAGTGTTGCGTGAAGCGCCAACAACATCAACTCGCCGTCGCTCTCAACAATTGAACATTACGGAGACATCATTGAGACGAATTTTGCATTAAGGCCTTGGTATGACGCCATACAAAGTCCAATTGGTTCAGGAGTTGAAGCCAACTGACCATCCAATGGTTTTTCGCTTCGCTAAGTGGGCCTGTGATCGACTTACAGAAGATCCCGATTTTACCAAAAAATCATCTTTTCAGATGAAGCTCATTTTTATCTTGGCGGTTATGTAAACAAGCAAAATTGTTGCATTTGGGGCACAGAAAAGCCGCACGCATCATTGAAAAGCCGTTGCACCCAAAACGAGTCACTGTTTGGTGCGGATTTTGGTCCAGAGGCACAATTGGGCCATTTTTCTTCGAAAACGAGCAAGGAGTGGCCGTTACAGTCAATGGCTATCGTTATCGGGCCATGTTGAACGAATTTTAGTTCACAAAAAATAAAGAGGTGGATATTGGAAACATTTGGTTTCAACAGGACGGCAGTACGTGCCACACAGCCGAAGCTACACTCGATGTTTTGCGCCCTGTTTTTGAAAATCGCATTATCAGCCGCAGAGCTGATGTCGTTTGGTCACCTCGGAGGTGCGATTTGACACCGTAGGACTATTGTTTGTGGGGTACCGGCAAAGATAAGCGTTACGCCGACAAGCCAGAGACAATTGACGCTTTAAAGGACAATATTCGTGAAGCCATTGGTGAAATACAGCTGCACAAAATCGATAATGGTTTCAAAAATTGGACCGATCGTGTAGGCTACTGCATGGCCAGCCGAGGCCATTTGAGAAAATATTCAGTAGATTTTTTTATAGCATTTTCAAAAAAAAAAGTTATTTGGCGGACCCTTTAGTAAACCAAATTCTAGAAGGGTACCTGAAATTTCAAGTCTCTACATGAGTTGGTGGCCAGACTCATGAGTAAGACGAAGGGTTAAAGAAGGGTTTTTTTTTAATATAGGGGAATATTTTTAGTTTAGTTATGAAAAATAATGTCTCACAAATGTTAGCCATTTTCTGCTTCGCAAATTCGTGCTCTTTCCAACACATTTTCCATAACCTTTCGCAAAACTTCAGGTGTTTTGTTATTTATTTCGTCGCGTATATTGCTTTTTAATTGCTGGATGGTTTTAGGCTTATTAATGGTGACTTTTCCTTTCAATTAACCCCCGCGGTTAAATCCGGTGAACGCGGACGCCAATTAAAATACTTGTTCGCGAAATAATTCGTTCACCAAAGATGTCCCGTAAAAGAGCCATTGTGTCCCTTGCAGTGTGCGCTGTGGCTCCATCTGGTTGGAACCATATTTGCGGATGGTTTTCTATGGCTGGCTTTTAACAATTTTCCAATATTTTCCGATATCTGAAACCATTGACGGAAACGGCAACCCCGTGTTAATTTAAAAAAAAACAAGGACCAATTATCCTTTCCGATAAAACACCGCACCAAACCGTACACTTAGGTGGGTGTTAGTTGAACTACTCTCGAATTTTCCGTATCCCATATCCTGCAGCTTTGCTTACTAACGAACCCACTTAATTGCAAATGGGCTTCGTCGCTCATAATTTAATTATGAATAAAATTATGATTTTGTTCTGCATTTTGCCGGAAAAAACTGCATAATCAAGTCGTTGGTAGTAAACTGTCGGTTTCAATTCTTGGACCAGCTGAGTCTTGTATGGAAACGTTCGTAATGTGTGCAAAATTCTCTGCAGCGACGTTCGTGAGAGGCCAAGTTGTGTCACACGTCTCCTGGCTGATGTTTCTCCATCTTCCTGAATACTCCTCTGTACCAGTTCAATATTACCATCCGTGTGCATCCGTGTGCACCGTTCGTCTTTTGCCACCATCAGGAAGATTCCTTACTGTCCCTTGTTGTCGAAAATTTTCAACCAGACGGTTTATTGTTGACTCTGAGGGTTCAACCCGCACATTAAAATAACGATGATATGCACGCTGAGTCAAAACAATGGAGCGTTGATTTGAAAAATAAAGCTCAACAATTTGGGCACGTTGTTCAATAGAGGACTGCTCCATTTTAAATTCACCAAGTCTTCTTTACAAAATCCTAAAAAGAATAGAAAAAAATAGAATGAAAAAGTTATAAGCAATTCAAACCCCTTCGGTAATTTTGGGCCACCCGTTACTATAATAATTAATTTTATGTTAGATATTAATCACATTTGTTGCCGAAAATGCCATCGATTTGTTTGTGTTTATTTTCGCATATTTTATAGTTGCTGTTTTTGTCGAAAAATATTTAAAAATACATATAACTTGGCATGCAAGGCGACAAGAAATCACTTATATTGTTTTTGCCAGTCTTTATTTTAGTTGATAAATTAATCGAAATGAATATACAATTATGTTTTTAAAACGTCATATAAAGCCAATATTGGTTAAAAACTAGCCCAGTAATAAATAATGCCCCAGACCACTTATTTGCTGATTATTGCTTTACCGAGAAATTAGAGCACACAAGCTTAAACATGTTTTAAAATTGATTTCTGCAATATAATTTTTATCTTAAATAATGGTTTCATGGTAACTATGGGTAGAATTCAAGGCGTAAAATATCATTAAATTTTAAAAGAATCATTTTCCTGATCTTTATCTTATACATACCAGGTACTTTCTTGGGGCTTAAATCACAAATATCTTTTTTGATTTATCGTATATCAAAGCTTTGGAAAATAGCTGCTCTAACATTAACAGGTAGTAATGCGACTGCTATATTATGAGATATATTTGGGATTTGATACGTTTTTCAAAAGTTTTAACAAACAGATTTACTTTTTCTATATAATTTCTTGACCAACTTCCATGCAAGTTACTTTATTGGGGTCTAGATGTAACTGGTCTTTTAAGATTTCTAGCTGCAAGCCATAATGAGTAGTCTGATTTAGAGTTGGATCAAGTTCCTTAAGATATTTTTTTAGGGATGCACAGATAACAAACAAATATCTAATGGCTTTTTTTTCTTATTTAACTAAAATGTTACAATTTTGCTGACAGTAGTTTTATTTCATACAGTTTTTGGTTTATTAAAGTGTATTACGGGAGTGTGCTTTTTATGGGTATATTGTAAATTCTAAATCGATCTTCATATCCGTTGAAAAATTCAAATTTTTACAATATGTTTTTTGCTTAGGCTTGAGTTCAAACAGCTTTGGGGAACTGGAAACAAAATAAACTAAAACTTCTCTTTTCCGTTTAGTCGTTTACGTGCGGGCGTGTTGTGAACAGACATACATACTGAAATGCCCTAATCGACTAAGACAGCCTAAACACCCAAAACATGTATATTTTATGAGCTTTTAGACGAATACTACTTAATGTTACGCATGGAATTCGAAATTTAATTCACCACTCGTTGTGGTGGTCATCTTTTAAGAAATGACCATAATTAAATTCGTATGTTTAGGAAATTATCAAACGCTTTACAATTATGTAAGGTCAGTCACCCTTAATGTTTTTTAATCTTTAATTATACCAACCATAACTATTAAATTTAAAAGCTTTTATTTATGTTTCGTATTTTGCTAAAAAACAATACATATTTAATTACCAACTTTAATTAATATTTTTTCATATTTGTTAAGAAATTTTATTAAAGCCTTAACTTTTTCTTTTATAATTGCTCCAGATTTTTTTAATAAAAGCTTTTATTAACAGCTGAATATGTTTCAAAAATTATAAGAGTGTTATAATATTCTGCTATATTTTCTTTAGTGGTGAATAATTTACAAAAGCTTTTTCTTTTAAGAGAGATAAAAGAGACAAGCATATAAGCAAAAAATATAAGAGCTGTAAAAATTAAGTTAGGGGTTTATTTGTATAACCACTATAAAATACTAAGAACAGTTTATTTTCGTCCATGTCTAGACACTTTAATTTAAACTTTTGTTATTTGTATGTGCTTTAGTTTTTTCTCAATACATTTATTCTCATCATTTAATTATTATTTGCAATTGCCTTTAGATTCCGTACTTTTAAATAACAAAATAATATTCGATATCTATAACAACAATAGTCATTCGCCGTTAGTGAAAACAGGAAATTGAATTATGGTAAATCAATTTAAGCACTGCAAATATTAAACATGTTTTTGGGAGGAATAGGAAATATCCTAAATCTATTAGCAAGCAATAAAGCACATACATAAAAATAATTGTTCGAAATTAACAAACTCATTCGCTAACACTTATCAATTGATAAATTATACCTGCAATACTTCCGCACGAAATAGTGATTCATAAAATTTGTTATGAGCGAGAAGAATGGGAAATAAATTAAAACCAAAATTCAAAATCATATAACAAAATCAGCCATTAATGGTTTATATCCACAAGCTCTTATAATCGCATAACCAAATTGATAGGTTTCATGTATATTTGGGTATGTTTGTATATTTATAAACACAACTACTGGTAGTTTTATGAAGTTACATTTTACTATAGCAATATTCCGGAAATATTGGCAATTACCTGTGATGTGTTATTTATTGGCATCTATTACCTAATATGTATAAATATACAGATGTTTAAGGTACAAATTAGAGGAAATTAATCTTTATATCAGTGCAAGTAGTAAGAATGGCAAAAACCACTAAGAAAATGGTTGGTCAATCCCTACCGCACTGTATTTTACACAGACTGTAACGCAATTTACTTTCCATCTGAGGTACGACTCAGTCAGTACAGGGTCAATTCTTCCTTTGAATTAAAACACGGGATACTTTCGTGTATGTTCGCTTACAATTATTTAACAAAGCTTTTATTTACGAAAACTTATTCTTCTTAATATACGTAAATCTACGACGTTGTTCGGGTGGTGCAGCGTAACTATATGGCGGCTGAGTAAAAACACGTAGGAAAATAAACGTTAAAATATGTACACTTATTAAATTACTACAGTAACTGATTGTGGGTTTTAAATTTGTTTTCCGTACTGTTAAAATTGAATAAAAATATAGTTATTTTACGAATAATTTCATTTTTCAACATTTGTGTTTGTTATTCAAAAAACAAACTACAAAAAAATAATGTTTTTCCGTATTTATTTTGTTATGCAGTTTAATTTTTTTCGGTTAAAATATATATAAAAGTAAAAACTATTAAATTTTACGGAACATGCTGTTTAATAAATAAAAAAGATTAAAAATGAATGTAAAAATCATTTGTTTTAAATGAAATGTAAATGATCCGTTTTTTAAATGAATTTTAAGTTGTTTAAAATGAATTTTTGAGTGTAAAGATAACTGTAAGGTACGAACACGACTAGTTTTCTTTTTGCCAAAATTACGGGCATAAGCCTGGTAAAAGATTCCGAACATATGCAAAACTAGCCTTTTCACGAAATTCATTTTCGCCAAATTAAAGCCACTGTGAATACGTTACAAAAAACAAACAGAAGTGCATTTATGAACAAGGTTTCGTTTAAATGTGCTTTACCCGAATTTTTTTGAGTGGTTAAAAAAATTTTTTTTAAATAGTTAAGTTCGTATATGCCTAGCTATTGGGGATGCCAATGCCGAAATCCCGGGATTTAAATTAAGGGTGTAAAGTTTTCTTCACACCAGCCGTTCTAACTGAACTTTCATCTTCACATTCATCAGCTGAATCATTCCAATAAAAACTCATATTTATTTCTTCAAGTTTTAGCTTTGTCAAGCCGTATGTACTCATTCCTAGTGAACAAAATATTCTTATGTAAATTTTGAACATAATGGACCAATGTTGCCTATAGGCAACATTGTTTTTAAAAAAAAAATACTGAGGACTAAGCTACAACATTTGTTTGTTTTTGTTTTTGTGCTGTTTTGCAAACGGGAGATTCTAGTTTTCAATTAAATTTGAGTTATTGAGTTGAGCTAAATTTCAGATTGGATTTTTGTGTTGGCATTCGGCGCTCGTTGGCGCAGATATTATTTATAATTCATATTCGTAACATCCCTGATACATAAATTTATATTAATCTATTAAAGAAAAAAATTTTTTTTTCAATCAAGCAATTAAGGTTTTCTGATGAGCTGGCCTAAGCTAGCCTTCCCTCAACAATAAATTTAGTGTATTTATCAAATATGAAAAACAGGGAATTTAGCACGTTATACGGAAATCGTATTAATAATCAAATCGATTTTAAATGAAAATTCAATCAAGTGAATAGACCGTTTACTTATATCAACAACATCATTGCAGAAAATGTTGTTTACATAAAAAATATTTAATTAATTCTATTAACATGTTTACTGTTGCAACTTTTTTTGTTGTTTTAATGAATATCACAAATTTTTTAATTATAATAAATTTTCATTTTTTCTTCGTAGGCATTATAGGAAGCAGTAAAGTATTAAAACTATAAATAAATGAAAGCTTAGAAAAGGATGAAAGTTCAGACGGTCCTCGTCTGAGCGAAGGTGAAAGACCGACTCTTCGAATTGGAGTTGAGAATGGTGCCTTGAATGCGGATTTGACAGATTTTCCTGTAACTTATATGGATAGTAAAAACCTCTTAATGTGTATCTTTCTTTGTCTAGATGGAAAACAAGTTGTGGAAAAACTTTGCAAAAAAAAAGTTAAACAGAAAATGTTTAGGTTTTTAAAAACACATATAAATATTTCTATTTTTGTGTAAACATTTTAAGCAAATTTTTTTTTTGATTTAAAGGATTTTTATAAGTATCTTTAAAGTTTTTGTAAATTATTTAGCTGTTTTTTGAAAGTTTGCGGTTTGACTATTAACATATTTCTAGTCTCATGTTTATATCGGTTTTTTTTGTATAAACTTTTTGTAATATTTTTTTTTAAGAGTAAATCAGTTATAAGAAAATAAAAAGTATTTAAATTCTAATTCCATTGTGCTGCTCACATGCACCCACAACATATTTAAACGAACCTTACCGTGTCCTTGCTAAATAATTCTTTGTGTTGCACACGGAGCAACACACTTAAATAAGCCCATTTACAAGCTGTGCTGTTAGAGGTTATAAAATTAATCTGTTTATAGTTTTAAAATAAAGATTTATTATGATATACTATGTTGTTTTTATCTAATTTTGAACTTAAAAAGGAACAAAAACTTTAACACTAAAATTTTTAAAATAAATAGTTTTCTTTATAGACAAAAAAATAAATTATTTTCATTTTTTTTTAACTGCTGGACTGTATTATATAATTTATGTTAGCATTAACTTGATTCATGTGGAAATTTTTAAAATAGTAATATACGTACATTATGGTGGATTCTAAATTCATAAAAAAATTGAAAACTCATGTGTTTCAAAAACGAAGTAGAGGTTAAGACCAAAAAAACAATTGATACAAATTTGAGCTCGACTGGTTAAAAATTGGCGTTACACAGATGGAAAAAGTTCATAAAAACGAGGTTGTGGAAAAATTGATAGAAAAAAACTCGTAACTACTCAGCAGTTGCACCTAGGGAGGTAACATTTATGAGCACCCTATTAGTTTCGTTTATCCAATATTTCTCTAGAATAAACTTACCCCCTCAATTACACTAAAGGGGTCCCATAAAAACTAAATTAACACGAAAATTTATCAATACATAAAACAGTGGAATTACGCCAAGTATAAAAGCTTTGAATGTGAATCGGATTGTAGAACCAAAATATTTTTACCAGAAACATGGTTATTGAGATTGTTAAAGAGCCGGTTGATTACATAAGACGAATATAGATAGTTCTTTAGCTAGCACTGCTCTAAAGCGTAAACAATTTTTTGGAGATTTTTATTTTGATTTTTTTTTTTAAATTAAGAGAATCCCCGAATTATAGTTCTTTTTTTTATTTTATGAACATAGACGTATCGACATTTTAGTTTTACTATAAAAATTTTAATAAAAATAAATAAGCTGTAAAGAATAACAACAAATAAAATTTTGTGTATAAAATATATTTTTGTTTTGTGAGACAGCCAATTTTTTTTTTTTATTTTACAAAACAAATTTGCCACAAAATATTTTCCCAAGTTTCGCTAACAGCACATATGCGGCATTTTGCGAAAGATATTTTGTAAAGCTACTTTCGTAAAAAAGCTAGAGTAAACTTTTGTAAATAGTACAAAAAAGGAGCTACGAAAATTGTTGTATCATGGACGTTTTTGAGTGTAGATAATATTTGGAACAATGAACTCTATATAAATCTTGACATTATAACATTTTTATGGTTAAGCGGTTGCCTAATTGTCCATGGTTAAATAAAGAGTCCACTCTCAATAATTGGTCCACAACGACTTACGGCTAATTGTAAATGCCAATGCATTTACCGTAAGCCGCAACATACTTCTAACAAACTCAAGCAAAACTATTTTTATTTAACGTTGAAATCACCAGAGTTTTCTGAGAAAACTTTTTTTTATTTCCTAAGCTACACCCCGCGATGCTCTGCGCTTGTCTGCAGGAAAGAAACCAGAGTCTCTGGCGGGAGTCGAACCCGAAACACCGGCGCTGATAGACTAGCTCACTACCAGCTAGCCTACCGGTGCACTTGGCATATGTCCAAGACGTAAAGTTTAATACTTTCGTTTATTAAATATTGAACAGTTTTTCTTAAATGAAGGTTAAGTGATTGAAAACCTCGAACTACAAAAAATTGTTTTAAAATAGTTATCAAAAAAATTTTATTTAACTTGTAACAATATTTCAAATAAAATGAAAAACACATGGTTTTTTATAAAAAAAACACACATTTTAAAGTTTTCTAACGAAATAATTTGTTCTTTTCCAGTATAAGTATATATTATTTGGTGCATTTACTTAAGCTTGAAAATAAATTTAAAAAGTTTTTTGTTTTCCAGTTTTCAACTACTGCTTCCTATGACAACAAAGATGCCGGTTTGTAATGGTACGTGCGAATATCAAACTTTGTTTCTATTTTTTCTTTGTTTCTCAAACGAAAAATGCGAAAAAAGCTTAACTAGGGTAAGCACGATATACAAAAGAAGAAGAAAAAAGTTAAACATCTTAAAACTCTCCACCTTTTCTCAAGTTGTGTTCGTATGTTTGTTTAAGTTTATTTCAGTACACCTGCTGACAAATGGCGTTACACAGTGTGTCACATCCATCATCAGAGATTTAAGGGTTCTTACTCGTTCAAACTGTTTAGTATATACACACACACATGCACGCAAGTGCTTATGCACATGTACTTACTAACTTACAGGTATCCATATAAACGCAGTAACAAACACTTCACATAAACCAAAAAACAGCTATTTTGTTTATGGAAATACTTAAATTTTCACTTATAAATTGGCCAAGGGAGAAAAATTTGGTAAAGGAAAAAAAATATTGTGCGAATAGTTTATACATACCACGAGTACAGCAGCCGTAAGCAAAACAAATGTCGCTCCAACTCGAGAATCTAATAAGAGTTTATTATAAAACAAAAGTTTATTGACACCAAAAATAATAAGAATCTTTTATTTGGGGTGAAAGCAAATAAACAGTTAAATATTTTTAAGTTGGTAAAGAGAATCCTTTGTTTTTCTATAGAAGGATAATTCGAAACTAAAACTGCTTATTAACTCAAAGCAGGGACCGTAAATAATAGTTATCCGGAAATTTAAACATTAAAACTCTTTATAGTCTCATATATCAATAGACTCGTACTGACGAGCTCTTTCAGAATCTGTGTGATCTTAAAAAAAGAGTTTTATGTTTTCCGTTTAAAATAAAACTCATTTGAGAAGTTTTATTTTATTTTCGCCTGAAATAAAACTCATTTCGCCACCATTAAATACAACTCTTTTGAAGAGATTTGTTTTTTTGTCTTAATTAAACTTAATTTGTTTATTTTCTTCTTTTCTACACACAGAAAAAAATACTAATCTAAAATTAACATGGAAAAATGTTGATTGAGAATCATAGTAAATTTCTGCAAAAGTATGCCCTATATTTAAATTTATCATTATTTAATATTAATTTTAAATGAAAAATAATCTTAAATCACGCTAATTAATATTATTCACTGCTAAAATAAATAAAAAAAAATATTAAAATATAAATAAATATGGATTCAACATTGAATCCATTAAGAAACCTGTTTTATATTAAAATCAAAAGTTTATCTTGATAAATTAACATGCATACATAGTTAAGTATGTTAATTTTTTTATTTTCATTCATAAAATATGTTATAAAAAGAAGACAATTCCCGTACTCTTTTAATTAAAATTATTTACTTAAATCAAGTTTTCAAAGTAGAATGATGACGAAAACCATATCGGGCGATTCTGCTGATGCTTCTGTTGACAAAGGAGAGTACAACATAAGAAAAACATGTGTTACAGGGGTAAGTGTATTGCATTATTCTTAAATAAATGCATATGTTGTCTCTGAAGTTTCTTCACACTGTTATAACACACTCAAATCAATTTCATTTTACATGAAATTCACGTTGTTTAAACTTGAAATAACTTTCATTCAACGTGATTCGGATTGTTATTTCAATATAAATGACATTTTGCTCAAACTTTACTGCAATGTTAAATTAACATGAATTATAGTTAATTTAAGAGAAAAAAATGTTGTTCGCAAGTAATCGTAAAATCAGGTTGAATTAACATGAAAAACGTATTAAGCAAAATCAACACCGAACAATTTTAAATCAACCTTGTTTTATACGTTTTTAACTTGATTTTTTTCTGTGTGTAGCAGACTCGTTTTTTTATTTGTTTAATATAACAAACATGTTTTTTTCCAAACTTTCTGGTGAAAGAGTTGATCACAGGTCGCTCAATACCATCTTAAGAGCAGAGCATGCTCTTTCCACGCTTACTTGTGTTGCAGTAACACATTGCACAGTTTTAGCCAATTTATACAAGTAAGGATAGCACATTTTGTTTGCTTCCCTGTATTTTAAAAAAATGCCTTGGAAAAAAGTTATCGATTTCATAGAATGCTTTTATTTCATCCTCATCGCAATTTTCTTCCTCTTATTGTTCTCTATCTACATTAAGGGAGTTCAAATACTGACCCAAAGGCGATGTTTGAGGTTGGGATGCATCACAAACATACGGCGAATATGGGAAAACATCCGGTGAATATCGTAAATTGTTTTAATATGCAAATTTGTTTCTGAACAAAAAAATAAAACTCAAACGAGTTTTATTTTCTGGCGTGAAATATAAAACTCCTCAAATTAGTGTTTCTTTAGACGGAAAATATAAAACTCCTAAAATCAGTTTTATTTTTTATGAACGCAAAATAAAACTTTTTTTTAAGAGTTTCTTTCGACCTTTTATTTTTACGTTGGATAATAACTGGTAAGTAAAGATGGAGTTTTTTTAATTCAGAAAATAACTGTTTCAAAAGACCTTTTTTGATATCACTAATAACCGTTACGGTCCTTGTCTCAAAGAACAAAATATATATTAAATTTTAACTTCGAAAAAATGAAGTTTGTTTTCGAAGAACTAGAACGTATTTCTTTGTATTTCGATTCCCGCCGGAGACTCTGGTTTCTTTTCTGCAGACAAGCGCAGAGCTTCGCGGGACTTAGCTTAGGAAATAAAAAAAATATATATATTCAGCAAATTCATTCGGAAACATAGGCTGAGCAAAACAATCTCCGTGTCTGTCTGTCTGTCTCAGTTCATTGAGCGATTTTCGGGTATCGTAAATAATTGTTTTCTCCATATTATCCTTGGTCTTTTATTTGAGTGGGGATTTTAAGTGTATATTCGAGCCAATTGTTTTTCCTTCATTGTATTTGGTTGCTGACTTTCATATATTTTGCGGGTTGTTGTACGCAGTTTGCGAATCTACGTCACTAACAGCGCTGCCGTCTTGTGTTATAATACCACCCAAGGAGCAGAAGATGTCAACGTTCTGCATTGGCTATTGTTTGGTAAAAATGTTGGTGAATAATTCTAAATATATAGCAACAAATGCACTTTGTTTCGCAGACCGTAGTACGAAACATACAAACAGCCACAATAACACATGGATAGTATTAAGTGAATTGAAGACAAGGGTTCTAAAGAACTGTAACTTTTGTTTAAAAATCGACCAATTTAAATTTTAAAAGAATGTTTATATACTCAATATTAATTTTTTGTTTTTTTCTTTAATCTTTAATAACGGGTGGGCCGATGTTGAATGTAGACCACACCTAAACGTCATGTTTTCTTCTGCATTTCATTTGACATTTCTCAATTTTAGACTAACTCAATTTAAAACATGGAAAGATACACAATAGAGTAACGCGGTAAAGTTATTCAGGCTTATTATGAAAATGTGCGTACAAATCAAAATGGATATCGTGCACTTTTGAAAAAAAAATCATCTTCAGTGATGAGGCACATTCGCACATTGGATTCGTCAATAAGCAGAATTGCCGCAATTGGACGAATGATAATCAAAGAGTGATTGTCGAAAAACTAATACACCCACAAAGAGTGACTGCTTGGTGCAGTTTATGGGCTGGCGGCATCGTCGGGCCGTATTTTTTCTAATGGTCAGGCAGTAACTTTGAATGGTTTTCACTATCGTGAGATGATAACAAATTTTTTATGGTCCGGCAGGGCGATGCCACTTGTCACCGGGGCTGTGGAATCGGAGTCGTTAAGTTGGATTTCAAATCCAAACGAATTAACATTTTAAGGCAATATCTTTTTAAATTGTTTCTCAGTTAAACGTATTGTTTCCTATTTTACTATGAACTCTAAAAAACAAGATAAAAAGTCTTCTTTTAATTCTAATTTATAAACTTCATTAGTTTTTTAATAACTACCAAAGGTACATTTTAAATATAAATGTAATGTACAATTAACTTTAATGCATGTACGTTTATTCCTTTGTTATTAATGTATATAAAATTGTAACGTTATTTACTGACTCACTGGCTGATTCATCATTGCACAGCCTGAATGCCTGAAGCGAAAATCTTTAAATTTGGACCAGAGATTGGTCACTCCCAAAATCGATCCGATTTTTGGAATTTTAAATTTTTTAGGGGTAAAAAAGAGTAAAAACGAAAAAATTCAGAAACCTTATATCTCCAAAACTAAAAGAGATACAAATACAATTTAAAACTTATCGTTATAAACGCACAAGTATCTGGTACTTTTTTGAAATTCGGCCCTATAAAAACGGATAAAAACTCAATGTTTGTTACTTTTTTGACACCCCATCCATCTTTTGAACCAATAAACATAGAAACAAAGTTAATACCACATTCGAAACTAATCAAAAAAATATGAATACGAATTTGGTAAAAATCGAAATTCGAACATTTAAGGGGTGAAAATTGTAACTATTTTTGGTACTTTTTTTACATAATATTTTTCTCCATTAATTGACATATTCGTACTAAATTTTGGGCTGCCACAACAATACTGAAATTTTTGATACTTTAATGGGGAAAAATAGTACCCAAAAAAATGAAAAACGGGAAATTTGAGATTTTTCTTGAGCTTTTTTGGTTCTACAACTGGTATTTTTTCATTAATATTGGTCCATAAAACATAAGATTCAACATGCAATGTCCTGAGTGGATAAGAATCTATTGCGGAACTGTTTGGTTCGTTTTTGTTCTCTAACTGGCACTTTTGTATTTCCGTTAGTATTGGACCTAGGCGAATAAAATTCAAGATGCAATGTCCTGGGTGGATGAGAATCTATAAGAGTGAACTTTTTGGTACTTTTTTTATTCTTTGACTGGTACTTTTTGAATTTCCGTTGGTATTGGACCTAGAAACATAAAATTAAAAATGCAAGGTCCTGAGTGAATGAGAAAATAAGCTTTGGCATACAGATATGTCCACGAAGAAGAAGCGGGTTAAATGTTAGTTCAATAATAAAACAAGAAACATTTTTTTTTGGTTTAAGTACAATTAGTGCCAAAAATGTAAAATTTTTTACTGAATTAAGTGCAATTTCGAAAATATAATTTATCATCTCTGCTATATGGATTGTAGCAAAACTAGTTTCTTTCGAAAATTCGTAGCAAAACTCGTTCGTTCCAAATTTAAATCAATCATGTCTCTATATTTCTGTTTGTTTCAATTATAATAATTATTAAATGTTGAATGGCATAACAGTTTAGAATCTAAAAGTTAAACTAATTTGCTTCATTAAATCGGGAGCTTATGTTTATTGAATTTTGCCGAAATACGAATGAAGTGCAACGAACGAAATTTGCCTCTCATCCGCTCATATGTAAATAACTATATTAAAGCTCAATGCGGCACGTGATAGAATTAAAAGATCGATTTAAAATGTTTCCAGAATTATTTTCTTTAAGCAAATAAATGGTACTGCATTAAAAAAAGGTTTAAGGTCTGTAACGGTCCATACCATACGGGCCCTATCTCTTGGGAGACCATCGCTACCTGTTCTTGCGACATTGCTCAGGGCAATGTTGATTATTATTTCATGGAATTATAACAAAAAAATTTAGTTCAACACCATTTTTATCAATATTTTAACATATTTTTAATAAACTGTCATTTTATTCGCATGTCTATTCTAAGTCAAATTACAATCCTCAAAAGCTTTTTTGATACTTTGATAGTCTTATTCCTTCAATATTTTCCAGGAATACAAATTCGAATAATATGAAAATTTGTATAATGAATGTTACTCTACATGGGAAATAAATTTCCGGATTCATATTTTGAACATTTTAATAATATAAACTAATAATGAAAAAAAGTGTATTATGATTTATGTTATGTAGTGTAGTGTAAAATTTTGAATATTTGCAATTGAAATAACATTTTATGTTAATAACATGTTAATGCTACATTAGTAAAATTTCAACTCAAAATAATTTAAGATAATTAAAAAAAAAATAAATATGTATGTTGCCGCCACTGGCATAAACAGCTAAAATTAGTTTTACGAATTTACATTACTTGTTAGAAAATAATCTATTACAATGAAAAATTAAATGTTCGGAGTAAGCGCTACTCGCGCCATTTACAAAACTCCATTTCTTTTATTATTAATTATAAACCTTGCTCTTACTAGGCTGGCGTGGTGTTTGTACTTAGCCCAAAATAATTAATAATTATTCAAAATTAAAGCTCTAGTGGTTTCCATACCAAAAAGTGAGTTGGTTTTACATGCATTTTATTAAATTGTTATTTTATAAGTTCTCTAAATAATACCATATGTATGTATATAATTTTAGGAATTTTAATATAGGAAACATTGGATGAATAAATGTATATTTCAATTTGATCCCGTGTCTTCCTTATTCAAACTCCAGTGGAAATCATTAGCGAGGCGTATATCTCATCGCAACAATGTATGTAATAAAAATAATATTAACCTTCTAAACTCCCCAAATTTTATCAAACGATGACAGGAGGCCGGATGTGCTGTTTGAATTGTCTTACCCACAATTTGGATTATATATTCAAAATTTTGTTAATTGTATATCACAATAGAAAATTTTATCATTTTGCGAATGGTACATTTAAAAAAATAATCGCAATAATGCGCTATGCAATAAGACATACATAGATGCAGTTATGTAAGTAAACGAACTCTTAACAAGTTTTATATAGCATTTCAAGTGCTTATTACGAAGAGGGCTTGTAAGGGAGAATACTAAAAAATAAATGTAACAAAACATTCACTGTCATATTCATAAAAATAAAATAAATTCGAAATTTGTTTTAAGGAAAAATTTTCATACAAATTTTTCTTAAAATGCATTTCAAATCCATTTTAGTTTTTTGTGAAAACGGCAGTGTAAATCTGATCTTTACATCCTACAATTTTAATATGCGCTGAATAAAGTGCTTTATGTGTCAAAAATGTATTGCTTCACAGTTGGAACTCGCCATATAAAATTCATGTCTTCCGAAAGCGAGATGGTAAGCGAAATTCGTAGATTTCACCCTTACAAGCCTGCTCCGTTCAAAACTAAAATTTTATTGGGATGTTAAATGTATGTTAGTGAATGTCAATGTGTAATAATATAAGTATCTGTGTAAGTGTGGTAATAAATGTATTTGTAAAAAAAAGAAATTACATATTTTATCTAGTAATTAACGTTAAATTTAAATAAGATTAGAAAAAACATTAATTCAAGTAAAATTGTATTTTAAATCAGATCTTTAGAAAATTTATAGATATAAGTTAAATTGAGGTGAAAAAAATATTGATAAAAAAAAATTTCGTTAAAGTAAAGTTTAAGAAAAGGAAAAATTAAGATTAATTAAAATAAAATTAGATTTTAGAAAAGAAAAATTAAGTTAAGTTAAGATGATAAGTTAAGCAAAGAAAAATTAAGTCAAGATTCAGTTAGATTTAGAAAAATTAATATAAGCTCGAGTTAGCGTTAAGTATTAGATAGGTTAAAAATCTGCAGGGTAAAAATTTAAATTCGAAAGTTAAATTCAATATATGATCTTTCCGGATGTAAATGTATTTAGCGGTCACAAATAGAGTTAAATGATTTAAGTTTTGTTTCGTTATACTACCGTTTAATAATTATGACCTTAATTCCAAACGCATTTATTCGGGAGATTTTCTCCTATATAACAATATGAAAATTAATCACAAAAAAAAAACAACAAAACAATCTCACTTATCTTACCACAAAATATTTATCCCTTTAGATAAAAAAATACTGCCAAGCAAATTCCTTATCTTTATATTTTTGATATACAACATTTTCTATGTATGCATTTGTTAATAACAAAATTATGTAAATTTTTTTTTTGTTTAAAAGTTGTTATTGGTTTAAAACATTGCTCTCACAGGTCAAATAAGGACCAGTCTCATATACATTTAGCATTTAGGTTAAAGTAGGAGTCGGAGTCAGAGTTGGATTCGAAGACGGAGATTGAGTCGTACTTAAAAAATTTCAGCGGATGGATTCGGAGTTATCACTTTTTCTTGACGACTCCACACCCTGCTTGCCACACGAAACAATGGCTCTTTTGCGCCAAGATCATGTGATTTGACACTGTTGGGCTTTTTTCTTTGTGGTTGTTTAAAAAAAAGGTGTACGCCAATAAGCCAGCAACAATTCAAGAGCTAAAGGATAAGAAAATTCGGCAAATTATCGGCATAGAACCTCAATTATGCCTCAGCGTCATCGAAAATTTGGACCATCGGATGGAGGTGTGCCGCCGAGGTCGCGGCGGTCATATGGCCGATATTTTGTTCCATACATAATTGTGTACACCTTCATGTTCCAGGCATATTCAGTTGTGGAATCGCAAAGTACCCAAATTTTGATGCCACATCAACGGGCTTGATGGAATATATTGCCTGAAACTGCACCGACCTCGAATTGGAACCAATCGTTCATCTACAGTAACATTTTCATGTGGATTGTAAAAGACTTTGAGCTGATTATTCCACTTATCCCAAACGTTCCTTATCGGTGCTAGTTTGTCACGAAGTCTTCTTTCTTCGCTTTCGTCAGAGCTGTCAAGCCGTAGGCACTTTGACATGCTCGCAAATCGCTTGAATTGGTACCGAAACCCGGGAATTCGTTTCCCTTTTTTATTTTATTTTAAAAAATAAAATTTAAATACCGTAAAACCAGAATAAAGTCAAAGCTATTAAAAAATTATTGAATTAATTGAAAATATTGTGGTGTGATTTTAATTTCAATAAGAATTAGTGTGGATGTGTATAAGACTTATTGAAAAATCAGACAAATTGTATTGTAATTAAATATAAATATAATTATTCTTAACGTTTTATACAACTCTACGCATGTCTTCTTGAAATTGTGATTATTAAAAAATATGAATTTATCAATAGTTTTGAAAATTGGGTTTTGAATTTTACTCGTGTTTTATTTCAGCACACAAAAACGTGCTCGTGAAAATTGTATATTTGCCATTGAACTTCAGTAAGCCTTCATAATTACACACTATTGCCAATATATATTGTTTGTGTCCAATTGAAATATTGAATATATTACAGTTCATTCCTTTATTGGAAAAATTATCTCAATAAATTCAATTGAGGAATTCAAAATATGCTTAAATTTAATTAATAATTACTTATGACGTAAAAAGTAATTGGAGCTTTACTATTTCAATTTAATTGAAGTAATTCTATGTACGTCTGTACTTTCAATACGTGTTTTTTTTTTGGAAAACAATATACACTTCAACTAATTCGGGTGATATTTATCACCGCTCTAGAAGCATTCAATTTCTGTTTAAGTACTTCTGTACGAATTCTAACAAAGATTCGTTTTCTAAACTTCTTTACTACCTCAAAGTTTTGCAGGTTTGCACCTGATCACGTGTGCAAGCATTTCTTCTTCTTAATTGTTCAATTCTTTTTTGTACATCAAACGAAAATATTCAATTACAATAAACGGAGAAGTACAACCAGATACAAAAAAGGGCTTTTAATTTTTTAATAATGGCAATTGTAATATTTGGTAAAATTTAATGTCCAATAATTTTCATTTATAATTAAATTCTAAATTCATAAACACAGGTCTTCCGTTTTTTCACTCCACAAGCTTGTGAGATTTTCTCCATTACTTGTAATCCAAGGTATGTATCAAGCTCTATCATATCAATGTTTTGCCAATCATTTCCACATACATAATTCGACACCTTTTTGATTTGTCATTTGAATAAAAATATTTTTTATATTCGATGATATAAACAAATCGAACAAAGACTTTATATCTGTAACCACAGATGTTGCTCTTTTGGTAGTTCAAGGCTCATTCAATAAAATTTGATTTTCTTGCAATCTGGCTGTTTTTTACTGTTGGCTGCTCTTTCCAAACTACACTTTTGTCCTTTGATAAAGATGTAACTGAAATGCTGTGATCTATTTGTACTGCATCTTCTACCTCCACGCTTTCAATGTTCTTATTTGATGATGAATATAATTCGACTTCTGCATCGCTATCGAGTGAAAAAATTTCGTCTTGATCACTTTCATCAAAAAAGCCATCATCTTTGTCATTCACTATTTGTTGCAACTGAAGATCAGTAAGAATCTTAAGCAATTTCATTATGGAACAATCGTACATTAAAATTTTTTTTACAATAGATACTTCTCATCTTTGTGCCATTATGTACAAATACTCAATTATGACGAATTACAAAATATAAGTATGAACGCTGATCACCAAAATTTGATCAGAACTCATTGAAAGAAAATACTGTAATGCGACAAAAGTTCTTGCATCATCATAGTTTTTTTTTTCGTTCATGTACAAAACAGGGAATCACCGAATTGGAATTTGAATGAAGTCTTTTGTTTACAAGTGTCAATGCGTTACCATATCATCATAAAACAAATTTCAAGAGATACCTTTACGGGATTCTCCAAATCCCACCCACAGTTTGAGAATAATAAAATTTTGGATAAAAAAGTATTCAATGAAAGCGATTTTATTGATTATTTTACTGAAAAAATGTTTGGTCGACGGTTCTAAATAAATATGAACTCAGTTCAATTAAATTCAATAGGAAAAAAATGGTAAATAGGAATTAAATTTGCAATATCGCTTGTTGGGTCATATTGACCCAACGGATATCAAATGTTTGTGACTAAATTTTATTATTTTCTTTTTAAAGCATAATTTACGTCCCTATAATAATTAAAATCCAGTTTAATTTTCATATCTTATAATAAAAGGGAACAATTTTGCGTCTGAAAACCTGAAACTGAGTAAATTACTTGCAGGGTTTCTAACTATGACGTTATAACGAATATCACATATGTAAGAGACTTGATAACCTTGCCAAGAGAACTGCTACGTCATAAAATGGTCAATGATGCGCACGGCATAGTCTTTATTTATTATCATAGTTGGTATTGCCGGGTTCTGATTTAATTAAAAAACAAAAAATATGTAAACTTTAAGCAAACCAAGCAGTTGATTGAAAGCCATTTAACCGCTGCAAAGAACAGACCAACCACAATGTTGTTACTTTTAAAAATACTTAAAATTTAACATGCAATTTTTTATTCAGAGCTAAAAATTATTAATTATGACAATAGCACGTTTGAAAAAAATGGTTGGTTTGTAGTTATTGCGGGGACAAAATATAATGGTTTTCCAGCGTGTTGGTTCTTTGTGGAGATAGAAAAATAATTCGAACAGCTGGATAAACATTAATTGTTTCTTAGTACTCCAAATTTCAGCCCACTTAACGGTTATCCGGCACGAATGTAGTCCGTAATAATACGTTATATTTAATACTAAAATAATTCAAAATTGTTTGTACAACTTTTCGTTTCCTAAGTATAATACTGCGTATGAGCAACGTTTTTACAACTCATTCGCCTTGACTACGGCTTGAATAATGTGTTACATACGTAACATGTATGTATAATTTTAAATGGTAAATTTAGCAGCAGTTTGTTAAATTAAAGAAATAAATATTTCAATGTTCATTATTTTTTATAAGAGTTAAAAAAACGAACTTTTAGTTCCATAATAAAGGATTTCACATACATAATTTTGAGTTTTATTTATAATGAATATCCATCATTCTTTTAGTCTTTTAAACTTCATTTAGTCTGCCAAACTATAATTTATCTTATTTAAATGCATTTAAAAAAATAAACTTTTTGCACATACTCATTTTTAATGTTAAACTTGACAAACAGTATTTTGTACATTAAATATACACTGTGAGGTAACTGAATAATGTGATTATCTACTTAGAATCATAAAAAAATTCAGAAATTTTAATTTTAAACTTATGGCATAAGTGTCGACCTATATTTAATGTCGGACAATACTTAAGTAACAGTCAATCCATAAGCAACGATAAGCGATACAGACTTTAAATGGCGGTATGTATAAGAAATAAAAAGTACTGTATATAGGGGTTTGGCCCAAAATTGTCTTCTACTGTTTTAGAGACTTCATTGTTATAACATTCATTCTAGAGCGTGACTTATGCACGACCTGGTTAAATGTAAAAATGGGGCGTACTTCTGGGACGTGTCATAAAATTGAGCATATTAAATTTTAGACATTAAAAGTTTTACCAGGGAGTTCTTGCCACGTCCATGAAATAGGACACAATGGGGGTGGGATCTGAGTTGCCACAGATGTCAATGGCGCCCAGAATTTAATGTCGGATTAAAATGTCACAAAAGGCAAAGATTAAGCCATATAAAAGCCATTGATGACGATATTCAATCTGCTATGATTGCACTACAAATGGCGACGCTATGTCCAAAAAACTAAAAGGGAGGAATGCAGGGGCGTGGCAAAAATAAAAAAAATTCTGGAATTTTTTCCAACTTATCTTTATTTCTAGGGGGTGACTGGCTTAACTTGCTTTCCTGTATGAGGACCGAACCACTTAAATGTACACTCACAATATTCTGTACGTAAAATTAACTGAAATTGTAATATAAAATAAATGAAAGTTCAATTAAAACCGGTCTAACTATTTTTCATTTATTTTTAACAAAAAGTTCATTTAATTTTTAGTGTCAAAAATTCAACACCATATTCAGTAAAAACGATTAAATATTCAGTTATTTATTAAAATTTTACTGTCAATTTTTTACTGTCAAATTGACCCCATATTCAGTAAAAACAATTAAATATTCAGTTATTTTATTAAATTTTCGTTTACTCCACAAAAGAGCCGAATTTCTAAAAAATACCAGACAGACACCTGTCCGCTTGTTTTTCTTATAAGCGAGAGAGGGAGAATATTTTTATTTACTTACCCAGTTACAGACGTTTGTTTTACTTTTGTTGTACTGACCACGTTGTTTACAGAAGAACTCTCAATTATAAGACACCAGCAGCATGACCGATATGGCTTCGCAATTATTTTACTTTTAAAATTTGATGTATTTAACTAAATTATTTTAACAAATAGAAAATGGGTATTGCTTACACAAAACAAGCAATTCATTTTTTAAAGATAAGTAAAAATTAATTTTTGGTAGTAAAATTATATAAAATAACTGAATATTTAATTGTTTTTACTGAATATGGGGTCAATTTGACAGTAAAATTTTAATATCTAAATAACTGAATATTTGATCGTTTTTACTGAATATGGTGTTGAATTTTTAACAGTAAAATTTTACAAAATAACTGAATATTTATTTGATTTTACGGAATATGGTGTTGAATTTTTAACAGTAAAAATTAAATGAACTTTTCGTTGCTTTAAATTACATTTTTATTTACTTTAACATAAAGAAGAATTTAACTCAATCAACGGACAATATTAACTGCAACTGAAAATCCGTATTAATATGCACTTAGTTTTTTGAATAACTGTTAGAATCAGTTAAAAATAAATTTGCTTGGAATTTTAAATGTTTATTTATTTAAAAATGACTGAAGGGAATATTTCTTAAATAAACTACAGTCCGTTACTGTAATAATATTGTGAGTGTGCATTTATATGAGATTTTTTGGTCTTTAACTTTTTAAGGTAGAGGATATATATGGAACTTATGGTCAGTTATTGGCCCACCAGCACAATACTTACATGATATAGTAGCTATCGCCAAATTGTATGTCAATACCGAAATATAAAGCAATGTTTATTTATGGGAGCAGGGGTAAAATATGCTGATTCCAATAAGACTTGTTAAGTTAATTTAAATTTCAATAAAAAAAATTTCAATTAAATTTTTCTAATAACCAACATACTAAGATGGTTTATGGCTCCAAAGACTATATTTCTGATATAATGCGAGCCTTAACCGCGAAAATAACGTAAGCGCCAAAAATCAAATTTTACATTATTTTTTAAATTGCTCTCTGCACTTTTCGCATAAGGATTGAATGGACTGGGAACTAGTCCTCCGTACAGATGGACATCGATAAAATCAAAAACGGTATACTTAATAAAGGTGAGTGTAGGACCAAAGTGTCACGCAATTAGCACAAACGTAAAATAACCGCTCCGCCTATGATTTAACTTTATATGTACCAAGCGAATCCTAGAGAGATTTTAATTGATTGAAGTATGTAATTAAATTATCACCAAATTCTTTTTCTAATCCTTTTCCCTATTCAAAGTAGCCGACATATTTGCTAAAGTACATTTCAGTAAGAAACTTTTTTCATTTATTTAATTTCTGTTCATTCTTCACAAGAAGGAAATAATTTGCCACATATATAATGAAAAATTGCGCTATATATTTTATGTTGCTGCATTTACTCCTTCTCTTCCTCTTTGCTATACCTGAGGCATTTCGAAACACACTTAAAGAAGATAATGCACAATTACCAAAAAAAAAAAAAAAAGGATAATATGTATGTATTTATGTAGCAGCAGAAGAAAAACAGAATTATGTAGTAAGTACTTGAATGCATGCATGCACAATAGGATGCATCATGTATAAGTGAATGTGTAACAGTGTGTGCCAATCCATGTTTGTGTACTTTGTTAGGACGTATGGTATTATAATACATTAATAAGCATTTGAGTTACAAGTGTTGTAAATATTTGAAACTTCTAACTTGTTATAGTCTGCTATAGTAAGGAGCAGATGGTAGCAAAATGAAAAAAAAACAGGTTACAGATACTTGTTAAAGTGAATGCATAACAAAAGTTTCTATGTATGTGATTATGTGAATGAAAATATTCTGAAAAGCTGCTTTTTTAAAGTAAATTATGAATGCTGCTATAAATTAATAAAAAAGAATATATATTTAAAAAAATTGATTTATGTAATTAATTTAAGTTCTTTTTTTTTAATTCATATAAAACTTTATGTGTCTTAAAATAGTCTTAAAATAATACAAATCTGATAAATATATCCTCTATTAATAAAAATTAAAATGCAAATGTAAATTAAATAAAAATTCTCAAAGGGCGTCAACAAATTCTTTCCAATTTTCTTGATCAATAGCTAAGACTTTGCTTGGTCCAAGTCACATAATGAGAAGTACTTCCATTTCTCTCCATTCATATCCATGTGATACAAGATTCCAGTAATGGTTTTCAAATATTTATTTTTTATACACTTTTTATCTAAATTTTTGGATTATCGATCTATCTGGACAGATTGTTTTGATTTTCTCTCAATAATTTGTATGCAGCTTTATGATAATTATGTGGCCTTATAATCTTCTCAGATTACACAAAAAAAAAATTATGCTTATAAATTGGATAAATATTATATGGTAAATATAAATATATAAAACGAAAGAAAAACACTTACAAGCATTTTTTGTTATGACTCGTACATTCATAAAAAAATGCAAGTACCAATAACACTAATGCCCAATTTTCAGGATTGTATTTAAATCTATATTAAGTTAATTTTCATAAAAACTTAAATCGTATTTAAATACAGATTGGGTTTTTGAGTTTTATTTGAAAAATCTTATTTAATTAAGCTAAAAGTATGGCAGCACTACTTAACACAAAAAAAAATTTAAACAAGTGTATTTATTTACAAGGTGGTCTGAAAAAACAGATGACTGTTAACGCTTTGCCTGTTGTTGTATTGTTGTAATATTGAGGCTAACTTGCTAAAATATTACAATGGAAACTTAAAATGATATTAAGTATACCACATAGGTGACTTAAGTTCCACTTAAGTTTTTAGTGAAGAAGAGAATTTTGTATTTAAAACGATTTTAAAAATAACTATGTTTTAATATCAATGCTGAAAATTGGCCATAAAACTTACTTAAAAGAATCCTAAATGGGATTTCTTTCGAAAATCAATCCCGGATAAAATAAGTACAAAATTATTAAACCAAGCAGAATTAAGGCCCAACCAGAACATGCATATATTAGCTTAAGCAAGTGTCAAAAATTAACGAAAAGTCTGTCAAATGCATAAGCAAATAAAAAAAGACTTTTAAGTGGCCATAATGTACTTAATATCTATTTAACCATTGTTGCATATTTGTGCAATATGTATTTTGTTTTTTTTTTTGCGAGTACTTCAAACTAAAAAGTACCAAAAAGTCCAACCGTGTATTTGTTTATTTTATGCTATTTAATTTGTAAAGAATTTAAAAATAGATAATTTGTGAGTGTCTTCAAAAAAATGGAAAATAAATTAAAATATGTAAAAGTCCATTTTAATTTATTTTAATTTTTATTGTTAAACATACACAGCTGTTTTCGTACGGAATGTGCGTTCAGTTTGGCACTTTGCTTACACTGCGGCCACACGATCAAGTTGTTCTTGAGAGTTTTTACATATACTGCTTGTCAAAATTTACAAAAATTGAAAGCTGTGACGTAGGCTGCACTCAATTTGTAAACAATTTACTTTCATGATGTCATAAATAAAAAACAATTTTTAAAGACAAACATGTATCAGCTGTTAAATTGAAAGCAAAATTTCCAAACAAATGGAATGGTGAAATTGAAAGCAATCTCGTGGTCAATTTTAAAAAGTGTGAGTGTGTTAGTAAAAAAGTGAGAGTGTATTGCAAATTGAAAGGAACTGAAACTTGAAACTTGACGAAAAGCATCATTAAGTACATTGTAGCTTGCCATATATGTTTTATATGTATTCGCACAGCTACTTAAGTTGACTCAAGCAACCTCATTCATGTTCTGGTTGGGCCTTTAAGATTAAACTTTTCGTTGGTAGTGCCACTCTGAGAGTAATATAACAAAGTGAGCGATTTAATCTCATTTCAAAGTTTTTTTGCAAATACTACAAAAAAAAATTGCTTGTTGTGTGCAGCAACGACAAAATCAACAGAACAAGACAAAAAACACATTATTTTTATGTTTAAAAAGTTAAATTCAGAACTCTTGCTTCTCATTTAGTTCATATTTTCAGTTATGTTATATACGCATTAAGTTTTTAAAGTAAAAGCTGGTGTTTTATAAATGAAATTCTGTAAGGTGTAAATCGGGTAAGTAAATCAATCACAATCAAATTCTATTTCTAGTTTTACGTTTGGCATATCTTGAGTACAAATTCGGGATTGAATAAACTTTATAATACTTGAATCAATCGCAGTTTGAGATTGGTTCAATTTTAGATTATTCTCATTTAGGATTATTTTAAGTACGAATTCGGGATTAAGTTAATTAAGTTTATAATTCTTTAACTAAGCGCATTTTGAGATTGCAAGTCTCTCCTGAGTTTGATATTAGTATCCACAGAGTCTTTGTTTTCTATAAAAATTCTAATTTGATGTATTACATTTAGGATAAACTTCCGTCAGAAATCTTTCTGCTTCCGCTGCATTTCTTAAAACTGAAGAAGTAAATCTAAATTTTTTTGGAGGATGCTTTGTTATCACAAACTTCAACAATTTAAAGGGCAAATTATTTATTATTCCACTAATTCTGTGCAGACACTAAGTAAGAATATATGACAGACGATTACCATCTAATATACCTGATAAGTTACTAAAGTCACAAACAATCTGCCTTGATGCTACACATTCATGGCTATTGCATTATGTTACTACAGTTAACAATTGAATCAGTGAAAGAAAGCATTTATGAAAATTAGTTTGAATTTTATATTTTTTTCATCTGATTTATTTTAAATTTATTTCTTGTTCGTTTTAAATATTTCAAAATAAAAACTATCTTTTAACAGATGAACAACAAAAACATTAGATGAAAATTTATTGCTTTAAAACTAAAAAAAAATGCAATGCTACAAGAAAAAAACTGTTTACAACCACGCCCATTGAGGTTTAAAGTTCTCAATTGAAGGGGATGTAAAACAAAAGAGTAAAAATTTTTATAATACTTGTAAATATACACATATGAACATATACATTTATATCTAAGCGTGTATATTTATGTACTTGGATTTGTGCATGACGTTGTAAAATTTGCATATTGTGTGGTGTTGTGGTTTTCCCTTTTTGCTTCGCAAAAATGCATTTATAATAATGCTACCAATATTAACAAATTCATCACGCATGCAGTTTTGCTGTAACTTTATTCTCTTTATACTCTAAAGCTAAACAAAACATTTATTTTTTTACTTCAAGTTTGCTTTTCAATATTTTTACTTGTGCACAGTGTAACGAAATAAAATATATTTGGTTGAATTACACATGTAGAAGACAACATAATAAATAGTTACTATAACTATTCAGAATTATTGCATTAGAATTTCTTAAAACTTTAAGCACTTAATAACATTATTATCAATCTCACTCACTGTCGTTAGTTTTTTATGATGATTTTCTAGTTTTTTTTCCATTCTCCACCACTAGTGGTGAATGAAGGTATACAAATTTATTCATTCCGTGTGAAACTTTTTTTGATATTCATCTAGGCCCCCATAAATAATATAAATTCTTGGTCCTTGATCTATTTTAAGTTGATTAAGCCATGTCCGTCTGTAAAATTGTTTCTAGTTATTCTTAATTAACTAAGCGGTGCCTCAGTAAGAATGCACTTTTTCATTTAAAAAAACACGTCTTTTTAAAGAGTTGTGATTTTGTTTTGGATTGTAAGGAAGACATGTTCATATTAAGTATGAAATAAAATAACCTTTAAATGGCCAACACGGGCCTGATAACAGGTCATTACTCTTTTCATGAAATTTGCTATGACTTTTTCCCAAAGATGTGAATATTTCTCACCGATGTCGTGTTGGATCTCGAACTTGGCTCAGGATTTGTTTCGGTTTTATTCGCATAAGCCCGAGATTTCACAAAACCCCAAACAACAAATCGCATGGCGTTAAATAGCATGATCTTGGTGGGCAGTTGAAATCATAATTATTTAAATGATTTGTTTTGTAAGCCGTTGCTGCAATAAATCGATTGTTTCATGGGCGGTGTGGCAGGTGTTGCTGTGTGGTGAACCTACATTCAGTCCAGTTGAGGTCACAAGAACTCCGTTAGCACATTCCTGCAACAAATGCCGTTGACAGCAACTGAAATTTTGACCACATCTTTAAAAGAGAAATTCCCAATCACAGCGCCTGACCAAAATCCGAAACAGACAGTTGCTCATTGTGTTAGCATTTCTTTCTCTAGATTCCACAAGCATTTTCTGATAAATTCGAAAATGTTGTGTACTAAGAAGCCATTCAGATATAAATGCGCTTCATCGGATAAGATGATATTTTGAAATATAGGCTTTTACTTTACCTTGTTTGAATGATATTTTCGGGTATTCAGTGATACTCTCATTTACAGAAGCAGTGTTTTTTTAAGACACCGGCCGGTACGTTGATGCAAAGGAGTCTAACTGTTCATAACCGACCCAGTTTTTGACCACTCCTTAAATAATTGACATATCAAGTGTACGGGTGAAGGAGTAGTCTCAGCATTACTTTAAAAATATTTGTGATAAGTTTTCACAATTATAACGCGCTGTTCTTACGTAAAGCTCTTCAATTTAAGTAATCGGTATACAGAGACGTAGCACAAAAAACATATTACACTAAATTAAAAAATTAAAAAGTTAAAAGTAAATTCATACAGAGACACCTTTTATATGCTCCATATAAAGTCCACATTATAGTTAAATTTGGCTTGTCACAGTTTTATAAGAAAATAAAACACATTTCCAAATTACGTGAAAATCGGTCCAAGGGCCATATAAAGCCTACTCTGGAAAATCATTGAATTATGCCTGGATAAGAAACAAGAGCATGTAATTTCCATATATAAACCCTCTGAAAAGCAATTTAAAACGTAAAAAATACAAAAAAAAATGTTTCTTCTGTATTGAAGTTTGGTTTAACTTTGATTTTTTTTAAACCAGAAATCACTTTCTGATGGTTGTCTTATAATTAAAAATAGGACTAATCCAATTATAATACTGACGTCAGTTTTTGTAAAGACTGGTTCATAATTTATAGCTCCCATACAGAGCCATTTTCTGAAATATTCTTCCTGTTTGTGTAGGGTATCAAAGATTCTGGTTTTTTTTATATTTTTTTGCTACCGTCTTTTTCCAGAATCAGTTCTTAAACTTCTTCCGACTTTTTTCTACAACATGCTGCATAAATATTACAGTGTCAGATTGTTTACTACCACTCGAATAAATTTATAATTTCAACGGAACTCGGTATGAACGTATGTGCGATCTTACATGTATGTATTTGTATGCATATGAAGTGCTTGCGTGTGGATAAATGCCAAGTTTACAGCATTGTGATGATGATAAAATGTTTAATGCCAAACTAAAAGAACACACATACATCAATAAACACAAACATGTTCGCTGCATAAGACCCACTTACAAGTAGTAGATAGTGAAAAGCAAAAAAAAAAAATATGATGATGACATAAAAGTATAAAACCGATTTTAAATTCAAAGTAAATATGGCAGAGATTTTTGTTGGTTATTGCAAAAGAGTAAACTTTTCAATGAATACAACTTTTTGTCAGCATAATTTACCTTTAGAATTTCTTATGCTATAAAATAAAGATAACAAATATTTTTTGAATGACTTTCAAATGAAGGGCTTTTTATTCTTATAAAGGGTCAATACAGATGACCTAAATTAATGGAATTTTTTCCCCAACTAACAGAACACATGTGTTTTGCGTATTCCTTAAGGCACACATTTGATTTCAAAAGATCGAAACTAAAATTTTTGTAATTTCGTAATTTATAACTTAAACAAATTTGAGCTAATCGTACATTTAAGATCTTCATAGTCAAAAAGTTTTAATATTTTCGTGCAAATAATTTTCTGTGTTTTTTTTTTAATGTACAATATTATTTGATATAAAAACTTAAGTTTTCTTCCGAAATGTGACAGTAGCAATATTTAGAAATAAAACTGTTAAAAAAAATATAGCCGAACAGAAGTATTGATTATATTAGAATCTTTAAGTTTAATATTTTCCTCTAACAAATCTAAAACAAAGACTTGCTGTATATTTATCTTTTTCTAAAGGAAGACATCAAAACTTCAAAAACAATTTATAAAATATTGGTTTTGTTTTACATAAAAGTTAAATTTTTCCGGCTAGTGGAAGTGTATTTCGACCAGGCTATCTAAAATTGATCGAAACAAATGAAAAAAAAACAATAAGAGTGCCATATTCGGCTGTACCAACTCTTTTATATCGACCCCTAACCGCGAAAATAGTGTAAGCGCCAAAAATCAAATTTTACAGGAGAAAGCTTTTTTATTTTATTTCATATAAATTTTGTATGAAATTTGTCGCTTACAATAAAATTGTTCCTGCTATAAAATCGTAACGGTACCTTATGTGACCATGACATTTTAGGAGATGATGCAAGTGTTGCCAATAAAGTCATTTATTAAAAAAAACGAAAACTGAAATTTATGTCGCTTACGTTATTTTCGCGGTTAGGGCTCGATATGTAAACTAATCTTCCGTTAATCTCACAACAGAAGTTTGGTAACATAACACTGGTTCAGAAATTTTTAACTTGTTGCCATAACCTCAAAGACGAGATGATTTCTTAGATACATCGGGGCTGCTGAACATAAATATGGCATTGAAACTGTTTTTTAAGTTCATAGGCTGTTTTCAAAAATCTTTAGAGCTGATTTTTTTAATTCCACAAAGCTTACACTGTGATAAAACATATCTTTTTTCTTTTTCAGCCGAAATCTATACTGTGTTTATTGATTTTTCCAAAGTTCAACACTTTCAGTCCTTCCGTTAAGGCAAAAAAAAAATACTTAAGCCCGTATCTTACAGACAATTTTGTTTCAAGCGTATTTGTAGCAAAATGGTTATCATCGGACAAAAGATAAGAAAGTTGCAATATAATTAGCAACAACATCCAGATTTAAATTTTCAATAAAAATTTTTTGTTGCTTGGTTGTGTTGGTTGGATTAGGAGAAGGAACAATTTAAGTTGTTTACATAGTTCTATTTTTTTTTTTTTATCAAAAATGTTATATTTTGAATTATCACTTTATGTTGCGATGACGTTTCACGAATTTGCACCCAGCAGTGTTTACCCACCATGGTCTGATCCTAATGGCGCTGAGTATGTTTTTGCATTACTGCAAGACCTCGGTGAAATCGTTCACCTTGTTGGTCACAATGAAACAAGTGAGTAGGTGAGTTGCAAAACTCGTTCGTTACAAAATTAAAAATACGAGATGACAATTGAATCTAGCAGTTTTTAAGGCACTGTATGAGAAGAATTATACAAATTGTTTCAATGCTGTCCTCTTCTATGTTTTTTCAGAGGACATGTATTAATACAATCAGAATATTTCTTCTCATAAAGCGCCAAAAGAACCGTGAGAATCATTTGCCATCTCATATTTTTAATTTTTGTAACGAACGAGTTTTGCAACACACCTACTCAAGTTTTTAAGTGTTAAAGAAAACGCATTTGCAATGACGTGTGTGCTATTTTATAGACTACTATGCACAAAAGTCTTCCGTCGTATTTGGACCTAGGGGCCATCTTAATAGCTTCGGTTGTTTCCTAAAAACTCACTTACTACAAATAAAAAATAGAAACTCGACTTTAATTAAACAATTTGTTCAGACAATTAAATATTAACTGCCGTATTCATAAAAAACTAAAATGGATTTGAAATGCATTTTAAGAAAAATTAGTATGAAAATTTTGCCTTAAAACACATTTTAAACTTATTTGATTTTTTATGAATACGGCAGTAAATATTGTGCCCCTGCAAAGGAATTGATCATATCAATTAACGGATTTGTATTTTCGAGTCATGGGACACAAATTTTGTCAATTAAAAAATTAATTGCATAAACAAAAAATACACCACATATCACAAACATTTAATTTTATGGGTTTTGATTAAAAAAAATTAATTTCAGCAAACAAAAAATTAATTGAATAATTAATGTGCACCAATTAATTATTTAATTGAATAATTTTTTGCAAACATTTTTTCTGAGTACTTTCTCAAAAAAATTTCATGTATCTTGGATCGATTGAAATATTAAAAAAGCGTATGTCTTTGTCCGAAAATATTCTTTCTTTTTAGTCACGATGTAAATCATTAAGTGCGCTTTGACTCATAGTTTAATATTCGTATGATCTATAAAATTAAAACTCAGATCTAAATATTGTTTTTCATTATGTTATGTTACTTTGAATGCCGGAGGTTTTCGCTTTTGGAATTAACATCAATTGATTTATATCCGGATTCATAACATAGCCACTTTTTCCGCTGTTCACTTTGGTCATGTAGATATAGCAATCAGTCATATGATCAATTAAATCCCTCCATTCAACCGGCTCACCGAATGGCAAATACTCCCCAATGCCCTTAACAAATTTGGTTAATTTAAAAAAAACACGAAGAATAAAATACGTTTCGAGTCCATGACTTATTGACAAATATGACTTACTAACGATTCCAAAAAAAATTTGGTCAAATTCCTTCGGTCAGTTTTTTTAATCATATAAACAGACCACAAACACACTAAGCGTTATCAAATGAATATTTATATATTTTAAAATACAATGTAATTTATTAATTTTAAAAACAAAACAAAAAAGTGGGATAGTGACTGACTTCAAAAACTCGGTGTTGCATTGCAACACTGAAAGGCATAATACATAATTCACTATTGAATGGTAACCGTCTTCACTGTACAACGATTGCAAAATTCGTGCATTGTTTTTATTTGTGATGCTTTGTCAACGCTTTTGTTTTCAGTGATGCTTTACAACATTACAGAGAAAGAAAAACACTCGGGATAAATCAAGTTTTTTATGATTATTTTAACACATATCGTCCAAATGTTCAATTTTTCGAACAGTATATTTAACTCGTTTTTGTATTTTTATTCTTTTTAGGTAAGACAAAGAACTAATTTTTTTAAACAGTTTTATATTGGAAGTGGTTAGCTATAAATACCAAAACTGAAAAGTTTGTAAAAAAAAGTGAAAATGTAGTTACATTGAAAAAAGATTATACTTTCCACAACAGCAAACACATTTCCGTGTTTTTGTTATTCGACATCAAAAAACAGTGCTCGATTTTTCGAACACTGGGCACTATTTAACACTTTTGTTTTTCTCAGAAAGGCTAACTGAATCATCGCATATCACCATAATATAAGTTTTTTACGCATTTGAATAAACGAAAAAAATGATCAATAAAAAGCTTATGCACAACGAGCGTTCTGTAAGAATTGTTTTTTGTGCCTACTACTTTCGGGCCTACTGAAACCACTACTGCCAACATCATTCGCAAATTTGTGTCCCAGTTTACATAAGTGGACCAGAAATCACTCAACTGGAATTTATTCAGGTTGACAGTGAGAGGGCAGACTTCAGCAGGAAGGTTATTCCATCGGCCAATCGACTACAAAATAATGGGCTCTAGAGAAAAATTAGTATTACAAAAAAACGTACTAGGTCCGGTCTCGCATAAACGTATCATTCCTGTTTTGACACATAGCGCCAACATCGAATACTCTTGGTCTATAATCAAAGAATTACGAATGGCAAAGAGTAGATAGGGTTGGAAGTTTGACATAGGAGGTCGTTGAGAAAGATAAGAAATAGATTAGGAGAAAAACGGAGCCTTGCCGCACCCCCGAATGAATTTTGAACTCGTTTGAAGAAACTCCATCTATAACAACTCGGATAGTGCGCTCGCTGAGAAAACTCGATATAAATCGACAGAAATTATCACCTACTCCAAATGCAACAAGTCTTGACAAGAGTGCACCATGTCAGACACTTTTAATCGTCTTGGAAATATCTTTAGCAACAGCACCATTTTTTCGATAACAGGGCGAGTAGGTTTCTAGTAGAGCAACCTGAAAATCAAGCGTATGGTCTCGGTGAGATCTGGTTTCAACAAGACGGCACCACGAGGCCTACACCGTGTGAAACAATACGCTTGTTGAGAAATCATTTTGGTGAGCACTTAATTTCATGTTTTTCTATGGTAAATTGGGCACCGAGATCGTATGAAATGTAATGGGTGGGGTCTTCAGAAATCAGTCAGCTTCGATTGAAACTTTGGAAGCTTACATTACTCAAGATATTAGACGGTATGGGCAAAAAATAAATTTTTGAGAAAAACGACTGAATGCTCTTTTGGTTTAAAACTCATTATTTATGAGTTTTTGGGGTGGCTGATTCCGAATCAGCTATTCGATTTTAAAAATCCAAAACGGTAGATTCGAAATACAGACTATTTTTTGTAATACTATTGGATTTGCTTGAAACTTATCACTCAGGGGGTTTCAGTGTTGCAAAATCCGAATCTGGTATTAGATAACGAAATTCAGACTCAAAATTCAAGATGTCAAAATTTGTATTATCAATTTATCAGATTTGCTTAAAGCTAATTACTCTGGGGCTTCAAGGTTACCGATTAGCAGTTTAGATGAGAAATTGGTAGATGTTGCAATGAAAAGAAGAAATGATAATTCAGAATCAAAAGTAAAATCAAGGAAAACAATATGTAAGAATCAAAATTAGTTTTAGTTAAGTTTTTTGAAGTTATTCGCCCGTATTTATAAAAAAAATTTAAATTTAATAAAGGTTTACAAAACAAATTTTGTATGAAAATTTGCCTTACTAAACGTTTGTTAAATTTAATAAACGTTTATAAATACGGGGCCAAGTGTTTAGCTTAAGTTTTTTAAGTAATAACGTTTTTTTGATTTTTAAAATAAGTAACAATAATAAAATAAATAAAAAACAATAAACATGCCATATTCGGCTGTACCAAATCTTTTTTATCATCTACCAATCACATAAACTATTATTTTTTTTTGTTTAAAATCTGTTAATTGTTTACTAATCCTCCTAAAATCTCACAACAGAAATTTGGTCACATAATACTGTATGGGACGGGACCTTTCTGCTGCTAGTTTTATTTTAAATATCGGATATTTATCTATTATAATCATCCAACTTAAAATTCTTAACATGCTTTCTGAAGTACTCTTTAAATAATCTTTCACACATTTCAAACGACTCCCTCTACGATTAATGTTGGCGGCAGCTTAGGCCTTGGTGTATTCAACAAAATTCTTAACAATTTTTTATTTACTTATTTTAAGTAAAACATAAAGTACATAGGTACATGTTTTATGTTTTGTTGCTCTTGTTTTGTAATTTCTCATTTATAGTCATACATACCTACATATGGGCATTTCTCTAATGTCGAATGCGGCATTCGTACGCCTTAAAAGTAAAAAAAAACATATACCAAAACATTAATTTTATTTTGATAAAAGGCGAAACTTATAGTTCTTGAATAGCTCTATAATTTGTGCTAAAGGTTGGTTTTGAGCAATTGTTCGTTTTCAAGAAAATTAAAAAAAAACCAAGGCATTAGCATGCGACAAAAACAGAAGTCGCTTTTACGGCAAACAGTTCAAACACTGATTTCAGCGAAACCTGATGAAATATTTTGATGCGACTTATTTTAAAATGTTATGCATTGATGTATCTTAATAATGCTTTTTATTTGATTCAAAAATATTGTGTAGCTTATTTTTAATTTAATTTTAATCACTGTCGCGCGCTTCATGTTGCATGCGACATTTTGTTCCATCATTCTTTTATGTTTACGTTCTTACTTTTTATGTAACAAGACACCCGTAAGATGATTCTACTTTATTTTAAATACGTTTAATATATTTATTTTCCGAACAAAAATTATAAACTTAAACAAATATCTTCAATAAAGAAAAATACAAATATAGAACAAAAACTAACTTAACTGAAAATAGTATTGCTATTCTCAAATAAAGCTTTTTTTAATGGAACAAGCTATCCTTGCTGCTTGTAGTTATTGGCCATCGCAAATAAAGATATTTTAGAAAATTTTTTTTTTTGAATTTATGCATTTTACACTTACGATGTCGAACGCTACAAATTTAAAATAAGTACCAAGAGAAAAGCACTGATTATTTTCCAGCAAAATTTTTTTTATTAAATGTGCAACAAAAATATCTGTTGGTTACTAATATTTGATGCGCATTGTACAAATACCCTCGACGCACTGATAACAAATGTTCTTTTTCAATAATGCACGCTACATCGAAATATACGGTAAAGCAAAGAAAAAAATTACCGTAACTGGCAATCGCATCGTTCCGTTTACATTTTTCTTATATTGTTTGAATATAAACCGAGATTTAAAAAGCAATTGTCAATGCATAATGTTTCTCATTAAGATCATTTAGCAAAACAAAACGTGCAATAGAAATGTTCAAAACAGAACTTTTGCACTTGTTCGACTTTGCATTTGAATATTACAAAGTGTGTTATGATTTAATGTAAAATTTGTTTAAATTATTAAAAGTTGATAGATTTCCTAAAAAAAAATGTTTAAACAACATACTTTTATAGACTTTGAATTTTTTGGCTGTGGGTGACATTTCTGGAGAAATGCCCATATGTTGATTAATACTTATGCTGGGTACACACAGTGCAACCTACATGCAATCTGTTTCAATGCAACCTCAAAATATCAAAGCGTTTTGATGTTAATGCAATCTGAAATGAATGAAAATTAATTTAATTCACTAGATTGCGTAAATGTGTATTAATAATTCTCTTTTACAAGAACACTCACTAGTAAGATCGCATCAAGTTATTTTTTGTTAATATCAAGGCTACTGTAGTATGTATGTATATGCACATATGTATGTTTACTTGTTATAATGATTTATTTACGCATTTTATTTTATTGCCAAATTTCACTTTGAATTTAGGTTTATTATATATATATATGTCCTTTATTTATTTAAATACAGTATAGATACAGCGATATAAAAATACTTAAATAAATTGTTCACGAAGAACATAGGGCGTCAGGTTTATTATACTTTGTAACAACTGTAATTTTTATTCGTTGCTTAGCTGCTTTAGAATAAACAAGTTGTTATTTGGAAAATTTTTTATTGTTGGTTTTATTTGCATATTCTTGGAAAAACTATTGCGAGAACAAAACAATTAATTAAACCATCTTTCGCGGTGTTGTAGAAATATCTCACACAGGAATAAGCTAGTGTAATAGTTTTTCCAAAAAATGCTCTTGTCGACGATCCAAAACGCTCTCCATGAGATTCCAAGTATACCCTTACACGATTGAAAATGCTTTCTGGAATTTATTCAACATAAGTACATACATATATATATATACTTTAGAAGAATCTATACAAATTCTATTTGATTATCTATGAACAAAAAAAAATTTTTTTAATTATTTCCTTAAATTTAAATAAACAGCGAATAGGAGAAGTTTGTATTTGTAAATCTGCTTTTAATTGATTAAATATTATTACAACTCATTTGAATAGCTCTTCAACATTTTAATGCAATTAGATTTTCTTTTATCAAAAAAAAAAAAAAAATAAATAAATTATGTATTAAAATCAACTTAAAAAGATACACACATACATACATACATACATACATACATATTCTTTCCAACAAAATCTCGAAGAATGCGATTTCTTTCGGTAGGAAATTATAGAGTAATAGTCGTATTCCAAACGAAAAAAAAAAGAATTTTTCATTTAAGGAAAAACTTAATCAAGTACTTTACCGAGAGAAGAAAATAAATTAAAAATATGTAGAATATAAAGAGGAGAGTTAATACTGCAAATTGTAAACAGACAAATTTTATTTTATTCTATTTTATGTTTTGTTTCCTGCATTTCACTTTATTTTTTGCATTTACAAAAATATATGTATGTATAATATACAAAATATTTCAATTGTTTTTGTTTTTTATTTCAGCTAAAGTGGCTTACTAAAAGTGAAGCGGCATTATAACAAACAATTTTTGCAATTTAATTTAAAGCCAAGAAAAATAAGAAACCAACACAGACACACACCCATCCATTGAAAAAAATGTTTGTTTGGAAACGAAGGACGAATGAGAAAAAATGCACAAGTTAAAATCACTAAATATTTTGAATGCTAAAGTTGCAGAAGCATCACTAAGATAATCTTTGTATACAATCTACTAAAAGATGTTTTTAATTTTGTTTCCTCATTTTTTATGCATTATACACTGATTCTTCTTTTCGTTTTATTTTTCTACGCCATGTTTATAAGTTAAACTAAGTTAGAACGGGTTTTCGTGTCTCTTTTCTTAAAAGTAAGTAGGAATAAAAAAAAAATTTAAGAACTCAATTCACATTTATGGAGGGAAGGTCTATTTCTTTTATTGTTAAAAAATGCAAAAATACATTTACCAAACAAGTGTATAGAAAATTAAGAGATTTAGTAAATTTGCAAACAAAAAATCTTTTTCAAATTTTATTTTCATCAATATTTGGTTTGCTAATTCCTATACAAACTTAAGATGTAGAACGTAATTTTGGCCATAAGAAAATATTTTTATTGGCTTTTGAATATAAAAATGCGGGACCTGTGTCAAAACAATGTAAAACGTTGGTATAACAACTAGATTACTCGTCGAAATAACTGCTCCTTAGTTTGGGCCAAGAACTAATCAAGTCAATTTCACATACCGGGTACTGAAGTAAAGACTTGTAAGGAAGAGCGTTTTACAGTGACAATTGGTATTCAGTCGGAGCCAGACCTTGGATAAAAGGCGTCTAAGGAAAAACCTTTTAAAAAATACATAACAGATCCATGTAAATGTATACATATTGAAGTTGGTAACATTTTTAAAGTTGGTAACATTTTTATGCAATAACAAAAACAACCAAAATCAACTCAGGAAATGTTCATATTGTTTTTGTAAATATTGTTTAACTGTAGCCATCTGCTTTTTTGGTGTAAACTCAGCTGTTTAAAATCCTTACTTTGATTTTACTTTTACCATCCGGGTAAACATGGAAAATACTTATGCCCGTACTTTCTACAAAAAGACCTTCAGTTTCTTTTTAGAATATGGCAATTGTTACACCAAAGATTTAAATACACAGCTAGATTTTTGTAGAAATTACGGGCATTATAACAGACTTTTTTTAACAAGGAGAGAATTTCAAAATATTTTGATTTTACAAAGTCGCAATACTTTAAATTACAATGTTAACTTGTCTTAAGCAGATGTTCGCACCTGCAAAATTATAGTTTTACTTCCCTCGCCTGTTATTCTTGAAGTTCGCAATTTTACAGAAAAAATTCTGGCTAATTTTTGTCCAATCGGAACATTTATCTAAAATAAAATCAGATTTAATTAAAAATGTTATCAAGCCAATAAAACTTTTAATCCAGTGCATAAAACTATTAATCAAGTGAACTCAACGTTTAATTGATACTTATAATTTGTTTACTGGGCAAATTTAATTAATACCATAAATTTTTTAATTAAAATCAATTTTTATATTATTTTTTTAATTAACCCTTTTGCTTGGCAACATTTTAAAGTTGTTCTTTGCATTGGTTTTAATAATTTGGCAAATTTTGCCTGAGTATAGTCAAACTCAATGGAGTAAAGACGTAGCTCATCAGCTTCGAACTTTTTTGCCGGGGTATTGCCTTTCGTTACATCTTTTTAACCGCAAACTTTCTGCAAAATATGCTTTATTGGCAAAAACGCGACATTTTCCGTGGCAAAAAAAAAAATCTTAAATACCATACAAGTTATAAAACGATCACAAGCATGGGTACTATCCATCCCATTTGTTGAGAATGCAGAATTTTTAAGTTATACACCCACATATCGTCGTGACAAAGTTTTGTTCACGTATATCACAATTAAAAAAAAAATATATATATAAGACTGTTTCCTGCGGTAAATTTAACAGATCTATCGATCTGTGCCATACCTCCGCTAGTACTGCCATGAATTACCCCCAAACCCTCGAAGACTTTTCTACCATACACTCAAAAGAAAAATCAATCTATCCGTACTCAAATCAATCCGAAGCGGTATTAATAGTACGGAGAGTACGGATTTTCTTATCTTATCCAACTTATCCATATTCAATCCTGAATTCGTACTTGAAATAATTCGAAAATAGGATTGAATAAGGTAAAACTAAGATTGAGCTAATTCCAAAATGCGCATGACCCAAGTATTATAAAGTTGATTCAATCCAGAATTCGTACTTTAAATAAACCAAAATGAAATTATAATGAGAATTTTATTATGATTGATTTCCTTACCCGTTTTACACCTTACAGAACTGCAAACAGCAGCATCATTCACGATATGACTTTTACTTTAAAAACTTAATGTACATATATTAAAATATAAACTAAATGAGAAGCAACCCTGCAAACAATTTCGATCGAAAAATAACTTAAATAGTTTTCCCATTTACCAAAAATCTATCGCTTTTGCTAACTTATTGATGTAGTTACATCGTTCGGGAAGAAGTGTCCCACTTTGGTAATACTTACATTAAGAATCTACATTGTGTCTATATTTTACGACGAACAAGACCGCATTGGTGGTTAAATATCAACTGAAATATCGCTTTTTGCTATAATATGTACTATTTTGAAATTTAATTTTGTCTTACTGTTCTTTATTATAAGAAGTCGACCACTTTACTTTGTTATCTTTGTTTGTAAGGCTGAGGAAAAAAAATAAATGAGCTTAAAGTTTTACAACAACTTAAATAAATACAGTACATTTAGTCAAAATAATTTTTAATGTTTTAAAGAATAAAAATCGGGAATCAAGCACGAATAACAAAATCATTTAAATTAAATTTTAAATACCCACGAACATTATTTTGATAACAAACTGGCAAGTGCAGGGCCTAAAAAAACTGACTGGAAACCTGCTTTATATTTTTTTGCAAAAACAAAAAAGCAAGTTGTTTTTGTTTTTATTTTGTTTTTTCTAAACATACTTACAACTACAAATAATGTTGGAAGAATTCCAATCTATTGTAGTGGGAAATGTATGAAGAGATAAACTCACTGTTTATTGTTGATGATTTTGTTTAAATTTTGATATTGTTACAAGTAGAACTGTTGCTTATAATTCTTATACGCTTAACAGTTTTATTTGGTTTTAAATCTTTAGTTTTTCTAAAATCTTTTTGGATAAAATTTCCTGACGATCTGGCCTAAGCCACCAGTGAATTACGCATAGCTTATCCCATCAACAATAAATTTCAGTGTTTTTATCAAGAATACAAATTGGGAATCAAGCACGAATAACAATATTACTTAAATTAAATTTTGTATTCCCACGAAAATTATTTTGATAATAAACTGGCAAGTGCACGGCCTTAAAAAAACTGACTGGCAACAAGTGACCGAACGTGTAGTAATTTATATTGAAAACACTCAAAAAACTAAGTCCCTAATTTTGTAAAACACAACGCACGCCAAATTATTATATTGAAAGCAAAAACAAATTCATAAATATTTTGTAATTTTGTTGTTGCTTTGTACAGAAGTTTATTTACCGTTTTAAAATTTTCAACGCCACAAGCAATGAGGCGTATGAAATCTTAAAAACCAATGTGAATTTCTGTTAGAGGCAACAACAAAATTACAAAATATTTAAGAATTTGTTTTTGCTTTCAATGTAATTCTTTGTCGTTGCGTTGTGTTTTACAAAATTAGGGCCTAAGTGCTTTTCATATAAATTTTACTACACGTTAAGTCCCTTGTGTTGTGAAAACAGTACATTATACTATTTTAAGATATTTCGGACTTAATTTTCAAAGGAAATCCTATTTAGGATTGTTTTAAGTAGGTTTTAGTTTTATTCGTACTCACTTCTGTCAGTCTTCTTACAGTGCCTAGCCCCGAATAACTACTTTGTCATGGCGAAGTTCGGTGATGTTGGGATGGTGTTCCATATGAACCGGTCTTTAAAATCACCTTAAGACGATATACAGTTTTCTACTTAATAACTTTAGATTGCAACTAATGCCACCCCTTTTAAACCATTCATTCATTATATCGAAACCTTTTTTCGGTTATATCGTAAGCGGCAAAAGGAAAAGTTGTGTAGGTTATAACACGGTACAACATTTTTCAGGTGATTGATTCGGGACTCAATTCTGATAATTGCTTATGAAAGTACACCCAAAAAGAAGAATTTCTGCATCATTAGTTTGGTCATGGTACCTCAATAAATAATTTAAAAATTAATTTGAAGTTAGTAAGTATCGTATAGGGGAATTCGTCACGTTTTAGGCTCTTTTGTTGTTTAACCTCTGAACAAAATGACACATAAATCATGAAAATCAATGAACGCGTTTCGCTTTTATTCACAATTAATTTAAGGAATGAATTTAAAAAATTTGCTCGAGATATCCACAAAATTTTTTGGAAAAAACATTGATGACTTTTATATGATTCTCAGAATAAAAAAAAAAACTAATAAACAAAAGGTTATTTGATTTTTGCAAAGTAATAAGCGTTAATAATTGTAAGTGGACAATTAAAAGGAAAAAAGGAAAGTGCCCTTTTTTTAATTATTTGGGTTTTTCCGTTAGTTACCTGCATTATTTTTTTAACCGAAATTGCACCCACATTTATGAGTGCTCATGTTTTGGAACGTTTCGAAAACATATTTGATCAAATTTTGTCATTTAACAAGAGTCGACGAACGCGAGAAGTACAAGTGAATTTTTCTCCGGTTTTTAAAAGTGAATAAAAACAAAACAGATAATATATTTTCCAAACATGGAAAATAACAAGTGCCCACAATTTGATCATTTTTGTTACGTTTGTGGTCATATCGTCCCAAAAAGAGGCCAACTGGATCGAAAAAATTGATTACTGAGGAATTTAAAACAGCGTATTGTCATTATTTTGATGAAGCAGATTTAAGTGGTGCAAATTTTACGCCGAACACAGTGTGCAAGATTGTTATAATACCTTTATAATGTGGATACATGGAAAAGGTGGACAGTTTTCTTTTATGAAGCCAGTAATTTGGATGGAAGACCTAACTGGACATGATGAATCCAGATGCTACGCATGCATAAATTCTCGTCCTGGATTAAAAAGAAAACAATTGAAAACAAAAGAATACATTGCTGCTTTTACTGCCACACTTCCAGTTGAACGCGCTGCTGGTACCGATACACCTAAACCTCCGAGTCTGGATACTGTGTCCCTGCAAGCCGAAACCGTTTTCACCAATCCGACCAATTTGAATGATGCTGATTGGACACCCGATCTTGAAAATAATGGACTACAACCGCTAACACAAATCGAAATGGATTACATTGTGGCTAAAAGGGGACTATCACAATAAAACTCAGAAATGTTGAAATCATTTTTGAAAAGCAGAAAACTGATACAGCAAAATGTCAGCGCAACGTCATACCGACAACGCCAAGCTGATTTTCAGAAATTTTATTCCGTTGACGAAGAAAATACGTTCGCCTACACCCATGATATCCCAGGCTTAGTGAAAAATTTGGGAATGGATTATATCGCTGGCGACTGGCGTTTATTCATCGTTGGTTCAGTTTCAAGTTTGAAGGCTGTGCTATTGCACAAAACGAACAAAAAACCGTCCATTCAGCACTACCATGAAGGAAACCTATGAAACATTTGGCGAAATTTTGGAGAAAATCAACTACAATGTACACAAATGGAAGATTTGTTGCGATCTAAAGGTTGTCAACATAATACAAGGCATTGTATTAAAGGGCGGTTTTGCAAAAAACTTCTGTTTCCTTTGTAATTGGGATTCACGATACACAGGAAATCAATATCAATGTAAAGATTGGAAAGCAAGAACTCCCGAGCTCGAGAAACAATTAAAATTACGGAATAAACCTTTCATAAATGATCAAGATGATATTATGTTGCCATCGCTCCACATGAAATTACGAATAGCTGGGAAATTCATCGAAGTGGTAGTCAAAGATATAAATGACGCCTATGACTGTTTGAAATCCATCTTTCCAAAACTCAGTGAAAATAAATTAGAAAAGGTAGGTATCGTTGTCAGAATTTTATTTCTAAATTTTTTCACTTCGATATATTCGCATTACCAATCATTTTTTCGTAAATGTTTTTTTATATTTCGAACAAGTATTCTCAATGGACCGGATATACGAAAATAAATGAAAAGCGAATCTTTCACAAATATGCTTTCGAACCATTATAAAAACCTATGTGCATGGGACGTATTAAAACAAGTCATCGAAGGCGTTTAAGGAAAGAACCGTGTACAGCGAGATGAAGCACAGTGGTATTTTTTTTTGGCAAAAAGTGTATTTTTTACAGTTATTTATTAGAAATCTAATGATGCAATTCTGTAGAGAAATGTTTCATTAGTAGAAAACCATGATTTTTTTTCAAAAAAAATAAAATTTAATATAAAAAAGAGTGTGGTAAAGTTATGTAAATATTATACACGAAAACTGATGAAAATTTTACTACATTTCAGTTGTTTATACAATAAATATGGTTTAACTACCAATAGTTTTAGAGCATTGTTATTAAAATATAGTATTTAAAATTTAATAGGAAAGAAAAATTATTTAAATTGCATATATAGTTTAAGAGATCTGAGCAAATCAAAATGACTCCAAAAAATTTAGCATTTGCAATTTTCATTAGAAAAAAAACTAGTTAGCTCGGTCTACCTCCGTGTTAGTAATACTACTAAATGAAAGTTTGGAATGCTTTCTTTTATTTTATGTAAAATAATTCAGCGACTTTTTGCGATCGCTGAACAAACTTATAAATTTTGTGATATAACTCACGTAGTTTTTGTGAATATTTACAATATATTGCAATGCATATTAACAATAAAAGGTTTTGTATACTTTTAGGCTTTTACTTTTACTTTTTAATAACTGATTAACAGCAATATCGAAAAAGTGCATAACAAAAAAAGAAAAACAAAACCATATGATTATTTGAAATAATAATATTTGCCAAAAAAAAGTTTAAGAAAATTATTAAACGTAACTAATTTATAAAATGGGTTCATTTTGTGTTTCATACAGTGAATTGTGCAAGGAACTTATAAATTGCAATAATAATTTGGATTTATTAACTGATTTCATAAAATCAAAAAACATGGCGCTTACTACACAGTACAACAGCCAATCTGGGGGGTGAGAAATTCCAAGTCAGGGTGATGGTACTAGGTTAGTATAGTAAAACCCTCCAAGGGTTTGGCATCCGTATGTGTCAGTTTTTTTTTATGACATTTTAAATTTTTTTCTTATCTTGATGTTTTTTTGTTTAACATAACTCGAGAACCACTTGTCCGATTTTGCTAAAACAAACTCAAAAAAATTTAGAATTACCATTTCTTTAATCCGTTCATATAACGTTTTTCTTTACAATCAACAGTTTTGCCGGTAAAAATAAATTTGTTGAAAAAAAAAAATATTATAATTATTTCGCCCTCGAAAGTTTGCTAATAATTAGTTAAATTTATTTTCTTAAAAGTACATGAGAGCGTATGCATATGTGTTTATTTTTCTAATATTAATCATACGTTCAAAATTACGATCATTTAGGATTTTTTTTAGTTTTTATAAAAAAATAAAATTTTAATTTTAGAATTAAATATTAATTAAATGGAACATATACATCAAGGCCCATCTATCAGGTCTGCTTTCTTGTACAAAAACAAAAAACGATTCTTTTAAGTTGTCAAAAATTTACTACCACATATACAAAGCAAAAGGAAAAAACGTGTATGTATGTATTTGAAAATTATGTCGCTTACGTTATTTTCGCAGAAGCTAAAATGCAAGCGGCCCTCAATAAACAAAAATATAAAATCGCATAAACGCAAATGTTCACAAAAACTTTTCGACCAAAATAGGCGATTTTTAAGCACAAAAACAAACGAAACTATCAACAAAAGCGATAATATGATAAACGCTTAAAGATATTATTAACCGTTAACTAATTGTTTATTAATGAAAAATTTATAAATTAATTATTTGCATTAAATTTTTGCTTCCCCTATAATATTTTCGAAATGATGTATATCAAGGCCCATTGAAAAGGTCAGCGCAAGAAGCCTGATGATCATTGTTTATGTTGTTTTTAGTTGTCAAAAGTTGTTTACATGTGCATGTATACGTTTGTTAACGCCCTGCAAATTATAGGACCAGTCCAAACACGCGTGTAAAGAGTAGTCCACAAAGGACCAGGACTAGTCCAAAAGTAACCCAAACGTATGGAAAAAACCTGGTCTATTTAACATTACGATGTCCTAGGAGAGGATCATATAACCCACCTTTGGACCACTAAGGAGTAGTTTTAAAACTACTCCATGGTATATAACCCACCTTTGGACCACTAAGGAGTAGTTTTAAAACTACTCCATGGTATACTCAAGAGGATTAGTTTTGAAGTCGTTTAAAAACGAAAGCACGTCGTTAAAAAACGAAGACATGTCGTCTCACTACAAACACTTTTTAACAATGACATGGTCCATGCTTGCATTACATCGGACCAGTCCATGGAGTAGTCCATTTTATCAAAATGGGTCAGGTGGTCCAATTTTATTTGCTGGGCGTTTATGGTATGCCATACATACACGTTTTTTCCTTTTGCTTTGTATATGTGGTAGTAAATTTTTGACAACTAAAAAGAACGCTGTAGGAAATGTCACTATTGAATCTGTACTGATTCACTATTGACACAGTCACCAGTACTAGTGACTTATTATACCCCAGACAATGTTATTTACTATAGACATTTAACATGTGCGTGTCATTGGAAATCTACTACTGACGTTGGTACAACTGACTAGGTACTGACTAGGTAGTTCCTTTGGGAACATATGTAGACATTGGAACCAGAGAATCACTAGTACATTTTAGTAAATGTAGTCTACACTTTTGGTACGAATACGAAATCATAACAATATTTTTTTATTAGTTCCTCAACTTTTAGAGGAATTGTACTTCTCAGTTGTTATTAATAAAAATGTTTGCGTATTAAAGCCAAATATATTGGAAAATGTAGTGAAGTGTAGACACTTTGTAGACAATGTCACCAAAATAGTCGACAAAACTGGTGGCTTGGAGACACTTGCACCCAGGTTTCCTTCAAGGAATCGTTTTTTGTTTTTGTACAAGAAAGCATACCTGATAGATGGGCCTTGATGTCTATGTTCCATTTAGTTAATATTTAATTCTAAAATTAAAATTTTATTTTTTTATAAAAACTAAAAAAAATCCTAAATGATCGTAATTTTGAACGTATGATTAATATTAGAAAAACAAACACATATGTATACGCTCTCATGTACTTTTAGGAAAATAAATTTAACTAATTATTAGCATACTTTCGAGGGCGAAATAATTATAATATTTTTTTTTTCCACAAATTTATTTTTACCGGCAAAACTGTTGATTGTAAAGAAAAACGTTATATGAACGGATTAAAGAAATTGTAATTCTAAATTTTTTTGAGTTTGTCTTAGCAAAATCGGACAAGTGGTTCTCGAGTTATGTTAAACAAAAAAACATCAAGATAAGAAAAAAATTTAAAATGTCATAAAAAAAAACTGACACATACGAACGCCAAACCCTTTGAGGGTTTTGCTATACTGACCTAGTACCATCACCCTGACTTGGAATTTCTCACCCCCCAGACAATAATCCCAAAAATGTTCCATAGTGCTATTAATGAAATTCAAATTGTGAAAAAATCAGTTCAAAAGCGATTTATTAGCCAATTTTTTAATCGTTGGGCCGAATGTCACAGAAACAAATCATATTTCTCTAAGAAAAATAACACTTGGCTAAAAAGTACGTTTCAAAACAAAATAAATAATGTGTACTTTGAATATAATTGAAAATTCCCAGAAAATGTGGTAGAACTGCAACAAATACTGATGTTTTGCAACGTTTGCTTGCATCATCTGATCCCTATATAAGTAGTATAAGACGTCAACCACGTAAACATACTTTGGAACTAGATGATGCTGTAAAAGAAATGATAATTGATGAATAAAAAGTTTAAAATGAGTTTAAAAGTTTACTCATTTTGTTTATACTCAAATAATGTTATTCCTAAATTTGTGGAGTGGTAGAGGGTGTGGTCAATTTTGATGAAACTTCATATTTTTCTTAATTGAGCTAAATAAGGGCTCAGAGCAAAATTTCAAAAACTTTAGGCCAACAAAAATTTTGGGTTCTATAGGCGGTGGGTGAAGGGCATGGTAAAGACGCAGAAGTTCCTATTTTTTGGTCTACTTCCATAAGCAATTATCAGAATTGAGTCCCAAAAACATGTGTTGTACTGTGTAATTGGTCGAATATTCTTCTTACTCATTTGTACACACGTTATGTTTAAAAACTCTTCTAAAGAAAATGTCTATATTTAAGAAATAAAAAATAAAGAGTTTCAGTTATATGGACTGAAATAACATTGTATCGTTATTCGCATAAAATATATTAAGTCTTATTTAACCTACTTAAATCTTTAATGGCAATTTAATTGAAAACATGCTTTGCCGTATTTTGTTAAAATTAATCATTAAATAAATTTCATTAAAAATACTGTCTATTGCACCTGTGTTTGCAATTTAAATTATTTGCTTCCTGTCTTCATATATTTTATCTATAGTATACGAAAATATAAAATACATTCATTCATATCCATATCAGTATCAGTGTGTAAATGAGTTACGTTATTTACAGTGAGATATTTGTGCGTTGATTTATTTAATTTTCATACATTCACTCGCGTTTATTTGGAAAAAAATCATTAACATTTCTGTTAAAGGATATTGTATTAATCACGCTTGAAGGATAAACATACTTGCATGAAGAGTGCAGTGCACATCGTGGCATAATAAGATTATAAGTATCAATCAAAAAGTTAAAAACAGATTTTTTCCTTTATTTCTATAGTGGGCAATTGTTTTCCTTTTGGGGCAAAATTCTATTTTTATTATAAAACTTAAATTAATTGTATAAATACTTAAATTAAACAATAATTTTATTATTATGCTTTCCAAAACTACTATAGGTGAATGAAATGGTTCGTTCTTTGTGCGAAACATTTTCTGAATTAAAATTGGCGCTTTTTTAATTACAATTGACTAATCTGATTTAGAAGTGACGCCTTCTGAATTACAACTGGAAAAGGTGTAGTACCATTTTTTTCAATAGATATTATCAATTTATTCCTAATTAGGGCATATTAATCACTCTTTTTGTAATACATAAAAATTTAGTTGTATATCAAGGCGAATTCATTACCCCAGGTCTACACTAAAGATTAATATCTCACCAAGTTGCCAATAACGTCGGCAGAATAACAGATTAATATTTCTTATAGAGGAGGAAAACATATTTATGACAACTCATAATTTGAAAAAAATCATGAAATAAGGTGCAGTGCAAAAACTTACGCCATCTTGAAAAATTGATTTTTTTTATAAAATTTCTTGTTCGACTTTGTTATTTTAATTTATCAGGGGTGTGCTGGAAATCGCAAACGTAAAACGCAAGAATTTTAAAAGTCGTTTTTAAATAAGATTTATGTAATAAAAGAATTTTATGCCAAAATTAAACAAATATTTCCCTATTAAACAGGATTTTAAACCAAATATTATAAGAATTAGGTTTAAAGTTTATTAAAAACAACTTCCAAATTCTTGCGTTTTGCGTTTGCGATTGCCAGCACACCCCCGTATATTAATTTGTCTAAGCTTGAGGTCATTTTTTAAATAAATATATTAATTATCCAAGGACCGGAAAAGGTATTTTTTATGATTTTCAAAAAATATTTATCATTAGTGTTCGAAAACTGTACAAACAACAAAAAATGATAAAATTATTTTTAGTTGAAAATAATAAAGTTCTCATAAAATAATTTTTTTTATAAAAATAATTTTTTTTTTGTACAAAAAATTACGAACCGAAAATTTATTTTTTTTTATCCGTACAAATAAAATTGATTTTATCTCTTTAAAAAAATAAAAGCAAACACAAAATAAAAAGATATTTGTTTTTTCAGTACAATCAAGGCGAATTCATCCCAGGTAATCTCGATACTACAACAAGTACAACTCGTACAAAAACCACAAGCAATTTGTTTTTGTAAAATCATTGTACAATGCCAAAAACAGAAATAAAACAAAACAGAAACACAGATAATAAAAGAGAATAAACAAAATTTTGACATCCAACAGTGATTTTAGCTAATATCAGCAGGGCTTTTAAGACCACCTGTAATAAATTCGCCTTGAGTACAATTTTGTACATTAAAAGAAAAAAAAATATCCGAAAACTTCAAATTGAATTTTTTATTTGACAATTTTTAAACTCATACGTTCAAAATTATAATAAAAATTAATAAAGCTAAGTAGTAATAAGTGGTTTTAAAATTATAAAGGTTATACTAGAATTTAATAGTAATTTTATCAATTAGTTTGATGTTAAGTTTGAGCAACAATAAATTTTCTAAATGGTCAGAACCTAAATTCCTTCTATTTTTGGTCATAGAAATTGGCAAAGCAATGAAGGCTCTCTAAAGCTTTTGTTTTTCCAGAATTGCAATAAATAAGCACTTAATGACAACTTTTTCTCGTGTTTTAAGGCCCATTTTCACAACTTACCGATAGCTAAAAGTAGACTGTAACCGAACTTATAAATAGTGTTACATAATTAAAACTTTATATTAACCGAAAGTGAGCGATAAAGTAAATTAAGGTTCATTCTACCTGGTTGGTTAAGGTAAAGTTGTTATAATAGAACACTTTTTATACGGCCGATAAAATCATTCATTTAGCTATCGGTATGTTGTGAAAATGGGCCTTAGTGAATTAATTTCCTATTTACGGTAACGTTCTACATTACTACCTGTTGTTGACACGCATTTGTTTGCTCTGTCTTCGCCTAAGTTATTATCGCTTATCTCGCCATTAATTTTAAATTTATTGTAAATTGTAAGGATATGAGACTGAACAACATATATACATACATACATATGTACATATATTTATATTGTTTTATGAAGTTTGGAAACGAATGCATTTATGCACATAGTACATAAAGTTATAAGAATACTTAAAATTGCTGTTTTTCACAATTTTAACTTCAAAATTGAGTTTTTATTGTTAGTTTCTTAAAAAAAAAATTATATTTTTCTCAAAAATTTTTTTTAAGAACTTTATTATTTTGAACTTTGAAGAACAAATCAAACAAAAAAATTTTTATTATTTTTTTTTGTACAGTTGAAAACAATTTTTAAACATCAATGATAAATATTTTTCATGTGCAAAATACATTTTGTACTTTAAAAATAATTATCTTTTTTGTGTATCCTATATTTAATTTTAACTGATAGAAAACAAAAAATTTTTATGTACGCATGAATTTTTGAATTTTATAAATGAAAAACTTAAATTTTAAGTTTTCGGTTCTTAATTTCTGATGCCTGTTATTATCAAAGCATTTTTTTGGGAATACATAAATTTTAAATTCAGAAGATTATGTTTGTCGTGCTTAATTCCCAATTTTTATTCATGATAAAAACAGTAAAGTTAATTGTTGAAGGGAAAAGCTATTCCTATGCGCATTTTACTGGTTGCTTAGTCCAGATCGTCAGGCAACTTCATCCAAAGATTTAAGAAAACCTAAAGATAAAATACAAATAAAAACTGGTAAAGCCTTTATGACACTACATTTTTAATGCATTGTTCAAGTCTTGGTGAACAGTACAAGTATAATGTAATAGAAAAATTTATTAAGTGCTAAGAGCTCAGCTGTATTAAGATAAATGACAAACTGTTAAAAATTTTACTAAAGTTATCGATAAAAAATGAAGTTATGCCAAAAAAAAGTAAAATTGTTTAACCTAAAATTGACATTTCTAGCTTGAAATTTTAAGTGCCGTATTCATAAAAAATTAAAATATATTTAAAATGTATTTTAAGAAAAATTTGTATGAAAATTTTGCCTTAAAACACATTTCAAATTTGTTTAATTTTTTATGAATACGGCAGTAAAAGTGTTGCTGAATCAGCATTTTATGGGCAAATTCAGCGATTAACCGCTTTTTGTTTTTAGGTTTCTCATGAACAAAAAGTTGGCAACATTTAATAAAATTAACAGAACAGAGATGGCTAATTTGTTTCAATTGTACTTTTTTGTTGATACTTTTTAAATTAATATTTATAATACCTTTTTGTGGTGTTTTTTAAGAACATAAATAAAATTAATTTCAACTAAAAAAATCTTTTAGTACATTTAGCGTAAAAAAGTACAATTTTTAAAGGTTGTTGGTGCAATTTTAAAAATTCTCAACTTTGCTTACATTTTTTATAGTTTGCTCTTTCTAGCATTAACTGTTTCTTTCTATCAATTCTATATCAATTAATGAATAAAAAATGTAGTGTCACAAGGGTTTAAGCAAATAAGAATTATAAGCAACAGATTTACTTGTAACAATATCAAAGCTTAAACTAAAACAACAACAATAAACAGTGAATTTATCTTTTCTTGCATTCCCTACTACAAAATGAAAACAAAAACCACTTGCTTTATTGTTTTCGTAATAAATAAAGCATGTTGCCAGTTTAGTTTTTTTAACCGTGCACTTGCCAGTTTATTATCAAAGTAATTTTTTTTGGGAATACAATTTATTTTTTTTTTGTTTGTTACCCAGTGAAATGCGCATAGGAATAGCTTATCCCTTCAACAATAAATTTCAGTGTTATTATCAATAATAAAGATTGGGAATTAAGCACGACTAACAAAATCTTATAAATATTTTTATATAAAAAAAACTCAAGCATAAACAAATTAATAGAAATATAAATAAAAAAATTTAATAAGAAAAAAATTATATTAACAAAAATAATGTTTTATTATTTTATTTTAGTGTTATTAAAAAAAAATGATTTTAATATTTACTATTAATTATTTAATTCTTTTACTTCAATTTTAATTTGCTACGACTTCACCAACTTAAATTCTAACCTTCTATTCTATTTCTTCTATATTTTTTTCTTTTTGCTTCTTTATTCAATTGACCATAATTGTCAACGAAAATAGATTTACAATTGTTGTAAGATTAATTGCCGGCAATAATTATGTACGTAAAAGTGTTGTCTACATTAAAGATAACATAATTTTGACATTCATATGTTGCAATATTTATCTCTTGTATAGCCGGGCAGTTGTAGGTAATCCTAGTACTGCAACAAGTACAACTCGCACAAAAACCACAAGCAATTTGTTTTTTTTAAATAATTGTACATTGTCAGAAAGAGAAACAAAGAAATATAAATTTTATATTTAAATACATGGTCGTAATGCACTTAAAAATAAAGCATTAAAAATTTTAAGTTTACTGCTGATACAAATTTTAGTAGCCAGTAAAATTGTACTGATTACTGAAAAAAATATTGTTTTAATAATAAGTTATTATTTATAGAGCTTGGTGTGGCCATTGATGAGGAATTTGGGCTTGATGGAGGCCAAAAAGAATGAGCTTTCGTTACAGCAATTGGAGCAAATACATATTTATATATACAATTTTTATTTGACATTGTCTAAAATCGATAAAATTTTGCACAAATGCCACTGAATAAACGTAAAATTATTACAATTTTAAATAAATATATCGCGCTGATTGCTTCCGTTGTGTTCAACAATTATTTCTCGTTTTATTTCAATTATTCAAAGATACGGCACAGCAAGCTAAATGTCGTCGCGTTTCTTTCTCAACCTCGTAATCGCCATTTACAACCGATTACATTTTTAACTCTTTAACTTTGTATAAAAAAATCAAAGCCATTTCGAAAACCTCGCAATCGCCACATAAAATGGTATTTCAATGTAAAATAAATTAGTTTTTATACTGGGTGGCGCAGAATGAGTTATATGGTTTGAATTTGTTATAACTTTTTTAATTATTATTCTTTCTTTGTTGTTTTGTGAAGGAGACTTGGGAAATAATTTATGAATCAATACCCTTCCTGTTGCCAGAAGAACACCTACCGTGCTCACTGGTCAAAATATTGAACGTGTATGGGAGAGCGTGCAGCATAGTTCATCAACATCAACAAGGACGCGATCGACACAACTTGGACTATCACGGCACAGCACGTATGTGCGAAGCAGAAAATGGATATTACTTATAGGATATCATTTTTCAAAGCTAATTGCAAAAAATTCCCGAATAATTTACTACCTGTTTTTCAAATAAAATAAAAATTTTTGCTTGGGAATTTATATTGAGACAACAATAAAAATACTTAAATTTTTTTTGTTTTCAATATAAATTTCTAAACGAAAATTTTTCTTCAGGTGACAAGCAATTCATTGTTTAAACAATTTTATATGAAAATCATTCAGTTTTTTTAAGTGCTTTTCATTACAATTTTACTACACAATCAATTGCTTGTAACCTGGAAACAACACATTAGTTTGTAGTTAAATTTTAGCAACAGGCAGTTAAAATTGCAAATTTTAATGTCTCACCCAACATTTTTTTTGTATTTGATATAAAAAAAAATTGAATAATTTCAACAAATCGGAAGATTTCTGGTGCGGCGCCAGGTCTACAAAATCAGTAATATCGGTATTAACTACACTTTTCATCAAATAATTCATAAAATATATAACCCATATAGCAGAAATATTCCTCGAACCCTAAGGAGTGAACGCTCAACCAACCCTAATTTTTTTATATAGCTCACATTTGTTTTAAATGACTTAAAGTTCTAACTCTGTTCCTAATAGTAGCTCCCAAACAAAACGTTAAAAATTTGTCGAATTTGAGATATTTTTTCACAATGCGTTACATAAAACATAATTTGTTTTAGAGTTAGTCATGATGTTATGAATATAGAAACTAGAGTACCTGATATAGTTTATAAAGATAATAATAAACATAAAAATAAATTTTTGCTTGGGTCAAAAATACTTAAAGCCCCTTACCCAAGTTTTGTAAAAAAAATTTGTTTTTACACCTAATTTGTGTGGCACAAACTGTCACCTGCACCTGGCTGGGACCTCTTGTGTTTTGCATGTTTCATTTTGATTGTATTTACTTCAGTACATATAAAATATATATATAAATGGCCAGGTCAAGCTTAATGCAATATGCACAAAATTTTCATTAGGCCAATTGCCACGCCAACTGCTCTTAAATTTACACTTTTTTCTCGTTTTCTTGTAAAAACACTTTGATTGTGGAATACAAAAAGTTTCGTTTAATATATTGAAAATTTATATCCAAAAACTGGAAAAAAGTCAAAAATACCTGATCAGGTATACATTCAAGGGTTAAAAAGTTATTAAGTTTTTTTTTCGTTTTCTGAAAAATGAGTTGCTGCCGTTTTCTTGGTTAAGAAGAAACGCGAAGATTTCTAACTTTGCTCTATACTTTAGAAGATTTCTCTTCCCTGTTCATTTAATTTATTTGTTGCTAGTATGAACAAGTGCGTTGTTTAACGTTCAGGCAACCATTAAGTACATTAAGTACAATTTCCTTACAAAAAATTGCTGGTTCCAACTTACGTTTGTCATCACAATTTAATTTGCATATGTATGTGCATGTGTTTTTTGATATTATTGATTAATTAAGTATTTACAAGTTTGTATAAGTACTTCAAAAAATACTTGTTGTAGTGCAAATTTTATTAATGAACATATATCTACGTATCGCTTATTAAAATCAAAAAGCGCAACTTTTTACCAAAACATGCAGAAATCTGCGCAATATCGACATGGATATTGTGTAAAAAAAATCTTACTTAATCGTTGAAAATGTACCGCTTGCGTAAAAAATTGCCCATTATTCTAGTTGTTATTATTTTTAATAATAGAAATGACGAATCTCAGTTTTGTTAAGGGATCATGATAAGTTTAGGATCGAAAGTTTTTCAGAATAAACGATATATTTTGTGTAACAACGACATTAATCTGAGTAATTAATATATAATATTTTTAATTAACAAACACCGGCTTCGCTAACTAAAGCTTCTCTGTATAGCTGGCCTTTGGGCGGGCGCAAGAATTGTCTCCTTTATGGTATAACAAGTACCGATTTCGCTAAGTTAAGCTTCTAAATTCTGCCTTGTTTCCGATCGAAGGCCGACTACGCAGAGAAGCTTTAGTTAGCGACGCCAGTATTTGTTATACCATAGAGGAGAAAATCCTTGCTCCCGGCCGAAGGCTTGCTATGCTTTGGAGTTTGTAAACATTTTGTGGCGTGCCCGCCGCGCGCATCGCGATATCCCGGACGCAAGTTACATATTCACCTACTACTGCACTGTATTCCATACCACAACAGCAATGGGTACAATAAAGGGGGTCAATGCACCAGACGCTACGTTGTAAATACAATTATTAAGAATTTATGTAGCATTTTCGGCTATTGTATTTATTAAAATGAATATACAGGAAAAAAAGTAAGTTGTTACAACTGTGAAATTTAATTATAGCTTAAGTTGCATTTGTCAAATATAAAAAAAAATAGCTTAACGACCATTTTCACCAAGTTCGGTTACAATTAACTATCGGTTATAGCTGTCAAAACATATTGGTAACCGGAACTTTAATTAAAAGTTAATTTTAACCGCACTTGGTGAAAATGGCCGTAAGTTGCAATTGTAAAAATTAGTTTTTAAGTATAATGTATTGATGAAGAAATAATAAAAAACAGAAGTAAATTGGTGTGCAAACCTAACGTGTTTTTTCGCTCTAAGCCAAGGGCTAATCGTATCTCGCGCTCGCCCCCCCCCCCCCCCTTCCACCTACTGTACCAAATTGTTTCTACACTTGACATTGGCAAGTCATTCTTTTGACAATTTGTAACCATAAGAATTACATTGTTATGTCGTAATTTCCACTTTATTTACTACGCGATTATGGTGTTATTGCACTTGCATGGTGTTAATAAAGCTATATGAATCAAATGAACGATGTGTATAATAAAAGAAGACAAAATATTCAAGCTTGTCATTTAAATATAATTTAAGAATAATAATTTTTGTGCTGTTAAAGCCTTTTAAGAAACTTGTTTATGGTGCAACTACTCTTAACTTTATGAAATTTTCTTGAAGAATCATAAAATACATTTCAAACACAAAAAAGTGTTTCGATGGCAATACTTATTGATGATGCGCTTGCAATATCGCCAAATAGCCACTTATTAGAAAATAGGAAGATATCGCCAAAATATCATTGGGATGATAAAAAGAATATTTTGCATTTTAAAAAATTGTCATTTATGTAGAAAGCAATCCTTTTTATTTAAAATTAATTGGTAATTGTATACGTATAAATTTTACTTTTAAATAATATAATTTATAATTAAAATAAAGTAAAATAATGTACATAAATATTTGTTTCCAACTTATTTTTGAGGGAAATACCTACCTACCTTTAAAATTGCATCCAAGGTTGAGTAATATCTTGACTTAATTAAAAAGCAGACATATGAATATTAAACAGATGTATCTAATTAAAATATTTACCTTTTGCAGAAAATTTTGAGAACTAATTTCTAAGATTTTATATTTTGATTAATTTTTATTTGTTTTATTTGTGACGTACATATGTATTAAAATTAAATTTTTTCTGTTTATGTTGCGTCATTTTCTCGAAAATTATAAAAGGAAGAAACTAAAAAATTACTTTGACTGTTTTCTTTTAGATGGCAATTTGGGGGCATTGCAATAGGGGATATCTTACATTTGTTTGAAGGGAAGCTACCTTCGTGAATTTTCTGTCATCTTAAATATTTGTTACAAATAAAAAGCTAATGCCCGTTTCACACTATATGACTGGTCGCAATAGAAATATTTTATGAAACAGTAGATTGAGGACGAAGGGTGTAGAAACGCTTGCGGAACAAATTGATTTTTTAATGTGTTTTGTGTAAGTTTGTTAAATATAATATTTATAATACATTTTGGATATTAAGATTTTAAGGTCGAACTTGTGGCTTGAAACAAAAAACGTAACGTAGGAATTATATTTCAGTTTTTTGTCGCATAGTCTTAAACAGGTATAAGAATTCTCTTACAAAAATTACAAATCAGCAAAATTTTACAATGCAAACGGAAGGCTCTGAGCTAAACCGAACCCAGTCATAAAATATGTCTTTCCAAACTGCTGTGAAACTCTCTGCAAATTTTAATTCTATCCAGTTCGGTAAAGGACCAACTTAAAAGTGTTTCGCTCCTAAGGTAACGGTAATAAGCCAAAGATTTTCGGACGCAAAAAGGTACATTTTTAAAAAAAGGTACATTTTTAAAAAATGTACGCTAATTTCTTTTAAGTTTGTGATGTCCGTGATATGTTATTGGTGCGCTGACAACCTGATATACCTCAAACTTTATAAAATTACGCAGTTTTTTTTAGTTCTGAGATTAAAACTCATTTTTATTAAACGGCGCAAAAACCCTATGTAATATCTTCAAAAAGTTTAAAAATCGGAAAATTTTGATTTCACTTGTAAACCACCATGCAACTTTTCACCCAGTAGCGATATCAAAAAATTTTTTTGTGGATATATCCTCCAAGTCTAGTGACTATATTTTGTATTGGTTTGGATCTTAAAGCTTAAAACTTTTACAAAGAAAACGGAATGGATAAAAAAACTCTTGCAAGTTTCAAGTAGTTTTTTTATTTTTCGAATTTTAGATGGCCACCAATTCTTAAGGTGAAGACTTTTTAACGTAAAACTTTGTAAGTCATATCCTTCAAGTATAGTCAACCAAACCCTGTACAACGTTTTTTTTAATTCATAAAACTTAATGTAATAAAAGCCATAGTATGTCGGTTTCAGCAGTTGCTCAAAAAATTTGAAAAAGCCCATATGACTGGTGTGTGCAACCGCTTATAATTTAGATTTGTACTGGACAGTTATGATGAATCAATGAACACCGCATTAAAATGTTTATTTTGTTTCAAATACAACAATATTTTTTTAAAATAATTGTTAAAGATTATTTTGGACATTATGACGATATGACTTTATAGCACACCTTGTGAATCCCCTAAATATTTACTTTTTATCCTCATTTACTTCAAATAACTTATGTTCATCAAAAATTAGTTTTTTTTAGAAAATTCGTTAAACAAAAGAAAATAATAATTACGATTATCTAAATGCATTCATTGAATCACTATAAATTTGTTAATAAGTACACTAAATGACTAAACACAAATTATTTTCTAACAAATGACATTTACAACAAAAGAGCTGATATTTATAAAATTCCATTTTGCCACTAAAGATTTAGTCTTTTAAGCTTAGTCATTTTCCAACACAAATGAAAATGAAAAGCATAAAATAGCATTAAAAGATATGCAACACAAATACAGAGCAAAATTGTATATACATATTTTTATCAAAAGAAATTGCATGAGTTGTAAATGCTCAGAAATATCTTTAATACGAGACACAGAAAAAATAAAATGTCATCTTTTATCTGCAAGATGCTTTGGTAAGCGTATAATTATTGTAATAGTTTTCTTTTCAGATATATATTTTTTGTCATGCTATTTACAAAAATACAACCATTATTATTACTTTTATTGATAAAATATTAGATGTTATGCTTGCAGATGGCAAGATTCGTTAAATGAAATAAATTTTTATAGTAATTTTCATTAATTTTGGAAAAATTTAGGATTTTAAAATTTAAAATTTAAAAAAGATTAAGAACTTAAAGGTAATAAGTTTGGGCATCAATAAGTAGATAATTTTGCAAATAGTCTTTAGTTGTGGCTCTTTGCTCAACTTATAAATAAGAAATGTAATAGTGCATTTACACCTACGCCATAAACAGATTATTGGCCATTTTCTCAATTTTCCGTCAAATTGCATGTTACTTAATGTCGACATAAATTTGTTAGACCGATAAACTGTCTGTTAACAATATTGGGTTTCTCAATATATCGACAAAAAACATGGGTTTAAGCTGGTAACACCTCTCAAAATACATGTTAAAGTTGGGAGTCAGCTGATTGAATTTGTCTGTACGGCAAATAAAAGGAAATAAATAATCGGCAGATGAGTGCTGTTTAGCTTTGCGACAGATTTAGTTTGAGAAATTTGTTTATCTATACAAATTATAAACACGTTTGTAACTAGCTTTTGACATAAACTAATTAGTACCGGTTCACACACGCCAAGTTTAACTCGTCAAGTCGTGGGTTTTTAGAAAAGAAGGGAAAGATAATGCCATTACTTTTCAGCTCTCTCCTAAAAACTCAAGACTTGACAAGTTAAACTTGACGTGTGTGAACCGACACTTACAAACAACCAGTTTTTGTTAATGCAACTCTGTTTTTTTTTAAATTTAGTTCTGGTAACGCTAGTGATATTTAGCATTTTATCAAGAATAAAAAAATAAGCAAAGAAAATTCGATATTTATAAGAAGTGTTAACGTACGGTCACATATGGCAAACATTTGACAAAAAATGTGAAGTATTTGTTTGCCCTAATCTGACCACAAAATATTTTTGAGGGGCAAACAGAAATGCAGCAGATTTTGGACATACAAAATTATTTATTTATATTATAAGCGAAGTTTTTATTGGGTACGTAACTTTGAAAAGACGCAAAACGAAGCGACACAAACCGGGGTATTGTGTACATTGAATTAAAAAAAATTGGTTTGGGTTTTTTGCTATTGTTTTTTTTATCGCCGGTCATTGACTGCCAATGTACGCTTCTTTTGTTATCATAGATCCAATCTCCCCCTTCCCACACACACTTTAAATACATTTGATATTTTTTATTGAATAACCAAAATGTTTACTAAAAAAAATTTGTACGGCAGAGCAACGTTTGCCGGGTCATGCACTTAAGCTACGGTTACACTTGTCAAATATTTGACAAAAAAACGGGACCAACAAGAAAACTAAATAATCATTTTCTTTAATTCCAACATTTATTGTGATTATAAAATCTTAACTTACATAAAACAGGTTTTTACTATTAGGGGATTCATAAGGGGATTCATAATACAGTTATGACGAATCAATGATCACAGCATTAAAGTTTTTGTATTGTTTCAAGCACAACAAAATATTTTTAAAACAATTGTAAAATATTCTTTAGGACATTACGACGATATGACTTGATTGCACACCATGTGAATCCCCCATATGTCTAGTAGTATAATTATTTTATTTTGTGATGTTAAGACCATGTTAAATCTTACTAACTATTAACAAAAATAGTGGTTACGCTTATTTGGTCAAATATTTAATAAGTAGCATTAGTTATAAAAAAATATTTAAAATCTATAGTTTTGTCCACAATCAGAGAAACAATTTCGTTTTTTCTTCTATCTTATTTCTTCCAAAAGTATTTCATATATTTTCCTTTAATTTTATAAACAAAAATGTAACTAAATTTTTTTTTTAAAGTTGAGTCAACTAAAAAAATAAATTAATTTATTAAATGCATAATATTGTTGAGGGTAAAATTTTCAAACGGTTTCTTAATGCAAAATGTGCGTGGTTGCGAAAAAAATTGTTGCTCTATTATGAACACCAAGTGAAAATGTTTCTGTGATTGTGAACGAAGCTTAAAGGTTTATGCTGTTTGTTCGAATGCTGACAAAAGTCAAAGAACGGAAAACTTTAAGGAAAAGAATTATTAAAAAACAGACTTTTTGGAAGTCCAATAGATCCCATACATTATTTAATAGAACAGTTATAAAATACCTTAAATATTTTTAGAAATAATATTTTGTTTTTTTTTTTCTTAAATTTCTAAAGTACAACGAAAATAATATTTTTGTCATTGTGTTAAATTAAAATAAACATTTATCATTAAATGCTAAAAAAATTTCTTTCCAGGAAATGAATGGAATTTTAACAAATACTGATATCTAGAAAAAGGTTCGGCGAAAAGAGAAATAGTGGAGAGGAAAAGACCCAAAATATATATAAGGATAAGCTAGAGTAGATTTTTGCTTTAAAATGCATTGAAAGACATGACTGCCGCTGAATTTAAAATGCAATAAATCTTATTCTGAAGGCGCATTTGCCGTTTGTCTACATCCGTTTGCCACTATTATATAATACAACATGGCATTCTCTTGATAAATATTTTTTTATTGTTGTTTTAGTTTTTCTAGTTTTGTTCTTAGCTTTTTATGCTTAAACAATACCACTTGCAGAAACTAAAGTTGCACATACAAGTGATTTCACACAGATTTATTTCTTATTCGAATTCACAAGCACACAGAAATTCATATGAAACACAACAATAACACATACACAATAAGATATGGAGCACATTTTGGCGTTCTTTTGTTTGAGTTGTTAGCTTATTGTGGCAAGTGTATGTAAGCAAGATAGAATTGTTAGTTCCTACATCGGTTAAAAAAATTCGGTAAGGGGAATACAATTGGAAATTTTTATCAGGCAAAATTTACTCAAATAAAAGAAAATTTTCCTGATGCTTGTATAGCAGCTTAATTGGAGTAAAATAGTTTAAAATAAATTCCCTGTACTCTAGTTGGGTTTCTGGATAATTTCTAAACTTGAAATATAAAGGTAGACTGAAAAGTCTTATGCAAAAATTGTGCTATGAAATCGGCTATTAAAGTGATAATTTCAAGAATTTAAACATGATATTTAAAATAAATGATGTCTTATTTAAATCTCATAATTTTTAAGAAATCTTATTAGAAATTTTCTCTGAATCATTTTAATTTATTTCTTTATTTAATAAACTGGTATTGAAAATAACCCTTTTCTATTTCACAAATTCTATTAAAATATCAATTCATGTTAAAAATTCGTTTTTCATGTTAAATAAAAATAAAATTTAAAAAAAGTATATTAAAATATGAGTTTATATCTAAATAGAAAATGAGAATGTAACATTTGCTCTGCCGAATATGTGATACACACCACCATTAGATTTAATAAAACAACGAAATATTTCTGAGATAAATGTTTAGCTAATAGGAATTTAAAATGCTTAAAAACTGGTTCTTAAAAAGTTGCAATATTATACGTACATTGCTTCAATTTTCGAAAAATTCTAAGGGATACTTTGTACTGGAAATTGGTGAAGAATTATATACATTTTTTTACCCTAGACAACTAAATATTTTTCTTTACCGTTTAAAGCTAAACCTCGCCTGTGTGTCACATTTTTAAAAAATAAGAGTGAGTCTATTTTATGATGCCTCTTTTTTATTATAAAACTGCTGATATTAAAACGATGGCAAAAAAGAGTTTATAAATAAATAACAAGCTCATTAAAAAACACACTTCAAGTTTTTTTTTCAAAGAGATAGCTTTGAAAAAAAGGGTGGTAAAATTTTTAAAAGGCGATGTTGAATGTGAACCACACCTAAACTTCAAGCATATTTCTGCATTTCATTTGACATTTCCCAATTTGAAAACAATTCAATTTGAACCATGGAAAGATACACAATCGAGCAACACGCTAAAATTATTCAGGCTTATTATGAAAATGGGCGTTCAAATCAAAATGCATATCGTGCACTTCGTGATTTGTTCGGTCAATTTAATCGTCCAAATGTGCATACAATCGGAAAAATCGTGCAAAAATTTGAGCAAACCGGATCTGTAGGAGATGTGAAAACACCAGTGCATGTTCGTACAGCTCGTACTGCAGAAAGTATTGCTGCAGCTCGCGATAGTGTGGCTGAAGAGCCGTCCACCTCAACTCGTCGTCGTGCCCATCCATTGCACCTCTCATGCTCGCCGTTGATGAACGTTATGCATAAAGACTTGCATTTACTCGCTCACCAGGTGCAATTGACTCAGGACTAAAGCCTCTTGACCATTCCAAACGTCGTCAGTGGTGGCAAGAAATGGCAACAGTGGATGATCAATTATCGAAGAAAATCCTCTCCAGTGATGAGCCACATTATCACCTCAGTGGATTTGTCAATAAGCAGAATTGCCGAATTTGGTCGAAAAACCAATGCACCCACAAAAAGTGGCGGTTAATAGGCTGCCAGCATCTTCGGGCCGTATTTTTTCCAAAATAAGGCCAGTCAGGCCGTTGCTATGAATGGTGTTCGCTATCGTGATATGATACAGAACTTTTTATGGCCCGAATTGGAAAAATGGATGGGGACGATATGTAATTTCAACAGAACAAAAGGGAAGAAAAAGTAATAAGTTACGTGAGTCACAACGTCAAGTTGTTTGCCGAAGTTAATTTGACATTTCTTTGCTTCAGTGTTTGACAAATTCAACAATGGAGAGGTACACAATTGATCAGCTCGTTAAGATTGTTGAACGATTGAATTAAAATGCATTTTGAGGCACATGACAACGGACTTCTTGTGGACAGAAATTGAGGGTAGGGACCTGGACGATATGTAGTTTAACAGGATTGTGCCCAGAAATCCAATGTCTGTGTTATCTCACGTAGATAATTGATTGGCCGTCACTATCATGGGATTTGACACCGATGCAGCGTTGCCGTTGTGACACTAAAGTATCACTTTTGACCCTATTTTATGCCAATGACACTTTTTGTGACCCATTTTTTAATTTATCCCTTTGTATCATTTTTTTAACAAAATTTATGACACTTTTTGAACCTTTTTGAAATTAAGTACAACTTTCCACATTCCTTACGAAAGTTGTCACCAGTTTTGTGAAAATACATATACAAATTGGTAGCATGTCATAACGCCCAGCGTCATAGTGTCCACGGACACTATTTACAAACAAACTTAAAATATAGAAACTTGTGAGTCCATGCTTTCCTCTCTCAATTTGCTCGAATCGGAGCTGGAAGAATGGACTCCAAGTGAAGAACAAATTACAAAATAAAGAATAAGTATTTCTAAAAAATTATAAACATTCAGGGGTGTTCTTAAAATCGAAAACGTAAAACGCAAGAATTTTAAACGTCGTGTATTAATAAGATTTCTGTAGTACAATAATTTTATGACAAATATTATACAATTATTTCTCTATTAAACAGAATTAAATAATAGAATAAATTAAATTTAAAGTGCATTAAAAGCAACAACTGCGTATTACCAAAGGAATATACCAGTGAATTGTTTCTTAGTTTTAAGATTGATTTATAATTAAAAGATGTATAATCACTTTTTTTTGAAGTCTAATGTGTTTATTTAATACATACTAATTAACTTGACCCTATTTTACTTTAAAATAACCCTTTATTTTCTTAAATATCCTTTTTATGACACTTTTTCGAAATTGTCAACGGCAACCCAGCACCGATGGGCTTCGTTCTTTGGGGTTATTTAAAAGAAAAAGTGTTCGTCAATAAACCAAGTACAATGCAAGATCTAAAAGAGGAACAAATTCGGCACATTAACGACATGGAACCTCAATTATGTTCCAGAGTCATTGAACTTATGGACCATCGGATGGAGGTATGCCACCGACACCGTGGCGACTATTTGGCAGATATTATGTTTCACATATAATTGTCATAGATCATTCTATAATAATTAAAAATATTTAGAAAATTCCATAAGACATTTGTATGAGAGCAAAGTGAAATAATAAGACGCCGATATGGAGTCTAAAATATATGTCAAATTTGATAATCCCCATTTCTTCAATCAGAGCTTCTTCAGAAAATTTCAAACGATACTGAAATAAACTATTTAGGGACTCCGGATATAATTTTTATTTGTTTCAAACGGTATGGCAAAGCCATTTAAAAAGACTATTTTCAAGTATATGACTTTCAAAGTGGGATTTTTAAAGACCTAAAGAATTTTCCAAGACTATTCCCAGAGTAACACCACAACTTTCACGATGATTTAAAATACATGTCTTTTTTGTAGTTCTTTTTTAAAAGAAACTTCCAAAAACTTGTTAAGTTTTCACAACGTTTTTTTTTTGTTGATTTTTTTCTGTTTTTATTATGAATGTATGTATGTATTGAACTTATATATTTTGAATAAAATTTTTTTATATTATCAAAAAGTAATTTCAATTTTTGGGAATACAAAATTTAAATTTCAAAAGATTTTGTTATTCGTTGTTGATATTATTACAAGTAGAACTGTTGCTATAATTCTTATACGTTTAACAGTTTTATTTGGTTTAATATCTTTAGTTTTTCTAAAATCTTTATGGATGAAGTTTCCTGATGATCTGGCCTAAGCAACCAGTGAATACGCATAGGAATAGCTTATCCCATCAACAATAAATTTCAAGTGTTTTTATCAATAATAAAAACTGGGAATTTAGCACGAATAACAAAATCTTTTGAAATTTTTTTATATTTCTATATTTTAATAAGAAATTGTCACTTGGAAATAAAAAAAACACCTAAATTAAAAAATGAAATTAAGTACAAAGAGAAATCTCAAAAAAGAAACACAGAAAATATGATTCATGTATTTTTTTCTACACTGAAAAAAGGATTAACTTCAACCTAAAACCAGAATAAGAATTTATTATTTTTGTTTCTAGCATTCCACTTAATGGGAGGCAGCGCAATTATGGAAAAAACATAAAATTTCAAGTCTTCCCTAACACAACAATACAATACAAATAAAAAACATAAATTACCCCCTTTTCACACCCTAATAAAATGAGATGAAACCAAAGCTACATGTCTGACTGAATATGCAATTTTGCAATAACTTTTCATCAGACAACAAGGCAAGAAAATGCAAAAACACTTAAATAAATAGACAAAAATAAAACATGATAAATCTCACAAAATTTTACACCAACATATTTGCACGTTATGTTTATGTATATGTGAGTAGGATCCCTGCAAATAATAGGACCAGTACAAGCACGCGTTAAAAGAGTAGCCCACAAGGTACTAGGACTACTCCATAGATCATGGTCTATTTAACATTACGATGTCCTAGGGCAGGATCATATAACCCAGCTTTGGACTACAAAGGAGTAGTTTTAAAACTACTCCATGGTATACTCAAGAGGATTAGTTTTGAAGTTGTATAAAAACGAAAGCACGTCGTTAAAAACGAATACATGTCGTCTCACTACAAACACTTTTTAACATTGACATGGTCCATGCTTGCATTACATCGAACCAGTACATGGAGTAGTCCATTTTATCATAATGAATCAGGTGGCCCAATATTATTTGCAGGGATTACAAGCAACTAGAATTTTTAAATAAGGAATACTTTAACATGAGATCTTGTGGCCTAAAACCGGAGTATAAATGATAAAAAAAAGAAGTAAAATAAAACATCAACAATGGAGCCAGACGGTTTGTATTTCTCAGTCATAGATTATACAATTGAAGAGAATATTTTTTCTATAACATTTTTTTTTGTAAGCACTTTTATTGAAGTTTTTTTAATTATTTAACCTACATAAAATACATTGAAACTAGGAATGTAACGATATGCCCTTTTGCCGATTCGATACTGATACTAAAAAAAGAATTATCCGCGATACCGATAGTCTTATTTAATTTGAATTTAAGCATAAATTAATAAAACTCAATTAATTGTTTTATTATACAAAATAACATAGTATATAAATGATATAAATACGGATCAAAACATACAAATATAAAATTGATATTAATGAAATTTTTGTTTAAGAAACAAAATATTATTATTATTATTTATTTATTCAATAGATAATATAAACATAATTACAAATTTTAAATATAGAAATTCTTATTATCTATAAATGGCTTAACATATTTGTTGTTAGCCAGACTGGCAAAATAGGGAGATAAAGGAAAAAATTAAAAAAAATAAAAAATAGAAGCAAAAAATAAAATTCAAAACAAGGGAATGTCTTATGTACATATATAAATAAAGACATTTTACATGAACTAAGTAGTTACATAATAATATTATTAAAATTCATTAATAATTAATCTTCTGTATCTTAAACAAGTCTCTAAATAGTTAGCAAGGATGTCAAAAGAAAATGTTAGGCCGTTGAGAATATCCAACACCTCCGCTAGACTCAGTTGGCATTTATTAAAGAACCTAAGTCTATATCCATTGAATATAGGACAACATCCAATTAAATGTAGGGTGTTTTCTGTTGTACGAGGTTGCAAACGTTGCAAAGACTTACTGTATTGCTTCTAAACGGTCTCGAATTAATATCCAATAGACAGCCTCTAGCTCTTATGAGAGGACTTATAGCACGAGCAGTTAGAGTTGAGTCTGTAATATCTAACAAATTGTAGTTTAACTGCGAGTAAAGATCATGGAATTCAGAGCTACTTGCAGCAGAGGCAAAATTTTCATTTTCATATACGATAACTAAAGGTAATATCAGCTTGACATATTTGCTAATTGGATTGGAATTATTTGGTGGAACGAAATTTATTGTGGAACACAGAAAGAAACAAAATATTCTCAACGTTTGCGAAGATAGATGATTTTACAAATCCGTTTGTGCCAGACCTCCAGTAGAAAATAGACTTTCGGATGCAACAGAAATAATTTACTTAATTTACATTTTTGAGCCATTTTCTTCAAGTTTGAGTTGTTGCACCAGTTAATCGGCGGATCTGCATAACTGGAAATATTGAAAATGAATGAAATAAACCGGCAAAAATCATATAACTTTGTGGGTGAAGTAGCTGAAAGCCGTTGTATTAACATTTTCAAATTTTGTTTGAGGTTTGCTGGATGATTTCAATAATAACAATTTCTATTTTATAAAATTTTTATTTTTATATATTTTTTGCTTATTGAAATGTGTTAAACTTGTAAAAAAGGGATCACTAAGAACGTAACAATTACAAAACTTGGCCCAATTTAGTTGTAAACCATATTGCGCTTACTTGTAAGCCTTTATACAAATCCGCGGTAAAACCCTTTGTTATCTAAAACCGGACAGGCATTTATGCAAAAAACCCAAATTTGAAAATTATGTCGCTTACGTTATTTTCGCAGTAAGCGCTCGACAAAAGCGATAATATGATAAACGCTTAAAGATCTTTTTAACCGTTAACTAATTGTTTATTAATGAACAATTTATAAATTAATTATTTGCATTAAATTTTTGCTTCCCCTATAATATTTTCGAAATGATGTATATCAAGGCCCATTGAAAAGGTCTGCGCAAGAAGCCTGATGATCATTGTTTATGTTATTTTTAGTTGTCAAAAGTTGTTTCATGTGCATGTATACGTTTGTTTACGTTTATGGTATGCCATACATACACGTTTTTTCCTTTTGCATTGTATATGTGGTAGTAAATTTTTGACAACTAAAAAGAATCGTTTTTTGTTTTTGTACAAGAAAGCAGACCTGATTGATGGGCCTTGATGAATATGTCCCATTTAATTAATATTTAATTCTAAAATTAAAATTTTATTTTTTTATAACAACTAAAAAAATCCGAAATGATCGTAATTTTGAACGTTTGATTAATATTAGAAAAACAAACACATATGTATACGCTCTCATGTACTTTTAAGAAAATAAATTAAACTAATTATTAGCATACTTTCGAGGGCGAAATAAATATAATATTTTTTTTTCCACAAATTTATTTTTACCGGCAAAACTGTTGATTATAAAGAAAAACGTTATATGAACGGATTAAAGAAATTGTAATTCTAAATTTTTTTGAGTTTGTTTTAGCAAAATCGGACAAGTGGTTCTCGAGTTATGTATGTTAAACAAAAAAACATCAAGATAAGGAAAAAATTTAAAATGTCATAAAAAAACTGACACATGCGAACGCCAAACCCTTTGAGGGTTTTACTATACTGACCTAGTACCATCACCCTGACTTAGAATTTCTCACCCCCCAGATTGGCTGTTGTACTGTGTAATTAGTATTGTGGTAATTTTGTTGAACTATTTATGGTTTTAAATCCAAATTTTCAATATTTTTTTAATCAGGCTTAAGTTCACTAAATTTAATTTTCATTAAATTATTTTTATGAAGAAAGGAATTGTACAACATGAAAATTAATTAAAATTGTTATTGATAATCATTCATTCTTGACTGACCTGAGATTCGAACCCAGGTGGCTGGGTTTCGATCGTTACCACTCGATCTCTTCAGAGGGATTTGGCGTCTTACACTTGCAGCCATCGACAACTGCTGACGTCAATAGTCAAACATCAATCCTTAAACCAAATTGTATTTTAACCTTTTTGATAGATCGAAATTTGCTTTTTCGAATGATTATCCATTTTTAATTGATGAAAATTATATTTTGAAGCCTGTGTAAAAATATTGAATATTTAGATCAAAAATTATTACAAATATTTTTAAATTTCAAAAGATTTTGTTATTCGTGCTAAATTCCCAGTTTTTATTATTGATAAAAACACTTGAAATTTATTGTTGATGGGATAAGCTATTCCTATGCGCATTTCACTGGTTGCTTAGGCCAGATCATCAGGAAACTTCATCCATAAAGATTTTAGAAAAACTAAAGATATTAAACCAAGTAAAAATGTTAAACGTATAAGACTTATAGCAACAGTTCTACTTGTAATAATATCAAAGCTTAAACAAAACAACATCAACAATAAACAGTGCGTTCATCTCGTCTTACATTCCCCGCTACTGTTTATTGTTGATGTTGTTTTGTTTAAGCTTTGATATTATTACAAGTAGAACTGTTGCTATAAGTCTTATACGTTTAACATTTTTACTTGGTTTAATATCTTTAGTTTTTCTAAAATCTTTATGGATGAAGTTTCCTGATGATCTGGCCTAAGCAACCAGTGAAATGCGCATAGGAATAGCTTATCCCATCAACAATAAATTTCAAGTGTTTTTATCAATAATAAAAACTGGGAATTTAGCACTAATAACAAAATCTTTTGAAATTTAAAAATTTTGTATTCCCAAAAATTGAAATTACTTTTTGATAATTATTACAAATAAATAAAAAAAAAATTATTTGTCAACATTTCTACAGAAAAAAGTGATTTTATTCATGGGATTAACAATTGGGGGCATTACAGTATCGAAGGTATAAAAAAAAACTAATGTATGTCGAGTTTCTCTGCATAAGTATTATTATTAAGGTTTTAGAAACACTTTAACACAAATAAGAAAAAATTCAAAACAGTGCACATGCTTAAAATTTAAAAACACTCGTCTAGAGTTAGAAATTATTCAGCCCAATTATGAATACAAATTCCCCGGGAGTTTTTTCCCTTTTCCCATTTTTGCAATAGAATTTACATAGTAAATATGGGAGAAGGAGGAAAACTCCCGGGTAATTTTTATTCATAACTAGCTGATTGTTTTTTATACATAAGCCACTCGCAACCTAAAAAGCGACCAAAACCATCTTAAAGGAAAAGACATAAGCTTTCTTTTGAGCAAAACATTCTCGCTAAAAAAACATTAACGACACATATTCTCAGAGTTAAAGGGGGTCATTTAACTCTGAGAATATGTGTCGTTTAAACCTCTTTTATATGGAATAATATTTAGTCGTGGGTGCCACTGGTTCAGAAAATTGCTTAATGATGCATGCAACCAATCTTGTGTAAAACAAAGCTTAAGAAAATGTCAAATTCTACCTCAATCGCAACGTCGTTGTTCGAAGCATTACAAACCGCAAAAAAGTTAAAGTTCAAAATAACGCCTTATTAGCTGCTCTATATTTGGACACAAGGTGTAATTTATCCTTAGCAAAGATCAAAAAATAGTTGCAATGATGAGTTACATATATACTTTTGCGTATCTATGGCACATATACTTTTCAGTTTTAACTACTAACAATATACAACCGGTTAGAAATAACGGGAGAGATAAATGAAAATATAATGAATTCAGTTTTAATCATGGATTATTAGAAATTGGTTTCTAACAAAAATTGGAATAGAAAGCTTCTTTAAATTCTTTAAATCAACGTACTTTTTCTGTTCAGGAGTCATAAGAAAAACTTTAACATGATTCCAAACTACCATTCAGAACAAATATTTTAGAATTTTGGAAAGTCAAAAAAACTAAAAGCTCCTATAATTTTAAAAATTGCACTAGTAGCTTTAGCAGTTCCCACAAAATAGGTATGTATCTGTGGAAAGAGTATTTAGCGTTGTCTGTGACTGTGAACTTAACATATCATTAATTGGCAAAATGTTTACCTTCGTTGTTATAAACTATAGTAATATTTTAGTTAAATTGTAAAGGCTAGTTTAGACTATCTCAAAAGTCTTACGTATTCCATAATACTTTGCGAAATAGAAATCTAATGAGTTTTGTTGCGACTGTCAAAAAATCTAATTCAACATAACTGTTTGGGTTCACAACATCATACAAAGTATAAACACTCACACATGAAAAAAAAGTACAACCCTGACCCAGTAAAAAATATTATTGTTTAAAAATTTTTAGAGAAACGATGAAGTCGTGGGAGATCCATTTATATCAGAACCGCCATCATTGGTTTTTTTATAAACTACACTTTTTTAAAATACTTACAATAACATTTTCTAAAAACAACGTTTTAAGAAATATTTTTCAACAAAAAAAAGTTTTTTAAACCATTTTATTTGTTTTTTTTTTACAAAAAAAGTTTTCGATATTTTTTTTGAAACTACAAATATTAGAGGGAGTTTACACGGTGTCTTTCTAGACATGTCTGTTTTTGACATTCTCTTTTGAACATGCTACCAAAAACCTTTTGTCTTTTCACGGTGTCTTTCCAAACATGTCTGTTTTCATGTATAATAGTCTAATACACATATACATACACATTAAAACCATGAAAATTCATATTAACAAACATGAAACTCACTTCGCGTCTGCTTGGCAACCCCTCTTTCTTCTCTACCCCGATGGCCGCAAAACAAAACAAACGTGTTTGTAAGACATGTCTGAAAAGGCACCGTGTGAACTCCCTCTTATTCTCAAAAGAAATTTGTTTTTCTTTTTTTGTTAATATTTAAGCACAGAGAAAAATTTTCCTTTTTTTCACACACAACGATTTTTTATATTAAGAATAAAATTTAATTTTGCGTTTTCTGGTAATAATTGCCGGTCCTTGCTAAAAACTTTCCCCCGTATTCATAAACGCTTAAGACATTAAACAAACGTTTATTACGAAAAATTTTCATACAAAAAATGTCTAATAAACGTTTATTAAATTAAAATATTTTGTGTAAACATGATTGTGGGACAATTTATTATTTTTCTTTTTTAATTATTTGAAAACAGATAAATTTTTATTAGAAGTTTCTTTGTTCTTCATAATTTTATTTTTTACTTACATAAATATTTATTATCACTTAATTAGCTATGGTTTAAAATAAAGACATTTAATTAAAAGCACGCAACACGTTTCTCACTTGTTTTTTTTTTGCTAAATTTGTTTACTTTTTCCCACTGCACACTAAACGCTTGTACTAAATTCTGCTCTCTTACGGTTAAACATGCACAAGGCGTAATCTTTATTTCTATCATTCTTGAAAAGTACCAGGGATGTTCATTAGGGAGAGTTGTCATTATTTTCGTACGTAATGTCAAATTTATTTATTTGATTTTTAACGCTTGTTTTATTTTTTTCCTTATTTTCTTTGGTTTGGCGTTATATTGGTTTTAAAATTGAGAACAATGATATACATATATGACAAATATCAAAAATAAAAAAATAGCTAAATATGCTTACATTCTGGAACTCCTAGAGGCTGTACATTGTTATCGAAATTTGTATTCTTATTATCCTTATTTTTTTTTAAACCAAAAATAATTTGAGGTTTTGCCCGAAATATACCTCCGGGCTATGATGCAAAGCGAAATGGCTAAGAATTAAACAAAAGAAGGTTGTTATTTTATTTTGATTTTAAGCTCTGCTTTTAAATGTTTTACTTCTCTAAATGAGCTACCTAAATAAGAGCGTCACGCGTTTTTTTTTTTTGTGAAAACTTCTCATTTTTCACAGTTTGTGTGAAACCAGCCTTAAGAAAACGAATTCAACACAAGCCGGCTGGCAAATCTGACTTAATAGATCGCTTTCAGTATTTTTAATTGAAAATGTATTGGAAATTCAATTTGTATGTTCAAAAAATTTATGCGGCTCTTGTTTAGGTTGCTTAGTTAGTTGTTATATATATATAGTTTGTTTACATAAACCTAAAAAAAATCAGAAGTTAAGTACCTCCCTAATAAAACCCATGTATTAAATAAGTGATTAAGATAAAAACGGCTGAAACTAGGCAAACAAAATTAAAAAGAAAATAGTCTTAATGCCGTCATGTACAATTGCGTTTGCATATTAACGATGCTCTTATACACTTGGGCCCTTACTAGAACTATTATTTCACAGAATATAAAAGTTCAAATAAGATACAATAAAACACTTTTATTTGTTATGATTAGGGACCGGATTTATATGCAGTTGAAATCGAGTTTTATGCGCATAAAACATACACTTAAAATAGGAAAATATGCGCTATTAATTGAATAAATATGCACTTTAAATTTTTCCTAACACATTTTTTAATCATAAGCAAAACATTAAAGCAGAAGTAAAAATATAGTAAAACACAAAATATAAAATAAAACAATAATGCACATTAAGTCATTTATTAGATACCCAGTAAAAACTTCGCTTACTTTTTCAAAATGAATAGGTTCTCTCACCCATTATTTAGTAGCTTTCTTCTTTACATGCTTCTATAACAACTTCTAAAACTAATTATTTCTGGATATATTGTAGGTAAAAAAATAATGACTTACTTTTTAATGCGTTCATTTTGGGACATCCCTTGTAAAATTCATTGGTTCTTTCAGTAGAATTGTAAGTTGTGCTTTTAAGTTTTTCTGATTACTTAACACATTATTTTGTAACACATTTATTTGAGTAGATATGTGAACCTTCATACAAAATTAATTAAGAACAATACTCATTTTCATATCATTCAGTTTCCACTACACTGTTTTCGTAAAAATTTAAATTAAATATGCCAGCAGTTTGTGTTATTGTTTAGTGTCCTTCATATTTCTAAAAATTTTATCATGTTTGATACAAATTTGTTTACTTGAGTTACCCTTAACTGGTTTATTCTATTTATGACATTATCAAGTAATTTAATTTGCATTCTCAATGGATTTGATTTCTCTAATTTTACAATAGTCTTAGAGATAAAACCGTAATTTGAAGACTTAAAAATTATCCGAAATTTTATATTTGGTAAATTTGTTATTTTTTTTTGTTCTGCATTACCATCGTTCCATCACATCCTTGAATTGTTCAAAATTTTCAGCATAATACACAACTGATTTCAACCACTTTCCCCGCATTGTTGTTATAGGATACTTCTCCTAATATGCGGCAAAACGGGATGTGCTTTGCAAAATATTTTTTCCCCATTTTTTCCAAAAATGCACCAAAAATATGCAATGTCAGCAATATATGCAAAAATATGCATTTAAAGCAAAATATGCAAAAATATGCACTAACAAATCGATGCCATTTTATTTAAAATTTCTTGATTCGAAAAGATATTAAGTTAATGTTATCCCAGTCTGACGACAACAAATATGCATTTGCATAAAAATCCGGTCCTTGGTTATGATAAATTAAGTCGATTTGCGTGTATTAGTTGTGTCTCAAATCAATCAGCTGGATACTGCTTTTTATGATTTGCTTATGTTGAAATAATTTGTTAAAAAATATTACTTGTTCATAATTTTACTTTGATAAATTTAATTATTTCAATTGAATATGTTTTGTATTTTTTGTTACTTAAATATTTTTCTATTTTATATAAAAAATAAAATTTTTCTTTATTCTTGTATTTGAATCAGCAAATAAAAGTAGTTTTTTGTCAAAAGCTTACTTAACAGATTGCGCTTTTCTATCCCCATTGAAAAAATTAAGTAAAATTCTTTAAATACAAATCTGGTACATTGATAACGAAGCTTTTTGTAACAAATTTTGATACTAAATTTTTACCGTTCTTCAAATAAACAAAAAACTTTATTGTGTTTGTATTGAAGGTGCCGCACAGTGCTTTGTTCCCATATAACGAAGGGACATAAATAGAAGGAGTTGTTGAAATTTGGTACACTAGCATAAAATAGCTTAGTTAAGAAATATATAAATTTTTGGAGAAATCGGTCCAAGGACACGCCTACCTACCATGTGTCTTGAAATGGAAAAATGAAATTTTAGCTTCAATAATGCCCACAAAACTACAAAGATTGGTCATGCTGATACACACACAGCTAGCAACGTTTGTGTAAATTTTCATTTAAATATGAACAAGGACTCAAGGTCCTGCCATATATCCTTTTTCTTAAAAATGCTATAACACTTACAAAAATTGTCCAATCGTAATAAAATTTAGTTTGAGAATTTATATTTCTTAGATATATATGTATGCCAAATTTTTAATGTAAAAAATACAAAAACATCATTTGTCAAGCCCGACCATGTGAAACCCTATAGCATAGTATTTAAAAAAAAATTTCCTAGAGTGTAATCTATTTGGGACCCATGGGCAATCATGCCGCGCCCACTACTCCCACTTCCACTTCCCACTTTTTGAAAGATGTAGGCTATTGATAATTTTAATATTGGTAGTATAAGAGCCGTGTAAATTTGATCCGCTTTAAAAATACAAGTATTGTATTTTTTGTTAATTCAATCTAAAATATTTGCACTTTCATTTTCAATTCTTCGCATGTATCCACTATTAAAGCAGGTGAAATAAATGTGTTGTGACAGCCATTAAACCTAAAGCCATACATGAAATAAAGATATGTCAAAATGATGTACTAGATAGGAAACAAAATAAAAATATAAAAAAAGTAATAAAAAATTAAATTTTTAAAGCTCTGGACACACTTGGCAAATAATTGATGAAAAAACCGTGACCAACAAGCTAATTAAAATATTATTTTCTTGAATTCCAATATTTATTTGGATTATGATATCACACCTTACAAAAAAAATAAAATAGTTTATTTCAATGTCTAGCTGTTTAGTTAGTTTTATTTTGTGATATTAAGACCATGTGAGTGGCTTAAAATACAAGAGGTACAAGTAACATACATATATAAAATAATGAGTCAAAAAGGGGTTAAAGTTAATTCGCTATAAAAAATGTAAGGTGCTATCTGGAATATTAATTTTTAATTAATAGAGATCCTTAGATATATTTTAATCTTACAAGTTTAAAATTACCACCTTTATCATGTACGAATACCCAACAATTTTCTTGGAAGTTAAGTAAGTCGCACTTATACCCCTTGGCTCATATTAAGAAATCATAACCAAAGTCGCGACTTACAAAGCAGTAACTTAAAAATAGTTCATAGATAGTTAAAGATCTTATTAATAATTCATAACTAGCTTAGCAACTGCTTACAGATGATTGAAGATGTCGATAATATTTTGAACGATATTTAGTGTAGTTAATTTAAAAGCTTATTAAGCTATTAAAAAAACAATTATTGTTCTTAAAAAAAAGTAATTTTTTATTAAAAGTTTTCATATAAATCAATTAAAATAGGAGCTTGTAAAAATATAATTTTTCAATAAAATTTGGTGACTAAAAACACATCTCTAGTTTATTTTATAATTTGTTTGTATGTTTTTGGACGCAGTATAAATGGATGCGAGTAGCGAATTGTAATAGGGCAATTTTTTTATTATTTACGAATTTGTAAGAGTATTTATTGTTTTCTGTATTTAGGAGTGACACAAATTTGTCGCCAAAATGGTTTTGATATTCAAATAAATTGTAAGATAATATTAATCAGTTGTTAATTGTATGTATTAGTTAGTTGGCATTTAGTTACAGCTTTACCCATAATTAAGTGTAAACTTTTTTTGTTGAAAGTAACCAACTGTCAACAACTTAAATAGGTACTTAAAAAAATTAACACTTAGTGATAATTTATGAATATGAGCCCTTGTGCTTAAACTTTTTTTTAAATTTCTAAATATTTCAAAATTTCTAAGACTGTTTTTTTTTCAAAAAAATTTTATTTAGAAAAGCTTTTATGGTTCTTTGTTATATTTTTAAGTCGTCATAATCAGGCTCATCTTTATCCTTACCTTCGCTTTTGATTTTTCTGTTCTAGGAAGTGGTTTGAACCGTTCACGGTAAATTGGTGGAATATAGTAAATAAGATACTGGAGGTTCTTGAATTTCTCGAACCTTATTAGTTTCCCGCTGACTTAAGGATGAAGTTGTAGGAGTAAATGCACGGTTCGCCAACATTTCGAGCTTTCATGTTTACTTTGGCGAAGTTTTTTTGCTCATTCAAATGATCATATATGTATTAGAGGTTCCAAGGATCATTCTTCTTAGAGTGTAACCATTGCATTTTTCGAATGCCCGTAAACAAATAAATAAAAAAAAACTTTGCATTAAGGCGAAACAGATGATGTATCGCCATATTTTGTCAGAGAACTTCTCCGAATTCACACTCCAAGTCCATGTGAAAAATTTATTTTAATATTTGCTTAAATCAAATAAAGTTTGAGTACTCATATTCCCGTTGTTCTCCAAGCAAAACAGGAATTTTAAAGACAAGCGCTAGAATTGGTCGCCATATCTTGCTACCAAATGAGAATCCCACATTCACCTCTTCACCTATTAATTGCAAACGTAAACTCAATTTTAGAAAAAAGCACTTCTACCCCTTGTGCATTGAGCTCTTCATGTAAAATTACACTAACTATTCACAAAAGAAGTGGTTACGCTTATTTGGTCAAATATTTAACACGTGTGACCATTGCTTAAGAATTCAGTTTATGTACTTCTAATTCTACATAAATGTTGCCCTCATACATTTCAGAAATGTGCATGCCTGATGGTTTGTGGAAGCTATAATAAAGTTAATTTTGGTTTTTTCTAAATTAAGAACAAATTTCTCCTTAATATTTTATTATTTCTTCTTCGGTGATTTCACGATGAAACCATAACTTAGAGGATTAGAAGAAAACCTTTTAAAAATTGTTAAAAGAAACACAAATAAATCTTAAAAATAATAGAAAAACAAAAAAATCTATGTATGTAGGTAAGTGTGCAAGTGTAATAAAAACACAAAATGGCAATGTATGTGTATGTGTGTGAGTGTGTGTCTATATTAATGCCTACAATAACTCACAAAGGTTACAAACACATTTATTATTATTTTTTTTAAGATTTCCTTACTTTTTTAAGGACGTGAAATTGTTTACAAAGAAATAAATGCACATTAATTGAAGTGTTATTACGCATGTAATAAAAGCAATTTCAGCTATTTTCACAATATTAACGTTATAAAAAAGGTATGAAAACAATAATGTTGATTTTTTTTATTTCAATGTTTCTCAAAAGAGAAGGCGGAATGTTGTTCTGACAATGCCGAATTCAAAATACACTTTAAGCATCAGAATTAAAAATCGAGTTCGACAATAGACTACGTTGAAATGTTTTTGTGGTATAAGTGAGATTAAAATTCAAAGTAAACAGTTACGTTAAAAGACTTCTAATTTTGAAATGTGTAATTTAGAGTGCCCAGTCAAGTTCATACACAGAAAGAAAAACACTCGGGATAAATCAAGATTTTTGGGATTACTTTAAGTACGAGTCGTACTCAAAAATTTAAGTACGAATAACACTTAAACGTACTCAAAACAATCCTAAATGGGATTACTTTTGAAAATTAATTTCTTTTCAAAGTTTTTTTTTTAAATTTGAACTCATGCTACTCATTTAGTTTATATTTTTGGTTAAATATGTACATAAGATTTCTAAAATAAAACCATATAGGGCATGATGTCTGTAATGTGTAATACGGGTAAGTATATCAATCATTATCATTTTTTCTTTGTAATTTCTTTTTTTTTTGTTTTTTTCAATCATGAATTCGGGATAAAATCAACTTTATATTACTTGAATCAAGCTCATTTTGAGATTGATTCAATCTTAGTTTTACTTAAATCAATCCCATTTTCGGATTATTTGAGGTACGAGTTCGGATTAAAACAATTTTATAATTTTTGATTGAAGTGCATTTTGAGATTGATTCAATCTTAGTTTTACGTAAACGGGATTGAATATGGATAATTTAAGTATTTTGGGATTAAAAATCCGTACTTGAATCAATCTTTCTGTACTTGATTCAAGAAAATCCGCACTCACCGTACTATTAATACCGCTTCGGATTGATTTGAGTACGGATGGATTGATTTTTTTTTGAGTGTATTGCCTTGATATCTTTACAACAGCTGTTAAATTTTACCGCAACTACAACTAAATTTAAAATTATTTTTTTTTATTTTAAATACATTTACACCGATAGGGACAGCAATAAAATTAGCTGTCATACTAATGGTGTATGTGAGGCTTTTTTCATTATACTTTGGCAAATCTCCAAGCAAAGACCTAAGGGCTAACTATAATGTGCTTAAGCTTACATACGCAAATGTGCAAATACATATAATCAAAGGTGCACAGCTATAATGTACTTAAGCAGCTTTTCGTTAAGTTTCGTCAAGTGTCAGTTGCTTAAGGAAAGAGGGAAACTTATCGTACTTTGCTTAAGGAATCAGCTGTTTCTTGGTTACATATTGAAAAATATTTTAAAAAACCACACGCAATTGCATATTTTAGTACTCTTTTATTTTTGTGTTTAATTGTTTTAAAATTAATAAAAATAAACATGCTCATGGAAGTATATTTATTAATTGTAGACACTAAAAAGATGTTGTCAAAGAATTGATATTTTAAGGAAATATAAGAAGAAAATAAGTTTTGCAAAAGTACAAAAGTTTGCAACTAAGCGTTAAAGTTATTTAAGTTCAAAAAGTACAATATAGTCACCCAAAAGCCCACAATAATTTGCTAAAGCATTTGACAGGCTTTTCGTTAATTTTTGACAGTAGCTTAAGCCAGCCTAAGCATATGTTAGTTAGGTCTTCAAGGCCCAACCAGAACATGAATGAGGTGGCTTAAGTCAACTTAAGTAGCTGTGCGAATACATATAAAACATATATGGCAAGCTACAATGTACTTAATGATGCTTTTCGTCAAGTTTCGTCAAATGTAATTTGCTTAAGAAAAGTGCCAAACTGAACGCACATTCCTTACGAAAACAGCTGTGTATGAATAACAATAAAAAATAAAATAAATTAAAATGGACAAAGAAGACGAATTAACATATTTTAATTTATTTTCCATTTATTTTAGGACACTCACAAATTATCTATTTTTAAATTCTTTATAAATTAAATAGCATAAAATAAACAAATACACGGTTGTACTTTTTGGTACTTTTTAGTTTAAAGTACTTGCAAAAAAACAAAATTTTGCACAAATATGTAACAATGGTTAAATAGATGCTAAGTACTTTATGGCCACCTGAAATCCTTTTTTTATTTGTTTTTGCATTTGACAGACTTTTCGTTAATTTTTGACAGTTGCTTAAGCCAATACATGCATGTTCTGGTTGGGCCTTAACACTAGAACAACAATTACATACATATGTAAAGAGCATTTATACGCAATACTATCGATCGACTTATGGCCACATTTACTCTTTCGGATAATATTAACCCAAAACGCGCCATGAGTGTTACAGATTTTTATCGTCAAATTATCTTCAGCGATAAGTCTTATTCTCTGGCTTAACCTTTATGTCAACAGCTGCATACCTGGGTATGTATATAAAAACAAATATAAATGGAATAATATTGCATGTTTATTTCATAAGATTTAAGATTTTTAATAAAGTAAAAATAAAATTAATATAAAGAAAATAAAATAAAATTAATTCAAATAAATTATAATTTAATCAAATAATAAGAGAAAACATGTAAAAATTTTAATTATTGAATAATTTTTAAATGCAATTTTTGCATTTCGGAATTTCAGTGGAATGTGCAGCACATACGGGTTTTTTGCATAATGAGCAAGATTTCCTGGTAGGTCGACGATTAGTACATACATATGTAGCAGTTACCTTTGGTTTTAATTCTGCCGGTGCTATCCCGTTCTACCACACTTTCTGCAGCATCTGCAATTCCTAAAGGACCTCCATTTATGGCTTCAATTACATTCCGGGTAGAGAATACTCTTGTAATATAGATATTCTTGGCTCTATTTTCTATTTCAGTCTTAGCCAGTTGCTCGCTGAGATTGTGTTGGAATATCCTACGACTATTTGTGGAAGTCTTTAACTGTGGCTTATTTTCAACATAAATTATGTACGCTGCAAAAGCAGTCACATCTAGGATATTTTAGAAGAATGTCAAAGGCCATCTATTTGTTCGTTGCTTTGTAGAATATTCCGCCAAAGATTTATCCATGTTACCAACGCCTCCTTTATATTTGTTGTAGTCCAATATAAAAAGTGACTTCTTCTTTGGACCCCCCCTTCGCTTGTATTATGCGTTGTTGAAAGGACCACAACTGATCTATTTTTCTTTGGGATATAGGAACACATGGAGATATTGTTGTTGTAACCAAAAATAGTTGATTCTACTTCACGTCCTTTTGGAACAACAAATTGCGGTGGTACAAAAACACGTCGTTTACTTACTGTACCTAACATCGATAACTTACTGTCCAACATCAAACTTTTCGCTAAATTGTAGCTTGTAAAGAAATTATCGCAAACAATATTCCGTCCACTTCCACGAAAAAGATTGACACACAAATCCTTGACTACTCTTTCGCCTACGTTTTTCTCTTGTTCACCAGATGCCAACAAACCAGTGTAAATTTGTCCTTTCATTGGATAAGAGGAGACGGAGTCACATACCCACCAAACTTTTATTCCGTACTTGTCGGTTTTTGATGGTATATACTGAGTAAAACCAGTTCCACCACGGAAAGTATACAGTTGTTCATCAACTGTTACATTAGCTCCTGCTACGTAATTTTTATGTAGATTATCGTTCAACATTAAAAATATATCAGTTATGGCTGCAGCTTTGTCGGTTTCCTTACGCTGTTGGCGTGTATTTCCATTGTCGAAACGTATAAAACGGTTAATTGCCCAAAATCGGTGTACACTGATAGAAGCATATTCATTAGGGCGGGTCGATTTTATTTTTTAAAAATCGTATAGCAAAAACGTAATCTACATAAAATTCTCCGAAGAAACCATGGGACTAAACAAAATCCTAATCCGCGCCTCTCGACTTGAAAATTTGGCTGCCCGCCTTGGAAAAAAAAATTTTTTTTGAAAAAATAGCTTTTACCAAACAGAAATCGAATTTTTTTAATAAAATGGTTTAGTAATGTTATTCTTTTGCACTTTATATTTTTTTACAATCAAAATTTTTTTTACATTAAAAAAATTTTCGCCCAAGTAAAATAATTTTCAAGTCGAGAGGCGCGGACTAGGATTTTGTTTTAGACCCATGGTTTCATCGGAGAATTCTCGTAGCATTTTATGTAGATTACGTTTTTGCTATACGATTCTTAATGTTTTTCATCCATACAAATCGACCCGCCCTAATATTCATACATGAAAGCAAAGGCATAATACACAAATCTTTGCTAAAGCTACAGTTATTTTAAGCATACAAACAGATCAAAGTAGGAAAAAAACACAAGCAAAAGACAAATAGAACAAAAAAAACACACTCACACAACAAAAAAAAACAGAAATATACTTAGCAACACGTGAATTCTCATATAAAATGTGCTTGCATACCCGGGTATGCTTGCTGTTGACGTAAGTAAAATTTTTCTACTGTTGACATAAAGGTTAACGGGTACGTAAACAAGCTGAATTTTCATTTTTGGAGAAAGTAAAAACTTCATTCCGAAAAAGTTACTGTTTGGTGCGATTAACATGCCGAAAGCATCATCGGTCAATTTGTAATAAAATCCAAAACCGCTGTTAACACTACTGGAATTGGCGAACTCTATAGTTAAAAGGCATGTTATGTTTTTCCTAATGTTATTGCAAACCATTAGCCACCTCGTTCGTGTGATTTTACAAATTTTTTCTCTGGTCTATGCTGATAAGCCAGCAACAATGGATCATTAAGAAGCCAACGTTCATCGTAGAGTGGACAAAATAAGACCAGCTTTCCTTGAAAAAGTTGTGCGAAATGCATGATGGCGCAGAGGCCATATTGCAGAAATTATTTTTAAACATTAAATGGCGTAAAAGCCAACATTTTGGTAATTTCGTTGAACTTGTTGTGTTATGTTTTTGAAAAAGTACTATACTTTTAAAAAGAACACTCCTTTATACTTAATGTGTACACTTCTTTCGGTTACTTTGACTTTATTTAAACATTGTATGACTATGTTTTACCCAAATAACTTCGTTTACGAAACCTTCTAGGGACACAAGTATAAAAATATATTTTTGAATTCAAATTTATATCTGCTTTAGTTTTATGTTATCAGTGCAATTTAACAACAAAATATGCCTTCTGAAATAGAATACAGGTGTGCATATGAAAATGATGGCTGCAGGTTGTTGTCTGTGCTTATTTTGTCGTTGTAGTCAAATTAAACTAATTGATATTTATATCCACTACAAAACAGAAAAAGTGTTGCTAATATAAAAAAATATTTAAAGAATAACTGCTTAAAAAATTTTTTTTAACAGAAAATAAAACGCTTGAAATTGAAAAAATTATTTAACTTTTTAGTATCCTTAAAAGAAGTTCTATAAGAAGATGTTTTTCGCGCCTACGCTTTCCTAGTTAAGGAGTTATAGATCGTAAAAGTTGCAAAATACTTTATCTATATTTATTTAGCTATAAAATGAATCTATACAATATGGGAAACATTAGAAAATGCTTCAAAGTGTTTTTCACATGTTGTTTAAAGCATACCGATTAACCAATTAGCAGCCGATTTCGTATCTATATTCGTACTCCATGGCAGACTTTTTTTTACAAAATTCGTTTTATCTTAAATTTATTTCGATATAATAATGATTATTTAACCCTTAGATATTTGCTTAATAAAGCCTGTATTGCGGGTTTTCGGCCTTGCGGAACACTTAATAGTTATGTACCTATTACAATAATTAAGTGTGTAACTAAATTATTACCACATTTATATTTTTACTTAAACTTATAAATTAATTGAGTAATTTTCCAAGATATAATTTTTTAAACCTTAATAAATTAAAATTTTACATGATGGGGTAACTAAAAATATGATATATTACAGCTGTTCTTCCCTAAAATTATTATGTTTGATTAAATATATTGACAAAGTTTTAAGTTTTGTTGAGAAATCTATCAAGAAATATTGATATTTAAAATTGGCTCTTAACGGGCTAATAAATCAGAATTTTTAATCCATCATGTGAAAAATATTGCGAAGTAGTTTCTAATAATACCAATACTTTTTAGATCCAATTTTACCTATATACGTTCGTAAATGCAGTTGTTGGTAAAGTTTAATGTTCGTAAAAGCATCACTTGTAAGAAACATGGCATCACTCTCATGTGTCAAAAGTTTTTTATGCAGTCATTCCCAAGGTTTATCCAATAGGTCTGCTCAAGAAGCCAGATGTTTATTTGGTTTATTCCTCAACGATGTCGAAAGTTGTTTACATTTTACAAAATGCATGTTATTTTTTGTGTTGTTGTAGAGGCAAAGCTTAAAGCCTGGTACTGTGTTCAACATTTCACGTGAAATGCTGTCAAAACGCATATGAAAAAAACTTGTGCGGAATATCTATGAAATAAAGTTGATAGAGTTGTACTCTGTTCATTTTGTGAAAAAGTTAGGACATGTTTCTGGCAACATGTTTTTACAACTGCGAAATAATGCAAGCTGCACTTATTTCACGTGGAATTTTAAACAAAAACAAAAAAGTATTAACTGATTATTAAATAAGAAATAAAAAATTAAAATAACACAACCGGTAACAGTTTTTTATCCATATTTATATTCTTTTTTATTAAATTTTTTAATAAAAAAATAATTTTCAGTTAAATACATGTGCGGTTTGTTTACATACGCAAAACAATGTCGCATACTTTGTAGGAATAAAAACGTCAAATTGTACAAACTCACATGTCAAAATTTTCGTGTGAAATAATTAATGTTGCTCAACATTTTTACCAGGCTTAATGCATAATTTTGAAAATTGTTCGTTCTTGAATTTAACAAACTAAAAGTATCGTTCTCTTCGTGCTCATTTATTTGTTTTACCCATGTTCATCTGTACATATAAACCAAAAACAAACGACCAAAGTAACCTCTAACAAAAAAGCAAACCCATAACGCCAAATTTCTTGGTTAGAACTACATGTAAACTTATTGTTTTGATGTTAATGTCGCATTCAATTTTCCCTTTGTACTTGAAATTTATTTGCTACATCCATTCACTGGCTGTCATAGAAACAATAACAAATGCAAGCCTTAAATTTAAACTTCACTTATAGGTGATGGTGATGATGGTTTACTCTGTGAAATATCACACTCTCATAATTGGTCATAAATCTGACAAATGTAATTTGTCATCACTCAAGCAGCGAAACAGCCAGCCTAACCGTCTTGCTAACCTTTACAAGCAGAAAAATAAAAATAAATATCAAACTCTGACTCACCCTCTGATGCCACTAGACCTCCAACATGTCTTCGTTAACAAGAATCTGTGTTTTTTTTATAAACCTAGAAACTGAGTTGCTGATGCGGAAGATGTCGGCAGGAGTTGCCTTTAGTTAGACCCAACATTTTTTTTTGTATTTTTCTTTGTATTTTTGTGTTCATTACACGACGGGTGTTGCAATTTTTTTTTAAATTTTTTTCCATCTCTTATTTTTACCAACTGTACATAAAAAATATTAATTATTTTTTCCCTATAACTCATGGTTGTTATGGTTCTAGTTTTGTGAACAAATGAAAAATAGTTGAACGTTAATTTTGTGGCAAAAAAAAAAACATTTAAAAAAAATAAGACCATTGGTTATTTTTGTTTCTTTAATGTTTATTTGAGTTAATTTTTTTAAACAAAAAAAAATCGATTTGATTTGTTTCTATTTAATTTTTTTTCTCTTGAACAAACCCAATATTTATTTTCAGGGTATACATTAAAGCCTGCATTTATAAAAAATTTGTAATCTTAATTAAAGTTTACAAAACAAATTTAGGATGAAAATTTGCGTAAATAAACGTTTGTTTAATTTAATAATGGTTTATGAATACGGGGGGTTAAACTCTTTTTTTAATTTTTTTTACTAATGAAAAACTCCAATTTACGGAAATTTGGATTTCGCAATGGCTTATTTGCTTCTGTTCCTTTGCAAAGGTTTCCTGCCCTCATATACGAATTATTTGTTTACCGTTCAGATAAATTCAATCAGCTGACTCCCAATTTTTACATTTGGCCCAATTTTTACATGCTCTCAACCGAAAATAATGTTTATTCTGTCGGTATATTAAGAAAACCAAAATCGTTAACAGGCGGTTTATAGCCGAATAAATTTATTTCGAAATTAAGCAACAGGACGATACATTGAGAAACTGGCCATTAAACTGTGAATATTTATAGCGGCCATTGCTAACATTATACGATAAAATGTCGCAATAATTCTTGTGCTTTGAATCCTTTAAAGCTGATTGATTTAATGTACTGCTTAAAAAAAACAAGAAAAAATGAACCACATTTGGTTTGGCAGGCAAAATTATTAAATTAAAAATTTTCCCTGGAGCAAATTCAAAACAAGTAACTTAAAAAAAGATTAAAAATGTTAAAATGTTATATACAACAGCTGAATCTTTGATAAAATTCTTTATGATTTAGAATATGCGCATTTCTATCGAAAACTCTACTTTTTGTCACGTAACGCCAGCAAGCAAATAATCTTGTATTTTAGGCCCATGTAGGACTATTTGACATTCACACCAAAATACAAAAAAGCAAATAATACATACAAAACTTTTTGAGAAACAATTTTAATTGCTTACTGGCACCACGTTACAAAAAAATAGACTTTTCTGTAGAATGTAGAATGGCATCTATTCGTAATAAAACTAAAAATCTTGAAGATTTTTACAGTAGTCCTTTTTATATAGGGTGTATGAAACATGATGGCACATCTATATATGAGCAACTTCAAAAATTTACGACACCTAGACATTTTTTTTTAATTTTTTTTTTTGTCCTGACATCAATGTTGATTTGCGAGTGTATAAACCGATATTTGAGCATGTGAAATCCGTTCGCGTTAATCATTTTTATTACACGGCGCAAATTTTATATTTCATACAAGGATGCTTTTTGAGGTTAGAAACATTTTGTTTCCTCCATAAAATTTTAAATCCTTAATATTTTTTGGTGCGTTTTCAATTTTATTACCAAGCTCAGTAAAGTCTTCTATTCGATGTACGTTTGAGCGGAATTGATACAGCGCTTCAGTTGTCACAAAGCGAAATGTGTTTGGAAAAAACTGCCGCTGCACGCGCCAGGGTTGAAAAAAATTATTTTTTTTGCACTTTATCAGTTTAGTCCGTCGCGAAGAATCTATTTAGATACCTAAACATGTTCCCATGACATGTTTTGATATAAAAAAAAAGCTTAAAAATAAATTGTTTTTTTTTTGCAAAATTTTAAAAAGTTCATAAAATTTTTGCGTTTAAGAATTTTAAAGTGCGTTTTCACCTCGGAGGTGCCCTTTACGAAGTTACTCACATCACGCAATACACTAGCCAACTTAAAAGGCAATTCAGATTGTCAGACGCAAAAAAGATAAATTTTTAAAAAATTTACGCTAATTTCTTTTAAGTTTGTGATGTCCGTGATACGTTATTGGTGCGCTGACACCAACTTGATACACCTCAAACTTTATAAAATTACGCAGTTTTTTAATTCTGCGCTTAAAACTCATTTTTATTAAACGGCGCAAAAACTCTACGTAAAATCTTCAAAAATTTCAAAATTCGGAAAATTTTGGTTTCACTTTAAAACACCATGCAACTTTTCACCCAGCAGCGATATCAAAATTTTTTTTTAGTGGATATATCCTCCAAGTCTAGTGACTATATTTTGTATGGGCTTGGATCTGAAAGCTTAAAACTATTACAAAGAAAACGGAATGAATGAAAAAACTCTTGCAAGTTTCAAGTCGTTTTTTTAATTTTTCGAATTTTAGATGACCACCAATTCTTAAGGTGAGGACTTTTCAACGTAAAACTTTGCACGTCATATCCTTCAAGTATAGTCATCCAAACCCTGTATAACGTTTTTTTCAATTCATAAAACTTAACGAAATAAGAGCCATAGTATGTCGGTTTCAGCAGGTGCTCAAAAAATTTGAAGTAGCCCATATATGTACATTTAAGAATGAAAAATGTTATTATTTTGTTTGTTTGGTTGTATGTTGGCTTATAGACTCCTGAACTACTGAGCTGATTGAGCCGATGAGAAATTTTTACAGTAGCATCACGTGAGCCCTAAAAACTAAATAGGCTACTTATTTTTTCGATAGGGGCAGGGGAATTGGAACCCCCCATTGGATGCCAATATTAAATATCGCATATCTTAAGAGCCGCTTCACGAATTTTGTTGAACTTTTGGTAGTAGGATCTTCTGAGCCCAGAAATTGAAATAAAGTAGCAGCGTGGGAAGTGGTTTTCCCCATAGGACGCCAATGTTTAATATCTCATATCTTAAGAACTGTTATAGTGAGAATGTTCAAAATTTGCAGAAGCCACTCTTATGGTATACTACACTTTTGAAAATAGAAAAAAAGCGGGTAGGCGTAGGAGGGGAAATACCTCCTATAGGATCCATGTATTAAATATCGCTCAACTGAAGAACAATTAAAGGGATAGTCTTCAAACGTGGTTAAAGCTACTATTATGGTAAACTATAAATTTCAATATAGAAATGGGCGGGGAAGCCAGAGGAGGAGCAGTACCCCTCATAGATAGAAATATTAAAAGGAGCCGCTGCACTTATTTTGTTGAACTTTTAATAGTAGGATCCCCTGAGCCCAAAAATTTAATAAAAATAGCAGTGGGGGAAGTGTTACCCCCCATAGGACGCCAATGTTTAATATCGCATATCTTAAGAACTGTTATAGTGAGAACGTTCAAAATTTGCAGAAGCCACTCTTATGGTATACTGCACTTCTGAAAATAGAAAAAAAGCGGGTAGGCGTAGGAGGGGAAATACCTCCTATAGTATCCATATATTAAATATCGCTCAACTGAAGAACAATTAAAGGGATAGTCTTCAAACGTGGTTAAAGCTACTATTATGTGCCTGAATATCTGGAGAAGTATCAAACTCTGGCACAAATAACCTTGTTAAAATTTTTTAATAATAGTCTATACGGATTTAAATCCATAGACTTAAATAAAAAAAAAAAAAAAAATAAGAAATAAATAAAAAAAAAATGGGGGTAGCGAAGTGCTCTGTGTTAAGGAAGTAAAATATACCTGTTTAATATCGCACTCAAAATTTTTATTTGTTTTACATTTTGGAAATAAACTACATTTTTATATTCATATATACCCGCTGTAAAAATATCGGGCAATTTTGTCTACGTTTTGCTAATGGAACGGTTGGTTTGAAAATTTACTTTTTATATGCCTTTAATATTAGAAAAATATGTTTAACAAGGTCTCGTTTTAACGTGCTAATTTCCCATTTCATACTATTGATAAACAGAAATTTATTGTTGATATGATAAGCTATTCTTATGTGTTATTCAATGGCTGTTTTAGGCCAGATAATCAGGAAACTTCATCCAAAGATTTTTAGAAAAACTAAAGGCATTATACAAATATAACTCTTAAGCGAATAAGAATTAAAAATACGAGATTAAGTTGTAACAATATTAAAGCTAAAACAAAACCAACAACAGTAAACAGTGAGTTAATCTTTTCTTACAGTCCCGACTACAATTGGTTAATTTTTTGTTAACTCTAAATTATTAAATTTCGAGTAAATACTCTTTTGTTGATCAAGTGCGATACAATGTGGCTCAATTTTTATACCTATAGCCATAGTTGCCAATTTACAGCCTTTGGCGCTAGATTAGCGCCTTTAAAGAACCCCAACATTTTTTTACTTTTATTTGCATACATTAAAATCAAGACACATTAAACCAAAATTTGGTTCCGTTTGTTAAATACTTTCAATATGTAGTACTCTGAAAACATTTCCTCATTTCAAAAAAACATTTTCTCATGATCCAAAAATTCACGTCTTTGGTATATGATCGATAATTTCCAAAAAAAAAAAATATAAAACAGAAGCTTATTTTTATTAAAAACAAGAGAGATATTTCTAAAATCCAGCAGCATTTATTTATATTAGTCTGATTCTTAATAGAATCGAATTTCTTGCATCAAGAAACAAATGCTATGGATTTCTATAAAATTTTCCGAAAATGCTCATGAAAACTTGGTTTGGTGCTGTTAATTTTTGTTTGGATCGCCATGTTAAGCAAATCTAACAAAAGTTTCCTATTTTTATATTAAGTGTTCTTAACCCTTGTGTTTATACCCAACATTATCCACATTGTTTAGCAGTGTATTAATAATTTGTGTTATCCCCTAAAGTGTATTGTATTGTATTGGGTACCGGTGTGCCCGGGTGCGCATGTTGCGATGGTTAAAGTTTAAGCAAATTTTTTGGAGTATTAAAGGAGAAAAAATATATATATAAAATCTGAATTGGCTTTTTTTAAACTAAATAACGACGATCCAGAAGCTTATTTAAAAATGTTAACTCTTAATACATTTTTTTCATGTAAATATACTTAGGTGGGTACCATGGTACCCCGGCATTTACTCAAGGGTGAAACTAACTAGTGTAAAATAAAACAATTATTTTTAAGCTGTAGTAAAGTTAATTTAAGTTCGCTTTAAGTCACAACTATTTGCTTAAACCAAGCCACACATATGTTTACAATAATACATTTTTGGCTTTGACGAGAATGGTGCAAACTTTTCTTGTTTCAAGACATATTTTCTGGTGATTCATTTGAAATTATATCACTTTACTTTTCCTGAAATATCAGACAAGGCTTTTTAAAAATGTTAATGTTTTATTAACACTGCTCGGCAAAAAACAAAAAACACAATTCGGGATAGAGAACTCGATTATGTGATTTTAATTGACTTTAGCGTGCTGGATCCAATTAGTTTATTCAATCACGTCTAGTTAACATTTTGTTTGCTTTCTTCATGATTTTATTTTATTCATAATATATCTGAATTTCCGATTAATGATAAAAATTTGTACGAAATAATTAGCATGAAAAAATGGTCGCCACTAATTAAGAAATTATTTTGAAAATAATTATTTGTTAAAGATCAAAATCGCCCAAATCTTTCGTAAGTCAATATAAAATGTTTGTACCATAACCGCCTTATTTCGGTCGAAATAATAGTCTAGCCCATAAAAGAACTTGAAATGAATAAAAAAACTGAAAACGGATTTGAATTTAGCGCTGTAAAATCTTTGTAAAATTTATGAATTTTTATTTAAAACGATTTTTTTGATGACCAGTGTTATTAATAAAAATTGGTTCTTAAGCAGTTCATCAAGTCATTTATTTAGCGCTTTTTGATTGGGGGCACGACGATTTTTTATTAGAAATAGTTCACAACCCTGCCAACGAACTATAGTGGAGGGGCTATTTTGCATTTGTGCTAATGTGTTTAACATTTAAAAGTAATGTTTGTAGATCCAACTTTTTACATATCGAACAACACAGAAGCCGTTCGGCAGGCTGTTCATTAGAGTAGGTCAACCTCCATACAACAATACAGTTGTGCAGCATACAACCATACTGTTGTGCACCATGCAACAATACAGTTGTGCACAGTCAACACCTAGAAAGAAAGATATGCCAGTGAAGTTTCCAAAAGTGGAAAACAATTTTTTGGCCCGCCCCTAAATAAAGCACTTTTTTTTATATAAAGCGCTGCCATTAAATTTCCGATCTCAACATATCGTTGTTCACGGCTTGATAGTGGCTCTTTCTGTCGGAGACTCTTTAATCCGACATCAAATTCTGCGCGCCACTAGTGCCATCTCAGATCTTTTCCACAAATGTCCAATTTTTTGCACGTGCCAAGAAACACTTAGTATCTTAAGCTTTTATTTTGCTCATTTTTCTACCATGTCTTAATTGAGCCCCTATTTTCTTTTTCACAGAAAGAAAAATGCTCGGGATAAATCAAGTTCTTTATGACTACTTTCTGTGGTTTTCATGGGCAATCGCGTATGTCTTCTAACAAATTTTTCAGTAGAGCCGAAAACCCATTCTAGATGAAGTTATGGGCTAAGTATTGCACTTTTTAAACTTTGTCATAACGTAAAAAAATCGGAATTTATCCATCTTTTTTTGAACGATTTTGAGAAACATGTAAAGAGCGTTTAACATTAGGCAATATGGCATCAACATCTCAAAATCGGAAAAATGGACATACGCGGTTGCCCGTCAAAACCACAGATTTTGCATTTGCTCTTTTGCAAGCCTTATATTATTCTCCGATATTTGATTTATATTAAGAAAAATTTTAAAAAGCCACAAAATAAAAAATCGAGGCAAAAAAATTTAATTTATTTTATATTTTTATGACAGTTATGAAAGGTGCTGTATGAATCATAATATGATTGCTTCTAAATTTATTATGATTAACATGATGATTATATGATTACTTCTTAGCTTATTATGATTAACATGACAATAATATGATTAATTTCTTAGCTTATTATCATTAACATGATAATAATATGATTGATTCTTAACTTATTATGATAAACATGACAATAATATGATTAGTTCTTAACTAAGTATGAATAACAGAATTTTAATATGAATAAGGGAAAAATATTATGATGTAATATTACGAGAATATTTAGTCATAATATGATTCAACCTTAATACGGTGACTACAATCATGAATCATATCATAATATGTTGCTCTTAGAATATGTTTACCACAACCATGTTTTTTCTTTGCGTGTGGTTAAAATATGATAACTTAAGATTATAATATGAATCGTAATATGTTGACAACAACCATGAATCTTATCATATCTTAGAATGTGTTTACCACAACTATGTTTTTTCTTTGCGTGTATAGCCGTACAGCTGCTAAAGCCAGCTGATGCACATAAAGTATTGCCTTTGGTCTTCAAGTGTTATTATATTTTAAAAAACCACATATCTATCTATCTATCTATCTTCTATATATATATAAAATAGGATGTGTGTATGTATGTAAGTATGTAACGTATGGACTCCAAAACCGCTGGGCCTATTTTGATGAAATTTACAGGGAATCTTCAGAATATTCAGGCGGGTGACACTGTGAAGTCTGATTTTTGATTTTCGGTCTGCGGCCGGAGGGGCGTGGCAAAATCAAATTTTCATATTGCACCACCAATGACATCTATATAATTTGGACGATATTTTCTTTTAAATGATCGCCATGGTCCAACTTAGATTTTTACGAAAAGAAAATTGTGCACCGCCCACTTTTACGCCCACTTTTTCGAATTACAAAAAACCAGAAAATGTTCGTATTAATCTATTTTAAGTTTTCATCGAAAGAAAAATTTACCACGCCTACTTTTGCTATTTATCTAAAATCGGAAAACAGTTGCACCGATTTTGCGAAGCCCTAAGGGAATCAGTTCGAACAAAATTTCCACTGTTGAATCGACAACAAAAATGGGCATACGACACCCTCATGAAAGATGCGAAAGATGAAGCTGGAGGCGCTGGCCTTAAGATGAAGTAATAAATTAATATAATTTCCAATTTGCCTTAAATACTATTATTCTGTAAAAAAACTTTATGATAGGTATTCCATGGATTTTTAATTAAAGGCCGTAAATTTCGTTAAATGCTCAATTTAAATCGTGTGGTAATACAACACTAATGTTTGCTTAGGGCCAGCAACGTGGACCGGGTTAGCTAGTATTTTAATAAAATCGAAGCAAGCATTTCTCTTCAAGCGCTATGATAGGAATAGTGAAAATGTGTTTGTATGTGCGACACCGACGATGCTGGATGGAAAATAAAAAAATATTTTAAAAAATATTACGTCCAGCACACGTACACGGGTGAATTCGCCGTGATGTCAAACATTTTGATCGTATACAAGTGTCCTGGTCGATGGCTTTAGACTTCTGGATGCCCTATTCTAGCAGTTTTTTCTAAAACTACAGTACAAAAAAGAAGGACTTCGCGAAAAAACTTTTTTGCAGAATATTTGGTGCAGAGCTTTGCCAGAATGAGTCAGATGATGACCGCATATCAAAAGAAACTTTCGATAGGAACGCTAGCCAATTTTTAACATAATTAACCGAAACAATAAGAAGTGTCAAGAATTTAAAAAAAATTTAAATATCAACATAATGGTACAATGGAAAATTGTATATGTTTTGGGAAATTCAGGAAAAGGACTGTGCAATAAGATATTCTGTATTATGGATTGCTTCCGATTTCTGCAATATCTACGATAAGTAAACGAATTGTATCCAAGTCAAGTTTTATCGAAACTAAAGAAAAGATCGTTTTAATCCTAAACAATAACTCTTTAAACTATTGAAGTAACAAATAGCAGTTTATTTTTGTATTACATGTTTATTAATTATTTTTCTGTTAAAGTTCAAAAATTGTTTTGTTTGGTATGTTATTGTTTTTTTTTCTAAAAACTGTCGGATAACCGATCAGTAACAAAATTAACCGATTAAACCAAAACATCAGTTAAATAATCGAGCGATTAACCGATTGAAGTAAAAGTCAAAAATTTACGGCACCTACAAATTTTTTTTTTTTGTCTGATATCAATGTTGATTTGCGTTCGTATAAACCGATATTTGAGCATGTGAAATCCGTTCGCGTTAATCATTTTTATTAAACGGCGCAAATTTTACTGCGGTTTAAAGTTAAAAACTAAAAATTAAAAATTAAAAAATAATAAGGGCTTTCTTAGCATTCTAAAATATTTGTAAAAGCTTCAATACTTTTTAAAATAAACTGAAAAAAAATAAAATATTTTTTTTATCGTGTATGCGTATAAAAATTTTTTAAAATCGTTTACACAAATATTTATTCTTAGAAGCATTCAGCAAAGGCTACTATGGTCATTATTTGTTTCGCTTCCCAGTTTTCTTTTTATGAATTTCAGGATTTTTTAAATGTATAATCTGAAACCAAAGTAAAATATATACAAGGATGCTTTTTGAGGTTAGAAACATTTTGTTTCCTCCGTAAAAATTTAAATCCTTAAAATTTTTTGGTGCGTTTTCAATTTTAGTATCAAGCTCAGTAAAGTCTTCTATTCGATGTACGTTTGAGCGGAATTGATACAGCGCTTCAGTTGTCACAAAGCGAAATGTATTTGGAAAAAACTGCCGCTGCACGCGCCAGGGTTAAAAAAAAATATTTTTTTTTGCACTTTTTCAATTTAGTTCGTCGCGAGAAATCTATTGTGATACCTAAACATGTTCCCATGCCATGTTTTGATATAAAAAATGCTTAAAAAAATATTTTTTTGCAAAAAATTTTCAAAAGAACATAAACATTTTTCGTTTTAAAATTTTAAAGTGCGTTTTCACATCGGCGGTGCCCTTTACAAAGTTACTCACATCACGAAATACACTATCCAATCTAAAATACAATTCAGATTGTCAGACGCATAAAAGATAAATTTTTAAAAAATTTACGCTAATTTCTTTTAAGTTTGTGATGTCCGTGATACGTTATTGGTGCGCTGACACCAACTTGATATGCCTCAAACTTTATAAAATTACGCAGTTTTTTTTAATTCTGCGCTTGAAACTCATATGAAAAATCTTCAAAAAGTTTAAAATTCAGAAAATTTTGATTTCACTTGTAAGCCACCTTTTTAGTGGATATATCCTCTAAGTCTAATGACTATATTTTGTATTGGTTTAGATCTGAAAGCTAAAATTTGTTGCAAAGAAAACGAAATGGATAAAAAAAACTCTAGCAAGTTTCAAGTCGTTTTTTTAATTTTTCGAATTTTACATGACCACCAATTCTTAAGGTGAAGACTTTCCAACGTAAAACTTTGCCCGTCATATCCTTCAAGAATAGTCATCCAAACCCTGTACAACTTTTTTTTTTCAATTCATAAAACTTAACGAAATAAGAGCCATGGTATGTCGGTTTCAGCAGGTACTCAAAAAATTTGAAACAGCCCACATAAGTATATGTATGTAGATGATCAGCGTGTTCTGATTAAAAATTATATGGGTTTATTTATTACGTATTAAAATAAGTCCCAAATGCTTATCAACATTTAAACAAAAAAATTCAAATTGTGTTCTGCAGTAGTAATTTGAAATAAGATTATTTTAGTTTTAATATTATACAGCTCAAGTCTTGTTTTCTAAGTTTAATAAACAAAATATAAATGAGTTTGAAAGTTTTTTTCTTAATTTTGCTTGTTGTAGCAATTGCAAGTACATCATGCGTCGAAGCTCGTCGTAGGTCATCTTCTAGGAGCCATAAATCAACATCTCATTTATATACAAATAGACACAAAACTGGTAGACATCAAAGTGAAAATGGACATCATACAGTTGGCAGTGATAATCACAATTCTCTTACAGGCAAATTAAATCAAAAATCTCAAAACACGAATATTGAAAATGCAGCTTCAATACCTTCAGATAGTACCCATAATACTAATCATCCTGCTGGTAATACCAATGTGCAGCACGAAGACACAAAGTCATCGGGAAATGGTATTTATATTAGTCTATAAAAAATTTTTTGCTAATAAGTAAAAGTTAATCTTTAAAATTCTTAAAGATTTCACAGCAGGTTATGTAGCTGGATCTGCTGCAGCTCGTCGTTCACGTAGACGCAGAACCACTACTGTAGCTCCTACTACAACTACAAAAAATCCATGCTCAAATGATGCGACTGTACAAAATAATAATCAACTACAAAATCCGGCAATTAACTGTGACGGCACGATTACACAAAAAAGCTCGCCAGTTTTAAGTGACCTAAACCAAAATTCAATTGGTTTTGAATCTTAAATACAAAACTAAATATGCGAAACTCCCAAATTAATTACTTCTATTCAATAACATTTTTAGATTAATGATTTGATATTGTATTTTTATAGACAAGGGCAAATGCACTAAGGAGTTTGCAATAAATAAAGTCAGTTTATTTCGTTCAAATTTCCCCAAAACTTTATAGAATTTTAAACTTGTATGCGGCGTGTTTATTTTATCAGGGTGGCCTGGCTGGTAGAGAGATAAATGCTCACCACAAAATATTATTGATAGAATAAAAAATCTGCGTTGCTTTTTAGCATTTGCTGCATTTATAATATATAATATATAATCAAAAAAGAAATGTTGCAAAAAAAAATTTAGCTGCATTCACATTTAGAAGATAACAAAATGTTAAATCAATTCTTGACAATTTTTTAATTATTATTTTTTTTAAATTATTATGTTCAAAGAAAAAATTTTATATTGATTTTTATCACCAAATTCGTAGAATCAAGCAAACAAATTGTTGATTAAACACCTATCGAATAAATGATTAACGTATACGGAATAAATATGGACTGGCACATTAGCAGTCATAAACAAATTTAATCAGGTAATAAAAAATTATAAAAATAAAAATTATAAAAATAAAAATTATAAAATAAAGGGTGGTTAAATTTTTTTAAGGGTCGATGTTGATTTTGAAAAAACAATATTATGTAGGACATTTCCGTCATTTCTTTTTATTACGATAAAATTGATATGGTTCAATTATGTATGGAACAAAATAAAGTCCGTCGCGACCTCGGCGGCACACCTCCATTAAAAGGCCCAAATTTTCGATGACGCTGAGACATAATTGAGCTTCTATGCCGTTAATGTGCCGAATTATCTCATCCTTTAGATCTTGAATTGTTGCTGGCTTATCGACGTACACCTTTTCCTTTAAATTACCCCAAATAAAAGTCCAACGGTTTCAAATCAAATGATCTTGGCGGCCATTGTTTCGTTAGCTGTGTGGCAAGTGGCACCGTCCTGTTGAAACCATATATCGTCCAAATCCATATCTTCCAATTCGGGCCAAAAAAAACTTTGTTATCACCTCACGATAGCGAACACCATTCACAGTAACTGCCTGACCGACCTCATTTTGGAAAAAATATGGCTCGATGATGCCGCCAGCCCATTATCCGCACCAAACAGTCACTCTTTGTGGGTGCATTTGTTTTTTGACAATCGCTCTTGGATTATCATTCGCCCATATGCGGAAATTCTGCTTATTGACGAATCCACCAAGGTGAAAATGTGCCTCATCACTGAATCACGAAGTGCACGATATGTATTTTGATTTGAACGCTCATTTTCATAATAAGTCTAAAGAACTTTAACGCATTGCTCAATAGTGTGTCTTTCCATGCTTCAAATTGAGTTAGTCTGAAATTGAAAAATGTCGAATGAAATGCAGAAAAAAGCTTAGGTTTTACGTGTGGTTCACATTCAACAGCGGCCCATAAAATGTAACCAACCTTTATAAAAAATTATACATGTCGTTACCTAAAACGCAAAAGGACCTAACTAACCAAAAATTAACAATTGACTTGTTCATTGATTCTTATTTGTTGCATCGACACAAATGTCCACAGTAAATTTTGGAATCTTTTTACCAAAATGAGCGATTTATTTACAAAAAACAAAAGGGCCCTATCTACAAAAGATTATTTGATACGCGCTAAAAGACCTAACTAACAGTTTACATAATATGCAAAATTGTAAATTGTCAAAACAACTGCTAGGTTTTACAAGAAAATTAGAAGAAAAATAAATTATAAACAGTTTAAGGCATTTTATTAATAAACATTTTTAATAATTTTTTGCTTCTCTTGTAAACTTTTTAAAATGTTAGATAGGGCGTTTTGCGTTTTAGGTAACGACATAAACATAGCTTAAACCTATTTTATAAAAAATGTCTAGCCACAATATATGAAAAATATGAAAAAAGACCATCAATTTGAGGCACCCTACGCATAGCCTATTTAATCTCCTTTGTGTGTAGGATTCTTGGTTCCCATCCCTTTTTAGAGTTTATTTGATGTTGTAATGTAGCTCCCATCATCTATGATGCCATTCATGGCGTGAATACAGAAAAAGGAATTTAAGCAATGCCTTTATTAGATGTTTGATTATAGCTGTCGGGTTTTCTGAGACAGCTGGAACGGGTTTCTTCGATTATTTGACTTCTCGGATATGTGCTACGTAGCTACGTATTTCTCTTTAAAACTGCATTTATTTGCCAACGCACAGTAAGATTTTGCAGTACATCCGGAAATTTATGCCTTCAACATTGCTCGAGTTTGGTTACATTGTATCAAATATTTTTACCGGATCATCATTTTCTATCAAACGGTTTTCTTTTCCAATTTCGAAAGCTTTTTTTGTCTTTTAAATAAAAGACATTTTAAATCGAATTTCGGAAACGTGACGAAAAATTTCATATTTTCTTTTATGAGAATTATTTTTACATTTTTTTTATTTTCTATCGATTTGTAGGACTGTACCTCAATTCTGTAACTTTTTGAATTTAACTAATTAACGAGAAATCTCGGTTACTTAAACGAATGTGTTACTATTTTTTTTTTAAATTAACAAATATTTTTGTTAAGAAATATGAACGACAAATATCAGTAAAAATATAAGAATGTCAAAGTTAAAATATTTTTAAATTAATAAAAAATATAAAATAAATTTGCTTCTAAAAAATTTATTTTAACAAAACATCAATGAAAACGTGTAAATATTGATAATATGTATTTCTGAACAAATATGGTAGTTTCAAATATTTTAATACATAGGGAAAAAACACACCATTCTGCTCTTAGTTTTTATACATACACTGCAGCCCAGTTGGCAAAATGGTCATAGACGCAAATGTCGTCAACGATGTCTTCAGAACATTTTTTTGAATTTATCGCCTATATAACATTTATAACGGCAACTTAAGTAACAAAACGTGTTTTTTGTCGTGTTTAAAGTCGTATTTACGTTTTTTTTGGAGACATTTTTTAAATTTGTCTTGAATAATACTTTATTGAGGGCAACGTAAGTGACCATTGCATGCATTTTGTCGTGTTTTAAACCACTTTGACGACAAAGTGCATGCAATGGTCGTTTATGTTGTCCTTTACTAAAAAAAAAAACTAAAACTTTAAATTTGTATGTAATTTAAAAAAAAAAATTTTGATATTTTGCTTTAATTATCATTATTTTTGATAATAAAAAAAAATTTAAAAATAAATAATATTGCCTGCGTTTTTTGCTCGGTTCAAAAATAATTTTTTTTTTACTTACAAGGTTATTCGCGGCTTTGCTTCAATTGTGAAATTGGACGTACGTGAATTGTTTGGCCAGGAAGCAAAAACAAATAAATGTTCCTGCTGACTACATTGCAACACATACATATGTTAAGTTTTGGACCCATTACCTTATTAATTAAAAGCCTTTTGGAGGTCTGACTTTCTCCACACAGCCAGTATGTCCTATTTTCGAGCCCAGTCTCCCAAACTCATCGGCTAGTTCTTTAGCAGTGATGTTGCAGTGACCAGGTATGTAGCATACACTTACTTCATACTCTCCTTATTTTTCCCATCCCATCAAGGCGCTCGGAACATATCGTGACGTGAGAACCAGAGGGTTCTATCTGGCATTTTCAAAAATGTTCAGGAGAGCATCTTTAAAGTTCGGATTTATTTCTATACTATTTAAATAATAAATATGAAGAAGAGAACACAAGAAATCAGAAACAAGTTCAGTTATTTATTGGAATATAAAATTTGTTTCATCAAGAGTTAAAATAAAACACAAGAAAAATTACCGACTTAATGAGGAAAAAGTCGTTTATATAGTCTCCAATGACAACTTTAACCACATTGTTACTCATTGATCATTAACGACAATGTGCGTGATAATGTCGCTCACATGTCGTGTACGACTTAGGTGCCATTTGTTCAAAAAATTCGTCGATGATTTGCATGGGCATTTATATATAGGTTCTGGACCCACCTTTGGGTATACCGACTGACTCAGAATCAATTTCAGAATCGATCTAACGAGGTTCGTTCTTCTATGAGGCTGGCCGGTTGTCTGTGCAAGATAACCTTGTGCGCAAATTACAGGTCGTAATTTTGGGAACCACTTTTATCAAATTTGGCACATATGCCTTTATTGTCCCACGGTCAAAGCCTTTTGAAAAGCGGAGATGCGGTTATTTATTTTTCATATTCCACATGGAAACTTCTTTCTGGAACATGGTTTTATTTTGCTTTATAGCCATCTGGGTTTACCTCGGTCTAAGAATATTTTTTTTGCAACCTACATATTTGACCATGGCTCCCATACGAATACACTTATAATAAGTAGCCTTAATAATGGCTTCTGCATTATCTCATAGTAGTTATCGTAGTTATAGTAGTAGATATTTAAATAATATTTGGCACACAAATCTCTTATATGGGTCTTAAACTCACAACAATATCTTTTTGGCGGAAACATGATCGCCAAAATTCTGTTATGTAGGTTCGGGCCGAAAAAAATTTTTTAAATTTCATTACAGAATAACTCTTAACGACAATTAACGTAAGCTAACGAATTTTGACTACTTAACGACAATTTTTTGTCGTTAAAAAGTTACAGAATTTCAGTACTGATTTCTATCCAAATAATGAAAGAGACAGTATCGTTAGTCTTTTCATATTTTGTTTTGTTTTATTGTGGCACTGATAGTTCTATATTTCATAGGCTAGCCAAAACAGTCATTTAGAAAAATAGCTTAAGCTATTGGGAGTGCTTATTGCCATCCTAGAGAAGATAAAAATTTAAAGCAAATTTATTAAGACACGCTCGCTTAACATATTCGTACTAAAAACTCAATTTTTGAAGGTACAAAAAATATTTTAAACTTTTTGCAAAGAAACTAGCTCTTGCTTCGCGCGGTTGACTTTCTTTGCGATTGTACATCAGTGCTTTTTTCTTATTCATATATTTTTGCATACCTTTTTATTTAATACAGTGAACAACAAAAATCATCGGTTAATAATTATTAATTTTATTAAAAATAAAAATTATAATAATAAAAACAAATATATGTATATAAAATGCAGGCTTTTATTATTCAAATTTCTTTGAAAAACTTAAATAACAAATTTATTTGTTTGTTGGTTTAAATAAATCAGTATTGTTTTATTAAGAGTAAAACTTTTTCTTGTACTTGAAGAATTCCAATGCATTTTCAAAAAAAAATTATTTGGATATCCTTCTTTGATTCCAGTTCAGATCAAAATTATTTGAAATTAATTTTATTTTTTTGAAATCCCTAATTTGTTTGCAAAACGTTTTGGATTTTTTTTAATACACATTGTTTATGTTACTTTCTGCAATATCAATTAATTTGACTTGAGTATTAAGTGAATTAAATCCCTCCTAATTATTTATTGCTTCACCAATAGGTCCGTAGTTGGAAAATACAAATGATAATTGACTTCAGATGTTAGTTAAATTTAATACTTGTCTTACTCTTTAAATTGTTTTATTATCGGTATCAACAAGCTCTTCTAACATTCTCAAATTACTCAAAGTTTTTGCATAGAATTCCGAAACATCTAGCCAGGCCCCATCTTGTAAGTACTGTAAGTACTGCGGTGGAATATTATCGAATTGGATTCTAATTTTCACCAATACATGCAATAATATGCAAAAGCAAATCGATGCCATTTTAACGAAAATTTAATGATTCCGAAAGATAATTTGTCGAAATCGTTCTGATACATTGAAAAACATGCATTTGGAAATCCCTAATTATAATAACCAAATTTTTTAGCCTTTAATATGAATTGCAAAACACTTTGTCTACAAACAAAAGCATTAAAATTTTTTAAATTAAAAAGAAAAAATAAAAACATTAAAAAATTGCTTTAATTACACTACCGTGAAATAATTGGAGAGCTCTAAAATTTTGTTTTTCATTATCAAAATAATTTTCGTGGGAATACAAAATTTAATTTAAATGATTTTGTTATTCGTGCTTAATTCCCAATTTTTATTATTTTATAAAAACACTGAAATTTATTGTCGATGGGATAAGCTATTCCTATGCGCATTTCACTGGTTGCTTAGGCCAGAACATCAGGAAACTTCATCCATAAAGATTTTAGAAAAAACTAAAGATATTAAACCAAATAAAACTGTTAAGCGTATAAGAATTGCAGAAACAGTTCTATTTGTAACAATATCAAAGTTTAAACAAAATCCTCAACAATAAACAGTGAGTTTATCTCTCCTTACATTCCCCACTACAATTGATTGGAATTCTTCCAACATTAATTGTTGTTGTTGTTTTGTTTTCGTAAATGTTACAGATGGAATAAATGTATATTTTTAGTAAGAAAAATATGATTACACTGGTCTACAAATTTGGAAAAAACGGACTGCAAAAGCGAAACATGCTTTTAACTAATCTCGGTGCGCTGAATTGGAATCATAGTTATAATTTAATGTTTATGTATAAGAATTAAAACAATTTAATTCATGAAGAAAATTAAACTCATTACCAAATAAAACTGTTTAATCGATACCTTATTTTATTGCAAATATATGCTGCCGACGAAACCAATATTTGCTATTTGACAATATTTAATTTATATTATCTCAAATATATATGCAAGTATTAATCTAATGAAATAAACTTAAACAAATATGTGTCAAAAGACCTTTGGTAGTTTTTAACACATTTTTGCACAACTTGCATTTTGCGGACGCAGTTCTATGATCATCATAGTTGGGGGTACTACGTTAAATATTGATATTAATCATCAGTGCAGTATCACTAAATACAACTGCGCAAAAAAATTAGTTTGCACTCTTTTTTACCAGCTTCAGTGAAGATTGTTATTTTTTTAACTACCACTAAAGCAATTTTGTGATATTGCTTTTAACTATCACTTAATGAAGATTTAATGCAAAAATCTGATCTCAATGCAAATAGTGCAAAATTTGGACTTGCAATCAAAAAAAAGCTGCATGCAAATCTTGTCTCACTAAATTTTAAAAAATTTAACTTTGTATGTGCATTGTTTTTTTTTTTTTTTGAGAATATGCATAAGCAAACAACATTAAACAAAATGAAATATTGTCAATTACGGTTTTTTTGTTTTTGATGTTAAGTTTAGAAAAATATTTTTAGTTGCACTCATAGCTTTTAAAATGAGTGAAGAAAAACAAGTGGCAATAAACTGATGATTGCTTTTTTAAATCAAACAATTTTTTTAAGATTTCTAAAACTCATGTTTAGTGAGGTTGCAAATTTTCAATTCATCACTCAACATCGACAAAATGATAACAGTTTTGCACTATCACTAGGGATGTAAATCCTGAAATACCGAAATCCCGGGATTATTCTAAAAATTTAAGTCTCGAATTCCAGGATTTTTAATGTATAAATCCCGAGATTTTGGATTTAGTAAATATGTGGTATTTTTTTTTTTAAATACAACTACATATATTTAAATAAACGTGAGTCACCCTGTTAAAAATAACTTAAAATTTAATATTAAATATTAACTGGCAATAAATCTAATTTTTAACTGGTTACAAAAAGAAGTCACGAGTGAATAAATGTTAAATGCAATGCATTTTGTACCACAGAAAATAAAATCAGAAGATAAAGTTCGGTGTGGTATTTTTTCCAAGTGAATGATAATAGAACTGCGCACGCACAATACAAGTTGTGCAAAAATGTGTTAAAAACTTTAGGGGGTTCTACCAAAGATATTTTGACACATATTTGTTGAAGTTTATTTTATTAAATTTATACTTGCATATATATTTGAGATAAAATAAATAATTTTTTGTTATATAGCATATATGTAGGTATTTATTTACGATACCACCCAAAAGTGTTTAATGCGAATATTAGTTTCGTCGGCAGCATATGTTTGCAATAAAATAAGGCATCGATTATCAGCGTCATGAATTTGTTTTAGAAGCTTTTAAAAATATAAGTTTTAATACATAATTCTTTCATATTACTTTTAAGAATACATTACACTGTTTTATTTTGTAATGAGTAATGATTTGCTTTAATACTTATATATAAACATTTAATTTTAAAGAAATAAATACTCAAGCCCGAGGTCATTTATTTCTTTGAAATTCTATAAAGAAATGGTCGATTAAAGAAAACCTACTTTTATTATAAACATTTAATTTTAATTATATAAATGAATGAGTGCCCCGGTAGGCTAGCTGGTAGCGAGCTAGTCTATCAGCGCCGGGGTTGCGGGTTCGATTCCCGCCAGAGACTCTGGTTTCTTCCCTGCAGACAAGCACAAAAAATATTTTCTGAAAAACTCGGAAAAATCGGTTTAGATACAAAAAAGTTATGACCAAAACATATTTTATTTTTCTTTGAAAAATACCCATTTTCGGGAACCATTTTTCTTCCCGAGTTCAAGTTTTATAACCAAAGTTATAAAACGTAACGATTTCTATGACTTTTGCGTTTTGTTACAAATAACAAATACATGCATGTACAGCGAATTTAATTTAACGATGTCCGTCTATTTATCTGTATATATGGAAAGCGAAAAAGTTTCCAAATTAGGTACAAGAATCTTTACATAACTTTTAGTTCTTATTGGACCATGGTGAAGGGTATATAAGATTCATGTAACATTTTTAGCATTAGATTCATTGCCAGTATGATTTTATATTAAATTTTTATGTTATTTTTAATAGGGTGACTCACGTTTATTTAAATATAGGTCTATTCGATCTCGGAATTTTTCTGCAAAAATCCCGGGATAAGGGATTTAAATTTTTAGAATAATCCCGGAATTTCTGTATTCGGGATTGGCATCCCTAATTGCAACAGGAGATCTTTTCTGCTGTTTATTAGTATAATCAAGTCAGTATTTGTTGTGGTACATTAGAGTAAAAACAATTTTTTATTTCGTATATAAAACACGTTCCTTTATAAACTTAGTTAATATTATTGTTTAAAAACCTGTACTTATTTTTAGATAAAAACAAAAAAAAAATTTTTAAATGTTAAATAATATACGCAAAAAAAAACTCTTTTGAATTTAATATTAAAGGCATATGAAAAAGATTTTCAAAACTAAACGTTGCATTACCAAACACGGGACAAAATTGCACAATATTTTTACAGCTGATAATTACTCAGTTGATTTATGTATATCAACAACATAACTGCAGTAATTGATGTTAATAACAAAAAATATTTCGTTAATAGTATTAATTTATTAGAAAATAATTTATAATTAGAATATAATTAAAAAAAATTAGTTTTTTATACAATTACTTCAGTTGATTGAAAATTAATAACAAGATAATTAATTAATTTAGTAATTAAATTGAGCAAAAGAGTAATCGAATTATTTATTAGAATCAATTTAAATGTTTTGAATATATTAATAAGAATATTTTAAATTTTTAACTAATTTTCAAAATATCTTTCTATAAATTATATTAAAATTACTTGTTTAACAAAAACACATTCCAGGTCCTTGAGTAATTCTTGCTATTATTATCTGTTAACTGGTACAAAATTAATTAATTTCTAATGATTATCACAATTTTTTTAATAAAAAAAATTTTTTTTCTGTGTATTAATATTACGCGTTGATTTTTTCAAAAATATAACCTTCTTGTTATTTTTTTAATTTAAATTCCAGTTAATGCATTTATTAATATACCTGTGTATATTATATATTGTTAAATCATTAGCTTTTTTAAACGGAATTGAAAAAAAGTTTACATTTCTAATATAAATTCTAAAGAAAGTTAGGAGCGCAATTCATTTAATTTCCAACAATACCAAGATCACACATAATAAATAAAAAAAAAATTATAGTAAAATATAATAATGAAATTAAGAATTTGGTTATTAAGAGCAATTTTAATTGGATTACTTTGTGTAGCTTATGCCGAAGCACGTAAAACTCCCAGCAGACATCGTGTGACTCATAAAAATAAAGTCGATAAAAATAAAAACAACAGCAATACAAGTAGTAGTAAATATAGTGCAAATTATTGCTTAGCTAAGAGCTATTCTAAATATATCAGTAATTAAAATACTTACGGTGCAATCAATTATTTTACAGATGTTTCAAATAAAAGTAATAAACCTATCCTGAATAGCAATAAACAGCCACAAAATACACAATCTGTAGAGACTGGTAACTCTAGTTTTTTTTTAATCTTGTCTATATTCTTCTAACTCTTTATCGTTTAGATAATTTCCTTGCAGGTTATGAGGCAGGAGCAGCTGCAGCACGTCGGAGGCATAGACATAGCACAACAACGACAACAACATCAACTCCTTTAACTACCGAAAGTCCTTGCTTAAATGATGGCATGACATCAAACGAGAATCAAGGTGAATACTGCAATACTCTTCAGGAACCTACAAGTACAACAAATGCTCCAATTCGCCGAAAGCTTAGAAGAAGAAAAACAACAACTTCAATTCCAAGCACTACCAACAGTCCAAGCTTACATAATACTGAAGTGCAAAATAAGAATCAGGACCAAGAATATGATGGAAGAGGCAGTGAAATAGTAATGCTATCCACTGAAGAACCGAAAAGTAAAAATATGAATGAAGATAAGGCTGCAGTTTTACTTCATAACGATATAACTCTCTTTTGAATGCTAATATAAAAAACATTAAATAATAGTTAAAGGTCATCATTTCTATTTTTAATTTTTTTAGTTTTTAAGATATTTCGAAATTCCACGAGTGGTGAATGCGATCAAGTTTTAAATTCCCTGTGTAATGTCAAAAATTATTTATCGAATTTAAATTAGATAATAAGAAGGTTTTCAAATTATAAAACTAAGAAACCACCCGAAGTTGTGCAGTTGTGGTACATTCAATAATTTTGATTCTACAATACTACTGGGCATTAATTTAATACATTGACTTTACGCAACCGTAACCAAAATTAAATTCTTTAATTTACAGTTCTATAGTTTGATTCTTATTAAATGCAATTAATTCCTACACTGAAATCCGAACAAGTCAAATTATTTGGAACTTTAACGTATTTTAGTAAAAAAGTATCAGAAATATTTATATAAAAAACCTTTGATCCAAAATTTGACATAGGTGTTCTCCAAACGTACACATCGAGTTTTTTTTTTTTTTGCTTATTTTTAAAGTTTTTTCAATTCGCCTGAAAGAGTGGCACATTTATGTAGAAATTGATGAAGAATCCGGTGGTACTTTTAGGCTCTCAAACAAATTAATATTTTTTTGATTTTTTTAGGTTTTCTATTATTTTGATCTTGAGCGTCACACAACAAATATGTAAAAGAAATCGCTAAAAATGCAAAAATATTTGAAATTCAAGCTTACTACGATGTTCTTTTGTTTCTCAAGATTGACTTTTGTGAAAATCACCTTTTCGATTATAAACACAAAATCACGATTCACTTTGATTTTTAATTTTTTTTAAAAGTGACTAGTTATTTAAAAATTTTAAGATAAAAATATGGAAATTTTTGTTAAAAAAAGACTTGAACTTAGACGTTACTTGCAAAGTAATAGGCTTTTAACAATGTATTTAAAAAAACTGCAATTATAAGCGTTTTGAGGGAAAAAATCTAGGTGTGACGCTCAAGATATTTTGTGACGATCAAGAGATTTTGTTGCACGTAAACAAGAAATAATGCCAAATTTAAAGTTTAACGAAAAAAAGTTTATTCTTTTACAAAAATTAAATTAAAAAAAAAAAACAAAAATTCTTCAAAAAACAAAAATTTTCATACAAAACTAAACATGTACATATTCTTTGATGTCTTTTCCAAAAATGGAAAAAGGGAAGTAATTCTTGAAGAAACTTATTCTTATTATTGAAGAAACTTATACACACACAACTTATACATGTAAATATTTGACGCAAAACAATAACTTAATTTAATTTATAAATTTTCATTCCAATTCTTATTCTGAATCTGTATAAAATCTGTGAAATGACAAGCGGCTTTGTTTTTCTCATTCTCATTCAGTTTAAGCACTTTCGAATTAAGTTTGTGGCAGTTGCATAAATTTCCGGTCCCCCAGAGGTTTAAGTTGCAAAAGCACGAGCGAGATCTGTAAATCAATTCACCTCTGGATTTTGTAATTATATGGTGAATATCGATTATACCGTTCTTTCTTTCTTCTTTCTTTAATTTATTTTCTCTCGATATCTTCGTGCTCTTTTAACCGCCGTTAATTTTGTTGTTTTACTCTTGTAAATTAAAAAATAAAATCAAAATTAAGCATTTTAAGCTATATAAATCAAAAGTGATGCTCATGAAATGTTTGCCTATTTTGGTTTTTTTCGTAGGCATTTTTTTTCTCAAATTCACAAATTATAAAAAAATGAGTTTAAACCATGTAAACAATGATTGTCAACTTCAATTTTTTACATTTAATATATTCACTTTACAAAAAAAATTATTGTGACGCTCATGAAATTTTCTCGCGCCCTTACCATGGTGTTCACAAAAACTACGCAAATGCACACTTTTTTTAATTGATTTTTTTGTCGCTTTTTCACATTTGTAATAATTTAAGTTTGTACTATCCTTACTTTATTTAAATGAAATTTCAAAACTAGTAATATTACTTGAATTATAAAAAAGTGACGCTCAATGCAAATTGTGGGGACAACCTTTGTTTGCAACGCCAAATTCGCACTAATTCAGTTTTGACGACTATAACAAATCAAAACACAAGAAAGAAACGCAATAATTCGAAAACTGTTATTAAATGTTGCATATTTACTTTTTTCTTGGTTTTATTTCATTTTGCTTACTAAAAATTCTAACGGGGGACACATGCTTTTGTATGGAAGGAGTCAGAGGGAGAAACAAAACACCTTTCTGAATAAGCAAAAAACAAACATACAAATTTGAGAATTACGTTTTTTTGTTACATTTTCCTCGCTGATCACTCTGACATTTTTGTTTTTTTTTGTGTTTTTTTTACCTAAAATAGTAGTGTAAAGTACGGGGACACAAAAATTGCGTTTTTTTTTAAATCGACCCATATGTGATGTTAGATTTTTTAGAATGGAAATCGAAATCACGAGAAACTGAAATCGATGGGAAGTACAAATTGAATTTTTTTTAAATAACGTACGTAGCTTTTCCTAATTTAAAAACCAGTAAACACAAATTGTTTTTAAACCATAGTTCATATATGAAGTATATAAGAGGATATTTTTCTATGAATTTTAAACACAAGATGGTTTTCAAAATTTGTTTGATTTCAATTTAACTCGAATTCGATTTCCAGAACATGGCTGTATATTATATTTAAATTCAACAATACTCAGAAAATTATTTTTCTTAGTGGAATGTATAAATAAGGCATTACTAGTTGTTGTTTAATTTGTTATACACAGGAATAATAAAAAAGTAATTTAAATCAAAAAATTCCTAGAATAAAGTTAGCAATTTGTTGATTTTGCACCTATCATCGAAATGATTTTATTAATATCTACGAATCGTAAAAATTAAAAATTGTGAATTTGTTTTTTTTTCAACAAATCGCACTGGTTCCTCTAAAGAGAGTCAACCCAACAATTTTCAATACAAATTTTTTGCAAGAAATCATTGTACAGTACAGTGTTACATTGTATCCCATTTGCTTGATTCTATAAATTTGTTATGATCTTGGTGGTTAAAGAAAATTTTTAATTTTTTCTGTGTGTAGTATAAGAGCACATATAAAAAAAAACGTTTCTTGTTTCTACCGAAAATTTATTAATTTTAAGTTAAGAGGAAATGCTAGTATTAGTTTTGAGTATAAAATATGACCTTAAAGCGGTGCCATTAGAAAATAATTAACAAAAAATTAGTGTGTTATACATTTACTTCAGTTGATTGAAAACGAATAACAAGATAATTAATATAGTAATTAAATTGAGCAAACGAGTAATCGAATTATTTTCTTAAGTTAAGTTAAGCAACTACAAAAGCATTAAAAATAGTCAAGCATTTTTTAAAAACTGATCCAATTACCATACTAATTAAATATATTGAAAAATATCATAACTGTACTATTCATTAATCAATTTTCCAGATTTTATTTTTTAAGATGTAATTGTTAGCTTTAACCTTTGTCCAGCGGAAAAATTGTACCCTTATATACTTAACACGGCTTTCCTATTAATATAATTAAATTATTCTGTTCTTATTTAATAAACAAATGATAGAACAGGCCAAAAAAATCTTATTTTACGTACACATGTATACATTTTTTGCTTTATTTTCTTGTTTTTTTCTTACGACTTATATGAAGGTACAATTGTACCCCTTCAGCCTTTTAGGGATATCAAGTCAAAAAAGACTTATTTCGGTATGATATAATCAAAATCTTTTTTTTTAAATTTCAAATATGTAATCCGTAATAAAAGTTTAGAGATGTCAGAAAATTTTAGATATCTAGTATTACCAAAAAAAAAGTTATTGCAATTTAAAAACGAAAAAGGTACAATTGTACCTCTTTCGCCGGACAAAGGGTAAAAAACAATCAAATGTTTACTTCAGTAAAATAATTTAATGAAAATTAAATTTGATGAACTCAATCCTAACTAAATATCACAATTTCAATTAAAAAATCCACAGGTCGACTAAAAAAAATCACAATTGTTCTAACAAATAGCTATGGTAAAACCTCTATATGTTTACATTTGTACTTTAAGTTGCACAAATCATATGTCGACGAAAGTGGGCAAAAAACATAATGAACAAATGTACTCAGGGATTTAAGACAAAAACAGAAGGAGTACGAAAAAACAAAAGAAAAAGAAAGAAAATGTTAATAAATTGAAAAATTATATTTAATAACATCAAATTTCGAACTACCAATACCATTCGTTAAATATTGATGTTTGACTGCTGGCTGAAAGACAACGCAGTAGTGCAGAGGGTAGAACTGCAAAGAATTCTGATGATGAGAATGCGGTTATACTCGAAACGTCAATTCAAAAAAGCTGATAGAAAAAACCTAAGTTCATATTTGGATTTAACGGCCCAAATTATATTAAAAAACAAAATTGAGTCCTTGTTCCCTTGAGTAATTTTTATTCTAGACAGAACGGGTTAAACTTGCGTCGAAATTAGATGTTTCGAGAATAACCACATCTCATCATCAGAGTTCTCTGCAGTTTTACTTTTTCCGCCACTGTTACGGCCGTCATAAATCAATCTTTTAACGCATGTTTTATTAATTTTTGGTGGATCGAAATTTGCTGTAATTGATCTAATATTTTCACTAAGTATTGCTTCTTAGTGTTCTGTTCGCTAGATTTGTGGAACACACAAATGCTAATAGTTTTTGTGTATAAAATTATAAAAAATAATGTTTCCCGTGCTTGTCATCTTTCGAACACATAAATAGTACTGTTCTTATCCAGCTCAACAAAAAAAATTATAGTATTTATTTCCGTTTGGTTTTTTGTTTACACCACAAACTTCATTGTGTTCGGTTAAGCTCATTATTATTCGTTCTTTGCTGTTGTGCGTAGCGCCCTATGGTGCATTTTTACAAAAACAAAATACAGATACGAAAAAAAACAAAAAACCAGAAAAATAATTTACACAATACACACACACAAGATGTTCGTTCTGCCACCTTTGCTTAAATTTTTTGTTTGTTCATTTCTTTGTCAATGTAAAAAAACAAACATTATAGAACATTACAATTGTTCTGTTTTTTAACGAATAACTGAACACTATATAATGTTTGGGTCTTTCTTGAAAAAAGTTAAGAACGGTATTGTACATATACATACACAAACACTAAAAAACCAATATCGTTCCTGGGTGTATGAGCCAAAAGCTAAAAAATGTTCTGTTCATTTTCGAACACTGGTAAAATTACATGTGAGGGGCTTAAAGCACAAGGGGTTCAAGTGACTTATGTTAAATAATGAGACAAAAGCGGTTGTTTTGCTTGTGCTCCAAGCGTAGCAGGTATTTTAGGGGGTAATTTTGTTGTTCACTTCACCTTGCGTTGAAAAAATTTTCATATACAATTTTTGAAAAGTGAAGTGAACAACAAAATTACCCCCTTAATGTCAAGTACTTGAATTGTCCACCATATCTAGCGTCCGGATGAAAATCCAACATTAAACTCTTGTGCACTAAACCAATTCTCCGAACTTCACCTATAATTCCATATGTAAACTCAATTTTAGAAAAAGGCACCTAAACCCCTTTTGCTTTAAGTTTTTGTAGTTTTGTCAAGAATTTGTCTTGAATGTCAAAGTACATTTAAGTTTTTATGTTTTTTTCTTTTGCTTCTAATTTTATAAACATAGCAATTTTTCCAAAAATTTCCTGTCAATAGCATATTTTGGGAAGGTATATGATTTACCGAACAAAATAATATTTCCAAACTAATATGACTTTTTTGCTATGTGTATTACAAAATTAATTTTGCTATTTTTTTAGCGGGTGCTATTATAAACAAGACTAGCTAATTACTTAATATTAGGTAAATTTGAAAGAAACTCAAAGTTTAATGGCTAGTTTATTTGTGTTATGACTTGTTTTTTTTTATGATTCAAATAAACAAATCAATAGCAGAGTTTAGGATTAGGCTTGCAAAAGAGCAAATGCTAAATATCATGAAATCTACTGGAAAGAGCTACGATATTTTGCATTTGCTGTTTTGCAAACCTAATACTGAAATCCGCAATTTTTAATTTTAGACTTACAATTTATTACTTTTGTCAGCACAAGTTCTTTTAGTAAATTATTTTGTAATTAGCTATACTTCATCACTCGGTTCGGTTGAAATATCCAATAATACATCTTTTGTGTTGCTCTCCAATTCCACTGATCTATATTCGTTCTTGAAAATATCTGAAAAAACGTCTTCAGCCTTACGAAGAAAGTCTTTGCTGTAATCTAAATTCTTTTCCGTAGCCGTCCTTCCATAGAGAATTTCATCATAAACAGATCTATATCCGTTTTTCAAAAATCGTGAAAAAATGTCTTCAGTATTGGGAGGAATATCCTTGTTGTCATCTTCGTACTTTTCAGTAGCCGCCATTCCATATAGACTTTTATCTTCAAGAAAAAAAGATTTCGGAACATTATCGTAATTTGAATTAGATATTTCGTAAGGATTGCTTATTATTTCATTCAAATTATACGTTGTTACAGGGCCTTGGGTTGTTGTAGATGGTAGAAGCTCTTTGTTTTTTATTTTCTCTGGAATATTTGAAATATCATTCACCATATTAAAAATAGAGAAAAAATCGCTGCTAAGAGATCTGCTAACAGCATAGCCCACTGCATAATTGTCAGTATCTTCATAGATAAATTGAAATACATTAATTTTTGTGGAATTGTTTAATGCAAAATAATTTACATACCTTTTTTCACACTACTTGTCTCTTCTTTCGGTGCATGATATGAACTTGAACCACTTCTGGTTATATGAGTCGGTGAGTATGTGTAATGGTAGGGTGTGTGAAAGAAGCCATGAAACAAGCCACCACTTGTATGATGACCTGAATGACTACTGCTAAAACTGCTGCTGCTACCCCTTCTTCCGCTGGAACTTCTGCTACCACTTCTTCCACCTCGTCCACCACCGCCCCTGCCGCCTTTAGCTACCGCTGGGGGAAGGATTATGATTGCAATTGCCAGAAAAATTAAAACATATTCCTTGTACATTGTACTTAGTTTATTCTTGTTTTACGTATTTGAATTTATTTGCGTATACAATTTTAATAGCGACCTTTTTAATTTGCTGTGTTTTTAAAAAATGATTATTCTTAACTTTGGATTTTCCTACTAAAGTAATGTTAAATACTTCGGAATAATTAAAAATGATCAGCAGAGATAAGAAAATATTTTAAAAAAAATGTATAGTATATATATGTATACTTTTTCAGAATCATATGTATGTATTTGAAATATTAAATGCTGCCGTAGATGTTTCTTTGTTTTAATTATTGAGACTATATTCTTCTGTTCAAAAAACTTTGTTATATTATTCTTTTTTATATTTTTTTAAATAGCCTATTAAAATGTAGCCTAGACACGTTGATCCCGGTATCTGTAATATATTTATGACGTATCTACTGCTTTACAAATGGTGGTTTTTAAGCCCGATAGAGCTTACGAAAGGGTTAGCTGTCAAACGGATTGTTATACTATGCTCACTTTGTGAGCTTGATGATCAGTAATCACTTTGACAAATCATAATCAAAGACTTAAGATTAGATTAACAGGTTTCTTAATAAACAAAATCGCTCATATCAAGTAAGACCAGTTTACAGCAAAACCCTCAGACTCCATTACATCCAGCCCGAGCTTGCGTTCCGGTAAAAAATATGGTTACAGCGCCAAGATCCATGATTTTTTCACATGTTTATCTGAATTGTATACATTGAATCGGGCGAGATGTGGTATCAGCGGGATGGCGCAGCGTGTCCTACAGCAACCGCAACCTTAATTTTATTGAAATAAATTTGGTGATAAGCAGTATTAGAGAAATAAACATTCCAATTGGTCTCAACACTCATGCTATTTGTCACCTATCGATTATTTCCTGTGTGGCTTCGCTGGTTTGCTGGTTGCCCAAAATTGTACGTCAAGCACAGCAACGGTTCTTAAAATTAAATTTTGTATATAATTGTTTAAAATTTCAAGTTCTATCGGGCGAATACCGTTTATTGCAAACGAACCACAAAACAAATGCCTTCTTCAAACACGAAACTATCTTTTAGAGATATAAAGTTTATTAACAAGTTGTGAACAGATTCATTTTACATGAATAACAATTATGCTAATAAGCTTTGTGGAGATCGGGCCATTAATTACCAGAGGCCCTATATAAAGACCAGTCTCGGAAAGCACTTTAGAACGCCAAAAATCCAATAATGCTATTGCAGTAAAATGCGGTCTTTCATAATGCCGCAAGTTAGAAATCCCAGTACCAAATTTTGTGAAGCGCGGTTAATTGTTTACATATAAAAGCAACTACTGAAAATCACTTTAAATACCCTATAACTTAAATCAAATATGGAACGGTATTCAAATTAAGTTTTAAATGACCAGGTTATTGACATGGCATGATTATTGATCCATAATTTACTAACGGTCCTGTATAAGGCGTACTTTAAGAACAGGCTTTAATATGCCTTAAGCAGCAATGACTGCCACTTTTTATAAATAAATCCCATATAAAGCCCACTCCTGAAACATTCATTCTCTAGGTGGAGAGTATCAAGGGATCAGCGGATCAGCGGAGCCGAATATAGAACATTTACTTGTTTTTCTTTATTCTTTTAAAAATCCAAAACAACTATTAAATAATTTTTTTACAAATATATACCACAGTATATAGTAAAAAACCGAGTACCTGGAGTCCAGTTTTGGTTTTTTTGAATTCTATTTTTTTTGTTAATAAGTTAAAAAGTTATTTACAACCCTTTACATACTGTTTCGCTTACTGTTTTAATAAAAAACTTCTACGGACAATTATTAAAAGCCCAAACATTTTATAACTGACAATAGGGTTTCTTACTCATATGTTTCTATGCAAGGTGAAATTTAAAATTAATCACGCGCAACGTTTTTGTTTCAGTCTTAAAGTACAGATATCTTATTTTATCGTGTTGTATACCATTTTAAGGATCGCGACTACCTTCACTTTCAAAAACCTTTATATTTTTTTTTTACAAAAACGTGAACAAAAAACTCGTTTTTTTAATTTCGAAAGAATTTTCTCATCACAAAAATTTTAATAAACATTTTTCTAAAAATTTATATACGTAGCTGTTTATATAGTATTTCACAGAAAAAAAATCAATTAGGGGATTCACAAGGTGTGCTATCAAGTCATATCGTCATAATGTCCTAAATAATTTTTATCAATTGTTAAAAAAAATAGTTCAAACGAAATAAACATGTTAATGCTATGTTCATTGATTCGTCATAACTATACATTAGAAATCTTAATTATAAACGGTTTCCCACAGCAGTCATATAAATTGCTTGTTATTATTTTAACACAAATGACTTTACAACTTTGTGACAACCTTGTGAATCCCCAAATGTAAAACGTTTTTCGTTTAGCCCCAAAAAAAATATATTGTAAATCTCTTAAAACCGCAAAAATCAATAAAAACGTATGCAATTAAGTCAACTTTCCTTACTTAAAAAGTGACCCAAAACGTCAAATCTCCAATAAACGACTTGAAAATTCACTATGTATGTCATTTAAGTGCCGTCAGGAGTGGGGGTTATTTGGACCGATTATAATAACTTAGTGTAATATTTTATGTTAATAAAAGAATTCTTCTGGCTTCATTTTATCGTTATATCTGTTGTTCATGGACATTTAAAAGCGTTTAATTTGTTTCCGGAAACTTCAACCTATCCTTCGTTTACAAGAATGCATTTATAATATACAACATTTATGGTGGTAAAATGTGTAAAGATCAGACCTGAGTCAGAAAAATTTATCATGCTCCCAACAAGCAAAAAAGAGCAAAACGAAATGTGTAAGAAAATAAAGGAGAGAGAGTATGTACTTAAAAATGGTTCTAGGTTTTTACGAAATATTAAGAACTTCCCAAGTTTATATGCCATTAAACCTTACATTCATGTACAATTTAACACATTTTTAAAAATAATATTAAAACAATTGCAGAACTGAACGAACCAAATATCGCCGTTTACATTAAAGCTAAGAAAATTGCATTTTTTTAAATTATTAAAAAATCATACATTTCAATAAGATAATAAAAGGTGCATATTGAATCACCTTGTTAGTAGGGAAATGTTTACGTGTTTACTTTAATATGAGAATTTCAAATTAAAAATTTGGCGGCAAAAAAATACAATTTTTGGCCGCTATATAAAAAATAGCAACACTGTGCGCCGTACATTTACAGGTACGAAGTACCTGTGGTTTCTGTGCTCCATACGCCATTTTGACAATTTTGAGTAAAGAACGCAACCTTAGGGTTTCTACTTAAATTTTTTTAAATCTGCAATCTGTTTATAGCTATTTCGCCTCATCGCTGAGAAAAATCGGTTCCATTTTTCTCTCTATCTTGTTAAACAGAACCTTTTAATGCGACTTTACTCTATACGTAGTAGGTAGTGAGAAACTCTCGCAACAGTCATTGAACGATTATTTAAGCTTAGCTGTTACCCTTTAGTCGGCATTTTCCCTATTCGTTACGTTTGGGACGAATCTAATAACAGTCGTGGAGGAAACGAAATAAGTAGTTGTGTATACAAAATACTCAATACTCTGATGACAGGACATCCAACTATTCAGAATATAGTTCTGTGGAGTAATTCGTGTGTTGGCCAAAATAAAAATCAAATGATGTCCACAGCACTTTAAAAATTTTCGTCCGACCATTCAGAGGTTAAAAGTATTTTTCAAAAGTTTTCTGAGCAAAAATGCAAGAAATATGTTGCATTCACAGTGCTTTAGACTGATATCTCAAACATTTAAAAATTCATAGTATTAAGTCACTAGTTAACTGCTTAAAATTTTCAAAACAAACTTAAGGTTTTAGAAATGCAATTCTCAGATTTTAAGAATTTTTCAAAGATATCTACCCAATTCAATTTTTTGATTCTTCCGTTTACTAAAATAAAAGTTCTTTAGTAAATTCAAAATAGCTTGCTCACAGTAAAATTAAAACCTCAATTTTGCAGCCTCAATTTCAAAACAGAAAATATAATAAGAAAATGTTGCCGGAATAAATTACCAACATCGTTAAATATTTTTGAAGCAGCGATAAGTATTCTTAAAAAAATGCGAATATTCAAAATGATAAAATTTCTGATCTCATATTTTTATTCAATATTATTTCTAATGCAGACAAAAATGATTATATATCTAAAATAAAATAAGAAACTGATTTTTTTTATTATCATTTGTGAATTGCAACCTGGAACGTAAGAACACTTTCTCAAACTGGTAAACTGGCTCAAGTCGCAAGAGAAGCATTGCGCTTAAAAATCGAATTCTTGGCATCTCCGAAGAATGATGGCCAAATTACGGCGAACACAAACTTACATCTGGACAAGTTTTTATTTACTCAAGACTTAACGGTCAAAACTATCTCACCATTATGGCGTTGGCTTTCTGCTCAGCCCGAGAGCATTCCAATCGCTATTAAAATGGAACCCTGTTGACGACAGAGTTATAACTGCAACCTTCCGTACCAAGGAGCGGAATACAACCATAATTCAATGCTCGTTATAGATGCGATCGGGAGATAAAGAGTATCCTCAGAATCATCTTTTTCAAACAATTATATGGTTTGAAAATCACAAAATTCTAATATCGATTTTCTCAAAATGCGTTTTTGGCGCATAGAACACTTAAACCCCCAGACGGCGATATGGCGTCGAAATGATAATCTTAAAGTGTTTTTTTAGGAACTATCCATCTACAACTAACGCAAATAATACTAATGCAGAAACTGACCATTTTATCAAATCCACCCCTTTACAGATTGTTATAGTATTTTTAATCCTGTAAATCTCCAATTGAATCAAATATCCATCACTTGTGTTTAGTGCCCAATTTTGTAACCCAAATCTAATAGGTGTGCTAAGAGTATTTTGCTTTCCATAATATGGAATCATAGGATTAAAAGACTTTCATCCAATCCGCCATGTTCCAGAAATGTTTCACTGAAATAGTCAGTGAGTGATTCACTCTTTAAAAGACGATCATCATTTGGAAGTTTAGATAGATTGATTTTCATAAAGTCCGCCATATTTCATAAAAGTGACTGTTCGAATTTTAACAAGACTGTCTTAGTTTGGAAATTTTGAGTTATGATTTAGCTAAAATATTTTTTAAGAGTTTTATTTCAACTTTTTTTTTCGTTGAAAAATAAGTCTTAACTGTGAAGTTGTGATAGTTTTTTAGATCCCCATAGACTGTAAGATAGGACTTCAATACGAATCTATTGGTATGTGTGTAGTGGTATAGGTCCGCGCTGACTATAATATTGAGAATTTTTGAGTGTATATTTTCTTCACAACTGTTATTTGCGGTCTCTGTTTTTTTCGTGGTCCAATTCTTGCACAAAACATAACATTTGTCACAAATAATATCAAATACACACTTGTTTTTGTTTAAGTATATGGGTAAATTTCAAAAAAAACATACACATCGAGTTTTTGTTTTGCTTATATTTAAAGTTTTTTCAATTCGCCTGTAAGAGTGGCAAATTTATGTAGAAATTGATGAAGAATCCGGTGGTACTTTTAGGTTTTCTATGTTTTCGATCTTGAGCGTCACACACCAAATATGTATAAGAAATCGCTAAAAATTCAAAAATATTTGAAATTCAAGCTTACTACGATGTTCTTTTGTTTCTCAAGATTGACTTTTGTGAAAATCACCTTTTCGATTATAAACACAAAATCACGATTCATTTTGATTTTTAATTTTTTTTAAAAGTGACTAGTTATTTTAAAATTTTAAGATGAAAATTTGTAAATTTTTGTTAAAAAAAGACTTGAACTTAGAGGTTACTTGCAAAGTAATAGGCTTGTAACAATGTATTTAAAAAAAACAGCAATTATAAGCGTTTTAAGGGAAAAAATCTAATTGTGACGCTCAAGATATTTTGTGACGATCAAGATATTTTGTTGCACGTAAACAAGAAATAATGCCTAATTTAAAGTTTAACGAAAAAAGGTTATTCTTTTACAAAAATTGAATAAAAAAAAACAAAAATTTTCATACAAAACTAAACATGTACATTAGGGGTATAACTTTTGAACAATTTTTTAAATTATCAAAAAATACCTATCCATGCCATATAGACCATGAAAATCTATGATAAAAATTGGGGTCACTTTTTCGCGGGCGTTAAAAAAGTTGCCCCCCAAATCACTTTGAAGTTTAGTATTTGTATTTTTTTTTTGTTAATTAAAAATACAATATCTCTATTGTAAAAACAAAAAACATTCAGTTCTATTTTACTATTTCACAAATAAGCCTTATACCACCAATTATACTACATCCAAACAGTTAAAATTATGTTAAAATAATACGGAAACTCTTTTTTTGAACAAAATGGAAAAAACGGTTTGGGGGGGAGGTGTTTTATCCAAATTGATCTCAAAAAACTGTTTTCTTGATATATACATCAGTGGCCACCCCGTCGTGATAGGTATTTTTTTTGGTTATACCCCTAATGTACATACTGTTTGATGTCTTTAACAAAAATGGAAAAAAGGAATTAATTCTTGAAGAAACTTATACACATATGTAATATTTGACGCAAAACAATAACTTAACTTAATTTAATTTACAAATTTTCATTCCAATTCTTATTCTGAATCTGTATAAACTCTGTGAAATGACAAGCGGCTTTGTTTTTCTCATTCTCATTCAGTTTTAGCACTTTCGAATTAAGTTTGTGGCAGTTGCATAAGTTTCCGGTCCCTCAGAGGTTTAAATTGCAAAACCACGAGCGAGATCTGTAAATTTATTCACCTCTGGATTTTGTAATTATATGGTGAATATCAATTATACCTTTCTTTCTTTCTTCTGTCTTTTACATTCGCCATTACGCGCTTTATCGCGCTCTTTCAACGGCCGGTAATTTTGTTGTTTTACTCTTGTAAATAAAAAAATAAAATCAAAATTAAGCATTTTAAGCTATGAAGCAATATAAATCAAAAGTGATGCTCATGAAATGTTTGCCTATTTTGGTTTTTTTTCGTAGGCAATTTTTTTCTCAAATTCACAAATTATAAAAAAATGAGTTGAAACCATGTAAACAATGATTGTCAACTTCAATTTTTTACATTTAATATATTCACTTTTAAAAAAATTAGCGTTACGCTCATGAAATTTTATCGCGCCCTTACCATTGTATTCACATAAACCACGCAAATGCACACTTTTTTTAATTGATTTTTTTCGCTTTTTCACTTTTGTAATAATTTAAGTTTGTACTTTGCTTACTTTATTTACTTTATTTAAATGTAAATTGAAAACCAGTAATATTACTTGAATTATAAAAAAGTGACGCTCAATGCAAATTGTGGGGCCAACCTTTGTTTGCAACGCCAAATTCGCACTAATTCAGTTTTGACGACTATAACAAATCAAACCACAAGAAAGAAACGCATTAATTCGAAAACTGTTATTAAATGTTGCATATTTACTTTTTTCTTTGTTTTATATTATTTTGTTTACTAAAAATTCTAACGGGGGACACATGCTTTTGTATGGAAGGAGTCAGAGGGAGAAACAAAACACCATTCTGAATAAGCAAAAAACAAACATACAAATTTGAGAATTACGTTTTTTTGTTACATTTTCCTCGCTGATCACTCTGACATTTTTGTTTTTTTTTTTGTGTTTTTTTTTACCTTAAATAGTAGTGTAAAGTACGGGGACACAGAAATTGCGTTTTTTTTTTTAAATTGACACATATATTAACCCGAGTAAGAAAAAAGAAAAATTTTGACGGCCCTTACAAGCGACTTTATGCACAAATATTTTTATAACAAAATCTATAAAATTAATTTTTTTTAATTTAGTGTTATATTTGTTAACGTAACTATTTTACTAATTAAAAATTAAGTTTAAGAATTTTTATAATCTTCATATGATTTAGTTGAGCTTTCTGTGAATGTATTCATTGTAAAGGAATTTGGTTCATCTCTTGTAAATCCATTTTCAATATTAGGAAGTTTTTGATCGAGTTTATAAGCATTAAAAATATTATCAAATATGCTCATATTTAAAGAATGAACAAATGTATTAAAATCAATTTCATAGTTCGACCTAGAACTTTCCTCAGTAGTTGGATTTAAACTAGGTGAATCCACTGGAATTTCAGTTGTTGTTGGTGTTGTTATTAAACCATTTTTATTAGATTTTATGTTTTCCAGATACTTTGAAATATCATGTACCACATTAAAAACAGAGTAAAAATCATTACTTAGAGATCTGCTGACGGCATATCCTACTGCATAGCTTTCTATATTAAAAAAAAAGTTTTTATATCTTACACAAATTTTTTTTTTTTTAATTCCACTGACCTTTATTTTTATCTTCTTCGTATGGTACGTGTTGTGAACCTGCATTAAGTCTACTTATATACACAGCTCCTTTTTAGGATAAATAACATAAGTACATACCTCTGACATGTGAAGCAGTATAACCCCTGCTTATATAAATGGGTCGGTAACTGAAGCGATAAGGAACATGGTGAAAGAATCCACTAAATACTCCACCAGTAGCTTGTGGACTTGTATTAATTCCGTTTAATGCAATATTATTGTTTTTAGTAGTACTCCATCTAACATTAGATACGGAACTTCTACTGCCACCTCTTCTTCTGCCACCTTTAGCTTCTGCTAGTGAAACTATTATAAGTGCAACCACCAAAAGGACGAAAATTAATTTCTTATGCATTCCTCTAAAAATTATGGAATTTATTTGCAATTTCTAAAATTTTAATTACGAGCTTTAAGATGGATTTTCCACTTTGCTGCTACTTTTCATAAATGATGAAACTAGATTTTATTTTTCTGATGTGGCGCTATTAGATTTTTAGTCGTAATCAAAATAGTACTATGCAGTTTATAAAATTATTTTTATTTAAGTACTTTTTCTCATTAGTAATAGTGTTGTTTATTTTATATTTAGCTCGAATTGATTTATTAGGACAGTGTACATTTTGTAAACTGCGCTTTTAATACAAAATTGTTTTATTTTTTTTTTGTCCAGTTTGTAAATATTTATTCTAATGAGTCATAAATGCGGTAAGCGAGTTTATATCGTTAACGAAAGTGGACCTTATGAGTGACTAAATCAATTTGATATGGTGTCAGTACATGAGGCTTGTGGAAATAAAGGTAAATTTTTAAGGTGAAATGTTTGTACAAAAATTACAAAAAGGAATGTGATGAAATTATTACGTCCTGGTCTTTTTTTATAATGATATTCGAAGAGTATAGAAATCACGAAAATAAATGATATAAATAACTAAATAACTGGCCTTGATTTCAACCTGGTATATTTAATCTTTTGGATTATATCGAAAGGTAGAAATAGTACTCGTTTAAAAGTGATTTTTAGCAATGGGTCTTATAAGTAATCCATGACACAATTCCAACTCTCCAAACACAGAAATGTTATTTGCGTAGAATTTTCCTAAATTTATTCCAACAAAAGTGATTTTCGAAATTAAGAGTTACATTAAGAGAAACATACAATTTTCTGTAGTTGCATGTGGTTTTCGTCAGTGGGGTTGATATAGAAGCTGTTATATATTATGAAACTAACACTAGAAAATATTGAATTAACTTCGAAAAAATGTTGAGATCATTAGTTGATCAGAATTATATTTTAACCTGTAAATTCTCTTTTAAATATATTGCTTGAGTTAAAATTTGACAAGAACAAAAAACCTTGAAAATCGATTTAAGATAATTTGCCTAAAATAAAAACTAAACTAAACTTAATCAAAAACAGGGACTACTCAAAAAGTATCAAAATCGTTGGTTTTTCATGAACCAGGTTTTTAAAAAATTTTCTTCTAATAATAAGAATTGTGGTTATTTTTTTTGTTTTTTTCATTTTGTCTTTCCTTTTCTTGTTGACCTTTTTCAGCACAACTTAAACGACAAATGTACACATAGAGCTCGTGCCTTAGCTTTAACAAAAATTAGAATTGTAGTTATTTTGTTGAACTATTTATGGCTTTTAATCCATATTTTTTTAATATTTTAATCAGGCTTAAGTTCATCAAATTTAACGGTTAAAATACAATTTGGTTTTAGGATTGATGTTTGACTATTGACGTCAGCAGTCGTCGATGGCTGCGAGTGTAAAACGGCAAATCCATCTGAGGAGATCGAGTGGTTGCGATCAAAACATGTCATGGTAACCAGCCGCCTGGGTTCGAATCTCAGGTCAGTCAAGAATGAATGATTATCAATAACAATTTTAATTAATTTTCATGTTGTAAAATTCCTTTCTTCATAAAAATAATTTTCTTCTTTAATATTTTGAAAACTGAATTTAATTAAAAAATTGCAACCATGTTTTGGAAGCCAGTTTTCTACCATTCCTATACATTTTGAAAGTTTATTTTTATGTTTATTAATACACAGAAAGAAAAACACTCGGGATAAGGCAAGTTTTTTATGATTACGAGGCGGTCACAAAAATTCAAATACTAATCACACTTAAACGTACTCAAAACAATCCTAAATGGAATTACTTTCGAAACTCAATCCCGGAATTTCTTGAAATAATTATATGATTCATATATAAAGTAAAAAAACCCTCCGGATTACGCATATTTCGGTTTTCTCTTGAAAAAAGGTCTGGCCAGACTCATGTGTAGCACGAATGGTTAAAAAGTAAATTTGAACTCTTGCCTCTCTTTTAGTTTATATTTTTGAATAAATATGCACATAAGATTTCTAAAGTAAAACCTATATCGGGCATGTTGTTGGTGATTTATCATTCTGTAATGTATAATACAGGTAAAATCAACTTTATAATATTTAAATCATGCGCATTTCGAGATTGATTCAATCTTAGTTTTACTCAAATCAATCTTAATTTCGGATAATTTCAAGTATGAAATCGGGATTGCATATGGATAATTTAAGTATTTTGCGATTAAAAATCCGAACTTGAATCAATCTTTCTGTACTTGATTCAAGAAAATCCGTACTCGGCGTACTATTAACACGGCTTTTTGAGTGTATGTCGAATGTGTTGATAATGGTAGGTATTGGCATTTATTTATCTTGTATAAAGCAGAATCATACCATCGTATTTAAATCTAGCCGAAGCGGTGTCAAAATCGCGGAGAAAATATGGGTTCGCATGATTACGGCAACTACACTTATTTTATTGTAACATATTGTAACTATATTGTTGCCGTACACAAAAAAAATGTATTGTTACATTTCAACGATTATCGCAAATATAAATTTAAGTAAACAAAATAATTATTTTTCTAACACCTACAACTCACAGCCATATCATGATATTAAATAGCCATAACATGATAACTTTCTATACGTGTAATTATTAAATGTTCAAGATTCAAACAAAATATCTTTACTCCAATAATATTTTGTTATCGTCATTTGTAAAATAATTTTGCATCAGTTGCGTCGTTAGTTTTTAATATGCCTACCGAATTTTTTGTTAGTGAGAGGTCAAACAATCAAAAAAATACCTATTAAGTTTAAAGAAATTAAAAAATAAAAAAACTTTACATTGAAAAAAAATTATAAGTTGCTACAATATAAAAAATCGATGCAAAAAATTTAGTTTTTATGATGATAAGATTTTGATTACTTCTTAACGTATTATGACTAACATGCCAATTTTATTATTCTTCTGAACATATTATGATTAACAAATGAGGATTAAGGGAAAAATATCATGATGTAATATTACGAATATATTTAGTCATAATATGATTCAATAATAATCGTATTATGGTGACTACAATCATAAATCTTATGGTAATATGTTGCTATCCGAATATGTTTACCACGTCCATGTTTTTCTATGCGTGTGTATAATTCAAACAAATAATTTTAAAACACTGAAATAATATGTTCTCCTTTTGTAGTGTTGTTGTTGTTTCTACACAAAACAAGCAACTCTTTTGTAGCTCTGTTTTTGTTTCTGTAACAAACTTTTTCAAAAAATCGCTAATGCGCAATTTTTGCCTTTGTTACAAACTTTTTCAAAAAAAAGCTTATGTACACATATTGGTTTTTTATTTTAAATACTTTATATGTTATTTGTATCAAAATTTTTAAGTACGAATCGTACATAAAGTAAGTAGAAAAAACTTAAGTTTATTTGTGTACATAAATTCATAAATAACTTCGTCAAAAATACTATTGATCTTTTGAAATACTATTGATCTTTTGAAAAAAAATTCAACAGCGAAAACTGTCAATATTATTACAAATGCTCTTATAGCTTAAGGAGCATATAGACGACATGTTTTTTACATCTGACTTGACAGCTTTGCAAGTCTCTTGTAAGTGTGCATGTCTGTCAAAATTGCTGTTTTACGTAAGATTTATAATATTCGGTCACAAACGTACATGTAATTTTCTTCTGGCATTGTCTCTGTTTTTTTTCGCATAGTTATTGCAAAAACCAAAGTATTTCTCGGTTTTAAAATTGCATGCTGCCGCCACAAAAATTTGTATTGCGCCGTAAAAGAGTTCAGCAATTATTTATATTAAAAGGTTAAAAGAACATACATTTATCGGTATTGTAAAACAACAACCTCAGCCGGCTACTGATTCCGTCAATAGTGCACCGCCACTGACGGCTTCCTTTCGGAAAAGATTTCTAACAAAAATTTTTTTTTCAAAACAACAGTGATGTCAGATGGTCAGATTAGAAGCACGCTCTAATTGAAATTTTGTCAGATGACTTTGCGTCTGGCTTTTACAGAAGCAAAGTTAAAAAGGTAACACACGACCTGTATGTTTTTTGCAGTGGGAAATTTGACATGTCAGATGACAAAAACATGTCGTGTACGGCCGCCTTTACAAAAGATCTCTTATTTACTGAATTACGAAAAATCTCTTAAGCGCTTAAAAATTTCGAAATCGATACAAAATTTGTTGGAGCAGATATCGTTTATAATATTCTATATAAATAAAAATGTTTATCGCGTCACATTAGAACGACCGATTACTGTCACTTGGATAATGGCCCGTACAAGTATAACTGCCGAGCAAATTTTTACGCCCACTTTTTTCAAAATATGTTATAACGGTATACGTGGACTACTAACGTCTGGACCGATTTGGCTAATTTTTATCTTTATGTAAATGGACATTGGATTGGGTCTTTCAATTCTGAGGAATTGACCTTGAAAATCCATACTTCTCATACTGTAAATTGTATGTTGCCTGTTCCCGTATCTGAAAACTATCCGCTTTGTTTCTTTACACGCCAGACAACAAAATATGGAATGTTGTGTACCATAAAGCATTGAAATTAACGAAACGGTGATGTCACAGCAAACCAACTGGAAAAAATTCATTTTTTTTATGATTGGTAACTTGAATATCGATCTTTCAATCGAAATGTTAATAAAACATATTGGGTTTGATTGCGATTTTAAATGTAAATAACACATGAACAAAATCTGTCTATATAAATAAAAAAATGTCATACATACAATTATCACTCAAAAATACGTGTTTTTCTCTTTTGTAATTTGTTTACACAATTACAATAGTTTTTTAGTAATTCACAAAAAAATACACACACAATTTTTTTGAAATTGGGACAGGACAACGTCTGTCGGGTCAGCAAGTTTTAATTAAAAAATATTGTGTCGTATGTAGTTATTAAAATTCAAGATAAATATTTCTTAATTACAATACAATCACCAAACATTTCCTTAAGTGGTGTAGTGTATAACATGGTCGGGTTTGATCATCTGCACTTCCAATTAGTTTAAAATTGTGAATAGTTTTTTATCAACGAAGTTTAAATAGGCGGAATTTTCGATTCAATTGAGGAAGTGATTCTCAACCTTTGGTCGTATAGTGTACATAAATTATAATTGAATCTTAAACAGAAATCTTATATTTTTTTTAATTTTTTGAAAATTTTTATCCCAAATTGCAGCACTCGATATCGATCAAAATTTCCATTTGACTTGTATTGTAATTTCGATCAGTATCAAATGCCGTTATTTTCCCCCTGGCTTTGGCGTTATCCGCTACAATCAAAATCCGCATTATTTAAAATTTCGTTTTAGATTATGTGTATTTATCTTTCAAATAAAAAATTTTGTTAAATGTAAAAATATAAACTTATTTAAGTCGCCACCCTCCGGTGTGTTTCACTGTAATCCAATATAAGCCAACGTCTTCAACAATATTTTTGATTTTCACACAAAATTCAATTGCGTCTAATAAGGGATAATGTAAAATAAATTACATAAAATGTAACTCTTTTAATGATGACATTTTCATTATAAATACATTCGTAAGAAATCCCATTATATTATTTGCTATACTATAAATTATGAACTTTCTCACAATATATATTAAATGGAACTGTTCCTGTCAACATATTAATTTAAATAAATCAATTAGCATTTTGTTGCAGACAAACAAACTAGCAAGTAAAACTTAAAAAAATAGTATAAAGTTAAGATTGTGTAGAATGATTTACTTTACCCTACATTATCGTAGATGTGAGTAAATAAATCAAGGCCGAGCTTCGAGTCAACTCGGGATTTGGTCACCTGGCTGGTCGACTCATTGTGCGCTATGTAGTTGTTGCAATTAAATGGAGAATTTGTTAAATTTAAAACATAATATTTTTTTTTATCTAAGTGACGGTTCACACACGTCAAGTTTGACTCGTCAAGTGTTGAGATTTTAGGAGAGAGGGTATACTGCTATTCATGTAAATTTATTAATAAACAACTTTCATCAAAATATTAATTATAATTAATATATATATATGTTTTAAGATTTGGTCACGATAATTCCTGTCATAAACCACTTAGCAATTTTAGTGTCGAAGATAGTTTGGACGCTTTAAAAACAAATTATTAGTTAGAAACACCATTTTAATATACATTTTTTTTATTTGTTTTTAAGATTAGTGCTAATATTAGTTATGAGTGGGGAGATCAAAAGGTTTTTATTCGACCAGTTAAAGCCTTTTTTTTAGTTTTGCACAAGCCGGTTGTTATTAAAAGTACATTTTTGAATATCGAATAAACTAGTTATCGCTTATAAAAGCGAGTGTTTAAAAAAGAAACTAAAAACTAAAAAAGGTAATAGTAATTTATGCGAGAGTATTGTAAATATTAAATATATTTTTGTACAGATGTAGTCTCTGAAAATATTTCGATCGCCATTTAAAAGACATAGAAATCTACCTGAAGTGGCCTGATAAGTTGCAAACGTTCTTCAACATCACGACTTATTAATCACCTTTAGTTAGTCCACAAGCTTGACATAAAAGTTTGCAAAATAAAACTCGACTCCATTCCAAGTAATTTCAAAGAGACGGCAAATAGTTCTTTACTAAAATGAAACATTGGGTGAAGTATTGGCCCGTTATGTAGCTCGTGAAGGCACTAAAAAATCTTAAGTAGTTCTAGCATATCTTCATCAAAGATATGGGAAAAACAGTTTTGTTAATTAAAGCACCAAGAACTTAAAAATAAAATTGGAGATATCAAACGAAGTCATAGCAGGTTTTTAATTTTGGTGGACGAATAGACAGATATTTGATACTAAAAAATCAATCCATCCGTACTCAAATCAATCCGAAGCGGTATTTATAGTACGGTGTGTACGGACTTTATTGAATCAAGTACAACAAGATTGCTTCAAATTTCAAGGATATGAAAATGCACTTGATTCAAGTATTATAAAGTAGAATCAATCCCGAATTCGTACTATAGATAAACCAAAAGTGAAATCAGAAGTAACATATTATTATAATAGAATACCTAACCCGTTTATCAACGTACAGAATTTCAATTATAAAACACCAGCATCGTTCCCGATAAGGTTTTTACTTTAAAAACTTTATATACTAACAAATATAAACTAAATGAGAACTCTTGCTTTCAATTTGAATTTTTAAACATGAAAATTATGTGTTTTCGTTTTGTCCTGTTGTTTTTGTTGTTTCTACAATAAGTAAATCGTTTTTTAACTACTTGGGTTAGGCTTGGGTTAGGCTTGAGTTGAACAAATATAATTTTCATTAAATTATTTCTACTGAAGGAAGGAATTTTACAACTTGGAATTTTTATTAAAATTTATTAATAATTTTCTTGGCTGAGCTACGGCTAGAACCTTTACGCGATTTCGATTTCCACAGCATGTCCAACAAAGAGGTTTTGCTTGTAACTTTTTAAAAATAAGGTGTAAGTCTACACAGCAAAAAATAAAAATGGATTTTAATTAAAAAAATTTTGATATTATTAAAAAAACAACTTTAATTTCCACCAGTAAACGAATAAATTGTAACAATTATATATTTTTATAAATTAAAAACATTTTCAGCAGACATGTTGGTAATATTAATGTGTATACGTTTAATTAACTTGATTAAATTTTTAATTAAAACTGATTTTATTTTTGATTAATGGCTATGTACTTATGCAAATAGTCGTGCCTTACCACCATCAAATTAAAACTTATTTAATAGAAAATTGCAAGAATATCTTAAATAATAAATTTGGTAAAATTCCATAGGTTCTTAAGAATTCTAAAGGCCAAAATACACTTATAAAAAACTCATTAAGCATTGTGGCAGTATTAGACAGAATGTGTTTGAATGGGTCACACCGACGAAGCTGGATGTAAAATCAAAAAATTTAAAAATGGCGGTGACTATTACGTCAAGCACACGTTCACGGGTGAATTCGCCTGCTGGACAAACTGGTTAATTCAAACATTTGACCGCTAAAAAGATTAGTGTTGTGAAATATGTGTTATTGAGGCCACCCAGTATATATTGTTTTTGATACCTGATGCATTGCATTTTGAAATTATAAATTCGTAGCAAATGTATTTATTAAATAGTTCATTCATCTGTGGAATCTTTTAAACTTTTTTAGTTTGTACATGAATTTTAATTTTGTTTCTAGTTAAATAACATACGAAAATACATGCGTACTTGATTTTTGGTATTCGGTACCCTGAAAAATATGCATTAAGAAGTATTTATATATTTTTTAGGATAACATCTCTAAAATATTAACGCAATGTTATTTATATTAAATTTAATTTAGTTTTCAAAAATACTTATTAGAAAACTAGTTTTAAGTTAATGCTGCACTTTTAATTCAGTTTTTGTTTTTTTAATTTTTTTTTACTAATTGTAGACTTTTTGTTTGCAAATTGTATGTTTTTAGCTTGTGTACTATATGGAATCATATGTTTTTGTTGTCAACAGGCAAAAAATTGTTCAGTTAAAACTTTACTCTCTCAGTAGATGATCGCTTTTGCAATTTTATGTGTACGCGAATGCATTTCAGTAAAATCCAGTACAAATTTTTGCAAATTTTGGGGTTAACGAACGCAGCTATTTATATATATATATATATTTGCCTTTTTAATGAATTTCCTCTTCTGTGTTTCGTTTAGTAATTAATAAAGATATACGTATTTATTTGTTACGCTTTATAATTTTATAACTTTTTCGGCAATTCTCTTTTCTTAACGATATCGGTAGTTAATTTCAAAAAGTTACAGAATTTAGGTACTAATATCTAAATAATATTTTAAATTTGATTTTCAACCAATATTTTTTAACAAATATTTTTAATTTATATTCTTAAAATTTGAATTAAAATATTCTCTATTAGCCCAGTCATATTAGGGGTTTCACCTCGGCATAAAAGATAATAAGCTGAAAATTGGTATAAACATTTGTTTTGTCATTCTAAATGTTTTCTCAAAAGTCAAAAATATATCGTGTCCGCGTCTTAAGATATTCAAGGTCAAAGGTCATAAAAATTATATTCTGAATAAAAAATACAGTAAGGGAATATATTTTACACATATCTTTATTTATCATAAAAAATGGCATCTTAAAATAATTTTTGTTGACTTTAATTGTAATAAAATTGTGAATGGAAGCTAGTTTTCTTCTTCTTCTTCGTCGTCATCTTCTTGTCGCTCCAAAATGATCAATTCATTGTCATCATCGTCCTCATTATCGGTCATATTCATCTACAAACCTTCCAGAACTTCCTGAAATGATATATAAAGATACATACTTATATGTAAAATATATTCCCTTAATGTATTTTTAATTCAAAATATAATTAAAATATATAATCCAGAATTAATAATATACTACATTTAAATAGAAATAATAAAATTTAATTAATTATTAATAATTAGAACATAAATAATGGACATTGTTTAAAATATAATTTATTAGTAAATAATTTACTTTATACAACGTATTGGCAATTGTAACTCACGCTTGACTTTGTATTTGTATATGTGTGCTGCTCCAAAATGCATTTTTCTATCAGTAAGAGTATTATTGTTAGAGCAATTGGATGTTAAAACTTGGTGTAAAAAAAAAAATTTCAAAAAACGTGAAAACGCATTACTACAAAAAGTTAGTAAGCAATATTTTTATGAAATAAGGGTTTCTTGGTTTAAAACAAATATATTTTGTTTGGCCAATGAATTAAACTAATGATTGAAAAATGTGATTTGTAAGTTTTCAAACATTTTGCATGTTAGTTTGAGCAGTTTTTACCATTGTGACCGTATGGTCACGCTGGGTAAGATTTCAAAAAAATACTTCATTATTATTTTTAGGGCGCTAAGTACAGAAGAAGGCACAGATTTCATATATAAATTGTGTGATGAAAATGAAAACGAGCCTATTGCTGCCTTATATGTATATACTCCCCCATGAAGTTGAAAATGGCGTACTTAGTGGTACGGATGTTGCTGATGAGGATGATGTTGGAATGCCAGTTGACATTTCTGTTGGCCATATCAGAATTGGAAATTCCACTAGCGAATAAGAACGCTTCATTTACATGGGTTAAAGATTCTTCAATTGCCATGCCTCCAATAAATTCGCAGTATTTCTTGGAAAGAGTGTTCCAAATATAACTACTGCAGAACTAAAAACGTTTATCGGTATTTTGATAGTGAGTGGCTATGACGGTCGCACAAGTTATAGATCATTCTGGGGTGCAGATGAAGACATGAGAAACGAGTTGATATATTCGGCTATGCGAAGAAACAGGTTTTAGCAGATTTCCCAATTTCTGCATTTTGAAGATAGTGGTAAAAAAAAGTTGACGATGCTGATAAAATGTGGAAGATTCGGCCTATAACAGATCACTTGGAAGCAAATATGCTGAAAAATGTCCATCCAGTGCAGCATTTATCGTATGACGAAAGTATGATATCATACTTTGGACGCCATCGCTGCAAACAATTTATTAAAGGGAAACCGTTACGCTTTGGATTTAAAGTGTGGTCATTGTGCACGACTCCCGGGTATCTGGTAAATCTTAAAAAAATCCTCGGTCAAAGTCCATCTATGAGGAAAGATGTGGCAAATGCACCGCACCTCTTATAAATATGATCGACGATTTCTCTCCGTAGGTGCAAAGCATGCCTTTTTCGTTTTTTTTTTGACAATTTGTTTACCGGATTTCCTGTACAGCATTATTCAAAAAGCCGTGGATACACTGCAACAGGAACAATCCCTGAAAATCGTATACCCAAAAATTTCCCCATTGCAGACTAAAAAAATCATACAGAAAAAAGCACGAGGCTATGTAGAATCCATTAAAGCGAAGGAAACGATATTGTGTTAACAAAGTGGAATGACAACGCTGTTGTAAATATATCATCGAGTGTATATGGAAGAAGTCCTATTTGGAATGTTCAACGGTATTGTAGAGAACGAAAGAAAACAATTAATGTTGAACAACCATGCGTAGTTAAAGAATATAATAGCTTTATGGGTGGTGTAGACCGAATGGATTAGAACGTAAACATGTACAGAATTGGAGTCAGAGGAAAAAATTTGTGGAGTAGCATATTCACATGACAGGTTGATGTTTCGCTACATAACGCATGGCAACTACGACGCTCGGCTAATCCTGATATGCCACAACTACAGTTAAGACGGCAGATTGCTCTATATTACTGCAAACATTTTGGAGCAAATCCAAAATCTCTTGGCCCACGCAAAAGAAATATCCAGGAATCTTCACAAGAAACTTTGCGCTATGATAGAAAAGATCACCTGGTTCGTCCATGTGCAAAAAGAAGACGTTGTGCAGCCGACAACTGTACTTGGACGCACTGAATGCTCAAAATGCGATTTTGGGGTCTGCGTCAAATGTTTTATTAATTATCATACCCAATTTGATATATAAATAAATAAATAAATAAATAGTAAAATGTATATAACATTTTGCTTCATTTTTTCTTGTTACGAACACAATTATTCCTAATCGTACCCAAAGTGACCATATGGTCACACCCTATATCTCGAGATACAAAACAACGAGGAGAAAAAAAATTGCACGGTTGTAATCCAGAGGACCTATGTACCCGCCCTATTAAATATTTCTGAAAACATCGAAAAAAAAAGTTCTGGGTTGATTCGGGTTAAGTTCTCTAAATAATAAGGTTTAGGTAAAATAAGCTTATCTAAATATAATTTATCAAAGTTTTTCTTTGGAGTCAAAAAATTAATTAACAAGGTTTCATTAAAATGTGCTAAATTCCCATTATTATTGATAAACTGAAATTTATTGTTTATGGGATAAGTTATTCCTATGCGTATTTCACTGGTTGCTTAGGACAAAGATTTTAGAAAAACAAAAGATATTATACAAATATAACTGTTAAGGGAATAAGAATTATAAACCCCAGTTTAACTCGTAATAATATCAAAGCTTTAAAACAACAACAATAAACAGTGAGTTTATATTTTCTTATAATTTGTTTTATTCTCCAAAAGCTTTTTTTTATTATAGTAATTTCAATTGATTTATTATAATTAAAATTCTCTTTATAAATTGGCCCGTAGCATACTTACCTCCCCCTACCCGAACTGCCGCCATAAACAGAAATTATTCTTACTGTCAATCCCAGCAGAATAACACAGTTTGTATTGGAATAAAATTTAAAACATATAATAACGCTATTCTTCATTATTTTATTTTCGCTAGGTGTTATTTTTTCAGTGTCCATTATTTCAATACAAGAACATCTTTTTTTTAAGTTTACGGTATTTTATGGTCGGCTTGCTCCAACAGAACTTTCTTAGTTTATTTTTGTTTTGCAATTTAATTGAAACAGTGAAAAATAAAAAAAATAAGATTAGTAACATAAATTTCTCTCTGATTAACTTTAATTTAATAACATTTCAAAATATTATACACTCCACCAAAACAAGAGCTAAAAAAGGTATATTATCTTCGTCGTAACGTATGAAACATATGTATGTATATATATGAATATTACGGGTTCTGCAATAATTATACTCGTAAGATTTTTTATCGGTCTGATTAAAAGATGTGACATCAATTAATACCAAATTGTTTCAAGTTTTCCTCAAATGTTTGGGATTGAAATCCAGCAAAATTGGTTTTATAGGAGTTGATTTAACGATGTATGTCTGTCCATGTAGCAGTTGAAATGCCGTTGAAATAGTTTTAAAAATTAAACTATTGATATTCAGCAAGATTGGTTCATAAGTCAAATTTAAATTATTTTACCTACAAATAATATGTTTTAGGTCAATATATAATTTGTGAGCATTTTTTTAGTTAACAATTGGAAACAATTATTTTTTCTAGGTTTTATAATAATGTCCCCCCAGGAATAAGAGCGTTTGATGACAATAATAAAAAAGGAATGTCTTAATTTTACGTATAATAAAACGTATTTGCAATAACAGTGGGCCCACTATTTTACCTAGACCCCATAAAACAGTTCTCGTTTATATCTAGATAGAGTTTCTCTACAACATACTGACGCCTTTTGTATACGATTGGATACGTGTTGCCAGGTGGGCTTTTTCAATGAGTGTCAATAATTAAGAAAAAAAAAATTATTTGTCAAACTAAATTTTTCATTAAATTTGTTTGAAAAATAAAGAATATACATATAAACACTATTAATCGTATAATTTATATTTGACCTGAAGATAAAATTTGGGGGGAGCTGTGCGAATTTGTATTTCAAGGAATTAAAACATGAGTGTATAGCAGAAGGACTACCAGAGTCATATCTGTTTTTCATTCATTACAATTTGGATTAATTTCATGTATCGATATTGGCCTTGGAAAAAAATTTTGGATTAACATAATTTGTTTAATATGGGCTAATGCAGCGGATTAGTGTTTGTTTTCATGTTAAGCTGTATTTTTTTAATATTAGTTCAGCAATGATAAGTCTTCATTTAATGTTATTCGATTACTTGTTTTTGTTAGTAAAAAATCGTTTTCTGGTATTGTATTGAATTGTATTTTCTGTTGTTTTATGCTAGAAACACAAATGGGACGAACAACGAATTATTCGCATCGAATATAAAAAAATTATTTATTAAAAACTTTTAATACAAATTTAATTGAAGAAGAAAATGGATACAAAGTGCGAAGAATTAAAGAATAAGTTTTTTTTTAAGTGCAAGGCCATAAGCACCACGACCAAGATGATCTTTTGTGCAGCCCATGTGTCTCACCGTGTCAGATTCATGCTGCTTATAAAGCCCACTACTCTGCCCAGTTAAAGATCATAAACATCAGTTGGGCCCACTATTTACTCCGCCTAGAAGTCCCCAAGGCGGGACAACAGCCAAGAAGGTGTTCCGACGTTTCGTCATCCACTTTACAAAATCTGCACATCTTCGTAGATGTATAACTCATATTAAGTTGGTGGTATCTAAAACCACAGTGTCCCATGAATAGTTCAACAAGCAGTCTAAGTACCGCCTACTCAATCAGCAGAAACTTGACTGCCTTGCGCCGGGACAGTGTCACAAATCTTTTGGACTGTCTTAATCCAGAAGTGGACGTCCATGCGTGAAGGAATTAACGATCGGATGTAACCCAAAGGTACGCCAATGAAAGGCTTAGGGCATGTAAATGGACGAAGAGCGCCCCTATTTGCCAAGCAATCAGCCCTTTCGTTGCCCGAATGGCGCTTATGGCCGGGAACCCAACACAAATTCAAGTCATCCCTACCTCATTCAAAGAAGTAAAACAGTTCATGATCAGCCTGGACTTCGTCTCCAAAGAAGAGAGTACCCCAAGAGTGGCCTGACTATCCGGCATTATAAGCAATCTCAAGCCCCTTGCCCTCCTCCTCAGACATTTCCTAGCGCATATGAGGATGGCGTAGATTTCAGCCTAAAAGATCAAAGGCTGTTTGCTCATTGGCAAGCCCCTTTGGAAACCCGGGCCCATGATAGTCGCACCAGTATCACTATTTACCTGTTTCGAACCGTCCGTGAACCAGACCTGGTCATGGCGCATGTTAAGAAGAAGTTAAAAAACGAATAAATCTGTATTTAAACAAATGTTGAATGGCTGTTCTTCTCGCTCTTTTTGTGTTTCATTTGACGAATTTTCACAACGATTTATTGCTGACGAATTCATCGAGCTATGCGAAGTTCGTTGTTTGTCCCAGTTGTGTAATACTATTTCTTGAAGTGTCCTTTAATGGTTTATCCCCAACAGTGTTGCCAATACTTATTGAAGAAGGACGAGGTGTCAAATTGCCTTTTACAAATGCAAAATTGGGCACATAAACTTAATACCGTCTCTGCTGAACATTTTAACAAATTCTTCTAAGAGGGATAGGATAATTTTACTATGCCACAGTCAAAATCGGGATGGGATGAAACCAACGGGAAATGTTATACGTGTCCCGGCGTTTCGCTGAGTAACGTCTAGGAATCGAGATATATCTATTTGAAAAATGGGCTAAATAACATCAAAATTTTTATAAAAACCTAAATTTTAGGGCTGCCAATCGAGATATATCGATTTGAAAAATGGGCTAAAAAACATCAAAATTTTAATAAAAATCTAAATTTCAGGCAAATACATCCTATGGATATGGGGATTAAGTATTTCGGTTATAACTCAGCCATTTTTTAACCGATTTGACAGATTTATATACCGACGTGTTTAAGAAGAAATTTACCATTTACTTGAGTTATAAAGCTTTTACTCTATGGTTCCCGAAAGTGGGTATTTAAAAAAAAAATTTAATTTTGGTCATAACTTTTTTGTTTCTGAACCGATTTTTCCGAAAATGTCCGATATTTTGGTATATAAGTCATAGCCATAGGACGTCTGGCAGCCCTAAAATTTACGTTTTTATAAAAATGTTGATGTTTTTTGCCCATTTTTCAAATCGATGTAGCTCGATTCCTAGACGTTACCCAGCGAAACGCCGGGACACGTATACCTTCTTTTTTACCGATATAACTTTCCCCGGTTGTTTGAACCCTTTCCGATCACTGACCCCTACCATGTGTCGCACAGTGTTTTTAGTTATGCCCTTAGCATTTTTGTGCTTTTTTGTTTCTGCATGTTGTTTCAGGCCACTTTACTTAGAAACAATATCGCATTTGCAGTAATTGCAAAATATTTTTTCATCTGTTTCCTTTACCCATTCTTTTAACTTTAGGTCCTTAAGCCAATCTTTGTGAAACTTTTGTGAATTTTACTAATGTTTGAAAATTGTTTCCTATTTTGATTTGTGTTGCAGTTTATTTTATTCACATTATTGAGCATTTACATTGTTGCATTCTTTAGCTCTAATTCAATGCTAAAATCTTTAATTTTTCTTGTTAAATATTTATATTAAACATTTATGGAAAATAATAAAAATATCAAAACCTTAAGAGTTCTAAAAATGGTTAAAAAGTGATAGAAAATATTATACATGCGAATGGATGCTAGATCATCCATGAAAAATTATAAAAAACTGAGCCCCAAAGTATACAAAAGTGTACCAGACTTGTATTAAATAAAACCAAATGAAAGCATTTTAGAACTGCCGCACCTTATATTCCCTTTGACATTGTTAAAAACCCAAGTGTTCCGGAGCTTATACGGGACGTTTTAGTTTATTTTTGATATTTAGTACTTCTTTTAAAAAAAAATATCCGTACAATATTTCATCCTCTTATCTCATATGTTGTGGGCGTAACTGTACCAAAATCATGATTTCTGGAATAAAATGGTCTACAACTAGGTCATTTATAAACTGATTTTCCTGTTTTCAGTATTTTACTAAGGTCCAAATTTACAGTCATTACTTAGCTAATAAAAACAGTTTAACGAATAAAATATTATTTCCAGCTTTTTCTTAACCATTAACAAAACCCTCAAATGTTATTGGTTAATTACTTTTATTTTTTTATTATTTATTATTTTTATTGTGTTACCATTTTTTGGTTTGATTAAAACTTTTACTTAACCAATTATTGTAAATATGATACTTTAGTTAAGCAATTGTTATCATTTTAGTTTACTAATATTTAAATAATGGCTGTATATTTGAGCCTAAGTTTTATCGATTAATGGGTAAAAATTAGAGATTTATGTTTAAAAATTTAATGAAGCCGCAATTTGTTGCTTATATCTCAGCCATTTGTGGACCGATCTGAATTATTTCCATTTTTTTATCCAACAACTTCCAATGTGCATCAGTAAGAGTCAGTAATGTATTACCACTTTCTAGAATATCAATTATAACTGGGCAAGGTTCATTGACACAATGTAGACTCATTAGCGGACGGACATAAATCCCTATTGTCAAATTCGTATGTATGAGCCAAAATGTTTACACGTGTGCGTTGAATAGTTTTTGTTTTATATGGAGACATTTTTGACAAGTCAGTTATTTTTATAGAGCAGCATGTCTACACTCCCAAATAAGTCTAGCTTGTGTAAAAGTACCTTGTAACTGACGTAATTATTTAATTTTTTTTAATTAGTAAAAATTATAAGAAATTCAAATGTGTAAAAAGTTATAGGGTATTACATGATTTCATTTATTATCCACATACTCGACTTAAATTTCTTTTGATAAATTAAATTATATCGCATTTCTGGTGCATTAAGTATGACAACGAGTAAAATCATTTCATTTAAGTTAAATGGCCTCTAGACCAAAGAATTGAATTTAAAGTGTCATTACGTTGTTCATTATATATAAAGACAGCAAAGAGGAATGATCGCTGAAATAGTGTAAGGTCTACTAAGAAAGCTCTTTCCAAAGGAAATAAAAAATTAAATTTATTCTGCTACAAAAAAATTCTTTGAAAAACTAAATCTCAATTTAAATACACAAATAAAATAATCCAGTGATATGAAGTGTGAAAAAATTGTTGTAAATATATTAATCTTAGCGATTGTTGTGCTGTCACTTTGTGAGGCACGAGGTGGTAGGCGTGGCGGTTCTTTTGGTGGTCTTTTTGGTAGTTGGCGTAAATATAAAAAACCTTCGACTGGTGGTGGAAGTTCAAGGCGTATTGTCAGTAGCTCACCGGTACATACACCTATAACAAAAGCTTGGCATGAAAATAAGAAATCGAATACTGATAAATTTCAGAAAAATATCAAGGGTAATAACTATTACAATGGTTATAATACGCCACCTCTACCAACTGGAGGATCATTTCATCAAAATACTGCCGCTTTGCCAGCAAATGCTATTTATGTAGCTCAAGCTCCGCCCAGAGGAGCTGGTAAGTTAATTAAAAACCTGCAAATTGCTAAGCCATGTATTTAATCAAATTTATTTTTCAGAATTTGGTGATTTTCTAACGGGTTACTTAACCGGCCGCCTTTTAACTATGGGATTTCCTTCACCACATTATCACGTAACTCATGTGTATAGAGATAATCCACCAATAGTTGATAATGCTGCAAAATCCAATAATTTCTCACAACTTATCATTATCAATGATCAATCACAACAATCCCCTACAGACAAGCCTTACAGTGCACCTCTGTTGGATTTTGCAACTACAACGGAAAGTTTTAGTAGCAGTGAAGCTAAAAGCACCACTTCTCTCATAGCTAAAGTTAAAAGTACAATAACTTCAATAGCCAGTAGCACTGAAGCAAAAAGTATAACCACTCCAAAAGCTGTCGGTACCACCGAACCACCTGCTCTACCGCCATATGGTATCATTTGTGTTCCGATGTTAATCGATGAAAAAAATGAAAATGGTGAACAAGTGCAAAATGAAAGAACTATATGTTATCCAGCTCCGGCACCACCAACACCCCAAAACGACATGAAATCAAAACCAGTTGAAATTGCTGGAGATATAATGGAACATTGATTTTTTATATATTTTTTAAATTAAATTTATTTATAAAAAAACTTAATTTTTTTCACATTCAAATTAATAAAATTGAAGTATTCCATTTTTGCAATTCATACAATGCAATATAAGTTGCATATATAAAAGTTGCTCAAAATCATTTTCTAAGCGAGTATTTTCGAACCACTTATTGTTAAAACATCATGTGCCACAAAAAGATTATTTTGAGAAAATCGACTTAAGAGTTAAAAATGTTCATTATGTTTTTAATCCAAATATTTTAATAATTTAATCAGGCTGAAGTTCATCAGATTTAATTTTCATTAAATTATTTTTATGAAGAAAGGAATTTTACAACATGAAAATTAATTAAAATTGTTATTGATAATCATTCATTCTTGACTGACCTGAGATTCGAACCCACCACAATAACCACAATTCTAATTAATGTTTATTATGTATTTAATGCAAAAACTTAATTTTCGTCCTAATCAAAAACAGTTTGGAAAAGAGCTAAAATCTTTTACAGAAAAATTAATTAGTAGTTTTTTTTATCAATTAAAAATATTGTTAAAAAATTATTAAAATTTAATTAATGTGATAATTGAATCAATTATTATTTTTTGTTGAAAGAAAATTAAAAACATAATTTTGATTTAATTAACAGTTTAGTTGTTTTAAAATAAATTTTTAATTAAAATATTTATTAAATAACAAAAAAAATTTTCGTTTAAAATAAAATAATTTAAACTTGTGGAATTGTTGTTGGAAATTGTCGAAATCAATCAACACAAAGTTTTTTGATAATTTTTTTAATTAAAAATATCATTTATTGAAAAAAACTTTTTCAAAATTGAAAATCTTTACAATTTTTAGTAATTAATATAATCATTTTGGTAATAGGTGCAAAATCAACAAATGGGTTGCTTGATTCTATGAATTTGGAATTGGTGATTAGACACAATTTTTAATTTTTGCTGTGTGTTGGGGAGATGTTGGGATGGTTATAATCAAGAGTGGCTTATGATATATAAACAATAAGCCCTTCATTTGTAATCATCTTTTATTAGATTTATCATATAAATTAACCATATTTTAAACTAAACTAACCATATTTTTCTAAAGTATGGACAAAATTAACCACGCTATTGTCGAAAACCATGATCATAATAGTATACAAATAATAATTTTTTTTACAAGTAAACATATTATGGTCATGTTAACAATATTATGGTTATTTATTTTTCCGCCAATTTTATGATATAAACAAATAAAAAACCAACAATTTAAAGAAAAACTAAGCAAGTGATTGAAAAGCATTCATGTACTTCAGAGAAAAAAGCCACCACAATTTCGGTGTTTTTTAAAATATTTTTTGTAAAATTTAACATACAATGTTTAAAAATAATATAATTGTGTTGTTTCTTATAAAACCTTTGATTCTAGCCAAATTCGTTTAAATATTTTATTGTAAAATGCAACCAAATTTGGAGTTTTATGAAAATAAATAAAAAACATTTTGCAAAAATGAAAAGTGTTATTGAGATTTAAGTAGAATTTATTTAAAAGAATTTATAGAGGAGTAAGTTGTTATTATACAAAAATTCCTGACATTTCACAGTATCAATAAGTTTTTCTTTCATGGCATTTTTTCAAAAGAAAAAAAAAATAAAAAACACAACGAAGATGGCACTCGGAATATAAAAATAATTGATAACAAGAACGAAAAATTTTGTACATCATAAAATGAATTTTATTTTTGAAAGTTATTGGAGTCTTTACAACAAAAGCTTTTTCTTTTAAAAAAAACTTTTTTTAATCAAAAAAATAGTAAAAAGGATTCCACAACAGAAACACCTTGAAAATAAAATATGATTTGTTATCTATCGCTATCAAAAACACTTGACATTTTTTCACATCACATGCGAATCGTACACAAGTAGAAAGTAAAGCTTCGTTCACAATCACAGTTACATTTTCACTTGGTGTTCATAATAGAGCAACAATTTTTTTTGCCACCACACAGATTTTGCATTAAGAAACCATTTGCAAATTTTACCCACGACAATATTATGCAATTATTATTATTTTTTTCAACATTAAGTTAAAATTCTCATTCAAAACTAAATAAAATTATTTTAAACGTCAGAAACAATTTAATACAAAATGTTGCTGAAGTTCTAGTTGACTCAAATTTAGTTAATTTTTTAAAAAAAATTTTTGTTACATTTTTGTTCTGAAAATGAAAGGAAAATATATGAAATACTCTGGAAAAAAAAAGATAGAAGAAAAAACGAAATTGTTTCTCTGATTGTGAACAAAGCTTAAACCTACTTTGACGGGTTGATACGTATGTATGTGCATTCTACATATGCTTTTTGCTGTGTAACTTGTCACATACAGTATATACTTTTTTGGGAGATGCATGAAAAGGAACGACGCATAAACGCATGGTGTGGACCTCCAGCTTAAACCTCTAATAAAACATTTGCACACTAAGGTATAAGAGCATAAAATGAGAATTAGAGCAAAAACTTATTCAACTGTTTTTAATATCAAAAATTTATTATGTTTTTTTTTGGCTTTCAATATGATAAAATCGATATTTCGAATTTAGCAAACAAGTTCATTTTCGATAAACTTGCTACTCTTGAATTAAGTAATGCAAGCTCTAATAACTTTATTGATTTTATAAAAATTTATACATTCGAAAGTATTATCAAAATCTTTGGAAGTCTCATTTTGAAACTTTGGAGAGTAAACGTTTGTAAAAATTAACAGAATTCACGTTAGTTCGCCCAAAACCGTAACGATTAATAATACTGTTATTAATTATTAATTACTGTTAATAATAAACTAAAATATGTATAAGACTTATAATATCATGGCTGTGTTTCAACCATATCATGTTCCTCTTATAAAAGAAGAATATACTATTGTTAATTTAAAACCAATTATTGTCATATTTAACCATAACATGTTTAGAGGTAACCATAATATGGTTGTCAGTGACAATAATATGAATATATTAAACATAATATGTTTAAAATTTTCTTAAAAAATAGTTTAATTGAAGGTGACTATATTTAAACATGTTTTTTCTCTGCGTGTCAGGATTATGAAATTCTGGATTTTAAAGTTTGGGATTTTTAAATTCGGGATATTAATTTTCGGACATATAAACCCAACTCAAATTTTTTAAATAACTTTCTCTGTGTTTTTTTAACCTTAATTTTTTTGGGGTTAAAATTCATTAAAAATGTTGGGGTAATTTTTCATAAAGAAGAATATCTCCATTTAATGTTATATTTCGTTTTATTTTTATGGATTTTATAATTTTTTTTTTGGTAATTTTTCATTAAAAAATGTGGATCATATTGAAAAAAGCCCCAAACTTTGGGCTATTTTAAGTTTTTTTGCCATATTTCGCGCCTTTATTAATGGAAAATAATTTTACTTAATAGAGACGGTCGCTAGTCAGTCATCCCGTTTGTCACCTCGTTTTTTAAAGTTTTTTTTATATAATTACAAATCTGTTTTTCCCAGGCTAATCATTTCAAAAACTTATTATTTTGTACGTAAGTATACCTAAACTATTTAGAAGTTGTTTGTTTGCAGAAAAACGTAAATAGTTTAAATTATTTTTAAATAAAAACATATTTTACTGGACATTAAAATAGTTAAATATATTTTAGTGTAAAGCGCCTTGACAACACAATGCCACAAAAAAAATAACCTCAAAAATGAGATATTTTCTAAGATAAATTGGGGCTGCTGATCACGAATATGGTATTTCGAAAAATCTTGCAAACTATTCAACTGAATTGTACAAGATTTAACAAATTATATTTTTTTTACTGAATATGGACAACCGGTTTTAAGTTATTCCAATATATGTAAACTTTTTAAAACGTAAATTTAAGCGATTTAGCTTTTTTCTTTTTATTGACACAAAGCGGCAATCGGTTTTGCCTAATAAACTGTTTAGTTATAACTTATAACAAAAAAAAATTTCAAAAAACTAAACCTATACAATAATCAATATTTCACTAATGGTGTTTTCTTTTCTACAAAAAAAAAAATACAACACTTTAAAAGGTGCATGTATAAAATGTCTTGCCGAACATGTAATACTGCAATTTTTTATTTGATGAGAACAAAACACAAAATTGGATTGCTCTGTTTTTAACGTTTAAAAATGTAATTTTTGTAACAACAACCACAAGAAAAAAAATTCCACCAAAAGTTAAATTTTTGTCAAACTATAACCAAGTGTAAAAAAATCAGGATAAAAAGATGTAATTTTTCGCTATAAACGTTAAACGAAATGATGTTGCCATTTATAAAAAATTGTTAATTTTTAATACAAAGTACGAAAAATTACATCTCTTTTTATAAACTCTTGAATTGTACAACTCTGATTTTAAAAATTATTTTTAATAGTTACAACATTTTAAACATAACTTCTTTCTCATTTTACTTTCAAAAAGAAAAAACACATATTAAGAATGAGTTCAATAAAAAAGTTATTAAAAAAAAAATTAAAAAAAATGAATGAAGGAAACATTTCTGCAATTTAATATTTCAAAGTTTATATTGCATTGTTTTCATCAAAAATGTATCTTTACATACCCTTATTTTCGTAAATATTTCCAATTTAGTTAATGATGTGAGAATTAAATAAATTAATTAATTCACTTTTTACACTTATTTGGCAAATTGAAAATATCAATTACTTCCACGAATTATTTGGCAGATTTTTTTGACAGTTTGTACTTTTTACAAAAAAAAACCCCGTTCACGTCCATAAGAGTGTAATTTTTCTTTTTTCCAACCAAAAAAAATTTGAAATGAATACCCTTAATAGAAAAAATAACTATTAAAACTTAAAATAAAATAAAATGTGACATTTTTTGTAGTAAAGAAAACACCATAAATCGATTACCTATTACATCTGCTCTAGTATCAATATTTCCGTTGTATTAGCTATAGCATTCAAAAGCTTTAAAAGTCTCTATTAATTATTGCTTTTGTTGAATGGTGAGCCCTTAGCGCAAAAACACCTTAAGGTACCGTTACGATTTTATAACAAAAACAATTTTAGTTTAAGCGCCTACCTTCGTATATAATTTTTAGGAAATATAATAAAAAAAACCCTTCATCCTGTAAAATTGTGTTTTTGTCGCTAACGCTATTTTGCGGTAGGGCTCGATATAATAATTAAGCATAAACTTCTAGCGGACCAGTGGTTTAAAAATGAAATCATTTGCTACTACTACAAGTTGATTAAAAGTAGTCTTTTATGGGGCAATCAAGTGATAAAAAACAACAATATCATTAATGCTGGCTCTGCATAAAAAGGAATTTATATGTGTTATTGTTGTCGTTGAATTCGAAGTTTAAATGTTAACAAAACTTGTCCGTATCCGACGCTCGTAAAATACTCGTGATTCCTAATATATTTTCAATAAAAATAACTTGTTTGTTATTTTGATTTGTTCATATGCAACTTTTTTGCATCATCATTTATTACTGTTAAAAAATGAACTGCAAATTTTACTGTCTCTACCGCTAATTCAGTTAGTTTTAGGTTTAAATTTCCAGAATATTACTAAACCTACTCTGCTACTCGTATAATTTTAGTTGTTTTGCTACTACTACAAGTATAACTAATAAGTGTTACGGTAGCAGTATAAGCAGCAACTATATGGTTACTAGCATATTTTTATTACTACTGCTACTTGTTATCTAGTTTTATTAACAATTGGCTTTTAAATTCAGTTAAATAAGAAAATAGTTGGAAATCAAAATGTGCATAAAACCTTACAGAAAATTTATGTTTTTTTTGCATATTTCTATTAATACTTTTTGTATTGTGGTTAAGCACAGAAAAAATTTGCAGTAGTATTTCAATTTAATTAATGTGATAATTGAATCAATTATTCTTTATTGTTGAAAGAAAATTAAAAATATAATCTTGATTTTATTAACATTGTAGTTGTTTTAAAATATATTTCTTATTAAAATAATAATTAAATAGCTAAAAATCCTAATTGATATTTCTGAAGGATAGCTAAAACATAGTAAAATAAAATTAATAGATTGCTACAAAATAATAATTTTATAATAGACCTTTTTTAAATTTTGTCTCTGTCTAGTTGAAATCGGCAAAACAGGTCACAAAAAAAATTCCAATCAAAAATAAAATCAGATTTAATTAAAAATTTAATCAAAAGTATTAAACGTTTACTTTTATCAGCAACATTGCTGAAATAAATGTTGTGATTATGAAAAACATTTCATTGATATCATTAATTAAATCAGTTTTTATACTTATACTCATAGCAATAACCCTACAAATCTATGAACATTTAACTTTGATTACTTGTAAAAGGATAATAATATGCAATATATAATTGCAAAATTTTTTTTATAAGATAAATGTCAATATTGATTTAATTTAAATAATTTTTTCAAAGAATCTACACTATTCACATACAGTCAAACCTGTTTTCGCAGAAAAATTAATGCATAAAAAAATCCAACAAAAATAGTCGTTTAAATAAACAAGTAAGAAAGTACAGGCAGTCAAGCTCGACCGTTTGCTGCCCAACACCACAGTACCTATATGGGTCAATTTAAAAAAAAAACGCAATTTTTGTGTCCCCGTACTTTACACTACTATTTTAGGTAAAAAAAAAAATGTCACAGTGATCAGCGAGGAATATGTAACAAAAAAATGTAATTCTCAAATTTTTATGTTTGTTTTTTTGTTTATTCAGAATGGTGTTTTGTTTCTCCCTCTGACTCCTTCCATACAAAAGCATGTGTCCCCCGTTAGAATTTTTAGTAAACAAAATAATATAAAACAAAGAAAAAAGTAAATATGCAACATTTAATAACAGTTTTCGAATTAATGCGTTTCTTTCTTGTGTTTTGATTTGTTATAGTCGTCAAAACTGAATTAGTGCGAATTTGGCGTTGCCAACAAAGGTTGTCCCCACAATTTGCATTGAGCGTCACTTTTTTATAATTCAAGAAATAGTACTGGTTTTCAATTTACATTTAAATAAAGTAAATAAAGTAAGCAAAGTACAAACTTAAATTATTACAAAAGTGAAAAAGCGACAAAAAAATCAATTAAAAAAAGTGTGCATTTGCGTAGTTTTTGTAAGGGCGCGATAAATAAATAAATGATTTTGTGTTTATAATCGAAAAGGTGATTTTCACAAAAGTCAATCTTGAGAAACAAAAGAACATCGTAGTAAGCTTGAATTTCAAATATTTTTGAATTTTTAGCGATTTCTTATACATATTTGGTGTGTGACGCTCAAGATCGAAATCATAGAAAACCTAAAATAAATCAAAAAATATTGATTTTTTTTAGAACCTAAAATCAATTTCTACATAACTTTAAAAATAAGCAAAAAAAAAATCGATGTGTACGTTTTTTTTGAAATTGACCCATATATATATTTACAAGAAATCTTTTGAAAATGTACCCTATTCCGGACCCATGGGCAATAATGGACTTGCCAAACAATATTTTATAATGAGGTAAAAATTTAAATAAAAGAGATTTTTAAGGTTCAAGGAGATTTCTATGGTCAGACCTACCTGCTTAATATATTACCGAAAAATAAAAGCTAATTTAGAAGTTATCGTCGCAGAATTTTATATCGACACCTTGGCAGCAAAGAAGTATTTATGTCTATTTTGTTTTTAGTTTTTAGGGAAAGCACTTTTAAACTTTAAAAATTTTTTTTTAAATAGTATATATGGGGGTTTTCATGTCAAGTAACCCAACTGTTGAAATCGATGTCTTTCCATTTGGATGAAATTTGAACCAAGGTTAGTCCTATTTGAAAGTCTGTTAGCACAATTTGTCCCAAGTAGCTTAGATAGCTATTTTATCAATCTTTCGAATTTGTTTTTTTTTTAAATTTTAAAATTTTTTTTTTTTAGATTTAAAACTTTTTTTTTTTCTTTTTTTTAAACGGGTACACCATCGGCAAGGTTAATTTGTCTAGTTTCTGAGCATAAGTTTTATTTTTATGGTTTAAGAAACACTTAAATACAAATAGGAAAAAATTCAAAATATGTAGTAAAATTTGAAAGACGCTCGTCTTGAATTAAAAACTATTTTATTTTATACATATGCGACTCGCCACCCAATAAGTGACAAAAACTGCCCTAAAGAAAAAGACATAAGCTTTCCATTGAGCAAAAAAAAATTCACGCTCAAAAAAATAAAAATAATATAAAAAAAAATTTAAATGTATAAAAAAATGTTTTTCGAAAGATTGACAAATTTTTCTAACACCAAAAGATAATTAGTTACATGTTAATAATTTGTGTCTAAACACATATCTAATAGAACTAACCTTGGTGAAAATTTTATCCAAACCGGAAGACATCATTTCAGAAGCTGGGTCACTTGACATGAAATCCCCACATATAAACAATAATATTCTCTTTATATCTGGTTCTCTGAGGAAAGTGTTTATGTAAGAATCAATCTATTTTCGAGTTGTTTTAAGTACGAATTTTGGACTAAACCAATTAATAAGTTATTGCATCAGGTACAGTTTTGGGATTGACTTAATTATTCAACCCCGCTTTTGGTTTATTTTAAGTACGGCGCACTTAAATAATGCGTACTTAAATCAAGCATTCTGTACTGGATTTAAGGAAATCTGTACGAATCGTATTATTGACACCGCTTCGGATTAATTTAAGTACGGATCGATTAATTTTTCTTTTCAGTGTACCTAAATATTTACTTTATATTTAAACCGTAATTAATATTAAACCTAAAGCTGGATCTGCGAATTCGTATTATAATTAAATCAGCAAACAAAGTCATAATTAATTGAAACCATTAGGATTAATAATATATTTAAAAATTTAACGTGCAAAAATATATGTGTATTGCGATCTTTTTCTAACAAATACATTTTGAGTGCTCATCAAAACGCTAATATTTTACGTAATTTTTAATTTGTGAAGATGATTCGGTTTTTTGCAATGCACATGAAACAAAAACAATAATATTAAAAACTTTTATCTTTATAAAATATGTAAAGGAAAAAAAGAAAAAAAAAATAATTATCAATAAACAAAAGCCTAAAGTTTGACAATAAAATGCTGTGTAAGTTACGAATATATGACGGTTAATATACTACACATGTATGTAGTTGTGTATAGTGTTTTTAGCGAATACACAAAAATAGTGATGCTAAGTAAAAGACTACCTTGGGATACGATTTGGTTTAATATTTCTATGCATTATAGAAAGGGATGTTATTCTCTGTCGTTAATAATAAAAAAAGTATACGAAGGATTAAATATGGTGTGTTTTAAATACCACAACCGATACAGTTTAGGAACAAATCCCTATTACGGTATAAAACATATTTACCCGAAGTTGTCAAAGAAAAATACTTTAAAGCTTCGTTCACAATCACAGTTACATTTTCATTTGGTGTTCATAATAAAGCAACAATTTCTTTGCAACCGCACACATTTGTATGGAATTGTTTCTGACGTTTAAAATAATTTTATTTAGTTTTGAATGAAAATTTTAGCATAATGTTGTAAAAATATTAATAAATGCATAATATTGTTGTGGGAAAATTAGCAAACGGTTTCTTAATGCAAAATGTGTGTGGTGGCGAAAAAAATTTTTGCTTTATTACACGGTTTAACATTTTTCAGGTGATTGCTTCGGGTCTCAATTCTGATAATTGCTTATGAAAGTAGACCCAAAAAGAAGAACCTCTGCATCATTAGTTTGGTCATGGCTCCTCAATAAATATTTTAAAAATTAATTTAAAGTTAGTAAGTATCGTATAGGGGAATTCGTCACGTTTTAGGCTCCTTTGTTTGTCATAACTTGAGAACCACTAGTCCGAATAAGCTGAAAAAAAATTTAAAAAAAATTAAAAATTACAATTCCTTTAATCATACAATGTTTCGCTACATAAGCAACAGTTTCGCAGTTATAAATAAATGTATGAAGAAAAAAAATATTTTTTGCCCAAAAAATTTACATTTTTTAATTTTAATTCATAAAAACTCCAAAACTGTAAAAAAAAGTGTCAAGTCCTATTACTTTCTCGTAAAGTCGCATAACCTATGAACAAAATAACACATAAATCATGAAAATCGATGAACGCGTTTCGCTTTTATTCACAATTAATTAAAGAAATGAATTTCAAAAATTTGCTCGAGATTATCCACAAAATTCTTTGGAAAAAACATTGATGACTTTTTTTATGATTCTCAGAATTAAAAAAAAAAGTAATAACCAAAAGGTTATTTAATTTTTATGATTGCGGTAGCAAAGTAATAAGCGTTAATAAATGTGAGTGGACAATTAAAAGAAAAAAAGGAAAGTGCCCTTTTTTAATTATTTGGGTTTTTCCGTAAGTTACCTGCATTATTTTTTTAATCGAAATTGCACCCACATTTATGAGTGCTCATGTTTTGGAACGTTTCGAAAACATATTTCATAAGTACCTGCCAGTAAAATATTGAAATATAGTAGTATTTATAGGGGCTCTTTAATCGATTTTTGTCATTAAACAAGAGTCGACCAACGCGAGAAGTACATGTGAATTTTTCTCCGGTTTTTAAAAGTGAATAACAACAAAACGTATTATATATTTTCCAAATATGGAAAATAACAAGTGCTCACAATTGGATCATTTTTGTTACGTTTGTGGTCATATCGTCCCAAAAAGAGGCCAACTGGATCGAAACAAATTTATTACTGAGGAATTCAAAACAGTGTATTGTCATTATTTTGATGAAGCAGATTTAAGTGGTGCAAATTTTGGGCCGAACACAGTGTGCAAAAATTGTTTAAATACCCTTGTAATGTGGAAACATGAAAAAGGTGGACAGTTTTTTTTATGAAGCCAGTAATTTGGGTGGAAGACCTAACTAGACATAATGAATCCAGGTGCTACGCATGCATAAATTCCTGTCCTGGATTAAAATGAAAACAAAAGAATACATTGCTGCTTTTACTGCCACACTTCCAGTTGAACGCGCTACTGGTACCGATACACCTAAGCCTCCGAGTCTGGATACTGTGTCCCTGCAAGCCGAAACCGTTTTCACCAATCCGACCAATTTGAATGATGCTGATTCGACACCCGATATTGAAAATAATGGACTACAACCGCTAACACAAATCATTCGAAATGGATTACATTGTGGCTAAAAGGGGACTATCACAACAAAACTCTGAAATGTTGGCATCATTTTTGAAAAGCAGAAAACTGACACAGCAAAATGTTAGCGCATACCGACAACGCCAAGCTGATTTTCAGAAATTTTATTCCGTTGACGAAGCAAATACTTTCACCTACTCCCATGGTATCCAAGGCTTAGTGAAAAAATTGGGAATGGATTATATCGCTGGCGACTGGCGTTTATTCATCGTTGGTTCAGTTTCAAGTTTGAAGGCTGTGCTATTGCACAAAACGAACATAAAACCGTCCATTCCATTGGGATTCAGCACAACTATGAAGGAGACGTATGAAACATTGGGCGAAATTTTGGAGAAAATCAACTACAATGTACACAAATGGAACATTTGTTGCGATCTAAAGGTTGTCAACATAATACAAGGCAATGTATTTATTAAAGGGCTGTTTTCCAAAAGACTTCTGCTTCCTTTGTAATGGGGATTCACGATACACAGGAAATCAATATCAATGTAAAGATTGGAAAGCAAGAACTCCCGAGCTTGAGAAACAATTAAAATGGAAAAAACCTTTAATAAAGGATCTAGATGATATTTTGTTGCCATCGCTCCACATGAAATTAGGAATAGCTGGGAAATTCATCGAAGTGGTAGTCAAAGACATTGATGACGCCTATGACTGTTTGAAATCCATGTTTCCAAAACTCAGCGAAGCTAAAATTAGAAAAGGTACGTATCGTTGTCAGAATGTTAATATTGTCATTTCTAAATTTGATCACTTCGATATATTCGCATTACCAATAATTTTTTCGTAAATGTTTTTTTTATATTTCAAACAGGAATTCTCAATGGACCGGATATACGAAAATTAATGAAAAGCGGATGTGAGTATTTTCTATGTATTAGTGACACTTTCTAACGCCTATAACTCCTTAAATACTGAACCGATTTTAATAAAATGTAAAGTGGCACATTCTACCAAAAAAATATCTTTCCAATAATGTATCATTTGTTAAAATCCAATGTATAGTGTAGTCATAAAAGGGAGCGAAAGAAATCCACTTGTCTATTAATATATACTAGTATGCGCCAGCAGTCGACACAATCGGCTGCATTCTAGAAATAAAGACTTTGTTAAGTGTATGCCAGCCATCCAAACGGACTTAATCTATTGGAAAACGAAAGGGGGGGTACATAACCAATATTTTTATCTGTTACATACTTCAGTACAAACGGAAAATATCCTCTCTATCTATGGCAGTGTGGGTATTAAAACAGAAAGATTGTAATAATTTTTAATTTTCTTGTGTTTTTCTACCCACACTACCAAAGGTAGAAAGAATATTATGCGTTTGTGCTGAACAAAAATTGTGCTTATTATAAATTGCAAGAATTGGTTCAAAATAACACATTATTCCTCATACAAACATCTTTCCGGAATATAATTTAGTGCCCATTAACCCTCAAATTACATTGGTACTTACATCGAATTTGACCCAAATATATTTAATTGCAACCTTAAAAATTTTACGAAGTGCTATTGGAACCGATCCATATTCGACCATAGCTCCCAATACAAGTACCACAAGTGATATAACTTCGTTAGAAATGTTGGTATTAAAAAAAAATTTGTCATCGATAACTTTTATAACAGCTACTATGTGAACTTCGTATTGGTACGTCTATTTTAACCATTGGTCCCATATAAACCCCCTTCCTAAAATCACTTGGAGACGGAAAAAATCTTATATAGATGAAGATAATTAGACAAAATTCGGCACAGATAACTTTTACTTGAATCTTAACCTCATTGCGGAAATTCGTGACTGCCCATGATCAATAGTTTTATTTATTACACACATCAGTACAACCGAAAATTTGTAAATAGGCATCATACAATTATAAATTTAGTTACTAAAATCAAGTCTAAACTAATTAACAACAAACACTTATTAATTAAAAGTAACACCAAAAAATATTTAAAAAAAATAGTAAAGCGCAACAGAATTGTTTTAAAATATATATAATACACCCATTCTTAACATTGTAACCATACTAATAATATAACATTGATATTATTCATATGCACAAAGTTCGAGAAATCAACGGCAACATTTACAATTATTCACATGCCAAAATCAACGGCAACATTTTAAAACAACAACTCTTCCAAAAGAAAACAAAACATTTACAATTGTCCGTCTCTTTTTTCTTATTTTCTACTGTTTTCCAATTTAAGGCATAGGAGAAAAATCCTATGTTGTTGTTTTTTTACTACGTTTAAACACAAAAAAAAAGCATAAAACTGTGTTTCAGATATTCGCAATAACATTTTTAATTGCTAATATTATTTAACGAAATTTTACAAGTAAATACATTTTTAATGCTTAATGCCAACACATTTTATTAAACTTACAAAACGAATCCCACAATTCCCAAAAAACAGCCGAAAATTTCCAAAAATTTGTTTTTTTTAGAAATATAATGGCTACTAAGCACGGGTCTAGTATTCGTATTGCACAATTACTATAAACATATCGGGTCATACAAACTGGAACGATTTACCCAAAATTCGACCGTCCGAATGGGCCACCCCAGACAAAGTAATGGCCAACTTTTACAGACATTATACCAATAAAACTGTTAAGCGAATTTATTTGTATAATATCTTTAGTATTTCTTTAATCTTTGGATGAAGTTGCCTGATGATCTGGCCTAAGCAATCAGTGAAATGCGCATAGGAATAGCTTATCCCATCAACAATAAATTTCAGTGTTTTTATCAAGAATAAAAATCACGACAAACAAAATCATGTACATATTCCCAAAAATTACTTTGATAAAAAAGTTTTTTTTACAATTTGCAAAATATAGAATATTAATTGATTTGCTGATAATTCACAAAAAAATATTTCAAACAAATTATGATAAATTTGAGTCTTATATTTCCAAAATACTAGACCAATTATTTTTAGCAACGAGCTAAAATTAAAGATCGTTTTTAGTTTTTGTTATACCCGAGATGTCCTAATTTGTCTATAGACCTCAAATCCAAGACTTAAACTCTACTACAAATTTTTAATTGTCACCTCGAACTGCATTCCAATCGAACCAACCGTTTAAAAAATACAGAATTACTTCCATTTTTTTCCACATTTCCCACACTGTGCAGCGATCATAAAAATAGAAGCGAACGAACCCCTTACAATCTGGCACACGTCATTTTCAACTAAGCAAACGGATGCATTTCCAAAGCATTGAAGTCTGCTGTTTCGCAAGAATATCATTATTTTTATGATAATTTAAAATATGCGGATAAATTTTAATTATTTATTGCTTTTCAATGAAAATTAGTGTAAAATTGTAACTTAATTTCGAGTTCTGTTAACATGATTACGCGATTTTTTAAATTTTACTAATTATTTAAATTAAAATTCGTGTAACTTAAAGAAATGTTTCGAAAAGTTTTCATTTCAGCTCATTTTTATTTTTGTTCAAATAGCGCTATCTGCTTATTTCAATGTTCAAATCGATAAAATTTTAGTTTGTAAATAGTGCTATGAGTCATATAAGCG